>OY776111.1:482528315-483887415 GCA_963675035.1 Allygus modestus | reverse complement strand
AATTTAAAAAAATATATATCTTTTTTAAATTACCTAATTTTTATTTAACTTTTTCTTAGTTTGTTAAACAAAAACAGTTAACAATTAATACGTACATAAATAAATAAATAAGTTAAACTTTGCATTTGCGAGCTAAAGGCTCTTCATGTTCAATACAGACAATGATTTACTTTGGAATAAGTTTTGATTTTGTTGTTTTGATGATGCATAGATAGTCTATTTTTATAAATACAACATACATTATGAAGTCTTAAGTTGATTTGCATTTATTTAAAGCCCAAATGCTCATCTTTACTGTTATAATGTCACATTCCAAGTTCGCTAATGGAGGGGTTTCTATGGTAGTCCTGATATACGTGTATTTATTTGCAGATCTTACTATAAATTAACAATACAAAATATACGTGCACAAATGCATTAAACTGCTGGCTGGTGTCTCGTTCTACACCTGGGCACCTGTCACTCCATTGCCACCTTTGGCTAGTGAAAAGTTTAGTTTTTTCGGGGATAGCATTGTCTTCTGTCTCACTCTGCACCGAGCAGATGTAGTGTTAGCAACATGTAAAACTGGATATATTATTGCTCGTGGATAGTATATAAGTGGAAAGACGAAAGTAGCATAGGGTTACATTTGCAAGTGTCCAGCGTTGGGATCGGAGAGGTTAGGCCTACTGGTCAAAATAGATAAATGGATGGATACAATCTGGTTTAAAAAACATACGCGTAGATACAGGGTCGCCGAGAGCCATGGTGGGCCCCGGCGCAAAATACTGGCAAGGCCCCCTCCCCCCCACACTTAATATAATCTTTATTTTACCTACAATTTTAAATGTTCTTTTAAATTGTTAAAATGAGTAAACTTACTTATACGTATGTTTTAGGAGTGTATTTTGGTCTCCGTAGTGTCAGTTGAGCGGCTATTGATTGGTTAACCATTAAAACTACATCTGTGATAAGAGATCTCTGTTAAGTTATTATTTTTATCTCTGAATAAACAGAGATAGCATTTAAAATCAAAATTCCATTTTAAAATATGTGAAATAAAAATAAATATATTAAACAGTAGAGGTGGTGCTGGTTGCTGCCACAGCATGCCACATGACGAAAATAATTATAATAATAATGCCGATAATTCACCTACTATAATATATTGTTTTATTATTGTTTATTGCCCGAATATTAGTTTAACCCTACAATACTATAGTATAATATAATACTGTGCATGTTTAATACACCTTTTAGATAAATTATACTACCTTCTAACCCCTAAGGATAGGGTAGGTCCAAACACGAAAATACTGAGTGATTAAAATATATGAAAACTAAGACTTGGACGAAAGATCAATTGATCCATTCGTCAAACGAACTGTTTAAATTATCAACATAGCCCGTTATGAATAAAAATTAAACTGACCTTATAAGATGGCAACACAATAGCACAACCTAATGGCTAAATATTTTACAAACATGTCATTTTACAATAGTTAGTTTTCTTAATTGGAAAATGTGTTTAGGGTAATAGTGAAGTACCGAGGTCTTGTAGAGCATTTTAGCCCAGGTCTTCTTATTCGCGAAAGAGTAATGTTCACAGTATTTAAAGGTGTCTTCCGAGGTCGTTCAGCTGGTGCATAATATTAACAACCTACTAGAATAATTGCGTACCTTACAGGGGTTAGAAATGGTACTATTTTGAAGTTGCCATTAAAACGTGTTTATATCCCTTGTTTTCAACGTTTTATATTTATCATTTTAATGAATTGTTAAACAATGAACTTTTTGTATTTATTAATAAACCAATACACATCATTCCATACAATACAAAACACAATGTAAATAGCGTTAAACATCAATATAAAACAGGGAACATAAAACCCGTCTTTTGATTATAAGTTATCCCTACTGGGTTACCTGGTTTGTATTAAGAGAGTCTAATGTGCGTTTTTTTACTAATATATAAATATATATACATATATATGTAAAATAAATAACAGCTAATCAAATTGCATAAGCAGATAGATAACGTTTATTTTTAAATTAAAGGGGAAATCACAAATATCGTTCCCGTACAGTAAATTTCGTGTTTCCAACAACACTAAAAATTGTATAAATGGTCACTGACATTCCCAGACAGCACAGCACTATCCCATGAATATTCACTCAATGTTCATGGGGAATATTTGGTATAAATAAGGAATATTCTGGCAAGTTCTATAATGATTCTTAAGTCAACCTTAGAATATTCTATGACCCACCTGGTAAATATTTTGAGAATATTCAAAAGAACGTTCTCAGTATATTCGTGGAACATTTTAGAATATCCATAGATTATTGTGTTGGTAAGTCATACCATTTTAGGTTCTTTTTGGTTTTACATAGACTGTTCCCAGAATATCCTAAATGGATATTCTGAGAATATTCCTGGAACCATCTAGAATATTTGAGGAACATTCAGCCAAATAGTACAGCGAATGATCATCGAATTATCTAAATGGATATTTTGAGAATATTCTTGGGACAATCCAAAACGTTTGTAGAATATTCAGTTTAATATTGCAGAGAATGGTCACAGAATGTTCTAACAGGATATTCTGAGAACAGTCTGTAAACATTTAGGTATAATCTGAGAATGTTCGTTCAGTGTTAACTATTACATAATAGGCACAAACCTGGAATAAACATAGAACAAATATGGGTGAGTAATATGGTTGGTATGACTGGTTTAACACCATTTAGGGGTGTATAATAAAGGTGAGAATGTCTCTTAAATGAAATTGTAGCACAGAATGAATAAACAGCTGTCGAATAAAATAGGCCTACAGTGCTTACCATTTTAATAACCAACTTATTTCAAATATCCCATATATTGTAGGCAAAGTACTCATACTATCGTGAACTATGAATCTAACATTTATAATAAATAAATAGTTTTATGTAACACTTCATTATGTGCCAAGATCACTTTTCAAATAAAACCCTTGACCAAACATTTTTGTTGGTTATGTTCTAAACTTCATACTTAACACATAACCGATGATTTATTCTTAAATTATCTGTGAAAAATTACAAGCTGACTTTTAAAAATTGTTTATAATTAGTTTATAAACTTTAAAAATGGTCAAAAACATAAAAACTGTATTTTTTATATATTTTAATTAAGTAAAACTTCTATGTAACATATTTATACATTAAGAATTCTGGAAAAAATAAAACCAATTAAAATTTGAAACGTTTCATTGACAAATATAAAAAGTAACAATTATGAAATATATAATATCGGTCTTAATCCTCTTTCAAAATTATCTTCCAGAGGTATGAGGTATTTTAATGTAAACTTCACATTTGCTTTTACCAATCTTTTCAGTTCCACAAAACAATAATTTTGGTGTGTAAATTGTGATTCTACGACAAACCGTTGCAGAGATATTCAAAGTGCTAAACATTGTCCAATGTTATTCTTATGTAGAATCATTAAAAACGCTTATATGTGAATATATTGTTATGAAACTTGGTATGCGGCTTTATGTGGTATTAAGACATATATTATACATTAGAGATTCGCTGAGTACGCAGGTTTGCTGCGACGGGAGTATTTTTTATTTGTTATCACGTTAATATACTCGATGGAAGTAGTGGGCATTTGGGGCTGCTAGACCGGAAGTGACGTCATCCGGTCACGTGACCGGATGCGCTGAGTCATGAAAGTTGTCATCTGAGGCTGAGCCAGTGACGTAGGCGGTTTTGTGACGTAATGAGGGAAAGTTTAAAGGTCAAGGTCACGGGGAGGTTATTTTAAAAAAGTACTACCTCGCACGCGTAAAATCCGATTGTGATTCGATAGTTTTCATTCGATAAAAATATCGAATTAAAACAATCGAATGGAGCAATCGAATGATACGAGTGCGAGGTAGTACTATTACAAATATTACTTTATTTTATTTACAATAATTCATGTTTACAATAATTCCCCGTTGTTCGTTGTCATCGATGTTGTTGTCTTTTTCGACACCAATCTGTTCTGGTAGGTGTTTCCATTTCATTACCGTCATGTGGAAATAATACCTGACGGCAATTAAATGGAAACATCTATCAGATCTTGAGTGAAATGACATTGTTATTTTGTGAAGAGCGTCTCGGAGAGCTCGATGTTCACCGGTCGAGACCCGGAGGTGAACTGACTATTCGCTAGCTAGCGTTCTGGTATCAAACAAAATGGTTGGGGTAAAAGTGTGGTGGGGCGGAGTAGATGGCGGACGGCGGATGGCAGGCGGCAGGTGGCGCGGGGCAGATGGCGCGAGGCAGATGGTAATTCTTGAATTCATTTACCACCTTATTCCATTATTGTTTAATAAAACATCCATCAAGGATGACATCGTCGCTTCTGTATCAGATGGCGTTGTTGGAGAAACTTCATGTACTTGTATTTCACCAGATATATTTTGATCAGTGTCCTTGTGTTCAACATTATAAGAGACAGATGTGGAAGAAACATTATTGTCTTGTATTTGTGAATCCATGTGTACCGCGCAAGAGCTGGACATATAGTGATGTAGCGTTTGCGCGTAGGTTAGGTACTCGACTCTTCCCCCACCACACCAGTCCCCCCACCATACCAGTCCCCCCACCAAGTTTTACATCGCACAATAACTAGATTACATGTGTTAGTTAGGGTGTAGCTCTTAGACTGACAAGACCTTAGCTCCGTAACTGAAAACTTCAATAATGTTTGCTCAACGCTGTATAATTATAACAGTTACTATGATCTAACCATAAATAAAGAAGTTATTTAGGTTTGACCTTCAAAATAGTTGTTATTCCACTAACGCTGCGATGCCCTTGGTCGGATCTAAATTCTGATTGCACCTTCTTGTCCGTCTCGTCGAGCCGCGTAATTTGAGTACCCACATGATATACCTTAAACCTAAAATAAAGAAGTTATTTAGGTTTGTCCATGAAAATAGATGTTCTTTGCAAATTGCCCAAGTCCCCAAGGCCACCCGAACAATTTCCAAAACGGGGAACAGCGCAGTTAGTACTTCTCACTTGGATTATAAAGTGTTCTATTCCCCGCTCTGTATTAACGAAGTCACCTGACCTTGAATTAATAACCTACGGTGGACCGCGCAAAAATTTAAAGTTGTAAACTGAAATTACCCTTTGTGTTACTGAGTGGTAGATTGTTTTTCTGCATCGACATGTTGATTGAAGCGTGAGTTAAACAAGACTGAGGTAGCACTAGTGTGTAGTAAAGGTACCTACCTTTCCCCCACCAGACCACTCGGTCATAATTTAAAACCATAAATAAAGAAGTTATTTAGGTTTGACCTTCAAAATAGTTGTTATTCCGCTAACGCTGTGATGCCCTTGGTCGGATCTAAATTCTGATTGCACCTTCTTGTCCGTCTCGTAGAGCCGCGTAATTTGAGTACCCACATGATATACCTTAAACCTAAAATAAAGAAGTTATTTAGGTTTGTCCATGAAAATAGATGTTCTTTGCAAATTGCCCAAGTCCCCAAGGCCACCCGAACAATTTCCAAAACGGGGAACAGCGCAGTTAGTACTTCTCACTTGGATTATAAAGTGTTCTATTCCCCGCTCTGTATTAACGAAGTCACCCGACCTTGAATTAATAACCTACGGTGGACTGCGCAAAAATTTAAAGTTGTAAACTGAAATTACCCTTTGTGTTACTGAATGGTAGATTGTTTTTCTGCATCGACATGTTGATTGAAGCGTGAGTTAAACAAGACTGAGGTAGCACTAGTGTGTAGGAAAGGTACCTACCTTTCCCCCACCAGACCACTCGGGCATAATTTAAAACCGTAAATAAAGAAGTTATATATGTTTGACCTTCAAAATAGTTTGTATTCCGATAACGCTGTGATGTCCTTGGTCGGATTTAAATTCTATTCTTGGGTAGTATTCTAAGAAACGAGAATCTTCTAAGTCCTCAAGGTCATCTGAACATGTTGCCAAAACGGGGAATAGAGCAGTAAGTGATTCTCACTTGGACCACAAACTGCTCTATTCCCCGCTCTGTATTAGGAGAAGAGGACTAGTTTAATGCTCGCAATTATAGGCATAAACCTGATAACGGAACGCTAACCTCTCCCCCGAAAAGTTATCCCCTCCCCTCCCCCCAAAAATAAATAAATAAATGAAAGCAAAATGGACAGTTAACAACAGTCGCGCACTCTGAAACGGCAAGGACGTTCATCACTGTGTAGGCGTCAGAGTTTTTCGAACCGAAGTACAATAATTACCTGACCAAGATCCCCTTAAATTTAACCAAAAATAAGCAAACTGACTGAATCTGTTTCTCGTGAGTAAGGGCTAAGATAGGTAATGTCAACCGGTTTACATGGCCGTATTAACATAAGGTCGGTTTTCGTGCCATACCTTTTTTTGTAAGGGGCTAGGAAAAGGATGAGAAACATACTGATTAGTTAAAGTTAATTTTACAAAGACCAACCAAGGACGGTTTTTACAAAGGTCAACAGCATCCTGAAACCCAGTCGGACGTTGGTCAGTAACGGGCGCCAGGCAACTGCGAACCAAAGTTTTGACCAAGGTCAGTTTAAAGCGTGAAAGAAAAGTACATATTTCATTAGTAAATAAGGCACTTCAAACCGATACCAAACACTAACATATATTAGACTAACTACATTACCTAGCAGCAAACTACAAGCGTTATCTAACATGCTTAACAAACTAACAAAACATGCAAGGGCGCGGATCTCTTAATTGCGCGTCGGGCCCAACGCACACTTAACAGACCTACGCTGCAGCAGAGTGCAACCCACTGGGACGTATATCCACACAACGGGCGGCAAGCTACTGCGACGAGACTGCGGACTGCTCCCGCTTATAAAGGTGGCAGTCAGTGCCATCAGCTGTTTACGCTGTCATACACGACAGCGGAGCAGGTGTCAGTGGCAGGTGTCGCGGCTCAGGGCGGGCCGTTGGCAGCGCGCCGCTGTCCCAAGCGCCTTTGGCTATTTGAAAGCTCAGTAGTAACTGATTAAAAAGTTGTATCAGAGGCTTGTGAGATTTTTATATATTCATATTGTAATTAAAATTAGCTATTCAAAACGTCGACTTGGAGGTCGATCAGACTATTATCGAGCGTTTTATGAAGTTATAACCGTGTTTTGGACGGTTGATTGATCGTTCAGCCATTTTATGCTATTTATCAACAGTTTTATATATTATTATTATATCCTAATATACAATACAAATGTAAATAAGATTCATTCAAATGAGTAGAATTGCAATTCTTTGCTAGTTGAATCTGAAAGAATCTGGTATACTTTTATTCAAATTGTCTTGTCTTGCAAACTAAATTAATATCGCTAGCATTAGGTACTTATCCATCTCTAACTCTTCTGAGCAACAGAACACTACATACAAGCTCATTTGACTGTCAATTTTACTTGAAAACTGAAATGACACATCATAAATAAATATTTTGTGGACATACCTTATGAGAGCGATTTGGTTTATTCTGAAAATGTCTTTGAAAGAATCCTGAAATCCTGTAATCTTGATTAATCTTGATGTGTAGTTACATTTTTATAATTCGTTTGGAAATATCTATAATAGTAAAACAACAATTGAGATCGTTCATGTTTTACCCTCTTGTCGACAACAGCATTGTTAGCTGATGAATGTAAGTAATTTTCATAAATTATATATGTAATCACCAATTTATGTAACCCGATTATTAATCAATGACGCTCGTGACGGTAATTACTATATTGCAAATAATGTTAAGTGGGTCGATCATTGGCTACTACGTTAGCTATCGAGTCACAGCAGTATGCTCTGTTGGTGATTATTGTAAACTACGACCTCTTTCAATCCTGGCATACACAAAACTGGTTTGAGCAATAACGGTTGAATCTTTAGAGATTTTTGATTGCCTTTTTGTTTAATTTTGTAAATGTATTAATATGAACCAACAACATAATTGCAAAAGTTATTAGTGATATTCAATACATGCAGAGTCAAACTGTATTCAAGAACTACGAGTAAAAAATTCAGCCTAAACCTTTAATTCAGATTTATTCAATTCAGTTATAGTTGATTACTTAAAATGGATTGGAGTTATAATAGATAGATTGGAGTTGTGGGCATTTTACAGTTTTCTCAGTAAAACTACTGTGCAATGATTCTTTTATATTGAGAAGAAACAAATGTGACAACGCAATTGGTTGGTTTAACTTCTTTCTATAATAACTGAATAAAATGAGAAACTTACATATATATATATATATATATATATATATATATATATATATATATATATATATATATATATTAGGGTTAAATTTCAATTTATCTCCCTCAATGCAGCAAACCTGCGTACTCAGCCCTAATATTATTCTTATGGAGAATAAATAAAATGATAAATATTACTCTTTTATAAATGTATTTTTGTGAAACTTGGTAAGTAGCTTTATATAGTATTGTGTATAATATATATGCATTGGAAATTCACTGAGTACGTAGGTTTTCTGCGACGAGGTATCCTTGTTTTACTAGTACATTCCATGCGACATATTCGTTTAACCAACCAACATTACTTGCAGGAACAATTAACTCGCAGGTAAGCCAGTTATATATTTTATAGGAAATATCTCGAATTTTCATTAATTTTATATAAATTTAAAATTCACCGGCTTTTTCCCTTTCTAAATGGGTATCTAGGAAGGTACCGATAAGATCATCGTCCCCTCTCGGCAGGCGCCCCGATTTCTGGACGTGTGTAGTACAAGTTTTAATTTGTCAACGAACGGATCAGAAGGTAACAATTATGTCAGATGTTTCACACATGTTGTTTCCACACTTAATCTATTGTAAACAAATATAATAAGGCATTGTTTAGCTCCTGCACTTTCGACAATGAAACACAAGATGACGAAATCGGCGAAAGATTGCGGACACTACGTGTACTAAATGGCAGCTGGCAGCATTATCAGAATGCAACTAGTGGTAAAAGAAGCCTAATTTTTTGCTTCCATTGCAAAAGTATTGCAAGCTGTTTATAGTGTATGGCATTTTGATAAGACACTACTTACATAGGCACTGTAAAGACACTGTAAATAATTAATTTAAAACAGCATACTACTGAAATTCATCAATTTCTATTTTAAATGTCTTTTTACTGAAATATTTATATTTAATTTTTTATCAAACTTGGTGAATGGCTTTATGTGATAGTGTGAAACAAACGCATGCATTGGAAATTCGCTGAGTATGCGAGATTTCTGCGACGGGGGTATTTATGTATGCAGCTAAATTTACCTATCAACTTTATATATATATATATAAAACATGTTTAATAATTAGAACATTAGAGAGTTATAACAGCATGGCATGAGAAGTCAGTTGTAGCTTGTAAACCAATCAGTGATTAATGTCACCACCTGATAGCGTTTAATTCCTGCAACGATCATAATGCAAACGTTTCATTTTTATGGGCAGTTTAGTTCGAGGCATCAAGATCGGTCCGTAAAAGTTGATTATACAAGGTCGTTTGTACCGCACAATGTCAAACCACTCACCGGGAGCCGAGGGACCGTGGACCACAAATCAAGAATTATAAGGTTATATTGCACGCTACGCATTGAGTTAGCACTTTCATCGTTAACGTTATTAGATTCTACTGCACTTTTAATAGGTTTGTATTGGACTAGGCCAGTTATATCAATTTAGTTACTGGCTTATAATCAGTCTTTGTGAAAAGGTTGATATAGTTAAAAAAGACAATTGACATGATATATATATATATATATTGATTTTTTTTGTTTTGTTTTCAAGTAAACCTAATATTAAAATGTAGTTTTTATCAGGGTTGTTAATACTTTTAATTTTCATTTAGTAATATAACTTTTAAGAAACTCGACTATTTAACTCCATATCATCAGTGATCCGCGAGTCAAGTCACCACGTTACAATACTCGCGTAATATAAGTGCATAACTAATCCCACTTTATTTGTCCACGTATATGTATTGATCTGCAAAGATCAATGCAAATTTCTAATTTAATTTTAAAGGTTTTACTAACTGATTCATAAAGTACAGAAATCTCTCCATAAGAATAACATTGGGCAACGTACTGTGTTTAGCGCTTTTATTATCTCTGTAACCAAATGACATCAGCCATCCAACCATAAATTTACAATAAATTTGATAACTAATTATTTCGTTAATTATTTAGCATCGTTTAATTAATTTAAAAAGAAAATATCACTCTCCACATTTGTGCCTGATTTCATAAAAATCGAGCGCTTCTTTCAAAAGTTATCGCGGTAACGGACAAATATATATATATACCCCGTCACAGCAAACCTGCGTACTCAGCAAATTTCTAATGCATATATATATATATATATATATATATATATATATATATATATATATATATATATATATATATGTGTGTGTGTGTCTCACTACTGCATAGAGCTACTTACTAAGTTTCACAAAAATCAATTTATAAATAAGTGATAATTACCATTTTATATAATCTCCATAAGAATAAAATTAGAGCTGAGTATGCAGGTTTGCTGCAACGAGGAAGATAAAACATGTGTATCTTTGCAATTATCGATGTAACTCAACCAGGTGAAGCTACATACCAAGTTTTATTAACTGAGGTTCATAACTAGGGGAGATATAAAACTTGACTTATTCTCCATATAAATAATATGGGGTCGGAGAGTATGAAGGTTTTCTGCAATGGTGGTAATCAACAAAAAAAAATCCATTTAAACAGTTAAAACTGGATTTATTAAGTAATATGTATGAACGTAATCAAATTTGTATTTAAGAATTTAAGAATTTGTATTTATTAATAATAACTCACCTTAGTGTGGTAGTAGACCGCAATAGTGCCGAACGCCTCGTGCTCCGCAGTGACTGGAAGCAAGTAATAACTGCGGACCCCATGACCTCCCCCCTCTTCCTTTCCTCGGGGAACGGGGTTGTCTAGTTTTAGTGACTAGTTGCAAAGTACATAGATGCAATACCTGTAATAAAATACATTTGCACCGGGTAAAGCTGGTACAACCGTATATAGACAAAACACTGGAGCTGGTTTACAATCCGCTGACCTTTTTCCTAGACCTACTTTACATAACATCCTTACTGTTAGTGCGATGTCACCCGACCCGTAAGTATGTCAAGGTCATCCAAACATGTTACCAAAACCAAGGAATAGAGCTATATGTGATTCTCACTTGAACCACACAATGCTCTATTCCCCCGCTCTGTATTCCTTGTCTTACCATCTCTGTCTTGGGTTTCTTTGCTTGATGATCTTCTAATCGATCGTTAAGTCAATTACCTCGGGACCATCCACCACAACCGGATCATCCTGAGGTATAGGTCTTACAACTGCTAAAAAGAAAGAGAGAAACAAGAATTAATACAGTATTTTTGTTTTACTATTTACATGTTGAGGGAAAAGTAAATACCCCGTCGCAGCAAACCTGCGTACTCAGCGAATTCCCAATGCATATATATATATATATATATATATATGTGACTCACTACTACATAGAGCTATTTACCAAGTTTCACAAATATACATCCATAAATAAGTGATATATATAGCATTTTATTTATTCTCCATAAGAATAATCTGAGAAAAGTTTAATAAACCTTTTTCCCATAAGATTAACATGGGACACGTATTTTCTCCGCAACTGCTTAACCTAGGTTAATGATTAAATATACTACATTATTTGTTGTTATAAGCTCTATAAAATGGTTATAACCAAAATTGAGTGTTTTTAACATTTTTGGGTCAAATTTGCAAAGAAAAATGTTGTGCTAATATCAATATACCACAACTAGTTGAAGCCACATACCAAGTTTCATAAATAATCGAGATATAGAACTTTATTTATTCTCCATAAGAATAACATTGGACAACGTACTGTGTTTACCACTTTGAACATCTCTGCAACGGATAAAACATCAAAATGTTTGTTGAGCTAAACACATTAATAAACAGAAATGTAAAGTTTTTAGTACAACTATCTGAAAAAAGTTTAAAAACCTTTTTCCCATAAGATTAACATGGGACACGTATTTTCTTTTTTCGGGTTTTCTCCGCAACCACTTAACCTAGGTTAATGATTCAAAATACTAAATTATTTGTTGTTATAAGCTCTATAAAATGGTTATAACCAAAATTAAGTGTTTTTAACATTTCTGGGTCAAATTTGCAAAGAAAAAAAAGAACAGATTTTTGGAAAATTGTGAACCCCTTCCCATAGTGCGATTGATCTGATTTTCGAACCTAAAGTCATAAATTCTACTCTCCACATTTGCTCCAAATTTCAAAAAGTTATCGCGGTAACGGACACATATATACATATATATATATATATATATAAATTTGAACGAATAGTGTTTTCGGCATCTGAGGACCTAAAAACAAAAAGTTATCATAGTCCCGGGCTTAAGTCTTACCATGCCACCTACGGTAATAGCTTCTTCCCTATAGGGGAGATTCGCTACAATTATACAGGGTGTCACAAAAATGCGTAGCGCGCTATGCAGAACCAGATTCTAAATACAAAAACAAGTCGAAAATGTACAGTAACATTTTTACGATTTCGGATTAGTTTAGTCGTAATCCGCCATTTTGTATTTTTTAGAAAATAATTAATAACTCAAAAACCCTTCGAGATATGTTTTTTGAAACTTGGTATCAACTTAAAGTTTCTGATTTTTAACTTTTTCTAAAAACAATTTTTATTTAACTAATCAAATTTCAAAATGGCGGCCATTTAAATATTTCAAAGTCAAATTCCATGAAAAATAGCAACTAAAACAAAATTTTACATGACATAAAATTTAAAGCACTTCGTAATCCAAATCTAATGGCATTTTTATTGTAAAAATCGGTTAATAAATAAAAAAGTTATGGTAATTTTGTTATAATAAATTCCAAAATGGCGGCTATATACAAATTTCAAAGTCAAATTCCTGGAAAACTAGCAACTAAAACAAAATTTTACAAGACATAAAATTTAAAGGACTTGGTCAAATGCACTAAGGAATTTGACTTTGAAAATTTTATATGGCCGCCATTTTGAAATTTAGTATAAAAAATTGGCATAACTTTTTTTGTTTATTAACTGATTTTTACAGTACAAATGTCATTGGATTTAGATTACAAAGTGCTTTAAATTGTATGTTTTGTAAAATTTTGTTTCAGTTGCTAGTTTTTGTGGAATTTGACTTTGAAATATTTAAATGACCGCCATTTTGAAATTTGATAAGTTTAATAAACATTATTTTTTGGAAAATGTTAAAAACCAGAAACTTAATGTTTATAACAAGTTTAAAAAAAAAAATATCTGGAAGGGTTTTAAAATTATTAATTATTTAAAAAAAAAAAATACAAAATGGCGGATTACGCCTAAACTAAGCCGAAATCGAACAAATTTTACTCTACATTTTCAACTTGTTTTTGTATTTAGAATATGGTTCTGCATAGCGCGCTACGCATTTTTGTGACACCCTTAAGTAGAAACACACGTCAGTTAATCTAAACAGAAATACCCCCGTCGCAGCAAACCTGCGTACTCAGCGAATGTCCAATGCATATATATGTGACTCACTACTACATAGAGCTACTTACCAAGTTTCACAAAAATACATCCATAAATAAGTGATACATAGCATTTCATTTATTCTCCATAAGAATAACATTAGGGTTGAGGACGCAGGTTTGCTGCAACGAGGAAGATAAGTCTTTTTTTTTTGCAGTTATCAATATAACTGAACCAGGTGAAGCTATATACCAAGTTTTATTAATTTAGGTTCATAATTAAGGGAGATATGCAACTTTACTTATTCTCCATATGAATAACATGGGGCCGAGTATGCAGGTTTGCTGCTACGGGGACTATCAACAGAAAACTTGTCTTTTGTGCTAATATCAATATACCACAACTAGTTGAAGCCACATACCAAGTTTAAATAATATACATTCAAAAATAATCGAGATATAGAATTTTATTTATTCTCCATAAGGATAACATTGGACAACGTACTGTGTTTAGCACTTTGAATATCTCTGCAACGGTGGGACGTAGAACAACGATTAAAACACCAAAATGTTTGTTTCGTTGAGCTAAACACATTAATAAACAGAAATGTGAAGTTTTTAGTAAAACTATCTGAGAAAAATCTAAAAACCTTTTTCCCATAAGATTAACATGGGACACGTTTTTTGGATTTTCTCCGCAACCACTTAACCTAGGTTAATGATTCTAAATACTAAATTATTTGTTTTTTTTTTAACCTCTATAAAATGGATATAACCAAAATCTAGTGTTTTTTAAAATTTAGGGTAAAAAGTAAAAAAAAACTGATTTTTGGAAAATTTTAAACCCTCATAAAACCCCCTTCCCATAGACCGATCGATCTGGTTTTCGAACTTAAAGTTATAAATGCTACTATCCACATTTGTGCCAAATTTCATCAAAATCGGGCGCTTCTTTCAAAAGTTATCGCGGTAACGGACACACACACACATATATATATATATATATATATATACATATATATATAAATTTGAACGAATAGTGTTTTGGCATCTGGGGACCTCAAAACGAAAAGTTATCATGGTCTCGGGCTTAAGTCTTACCATGCCACCTACGGTAATAGCTTCTTCCCTATAGGGGAAATTCGATAAAAAGTTTAGACTTAATCACATGTTTTAATGTAAACAAAGCAGACGTTCCAAAATTTTTATGCTTTTCTTCTGGTTTGACAAATAACTTTTTAGATATACTACTTTTTCCTGTATCACTATAATTTTTTTTTTTTTTTTTACTATTAAGTATTACCAATTGGGCGTTGCACTCGTGCACATCTCGGGGGTGAAGGTGGAGGCGATGCATCTCTGGGACACGATCTTGACTGTTGTTGCAAGTTGCCAAGCTGCGGTCGTGCTCCACTCGGGGGTGAAGGTAGAGGTGGCTGTTGAAAGTTGACAAGACGTTGCGGTCGTGCCCCACGGCAGGCCCCACACCGAATGTGTCTGTCCAACTTTTCCTCTCTGCGAAAATGAACTCCGCAGTAAGGGCAAACAACAGGATCACATGCTGTGTGTTGTTCGCGCATGTGCCGATTAACCCCGCAACGACGAGCAAAGCTTTTAGCGCAGACAGTGCAACTGTACCGGTCCATGGTTCGGTTGAGAATGATAAGAGGAAAAGGTTTATCATTCACCCCCACTTCAAGAGAGAAATAGGATTAAGTTCCTCAGCTGTATAACCATATATGGATGGAGGTTGGCTGTAGTACATGAAAGCTTGCAGGTCTGGATTTATATTGCACGCTCCCTATTCCTTTTTGTGGAACAATTACTGGGCCTTCGAATAAATGTAGTTTAATAATAATATTCTTAGAATTTATATCCCAAATGCTGACCGTCTAAGAGTTCATTAAAATGCAATCAAAACTTCCATCAGGAAAAGCTGTCAATTATAAACACATAAATGTAGTTTAAGAATAATATTTTTAGAATTTATATCCCAAATGCTGACCGTCTAAGAGTTCATTAAAATGCAATCAAAACTTCCATCAGGAAAAAGCTGTCAATTATAAACACGAGCAGGTTTTTACCTATGAGGAGGTTTTATGAATGTCAGCTAAAGTTATATCATCGATGCTTATACGAAGCAAAGTGTTTACTCACTGACTCACTCACTCTCATGAATTTTTCTATATCCCATTTTTACCTTAATAGAAATATTAACCCACTGAAAAATACACAGTAATGACAGTGCACGTACAAAGAGACAGAAAATTAATTATGACCTGGAGAAAGTTGATTATACGATACGATTTCATTTGATTACGAATCTCAAGTTTCAATTATCTCTACTCTATTTAAACTTAGCTATGGGTTTTGTGTGACCGCTTTCAAACGTATGCATTAAATACCAATAATTTTGTATGCTTAGTTATTGTGAGTACATTTTGGGATGGTAATATTATTTAACAGTTTGCACGACGTTAACGATCTAAATCCCAAAGTGTAGAATGATGTCAATAAATGACGTCGGAATGTTGTAACACCAAAGTTTCCTTATGTCACGTCAGCTAAATTATATCGACGAGGTCAGCCACTAACAAGATCACAGGCT
The DNA here is from genome assembly GCA_963675035.1 of Allygus modestus. NCBI lineage: Eukaryota > Metazoa > Arthropoda > Insecta > Hemiptera > Cicadellidae > Allygus > Allygus modestus. The sequence continues at coordinate 483,871,236 of OY776111.1, read as the reverse complement.
CTGCTCCAGTAGTGACATAGCTCTAACCTCCAGCCTAGATATAGTGAATATATTAGTACTTGTTTTTTTTGTATTAGCTTTCCAAAAGTAACTGATACAAAGTGTAACTAATATGTGAATCAGACTAATACTAATACACCTGTTTTACTTGTTTTAACACTACCTGTTACTTATAAGTAACACATAGCAATCTGTTTATCCTTATAAGCATCTGTTTCCGTAGTGTAACATTTCTAATGCGAAACTAACTGCTTAGTATTATCGATATACCAGTATTATTAATCCTATGTTCCCTATTCAGGTACAACATGCATTAACTTATTTTAAACAGGCTTCGCTTAAACTAATACTCGGCCTTTGTGATATTCCAGGCTGCCTTGAAACAGCAATCAGTATTAAACCTCATCAGTGTATTCCAGGAGACAGCGGGAGCCGCTAGGAGCGCTGTTGCATAACCCAGGTCAAGGCGGAGCTAATCATTTCTGATGTACAGCGAGCGGATTATTGATAGTAATTGCGGTGAGTCGTGTAAACTCACGGTGAAAGTGTTACATGTTAGTTGGTCCTTTTGCAAAAGAAATGTTTGCATCTGTTTAATAAAATGCTTTTCTACAAAAATATAAAATATACTCTATCTTTTAGAGAATTTCCCCTATAGGGAAGAAGCTATTACCGTAGGTCCCATGGTAAGACTTAAGCCCGAGACCATGATAACTTTTCATTTTGAGATTCCAAATTTCAAAAATACCATTCTTTCAAATATATATATATATATATATATTTATTTATATTTATATATGTGATCGTAAGCACGATAACTCTCGTAAAAAAGGTCCGATCTTAAGAAAATTTGACACACATGTGTAAAGTACCATTTATTTGAATGAGTTCTAAAACCAGAGGAATCGCACCATCCAAAGGGGGTTTTTTGGGGAGTTTTGTACCCCGAAAATGTTTTTTTTTTTTTTTGGAGGGTTTACACATGTAATTCTAATTTCCGCCATTCCATTCAGCTTAAAAAAATTTTGTATTTTAGCCATTGCTCTACGTCAATTAGTAACTGAGATATTGAAAGTGCTAAACACAGTACGTTGACCAATGTTATTCTTATGGAGAAGAAGAAAAAAGATTATCTCGCTTATTTATGAACATAAACTGATGAAATTTGGTATATGGCTTCCCGTAGCAGCAAACCTAGGTACTCGGTCCCCATGTTATTCTTATGGAAAAATAATTTGTTGTTTGCACCAAAAAAAAAAAAAAAAAGATTTCGAATATGGTTCCCGTAGCAGCAAACCTAGGTGCTCGGTTCCCATGATTTTCTTATGGAAAATAACTAAAATGTTATATATCGATTATTTATAAATTTATATGGATGAAACTTGGTATGTGACTTCACTTAGATTATTTCTATTGATATTTGCATAAAACGCAATTATTTTGTGTTCCTTGCGGCAGCAAACCTGCGTACTCACCCCTAATGCTACAGAATAATGAATATTTTAAATATCCACTTGTTTTTGAATATATTTCTTATGAATCCTGTTACGTGACCTAATGTGTTATGTTATATATGTATTGGAAATTCGCTTGTAATCTTAATTTCCGCCATTCCATTCAGAACGTTGTATTTAATTGTAGCTTAAATGTAATTTGCTTTTATCGACACTTTTACTTGTCTTATCTGCTAATCGTATATTATTAATACCTCGAAGATGAATCCACATCGAAGTAACCATATCCTTATTTAAAATATTTAGTTGATCAATATGCAGACGTATTAATAATATACGATTAGCAGATATTTGCATAAAACGCCATTATTTTGTGTTCCTTGCGGCAGCAAACCTGCGTACTCATCCCTAATGCTATTCTTATACAGAATAATGAATATTTTAAATATCCGCTTGTTTTTGAATATATTTCTTATGAATCCTGTTACGTGACCTACTGTGTTATGTTATATATGTATTGGAAATCCGCTTGTAATCTTAATTTCCGCCATTCCATTCAGAACGTTGTATTTAATAGTAGCTTAAAATGTAATTTACCTTTATCGATACTTTTACTTGTCTTATCTGCTAATCGTATATTATTAATACCTCGAAGATGAATCCACATCGAAATAACCATATCCTTATTTAAAATATTTAGTTGATCAATATGCAGACGTATTAATAATATACGATTAGCAGATATTTGCATAAAACGCCATTGTTTTGTGTTCCTTGCGGCAGCAAACCTGCGTACTCATCCCTAATGCTATTCTTATACAGAATAATGAATATTTTAAATATCCACTTGTTTTTGAATATATTTCTTATGAATCCTGTTACGTGACCTAATGTGTTATGTTGTATATGTATTGGAAATTCGCTTGTAATCTTAATTTCCGCCATTCCATTCAGAACGTTGTATTTAATTGTAGCTTAAAATCTAATTTGACTTTTATCGACACTTTTACTTGTCTTATCTGCTAATCATATATTATTAATACCTCGAAGATGAAACCACATCGAAATAACCATATCCTTATTTAAAATATTTAGTTGATCAATATGCAGTCGTATTAATAATATACGATTAGCAGATAAGACAAGTGTCAGCTATTATTACAAACAGCAACTTCACACCTCTCCCCATTTAAAATCATACTCACTAAAATTAGGATTAAGGATTAAACTATTCTTTTGTAAGTAAACAGTGCAGACATTATTTCCAGATATAGCACAGCTGACGGAGTGGCTCCGAGTGAAGGCTACAACAGGTTACCTAAGATGGCCAACACGGATAGTTTTATTGGCAGTTGGTTAGCTTAACATGCGGCGTTGCCAAACTGTCCATCTAGGAGTGCTATATAGCCGGGATTTTGCACATCTTAGCACCACTTTGACTCCGGACATCATGGTGTTCACACATTACATTTCATCTATTGATGAAGCGAATGTGTTCCTATGCAGAGTTTATACTTTGCTAATGGAGGGTCACATTGTACACGTTAGGGGTACAGCCTCTAGAGGAAAGGAGACAAAGCGAATAGAGATCCGAGCAATCCCTTTTGCAAAGGAGATCTATCGTTTATTGAGAGAAGAGTACGTTCTGTGTGTGTATTACACCACCGAATAAACTCTCGTTTGGACCTTCTAACTTCAGAACACAGAGCGGGGAATAGATCAGTTTGTAGTCAATGTGAGAACTACAAACTGATCTATTCCCCGCTCTGGCAATATCCTAAGATGACCTTGACCTAGATCGGGACTTAGAAACATCTCCATTTGTTACAATTAGAATCTTAGAGGGCAATGTGTGAATTTGATCTGGAATATATCCTGGGGTTTTATTCAAAATTAGGTTCACTTAACTTACAGTATATTTTGTACCCATTAATATTATGATTTGAAATAAATTATGGGTACTAAGAGTGTTTGTTTATCTCACGAATAATAATCATGACAATAAAACACCCTCAGTCACAACACTTTTTAATTTAGCCCTAATATACTTTGTATGTAATTTTCTCATTTTATTCAGTCATTATAGAAGTTAAACCAACCAATTGCGTTGACACATCTGTTTCTTTTCAATATAAAAGAACCATTGCACAGTAGTTTTATTGGGAAAACTATAAAAATGTCGACAACACAACTCCAATCTATAACAACGAATATATAGTAGATTTTATTTATAATGGTCTATTTTAAAATTGTTATTGACATTTAAAAACAAATCTATAGCATGTCACACAATGTATAATGAAGTTTTACCTTAAAGATTCTGAAAAGAATAATAAACACCTTTTACGTCCGACTGGGTTTCAGTGTTGCTGTTGTGACCTTTGTTAAACTGACCGCAGTATCCTGACGCCCGTTCGCTGATCTACGTCCGACTGGGTTTCAGTGATACTGATTGTTCTTTGTAAAATTAACTTTAACTTTAACTGCCCAGTTTGTTTCAAAGTATGAGACTCAGGCTATGAATAACACTTTTGCAATTATGTTGTTGGTTCATATTAATACATTTACAAAATTAAACAAAAAGGCAATCAAAAATCTCTAAAGATTCAACCGTTATTGCTCAAACCAGTTTTGTGTATGCCAGGATTGAAAGAGGTCGTAGTTTACAATAATCACCAACAGAGCATACTGCTGTGACTCGATAGCTAACGTAGTAGCCAATGATCGACCCACTTAACATTATTTGCAATAAAGTAATTACCGTCACGAGCGTCATTGATTAATAATCGGGTTACATAAATTGGTGATTACATATATAATTTATGAAAATTACTTACATTCATCAGCTAACAATGCTGTTGTCGACAAGAGGGTAAAACATGAACGATCTCAATTGTTGTTTTACTATTATAGATATTTCCAAACGAATTATAAAAATGTAACTACACATCAAGATTAATCAAGATTACAGGATTTCAGGATTCTTTCAAAGACATTTTCAGAATAAACCAAATCGCTCTCATAAGGTATGTCCACAAAATATTTATTTATGATGTGTCATTTCAGTTTTCAAGTAAAATTGACAGTCAAATGAGCTTGTATGTAGTGTTCTGTTGCTCAGAAGAGTTAGAGATGGATAAGTACCTAATGCTAGCGATATTAATTTAGTTTGCAAGACAAGACAATTTGAATAAAAGTATACCAGATTCTTTCAGATTCAACTAGCAAAGAATTGCAATTCTACTCATTTGAATGAATCTTATTTACATTTGTATTGTATATTAGGATATAATAATAATATATAAAACTGTTGATAAATAGCATAAAATGGCTGAACGATCAATCAACCGTCCAAAACACGGTTATAACTTCATAAAACGCTCGATAATAGTCTGATCGACCTCCAAGTCGACGTTTTGAATAGCTAATTTTAATTACAATATGAATATATAAAAATCTCACAAGCCTCTGATACAACTTTTTAATCAGTTACTACTGAGCTTTCAAATAGCCAAAGGCGCTTGGGACAGCGGCGCGCTGCCAACGGCCCGCCCTGAGCCGCGACACCTGCCACTGACACCTGCTCCGCTGTCGTGTATGACAGCGTAAACAGCTGATGGCACTGACTGCCACCTTTATAAGCGGGAGCAGTCCGCAGTCTCGTCGCAGTAGCTTGCCGCCCGTTGTGTGGATATACGTCCCAGTGGGTTGCACTCTGCTGCAGCGTAGGTCTGTTAAGTGTGCGTTGGGCCCGACGCGCAATTAAGAGATCCGCGCCCTTGCATGTTTTGTTAGTTTGTTAAGCATGTTAGATAACGCTTGTAGTTTGCTGCTAGGTAATGTAGTTAGTCTAATATATGTTAGTGTTTGGTATCGGTTTGAAGTGCCTTATTTACTAATGAAATATGTACTTTTCTTTCACGCTTTAAACTGACCTTGGTCAAAACTTTGGTTCGCAGTTGCCTGGCGCCCGTTACTGACCAACGTCCGACTGGGTTTCAGGATGCTGTTGACCTTTGTAAAAACCGTCCTTGGTTGGTCTTTGTAAAATTAACTTTAACTAATCAGTATGTTTCTCATCCTTTTCCTAGCCCCTTACAAAAAAAGGTATGGCACGAAAACCGACCTTATGTTAATACGGCCATGTAAACCGGTTGACATTACCTATCTTAGCCCTTACTCACGAGAAACAGATTCAGTCAGTTTGCTTATTTTTGGTTAAATTTAAGGGGATCTTGGTCAGGTAATTATTGTACTTCGGTTCGAAAAACTCTGACGCCTACACAGTGATGAACGTCCTTGCCGTTTCAGAGTGCGCGACTGTTGTTAACTGTCCATTTTGCTTTCATTTATTTATTTATTTTTGGGGGGAGGGGAGGGGATAACTTTTCGGGGGAGAGGTTAGCGTTCCGTTATCAGGTTTATGCCTATAATTGCGAGCATTAAACTAGTCCTCTTCTCCTAATACAGAGCGGGGAATAGAGCAGTTTGTGGTCCAAGTGAGAATCACTTACTGCTCTATTCCCCGTTTTGGCAACATGTTCAGATGACCTTGAGGACTTAGAAGATTCTCGTTTCTTAGAATACTACCCAAGAATAGAATTTAGATCCGACCAAGGACATCACAGCGTTATCGGAATACAAACTATTTTGAAGTTCAAACATAAATAACTTCTTTATTTACGGTTTTAAATTATGCCCGAGTGGTCTGGTGGGGGAAAGGTAGGTACCTTTCCTACACACTAGTGCTACCTCAGTCTTGTTTAACTCACGCTTCAATCAACATGTCGATGCAGAAAAACAATCTACCATTCAGTAACACAAAGGGTAATTTCAGTTTACAACTTTAAATTTTTGCGCGGTCCACCGTAGGTTATTAATTCAAGGTCGGGTGACTTCGTTAATACAGAGCGGGGAATAGAACACTTTATAATCCAAGTGAGAAGTACTAACTGCGCTGTTCCCCGTTTTGGAAATTGTTCGGGTGGCCTTGGGGACTTGGGCAATTTGCAAAGAACATCTATTTTCATGGACAAACCTAAATAACTTCTTTATTTTTGGTTTAAGGTATATCATGTGGGTACTCAAATTACGCGGCTCGACGAGACGGACGAGAAGGTGCAATCAGAATTTAGATCCGACCAAGGGCATCGCAGCGTTAGCGGAATAACAACTATTTTGAAGGTCAAACCTAAATAACTTCTTTATTTATGGTTTTAAATTATGACCGAGTGGTCTGGTGGGGGAAAGGTAGGTACCTTTACTACACACTAGTGCTACCTCAGTCTTGTTTAACTCACGCTTCAATCAACATGTCGATGCAGAAAAACAATCTACCATTCAGTAACACAAAGGGTAATTTCAGTTTACAACTTTAAATTTTTGCGCGGTCCACCGTAGGTTATTAATTCAAGGACGGGTGACTTCGTTAATACAGAGCGGGGAATAGAACACTTTATAATCCAAGTGAGAAGTACTAACTGCGCTGTTCCCCGTTTTGGAAATTGTTCGGGTGGCCTTGGGGACTTGGGCAATTTGCAAAGAACATCTATTTTCATGGACAAACCTAAATAACTTCTTTATTTTTGGTTTAAGGTATATCATGTGGGTACTCAAATTACGCGGCTTGACGAGACGGACAAGAAGGTGCAATCAGAATTTAGATCCGACCAAGGGCATCGCAGCGTTAGTGGAATAACAACTATTTTGAAGGTCAAACCTAAATAACTTCTTTATTTATGGTTAGATCATAGTAACTGTTATAATTATACAGCATTGAGCAAAAATTATTGAAGTTTTCAGTTACGGAGCTAAGGTCTTGTCAGTCTAAGTGCTACACCCTAACTAACACATGTAATCTAGTTATTGTGCGATGTAAAACTTGGTGGGGGGACTGGTATGGTGGGGGGGGACTGGTGTGGTGGGGGAAGAGTCGAGTACCTAACCTACGCGCAAACGCTACATCACTATATGTCCAGCTCTTGCGCGGTACACATGGATTCACAAATACAAGACAATAATGTTTCTTCCACATCTGTCTCTTATAATGTTGAACACAAGGACACTGATCAAAATATATCTGGTGAAATACAAGTACATGAAGTTTCTCCAACAACGCCATCTGATACAGAAGCGACGATGTCATCCTTGATGGATGTTTTATTAAACAATAATGGAATAAGGTGGTAAATGAATTCAAGAATTACCATCTGCCTCGCGCCGTCTGCCCCGCGCCACCTGCCGCCTGCCATCCGCCGTCCGCCATCTGCTCCGCCCCACCACACTTTTATCCCCACCATTTTGTTTGATACCAGAACGCTAGCTAGCGAATAGTCAGTTCACCTCCGGCTCTCGACCGGTGAACATCGAGCTCTCCGAGACGCTCTTCACAAAATAACAATGTCATTTCACTCAAGATCTGATAGATGTTTCCATTTAATTGCCGTCAGGTATTATTTCCACATGACGGTAATAAAATGGAAACACCTACCAGAACAGATTGGTGTCGAAAAAGACAACAACATCGATGACAACGAACAACGGGGAATTATTGTAAACATGAATTATTGTAAATAAAATAAAGTAATATTTGTAATAGTACTACCTCGCACTCGTATCATTCGATTGCTCCATTCGATTGTTTTCATTCGATATTTTCATCGAATCAAAACTATCGAATCACAATCGGATTTTACGCGTGCGAGGTAGTACTTTTTTAAAATAACCTCCCCGTGACCTTGACCTTTAAACTTTCCCTCATTACGTCACAAAACCGCCTACGTCACTGGCTCAGCCTCAGATGACGTCTTTCATGACTCAGCGCATCCGGTCACGTGACCGGATGACGTCACTTCCGGTCTAGCAGCCCCAAATGCCCACTACTGATGGAGGCCCAATATTAGGCAGGCAGTATGTTTACATCACACTTAGTAAATAGCAGTAGTCATATATAGCTGTAGTTATATACTGCTATTTTTGATTACTTAAACCTGTCAGAAAATCAAAAACTCAAAATATCTTAAGATTTTACCGTTTTCTCGGGATGAGTAGTAATGATATGATGGTTCTGTGCCATTTGATATAAATTGAAATGCACGTGACATCATTTATACTTGAGCTAGTAACGTGAGATTTGCCATGCATATTCTTTGCACCTTTTAACCTCAGAGAAAACTCCCAAATCTTACTTTTTCAGTTTTAACTAAAATAAAATAAATAATGTCGAATAAACAAAAACCAAAATGTAGTGTTGTTTAATTTGAATTCTAGTGGCCAAACGGATGGTCCTATGGGAAAACGGACACCACCACGTGCCACGGATTTTAGATGAATTACAACTTTGGTCCTATGACTTTTTGCAGCGCCTCGCTTCCTTAACTCTTAGGAAGCGCTAGATTTTCCAAATTTCAACAATTTTCAAGATTTATGCGTGGTTTTCAGTGGGTTGTCGCTCTAGTATATAACTTAGAGGCCTAATAATTAAGAAATAGTAATCTTAAATTACAATTAGTATTTAGTAGCAGTCATATACCCAGATTTTATCAGTTAATCACCCAAAAAAATCATAGTCTTTGAACTTTTGTAGATTTTTCGCAATTGCTGTGTGTATATTTTGCATTTTACGCTCCGCCAAGAGTAAAAGCCCTTATAAATTATGCTCGATTTGTTACAGAATGCTTATAGTTACCCAAAGTCATACCATTTTAGGTTCTTTTTGGTTGGTTGTGTTAGTTATAAGGTTCATATGGAAGGTGAAAGTAACTATCCACCCACAACTACCGGACTCAGTTACAACTGGTGAGTTGGGGATAGCAAGAGTGTACATTATGAACTAATAAGAGAATAGTATGGAATGCTACTGGCTTAGTGAACATTGAAGGGTGAAGGCATTTGTATGTTTTTTTAACTTGTGCCTGTCAATTATTCTTTTCTTGTGAATAAATGTTCGCCTTTTTTAACTTGCCATCCTTCCTTTCCTCCATTTTTGGATGTTTTCACCCTGGTCCTCCAATTTATATTTGTTTAATATTTCATTCCCTTTATTTCATAATATGTTTGGTCCTCCGGGCCTGATAGAGCTCACGCTATGGATAAACTAACTTCAGTCCCTTCAATCCTTTATTTTACCCTCAACCTATTTTCGTCTAAGAATGAACTTCTATCCTTCAATTCTTCTTTCCACTTCTTGTCCCTGCCACTCTCTCGATCGGTCTGGACTCTTACACTGTTACATCAGAAAAGTTATGATGTTTATGATGTTCAACGCCAAGTGTTTGTGCATTCCTACAAACTTAGTAATAAGTTATGAACCTTGGGATGTTCACAAATAATCAATAAGTGATTCTAACAAACTATTCTACTTCTTTTTATTATAATATTTTATTCTATTTTGTGTTTCTCTACCCCTGATAATGGCACCGCTTCGTTCAACGGATCTTAAAGCAGATAATTACAAGCGTACGACTTTGATAATTAAAAACCGCTTTAACAGTATTAAAACCGCTGTCGACGCTTTACAATCTCAAACTGAACCGTTGACTGTTCTCCAACATTAGAAACTTGCCACTTATTTGTTAGAAATTGAGTCTCAAAGATCCGAGACTCATCAATCGCGCTTTAACGCTTGACGACAAGGAATTATCACAAGAAACCATCATGCAAGATCAAGACGAAATGTTTGACTTGCAAGTTGATATTTCGAGTCTTATCGAAGCGCTCACAAGCTCAAACAACCCGCCTATCAATTCTGAAATCCGCAGTGACAGTTGTGTTACGAATTCAGGATCGCAATTACGACTGCCTAAATTAGACTTGCCTAAATTTAACGCGGAACTTGCCGCTTTGACGTCGTTCGTAAACTTGTTTGAAACTACAATACATAATATTGTTAACATCCCGGAAGTAATGAAATTCCAGTACTTGTTGAGCGTGCTTCAAGGCGAAACTTTTAACGCTTTGGAAGTATATCAATACGAAGTCGAACTGCAGGTCCAACCTAAATAAAATTGACTAAAATAAATTGATACAAACATGAATATGTCTTATTTATGTATTATGTTTGCATGTATAATGGCTCTGCATTACAAACAATTTATAATTTTAATATATTTGTAACAACGAACGGAAATGTGAAACCACTACATTTTTTTATACGTCGTATTATAATATTGTTATCATTTAGAACTTTGTTGAGTCATAAAATAAACGTCAATTAAATTTTAAGATACTGGTGTTTTTTACATATACCTGTGAGCCGAATTTGTTTTAATTTCTGATCAGTTATTTTGGTAGTACAAGAAGGTACAAAAAGAATACAAAATTATACTATAATTAGTTTTTAATTTTAGTAAACTTGTGTTTTTGGCCTAGACCTGTAGTCCGACTTTTATATTGGTTATAGCTTCCAAAGTAAAGTGGTAAACAATTTTCTTTTTGCGGTAAAAAAAGGTACAACAATAGTACAAAATACCGATATAAGGTTTATTACGAAAAATCAATGTCGGCTCACAACCCTAGGGAGCTGTTATACTGTCAATCTCAAGAGCATTTAAGGGCCGTGAATTTTGAAACATTATATTTTACATTTTAATTCATTCATTTGTGAATACCTGAGATTGGAATAAGCCGTAAGAACATTCTAGGGATAATACACCAAACATAAAAGATTCAATTCATTGCTCAATTGATCTCACCAAAAAATAAAACACATTAAATAAACACAGGTTTATGGTTGTGAAATGGACTGGTTATTAAATTGTTTAGAGTAGCATATCAATAGAAGGAGTATTAGGAGGTGTAATTAAGAGGGTTTTGACATGTTGAATGATTCCTAACCCTTCATGATATGTAACATGTGTAGCCAATTGGTTCGATGAGACCTGTTCAGGGGTGGACCTAGATATATTAATCTGCCATTTGTCTAAAATATTTACCTGTGTAAATGAAAATTCTAATAAAGTTGAAATAAAAAAACGTTAAAAGGTCAAAACGAGAACAGTTAAACAGTGATTTTCAAGGGAAACTATTATCAGAAGAACTTCATATATCCAAGTCCCTTGTTCATTGTATGAAATAATGTTTTGTCTTTCACTCAATAAACAATTCAAAACGGCTCAACAATTTTCTTCTTATTTGGCAACCTACATTTATATAGTGAGCAGATGTTACTAACTCTCCATCTGCTCAGTGTGAGACATAAGATAAAGCCATCCCCGAAATAATTTACCTTTTTCACTACCGAATTAGGTTTAGACTTGAGTGCCAGTTGCCCAGGTGTAAAACCGGACTCAGGCCAGTAGTTTTATAAACTTTTAGACGTAGATTTTGTATCGTTAATTTATAACAAGATAGGCAAAATAAATATTCGTAAATCGGAACTATAAAAGAAACTGCTCTATTACAGTACCTGGAATGTGACATAATAAGAATGAAGATGACCCCTCAGGCATTAAATAAATCAAAACCAACATAGGACTTTACATTTTATATTCATTAAAATATGCAAAAGATATAAATCCAAATATTCCACAATAACTAACTGTCTATACTGAATATAAAGTGCCTTCAGCTCGCAAGTGTAAGGTTTAACAGATCTATTTAATTTATGTATGCATTATTAACTTGTTTTTTTAACAAACTAAAAAAAAAAAAAAAAAAAAAAAAACAGTAGATAAAACAAAGAATCGGGCAAAATTATATGGTTTTATTAATTACAGGGAATTCCCAATAAGAACTATTACTACAGCAATGGTAATACAAAATGTGTATGTATTTACAATTTGAAAATTAAAAAATAATTGATTCCTAAAAAATACATTTATTTAGTTCACAATGTTGTCTACGATGTACTAACCTAATTATAACCATTCAAAAAGAAATAATTGTAATTATTTAAACTAAATAACAATAAGAAATGTGCTGTCAATATTTTCTCTACGTAATTAACTATTTATGATTATCAAACTAGAGTATGCAGAACACTAGTGATATGCTAGTTAACTCAACGCATCAGATAGTTTGTATGCTCAAAGATTAGTTAAAAAGGCACTATAGCATTACTTCTTCAGTCAGTGAATTATAAAATCACCGTAGTTTACCCATACTCTCGTCATTCAATCTTACTTACTGATTTGTTAATACTACGCAGGAATCCATTCTTTCAGCTACATCTTCTTTATATTGCCTCACAGTTTTGCTTACCTATACAGTTATTCTATCGTACAGCGTTTTAGAATAACATAACACGGCAACACTTTCTGACACGACAGACATTGATTCATACAGTGATCATCTGCTGCTACAGTAAAAGGTGTCTTGCATATATCACATATCAGTAAACGAGGTAGCATCTTCATGTGTGGGCGCTCACCAGTATGTGTCAGCATATGAGTCTTTAGATTGCCTGAGTGTGTAAAGAATACCTCACATCTTTAACACTTGAAGGGGCGCTCACCAGTATGTGTCAGCATATGAGTCTTTAGGGCGCCTGACTGTGTAAAGAATATCTCACATCTTGAACACTTGAAGGGGCTTTCACCAGTATGTGTCTGCATATGAGTCTTTAGATTGCCTGAGTGTGTAAAGAATACCTCACATCTTTAACACTTGAAGGGGCTTTCACCAGTATGTGTCTGCATATGAGTCTTTAGGGCGCCTGATTTGATAAAGGATTGCTCACAGCTTGGACATTTGTAGGGGCGCTCACCAGTATGTGTCAACACATGATTTCTTAAACTGGTTAATCGTGAAAAGGATTTGTCACATCTCGGACAATTGAAGGGGCGCTCACCAGTATGTGTCAGCATATGAGTGTTCAGGTTGCCTGACTGTTTGAAGGATATCTCACATCTTGGACACTTGAAGGGGCGCACACCAGTATGTGTCAGCAAATGAGTCTTTAGGGTACATGAATGTATAAAGGATTTCTCACAGCTTGGACATTTGTAGGGGCGCTCACCAGTATGTGTCAACACATGATTTCTTAAACTGTTTAATCGTGGAAAGGATTTGTCACATCTCGGACAATTGAAGGGGCGCTCACCAGTATGTGTCAGCATATGAGTCTTTAGGGTACCTGAATGTGTAAAGGATTTCACACAGCTTTGACATTTGTAGGGGCGCTCACCAGTATGTGTCAGCATATGAGTCTTTAGGGTACTTGAATATGTATAGGATTTCTCACAGCTTGGACATTTGTAGGGGCGCTCACCAGTATGTGTCAGTATATGATTTTTCAGGTTGCCTGACTTTGTATAGGACATCTCACATCTTGGACACTTGAAGGGGCGCTCACCAGTATGTGCCATTATATGAATCTTTAGGGTACCTGAATCTGTAAAGGATTTCTCACAGCTTGGACACTTGAAGGGGCGCTCACCAGTATGTGTCAGCATATGAATCTTTAGGGTACCTGACTGCGTAAAGGATTTCTCACAGCTTGGACATTTGTAGGGGCGCTCACCAGTATGTATTAGCATATGAGTCTTTAGGTTACCTGAATGTGTAAAGGATTTCTCACAGCTTGGACATTTGTAGGGGCGCTCACCAGTATGTGTAAGCATATGAGTCTTTAGGGTACCTGAATGTGTAAAGGACTTCTCACAGATTGGACATTTGTAGGGGCGCTCACCACTATGTTTCAGCATATGAGTCTTTAGGTTGCCTGACTGTGTATAGGATATCTCACATCTTGGACACTTGAAGGGGCGCTCACCAGTATGTGTTAGCATATGAGTCTTTAGGGTACCTGAATGTGTATAGGATTTCTCACAGCTTGGACATTTGTAGGGGCGCTCACCAGTATGTGTCAGTATATGATTTTTCAGGTTGCCTAAATTTATATAGGACATCTCACATCTTGGACACTTGAAGGGGCGCTCACCAGTATGTGTCAGCATATGAATCTTTAGGGTACCTGACTGTGTAAAGGATTTCTCACAGCTTGGACATTTGTAGGGGCGCTTACCAGTATGTGTCAAAATATGAGTCTTTAGGTTACTTGAATATGTAAATGATTTCTCACAGCTTGGACATTTGTAGGGGCGCTTACCAGTATGTGTCAGCATATGAGTCTTCAGGTTGCCAGACTTTGTATAGGATTTCTCACATCTTGGACACTTGAAGGGGCGCTCACCACTATGTTTCAGCATATGAGTCTTCAGGTTGCCTGACTGTGTATAGGATATCTCACATCTTGGACACTTGAAGGGGCGCTCACCAGTATGTGTCAGCATATGAATCTTTAGGGTACCTGACTGTGTAAAGGATTTCTCACAGCTTGGACATTTGTAGGGGCGCTCACCAGTATGTGTCAAAATATGAGTCTTTAGGTTACTTGAATATGTAAATGATTTCTCACAGCTTGGACATTTGTAGGGGCGCTCACCAGTATGTGTCAGCACATGAGTTTTTAATCTGCTTAATTTTTTAAAGCTTTTGTCACAAATAGGGCATTTATGACAATTAGTCGTGTGCGTGGGCACATGAGAATTCATATTCCTGTTAATGGATAGGTTTTTTTAGTGTTAAGATGCTTAGAAGAACCCTCCAATACTATGTTTATTTTTCTTAATAGGCTGTCATTAAGAAGTATTGCTTTGCATAAATCTGAAAAAAATGTTTCAAATATTAATATCACCTGATCTGAAAAGAAACATAAATAGGCTACAGAATTATAACTCTTAATGAAATTTACTTTGTTAATTGTGATGAAGTAAATTTTAATCAATTTGATAGATAATCTCATACACTTACAAAAATATACCTTGGTTAGGCGTTAAACATAATATGTGTTATAGTTGTTCCAAGAAGTATAGATGTGTTAAATGTATATATTTATATATGTATATAATATATATATATATATATATATATATATATATATATATATATATATATATATATATATATAGGTCTATATATATATATATAAATAGTTGATGGTCTTGCCAATGATTATTTTTTTTGTATTTGTATATATAGTTGTTACAAGCATTTTATATTAAATTTATTTATATCTTATTGTTTATAATAACAAAGAGGCTATAATAATGTTTTAATATTTTATATAGAACACAATTATTGTTTTGTTTTTGACTGATGTTGTTGTTGAATTCAAAAGTAGTTTCAGAAATAGATGTTAAGATGCCAACGCGGGAGACGGCTACATTATCAATTGCAGTAAAGTATTATTGATTACAGTTCCCTGTGTGGAACATAATAACTGTAATAACTGATATTGTTATCAATAAAGCTCTTTTTCATTTCATTTCATTTCAAAAGTATAAATGAGTTAAATGTTTAATTCTCTTTGTCTTGTTCCTATCTATTATAAGAATTATTATCATTCCTATTACTACTATTATTATCAATGTTTGAACAAGGGAGTTTCACAATTTCTTTATTAATGTTTCTAACGAACAATATGATTGTAGCTGTGTTCCTCTACGATATTTTATATGGCCAATGTTTGTTCATTATTCCATGATATCCTGAGAGCTGTACTTGTAGGCCAAAACAATCAGAACAATATTATTAAACGAAGCCAGTTCTCTTTCCTCCAAACTAAATATCAGAATCCTTGCACTAAAAATGGTGATATAATTGGATAGTTTATGTATTACTGTAAGGTAAACTGTTGTCACTTATCGTAAATACCCAACTATAACACAATTTAACGTAAACCGCTAACTAAATAGAGAATAAAACACCAATTTAACGTCGGTGCCCTGAAAAGTAACAGTTGATATTCTGCATTCATGAGATCTTCGTAGGTAATTTTACACCTAAATAGAAGAAACAAATCCTTTGGCTGTTTAGACATTCTCTGTAATGACTTTCCTCCCTCCACGCATCTTAGTAAACAGAGTACCAATTTACATTTGATAAAAAAAAAACAATCACTATGTCAGTTTTGGTAATTTTTTACAAGGTTTTATTATGTATGACTGATTGTGTTAAACCGTTGGAGTGGAAAAGGGCCGGGAGGAATTTACCATCTCTCTTGCACAACTTCTCCTACACACGAAGGATCTGTAGCCTAATGTTGTTTTTATTAATTTAAATAGGAATTGCGCTTGATGGTTAAGACACGGAAAGATTAGTTCAAATTATGCTACAGCTTTACTGAAATTAATCTGAATCGTTTCAATATTATGTAATACAAGGGTTAGCTTGTGAAGCGCCAAAAGTTCATTGGACCGTGATATTGTTTGTGGAAATCCTTACAGAGATGGTTAAATACAATTTTAAATACTTTATCTGGAGAGGTGTTGATGGTTTGTTATTTAAACTTAATCATACTATCCACATCGAGCTGATATGTTAGCTAACATAAAGAGGGTTGGGTGATTTGTAAATTATTGCTATTGAAAGAAAATTATCAAACCATTTATAATTAACTTTGTCTTATTCAAAACGGATATGTAAGTGTGAAAAAATCCATGACAATGGAACATAGCCTTTAAAATATATCTCTCGATCTTTTAAGGAATTGTTTCCGGTCATTTTCAATCAGAGAAATTATGTTAATTTTACAAGTAACATTGTTCAAAATACCTAACACTAAAAATAACAAAATTTGACTTGGCTTGTGGATTTCATATCGAAACAAAATTGGTCAGTGCAGCAGACTAAGGCTTTTATTTTAAGGTTAGTAGTTATAACTTCACTCATATGAAATACTTTAGAATTACACACTTACATACATTGGTTATTGGTTACGCATGATATTTTAAAAACCCTGAAGTTTTTATAACCCAAAAATCACACAAAAATCCACAAAATAATCTTTCGATTTATATTTCTTTAATTAATTATACAATTAGTTTTAAATTACCAAAAGCAGTATCAACGTTCTAGAGATTTCTGCTAATTTTGTTTGCTACATTCAATAGCTCCGTTCTTTCACTTGTTCTAAGTTTATCATTCTTTAAATAGGTTCTTGTACTATAACTTCTATTGCTACTTTAAATCGCTTAATTCGGTACTTAATTGAAATAGAGAAAAGGGAATTGAGAAACTCGAGGGTGTGCGAGAGTGTACTATCCCGGATTAAATTCGTATAACGTGATTTTGTTATGGAAAATGTCCTAATTTTGAGATTTTTGGGAAAAATAAATTAAATTTGGCTCATTTTCCCCTAAAAATTCGTGTTTGTTTTACCTAATGTTTACATGTTCTTAACTCCAGCGCCCGTGATAGCTAACATAAAGCAACATAAAAATAATTCTCTAAGGTCAATCAAACTCATACAACATGTGAATTTTATGTAAAATTTTCTAATTTTGACCATTTTTTTTACTAAAGAACTTAAATTTGACACCTTTTGTCCTTTAAATGTCTTGTTTTTAACCGAACTTTAACACGATATAGTATTACCTTTTAGAAGCTGGGAATTGCATGAATATCCCGAGTTACCTGCTACGCAACGACACACTTGGACTGTAAAAACTTCAAATCATTTGAAAAAACCAAGATATGAGATATTCGGATTGCAGACTGGAAAAAGAAATGCAATAACAGAGAACGCTGCCTTATTTGATCATTGCAAACTAACAAATTGTAAACTGCTCTTAAACTCTCAATTTTTCCCTTATGATTATTTAAATATTTCCTATAATAAGAAAAGATACAGCGTACTCTACGATATGTATGCACGATTTCAAACATCTTACTACGGTAAGACAAACACTCCTCTTCTATCACCTGAACAGTTTGAATCGAAAGCACCGATTGTAGTTATAGACTGTTCTAAACAAAAGGAATCAGTAAAATCATTTAGTGTAGATATTAAGTTGGAACTGGAATTTGAGGATAATATACCTGCTCACACTTCTGCATACTGTTTGATTCTGCATGATAAGATTGTAACATACACACCTCTAACAGGTGTTGTAAAAATTGTGTTATAACAAGAACAACACTGGATATCCGTAGGTATAAATAGCACGCTTCGTGGGAGAACACCTCAGTTAATCAGTCCGTGTCGTTGAAGAAGCTTCATTTTCAAAGATGAGTTTTCTACAGGATGATTCAGAATCAACGAAGTTGTTGCCAGTAGAACAAGAACAAGGTGTGAGAACAAATAATATAAAAGAATCAGTTTCGGAGTTTATAACTTTTCATACAGAAGAGCAAAAGATGGATAAGGAAGAAGACAGTACTACTGTGTCAAAGCCTACGACGAAGAGGAAGAGGAAACTTGAAGACGATGTGTCACTAAACTTATTAACAGAAGTATTCCTTCGTTTACTTTATCCAATTTCAAGATGCATGACTAAGAATATATCAATTGGCATGTTCAAACCATTGGATTATTCTCCTGCAGTAATTCTAAACCATGGAGCAAAGATGTTGGTATTTACAGAAAACACATGGGAGTCATTTATTAAACATTTACATTTGATTGAATGCTATTTAACAAATAATTTATTTGAAAGAAAAACTGCAATCAGACTTTTAGGTTGTGATATTGAAATAGATATTGTTAAACATCGAGGTGATCAACAAGTTAGTTTTAGAGATCTAACAAAGCATGATGATAAGATTCTACTATCACGTGAAGATTTCTACATGTTAAGCTGTGCAATATCACCGATTACAAGATATATGAGGCAAATGGTATTTTCAAGTTCAGTTGTAAAATATTATTTAGTAGATACAATGGAGAAACAACCAGATATTCCGATATTGTATGGACCTGTAGATACATCAATTTTTAACCGAATACCTCATGAAGTGGAGATGTGGAGAAAAGTAAATGAATATGAGCAGAAAGAAATTAACGAGGAGATAAAGGAAGAGGAAAATGTAAACGTTGCAATACTTGCAACAGATACAAAAAATGAAATAGTTTTGACTGAAGAAGTCAAGGAGTAGAGGTAAACTCTAAATTCGTGGGGTAGGCCTACCGGGGATGGTGCCCACATTAAATATACACTAACGCGCCAAGAACTGTACGGCCTGGTCTATAAAAGGATCTACCGTGGTGGGGAAATCAGTCAATGTTTATATGCAGAGATGGAACGACGGGTTTGCTTTTCTGAGAAGTTTACAGAGATACAACAGAAACCTGGCGTGATCGAGTTTCAAGCATTTCGTGGAAACAAGGATGAATATATTATCAAAGAATTAGTCATTTTGGATTTGCTAACTGGTTTGTGTATCCGTTTTTTATCTAAACCTCCCTTCTCTTTCAACAAGTTAAACAGTAAAGCGAAGAGAACTAATAAATGGATGGTGAAAAACTTTCACTGTATTAAATGGTCTGAAGGTTGTACAAGTTATCGAAGTCTTGAAAGTGTTATGTATTATTTCTGTAACGAATTTACAACAATATTTACCAGAGGGTTAGAAAAACGCAACTGGATTCAAATGTATACAACAAGTCAAGTGTTCGATGTGAAAGTGGATAAAGGTTTTGAATATTGTAATTGTGAAGATATCTGTATTTTAGTAAAACATAAGCATCACAAACATTCACAGTGTGCATTGAAGAATGCATATCGGTTGGCTGCTTTCTTGAAACCGGTTGAGGAGGGGACTGGTGGGGGTATCGATGGGTATAAATATCGGGACGAGCCACAGACCCTGCATGAGTATTACTCCAAAGAGTAAGGAGACAACACAAGCGAAAATGGCATCGAAACAGTTCCTGCAATCTTTACTTGAACAATTCAACGTACACTCCAAATATAATGTTTTGTTGACTAAAAGATGCTCTGAACTTAAGGAAAACAAGCATTACATAGTTCACGATATCAGGAAAGTGGAGACAACAATTGGAGATGCAATCCTGGCTTCGTTGAGCGATGCACCTTTTACACCAGGGGATGAAGCAAAATTCCAAGTGTTCCTTCCAAAACGTTTCGAAAACCTACTCCAAAATGAAGATTTAAAAGCAATCGAACCCGGTTCTCTGTACTTGGTATCTCACGGAGTAAGTGGTAACAACTCTACTGAACTCTCTCTTCACATCACGCATCAATCCTAGCTATAAGTTATGTTTGTAACTAAATATTGTAAATAAAATAAATAAAATGAAAAAAATGAAATAAAAAAAACATATCAGTGTTTACTTTAGCACTGATATGTTGTTTTTAAAAAACAATTTGGGGTGACGTTGACCTATTTTAAAATGCAATTTGATTTGCAGATTGATATTGCTAAATGTTTAAGATAAGGGGGGGACATGTACAGAGGGTTCAAATAGCTAGGATAGCGAAAGACGAGTCTCAGTTTGTAGAGAAACAGGCTTGAGGGAACACGAAATGGCTCAAGCAGTGTTTAAGAAGAAAATCGCATTCCCGCAATACTCTGACTGTCAAACAAGATTGGATTCGTATAAGCGCAAATATTGTTACTCAGTTATATATGATTTTAAAGAGGTATTTGCAGATGCAGGATTATTTCACACAGGAAAAGATGATGAAACAATTTGTTACTATTGCGGTGGAGGTTTAAAAGATTGCGACGATGCAGATGATCCTTGGGAAGAACACGCTCGATGGTTTGGAAAGTGTCCTTTCGTCATAGTTATCAAAGGGCAATATTTTGTTGATATTCATCGCAACAGAAAAACTTGCAATCCTATAATAACACCATTCGTACGAAACTGTATATATATATATATATATATATATATATATATATATATATATATATATATATATATATATATATATGTGTGTGTATGTGTGTGTGTGTCCGTGGGTGAAATAACTCTCGTATAAAAGGTCCGATTTTGATGAAATTTGGTACAAACGTGTAAAGCAGCGTTTATGACTTTAAGTTCGAAAACCAGACAGATCGACCTATCCGAAGGGGTATTTTGGGGGGGTTTTGTACCCCAAAAATAGGTTTTTTTGAGTTTTTACGTATAATTAAAAAAAAAAAGAAAATTTTATTTTTTCCATTGGAATCAACTTAGAAAGACGCACAATTTGGTGTTTTAATCATTGCTCTACGTCAATCGGTTACTGAGGTATTGAAAGTGCTAAACACAGTACGTTGTCCAATGCTATTCCTATGGAGGATAAGAAAACTTGTATATCTTGCTTATTTATCTACTTATCCTGATGAAACTTGGTATATTGCTTCATTTTATTGTGGTCTATTGATATTTGCAAAAAAAACCTTTTTTGGCCAATAGTTCCCATAGCAGCAAACCTGCATACTTAGCCCCATGTTATTCTTATGGAGAATAAGTAACGTGTTATCTCGTTTAATTATGAACATAAATTAATAGAACTTGGTATGTGGCTTTACCTAGTTGAGTTATATTGGTATTTGTATAAAAACCAATTTTCAGTGTTCCTTATCTCAGCAAACCTGCATACTCAGCCGCCATGTTATTCTTATGGAGAATAATTAAAATGTCATAAATCGTTTATTTATGAATAATTAGGATAAATTTATATGCATTGGAAATTCGCTGAGTATGCAGGTTTGCTGCTACGGGGGTATTTGATTTATTAATATGTCACTTACATCGCCAACTTAGAAAAGGGTCAGTTTATATGATGCCAATTGAGCGTTTGCATAACCTATCAGATACTAGACCATAAAACGTCGTGAAACTTGGTTTTCTCATTCAGAGAAGTGCCCTCAATAGCTTCATAAATAAAATAAACTCACTATCACCAAAAATAAATATTTAACAAAGAATACACAATTTGACCCAAATAATAAAAAACAGATACATAGATTAGTCAGTTGGAAGGAGACTTTTTAACACTCGGAAATTGTTAAGTGCAATAACAATGGAGGGCTCAACTAATAAGTTGAGATCATACAAATCATGAACACCTTTGTGCCACAAAATTGGGCATATTTGATGTATATCATGTAACAAAATACTTCTCATATTTGAGGGTTTTAAGATAATATATTTGCGGACGAGTATTTTTACTCTTCATTTAATAATCATTTATGGAGACTAAAGACCGCCCAACGGTCGAAATTTGACCAAATATTTGATTAAAAGTTTAAAATCTAGTGTGTTCTGTTGCGCTCATATCTCTCTCTCTCTCTCTCTCTCTCTCTCTCTCTCTCTCTCTCTCTCTCTCTCTCTCTCTCTCTCTCTCTCTCTCTCTCTCTCTCTCTCTCTCTCTCTCTCTCTCTCTCTCTCTCTCTCTCTCTCTCTCTCTCTCTCTCTCTCTCTCTCTATCCCCTTCCCTCACCCAAACCCACAGGTATTTTTTTAATGTGGAATTAAAACGGATGGCAGAAGAGCGTTACCACTCCAGTAGTCAGTAGCCTTTTTATTTTATGCCTGAAACCTCCCCACCTCATCCTCACAAACAGGTCTGATTTTTTTAAATGTTGAGTTAAAACAGAAGGGGTTACCATTCCAGTAGTCAGTAATATTGTTAATTTACATTAGTCCTAAATTTTCTGTGTTTGCAGTTGTGAAGATAAAACGAATAAAAATGTGTTTTACCATTCCAGTAATCGGTGGCCTTTTCATGCCTGAAATGTATGCCTGAAACCTCTCCACCTCATCCTCTCTCCGTCTCTCAACCTCTCCCCAACCCTCATCATCACCATGTCCCTCACCCTCCCCCCCTCACAAACAGGTTTAATTTGTTTTAATGTGGAGTTTAAACGGATAAGAGAAGTGTGTTACCATTCCAGTAGTACGTGAAATGTTTTATTTATGATTCATATGTTCTTGCTGTTATGCTACATATTTATTTGAATAACGCAGCTGTTTATTAATTAAATTAAAATTATTAACAAATACGAAAAGCAGAACGCATGATCCTATAAGGATAACAAGTAAACTTTGAAAACCAAAAGGGCATAGCCCTACACGTCCAAACACAAATCTATTTACATTCAACACATCTCCTGGATATAGTACTGGATAAGTGTGTCAAGTTTCATAATCCTACGATGCGGCATCCCCCAGAAATTGGTACCACAAAAATGTCCTTAGCCGATTAATATATAGATGCTATTTTCATTACAGTTACTACAGTTCAGTTACATACTTTTTTTATCGTAATCTATATTTTCTCATTGGAAGGCATATCTAGAAATTGCTTCAAACTAAATTTATAAAATGATATAAATTTATAAACTAAATTTCCGGGATTCAGTTTTTTTAATTTTTTTATAACAACTATAAGCGCTGCATAAAATGTACTTATCACGATTAAGGAAATCTAAAAAAATACAGACAATTTAGGTTATTATATTACATACAATTACTGGTTGCGGAGAAAATTTTTACTTTCATTTAGCGGTAAACACAGTACGTTGTCCAGTGTTATTCTTATGGGGAATACAAAATTAAAATTTCTCTCTTAATTAATAATCATTTTAATTGAAATTTGATAGGCAGGTCAAGTTAGCATTAACCAACAGAGGGTATTCAAAATATGACTCTCCCTTACCCTAGGGGGGGGGGATTAGGAGGCGATTCTCGCCTTAAAACCACAGTGTGAATCAAAGTATTTTGTAGTGACTCCAAAATTGGAATTTGGGTTAACCTTTCCTGAAAAAGGTGTTTTTGAAGATTCCCCGTGCATTCTGTCGTACTTTAAATTCTATAGTTAGTAAATACAAAATAATCAAGTCATTAAAGTTCGGCTAAAAGGGAGAGAGTATGTGCCAGTTTACTGATGGGTACTGGTATGGTTTTATTTGTATATTTACCGTTTTGTATGTAATTACAGTAAACTTATAAATAAGAGGAAATACAAGGCATGTTTTAAAAGTAAGTACCGTTTTTGAATTCTGCCATTGTAGCGATGTGGTTGGCAATCCTGCATGCTGCGCTGTGTACCTGCATCTATTGGCAAGCCAGGATGCCACTTCCGCATAAATCAACCAGATTTTCATTTGTTTGTGAACATTCATAATGGTGCCGATAATTGAGGTCCCCACCAACTTTGAAGTCAAGTGTGTTCTGTATTCATGTATTCAAGTATTCAAGTCTGTATGTCTGTATGTATTCAAGTGGGATTCATGTATTGAAAGGTACTGCTATTCAATTTCTAAGTGGTAACAGTGTGAAAGCGGTTGAGATTTATCAGGGGATTAGCGAAGTGTATGGCAAAGTGTTCGATACCTTTAACGTCATGAAAAGATTCGACACCTGTAGCAAATTTGCTTAAAACATTATTACCCTCTTCCTCGTACGAGTCAAAAGAAGTCAACACACTTCCCAAATGCTTGGAATTGTGCAACTCCGTCAATATTTTTGAAGCGTAAGCTACAACTTTTTATAATTTAGTCGTTCAGTAACAATCACATCAACAAACTTCTTAACAATAAATGAAACTCATAGGATAGCGAATAAATCGTAAACCATATTTTCTCACTCACGTTTTGGTAAACTTTATGCACCAAACTTTCAGTAATGATAGAGGGTTGCCCACTTCGTTCCTCGTCATGAACATTCATGTGGCCATCTCGAAATGTTTTAACTCATTTGTGTGTCATTCTATTGCTTAATTTGATTTTCCCATTTACTTAACAAAAAAAGTTGTTGAATTTTAACCTCTTTCACGACGTTGACACTCAAAAATTGAATCGTAGCACGACTTCAAAGTTGGCGGGGACCTCAATTGTCGGCAGCATTTTGAAGGTTTACAAACACAAACAAAATGTAAATCCGGTTGATTTTTTGACAATTTGGCATCCCAGGCCTGGTAATAAAAACGATACTTCCTTTAAAAACATGCCAAGTATATTTATTACTGTTGTGAGACGTAGAGTTATGTTATACTGTAATTGTAACAACACGTATTTCATCCTACTCAAAAAATAATATATATTTTTAATGTTATAAAGTGAAGTATTATTTTATTTGGATATTACGATATTTTAAGTAAAGCAGAAGCGCCTCAGTTAATCTCTTATCTAAAGGAGCAAGAATAGTTTGATGGGCTATAGGGCTTGGAATGAACTTTGTACAAGGAAAAAACATGTACAAGGCCTACAGCCCATGTACAAGGAAAACTGGAGCAAAGCGAGCGGTCTGAGTCAGGATGCAGGTGCGTGTAGACCTATTTTTGTCTAATTAAAACAGTGAAAGTTTGCCCTAAGCATAATATTAAATATTAAATATATGTTTATTCCGGGTACAATAATGGTAACGGGTACAATAATGGCGGCGAGTATTTTAAAGAACTTCACTTGTGATCTCAATATTATCATCAAAGAAGATAATCATTAAAAGTGCAAGATTGATTTCAATTTGCCAGAGCCAACAGGATTGAAAACTAGCGTGTTTGTGAAGCAGTTCCAAAAAACATTAACCGTAACAGTGACAAATAACAGTTTATGCATCATTGGTATACTAAACTGTTATTCCAAAGTAACAGGTTCGAGTAACAGTTACTGTAATAGGTTCTAGTGGAATCAAAACATAGCCTATTGTGTAAACAA
Organism: Allygus modestus; assembly: GCA_963675035.1. Taxonomy (NCBI): domain Eukaryota; kingdom Metazoa; phylum Arthropoda; class Insecta; order Hemiptera; family Cicadellidae; genus Allygus; species Allygus modestus. Next base: position 483,845,386 of record OY776111.1, on the reverse strand, counting down.
AGTAATGTTTGCAGTATTTGTGTTTTTAAGAAAAAATACGGATTTCTACTGTGAGCATTGTTTCTAAGGTTTACTTCTAATCATGGCCAAGCAAATTATTGGAAAAGTTAATCAGTTTAGTGAAGAACTTGAAACTTTTGAGAATTATGCTAAAAGGTTAGACAATTTTTCGCCATTAACAAAATAGACAATGATAAAAAAGTGTCTTATTTTGTTTCACTCATGGGCCCTGCCCTTTATTCATTGCTGAAAAATCTTCTTCATCCTAAAAAGATAGGGGATGTAGATTATGATGAAGTAATCAAAGTATTGAAGGCACATTATGTACCTAAGGTAAATACCACTTATGAAAGATTTATTTTTAATAAACGCTCACAAAAAGAGGGGGAAACAATATCAGAGTATGCAGTTCAAATCAAAAAGCTTGCCTCTAGTTGCAATGTTGATAAATTTTTGGATGAGGCTCTCAGGGACCGATTTTTATGCGGCCTTAAATCACCTGCTATTCAAAGCAAACTTTTAGCTAAGGGAAGTTCATTAACCTTCTCAAATGCTCTGGACCTAGCCCTCTTAACTGAAAGTGCCAATAGAAATGTTAGACAACTGCATCCAGATAGGAATTCGGGTGAAATTAATTTGGTTAAGTTTACCTACAGTAAAACTTCTGGTGAAGCTAGGCAATCACAATCAAATAGGCCTTTTCATAAAATGGGAAATTTCAGCCATGGAAGTAACACAAAACATACTGGTAAATGTTACCGGTGTGGAAAATCACACGATGCTAGGACATGTCCGTATATCGAATATAGTTGTTTCGCCTGTAAAAATAGGGGCATCTGTCTAACATGTGTAAAGCTAAGAATACCTTTAGAAAAAAAGGGTTTATTAATTTATGTGATTCTAACAACAAGGAGGAGGAACCTCAAGTTGATCAAAATACCAGTAATGAATTTGAATTGTTCACCATAGCCTATGCTAACTGTAATAAACCTGATGTACTTGTTCTTAATATGGAGGTAAATGGAACTCCAATTGATATGGTTTTGGACACGGGAGCTGTAGTTACCGTCATGCCCGACGATGTCTATTTTAAACATTTTTATAATGAAGAAACTGCTTTGCAGAAATGTGATATTAAGTTGAAGGATTGTAAACCCACGAAATAACTAATGTGTTGAGAGAATTTCAGGCAGCTTTTTCTACAGACAACAGAGATCGTCAACTACCCGTTGTTGTAATTGAAGGCACGGAACCGTGGCAACCTACATTATTCGGACGCAACTGGCTGTCAGAAATCAAATTGGACTGGAGTCGTCTAATATCCGGCATCCGGTCAGATGCACAGGACTCGGATGTTCGTCTACTGAACGGTAAGACTGTTCCTTTATTAAACGTATTTGCAAGCCTAAAGGAAAAATACGCATCAGTTTTTGATGATGAGCACGGAGAAATCAGAAATATGTCTGTTGATATAGTGTTAAAGGATAACGTAACTCCAGTTTTCTGTAAGGCTAGGAATGTGCCGTATGCTCTACGAGGGGTTGTAGAGCAAGAACTTGAGAATTTGCAAAAGTCAGGGGTTATTTACCCAGTAACAAAAACAGAATGGAGTACTCCAATTGTCGTTGTGCCGAAGCCTAACAACGCTGTCCGCATTTGCGGAGATTTCAAGCTAACCTTTAACCCTAACCTTAGAACAGACTACTATCCTCTTCCATGTCCCGAGGATATTTTGTCTAAAATTTCAGGGGTTAATTTTTTTTCAAAGCTTGATTTGCGCTCTGCATATAGCCACCTCAGAGTAAACAAGACTTCTCAAGAGCTGCTAACCATAAACACACATAAGGGACTTTTCCGTTATGCCTTCCTACCTTATGGCATAACAAGTGCCGGTGCTTTGTTCCAAGCTACTATAGACAACATTTTGTCAGGTCTTGAGGATACCTATTGCTATCTTGATGACATCTTAGTTTTGAGTAAAACTATGGAAGAAATGAAAACTAAGGTTGAAGCCGTTTTGAAGCGACTCTCGGAGTACGGAGTAAAAGTAAATAATTCGAAGAGAGAATTTTTCAAAAGGAGTATCACCTTTTTAGGGTTTCGCCTGCATGACCAGGGCATACATCAGAGTGAACAACTTACCGAAGCTATCGTAAAGGCACCTAAACCACAAAATGTAACTCAGTTGAGGTCTTATCTGGGACTCATCAATTTGTACAGCAAATTTTTGCCTAACCTATCTACACTTCTGAACCCTTTGTATAGGCTACTAAACCAATATGTAAAATGGTTTTGGTGTAACGAGTGTGACAAGGCGTTTAAGGAAAGCAAACGCCTATTGATTAAAGATAATTTTTTGATTCCTTACAACCCAAATCTTGACATTGTGGTTACGTGCGACAGTTCCCATTATGGTGTTGGAGGCGTGATTTCACACCTCTTACCAGATGGTACTGAACGGCCAATCACCTTCGCTTGCCGGACCCTCTCAAAATCGGAGGAAAAATATAGTCAGATCGAGAAGGAGGCACTTGCAATTATATTTGCAATTAAGAAATTTCACAATTTTCTGTAAGCAAGAAAATTTACGTTGGTGACTGACCACCAACCATTGATTTTCCTTTTAGGCCTAACTAAAGGAATTCCCACACTTGCTGCGGCTCGAATACAGAGATGGGCTTTAACACCAGCAGCCTATCAGTATGAAATTAGTTATCGGAAAGGTACTGAAATTCAAAATGCCGATGCATTGTCTCGCTTGCCCACCGAGACTACTAATGAGGAAAGCACCATTCAATTTTTTTCTTCATCTTATGAGCATCTTCTTCCAATCACATCAAAGGAGATTGCATCTGCTTCCAAATTTTATCCAACCCTATCAAGAGTGTTAGAGTACACTATCAACGGATAGTCTAGCTACGTTGAAGATACAAATCTTTCACCGTACTTCAACAAAAGCTCTCAGCTTTCAGTATATCGAGGTTGTGTTTTATGCGGAAGTAGGATAATAATCCCGCCAACTCACTGGAAGGAAATATTAATGCTCCTACACACGGACCACCCGGGCGAGTCCCGCATGAAAGCGCTGGCCCGAAGTTTTGTGTGGTGGCCGAATATGGATACCGAAATCGAAGAATTGGTCAATGAATGTACAATCTGTCAGAAATAAGGAAATCAGCTCCACTTGCACCGTTACAGCCGTGGTTAGGCCTAAATTTACTTGGCAGAGAATACATATAGACTTTGCGTCTTTTGAGGGAAAGGATTTCTTAATTTTAGTCGACAGCCATTCAAAGTGGCTGGAGATTTTTACATGTCCACCACCACTTCTAAACAGACTATAGAAAAGATCCGCCATTAGTTTGCAGCCTTTGGTCTGCCTTCGAAACTGGTCACTGATGGGGGACCTCAATGCACTTCGGTCGAATTCAGAGAATTTGTGGAATCGAATGGCATTCGTCATGTATTGTCACCACCCTATCACCCTGCCTCAAATGGCCTAGCCGAACGCGCAGTGCAAACTGACAAAGAAGCCTTCCTGAAGCAAATACTTCATGGTACGAAGCAAATCACAAGCAGATCTCTTCAACATCGAATAGACTCCTTTTTGTTTACATATCGTAATACGCCACACTCTATTACTGGTATTACTCCATCTGAGGCCATATTTAAATTCAAACCTAGGACTCATCTCAACCTCTTGAAACCTTATGCATTAGCTGAGCGTATGCAACAGAAACAAGAAACTGTTGTAGCATCAGCCAACAAACGCAGAGGCAAGACCCGATCTTTTGAGGTGGGAGCTGCAGTATATGTACGCACTTTACGCCAAGAAAAAGTGAATTGGCAGCCAGGTATCGTAACGAAAGTTATAAGTCCAGTGACGTACTTGGTAAAGGTAGAGGGTCGCATCAGATTTGTTCACGTAGAACACTTGAGGGTTAACGCAGCAGGTCAAGACGATGAAGACGATATTTTTATCCAGTTTCCCTGGGAATTGTATGAAAACACTACGAGGAGTTCAACACCAGATAAATCGCCTAAAAAGTCTATTGACCGCAAAAACTGTTCCCCAACGGTTCCAACTTCAATTTTGCCCGATCCAATCACCAGCTAAGATGAAGACTAATAGCGGTACTGGAATGGAGACCAACCTAACCTCACCACGGCGCTCAAAAAGGATTCGCTGAGCGCCACATAAATTGAACATATAAGCTTAAGGCGAAGAATCAACCCTCCCAGTGTTGTTTGTAAATATAGTATTGGAAGTAACCTTTTTATTTAGTGGGGAGGTGTTGTTATAAAGTGAAGTATTATTTTATTTGGATATTGCAATATTTTAAGTAAAGCAGAAGAGCTTCAGTTAATCTCTTATGTAAAGAAGCAAGAATAGTTTGATGGGCTATAGGGCTTGGAATGAACTTTGTACCCTCTACCCTACAGCCCATGTACAAGGAAAACTGGAGCAGAGCGAGCGGTCTGAGTCAGGATGCAGGTGCGTGTAGACCTATTTTTGTCTAATTAAAACAGTGAAAATTTGCCCTAAGCATAATATTAAATATTAAATATATATTTATTCCGGGTACAATAATGGTGACGGGTACAATATCTACCACCATTTTTTAAATTTTATTTCACTTATGATACAAACAAACCTAATATTATAGTGGGTTTATGGAAATGAATTAATTTTCCTTTGAGCTAACAATAAACGCCAGTAACATAAAACACATAGTTACCATAATTATCTTATCGATTATTACTCTTAAACATAATAGATATAAAATGCTATTGTTACATATAATTTGTTTTGTTTTTTTATTTATTTATTGCCACGGTCGAAACCAATGTACACAAATTTGCATTTATGTTTTTTTTATTTTCTGGAAATATAGTAGTGTTAATAGCAGTGAAGAGACTGAGAGACTCATACCCACACACAGACCAATAATCTATTTGGAAATCACTTCCATTTTCATAATGGTATTTTGCACTGTATAAATTGCTTTTATTTTTGTATAATGAACAAATTTGAACGGAATCGATGGTAAAACATTTATTTTTTAAAATCACTGCAGTAAGTTTTAAAACTCAATAGCCTAAGTCCTTATGCATAACCTAGCAATTAATATAATTATTTACACCAACAGTAGTCCTTAAATTAGGTAAATTTAAAAATGTATTTCAAAATTACTTAAAAAATAACTAAAAAAATAACATATCTAGGTATTTGATTTCTAATTAGGATGAAAATTCAGTTAAAATGTCTAGAAAACTATTTTTTTTAAATACAGTTCGGAAAACAGACTGTCTTTTAATGTTTTGGTTTGTGTTTACTACAGCCTACTGTTAGGTGCTCGTTAACTCTAACCTTTAAAAAAGGGATTGCTAAACCGGTGGAAAGGTTTTAGCTCTTGTCATATTCATTACATAACCATTATTTTAACATTATCAATCCAATATCAGTTCACTATTCAAGCAACTAAACACTTCTATTATAATATGTGTACAAAATTCAAATCTACTTAAATTCCCATACACTTTAATTGGATTGATCCGTTTATGGTATCTCTTGAATGTTTGTGATAGTGGTGTAAAACTATTTTTAATAACGTAATAACTGATTCCAAGAATATTCTTACTGAAACTTGTTTAAAACCGCAGAAAACCGGGGAAATAAAAGGAAATCTTTTTTTATGTAACGTAGCTTTTAAGGGTAATTAAAAAGAAAATCATCGCCGTACGTGACGTTTGTCACACCAAATACGCAACCGAGAGTATCGTATTTTTTGGAAGATTGATTTTTTAAGACTCTGTGTAGCGTCGTAAAAGTTGTCTGCCCTGACTATAGACTACAGCTGCTTTATGATATATCATCTTGTCCCTTGATTTAGATATTCCCAACATTGCCTAATTCATACTCTGAGTCACGACAGTGTTTTTTATTTTTATTAAATAGAATATTTTCAGTCTACTATCCGCCACTGTGAATTTAGTACCTTTTAACTCTCTTACAAGAGGGAATACTTGTTAATTTATGATGTTGTAACCAAAGAAATTTATATTAATTAAGTACAAATACTTAATACTCAATCAGGACCAACAAAAAAATTTTTTATTAGACTTTTTGGTCATTCTTTATAGACAAAATAACCTTTTTTTAGAAAAATAAACCTCTTATTAAGACATCTACCTCGTTTGTTTTTTGTTTTTTTTGTCAATAAATTTCTTTGTTTATTTTAATTTCTTACCCATTTATTGTAAAATCCCAGGATAGATTGATTTTTTTTCAACAATACCTCGATTATAATAGTGCAATTATAAAACGAGTTGCATTCTTATGTTCATGGTATAATTAAACACTTTGATTACCCAAATTGCTACATCATCAAAAACGTTAGTCCCATGTTTTATACATTTTCTGCTTTTCGGACGTTTCTGCGGAAAAAATCCTTTCAATTCAGAACTCAGAACGTTATTTGGAACCAAGGTTCGTAGAGCTTGAAAGCTCTACAAAACTTGATTTGGAACAAACATAATCCGCTTTTACAAAAACATCAAGTGGTTACCGTAAACGGAACAATTGTCCAATTGCCTTTTTAAAAATAATTGAGACTATTTGAATACCTACGGTAAACTTAAATAATCCAACTACATTATTTTGTATTGAACTGTAAAGGAAAGCTAAATGTAGCAATTTAAAATTTAACAGTGCATACAAATTTAGTTACTGTGGCGTTTGGTATTAGGCATACAGTTTACTTACAAAACAATTCGGTCCGTATCTTGCATTTAAACAACATGTAAATATCGATACTTAGTAATTACGATGGCCTAATAGAGCAGTATGGAGTTTTATAAGTCGCTGTGGTTAGACTAGTTCGGGTTATCATAATTATAGGTACACTTATCTACGTAAGCAAGAGAAGCGGAGATCGAGCAACGAAAGTAAGATCGATACTTATGACTGACTATGCTAGCCTAGTCTAGCGCTTGGTGCGCTGTAGATAATGGGTTTCACTGAACATGAAAATGCAAAAAGATTTTTATTTGTAACCCCGATTTCAGTACTTGATCTGTAATTTTACTATTTAAGAAAAATCTATATTTTAGTGTGTAATTTGGAAATACTGATCGTAAAAACTTACCTTTACATTGCTGTTAGGTAACAAACATAACCTCAATCCCAACACCTAATATAATAGGTAATGCCTTTGTGCTACAATTAAATTGCACTTTAATTCAAATTCGTTTATATATTTAAGTTTTTTATTGAATTGTCTTTCAAAGTCAATTAAAAGTCTAGTTGATAAACTATATACCGTAATTGAACTGTCAACTAAGAATAAATCTTGCCTCAAACTGTCGAACTTCTGTAGGTTCAGAATAGCTAACGAACTGTTAACAGCCGCACTTTCTTATTACTTCACCGGTCTGCTCAGTCGATATATCTAGGGTTTTCAAGTCAACCGATATGATAAAGACCTCATTAAAACAGATGTAATGTCACGTGATCACTCATGCAATTCGCAGTATTGCTGTAAACACGACATTTATGGTACACGTACCATGTTTTTGATTTTCCTGTTATTTTTAATAAAAAAAATATTTAAATGATTATATACTTTGATTAGATTATTTTATAAACCTTATGAACCGCTTTTATTATTATTATTAGTTATTTTTAAACGCTCATTAAGTTTAAATTTTAAATTTTAATCACCTACCAAAAAGTGTATATTTCCAAGCACCATACAAGGCGTCGTGCTATCCGATTAAGATTTTCTCTACTTTAGAATAAATCAACAGCAATATTGCTTGGAAGTTACGGCTCACATTCAACGGGATAAAAGATAGGCGGAACATAATCCCTCAATAGCTCATGAGAATAAAGGCATGTATGTAATAGTATAGGAGTTTCATGATTTTACAATTTCAAGTTTGCGGTCTTTCAAATTTAACATACAGTTAGCTTAGTTATCAGTCCCTGGGGGGCAATCTATGCTCTGGAAAGGTATGTCAGTTTGTTTATATGACTTGAAATTATTTTTCATCACGGCCCTTACTAACGAGCAGATTACATACAAAATTGACAAAACTCAACTCTAATACAAAATGGTAGTATGGTATTAATTTTAAGATACCAGCTTTTACAGTTTTAAATTGGTGGTCTTTTAAATTTAAATTACATTTATACAGCTCGTTAATAGCTGAATGATCATTCAAACCGTTATTCCAACCTCTTTCCCTTATGAAAAAGCTCCAGATCTGGCCAGATTAAAAAAGCCAGATCTGGCCATATCTGGTTTCCAGATCTGTCCAGATCTGAATTCCAGATCTGGTCAGATCTGAATTCCAGATATGGCAGGTTATGGCCATATCTGAATTCCAGATCTGGCCAGATCTGAATTCCAGATTTGGTCAGATATGGTTACCTTATTTTAAAGAACCTATATTATTTTCTACAGTATAAGAATTTAAAATATAAATTCCAACCTCTTTTAGCAAAAAGTGTACATATTTGACGTATCTTAAACAATTTGTCTCATATTTTACATTTATTTAAGTGGACTAGTACATTCGTCCTTTCTTTAATGACCATTACAAGAGTTGGTATTTCGATCACTATAGCATAGCAATTCTTTATTTATAATAGGCCCACTCTTATTGCGGTCATTGAGATTTAAATTTAATTATTGGCTTCATGGTAAATTAGTAGTTTAAAAGTCAAGTAAGGTATTTTATTTAAAACTGGAATGGACACTACCCATCTCTTCTAGAGAGTGCAACGGCATTAAAACAGTTCTTATGGTATCGGGAGGCAAAAAACGTAGTGTCCATATGCAAAAATGGTTATATAGTATTATAGAATACAACCAAAAATAGTATTATAAAATATTTTTTACAGTATTATTGAGTACCCGCAAAAATATTCAATACGTAAATGTGTCAATGATACTTGAAATTACCATAGGAAGTATCATTGAAAGTATTATTAAAATTCTATAACACTCAATAATACAATAATTTAAAATGTAATAATACTGAATGATACACAAAATATAAAATCTATAATAATGAATTATAATTTGTTAATTGAAATGGTTATTTTAGTTTTAAATAGTATGTTTTTTTAATTAAACTGCTTAATAAACCAATAATATAAATTTTAAAAAGGATTTTAGTTGCAAAAATGTCATGACCAGGTCAGGTTTAAACCTACGATCTTTGACTTACTGTCCACACGCCCCCGCGGCTGTTTCGACTCATGGGAACACTAGGATAGAGTGGGATATACAAATTACCAATAGCATTGACTATGTATATAGTCAATGCCAATTGTCTACACCTACACGACTCGGACAATACTTTAGTTTTATTTTTCTAATCGAATCTGCGCGTGCCCTCACTGAAATAAAAGTAATAAAAGTTGGAACAAATTTATTTGGTTCATTTGTTTTATGTACCTATTCTTGTCATATCCCAGGTAACACGTAAGTTTACGGCAAGCCTTGCCCTGGAATTGCCAGGAAAAACTTTCCAAATAAAACATTTGAAACGCTTGTGCAATGCATTCTGGGAAAGTGTGCCGTTGGCTGTCCGACCAAAGTTTGAGGAATATTTACCGCGGAACATAAGAGACTCCTCGATTCACCGCTTGCAGCGCTAGCGGCGTAATCTGCCGGGTGCGCCCTGATATTCCGGCCGCCATTACTCGTACGCCATTGTTTATGTTTATTTTAGTTAGCCAAGGAAGAACAGTGCAGAGGTTCTGTTTGTTTGTTTTCTGTTAAACTTGTTAATTTGATTATTTGTTCAACGGCAAGCAAGAACAACAGCATCATAATATCAGGTAAGGATTGTGTTCTCACGTAAATTATAAGCAACTTTAGTATAATAATGTTAACAATGTCTACCGGTACGTTTTTATTGCATTGATGTTGTACTCGCTCATAGCTCATAATATATGGTTTCAATCTTAACAAAGCAAATCAAAATAAATAGATAATGGGTTTGTATTATATTTCCCTCATGTATTCTGCATGAAAAATAACCATTTGTGAAGTTGTTTGGCTAAAGAAAGTGGCAAGTTCCAACAGCCTCGGCCTAGGTTGGGTAATAGCAGTCTAAGGTAGGACCTGAATTGAGCTTGTCATCGATAATCAAGATGATGCTTTATTGAATTAATAATAAGTGTACTAGTACAATGAATTTGAATCACTAACTTTGGTGGTTTGTACTCTAGACTGTGAATCTACTTTATAAATAGGTACCTAACCTTACTTAACCCAACTTTGTTTGTTTAGCTAACTTAGGCCTATCAATGTCTCTTATAGGCTAAGTTAACTTCTTATACAGCTAGACTGTGTTAAGCCTATATTGGCCTAACCCAGTTGTTTAGTGATACACATACCGTACCTACACATCTTATCGTCTACTCAATCTTAGTCAACTAAGTACCGGTATTTTTAAAATGTATTCCTGGCATTATGAATTAAATGTGGCTAGCCTACTAGTATAAGTTGGGGTTGCCATCACACCGGATTTCCCCAGAGATTACCCGGTTTTGAGGGCATAAATATAAATCCGAGGGTTTTCCAGGAAACATTTAAAATTCCCCTTTTTGAAAATTTTTTCCCAAAAACTTGTTAAGTAATGCAAATTTTGTGTTGAAATCCCATCTGTGAAAAAATGTGGGCTATATTTACGTTTGCAACTCGTCATGCAACGACTGAAAAAGCTAACTTAAATCCTGTCTCTCTGTAACTCTAACCTATATTATTTGTTACTCGGTTTAAATATTTCGGTGGGAAATATTGTTAACTTTCACTTATATTCGCCGTTATCGAATGCTGAAAATCAGTAGGTAAGCCTATATTGTTTTAGGCTATATACGGTACATTTGAGTTTTTATTTTTTTGCATGGTTAACGATTTAAATTAAACAAAAAATAATCATGATGTTTTCCTACAAAGTGTACTTTAATCTTCAATTGGGCTATTTTTGATCACTTCCATTAAATTTGGGACCTGTAGTCAACTTGGATCTCCTTTGTTTATTGAATCATTAAAGGTGTTTCAGGCCTGGTCTAATTATTGGTACCTAATCAGATAAACTTGTACACCCTAAGTTGAACACCAAATCAAAGTTTTCTGGTTCGTTCCCTGATCTATTTTTACAGTGTTTTATGTCTATAGCTACAGTTGGTCTTTAACTCATTGTTAACAACAATCTTGCAGTGGATTACCAAGTATTGTTAATGTAAGATTGCACAGAATGTTACTTATCAGCAAAGTGGTAGAATGACTGAAACCAATTCTCTCATGCCTACAGAAAAATCAAATGGAGTTTATTTATTGTTAGGCCTATATGAAAACCATAAACAGATCCTATTACTAAGTTATTAATTTGTATTTATTATTTCAACGCCAATGGCATTTTGGTTAAGGGAACACGCAAACACCGATAGAGAAAGCGATCCAAACCTCTCAAAATATAATGTATTTATTATTCAATTTTATAAATTAACTGATAATTATATTATATTCAATTTTATAATTATCAGGCTTGCACTTCTCCGGAAGTGTCAAGCAAAATCCCTTGTCTTAAGTCTAACCTAGTCTTGGCTAGGCGTACTGGTTGAGCAATAGCGTATGTAGGCCCCTTACCCCTAAGTGTGAAATGTTTGATTTGAACACTTTTACTTTCTCCCCCATATTGAAAATGCCTAGGCCTTTTTTGTAACCTATAAGTTATGTAAAGAAAATATTGATTTAACGTAATCAATAATTTTTTAATTTGGATAAATGGTGGATATATTCATTTTGGTTCTCCTTGAACTCAAAACTGTGGTTCTTTATATGTGATGTCTCTATAGTTGCAATAATTGAGTGAATTTTAAGGTCATTTAATTATTATTACAAGTTTAAAACACAGTTTCAGATTTGATATAATTTGCAGTGTTAAATACCTTGGTAGTAGACATTTTTTTTATTAAATAGACAATTTATTTAACTTAAAAGGTTGTTTCTTTAAATAACAATTAGGTTAGCTCATACAAAATTTTGTATTCAATGGTAACTTAACACGTTCAGTGCGGCACGCCAGATTTCCGGCCATTGTCTAACACGGAAACAAATGCAATTATGATGAGTAACTTAAGTTATACACGATTAACGCAGTGAATGCATTAAATGAACCAAATGTCTTTAAAAGAAGGCCTCTTAAAAAATATTCCTTGCCAAGTTGGATATTGTAGATTGAGCGTAGCCTTACCTTAATTTTACATACTAAAATTAAATCCTTCATAAACTTAATAAATGTATTTATTTTAGGTATGGAAGGTTTCCCAAAATCTAGGAAATCCTACTTGGACTTATCAAGTAAAGGGCAGTTAAAAAGATTAAAAAGAATAAGATCGTTAGATTTATCTCCTTCTAGGCCTAATGTTCAAAACACAGAAAATTATCTGATTGAGCCAACTACTGGTACGTCAAATTGTGATGCGGGATGTGAAGAGGATAGCCCTGCCAGAGAAAGTGCTTCAGAGTTAGATAATATACCACGTACATCAGTTTTCCATAGCAATTTTGAATACTCTGACAGTGACACTGAGTCTGATGACAATTTGTTTGATGATCAGTGTAATGAAAAATATAAAGAGTTCAGTGAAGAGTTGAGGCATTGGTCTGTTAAACATCAAATTGCTCAAGTCGCTTTGACAGCACTACTATGTGTACTGAAAACTCACCCATGTTTTGATCGACTGCCTTCAACTGCTAGGACATTTCTTGAGACCCCTGCTTCCTTGCCAATATTTGACATAAATCCTGGACAATATTGTCATATTGGTTTATCCGTAGGCATTAAGAACATCTGGAACCAAGTAGTAGAGAATGTTTCTAGAATTCAACTCCTAATTGGTATTGACGGTCTTCCTCTGTTTAAGAGTAGTTCTGGGGAGGTTTGGCCTATCATGGCATCAATAGTTAACGTGCCTTCAGTTTTAAAAAAAGTCTTGCCTGTAGGAATATACTATGGGAAGAAAAAACCTTTAGATTGCAGAGAGTTTTTAAAACAGTTTATTGAGGAAGCTATACATTTGGTCAACAATGGGATTATAATTAATGGCAAGAAGATATTTGTATGTATTAAGGGATTTGTATGTGATGCACCTGCAAAATCTTTCATCTTGGGAGTAAAAAGCCACACAGGTTATTCATCTTGTACTAGATGTAAACAGACTGGAGTATGGAAATATAATAAGGTAATTTTTCCAGAATTATATTCTCAGCCACGTACTAATGAAGAATTTTTAAGAAAATCAGATGAAGATTATCATGTTAGTCCCACTAACCTCCACCTTTTACCTAATATAGATTTTGTATCTTCATTCTCGTTAGACTATATGCATCTCATATGTTTAGGCGTAACCAGGACTTTAATTTATATCTGGAAATTTGCTTCTCCACCCTTGAAACTGGCACCACGTATCATTGCATCTATATCTTCTACTCTTGAATCATTTCAATCAAGCATTCCTATTGAATTTTGCCGTAAACCTAGAGGACTGGATGAGGTAAGAAGATGGAAGGCGACAGAATTTAGACAATTTTTATTATATACTGGCCCAATTGTCTTGAAGAAAGAAATGAAATCTACCTATCCTGGTTATTATGAAAACTTTTTATCCCTCCACATAGCAATGAGAATTTTGCTAAGCCCCAAATATTTTAAACATTTGGATTATGCTAGAGAACTAATGAAATTCTTTGTTGAAACAGTTATTCATCACTACGGACCTCAGTTCATGACTCATAACTTTCACAATTTACTCCATATTGCTGATGATATCTCAACATTTGGAAATTTAGATGAATGCAGCGCTTTCAAATTTGAAAACTTTTTGGGCAAGTTAAAACGGCTAGTTAAAAGTGGAAATAAGCCTCTTCAGCAAATAGTACGAAGATTAGTTGAACTTGAAAATTCACTTAAGACTGAAGCAAGTACCAATTCCACATCACCAATATTCTCAAAGCCCCATTCAAATGGACCGCAACTACCATCCCATGAATTCAAAGAACAGTTTAAAGAAGTATCATTTAACAGCTTCAAAATAAAATTGACCTTTCCTGATTCCTGCTGCATTCTGAAAGATGGAAAAATTGTTATAGTTTACAACATTGGCAAATTGAAAACATCAAATGAAATGAGTATCATATTTAAAGAGTACTTGACAAAAGAAGATTTTTTCTCCCAACCCTTCTGCAACAGTTCTGATTTGAACATTTTTTCAGTCAAAAACTTATCAAGAGATTTCCAAATTTGTCCAGTCAATCATATTTGTGAAAAGATGGTTCTACTCAACCATGCAAATGAAACAATTGTTTTGCCATTATTGCAAGCTGATGATTAAAGCAGATTACAAAAAACAATACATTTACGTTTTGACAGGCTTACCTAAATAAGGTGAGTTTTATTTATGAGGCAATCCATTAAAAATATTGTAATGAGTGTACTAGTACAGGCTTGTCGGTGATAGAATGCATAGACACTAAAATTTAATGTAGAATTAAACATTTAATGTAGTATTTAACATTTAATGTAGAATACCGTAGTACTTTTGGGACCGGTAGGGGTTTAGAAACACTGTAACATAGATGAAACTTTTGCATGTTGGTGTTTGGTAATGGAATAGGTAAAAAATAATGTAGTCTAGTGCAATAATGTAGTAATGTAGTGTAATGTAATATTTGTAGAAGCACTTATACAAATTGAAAGTATTGTTTTTGTTACAATTTTTGAATTTGAGTGGTTAGTGAAAATATTTGTTTCGGTGCTCCCTGAATCCAAAAAAGAAATTTTTACGTGGTGTCTATCTGACTGTCTGTATGGATGTGTACAGAGCTAGAGCCCTAACCAATGGTCCGATTTTTATGAAATTTGGTATGTAGGTACTAATCCATGATATCTCTAGGCTTTTTCTTTTTTACATTTTTATTTTTAAGGGTAATCATAAATACAAATACAAAATATACAATTACTCTCTTATTTACTGATCAATTTTGATCAAACTCGATATGCTTGTCAAGTTAGCATTGACCAACAGAGGAAATTCGAAATGTGTTGCCCCTTAATAGCCCTGGGGGGGAATGGGGGCATTTTCCCTCTTAAAACCACATGTGTAGCAATGGATTTTGTAGTGCCTCCAAAACAGGGATTTGGGTGGATGTTTTTGAAAACAACTTGTTTAAAAGATTTTCTGTACATTCGACCGTACTTTGTATTCTATATTTAGTAAATAAAAAGTAATTTATTCATTAAATTTGGGCTAAAGGGATAAAGTATGTGTCAGTTTCCTGATACCATTTATTATGTAAGTAACAGCTTTCATTATAGAACAAATATAGAACAAAAATTGTGCTTGGTCTTTACTTAATGATTTTATGAGTTTAAACAAAACTTTTCATTAGAAGCCTAATAAAATAACTCCAGCTTGTAGTTAGTAATTTTGTATTTATTGAGTAGCATAATATAGGAACTCCTCAACCTGGTAACGATTCAAACTAGTGCGGTAATGTTAAAAATCTGAATGATGTGAGGATCACGTTTACCCCTAGCACATAGGGGTATCAATGGGTATATTGTAAACTGTAAACTTTATTATTGTTTGAGTAAATTTTAAATCAAAGACGTTGTGGCAATTAGATTAACCTAAACTAACCTAATAAAACTGTAATTGTTTACTTTTAATTTAAATTTGTCTATTTTATTCAAACAACACTTTGCTCCTTGTGTTAATAGGGAAAGTATCTGATTAGTTGATTTTATTTAATTGCTATACAAATAAGTTTCCCTTTAAGTGAATGGTATGTATGTATTTATTTAAACAAACTAAAATTATAATAAATTGTAACATATTTTTTATTAAACAAGACCAAATGAGAAAAATCCTAGTCCTGTCCGTTACTGAAGTTGTTTAATACTTACGGGTATTTTTTTGGGCCAGGTTGTGGTAGACAGTTGTCGCGGTGGCAAGAAATTATTGTATAACCCTGGGATGCCACGCCTATTTCTCCGAAGGTACTTCGTCGGAGGAAGAGGCGGTACTTCTAGGGAAAACTCGTGTCTGGGAGTAAGATGGCAGTCTTCGATACCAATTGCAATTTCTTATCTGCGGGAAGCGTTACCGATATGGAATGGGACCAGTTTGAAACATTACCAAATTAAAGGCCTCCCCATAATATGTGTGTAAAAACTAAACAGTATGCAATAAACTACATCTTACTAAACTACACTATAAAATATATTTTCATTTATACTGTACCGGTACTTAATCTTCTCTGAGAGTGGTGACTGGCGAGTGGTTGAAATCGATCGCCTTGTATCATTCTTCAAGCATGTTTACCATTCTTGTACCGGTATGTATATATAGTAAAAGTGTAAATATATTTTGTAATGTTGTGGTGAGACATAGTTTATAGTACATCCTGTTTAACCACTTTGAATCTTTTACCATTGTTCTTAATCATATTATTTATTTCAGTATGAAAACCCTACCGTATGCAGTCGTGAAGTTTCCTGTTGACAATTTGATTGGTGTTATTTGTACAAAATGGATTACATCTGATGGAAAACATTGCCTCTACCCAGCATCAAAATCGGAGCTGTTTAACATGACACTAATTTTAAAAAAGGAGAAAGAAGCAATGCCAGGATGGGATAGTCACCCTGTCATCATCCTTGGACAATATGGTAATATTTCAGAAGTTTTTCCTAATTTTATCCTTGAACAAACAGTAGCAATCATGTATTAAAAAAATAAAAATAAAAACTTGTCCAGTAGCCTTAGGGTAAATGAGGTGAAATGGGGTGATATGGTTGGATTAAAACAACAATTTGAATAAAATTTAATTCAAAACAAAAGTTGCTTTTTAACCGTGAAAATTCATCTCCATAGAAGATCAATTTATTTTTAGTCACCAACAAAAAAAATTAATTTATTAAGAGACTAGCTGCTATGCCCATGCTTCACAACGAGGTGAAGATACAGAATTGAAAAATTGTAAGCAAAACAATGACAGTCGGTAGTTAGATATATTTAATCTTTATAACAGCTGTTTATTTAAATACGGGATGTAATGAAAACGTCTTGCAACACTTAAAAGTATATTTCCACTTATACTTTATCCGCATAACAGACGGTAAACATATATAACAAATGGTACAACGTATGATAAATGTTATATATGTTTATCGTCTGTTATGTGAATACAGTATAATGTAAATATATTTTGAAGTGTTTTAAGATGTCTTTCATTACATTCCATAAGTAATAACAACACATAATATGCCAATCAAAAAGTTGTTTATTTAACTGATCATAGAAGAAGAAAAATACCCTTGTAGCAGCAAACCTGCATACTCAGAGAATTTCCAATGTATACTAATTTATCTTAATACCACATAAAGCCACATACCAAGTTTCATCAACATACATTCATAAATAAACAATTTATGACATTTTAATTATTTTCTATAAGAATAACATGGCGGCTGAGTATGCAGGTTTGCTGAAATAAGGAACACTAAAAATGGGGTTTTATACAAATATCAACATAACTCAACTAGGTAAAGCCATATACCAAGTTCTATTAATTTATGTTCATAATTAAAGGAGATAACACGTTAGTTATTCTCCATAAGAATAACATTGGGCTGAGTATGCTGGTTTGCTGCTACGGGAACTATTGGCCACAAAATGGGTTTTTGTGCAAATAGCAATAGACTACAATGAAATTAAGCAATATAACAAGTTTTGTCAGGATAAGTTGATAAATAAGCGAGATCTTCAATTTCTCTTATCCTCCATAAGAATAACATTGGACAATGTACTGTGTTTAGCACTTTCAATATCTCAGTAACCAATTGACGTAGAGCAATTGACGTAGTTGTAACATCTTTACTCAGCCCCTCACATTATGTTGCAGAAACCTATGCAGATGCCAAAAAGTATGAGTCAAAGGCTGAGGACACATCAAACCTTTCTGAAGACGATGAAAAAGAAATAGGAAAAAGGAAAAGGAAGCCTAATAGTAAATACGAAGAAAGTGACGACGACTATTCCCTATCTCCGCCATTAAAAAAATCACTTCCTAAACATCCTCCTCTACTTTCGTTTTCTCACATTCCATTTCATAAGACACCTTTAAAAGAAATTAATTATCTGTCTTCCACCAGCTCTTCTATTGATAAACACACTGACATTAACCAAGAAAATTCTTGTGAAAGTGAAAATATTAATCAGTCTATGTCTAGTCCTTCGATCCAAAATCAGCCTGATACAGACATGAACATAGAAAATGTTTATGATACTGAAAGTTTTGAAATTCCTCCTAATCAAAGTCAAAAATCTAGTTTCACTCTACCTTCACCATCTCATGTAGTACCTCATGCCCAATTTAAAACTCCACCTCAAAAAAAAAAGAACTTTCAATCAGCTTTTAACTCTTCCATCCACAGCCACCCCGACACTGTCAAGGACCAAGAATGTTCTTATGGCTTTGAAGTTGCTGACATTCAGCCCATTCGAAATAAATTTTCCACTCCTAACCAGAGCCGCCAGCGGAAAGCCATTGAGCACTCACAAGGTATTAATTATCTTACACTATAAATTTTATTTGTAATTATTTACATTTCTGTTAATGAACATAGTAGTATATATTTACAAAATATAATTTTATATATATGGTAGTAAAATTATGTGTTTTAAAAACATAGTTTTGCTTTATTCATCGATTTAATATTAAAATATTTTGTTGTTAATCAAATTAATTCTTTAATTAACTGATGTACAAGTTTTCCTTGATATCTGACATATTTGACAGAAACTGATTGTTTTACATTTTTTTATACTAAAAGAGTACTACACTTAAGTTTTAGCCATTATGACAAATTTTAAAAACAACTATTGAACTCTTAAAAAATAACAAATCTTTTCTGATTAGTAAAGCCTAGCCTGATTAGGTTAATTTAACATTATTTGACTTATTCAAAAATCAGTTATAGCCATACTTATAGTATAGACTAGTCAACATTACTAGTTAATTATAGTAGCCTATATTACCAGGTGGCTAGCTGGTACTAGCTAACCAGGTGGCTCAAACTCTAGCCAGATACCATGTCTCAAATATAATTATTTACTGGTAATGTAAAATGATATATGTAAAATGACTGAGCTATAAATTATGCAGATAATTATATGAAATTTAGACAATCCACATTAATAGGGTTTACCATTTATAAACAATTAAAGAAGTTAATTTTCATTTGAGATAAGAGGTCATGTCAATTAATTCAAATCAACCTTTAAGTGAACAAGTTTTTATGTAACAGAATAATGGTATAACAACGACCTATCTCAATATCTTCATATCTCTTTAAGACGCCGACGCAACCTGTGCATATTTTAAGGTGAATATGAATGAACGACGGTTGTAAAATTGGTGAGATGCCTCTTGTAGCCTTGTTACTGACTAAGACCGGCTAAATCTTTAGCCAGGATCATTCAATAATAGCCTAATGACCAATGGCAGCTGGATCCAGTATCGAACCTTCACAAAATTTAATCACCTACTTAATAGTGTTAATCAATAAACAATTGTGAATGCTTTAATAAATTCTGGATAGGGAAAGTATCTTTTCAAGCAACTAGTGTATCTCAAGAGTTAAAAGTGCATTGGATGTTTCAGTAATGGACAAACTAAACCATTTAATTGAAATGGTGAGTGCCTTGAGCCAAAGGGTTGACCAGTTAGGTGAACGGGTCGACCAGTTGGGTGAACGACAAATGATCGGACAGGAAAAGACTGATAAGAGTGAAGAAGTCTTTACATTGCTTCCCATTGGAGACATGACTGATTTTGACCTTGTTGAGAAAATGTTAACAGAAGAGGAAGCTTTCAGAAAGTCATTTGTAAGTATAGTATTTTATAGTAATTATTTGTAGCAGGTGTCTGAATTGTAATATGTTAAAAAAAAAAACTATGTAAGCGAAATATGTGAAAGAAAATAACCCCAGATTAAAGCACGTTTTCAACATATGTAAGGTACTGATAATGTGCTTTCCGGCATTTTATTTGTTGTTTCCTATAATTCTTGGGTACACATAACCCAACCTAACCTAACCACCGCAGATATGTGCTGTAAAAGGCAAATTTCAACTAGTGTTTGTGAAATAAATTAAATCAGCCCACTGCGGTGGTTAAGATAGTAAAAACACAAAAGCAATCACACATGGCCCTTATTAACTCATTACATATACACAGGCTGACAGTCATGACTTGGTGGTAGGTTGCTCGTTATCTGATGGCTGTCTTATGTAAAAACACTAACAGTGGATAAATCCGTTTTATGGTATTCAATTTCAGGTTTTCTGTCATGCTGCACTTCTATTAAATTTGATACTACAATAAGAAACCATTTTCAATTTGATAAAGTTTGTGCAATGAACCTTGCACGTGCTAATTTTCAATTGGACCGCTAGAGTGCGAACACAATTTTTTTCCGATTTAATTTAAATTTGGTAAAAACCTTCCATTCTGTAAATAGTTAGACAAGTTTGTTTGAAAAAAATCGGACAACTCTAACCCCTATTTTTGGGGATTTTAATTTTTCAAATTTTGAGTTTTTTGGCCCAAAAAGAGTCAGAAAAAGCCCGAATGTAAAATGTTTGCATATTAAATTATTTACATAAAATGCCAAAAAGTTTGAGCCCTCCCTCATCATTCCAGCACAAGTATTTACAGAGTTTTTTAAGAAACTGTTAACTGTCTTAACACAGTACGTTGTCTTATGGGGATTTTACAGTGGAAAACAGTGGGAAAGACTGTCACATTATGTTGCAGCTTTGTCGACATAAGGAGAGGAGAAAATAATTAGGCTACACTGGAAAAAAATTGCACTTGATGGTTATTGCTAATGATTTATGTAATTTTTCAGGTAAAAGCAATGTCTACATTGGGTGGGCGTGACCCAAATACTTTGGTCATAAATATTCTAAAAAGTTGCATAACAGATAATGCAGCCGAACTTTTTTCCCTCACAGGGAAAAAAATGGGGAATTTCCCTGCAAAAAGAAAATTTTGTGACACAAGGATCTGCAACTCTATTTTTGGTAAGCAAAATTTCAAAATGATATTTTCCTTAAATCATACAAATTGCTAGTTACCAACGTTGTTATAACATAAAAATCGGTACATATTTTAAACGATTACAGTTTACAATCATAATACTTCTTTTCAATTTGCCTCTGGATCTCTGATCAAAACTAATCAATAGATTAAATTACTTTATTACTCTCGAGTGATCCAAAATGTCGCTGTATTGGATACATACCAAATTGGTTATATGAATATTAAGGTTGATGTAATGATATGTGTTTTTATGTGATAAATTACAAAATTGATGTAAAGCTAACAACAAATCTTTTAATAACCAATGTAATATATATGTTTTAGTTCAAGCCAAAATTGTACTGTGTCAAAATCCTTTGTTTTAGCAGCTTCAATTGTGAAGAAGGTTTAAATTTATTTTTAATACATTTTCTTTATATTATATATGTGAACCATATATTTCATAAACAAAGTCTGATCGTGATGAAATTTGGTATAAACCTGTTGTGCAGCATCTATTTTCATGAGTGTGAAAACCAGCCAAATCCCACCATTTTAAAAGTGGAGTTTTCTACCTCAACAATTTTTTTAACTTTGTTCGTATCATTTTTGTAGCCCAAATGTTAGTTGACACCATTTAATTCAACTGAAAAACAAACAGTTTGGTATTTTGATCATCTACATCAATGGTAGTGCCAAGTTGACACCATTTAATTCAACTGAAAAACAAACAGTTTGGTATTTTGATCATCTACATCAATGGTAGTGCCAAACACAGTACATGGTACAATGTTAATCTTCCAAATTTGACATATAGGTTCCTTTGTCCCTAGGTTCTTGCTAAGAAACGGTATTACTAAATTCCTCCTGTGTTTCACCCTGCTGGGTCCCAAAGTTCCCATGTATCTCTTATGGACATTCACTTTGGTTTGAGCTGATGAAAATTCAAATAGCTGATGATATTGATTCGACTAGTTCCATGAGCTAACCACAGAATGCAGCATTTGGAGGATATTTTTGAAAACAACTTGTTTTCAAGATTTTCTGTACATTTGACCGTGCTTTGTATTCTATATTTAGTAAGTAAAAAGTAATTTATTCATTAAAGTTGGGCTAAAAGGTAGAAAGTATGTGTCAGTTTCCTGATACCGTTTATGACCCATAACTATCCTACCTACAAAAATTCTCACCTTAAAACTTAAATCCCTTATGGGCTTCCGTCACCTCACACCTTCCTCCTCTACTCTAACCTGCTTTACATTCCCTGACTACCTACTCACAATCACAATCCTTACCTACTCCACATACACATACCCTCCCTCCAAACATGTTTTAACAGTTAGTGACAATGTTTCTGCTTTTTGCCCTACAGACGCTGTAAGAAGACGTCACAAGGAGGTCACAAATGATGTAATAAAAAGGAGTATGAAGAGTTGGCTGCAACAAGCTACTCCAAGAATTCAAAAAAGGTAAAATTATTAATAACATAATTTTGCCAGTATTGGTGACTAACTTTGTGATAAAAACTATGGACCACAGGGACATGACCGTGGAAGCTTTAACGAGCAACTAGTATTTTTTTATAAAAAATAACCATATAATGATTAGGACTTGGCAAGATTCAAGATTTCCAGGCTCAAAGTAAACTTTCTGAGGAATTTATTGGTACCTAAACATTTCTTGCACCCATGGGCAGTAAAAAGTATGCCTAACATTTTAATTTAAACTAGATGATTGTCACCGTCTCGCCCGTTAAACTAAAACATAGGATTAATTAACATGCAATGTTGACCCTATATCCTTATGTTTTCAAATCATCCACATTTTACTACTTCTCCATGGATCACATTTTCCGTAGCTGATATTTATACCTTATGATTTTAAAGTTCTCTAAAAGCAAACTTTAAATTTTTGTGTCGGCTGCTAGACTTTTTGAAAGGTAAAACCAAAATTAGTAAAACATGAAAAACCCTAAATTGTAATTCAGTCAGTAACATTATCTGCTACACAAAATTATATTACTTTCAAAACTGCCTACACAGATTTCCCACACACAGATCACAGATTGGATTTTACGTTGTCTCGGAATTTTCCTAGAAAAAACATAAGTTTCTATATCAAAATATTATTTAGGACTAATTTAAAATGATATCATATGTTATAATTTTAAGAATTTGCCCTCATAAAGGTTGATGTTTTCAGAAAACAAGTTTAAAAGCGGTTTCTTACAAACGTCTAGGTATATATAAACAAATGTATACAATCTAAAACTTACACCTTTATTTTCTAAAAGTTTGAAATCTGAAGCTTGTTAAAGTATTTCATGGTTTAAATCTCCTCAAGAATATTACAGGATTTAAAACCTGTAAATTTTGGTAAAACCTAGAATCGGCCTGGAATTTAAATGTACCGGTATTGTCCAAAGTCTCTGGAGAAATTTATATTGTTCCATTTTAATATTAATTTTAAAATTAAAATTGTTTTAAATTAGATACACTGTGAACTTAGTTTCACGGTATTTTGTGGAATCCTTTAACATAGCCTACTACATTTGGTTGCAATTTTGTAACTAAGGTATATCTTTAATTATCGCACGTATCATCATTAATGTACAGTATATATATCGCTTCCAATACTTATGAGATTTTGTTCATTTTACCCCTAAAATGTCCTTGGATGGTTTTTGTAATTTGTTGTATGAACCCCGTACCAAAAACTGAATAAGAGCGTGTTAACACAAAGGTCTAATAATTTTGTGCTGTTCTTTAAAAAATATTTGTTGTATGGTATGCATTGTGTTTTAATAACATTTTCTGACAATAATCCTAGTTGCTTGTTTGTCATAAAACCCCTTTCAGGTTGAAGAAAATTATTTCCAATCTATAAACATTGAATCTATGAATGATTAATTTGATGGTTTCGTAAAACCTTTGGGTTCAAGAATATTATTTTGTTTTCAGGGAAAAAAGACAGGAGGCTGCAGCCATTGGAGCCAGGGAGATTGGAGAAGACGGCTTGGAATAAATTTTATTTTTATCATAATGTAAATAGTTAAATTAAAACAGTATAAAACATAATATGTAAAGATTTTTTGTTTATTCCTATCTTTGGTACCTATATTATTGCAATAGCCATTTTAACATTGGTTCACCAAGATTTTAAATTAACTTGTTAGTGAAGACTAATAGATCAATGGAGAAAATTAAATGTACATTGTATAGATATTTTAATTATTATATATTTTCCATTAAATTGTACCTTCGCCTAAAAATATAATTTGGTATAATATTGCAGTGGTTTTGGACAGGCACCTTTATATTTCAATGTAGTTTGTAGCAATTTGATAAGGATACTAAGGCCAATGTATTTCAGTCTACTAATGAATTAAAAAAGAAAACGTTATTAATCTGTTTAATAATGAAAGCTTGTAGTATAAATTAATACCATTTATAGTAACAACAATATTATGCAACTACATTTATGTAACAACTTTATTTGTTTTCAATGCAGTTTTTCAGAATTGTGTTGAATACTAACAGAAGTTTAACCGATAGACCTAAGTATTTTTTAAAATTAATAATTAACCAAGCAATTTGTTTAGTAGAAGTCCAAAACCTATTATTATTAATAGTGTAAAAATGTGATTAAATAACAGTTATTTACTTATTTGCTTTACTTCAAAAAATATATGTTTGATTTAATTTGTTGTAAATATGTATTGGATGTAAGAAAAGACACTTGACACTATTCAATGTATACTCTGTCTACTTCCTATGAATAAATAATTTTGAATTGAATTGAATATTTCACAGGAAGTGAGTGATTATAAAACATTAACATTATATTAATCATTAGTAATGAAATAAGTGATTTATTTAACAGTTTATAGCAGTTGTTTTGGTTGGTAGGTTTTATTTGTTGGTAAGAGC
Organism: Allygus modestus; assembly: GCA_963675035.1. NCBI lineage: Eukaryota > Metazoa > Arthropoda > Insecta > Hemiptera > Cicadellidae > Allygus > Allygus modestus. Next base: position 483,820,284 of record OY776111.1, on the reverse strand, counting down.
ACAAAGTTGTGTTTGAGCAATATTCCAGGTAGGTTCATGCACAGTAATTAAAATATTACTAAGTTTTTTTAAGAAAAAATGGGAAAATTTTCATTTTTTCTAAAAGTATACAAACTACTCATTCAGTTATTTCAATTAATATTAGCTTATCCATTCAGCGAAGTACAAATTTATGCACTAGTTGTGCAAAAATACTATTTGTTATGGTATTTAAGTTTTTATTAAGGTATTACATAAACTTACCAGGAAAGTTTGCCAAAAGCTTACCAGGACAGTTTTCTAAAAGCTTACCAGGACAGTTTTCCACAAACATACCAGAAAGGCTTTCTCAATGTGTTTGTAAGAAAGCCTTCTAAAAGCTTAATTGAAAGGCTTTTGGAAAGTTTTGAAGGAGGGAACTAGAAAGCTTGCCTCAAACTTTTCACAAGTTTGGTTGCTTGCCACGGAAAACTTGTAGAAAGTGTTTAAGTGTGTCATGGCAAGTTTTGGGCAAGCTTGCCTCAAGTTATTTTTTCTACCTGGGATAATATGACAAACTGGGAGCAAATTCATGTATGTTTAATATAATTGTAATAATAATATAATTAAGATAATTAATACTATAATAATTATAACAGTGTACCCTTTAAATATTTTGATTAAGCTAATAATACTTATGTAATATAATGTTAATACAATTCATACAACAATTAACCAACCTTAGTCCAACAATATTGACAATATTAAAAAACGATTGCACCACAGATTATGACCGTTTTGAGGATATAATTTCGACCCAAAATAATGCCGAGGTAAAACTAATCCTGGCCGAAAAAATCCCAAAATTTCGGTAATCATGAGCTAAGGAGCAACTAAACTATTACTGTCAAACTAACGGCACGCGGAAATAAAATTCCCCACAGCCAATTGATCACCGCACTTCTAAAATTATTTAAAAACATCGAGTTCCTTGGTTGACTGGCGCCCTAAGCTGCAGCCTAGTCAGCCTAAAGGTTAACCAAGCCCTGGTTTTCACTTGTGAAACACACTGTATTTCATTGTCATTGACTTATAAGTTTGACAGTAACCCACTAAATAAACAATTTTGTATTAACAATTACTATCTTCCTCCTAAATCCACAAATATATGTATAGTCTACGTGGACAGGCAAAGAAAGGCAAAAAGAGGCTGCCAAACACTTTAAAATAATTTCAAAAATGTGTTTTTACCAACGTTAGGTAGGCCCTATCGTTGTTTCCGGCAAACCAAATCTGACGTGAACGTAAAATTTGACATAGGCCTATACTTTAAAAGTTGTCAGAAATGACAAAAATGGCTTTTCCGTGCAAAATCCCTCTTGAACTAGTTATAAAATAATGAAAGAAACAGATTAAAACCACTTTTACAAACATCCAAGAGTTTACTATAAACGGAATAATTACAGAAAGATATAAATTTGTAATTAACAACGACTTACGTTAGTAATCTGCAATGATATTATTTTAGTAAATTTTAGTAAATGCTTCTTTATTATCAGTGGATAAACAACTTAAAAATACTACACATGAAAACTTAATGTAAACTAAATGAACATTACCTTATGGTGAACTTATTACTTTATACTTTGTTATTTTAAGTAACAAACATAAACTCACTTATGCAACTTCACTTATGCTAGCTCAAGCACACCACATATTTTACTAAGTACAGCCATCATTGGTATACAAGATCAGTATGGAAAACTTCAACCCACTTAGGGCTGTTATTGATGGAGGCTCCCAAACTAGTTTAATTACTTCAGAATGTGTGGAACGTCTTGGGCTTAAAAGGCCGTTCAGCAAAATCACTCTTATGGCAGTTGCCAATACATCTGTGTCCCAAAACAAAGGCTCTGTATTTTGTAATATTAGTCCCATACATACTCCTGATACCGTTTTGAACACTGAAGCGATAATAGTGCCAAAAATCTTCTCTGATCACCCTAGCATTCATGTGGATTCCTCTGTTCGCTCTAAGTTTTCTAATCTGAAATTAGCTGATCCTACATTTGACACCACTGACCCAATTGATTTTTTGATTGGATCCGACCTTTATTATGATATTATTTTAGAATCACACAATATAATCAAAGGTCAACCCTCTGCAATGGCAACCATTTTTGGATGAATTATTGGTGGCAAGGTACCAAGCCTCATGACAACGAATGAAAACTCATATTTTCTCACATGTTGTGAATCTGTAGATGAATCCATCAAAAGATTTTGGGAAACAGAATCGGTCAAAATGGAGAAACCTATAAATCCAGAAGATGTCAAAACTGAGAACCACTTCAAAACAACTCATTACCGAGATGACACAAAAAGATATGTAGTGTATCACTGCCTGTAAGACCAGATCCCAAAATATTACCTAACACAAGGGCAACTGCAACACATCGTCTCATTAATTTAGACGCTAAATTAAAACAAAATCCTGTAATTCACAAGGAGTATAGGAACTTCATGGACGACTACATAGCTCAAGGTCACATGGACATTGCTACTAGCCCGTCAACATATGTAATTCCCCACCACTGTTTTAGAAAGGAAGAGAGTAGCACTACCGAACTCAGAGTGGTTTTTAATGCTTCCTTCAAGCCCAGCAATAATAACGTGTCATTAAATGACATTTTATTCCCTGGTCCCAAGTTGCAAAGAGATATCGCTGAAATCATAACTAACACCCGCCTTCACTCCATTGTTGTATGTTGTGACATTAAGCAAATGTACCGACAAGTTGTTATAACTCTGGGACAACGCATTTTACAGCACATATTCTATCGAACCTTGCCTAATGGGCCTATTGAAGAATATGAACTGAATGTTCTCACGTATGGTGCCACCTCAAGTGCCTTTCTAGCTCAACGAGTATTATTACAGCTTGTTGAAGATGAAGGAGAACGATTCCCACTAGCTTCAGCAGCAATTGTCAAGCAAACTTTTGTCGATGATATATACACCAGCGTTGACACACCGGAACAGGCCTTACAGCTACAAGACGAGCTGATCCAACTCTTATTAAAGTTAGGAGGATTCTCTCTACACAAATGGGCAAGTAACTACCAGCCTATATTGGACAATGTACCAGAAGACCATCGTGAACAGCCTCTACAGCTATGCTCAGAAGACGCTATTGGAATGAAAATTCTCGGATTACAGTACAACAGCACTGATGATACATTTAATTCAATTAAACTCAACCCTCTAGTTTTCACAAAACGGTCAATGCTAGCAGAAATATCAAAGATCTATGATATACTAGGATGGATCTCACCAGTTGCTAACAGAACCAGTTGATGAACCTTTGTTGCTAATAGAGTAATCGAAATTTTAGAAGAAACTAATCCCAATCAGTGGCGACATGTTTCATCACGGGAACACCCTTGTGATTGTGCCAGTCGGGGCATGCTTCCAGAAGATTTAGTTGGTTTTGAATTGTGGTGGAAAGGACCCACTTTTCTTCATAAACCCTTCACCCAGTGGACAACTTCTAATTTGAAATCCTTAAAGGAAGATGTTCTCCCTGAGTTGAAAGCAGAATCCCTCCTTGTGATAGGCAGAGAGACTAACAGCATACCAATAGATTTAATGGAAAGATTTTCTTCCTTGTCTAAGGTTCAGTTTATTCTAGCCTACATCATGAGATTTATTTTCAACATGCAATGCAGTAAGAGCAAACTCAGCAAAAGGCAAGGGTCAATAACTCCTCTATAATTAAATGACTCACTAATGTTGTGCATTAAGTCTACACAGAACCAATACCTCTCCGATGACATTATCAACATAAAGAATCAGAAGGTTTTTTCTCCAAAGTATCGATCCCTAGCTCCGTATCTGGATGAAAAAGGATTTGTCAGGGTGGGTGGGCGTTTGAAGCATTCACAACTTCCATTCTGTAGAAAACATCCTTTATTGATTCCAACAACATCACGATTAGCCACCTTGTTCTGTGATCATACTACCATAAACTATCCTTACATGGTGGCCCACGTTTGACTCAATCTCTCATACAAAGTAAATTTTGGATCATTGGACTTCGACAGTTACTCAGGGAAAGAATATTCAAATGCAACAGATGCTATTTATTCAAAGCCAAACCTATGACACCAAAAATGGCCGTTCTTCCACCTGCAAGATTCCAAAACTTAAGGCCATTTCTTAACGTAGGACTTGATTACGCAGGCCTATTTGAATTTAAGGAAAGTGACAGACGAAAAGCTACGTTCGAAAGGTTACTTAGTAATATTCATCTGTTTGACTACAAAAGCAGTCCACCTAGAGTTGGCAACAAGTTTATCTACAACTTCATTTCTTGCTGCTCTGGACAGATTCTGTGCTAGAAGAGGTATTTGTAAACAAATTTTCAGTGACTGTGGCACAAACTGTCAAGGTGTTTCAAATTATTTCAAACCGGTTCAAAATTTCCTGGAAGAAGCTAATCCAAAGATATCGCAGCATCTGGCCCTGAAATAAATCAAATGAAAGTTCAATCCACCTGCAGCTCCTCATTTTGGTGGACTGTGGGAGGCTGCTGTAAAATCTGCCAAACATCACTGGGAGCGAGTTCTGGGTACGCTTATCCTCACCTACGAAGAAATGAACACTCTGCTAACACGCATAGAAGCAATACTCAACAGCCGACCCATCGGAACAATGATCACTGATCCTAACGATGGTGAATATTTAAGAACAGGTCACTTCGTCATAGGATCTCCGCTTCTAGCTACTCCTGAAGTTGACTACAGTGAAACCCCTATGAATAGACTAAGAAGATATCAACTTTTACAACAAGCTACCCAATGTTTCTGGAAAAGATGGTCCCAGGAATATCTTCAAACACTAATTCCTCGCAAGAAATGGACTTCTTTGTTGCCAAATATTCAAGTTGGAGATACAATTGAAGAATACGAGCCCACTTGAATGACTTATTGGAAGAATAGAAGACATATCCTGGACGTGACGGAGTAGTTAGAGCAGTAAAGATCAAAACCGCTCAACCCAGTTACCCAGTTACCGTGTCACCCAGTTAACAAGCTGGTTCCTTTACCTCCCTCTGACTCAGAATCCTAACCACCTTCTCCTTTCTTTCCTTTTTGTTTGTGTTTAGTTTTAGCTACGGGAGCCTTTGGTAAAAAATTGCTTTTTGACCAAGTTTCGTCAGTATACGTTCATAAATAAGCGAAATATAAAATTTGTATTTTCCTCCATAAGAATAACAGTAGACAACGTACTGTGTTTAGCATTTTCAATATCTCGGTAACCAATTGACGTAGAGAAATGATCAAAATACCAAATTGTGTGTTTTTTAAGCTGAATCCAATGGGAAAAACTAAAGTTTGACTATTTCCAAAATTATATGTAAAAAATTCGAAAAACCCATTTTTGGGGTACAAAATCCCCCCAAAATACCCCATCGGATAAAGCGATCTGGCTGGTTTTCGAACTTAAAGTCATAAATGTTGCTTTACACGTTTATACCAAATTTCATCAAAATCGGATAATTTTTACGAGAGTTATCGTGCTCATGGACATATATATACAGTTTCGAACGAATTGTGTTTTTGGGGTCTAGGGACCTCAAAACGAAAACTTATCATGGTCCCGGGCCTAGGTCTTACCATGCCGACTACGGTAATAGCTTCTTCCCTATAGGGGAAATTCGCTAAAAATAAAAAAAACAACAATCATTACAAACAATAAAAAAAACAAAGTTAACAAACAAATAAATAAAAGAAAGAACACTATAATTAATAAACAAGATAACAAATCAATAGTTAGATCATAAAATTTTACTCCAATATTTTTTAATTAATGGAGTATAAAGATAATGAAAATGAAGAAATGATAAAAAGAAAAGATGGAATAATACAAAATAAAATAGGCAAGTTAATAAAAAGATGAAGAAAAATTACAAGATACCAACAAAGAAGATAAAAAAACAAAAAATAACAAGTCTGAAAATTAAAAATCAAAAGTTAAAAAATCTTTTAGAAAAAGATTAAAAAGAACTTGGAAGATTTACAACAAACTATAAAAACGTGTTTTTGAGTGCAAATTAACAAAATATTTCAATTACTTAAAACTGTCTTAGTGGGTATTATTGTTATTCAAATCATGTTTGTAGAAGAAACTATTAATCTATATCCCAGTCTATTCAAGAAAAACATTTTGTGAAAAGAAGTCAAATAAAATTACTGACTAACTACAAAAGTTTACATAAACAATATAATAATATGTTGTTTATGTAATCTTCTCATTTTCAATATTAAAGTGTATAAAAATATAATGTATAAATGTAAAAAAATGCAACCGAGTGAGGTAGCGATTATTGCACCTCACATTCGGGAGGCCTTGGGTTTCATCCCAGGCCGGCCATTCTGAGAAGAGTTTGTACGGTTTCTCATCTCATTTAGGCAAATGCCGGAATGGTTCCCAGAAAAGGGCCGTACCCCGCCAGGAAGGGAAAGATAGGACTCAGGCCTACCTTACCTGGTTTAAAGATTTCCCCATAAATTTAATATTTTGTTTTGTAAATTCCAACACATTGTTAAACATTGTCACGGAATAAATATTATTATTATTATTATTATTATTTACAATTGCAAATATTCATTTGGGTGGGCGGTATGTAGCATCCAAAATATTCATCGTAGTAAAAGAGAGATAGATCTAGATCAGATATCAATAGTCTGGCTGGACAAAGGACTCCTGCTTCCAATTTTTATCTGCACCTTTATCTGCCAGACTGTATTGTCCACTTCATTCACTCTAGCTCTGTTACTCTCTTAGTCAACACATAATTTTCTTTCTGATATAAAATATGTTTCTAAATAAAATCAAAGTAGATTTAAAATGCAGTGGTTTTAGGTTTTATGTCTAAACGTGTTTATGTGACTGTCAGAGATTACTAATAGTACAATGTTACACACATAGTGAGAGTGAAATTTAACCAGTGTCTAGTGTGAGTTCTATAAACTCAGTGGATTGCAAATCTTCATTCTCAATGTAAGCAAGACAGACTAAGTGACAGTTTTCTGCAGTCTCCGAGTTTCATCGCTCTCTTTAAGTTTTCCCTCTAATCATAACTACAGTACAGTCATCATCAGTACCCTCAAGGAGCCAAATCTCTACTCTTCTGCGACTCTACGCCTGGTTAATCCTTCGAGTTCTGCGTGGTGAATCGCCTCCTCTCCAAGTGACCTTTGAGGTCTGCATGGTGCATCGCTTCCTCTCCAAGTCGATGTCAGCTCCTAGACTGCTTCGTGACGCCTCTTCTCTTCATTGGTCCTGGTCATTCTGGTCTACGCCACACCCACTTAGTGAAAGGAACTTCGCAAGTAGAACATTTAATTCATTGTACTTATAGTAACACTCTGACATTTTCCCTAGGTACAATTTTACCAGATGATTTTCTGCCCATTGAATAGTATGTACTAATAAAGTATGTGTACAATTAATTACCTTCGTTGTCATTGATGCTCTCCATACTCTTTAGGTTAGAGAATGTAATAATTTAAATTGTATGGGAGAAAAATCACTAAGCTCACCCCCTAACACCCCCACCTGAACAGTGATAATTAATATATTTATCGTCGTAATATTAAAAAAATAAGGCTAGCCCTTATTGCCTCCACGAAAAAATCCTTGAATGAAAATTTATCTCAATTAGTGGAGTGTGAACAAACATGTTAAGAGGGAATAAAATACAGTTTATTTTGCCACTGTCTAGGACCTACTAAAAGTTTATTTTCATCCACTTGAATTAAGTGTGTATTTCCGAATACATTGATTGAAATTGATGTTGATGGCTTGTGAGCGTCAATCGGCTCCTTTGACGTGACGTGCTTGGAAACTTTAAACTACGTTACGTTATCTAAAAGCGATGCCATTCCTAAAACAAAAAGGTCGCCGGAATAATATGTATACAGCATATTTTGCTTAGTGTGTATTTCCGAATCCATTATTTATCAAAATTTATGTTAAAGGCTTGTGAGCGTCAATCGGCACATTTGAAGGGTCGCGCTTCGAAACTGTAAACAACATTGAGTAATTTAAAAGCAATGCTATTCCTAAACCCAGCCGATTGTTGGTATGTTATTTATACAGAATATTCTGTTTAGCGGGTATTTCCGAAACCATTTTTCAACATTTATGTTGAAGGCTTGTGAGCATTAATTGACTCCTTTGAAGTGTCGTGCTTGGAAACTGTAAATAACTTAGTGTAATTTAAAAGCGATGTTATTCCTAAACGGATTGCCAAAATAATATTCATACAGTATATTCAGCTTAGTGTTTATTTCAGAATCAATTTATCAAAATTAAGATTAAAGGCTTGTGAGCGTCAATCGGATCCGTCAAAGTGTTGAGCTTGGAAACTGTAAATAATATTGCGTCATGTAAAATCGATGCCAATAAACCATACCGATTGTCGGGATGATACGAAATATTCTGCTTGGTGCGTTTTTCCGAATCCACATCGATCAAATTTGATGTTGACGGCTTGCGAGCATCAATCGGCTCCTTTTAAGTGACGTGCTTAGAAAATATGCAGAAATATCTTTCACCTAACAGCGATACCATTCATAAACCAACCATTACCGGGATAATATGTATGGCAACATTTTGCTTACTGTATATTATCGAATCAATTATTCATAATTGATGTTGAAGGCTTATGAGAAGCACTGGATTTAGGATCCTCGAGCCCCTAGACTCAACTTGTGGAGAGGGCCCTTGTTGACGTCTAGATCCAAGTTGGTGACCTTCTTTATATTTTTGGTTGTATGAGTCTTTGGTATGTGATTATGTGTGGTGCGGGCCCCTAGACACTCGCCTATGTAGCCGGCTTGTATCCGGCCCTGCTTGTGAGTCCTAACCTAACCAGTTCCTTATATGTGACACGATTAAAACATGTTCATCCTTACTGACTAAAAGATCACCAGAGGTATCATTTTTATTCTTCATATTATTAATGGTGTGCATTACTGTGTGTAAGGTTATGATAGGTAATGGCTGTACATAACCATTCACATTATAAATTGTAGCATAAACGTAATTAAGTTTTTCCAGAATCCCTAATCCAAACCATAACGTTTTTGCTGTTATACCAACTGTGTGCAAATACCACAGCCAGAAAATCGGCCGATGAAATCCACCAACAACTTCACGACGGTGAAGTTATCGGCGGATTTATTTCTTCGCTTATTGATGCTTAAAGTTTTTGGAAGATTCCATTGATGAATTTTACAGACTGATTTATTCTGTGTACCGGTATTTAAATTAATAAGAAATGTAGAATACAGTGGACGTAAGTTTAGAAGAATATCGCTTGATGATGCTACGTAACTACTTTACTTAATTGTACTGCGGGTTAATCGCGCAAACATTGAGGTCACTAAAACGTAGCCTAAAGCTTATTTTTCCACTATTCCGGTATAATATAGATAAGCGGCCACGATAATCCGAGGTCGGGATATGTCCAGAAAATCGAGAATCTACCGTAGTTGATTTTATAAAGAAATATATTCCTACTGATCACAAACTATAAGGAGAAAAGTGTAACTTAGGAACCTTCAACCATTGTTTTAACAAATATGACTACTACAAATGAAAGATATGTTCAATTTAAATATATATATCTGACAGATCTCTTAGTTAAACTATTACTCCTAAACAAAAACAAAAAATCCCCGCACTAAAGGAGCCGAATGACACCCTTAACAATTCAATCGTTAAAAATGGCTACACAAATTAAAACCAAGCAAAATATTTTGTATAAATAATATCCCGGCAATTGATTAGGATTATGAATAGCATCGCTTAAAATAGATGACAACAAGTTGTGTACAATTTCCAAGCGCGTCACCTTAAAGGAGCCGATTGACGCTCACGAGGCTTCAACATCAATTTTGATCAATGGATTCGGAAGTACACACTATATATAGAAAATTATGTATGAATATTATCCCGGCAAGTGGTTTGGTTTTGGAATGGCATCGCTTAAGACGACGCTAAACTGTTAACAGTTTCGAAGCGCGATACTTCAAAGGAGCCGATCGACGCTCACAAGCCTTCAACATTAATTTTGACAAATGGTTTCGGAAATAAAACTAAGCAGAATAGTCTGTATAAATATTATCCTGGCAATCGGTTTGGTTTAGGAATTTAATTACTGCACTTTCTTTGGTTGTAGTCAAATGATATTTAATTATAGACTAGACATATTATTGGGCATAAGTGCATAGTGATGAGTATTTGAAAGTGTGACGCTAGGTAATAACCTCCCTCCCCTCTGTCACGCCGTATCACGCACCGCCAGACCCCCTCTCCCCTGGAACCTGAAAAGTGACATGATGTGTGCTTTAATCCGGCCCTGTTGTCAGTTATCGCATAGACTAACTTGTAGTTAGTCTATGGTTATGGCATGTCATAGTCAGTCAGTAACAATATCATTCAAATCGCAAAGTTACATGTTGCTTGGATGTAAGCCTGCCGTTTACAACTTTCTACCACAAACAAAATATAATACTCTAAGCTTCATGGTATAGTACCAAAGCCAGCCGTAAGGCAAAAGGACCATACTTATACCAGGCTGAAGCTAGCTGACGAGTATCTGACGAATACCAACGTTATAAAAACGTCAAGCAGGTACCTGAACAGTCGGTTTAAAACCCTATAGAGTACATTACACGAGCCGGGTAAAACTATCTTCAGAGATGCTTTAAAATATATTTCTATTTGTAGTTTCGATACTATTAGTGTTGGGATGATCTCCCGGTAGTTATTAGGTTTATTATTATTAAATCTGATTTTATGTCTCTCGATGCATAATCTGCCCGCTATCTTTATGAAAAACAACGGTTTTCAACGACTTGTCCAGAATTAACTAGAGGGTGTAAAATTTTCTAATTAATAACTAGTTAATGAATACACTATATACTATTTAAATATGTAAACAGAAATCTTGACGATTTTGATTAAGTTATTCAAAATTAATGTTGAAAATGTGATTTTAGTTTGACTCTTGGTGCGTGATCCGCCGGCTACCTTGATAGCAAACAACGTTTTTCAACGACTTGTCCAGAATTAACTAGAGGTGGTACGACATTCTAATTATGTACTAGTTAAAGAGTGCACTATATACCATTTGAATGTTTAAACAGATATCTCGACGTTTTACATTAAGTTATTCAAAATTAATGTTGAAAATGTTATTTTAGTTTGACTCTTGGCGCGTGATCCGCCGGCTACCTTGATAGCAAACAACGTTTTTCAACGACTTGTCCAGAATTAACTAGAGCTGGTATGACATTCTAATTATGTACTAGTTAAAGAGTGCACTATATACCATTTGAATATTTAAACAGATATCTCGACGTTTTACATTAAGATATTCAAAATTAATGTTGAAAATGTTATTTTAGTTTGACTCTCGATGCAAAATCCGCCGGCTACCTTGATAACAAACAACGATTTTCAACGACTTGTCCAGAATTAACTAGAGGTGGTACGACATTCTAGTTATGTACTAGTTAAAGAGTGCACTATATACTATTTGAATATTTAAACAGATATCTCGACGTTTTACATTAAGTTATTCAAAATTAATGTTGAAAATGTTATTTTAGTTACACTCTCGATGCAAAATCCGCCCGCTACCTTGATAACAAACAACGATTTTCAACGACTTGTCCAGAATTAATTAGAGGTGGTACGACATTCTAATTATGTACTAGTTAAAGAGTGCACTATATACTATTTGAATATTTAAACAGATATCTCGACGTTTTTGATTAACTTTGTCAAAATTCATGTTGAAAATTGATTGTTAAGGGAGTGCGGCTGGCAGAAGGGTGGGCTCTACTCACACACACGCAGGCCTCACACACACAGACGCAGGGGATTAGGACGGACCATTGACCTGCCGCCTGAGTCATCACTGGCTCACAGAAATTTGGCAATAATAATTTTTTAGTGAATTTCCCCTATGAAGAAGCTATTACCTTAGTCGGCATGGTAAGACCTAGGCCTGGGACCATGATAACTTTTCGTTTTGAGGTCCCCAGACCCGAAAAAACACCATTCGTTCGAAACTGTATATATATATATATATATATATATATATATATATATATATATATATATATATATATATATATATATATATATATATATATATATATATGTGCGTGTGTGTGTGTGTGTGTGTGTGTGTCCGTGGGTGCGATAACTCTCGTAAAAAAGGTCCGATTTTGATAAAATTTGGTACAAACGTGTAAAGCAGCACTTATGACTTTAAGTTCGAAAACCAGACAGATCAACCTATCTTCTAAATCTACAGAAACTACTTTAAATCTAAAAGATGATGGTTGGAATGCTTTAAATTATAAAATTAGTAGTGTTAAAGGTGGGGAGTTTACTGATGATGTATCGACTTTGGGGCAGACGTTAACCAGAAAAGGTGATGCTTTTGTACAAGGTAATACTAAATATAAGTTTTTAGAATCCAAGAGTAATAATTGGAACGCAAATAAACGCAAAATTACTAATGTTAAACGAGGTGAAAGCTCAACCGATGTACCCACATTAGAGCAAACTTTAATAAGAAAAGATGGTGTCTTTGTACAAGACAAAAATAATTATGAATTTTTGGAATCGGAGAATGGTATTTGAAAGGCCAGCAACTGGACATGGCCATTTCAGGAAACATCTCCACACTCTCGGACTCAGAAATGAAAGTCAGGTGTGTAGGCTCTGCAATCAGTCTGAAGAGACTGCCAAGCACATCATACTGGACTGCGAGAGACTCGGGGCAAGGAGAAGGGCTCTGTTTGGTTGTAAGCAACCAGGTGATGAAAGGGACGCTAGTATTGGTAAAAAACTCCTGGATCTCGTAAAGGGTACGGGCATTGGTTTGCCATACTAACGTACTAGGGACACACAATAAGCTTCGGTTGACGTGTGAGGATCTTTGAATCTTTGGATCTCTGAATCCGTCCCTTTAACAACACATAAACATAAACATAAGGCCAGCAACACCAACCCGTACATGAAGTAGGCACTAGCTGGCTTGATACCTGGAAACAAATATATGTTTAAATTACAGAGTGATCGAGGTAGTTTAGATGTTATATTACATATTATATTGTACACTATTTATTTTTACCCCCAACTAAAGCGAAAAAGTCTGTTGTTGACGAAGTGGGGCATCCTGTATATACTTGCATATTGATATTTAAGTCGTCCAATACTTTGGTTACTCCATAGATTACATTTACAGACTATTTTATAATAAGAAATATTGCCAATTGTGTGAATTAATCATGTTACTGCTTGTTCGCAATACCGACTAGCCTAGATCAACGGAACGTCCTAGAACTTTGATCCAAGTTTTGTGATATTCGTCTTCATATGGTTAGGCTATGGGCTATTTTTGAATACAGAGTGATGAAAAATCATAATAACATCAGCGCCGATATTTTTTACTCTGAACTCAAGGGGCGAAACTAACAATAAATAACATGGCATGTCACTCCTTAAAGGGTACTGTATACATTGTAGATTGTGTCAATTTATATAGTAATTGCAACATGTGAGAAAAAAAATGTTGTCTTCTTTGGGTCAGCCTGATTCGACTTAAGTAATTAATTGCAATATATGAGAGCGAAGCCTAGTGAGTTTATATTTGTTAAACGTTTTTATTCACGTGCGAGAAAGCTGGTCAGAGGTAAACGCGCTGAGAAAGGCTCACTTTCTTCATTTCGAGGAGTGCCATGTTGTCGGAATGCTATAGAACCGGTTGGCGACTACCCTTCCCTTGTACGCCCGCAAACAACAACCATGTCATTAACCCCTATGAGTCACTATTCCGGCAACATCGCGCTCCCCGAGAGGGAGAAAGTGATCCTACGCCAGCTTGTTTCCCGCTAACAAGCTCCCGCACGCGGGAATAACAGCGATAAACAAATATAAACTCGTCATAAATCGCTATTACATTATTTTATTTATACACCACTTTTTTCGTTCATATAATCAATTGATAGTCAAACGATTGCTTTGAACGGTAGTTTTAAGCGCAAGACAACAAAGTTAACAAAGATTTACACAATTTACAAGAAAATAAAAAATAATAATGTTAAACTTATGAAACTTAACAGAAGTGTTTGTAAATAATCCCAAAATACGCCATCAAAATTTGAAGTTGATACGTTCACTAGATATTTTGTAATAATAGTCTACATTTAAGATTTACTCAAACATTGTGAAAAAACTCTGATATTTTCCACATTTTCAACATTAATTTTGTATAACTTAATCAAAAACGTCGAGATATCTGTTTACATTTTGAAATAGTATATAGTGCACTCTTTAACTAGTACATAATTAGAATGTCGTACCACCTCTAGTTAATTCTGGACAAGTCGTTGAAAAACGTTGTTTGTCATCCAAATAGCGGGCGGATTTTGCATCGAGAGTGTAACTAAAATAACATTTTCAATATTAATTTTGAATAAATTAATGTAAAACGTCGAGATATCTGTTTAAATATTCAAATAGTATATAGTGCACTCTTTAACTAGTACATAATTAGAATGTCATACCAGCTCTAGTTAATTCTGTACAAGTCGTTGAAAATCGTTGTTTGCTATCAAGGTAGTCAGCGGATCACGCGCCAAGAGTCAAACTAAAATAACATTTTCAACATTAATTTTGAATAACTTATTGTAAAACGTCGAGATATCTGTTTAAATATTCAAATAGTATACAGTACACTCTTTAACTAGTACATAACTAGAATGTCGTACCAGCTCTAGTTAATTCTGGACAAGTCGTTGAAAAACGTTGTTTGTCATCCAAATAGCGGGCGGATTTTGCATCGAGAGTGTAACTAAAATACCATTTTCAATATTAATTTTGAATAACTTAATGTAAAACGTCGAGATATCTGTTTAAATATTCAAATAGTATATAGTACACTCTTTAACTAGTACATAACTAGAATGTCGTACCACCTCTAGTTAATTCTGGACAAGTCGTTGAAAATTGTTGTTTGCTATCAAGGTAGCCGGCGGATCACGCGCCAAGAGTCAAACTAAAATAACATTTTCAACATTAATTTTGAATAACTTAATGTAAAA
Organism: Allygus modestus; assembly: GCA_963675035.1. Classification (NCBI taxonomy): domain Eukaryota; kingdom Metazoa; phylum Arthropoda; class Insecta; order Hemiptera; family Cicadellidae; genus Allygus; species Allygus modestus. The sequence goes on along the minus strand of OY776111.1, from coordinate 483,805,129 downwards.
CGTCGAGATATCTGTTTAAATATTCAAATAGTATATAGTGCACTCTTTAACTAGTACATAACTAGAATGTCGTACCACCTCTAGTTAATTCTGGACAAGTCGTTGAAAATCGTTGTTTGTGATCAAAATAGCGGGCGGATTACGTACCAAGAGTCAAACTAAAATATTATTTTCAACATTAATTTTGAATAACTTAATGTAAAACGTCGAGATATCTGTTTAAATATTCAAATAGTATATAGTGCGCTCATTAACTAGTACATAACTAGAATGTCGTACCACCTCTAGTTAATTCTGGACAAGTCGTTGAAAATCGTTGTTTGTGATCAAAATAGCGGGCGGATTACGTACCAAGAGTCCTACTAAAATCACTCTAGGTACTTCTGGATAAGCCGTTGAAAAGCATTGTTTTTCATCAAGATATCGGGCGGATTATTAGATAAGTCAGCGGGCGGATACTTTGTTTTAACAATCTACAAATTTAAAAAAAAAACTATCAGGTGTCCCGTTCTCCTCTCGGGAATCTCGCAGGCACAGAGTTAGATATTTTGATTTACATTATAATCAGCTGTTTGACTAAACAAAATATAACTCTGCCCAAAAAGCACATCTAGAGGGTAATAGCTTTTGATTAATACCAAATAAGTAGCGGTATTTAAAAATAATTTTTTAAAGGGTCGAAAATTGCCGAACAAAAATCAGAAATTATTTTAATAATAAAGAGACAAATTATTTTACCATGTTTAATTTATCCATATGATTTATCTGTTTTAACCGATTTGTAGTAGGGTCCCGTTATTTTCCCTATGGGTGGTCCCGTGGTGCTTGTTTGATGGAAGGTGTGTTGACCCTTGCAAAATCTTTGACCGGCACATTCTTTTCATTCCTAGAGAGAAACATTCCAAACAATAGTAAAAGCCGACTATCTGGTAATTCTAACGTAGTTTCCATATTTCTTAACCCATACTCATAAGTTTTTAAGAAGTAAGCTTTTGTAATAAAGTTAAAACTTTGAATATTGAGATATATTTAATTATTAGCGAATTTCCCCTATAGGGAATTAGCGAATTTCCCCTATAGGGAAGAAGCTATTACCGTAGTCGGCATGGTAAGACCTAGGCCCGGGACCATGATAACTTTTCGTTTTGAGGTCCCCAGACCCCAAAAACACCATTCGTTCGAAACTGTATATATATATATATATATATATATATATATATATATGTGTGTCCGTGAGCACGATAACTCTCGTAAAAATTATCCGATTTTGATGAAATTTGGTATAAACGTGTAAAGCAACATTTATGACTTTAAGTTCGAAAACCATCCAGATCGCTCTATCCAAAGGGGTATTTTGGGAGGTTTTGTACCCCAAAAATGGGTTTTTCGAATTTTTTACATATAATTTTGGAAATAGTCAAATTTTAGTTTTTCCCATTCGATTCAGCTTAAAAAAACACACAATTTGGTATTTTGATCATTTCTCTACGTCAATTGGTTACCGAGATATTGAAAGTGCTAAACACAGTACGTTGTCTAATGTTATTCTTATGGAGGAAAATAAAAATTTTATATCTCGCTTATTTATGAACGTACACTGACGAAACTTGGTATACGACTTCATCTGGTTGTGGCCCATTGATATTTGCTCAAAAAAACAATTTTTTACCAATGGCTCCCGTAGCAGCAAACCTGCGTACTCAGCCCCATGTTATTCTTATGGAGAATAAGTAACGTGTTATCTCCCTTCATTATGAAAATAAATTAATGAAATTTGGGTATGTGGCTTTACCTACATGAGTTATATTGATATTTGGATAAAACCCCATTTTTCTGCTCCTTGCTTCAGCAAACCTGCATACTCAGCCGCCATGTTATTCTTATGGAGGATAATTAAAATGTCATAAATCGTTTATTTATGAATGTATATTGATGAAACTTGGTATGTGGCTTTATGTGGTATTAAGATACATATATATGCATTGGAAATTCGCTGAGTACGCAGGTTTGCTGCTACGGGGGTATTTTTAAAGATATATTACTAAACCAGTTAACATATTTAAATTAATTAATAGAATACAGTGCAAGCAATGGAAGGAGGGGCGTTGATTAATATCGCTATATTATTGGATATAAAGTGAGGTCCCACCTTTATTTGAAAAACATGTACAAAAAGGGTCAAGTCGTAAATCATTGATTTACAACCACCAGGTCGTCAGCTGCAACTCGTCAGCTAGCTTCAGCCTGGTCATACTTATTATCTATTCCAGGGTGATTTTGAAGGTTAGGAATGTAAGGAGTTAGGTTTCCCTAAAGGGAAACTATTTAGGTGTTATTTAGCCAGGTTTAGTCTAGATAGGCTCTTGTGATAATGGTATTGTGAATTTGAGTTATTTAAAATTAATTATAAAATAGCAATACACTAGTCCACTTTAGCCTAAATTTAAATACTGGTAAATTAATGATAAATTCAATCCTACAGATAATTTGTGCCATCTAAATAATATTTGGTTTGTAGTTGTTATAATTAGGTGATGTACTAGGCCTGGTTGTACAATACAATATCCGTCATCATAAATAAGTGGAAGTGTATTTATTAAATGCATCGAAGCCTTTACTATGCCAGATGTGCTGTTTCAACTGATAACGTTGTCACAGCTTAATGGTAATTTGGATACTAAGATAATAGATTTGTTTGTGTTTGTAATAACCCTGGTCAAGGGAGGAGAGGGAAACAGGTGTGCAGTACGATAAGCGTCCACCAACAGGATTGGACTTAAAATATTGGATTACCCTGATACATCGATATTACAGATGAAAATATCGAAAACGAAATGAAAACAACCAAACCACGACAAAAACAGTGCTCTGCGGGGTTAGGTTATGTTAGTTTATCACAGTTTATGTTAGTTTAAGCTAACCTGTAACCATATAACACTCTCTGTAAAGTAAAACCCTTTGTGGTCGAGCAGGGTACAGTTCCGCAGATGTACCTACGATATATTATCGAATGAAAATATCGATCGATTATAAATATCGATTGGAATTCGGTATTTATTGTTGATCGAATTAATGGTTATTATCGCTATTTCCAACAATATTTATACCGTATTAAATTATCTGTTTTGAAATATCATTTATTTACTTTATTTGTTTATGTTATTTCCTTTGCTTGGTAAGTGAACTAAAATTAACTCTACCTTTAAGTCATCGTAGGGAAGTCTCATTTTCTAATGAAGTTACATTTGAACACTTCTTAAAAGGAGTAAAAAATTGTACCCTGGTTTGTAAATAAGTTTAATCTGTTGTGTTTGGTTGGGTACGGTACATATTTTTTGTTGGTATGTGTTCTTATTTTAAATTAGTTTCATGTTTTATCCCTTGTTAGCCTAATTTGTTTAATATATTTTGTTATTTACCTTTAATCTGTTCTCATTTAATTAGTATACAATCTATTAAAAATATCGTAGTTCAACCAAATTCCGATCAATATTTATAATCGATCGATAGTTTTATTCGATATTATATAGATATTTATAATCTATCGATATTTTCATTCGATAATATATCGTAGGTACGTCTGCAGAACTGTACCCGTCGAGCAGTAAAAACAGTTGCAATCAAATGAGAATATGTTTGTCGGTGTATGGTAAGCTGATAATTTATATTCAATTGTTTTGGGATGCTTTTACTGTACCCAGAAACAGAGTAAGTTCCTTTTCACAGGAACATTTTTAATACCTACATTCAGTGTGGTGGGCAAGGTTTTCACCTTTTCTTAAGACAAAAATTTCTGATCGGTGTTGGAGAGGTCCGACACCATGTCTTCCTCCTTGAACAAGACTACTGTACCTACATTTACGATGAGTCGTCGAAACAATCTTAAATAATCAGCTGAAAAACACAGACGTGAATGAATATGATACCTCCTCAACAACATTGCAGGTTTAGTTATCCTATTGCAACACAAATTAATTATATTTATTCTAAAAATAGCACTGTGTGTAAAAAAGTAAGCTATTCCTTTGCTAAAATGGCCCAGTAAAAATTAATTTACTTTCAACAGATATCAATAAATTGAGTCAATATACATCCTGACGAGTGGCCAGTCGGGACACGGGAAAAGAACCTAAATCTGAAGTCTCAACAGTCCCGACAGAAAATATTTTGTAAGTTTACTGAATTCAATTAAATCCTAGGTTTGTTTATCTGAGTCTGTTAAATAAATGTTAATTTGTTTATGACCATGGTGTGTTGCCTAAAAGTAAGAAGTGTCCGTCACGTATGTGGGTTACCGTATGTGGTTATGTGGGATAAGTGGTTAGGTGAAAAAGCACTTTAAATCCGCTGTAAATAACGAGTAGCTACTGTATTCAGCCATAAGAAAAATATACTTAAAACAGTACTATACTAACTTACTCGTATGTATCTGAAAATGGTGGTAGGCCTACATGAGTTACACCATGAAAACTGCCACTTGCAAATAGTTTTTTGTTGTTCACTATTTTGGTGTGTTTTGAAACCGCCCGTCAAAACTTATGTCGTGAACTTGTCATCTATTACCGTTGTGGACTGGTTCTTTTATTTTTGTGAATTTGATGTCCCGCCAGTTCCAGTCTTGAGTAAGTAAGATAGGTAAGGTCATGTTATTTTGCGGTACAGTTTCATAAGCGGCCACCAACTAATCGAATGCAATATAGCGGTCTTAAACATTCGATATATCGAATCGGAACTCTTGATATTTTGAATCACATTTCAACAGTACATATCGAAAATTATTCACTCGATAATGTTATAATCTAAAATCAACAAATTGTATACCGTCATTTATAATATGCGATGCCAGTTAAAAATATATTTTAATGAAACATTTAACAAATATGAAACAAACAAAAACTAAAGTTAAAAAAATATAAATAATAAAGAAACGTATAACTAAGCTCAATTCAATTCAAAATAACTTTATTAGCTAAAAATTAATTTATGTTTTCCAGGGTAAACTTTATAGTCTGCTTTCATTGATTGAATAAACGGAACCATGGCAAAGATACCGAACTAAGATTTTGCTTGGTTAACTTATACGTTTCTTTATTAATAGGTAGTTGTAGTTTTAAATTGTAGTTTTTGTTTGTTTTTCTTGTTAAATGTTTCATTAAAATATATGTGTAACTTAAATCATCGCTCTTAATACCAGTTTTCAGAGTCCGTTTCTCGAATGTTTGGTGTTTGTGTTATTTAGGTTAAAGATTGATTTAAAATGAGATTCAATATATCGAAAGTTTACGATCGATATATAGTATCCGATTAGTTGGTGGCCGCTTATGAAACTGTACCCTATTTTGCTGACTTTGATTATTTATGATCATAACCTTGCATAGCCTAGGCTGTTTTACTTTATTTCGCTTACCGAGGATAACATTTGCCTTATAAAGCATACTATGGCGGTTAGGTTAGGTTTCTTATATATATATATATATATAAAAAATGAGCTTTCCGACATTTCATTTTCATATTTCTATTATTCTGAAGCTATTTGGAACATTTCACTTGACGATGATCAAATTCACTTCTTTCGCCTTATAAGTGCAGCGGCCATACATAAATGTCCTCTCCGACATTTTATTTCCTGTTTCCTATATTCTAAAATCATTCTGACTAACATACTTCAATATGAAAAAGTTTGAGGTTGAAGGATCTTTTCCAAATGATTACCTAGGTAACGGTACCTGTATTATTTATGAATCACAAAATAAGTAATAAACTAACCTAACCACAGATGTGCACTGTGTTAAAAGCAGGAGGTCACAAAACGCCAATATTGCTTTCTTCTGGGAGCCTCAGAAATGTTATGAGTGATCCTAAATATTTCTAAGTTGTAAGCTAAATAATGAATACAATTTCTTTACTTTTGATCCATATAGTTTGTTTGGTTCCCCTCACTAGCTAATTCTTCTAAATGTTTTCTATGTAATGCGTAAGTACCGTCTACGTTACTGAGCTTTTAGTTGGAGGTTAATACACTGAGTAAACTCACTCACCCACTATGAAACCTTAAACAGTATTTAAGAGATGTCTGGTTTGTATAAAGTTTGATGGCTGTCAAAAAACATACGGTTTATACAAAGCTGAAAAATTACAAATTTAACGAGCTGTAGGCTATCATGGACAATAGGTAAGTAATCATAAAGAGTTGAAAAAAGGTTGTACTTTTCTGAGACTGCAGTATCATGATGATTGTCCAAAATATCCCTCAATCCCATTTGATCCCACGGGACCCTTGAATATCCTTTAATAACGGGAATCCTTCCGAAAATGGGAGGAGGGCGTTTAGATAAAAGATGACAGTACGATAATGTTAAAAGGGGTTGATATTATGGTTGTAATGTAATATTTTAGTACAGATTTTTATTCAATGTCACCATTAAGGGGGCACTCCACTATAAAAAAGTTTTGTTTACTTTTAAAGCAAACCTAATTATTTTTTGTTTTATATATGAGTGTTGGTTATAGGCTCGGATGAAATGTAAATGGACCATGCCTTGCAATGCTAAGGAGACCTGAAAACCGTGTCTTCATAAAGCCCGCTGGGTGGCAAAAGAGTCTATATCCACGAGACCCCGATGTCAGACGACCGAACAACGCTTCGCTCAAACTGACATCCAACCTACAAAAAACTGAAATAATAATTTTAACTTTACATTGAGTTTTAAAACTTAAAACGGTGAATCAAACAGCAAGCATTACAATTTTTAAGAAGTAATATAAATATTTGTAATAATTAGGTAAACACGGAATATGTTTAGTTCAGATCGAGAATGAGGTAAAAAAAATAGTAAGCGAGGACATATTTTATTTGTTGGTCAGGTAAAAACTGTCAGCGAGAAAGTTGTAGATAACATTCCGAAGATTATTTTTTATTTGTAAAATGTTTTTGTAGGACAAATCGTTATCGGGTCAGATTGTGTTGAAGAGCAAATTTTGTGGAATTGTGCACGCCTCCACGAAATCCGCTCTATGAGGAAGTCCAAACTGAATTTGAGGAGCAGAAGTACTTGGAAAGAATGAACGATCTAGACTGTCGTATTCAATTAATGTGGTGTTATTTATCTATTGTTTCCCTTTATTATTAATAATACCGGTACCTAATTTGTAATCAAACAAACAAGGTAATTGTTTTATTACAAACAATTTACAAGAGCAGCAATTATCAACTGTAGCGACAAGGTTTAATAATGTAGTTGTTTCGTTCATTCAATTATTTTGGTTTTACTAAACTGTTCTATCAGTTGGCAGCTGAGCAATTCGTTATACATGATGACAGTACCTATGTAACGTTATACCTATGATGACGTTATCTATGTAAAAACAACAGTACCTCTAATAACTACTAGATTTTGTTTAAACTACAATTGTTCATGCAACAAAACTATGTTTTCTTTTACAAATAAAAAATACCGATAGAAATGTTAGTATTTTTACTGTCTATTTAAAAAAGTTTTAATCACCCATGGTGTTAGCAGCTGGCCTTATAGTCTCAATAGATGTAACGTTGCGGCGCACAAATTCCAATATTTTAAAGATAAAACATTTCTTTTTTATTTCATTTCATAAATCAAAATTACAGTATTTCATTTTTCAGAGCTTTATCTTTTCGTTACAGTAAGTTTTAACCTATTTAAATATTAACAGTCCCTCACATCGAGTCATAATTAAAGTAATGTTATGCCGCGTGAAGTATAATTTCATTTAAAGGAAAAAGTAATGATCTCATTGAACTTCAACAATAATAAATTTATACCATTAGATTCTGTGTAGAAGTTATTCTTTCCTTTTATAAAACTTTTAATCGATTAGAGGTTTAATCGATTATTAGGTTAGTACACGGTCATAGCGAATCATAAGTGAAGTTAATGTAACACGGTGAGGCGGCCGGCTTGGTTCTTTTTGCCACCCAGCGGCCTCGGGGACTGGCACGGTTTCCATCCATTGAGAGCGCTATCCATTTATACTTCATCCGAGGTTATAAGTGACTTTTTCTATAGGTTTTGGTCCCCCTACTCCTTCTCCCCCCCGGGGGGTTAATTTTTACGGATTAAACTAGGATTCATTGTGGCAGACATAACTCAAGTTGTACTTGAGATAGCCTCATATTTCTTTTTTATTTTTGAAAAGGACATTCCGTTCTACAATCTGTAGTATGGATAGTAAATTACCTTATATATATATATATATATACCTATATATATAATATTTCTATAAAAAATATTTGATTTACTTTTTATTACAAATCTTAGTAAAATCTTCTTATAATAATTTTGTTAAATAATTATGTTAAATCTTTATTAAAGGAAATGATTTATACCCATACTACAGGGTGTATAATGACATGTCCTCTTCAAAATAAAACAAAAATTATGAAGCTATCTCAAATACAACTTGAGTTATGTCCGCCACAATAAATGAAAATGTGTGAAAACCAAACTTTCGGAAAACGGCCTAGAAAGATACACATTATACATGTATACATACTACACACATTTGTTGTCCTGCCTTTATTACTTACTACAAAACTCTCCATCATCATATGTTAGACCTTTCTCTTTCAGTTTTATCAATTATTTTATTTTTGATTTATTAAAATTGTTTTTCATTTATTACTAGCTGGCCCGACAGACGTCCTGTCCTAATGTCATTGAATTTGTTTAATGTCAAGTACTCGTTCATTTTCAATATGAGCTCATTCGCTTCGCTTACTCGCCTATCGAAAAAAAAGTTTACATCCTATTCTCAGACCTACCGAATATACACACAAAATTTCATAAGAATCGGTCAAGCCGTTTCGGAGGAGTTTTGTTACAAACACTGTGACACAAGAATTTTATATTTTAGGTAGGCCTATATTAATTTATATTTTATATTATGAAATATTTTTGTACTATGTATTTAATATTGTTCAATTTTGTTTATTTTATTTTATATTATAAAATATTTTATATATTTTTATATTACTTTTACATTTTTTATTTTTGTTTAATTTATTGATTTTAGCGAATTTCCCCTATAGGGAAGAAGCTATTACCTTAGGTCTCATGGTAAGACTTACCGAGACCATAACAACTGTTTTTTGAGGTCCCCAGATGACTAAAACACTATTCGTTCAAATCTATATATGTATATATATACATATATATATATATGTGTCCGTGAATGTGATAACTTGATTAAAAAACGTATGATTTCGATGAAATTTGGCTCAAATGTGTAAACTGACATTTATGGCTTTAAGTTTGAAAACCAGAAAAATCGGACTATGGGAAGGGGGGTTTATGGGGATTTTAAATTTTCCAAAAATCAGTTTTTTGCAGTTTTTATCCTAACATTTTTAAAACACTAAATTTTGGTTCAGACCATGTTATAGAGCTTAAAAAAACAATAATATAGTATTTTGAATTATTAACCTAGGTTAAGTGGTTGCGGACCAATCAACTCAGCTCCACAAAAAAATCATTTTGGTGGTTAAATTCTGATTCTACGTCCAACCATTGCAGAGCTATTCAAAGTGCTAAACACAGTACGTTGTCCAATGTTATCCTTATGGAGAATAAATAAAATTTGATATCTCCATTATTAATGAATGTAGATTGATGAAACTTGGCATGGGGCGTCACGTAGTACTGGTATATTGATATTTGCACAAAAACAGATTTTTCGTTGATAATCCCCGTAGCAGCGAACCTGCGTACTCAGCCCCCATGTTATTCTTATGGAGAATAAGTAAAATGTAATGACTCCCTTATGAACATAAATTAATAAAACTTGGTATGTGGCTTCACCTTGTTGAGTTATATTGATATTTGCATAAAACCCCATATTTTTGTTTCCTTATTGCAGCAAACCTGCTTACTCAGCTCCCATGTTATTCTTATAGAGAATAATTAAAATGTTATATAGTGCTTACTTATGATTGAATATTGATGAAACTTGGTATGTGGCTTCACCTAGTTAAATCCTATTTATATTTGCATAAAAAACAATCGTTTTTGTTCCTTGTTTCAGCAAATCTACGTACTCATCACAAATGTTACTCTTATGGAGAATAATTAAAATTGTATATATCGCTTATATGTGAATGTATTTTTATGAAACTTGGTATGTGGCTTTATATGGTATTAAGACATACATTATGCATTGGAAATTTGCTGAGTACGCAGGTTTGCTGTGACGGGGGTATTTATTTTATATATATTTTTTTAAATTAAAATTTTGATTTTTGTTATCATCACATATAATAAGATGGTTCTGTTTAAAACCTATAACAATCAATTTAATGTTATTTATATTGCTGACGAACAACTCTAAGCGCTGAATGCTAGCCTGAAATATGTGTCAGCGTTTCGTTTCTTTATAAAATAAACTAATTATAAGCATGTAACCTATACTTATTATATATCAAATTGTTCATAAAGCACAAGGAACAAAACTAGGCGAAACAACACATTTTTATATATTTTTTAATATTTTTATCGATACTAGGGTGGAGTGCCCCCCCCCCCTTAACTACCAGAAAGTCAGCCAAATGGTTAAGGATTTTTCAATCAGAAAATAGGTTTTGTACATAGGCTAGGAGCAAACATATGAAATAGGCTACATAAGATACCTACATTTATACTGAGTTACATTAGCATAAGAAAATTTACAATTTAATATTCTTCTAAATTTTGCCAAAAGAGTGTTTTTTTTTTAAGGTATGTGAAGAGGGAGCGTTTATCTGCTTGAAGCCGCAATCTCGCCCTGCTGCAACTCACGCACATCCTGACGAGCTGACGATCTGGATGAACGCTCGGAAGTTTACGGTATTGTCCTCTCTTTTCATCTTACGTAGTTTTCAATGTGTAAATAGGAATTTAATGGCACATAAACCTCGCCATATTATAGTAGTGTACACTATTTGAAGATGTTAAAAAAACATTGTTTATATGTAATTTTTGTACAACAAATGTTATGTCCGAAAATTGTGTTTGGATTAAGCGGATTTTCGAATTAACAAGGATCAGATTACCGGGGTTTGAGTGTATTATTGTATTTGAACTATACCACTCCGTCCAAAAGCCCAGCAGTGTAACAGTAACGTGCAGGTTATAATTCACTCTACAGAGAGGAATGTGCTCACCCCACTCCTAGCATAGAATACCATACGAGCTGCCTGTCGCAAAAAAACGCCATTCACTGTTTGATGAATTGTATCTCTCACTTGCCACGGTAGCTTACTGGATATGATGTTGGATTCACGATCATGTGGCCCAGTATTGTTACCTTTAGTAATACAACCGTTTTAGTATATTACTTTTATATTTTTTATTTTTTAAATGTACAGCGTAAGTTTGTCGATTTTTCCCGGTTTCCGTATTTATTTCCGTAATTCGGATAACAAATTTTTTCAATAAAATCAAACCCATTTCCACGTAGGGAAATGAATTGCCTACATTTTGTATATCTTCGATTGTCTGTAAAAAAATAGTGTAAAAATGCTAGGACTCTTACTCTTTTTTGAAATATTTTCAAAAATCTTTATAAAATTTTGGTTTTTCACATTTTGCTAAAAAAACAACCAACAGGGATTCGTTTCATTTTATTTTATTCAAAATCTTCTTTTTCTGAAAAAAAACGAGAAGAAATATTAGTAAGTTATCAACAGTAGTTTAGGCACTGCGAATTGTTAAAAAAAACCTATGCAAAATGACGAAAATTGCTATGGCACCGAGCAATTTAGCATAAATCAGGCCAGGGCAGTCCTAGAGATAAAATACTGGTAAATTACACTATAAGCAATTGTACAGTTGCAAGCTCTCACTGCAGTATGCGTCTTACCTGTGGTGTAACCTGGTAGACACAAAGGGAACTAACTCGTATTACGTGTACAGCATAGTACCTCACAGCATACAACTGCAAGCCAATCGGGTTGGCTGACCAGGCTAATGCGCTCCCTGGACAGATGGTAATCATTGGATCGAGGGTCCAAATCCTGTCTCAGTCGTTGGTTTATATGTGCAACGCACGCAGAGTTCACATGTCTGTTACAGAGTTGAAGGGGAGGGCAAACTTTAAGCAAACGGTGGACGGCACAGATCCAATCTGACGGGACGGGTGGATTATTTTTGAATTGCAAATCCGATCAGTTGTTTTGCTACTTTACCTATTCTCACTGTGTGTGGGTCTACCTGAAACATGTTTTTTTTACAATTTCATGCATTTAGACGTTCAAAAATCAACACAACAACAAATATTCAACCATTCTATTTGCTACCTTGGTGCTCAAAGGGTTAAATTATTTCCTCCAGCTAACTTAAAATGTATTTAATACATCTGTTCACGGTTTACATTAGAGTTTTTTATTGTTGTACACATGTTTGCATTAATATCCGTTATTAATAGTTTTTCTGGCAGGATAAATTATTTTACAACTGTAAATTATGGCTTATGGCTTCCCCTAGGTCAGAACTGGGCCACTTATTTTTAAAATCTGCCCTGCATATATATTCTGTTAGACGGGCTGAGCTCAAATCGATTTGAAAACTTGACGACTCACCGATGGTCTTTCCCAAGCCAGGTATAGAGGTGGGCCAGACATTACGTAACGTGAGACCTCCTTTATGCCACATGTACTGACATATTTTTGATGTGAGCTGTAGTATTGTTTACTTACAGTTTTATTATACTAAGCCCTACGCAATGAAACAGCAAAAGGCTAGGTCTATGGTGACATAATGTAACGTCTGGCCCACCTCTTTACTCTCCCATATTGGGTCTGTCCCACTTAATTTATTAAAACAGCAGTTTTTGTTAGAAAATAATTTTTATTGTATAACATATTTCTTAAATTTTAGAATTTTTATTGATCCTGAGCAACATATTAAAATTTGTTTGACGGTTTGGAGCTGGTTTCAGCTGCCTTTTTGTCATTGGGCTATTAGTGAGTGATGGACGTTAAATAATAACAAAACCAGGGCCATGACTGTCGTACCAGAACTTAAAAAATGTGGTTGGCATTTACATAACAAAATAAATATAATAGCACATTGTATTTGAACATTAGTTTCTAAGATTTATAGTTAGTTCTTAAGCCTAATACATAAATTAACATCTTAAAATGAGATACCAATCTTAAAGTATACTAAACAACTTATTTATCATTTTATCGTGCTTCCCCTTACAGCTGACGTTAACTCCTCTATTGATAATTCGTAATCGTTGATTTATGGCTCATTCTAAAGAGCAAGAATTACCTAGCGAATTCTGTGAGCAGAATATTGATATCCCACATAGTTAGTTTTTACAACAAACACAAATATTTGGAATTTATGGAATTTGATTGAACGGTTACTATTTGTGATAGGCCTATCAAAATTTATCTCAATAAAATCGCTACGCCTTTCTTGACCTTTAAAATGAGCTGTAAATCAACGATTTTGACTAATCTGTTAAAGAGGGATGGTACCTAATTTGAAAGTTAACTTTGGCCGTATGGGAGCAGGCAGGAACAACAAAATGATACTTGCCTGGAGCCCCATCTTAAGATACACTTTTGTGCATTAAAATACTCATAACCAATACCTTGATAGTCTATATAACACGCAATCACATGTTGGAACTTAACATTTTCAGGACGGGGTGACTCACACTCAGTGTAATAAACCGTCAAGTCCATAGCAAGAGGACTCGGGCGCAGACGAACAAACCGGACGCTTAGAATAACTGTGCCACTGACACGAGGGGTGTGAGTGAGGGATTCTAGAAAGACACCGTTTTCTTCGCCGTGCTGATAAAACAATGACTGGTGGCTTTCTGTCAGGTTGGTATGTTTTTAGTGTACATTCGGTTTCAGGGATTTTTTAGGGGTTGAGGCCAAAGGGGTTCTAATTGTTTTCTTTTCAATACGTTCACTACAGAAGTGAGGGTCGTTTATCCCCCCAGGTGCCTAAATATTGTTATTTAAGAAATTCATGCTTACAATTACTGGCTTACAATCCTATACTCTAATACGGGCAATGTCTGTCTGCTTGTGCGTTTGTTTGCAAAATTTATTTCGGAATCCAGCGGAACAATTTTGTTAAGACTTTGGAGTTTTTGGACCAAAAATATTGATTGGTAAAAACCTCAATTGAAAATTTTAACATTAAGCTTATGGAGATTAAAATTTAAAAAATCATAACAGCTGTGAATGAATTAACCAGTGAACCTTCAAAGTACAACTTAAATGAGGTTAAATTGAGCCCACACAATTTTAACTGTAATTGTATTGTATTTTGTGGGTTGCACAAGTCAATGGTTGTAATGATTTTTTTGAAAACAAAAACCATTGAATAAAGATTGCATATAAAGTGAACATATTTTTTAACCCACAAAACGAATCAAATATCACCGGCCTCCCCGGTAGTTAATCATAATGAAATATTTTTATGTTTCTGAGTTCAAATTTGCTTGAATAAAGATAAAAACATGCCGGCTCACATGTGAGCCAGCAGCACTACTGATGTGGTTTACAAAGTTTTATTCCATTTTTAACTAAGAAATAATTTTATTGTTGATCAGAAATACTTTATATTTGAAATATCTTGATATTTATGAGTTTAAACTTGAGAAAAAATATATCTCTGGCTCACATGTGGGCCAGCAACGGAATTGCTCGAGCGAATTTCTCAAACTGATGACACCTTTGTACCGTAGTTTTACGGGATGCCTAGCTTCTAGATTTAGCTACACTTTAGCCACACCAAACATTAGTAAAAATACTGCAGTAGATTATCCAACTTGTAAGAAGCACATAACAAATATATAATGCACTACGAAATCAACCAGATGGCAACCCTGGAAACTTTGGCCATAAACATTGGTCGCACACCAGGGCCGAATTTAGGGTGTTTGCAGGCCCTGTGGAAAATAACTCTGCCCCCCCTCCTTCCTCAACCAGCTCTATATTGTTTTATTTTGTTGGTGTGATTTATCATGTATAGTGTAATACATGTACTTGTGCTATACTTATTTAACTAGCTAAACTAAAAAAAAATTATAAGACTGCAAGGACTAACTTTTTAGTGGTAAAAAAAGTAAAGTAGTCCAAGTATAGTATTGTTAAAGCTGCATATGTCTAATTTTGAGTGGTTTTTATAACAGTTATTATCAATAATAAATTAGCCTATTTACATGTACATAAAACTTTTTGCAAGAAAACAAGTTATTTAATAGTTAATACCAGGCAATAGCACTGTTTTATTTAAATGCCGTAGTTGGATTGAACGTTAGTGAAATCCTCATACTTCAGTCCGAAAATCAAATTCAGGTTACGCTAACTCCTTTTTGATAGTTTGATGGATTGTCACAAAACTTTTAGGGTAACATTTTGATGATTTAATTCTTGTAATAAACTATAATTATTGACAAATTATTATTACATTTCAATAATTATTAATTTTATTACTGAACAATGTTCAGTCGTAGTTTGAATCACGTAGTGTAAGTTCACAACTGTCATCTGATCTATAAAATAAAATCAAACATCAACTGAATTGGTTTTGTTTGAAGTTTTTGAGGTTACTTATTGTTTGATTGTTTCTGGGGGTGTGCGAGTATTCGAACTTCGAGCTTTTTCGAGCCGAATATTGCAGTATTCGGCTCGGCTAGAGATTTGCAAAAAGGTTTGAAGTTTGAGCCGAATATTTAAAATGCCGACCAGTGGAAATAGTCGTCTACAAAAGTAAATTTAAAATCAACTTTCCAGAATCAATGTTAGAATTCTCGTAGTTTGCGTCGGTAGAGCTCCATTCCGTAACAAATATAATTCTGCAGTGCTAATGCTTTCGGTCCTTTGTAAAAAAAATAACCAAACATTAAAGTTCTGTTATATTTGAAACTGCCGACCTGAGCAGTGATCAACCAACACAATGGAGCTACTTTCTCTACGCTCAAATCACATCAAGTGAACCTATCGCACTATTCAGTTTGCAGTGCAGTGTTGCCGTTGCCCAGTTGAGTTGTGCAATATTTCACGGTTAATAATAATTAATACAACAACCTTACTGCTCCAGAAAAAGTACCACAGGAAAAAACTAAAATCCATTAAAACACATTGTCTAATTGTTGCATCGGTACAGTCTTTTCTACAACATACAACTTCGTACATTACACATTAATCATATTCCCTGGAGTCTGAAATTATGTCTGGAAACACTGTTGGCATACCCACTATGCGAACTGCCTTAAGATGTTGAGTGAAGATGGTTATTATGATGTAATAATGGTTTAACATAACCAAAAGCTAGGGAAAAGGGTGTACGTGATGAACGAGATGAGTAGAGTAAGTGTTCACCCTTACTCCACTAATTTTGGGTGATGAACGCCTAATAAACATGACGACGTTATAATGTGCAAACGAATTAGTACTCTTCAAAAATTGGATAGTTAAAAATTGACGAATTGCCAGGTTCACAAAATCTAAGGATTTTATTAAGATTCTGAATGGTTACGTAACGCATGTTTATAATACCAGTGGTTATATTATTTTAAAGTTTGATTATATTCTAAGTACGCTGAAGGCCCTAACCAAGAGCAAGACGTGATCAAAATGGCGTAGTGTTTTACTACGCTACGCTACAGCTGTGGGATTAAAATCATATTGTTAACTCCGCGGGATTGTTTGAATTTATGAATAAACGTCAGTAGAAGTAGAAACCATATCATTTTGCAATTGTATGCTATCAAATTGTTATAGTTGTGATGGAAGAAGAATGCATTGACGATCCTAATTGATTAAGTCTATTAGGTAATAGGTTAGATAGAACATAAGCTCGGTCTGCGATTATTAACTTATTCCTGTGAGTACAGTAAGATGTAAAGACAGGTTTAACTATCTTATATTTATAAAAGTATTACATAAAATTTACTATTTACAAACCGTTTAATGAGAGATAGGCTACTGGGTTTTGGCAATTCCCAAGGCTAGGGCCTAAGTCTTTCATTTTATTGATGCATGAAGCAACAAATTGGATTACTTAAATGCAGGTATGTAAACAACTTTTAAGCCTAAGTCTTCGGTTACGTGAAGAGTACATATTGACAAATAGTCAATTATTATTATTATAGCTATTAATAAATACGGTATCTGCATTAGTTAACCTGTGGGCTCATCAGTCTAGTTAACAATTTTTGGTTCTCTTCCTTTACGTTATTTGTTCTCTCTGTAGGCTACGTACTTTATACTGAAAGACAAATTGTGTGTTACTATCAACAAGTGGTATCTATAAATCTTCCTTTTTAGAAGCCTACTGTACTTATTTCATTATTTTCCCACTGTAGGCCTTTATTTATTTAACATAGGAGTAATGAATCTAGAAGAAGTGAATGAAAGATGACAAATATTGAAAGTTATACATTATTTTACATTACCTTAATGGATAAAATGTTTATTCTTTTAAACATGATATATATAAAGAATACATATAGGTCTAATCAAACATGCTCAAAGCTCGAGAACTTTGAAAAAATTCTGCCCGGTGTGGTTCGAGTCAGAAAATTACTACCTATCACTAAAATATTGCACACTCCTAGAGAAAATTCCCATAAAAAAAAGCTCGGCTCGAGAACTTTGAAAAAAAGCTTGGCTCGGCTCGGCTCGAGCCAGAAATCACTATTCGTACACCCCTAATTGTTTCTAATTGCTCTACACCTTTTTATTCTAGATACGAAACACGATTTTGAGCCATTACTAATCATGTTATTGTTATATTAATCAATTTATACTTTCCACTAATTTAAACTTTCTGCAAATACTGTGCTTGAATTTGGATAGTATGAAATTGTCGTAATTGGTGAGGATGCCAACATTACACTGGAAATAGGAAAATTACATATGTTTTGGGGCATATTTATACTGTTGTACCCTTTATATGGTTGTTTGTAACAGAAGAAAGATGAGAGTAGGTCTATTTCAACCTAAATTATAGTGTTGACGATATATTTAAAAATCTGTCTTCAAAGTTGCAGTTGCAGTAATAGGTATGAAGCCTTAACACTATACTTTGAGGCTAATTTAATTAACTTCCATTTAGTTGATGTAGGCCTATGATATTGTTCTGTAATTTTACCTGTAGTGAGCCATGTCAGTCAATAATCTTACACTGACCAAGACCCATGATCAGATTCTAATTTTAGCCTTGTCATACAGGTAAGATTATTCTATCTGTAAAGAAGCATTATCTAACGGGAAATTTGATAAAATGCCTATATATTGTGTATTTACATCTAACTATGTCCAAATGCTTTTCCAGGGAAACTTTAAAGTGGTCAAATCAAATCAAATCAAAATAATCTTCATTCATAAAAACATTACAGTGTTGTACATATTAATAGTGTCTACATCATAATCAGTTTTCTATGTTATTCATTAAATTATTATTTTACCTTACCATCTTTTTATAAATTAAAGAATTTATCAATAGAATAAATAGTGTTTGAGATGATATATTTTTTTAACTTATTCTTAAATTTACTTGTATTTTTTCTTTTTTTAATTCTCCAGGCAACTTTTTGTAGAACTTTGCACCTGCATAGGACGGATTTTTGGTATAGAATTGTAACCTATGATGAGTGGGTATAATTTCTGATTTATTTCTCGTATTATATGAATGTACTATTGAAACACTGGCGTGTTGTACATATTTAAATTGTTGTATACGATAACAGTGTCAAAAATATATTGACTATAAACTGTGAAAATTTTGAGATTTTTGAAATGTACCCTACAAGATACATCTTGGTGAAGGTTCTTAATAATTCAAATTGATTTCTTTTGCTGTTTAAGAATTTTATCAAGGTTATTTTTCCTTGTGGATCCATAAAGACAGATTCCAAATGAAATGTGAGAATGCATGTAAGAATGGTATATCAATTTGAGAGTTGATTCACTGCATAAACATGCCATTTTTCTTAAGGCATACTAACCTGAACTAATTTTTGATACAAATTTGCCTAAATGTTCATTCTGATAACAGTGTCAAAAATATATTGACTATAAACTGTTAAAATTTTGAGGTTTTTGAAATGTTCCCTACAAGATACATCTTGGTGAAGGTTCTTAATAATTCAAATTGCTTTCTTTTGCTGTTTAAGAATTTTATCAAGGTTATTTTTCCTTGTTGATCCGTAAAGACAGATTCCAAATGAAATGTGAGAAATGTATGTAAGAATGGTATATCAATTTGAGAGTTGATTCACTGCATAAACATGCAATTTTTCTTAAGGCATACAAACCTGAACTAATTTTTATACAAATTTGCCTACATGTTCATTCCAATTTAGGTTACTATCGATCAGCAGACGAAGACATGTAGTGCTGTGAATAAGTTCAATGGGTTTAGTACCAATCAAAACCATGGGTTCTGAAGTGGTCTGTGACTGAGCTGTTTTAAATGAAACGTAATTAGTTTTTTTCAATGTTCAGCCCTAGATTGTGATTTTGGAAGAATTGGACAATACTTTATTATTCTATGAATGATAAAATGTCAACTTGTACTGTTGTTTTATCTGAGATTTTAAGGTTTGTATCATCAGCATGTAGTCATATATTACTTTTTCCAGTGGTTGATAATGATAAGGAGATGTTTTTTAGATAGCATACAAAAAGGAGCGGTCCATGGGTTCTAGCTTTGATCATTGGTAGGCTAATCTCGTACCAGTAACATGTAAGATAGGTATAAAGATTATAAAATAGACAACTAGCCTAGGCCTAGAGTCTTTTTGAGGGTGACATTGTATTTTAAATCGTATACTTTCAGTAAAAGCTGTCAACAATAACCAACAACTGTAATAACTGTAACTTAGCGCTCTTACGGGGTACAGTACAATATGCGACCACTAATCGGATGTGATATACCAGTAATAGTAGAGGTGTAATATATCTGATGACAGTATGTCGAAGTTCAACGATCGATTACTATAAATACCTATGGGTAGACTTTCGTAAGCGGAACGATATCTAAAACCGAATTAAATTGTTTGATACGGTATAAAGATTATTCAGGTTATTTGGTTATGGATTCGGTGATTAGGTTTCGGTTATGTTATGTTTTAGTTTAGGTGTCTTGAAATTTGTCCAGATAATAAATGTTAATATCACTATTATTTACACTGGTATTGCCAGAAACAACATTATCATGTCATGTAAGTTTATTTTATTTTTATTCTCAGTTTAATTGAAAAACAAACTAAACAAAACAAACATGACGTAGTAACATACAAACAACAAAATACTGTTGCAATCGATAAAAATATCAACCTAATCGATATACCGAATAGAAAAATTTCATTCGTTTTTTTTATAATCGTTACGCTTCTGAAAGTCTACCCATAAATATTCCTACCTAAATTATTAATAATACCTATTCCAAATTTAGAATCAACATTTTAAAACCTAAGGAAATAGGCTAAGTAATAACATTTGCAAACAAAACTTATTTGTTATCAACAATATTATATGTTAGGTTTAACCTGTGTGATCCAAAATTGACTTCTTACGTTCCCTCCAGCGGCCTAGGTTTTAAAGATGCTTTAACTTATATAGCTTAGCCCTACTGTATTAATTATTAGTTAGTCAAGGTTTTTATGTCCATTAATTATTTTTTTATTAACACAATAACAGACTTAGGCCCTACATACTAAATTGTAAGCCTACATAGTATTTCCTACTTGGTATGTTGTTAAAATAAACCTAATACAAACCGTTACAAAGGCTATTTTTTTTAAGAAATTTACAAACCAGAACAGCTGAGTAAATACTATAACACGGCTGTCACACAAAACTAAATATACCTCATGAAAGGTATTCTGCTGCGCATCCCGGCATATTCAACATAATTTAAGTTGAAGGTTTGTGACATGGCAAACACAAAAAAACTTCCATGCTGCAGTAACTTAACACTTCGGAAAAGAGCCACTGCTGCTAGAGATGGGCGTTATTTAACATAACAGGATAAATAACAGTGTTGCGGCCGTGGCAACGTTATCGCGGCAACACGTTGCGGAGAACACCCTGTTATTCTAATAACGTTTCTACACCCGTTGCAGAAAATCCACACGGACAAAGGGACAACATACAATGCCGTTTCCGTAACGTTACCAGAACCAGAGCAACGATAGCTTCGGCAACGAACTTAATTATTACTGTTATAAGTTTCAAAACTTTAAATTAAACTTTTGTTCGATAATTCTCAGTGGCTGCTACTGAGAATTCCTTGATATTGTAATCAAGTTTTGGTTTGAAGTGTTATGGATCTTAATTATAATTAAAAAATATGCTACAAATTATTTACACTAATAACCAGTTAGTTGTTATTCATTCTTTAGCAATAGTTAAATTGATTTATGGGTAATTAATTAGAGATGCATGGTTCTAAGCAGACGGTGTCGAAATAGTTTTTAATAATTAATTTAAGTATTGTATCAGGTAAAAGGTAACACCAACACCATGGAGTGAATCATGCTGCAATAACCTAGCACTGTAATGTAACGTTTAAATAACGTCCTGTCTGTATAACGCGCTACTTACAATTATTGAACAACCGACAACGACAACGTCGACAACTGAACGCCGCAACGCCGGCCCACGGACAACGGTTTTTTAGCGGCAACGAGTTGGCAATCGTTATTCAAATAACAGGTTGCCGCAACACGTTATTGGATAGCTGCGTTGTCGTTACAACCGTTGCCGGAAAACAACAATAATTCCCATATCTAACCGCTGCACATATGACTCGGTCGCAACTGCGCGGCGACAGGATCCAACAGTTCTATTAACGTTTCTTTGTCAGCTTACTCTTTTGTTCTTTTTGATTCAATAACAAACAAGCAAACAAACAAACCTTACTCATATTAGAGTATAAGTATAGGCTTAACATGTAGTTTCCTAAAAGAACAGTAATTAAAATCACCGAATGAAAACATACAGTGTGGTCATGTCATATACAAAATGTATCAAAGGGAAATTGAGCTATAATAACAACTGGAGTTACCTTAAACAAGTCTGTTTAAGGGCAAATTACCCAAACTTTGGGGATACACTTTCATAAGCGAAATGATATAAAAACCGAATGGAATTGTTCGATATTTAATTGATTATATGATTAGGTTGATCGTAAACTATTAGACTGTTTGTATGTTAGTTTTAGTATATAACGTTTTTTCCCCAGTTAAACAAACAATACAATTTTTTTGATTTTTCCCGGTAGCAGCAAACCTGCATACTTGGCCCCCATGTTATTCATAAGGAGAATAAGTAAAGTTTTATATCTCCCTTAGTTATGAACCTAAATTAATAAAACTTGGTATGTAGCTTCACCTGGTTGAGTTATATTGATAAATGCAAAAAAAATTCTTATCTTCCTTGTTGCAGCAAACCTGCGTACTCAGTTATAAAGTTATACTTAAGGAGAATAAATAAAATGCTATATATCACTTATTAATGAATGTATTTTTGTGAAACTTGGTAAGTGGCTTTAAGTAGTAGTGATACCTATATATATGCATTGAAAATTCGCTGAGGACGCCGGTTTCCTACGACAGGGGTATATTTTTCTTCGCATTTCTTCATAAAAATAAGCCATGTATCTCGGTTATAAGTTCTCTCACTCGCAAATATCATTAATAAAACTACAGGCGGTATCGTAGCAGATCTTTTTAGTTTTTATATCTCCAGCATCTTTTGTTAAACTGGTGCCTGTGAGGGGGTTTCTTGCTGCAGTAGTTTCCACAGAATTTCTTCTTGTAATAAAAAGAGCACAAGTTTGATTTAACATTTTAAAGTTTAGCGTTAAAGCCTCTTAAATCGTTGTACGTGTAGATGCGTACCATTTTTGTTCTGTTACAAAACTGTCCATGCCTAGTCTGTACCTTCCCTTATAAGGGTCCAGCGTCTTGTCAATCACCAGAAACCCAAAGTTGTCTCGTCACGCCTGAGCACGCAACTCATTCAACTTGTCAAAGGACATGTCAGTACAGTAGTGACATAATCGTTGTACCGAATTCTTCACGTCTGTTCCAAATTATGCACCGTACGTTAATTTTCCTGTGATTTTTCAAACAAATTGAGAGCCAGAAAACCTCCTAACCTAATCTAACGTAACGTAACCTAACCTAGCCTAACGTAATGTAACGTAACCTAACCTAACCTATAGACTTTCGGCTGTGAAACCATTGCCTTAGGTTCCTTTCATCCTGTTTGAATAAAATAAGTTACTGTTGCCCCTCACCAGCTGCTTGGGTATGGCACTGTATGTCTGTCCTAAATAAAATGTATCTATATGTCTACCCATAGTGAAATAACTGCGTATATTGTTATGTTTTTTGCAAGAAATTTTGTCAAAATTCATTATAGAGTTTTGTTTGGGTGTACCACTAGTTTTATTATCGTCGTATGTGAAATAACAAACCTACTTAGGAATTACTTTCTTTAGAAATTTGTACTTTGGCTGATAGAAGGACTTTGAAAAAACAGATATTTTCAAACCTCAGACCATTTGGATCAAATAATAAATTTATTAAAACATTGGTCTTCCCAGAAGAACTTGGCCCGCCTATTATACAGCGAATCGAATCAGGTAATAAAATACAGTGTTTGTTCTTTTTAACCATACCCGACGCGATATATTGGTCAAAGTTTTGAACGGGAAACTTGACTTCCTGCTTTTTAACCCGCATCCTGGCTGATTACTCACTACCGATTACAAAGTAATATATACTTCCCAGATGCCGCTATCACACCAAGTCCTTTGAGTCAATCCAACTGTCAAGTATGCTATCCCACCCCTTCCAAAGCATGAGAAGTTTCGATCCTTTTCTTTTTAAGTCTTTTTCAACTAACTAAACGTTACCGGTTTTGGACTTGCTAATTTCTTCATCGTAAATCCCGCCTTTGAGTATTTCTCCGTTTTCGTCTTGTAATATGTATGTTACTGGTCTTGTCCGTTTAGTAGCGTAAATTTTAAACTCCTTGTTTGTCTAGTTTGGTAAATACCTTTTTTAAACTCTTTTAGCTGTGCTGATTCTAACACTGTCTTCCAATTGAAATTTTTGTTTAGGTTTAGCTTTTGGTTTTTTCCTGTATGTATTCTCTTTAGAATGTCTTTAACGTGTTTCTGTCCTACGTCCTTTGGTTTCATACCTATAGTTCTATGTTTCGTGTTGTTATAAGACTTTACAATCTCAGGTAATAGACTTAACCATTCGTAACTCCGTTTAGTAGTAAATAACTTTTACATTTTTGTCTTGAGCATTCTGTTTAATCTTTCCACAATGCTGGCTTTAAGTTTGGAAGATGTATGGTAATGGTTGATTTTGTATTTCTTGATTAACGTGTTTACATGTTTGTTGAACCATTCTTTACCTTGGTCAGTGTGAAAGTTTTTCATTTTATATTTAGCAAGTAAAGATGCGAGTGCCTTTGCCACTTCCAGTCCCGAATTATCTTTTAGAGGTACAGCAAAAGCTATTTTTGACAGACAATTAATCATAGTAAGAATATACTTGTAGCCTTTGGTAGTTTTTGCGTAAGGTTGCATCCCTACAAGATCAGCCTAGCACAGGTCGTTTAGCCCCTTGAGGGTAACCTTTCGCCGGAGATATTTTTTCTCATTACATAAATAAATATCAAGCACGTAACAAATATAGCAAAGACAAATAATTTGTCTACTAAAGAGTCTATCAGGCAAAACCCCATATTCGTTATCAAAATCTCAGCGTCCTGTTTGATAATGTTCACAGTAGCAACGCTCGGACAGTACTAACTGAGATGTCTATCGTGCTGGTGTGCTTCGGTTACGTGGAGTCCTGCACCTGTAGAGGAGCCTCTGTACGAGGAGATCAAGCCGGCGCCATCACAACTACCTCAGCAACCCCCTATCTCACCACCGCTGCCTCCTCGCAATCCGGTGTACATTGCCGTCAACCCCCTATACTCGGAATAAATAAGTATCTGTTTGCTTGAGTGGGGTTTGAGACCACCCTTGCATATGCACCCAGGTTAAACATTATTTCGTGCGTGAGCCAATCCAGATTACCTGGTTGATGCCCAGTACAGACTAACGTCCTCTCACTTTGAGCAAACCAAGGATAGAGATTTTTTTTAAATATAAACCATGGCTCCTCCACCGCCATGGCCCCTTCCAAAAATAAAGTAGCTGCCTCCCCCGTTTTTATATTTTTTAATTTTTACTTTTTATATCGTTTTCAATCACTGGACCGTTAAAGGGAATGACCCAAGTCCTGCTCGGATCTGGGCTCCTCAATGTAAACATCCATCATTCACTCCAGACCGTTCGAAGGAGTAGCCTAGGTGTTAGCTAGACGCCTCAAGTCTACTAGATTCAGGTTTACGGGGCTTTTCGTCACCCGCGCCATAGACCTCCATTCACACACACACACACACACACACACATTTATAAAAAAAACAGCACATTTTTTATGAATTTTTACCATCGTCAAATAGTAAAACCAGAAACAAGCACAATTATAACATACCACCACACAAATCAACATTTAAAAAAAACCACACAGTCTATAATTATATAACAATTTTCAATAGCCTTTCGACCACTCTTAAACAAGAATGTAATCTAATCACCTTCAAAAGAAATGTAACAAGTTTTTTACTTAAAAGTAGTTTTTATAATGTTAAGGATTATTTTGACAAGAAATATGTTTAGGCTTAGAAAAATGTTTATAATGACGTTTGCTAATGCAATTGGAAAGATATTTGATTTGATAAGGTTATATCACACACGCTAGATTTTACGAGCACGAGCGACGCAGAGCCCTCTGACCAACACAGGAGCCGGGAACAGAGTGAAGGAGGTAAGCTATCGGCGGTACAGGTGTATGGATGGACCAATCAGCGATCAGAACGCCTAATACTACCAATGGGGTACGAGCTTATTCCGACCAACCACGGAGCAGTATTTTAACTGGTTACAACTAGTCTAATCCTTGGGTTTTCCTGTTTCAGAGAGGAGGACACAGAGACTGTGGCTGTGGTGCTAACACACTTATAATCATGTATATTAATTATTAACTTTTATATACTTTATTTTTTATGTTATCTACTTTGTATTGTACTCTTTTATCATTATATTTTATTTTATTTAACTATTAAATATATTAAACTTATTTCATAAAAACTGACTTTTGACTTACCTTATTTAGCTCCACTAGGTTGGTAGCATATAATAATGTGGCATATAGGGTGACAACACTGCATTGAACATATTGGTGATATCTGGCAGGAGAAAAGTGAGGTTGGGGAAAAAGTGAACATGGGCGCCGCCATCTTGGTATGACGTCACAAGTCACGTGACCAAAATGCTGGCTTCTGATTGGCCTGCTATATCGGGGGACATCCTACTTTCGTTACTATTAATAAATGTCGATTTGCAGTAATTTATGGGAATAGATATTGCTGACTTTAAACACAGACATGTTGACTTTGTGGGCAAAACAGCAATATATACTAACATATATTAAAACCTTCAAATACTGTCCTTTTGACATTATTATTTTATACCTCTAATTTTTGTAACGGCTAATTTACTCATTTATGCACTTGGTAGCTATGACGTGGCAGTCTTTTTTCTGCCTTTGGAATTTATGCTCTGCTATACTGAGTAGACTTTCAATGAACTTGCCACTGTCCAGTAGCGTATGGCATTAACGACACCGAATGTTTTCATTGGCTAACAAGTTTTTCATTCACCATCGTTACCCCAACGCCAAGTTGCCCGAACGCATGGTTCCCATTTTAGTCAGTATTTTCAAGAAATCACTTGTTATATACTTTCAAAGTTCACTGGCTATTTACCTAAAACCGTTATAATTAATTTTTGGTTATTTAAAACTACTTATGCCACTATTACAATTTCCAATTTTCAGATAAGTTTTTTGTTTGATTTTTCCTAAGGTTGAGGTTTTTACCAATCAGTTTTTGAGTCCAACACCCCCTAATCCCAAAGTTTAAGCAAAATCCTTCTGCTGGATTCCGAGATAAATTTTTCAAAAAGTCCAACCAACATACCAAGAAACCAACAGAAATTGCTCGTATAAGTAACATACTGATATGCTATCTGGTTGGGTTTTGTAATGGGAACACCTTCAAATTTCGCACTGCGGATTTCCCAAACGTATTTCAAAATGTTTGTTTTGTATTTCTAGATAATTTTATGGTATCTTAAGATATCTATATTAATACAAGAATTTATAGATTTTTTCAGCGATTTTCAACCCTTAAAACTATTATTTTATATAAAAATATTGTATCAATCGAAAGCTCTTAACCTCTAGATAGGCCTTTTGGGGTTTCCATAAACTCTCGGTCACGGGGCTTTGCCCCACGAGCTCTTAAAGTTTCAATGTTAATCTTATGGTGTTATATTTTATTTTATTATTCAGCTGGTTGTGTTGTAATATAAATAAAGTTTTAAAGGTCTGACTCTATGCCTGCTAGATCTCCTTGCGGACAACGATACACCTGCTAGTATTTTATATATTAAAGTTACAACTAATTGTACAAATAATCCTCAAACATCCTTGAAACCTTCAAACCCCGTAGTATATTTACAATTATAGACGTTACTTATTTTTTTCTAAAAAAGGTTTTATTTATGAAGCAGGATTATTTCTAAAACAGGAGTTGGTCTGAAGATGGAGTTGACTGCCGAAATGTATTACCTTTTCTAAATTATAATTATTGTGTAAATATTGTGTTGTTCAGACGTAAAATTGTGTTTTTATTTATTAATGCTCATCGAAAGCACGTACAATGATCATCAAGAAATTTGTTTCTTCTTTAAAGCAATATTTAAGTATTAGAACACCATAAACTCTTAGACCTCCTGTTTAATTCTATAAAAATCGGACAACCCAATTTAACCGGACATCATTACGAGTTTCAAATGTGTGATATGGATAACTTGGCGGGTTACGAGAATAATAATTACAATTATAGATAGGTAATTTATAATTTTAAAAATAGGGGATATCAATTTGCATATCAGCATATTATATAAACTTAATTTATATTTATAATATTTCCAATAATTATGATCTTGTTTGTGTCATTCTCTATGACTTTAACAAATGTTTTCTTCCACGAATTCATTGGTTCCCAACCTTACAGTGCCAAAAAGCGTTTTCTGAGTTTTTTCCAGTGTCTTGGCATACCCCTAATTATAAATATTACTGTATATCCATTGCTGGTCGTTTCCTGAGTAGAAAAATAAATTATATTTACATTTCATAATTTTATAAATTTAATCAATTCGAATTAATTTAAAATAATAAAATTAAAAGAAAACAATTGTTAGTCATACTAAGTAAAGAATATCCTTATATCCTTCCTAATATATAAAAATGGGATGGTGTCTGTCTGCTGTGTGAGAAGTTTGATATAATCTTTACTAAAATAAATTTTATTAAAATAAATTCTCGTACTAAGTTTTTTACCACTGTTTTAATTCCAGCAAATGAAAAGGTCCTCAATCACTCAAATACTACTGAACCAATTGGTATGAAAATTTTCAGGAATTTTCCTTATACACCAAATAAACACATAGACCTATTTTAGTTTTGAAAACCCTATAGGCCTATACCCCTGTAACCCTATAGGCCCCACAGGACTTACAAGTTCCCATGTATTCTTTACATGCCCTGTAACCCTAAAGGCCCCACAGGACTTGCAAGTTCCCATGTATTCTTTACATGCCCTGTAACCCTAAAGGCCCCACAGGACTTACAAGTTCCCATGTATTCTTTACATGCCCTGTAACCCTAAAGGCCCCACAGGACTTGCAAGTTCCCATGTATTCTTTACATGCCCTGTAACCCTAAAGGCCCCACAGGACTTGCAAGTTCCCATGTATTCTTTACATGCCCTGTAACCCTAAAGGCCCCACAGGACTTACAAGTTCCCATGTATTCTTTACATGGACATTCATTTTTGTTTTAGCTGATGAAAATACAAACAGCTGATCATGATTCGTAGTAGTTCCACGGGTTAACCACAGAATGCAGCACACACAACTTTCATAGTTTTTATAAATCATTTGCGGGACGAAGCCTGCAGGAAACAGCTAGTCTTTAATAATTATAACAAAGTCAGTGCACGTTAATTGCTACAAAAATAACTACCGGTAAAGAAAACAAAGCATATAAATTAAAACTATTACAATTAAACAGTGAGGCCATGCAAATATTCATGGTGGGAAACCTGCTGTTGTTTATGTTTGAATAAAGTTTCTGTGTCAAGGTCAATTGAGCTTTTTCTAAATCTCAACTTGTTCTCTACAGCTAGTCTATTCACGTATTCACGTAATAATTTTTAACATGAACTAATTCTGAAAATCTACGCACAAATAAACTGTTGCAATTTAAGCTGGAGCAGTGTTCTTGCCAGGTAAACAATTTAAATTTCTCCACAGTGCAGAGAAAATACTCCCCACTTTGACATAAATTATCATTGTCATGATTCAAATTTAAAGATTTATTTTTCATAAAAGAAAAACTGCATGGAACAACATATACTCTTACGTATCACCAGTTGGGATTCACTGGTTTAGTTTAATAAAATATTCCAGATACAGTATTTCATATTTTAATTTTTGTATTTCCATACTTATAGTGAGTATATCATCAACCAATTGCAACAAATAAATAAACAGGGCATTATTAAAAAAAGGTGTAGGAAAGAAATTACATATCTAAATTTAATTTAGTTTATTTATTTTTTCAGGCTAGTCAAGCACCAGGAAGGATAGCTTAACATGTAAACAAGGAAGAGTTTGAAGTTCTGCATTGAAGACATTTGTGAAACAGTTTTACAGTGCTCAGTATACAAATCTACGAAGGATTAGTTGTCAGATATAATAGACAAAACTGTTTTATATGTAACGGTAAATAATTCATCTTGTCTTTATAACTAAGCGGATTTAAACAGGCGACTGAACTGAAAAAGGTGGAACAGTCACACCTTGCTAGTGTAACATTTATGTTAAACGTTAACAGTAAGTAAAAAAACGAAGTAGCATGTACTAACAAAAAACATGGAAAAGCGTATATCGGAACACAAAGAAGAGCAGAACCACCAGTGCTGGGTATGTGAAAAAACTTTCAAAAAACGAAATCATCTGAAGGTACATATAATGTTACATACAGGTGACTGGCCCCATAAGTGTTCAGAATGCGGTTATGCGTTTACAAGGATCAGTCATTTGAAGTAGCACATTTTGATCCATACCGGTGAAAACCCGTATAAATGTCAGGTGTGTGGTAGAAAATTCGCAAAAGCTGGATATTTGAAAAAGCATATGGTATTACATACCGGTGAGGGGTCGGATCTTTGAAGAAACACTTGTCGAGTCATACCGGAGTAAGGCATGATGAGAGTCTACAATCTTCCGAGTCTCACAATCTGGATGAACATTTGGAAACCCACACTTCTGATAAGAATCCAGGAAAAGAGGTTAAAACAACAAATTGTGTATCTACACCCACAAGTGAACTGTCACATGAGAATCAGTTAGGTGGAACGACTTACACAGAGGAAAGCCAGTTGGAAAGTCTTAAAGCACTTGAGGTCACAGGAGAGAAAAATAATCAGGGTTTAATATGCAACAAAACCTTTACACAACTGAATATTTAAAGAGACATATGAAGGGCACATCAGTTCCCGGCCTTATTCATGTCCAGAATGTAATAGAGCTTTTACAATAAAACACCATTTAAAGATACACATATTAATCCATACAGGTTATAAACCTCATGTCGAGTATGTAAGAAACGATTTAGGGATCGGGGAAATCTTAAGAAGTATTTGGCAGTATATACTGGGAAACAACTCTATCCATGTGTAGGGCCGAACAAAAATGTATCGGTGTCAAACTGTGTTGAGAAAGTTACCGCTACACATACAGCTAAGCAGGTACATCAAGATCAGCCATGTAGGGACACGTTTACAGAGGATATTCAGTTAAAAAACCTTAGGGAAGATTTAGAAAAGTATATTGCAACACAAATTAGTCCAGGGCCTGAGATGGTTTTATCAATGTTAGACTGTTCAAAAAATAATGTCTCTACACCTTTAGTTGACCAGTCAGACCGTGAAGATCAGATATGTGGGATGACTGATGCACATGAGAGTCAATTGGGAAGTGATAAATTAATATATTACAATGATCGACATTATCTGTGTGCACTTTGTGACAAAAACTTTGAGGGGGGAAGTAATTTCAAGAGACATATGAGGGAACACTCGGGTCACCGGCTTTTTCAATGTAGAGAATGTAATTCAACGTTTTCAAGGAACAGAAATTTAAAAATGCACCTTTTTATTCACTCGGGCGAAAACCAAACAAGTGTCGAGTGTGTAAGAGAAGATTCAAGGACCCTGGGAATCTGAAGAAACATATGGTAATACACACTAGAAAACGGCTTTATCAGAACAAGAGCGCAAGGAAAATTAATCAATCTCCAATCGTGTTAGATTACTAATCGCTATAACCACGAGTGAGTCATGTGGTAAAACGGTTACACAGGGTGTCTATTGAAAAGGCATTCAAAATCAGTTGGTCCAAAGTAGCGTATGGTAACACACAAAATTAAATGGCCTCGTTGGAGGTTAAAGGTAAAGACAGATTTAACAATGTCAAACCATGTAGAAATACAAACTGTTACACCTGCAGCTAAACCTTTGCATCCACGTGAGATAACCTTTACTCAGGATATGCAATTAAAAAGTCCTATAAGTACAGGTAATCTGAAAAGGGATATTGTAACACATACCGCTTCACTCACAGCTGATCAGTCACATCAAGTTCAGCCATGTGAGAACCCTTTAACACAGGAGACTCGATTACAAAATTGTGCGGAACCAAAAAAGTTGAACAAACATATTGTAATACAAATGAGTAAACGGACTTCGCATGGTTCAGGGCCTGAGGTAGTTTTATCAAAGTCGGACTGCTACACAACAAATATATGTCTACACCCATAGCTGAGTGGCTTTACTCTGAAGATGTGGTACTTGCGAAAAACCATACCTGTGAGAATCTAATGGGAGGTGATGAAGTAATAGCTGCAAAAGAGCGAAACTATTACTGTTCACTATGCAAAATAGTGTTTAATCATAGAGGGAATTTTGATAGGCATATGAAATTACACAGGGGTGAACGGCCATATCGGTAGCCAGAATGAAATTCAGCCTTTTCAATAAACAGTCATTTAAAGACACACATTTTGATCCATACAGGTGAAAAACCTCATGAGTGTCGAGTAATTAAAAAACTATTTAGGGATCCAGGGAATTTCAAAAAGCATATTGTAACACAATCGCAAGAGGCTTTGTCAGTATTTAGGGTTGAAAAAAGTGTAAAAATACCAAATCGTGTAGAAACACATTCCGCTACAGTCACAGCTGATCAGTCACATACAGTTCAGCCATGTGAGAACACTTTTAGGCAGGAGATTCAATTAATACCAATTACGCAATCAAACAAGTTTAAAAAGCATATTGTACCACAAATTAGTAAACAAACTTACCAATGTCCAAGGCCTGAGATAGTTTTGTTAATGTTGGACTTAACCACAATAGATACGTCTTCACCCATGGTTGAGCGGCTTCACTCTGTAGCTGCGATACATTTGTAAACTGATAGTTGTGACGGTGAATTGGGAAGTGATGAAGTAACAGCTGAAAAAGAGCGAAACGATCAGTGCGCACTACGTGAAATAACTTTCAAGCTCGAAGGAAATTTGAAGAGACGTATGAAATTACGCTGTGGTGAAAGGCCGCATCGGTGTCCAGAATATAGTTCAGCTTTTAAAAACAAAACTCATTTAAAAACACAAATTTTGATCTATACAGGTGAATAACCTCATGAGTGTCCAGTATGTATAAAACTATTTAGGGATCCTGGGAATTTCAAAAAGGATGTGGCAATCTACTCTAAAAAACAATAGGTGAGGAAAAATGTAACAGAGTCAAAATGTGTGAAAACCCATACCACTACACACACAAATAATAATTCACATCAAGATCAGCCATGTGGGGACACTTTTACCCAGGATGTGGAATTGAAAAGCAGTACCAGTTCAATCATAAAAAAAAACACATAGTAACACACATTAGCGAAAGACCTGATCGATGCCCAGAAACTAATGCAGTAACAAGAATGTCATCTCGATCCAAAAGAAATATTTCTACACCTATAGTTGAACGGTTAGACCATAAATATCAAATTCGTGAGGAAACTGTTGCCCATGATAATCAATCTAGAAGTGACGAATTAATACCTAAAAAAGAGCGAATTCTCTTGTGTTCACTGAGTGACAAATCCTTTAAAGTGAAAAGTAGTTTCAAGAGGCACATGGGAGTGTGGTAAAACGTTTAGAAAGAACTGTAATTTAAAGATGCACCTTTTGATTCATTCGTGTGAAAAACCCCACGAGTGTCTAGTACGTAGACACTAGCAAAGATTACAGCAAAGATTAGCAAAGATTAGCAAAGATTACACTGCAAAGATTCAGAGACCCTGGAACTCTGAGGAAGCATATGGTAATTAAAACTAGAAAACGGCCTCACCAGTGCATACTGTGTGAATAATCGTTTACCAAACTGACGCAGTTGAAAAGGCACATACTACACCATACAGGCGAAAAGCCATATAGTACCTATTATGTGAGGAATGCTTTGCACAACTGTTTCATTTAAAAATACGATAATCCATTTTGTAGAGATCCTTTTCAATACACACTCTGCAGAAGATACTTTACATCATACAGTTTCAAGAAACACGGTTGATACATACAGGCAAGCGGCTACGGCAGTGAGAAAGCCTTCCGCTGCCAACTCTTAAGAGGCATTTGCTGCCTTTTAAAAGAGTTCGGTTTCATACCTTGTAGGATGTCCTGATAATGGTAGGAAGTCTAGATAAATATGTAATTAAAACATTTTAAGGGATTTATTTCGGAAATGTTAGAAATTTACACTGCAAATATTTTTGAAGGTACTGTTTTCCTACTCGCCAAAAATATCAACCATTTCCATTATTTAGAGTATCTACTAGTGTTGGAAAAACAAAAACCCATAGAAAAACTTTTAATTTGTAAGTATATAATTTGACAAAGCAATTGCCTTAGGGAAGATGTTATGTTACCTAACTATCACTAAAAACAAACGTTAAGTGAGTTTTACGAGTGATTATTAAAGTAAAACTAGCTAACTTTGGCTAGAATCCTAACTGATGTCCCAGGACTACCTTAAGACTGGTATATACCAGTTTTGAGGCTGACATTGGGTACAGCAAATGAGGTTGTCATTACACATGGTAAGTCTTTTGGCTGTCCATTATGACTAACTTCTCTTTCACCTTTGGTCCCTCTATTTGCAGTGGCTAGGGACAGAATCTCCGGGTTTGGTCCCTCCTGCCAACCTGAGAATGAATGGTCCCTGGCTGTTGTACATGGATACCCTGTCAGTTGAGTTGACCTGTTGGAGGGCAAAATGAGGGTCCCCTGTTGAGAGCCTCATCCCAGCTGTCACAGGGGCACGGGAATTAATTGGCCCTCTTAGGGGTCGATTTGGCTGCCGTCCCTTCCCACCCTTTCCTTTACTGCTATATCCTATCTTTCCGGTAACCTTCGCAATATTCCCGCTTGTGGAAGAGGTGACTAGCAGCAAAGCTGGGGTTTCCTAATCCGCCAATAACAGCAACAACAGCAACATCCTAACTGATGTTTAGTAAATATTAATAGATTAGAGGATGATTAAATAATATATTGTTAGGATTTTTAAGACCATAGAACCGACCTTATATAGGATATTTATAATTAAGTTGTGGTTGGTCCAGTTTTATGGACGATTACTTCTCAGTTATGTTTCAACAAGTGTTAATATATTAAACATGTCATTAGATAATGGTCTTGGTTTTAATTATTTTTAAAATTTTAACCACCAAGTAATTGTGGAAATGAAAGGTGATTCATTTAAGGTGTATTTACAGTGACCAGAATATTATTTTTATAAGGGTATGTAATCGATTGTTCAGTTCTTTGAAGATAAAATACTGATTGAAAATACCTTTATAGTATTATGAAGTGATGGCTATGCCTGGGAAGCCCCTAAATTTACTCATCAACAGATAAAAACACCGATAAATGTGTATTTTAACTACCACTTCATTACAGGTATCTGTTGTTTACCATATTTGTATATTTTTATGTATTTCCATTGATGCGTGTATTGCCCGCCATATTTATTGACAGATAAATCAAATATGTCATCCATTCATTCATTCACTAACATGTAACTAGCTAGTACACTGGTAAATCAATCGTTCATATTGAATTATCCGTGAATGTAATCAATTCAGTTTCTTGTCAATTGCAGTAATGCGATATAAAAAGTTCATTATGTTAGTGACAAAAGAGACAGATAAACTCGATAGGGTTTTAGCATTAAAACGACAAGAGCGCTGCAAAGTTGTGATTGAATTTTTGATAACGTT
The DNA here is from genome assembly GCA_963675035.1 of Allygus modestus. Classification (NCBI taxonomy): domain Eukaryota; kingdom Metazoa; phylum Arthropoda; class Insecta; order Hemiptera; family Cicadellidae; genus Allygus; species Allygus modestus. The sequence goes on along the minus strand of OY776111.1, from coordinate 483,769,541 downwards.
GAAGCTGAAGGTTTGGACGTTCAATATCTCAGCTGAAAACATTTTCAAAACTTTATTTTTACTATCCGTCTGATATTTTTTTATGTTATTGAATCGAATAAAATAGTGCTTTTATCATTTAAATACCTTTACAAAAACTTAAATATCTCCCGATATATGAGACCTGCTGAAAGGTTGATATTTTTGACCCCGTGTTATTAGTGTACCTATTAAATAACTTAGGTCTGTCGTTTTTTACCCGTCAAAAAATATTGTTATGAAAATACAATTTTAACTACATTCTGAGTACTTTTTTAACAAGACGAATGAAACAGTAAATTAATCATTATAATAAATAATATCAATAGAATAATGAAAGTAAATTAAATTATTTTTGGATACAACAGTGACTACAGTTTAAATAAATCAGTGCAAAATTATGAATATTTTGTTAGTCTAGATTCGATTTCTTCCTCTTATCTGTTTATCTTTGTTCTAATAAGGTACAAGTAATATATGCTCAACGAATCTTTATTAGTTCGCATGTGTAGTTTTTATTTTTTTTATGTCTAGAAAATACATTTTTACAGTTAGTACCTGGGTATAAGGTGCGATTTAAAATAATCAATTTGTAAAAATCGTAATATTGTGTTTTATTATAATTATATTTCTTTAACAAAGTTGGCATTGATTTTGGCTTTAAATCTTAATTTGTTATATCCCTTGATGATGTGGGTATTAATTTAACCCTTTTTGGGAAGCATTGGATTAGAACTCTCAAGCAGGAATTTTGGAATGGTGTTTTTTTTCAAAAATGTCGTATTATTATTGTTTGTAGCGGCTTTACATTTCGATAGTAAATATATCCAGTTTCTACGAAAGCGTTCAAGACCCATGAGGAGTTTTGTAGAAAATTCAGGAAGTGGGAAAACTTGGAATGGACACACATTATTGCATTGTAAAATAATTTGTTGTCTAGTCCCAAGGACAATGTTTTACCGATTCGTTGTAGAGAGTTTCGAGATACTCTGTATATTATCATGGACTAGCAAATAGAGTTTTTTCAAACATAGTTTAGAAATAAGACGAATTCTATTTGCTGATGAAAGCTGAAAAACAAATGACAACATAATCCCATCTTCGCTAATGCAGCTTTTGTCTTTTAACCGAATTACAAGGTGAGAGACTAAAAGCATTGAGAAAACTAAAAACTCCTTTATACAGTAATGGATGGTCTACAGGTAGGTAAAACTAAATTTTATTTTAACACGAAGTTTAAATTTGTTTTCTAGTTTGTATAAAACGTGTTTTATGTAGTAAAGCAAACTTGAGGAAACTATTTCAAGTATTTTTGTTAAAACTCCTTTTCATACCGTCAGACAGATCTCTTTAGTAAAACTACCAAAACATTAGGTTTGAAACTACTAAAATTTATATATATCTTACTCTGGTTTTATAGCCTAAATTGAAAGAAAATACATAAAAGCTGTAAGCACCTTCCTAAGGACAAAAGTTAAGGAACTTAAAGTTAATATACAACAAATAAAAGTTGTTCAAAGAGTACTATAATTTAATTTACAAGATAAGGTGCGTTTTAAAAGTTAAATCTGTACTAATTTAAATTCTTATTTGTGATACGTGATTGCAATAACATTCAAATATATTTTATAAGACAAGCTCTTAAAGCTTCTTAAGTATAATATCAAAACTACTTATGGAGGTAGTAATTGGTTGTTACATCGAAGTTTGTTGGAACTTGGAGCTAATGAGCACTTTCCTCAACTCTTAATGAGGGTACTTAAGGATCTTAAACTTCCAGAGTTTCCTCCTTTCAAACTTTTATAAATTTGTAATAAATAGTTCTGAGATAAAACAATCTTTATCGGAAGATAAAGTCTACCGATACGATGGAAAATATCGGTGATTTTGATTAATTCAAAAAGTTTAGTTTCGTATTAGTTGTTTGAAAATGTATTGCATGGTCAAAAGATTATGAAATAAGTTGTACATATTTTACATTCTGAGAATATTTTTGAATATAGCAATAATTTCCCTGAATCAAGTTAGAACCATAGACATATTAGAATACTTTACGGACACATATTTAAAATTTACTAGATTATTTTAATGAAAACAGGGTACTGGATAGTTTTATTTTAAATGATTGAGGTGGGTAATCATTTCCATAATGCCAAAGATTTTTGTAAGGAAACTGTTCAAATTATAAAATTTAAATAAATTTATAAACGTTTTTCTATTTGTAAAACGTCAAAATGCAGCATAACTTTGTTGTAAAATGTAAGACTAACAAAGAATCTCGACAAACAAAAAAACCCTATTATTTTCAACATTGGAAAATGCACTACACGAGAGAATGGGATTTCCTGATCTTGAAAACAGCTTGCCGCAACCATACTTTTTTTACCGACGTAACTTATACTGCCGCAAAAATTACGATTTATCTCTGTACGATACCTTCGCTTAACTCAGTGTCGCCAATCTAAGGTACCTCAAGCTATTATATGTGTATATAACTGAGCGTGACGAACTTCGGTTGGCAACACTTAGTCGAGTGAAGGTATAATATAGAGAAAAACTTTAATTTTAGCAGTATGAGTTAGGATGGCAACACTGCGAAAACTAAGACGGCATCGATAATTAGATTTCAAGGTCAGAAAATCCCATCCTCTCGAAAAGCCCCTACGTTAGGAATAATAATTTAAGTACTCTATAATGAGGATATTTGTGTTTAATTAATTACTACAATTTAAAATGTAAATGACACAATGCCCTCAGTTCCGCTGGACAGCTCTGATGGGAGCGACTGAACTTCGTGTCTGGGATACAATTAAACTTTCACCGTTGAGATTATCTCGTGTTTCAAAATATCGCACCTCTTTAATAGCACCTTTAAATATTTAACGAGTTGACGTTCTGCAGTAAGAAGAGCTTCAGCGATTTTCACTGAATAAGATTATTCATGCAAAAAATGGAGTGAAAAGTTCCTAAAGTTATGTCCTAAAATACTTTATTTTATAAGCGCCTGTCTGTGATTAGTTTAATAATAAATATCTATTACCCCAAAACAACTTGCAGTTCAAAGATGAATATTTGTAAATATTGTCTTATAGTGGTACGGTAGTTTGATAGAAAAAAACTGTTGTTTAAAAATATTTCGGATTTATACTTTTTTTTATTTAAATAACTTAAAAGAAGTTAGTTAAATAAATAAAACCGTAAAATTTATTGATATTTAGTAACTTATGGAATTAAATTTATTAAAAATAACAAAGCAACACCATCGGCTCGCTTATATCAATACTGATCATTGGCGTAACTGCCGGGCCCGCAGGGCCCGCTGAATGGGGGGCCCACGGGCATAGGGATCCAATGGCCGAGACGGAGGGGCCCGCGGGCCGAGGTAAAAGCTCTGGCGGGCCAGCATGATGGAATGGAAATGTTATATTTAATTTTCAAAACATTTCAATAATGTTTTTCTTAAATTATTTGATACAACAGCAAAAAATATGATTATTACAAATCGGAAAGTTTCTGGTAATCCTTCCATTTTCACGATATAATTGGAAGACGAAGTAATGTAACAACAAAAACCAACACAATGTTTTAAACATATGGGGATTATTTCAATATTTTATTGTATTGTTAGGCTGATTTATAATCAGCTGATTTTTCCTCACTGGTGAGAATATATTTTTTCCTCAATAGTGGGGATATGACGAACTTTACCTGGCAATATACGCAATGGAAAAGCAGCTGATATTCCAATAGTATCGTGAAAAATGATAAATCGGCGGCTCATAATAGGATCAGTTTCAAAACCTAAAGGCACAACCGAAAACGCTATAGCGGTAATTTCACTCCAAACTGAATCTGGATCCACTCCAAATACCTTTTCCACATTTGGACATGAACAGAAGGAGTTACTGACCAGGGAACTGTACGTTATGAGGCTTTACGTTTTGACTCGACACTTGTCGACTTAATTCTTAGGTGTTTTATACTACATTGGCGTGATGAAACTATTAAATAAGAACCTTTTGGCGTTATTAAATCACTAAAATTAAACAATGCTTGAATTGACATTATGTACCTATTTGGAGGTTAGGAAAAATCCTGCTCTTGCAACCTCTTATCCCAGAATCTCCCTATAGTATGGATAGGGATAGGGTGATTTGTACAATTAATTATGATAAATGGGGGGGCTGAAAATGAGTTTGCAGGGGGGCCAAAAAAATTGGTTACGCCACTGATACTGATATATAGTGGATATTAACAATGGCTAGTTGTACATTGGCACAATACAGATTTTAGACTAAGTAAGTACCTCAAAAAGCAATAATTTTGCCATAATCTTTTTAGTAATAGATATTGTGTTTGTTTTAGCTAAATTTGTTTTAATTAAGAACTATCCCCGCATGGGAATCTCGCACGAAAAGTGTCAGACGTTTAGAAATTATCATATTATAATCGGCTGTCTACCCAAATGAAATTGCTTCATAAGATTACCATTGCAAATTTGAAAGCCCATGGGGTGGAGCCCTTATGATAAATGTTTTTCATATCCACAGAAGGCACATCTGTAAAGAAAGAGCTTTTGAATGATACTAACAATTCTTGATTCTGCAATCTCCGCTTGAATTATAACAAACAAATTTAAGAGACCGAAAATTACCGAGCAAAAATCAAGAAATTCGTTTAATAAAACGGATGTTTAGGGTAGCTAAATAATTTAAAGTGACATCTGTCACATTAATGGCGCCCCAAATGGAACTAAGAAACTTATAAATACTTTTAATTGACTGCAGTAAAAGATACATTATTTATGTAATGGCTGTATCAAAGATCAGAGAAAACCAATCTAAAATGAAAGAACTCGTCTTGATGTCACTTTGAAATCACACGATTAAACATCCATCACAAAACTGTTCAAAGTGGATTCAGCAACTTCAATCATTTTCAAACAGCTTATTCCCGTTTGCAAGATTGTTTTCCTTTTCACGTATAACTGCTTCTATTGCAGATTTAATGAAAAGTAACATTTTATATTTTTAATTTTGTAAAATATAGTTTAGAGATTTTGAAATGTCAGAAAAACATGAGCAATGAACAGCTAAATGTCTTTAATTGTAAACACAAATTCAGATATATTAAAAAATAATTTAGAAATGCCATTTATTTTCAAAAATTGATTTCGTAGGGGAATTTTACCACACGTTAGTATTAAAAGTGTTGGCGACATAGCAATTGTATCCAGCCACAGAGGTTATGATCAAACTCGAATTTCTCACCTAACTTTCATTCTTGTCTCGCTAAAATTAGTATGTTACACATCATATCCCAACTGTCCGGTACAATTATATATCACGGCTACATCATGCTATCCTGAATGTATAAGGTCAATTAGTCTTAAAAACAATATGTATTATAACTATCATTTTAAATTACCAATTATTTTAATCATTTGTAATTGAATTAATTATTTACAGTTATTGGACTCTGATCTTTTGCACAGTAACTTCTAAAATTTACTTATATTTAAGAATAAATAACAAGTTAAATTTTTTGTTGTAAATGTATTTTGTTGTGAAGATAGTATGTCATAATAGGGGGAAAATGTGATACATTAGTGTACTATCCAAAATTTTCTTGAGTTTAAAAGGAGAAGCCTGGACACATATCTAGAGATAAACGTTGAACTATGTGTTCATACATAAGTCGCTTTTGTGAATCAATTTTAATTTATACATTTTTATTTATTGTTATATTTTTTAATATTAATCGAGAAGGCTCATGTTTACACCCATTCATTCACAGTGTACAGAGGCATCAGATGGTAAAAACCAAGTACATTACTACTGTCAGTTCTATTATTGGAAAACTACTTCACGACCATATTGTTTTCGGGTCAGTTTGTATTCACCGTCGTCCTATTCTTCAAGGTTTGACATCATAGCGTGTACGATTTCCTTTCCTTTTTTACGATTATAACAAAACTCACGTTAAATGATGCTTACAAAATGAGAAGTAAAACCTGCAGATTTTTGAAGTTATAGATACATTTTTTGGAACTAATACATGTTGTTTCACAATATAAACCAGAGATGCAAGAAACTAATGAAGCTTTAGCTTCTAAACAAAGCTTCCCCATAATGATGTGGTTAGGGGAAGATTAAGTCGAGATTGTGGCCGAGCAATTAAGAAAACATTTGTGGCGTAGTAATTAGAGCAACCCGAAACTAGCTTACTGGACTATGTTATATTAATTAGCTTATGATATCAATTATAACATTTTCATTTATTAGGTAAAGACCAATTATGTTTTATTTGATTGGATAATTTAATTAATTGATTGCAGTTGGGTGTTCTCCTCTTATCTGATACCTTCCCGTTGCTGCGGGCTCGCTGGAATTGCGACATTTTTTGTGTTTAACGTATATTAGGTATTATGGGCTTTCATTTGTTTAAAAAGAAAGGGAGTAGATAAATACGTACAAAAACAAACTAAAAAATGAAGCTTTACCGAAATTTAACGACTATCATTAATCGGTGATGAATTGTACATCACGTGATGAAATAAACGGAAATCATCTAATAACTAATCCTCAAATAATAATATGTTTATAAAAATATTAAATTTGGAATAAAGAACGCCCTTTACGGTACTAACTGTAGCATACCGCATCTACTAAACGCTCACCAAGTTAAAAATATAAGCTTGTTCAGTGAAAGATAAATACACATTTCCAATTTGTGTTCAGTTAACAATTCACGGTTCACCGCCCGACAACACTCCTCTCTCACATTTGCTGCTGTGCCTCTTTTACCCAGCATAATATATTTATAAATATTCTGTATAACGAAATACATATTACCTATTCGTTACAGTGTATGAACGTTAAACGTCGCATAAACGTTTTGGTTTATAGGTAAGAAACAAATTATAACTTATTCCAGATACCGTGGTAGTTCAAAACGTATATGCCAATATTCCTAGTATACTAAACGTCATAAAGTTCTTAACAACAGTAAGTATATTTAGGCAAGATAAACTAAACTATACAATGGTAATAATTACATTTACTCTTTATCTAACAGTGATTATTTCTTATCATTATTTTCGTTATACATTATTTTACATTGCCACATGCACCTATTGTCCGAGAAGTCCATGGTTGGTTATTCAAATTTGTAAAACGTAGCTTTTTTGGGCCAAATATTTAACTTCAGAAAAACATCTACTTCACCAACAAACTCTTCATCATCGTCCCGAAATAAAAAAATGGTTTTGAAGAAGGAAACCTCACCTGGGTTAAATACGAAAATATCAGTTAAATTGGTACAAAACCGATTCAAAGAAAGAAATGGAATATTTAGATCTTTTCCAATAAAATTAAATGCGAATCCTTCAATGGCTACACAGCAGTGTATTAATAGTATCAATGTCTCATGGGCTAAAAGATTGTTAAATACAAGGTAGGCCTAACCTCACTCAGCGAAACTGTAGGCAATTCAGAATGACTTCCTTGCCTTCTTGTACTCTTATGCTCAAGAATGGGCCCTAAATATGGCCATTGCCTCTACTCTATTACACTGAGTACACTTACTATTATCCACGCCGTCAGCAGGGCTACTTCAACAAAATAACATACAATTGAACAGCTGATCTTAGTATAAATTAATGACAGCTGAGTCACCACATACCAGATCTTGTCAAAGGTAAATAGAGCCGGCTGGGCCAAAATAAAACGGTAGGTTCCAGTAAAACGATCAAATATAAGCTTAGTCAAATCACAAGTTTACTTTATTCGTGCCTAAATTTAATTTATTCATAATTTGTCTCCTAGATTGAAAATCAACTAGAAGTAGTTGGTTACGTTCCTTATCCGTCGTCAATCCAACCAAAATCACTAGTAGATGACAAGTTTCGGGACTGATGTTTCATTTTCAAATGTACACGTCGAATTCTACATCTACAACACGTAGTTGTTGTCAAAGTTTAAATAATTACACATGTCTCAAAACCAAACCCACATGGATGCGACAAGAATACAAGACAAACAAACATTTGATTTGGTTAGCATGGTCGGCTAAGAACAAATCCAGACTGAGGAGATACCGAACACGCGTGCGGAGTGATACGATTAGCCGACGACTGCTTGATGACTTTGACCTCGAAGGACGTCTTCTGTTATTACTTAGAATTTCTACACGAACGAACAGAATGTTTGAACCAAAATGAAATTTTGTCGTTCAAAACATCATTTGGCAATATTTTAAAGCTTTATAAATGTCATAGCTCTCGAGGGTGTTCATAACAGGGCCTTTATTGCATTTATGATGTACTTATGAACTCTCACAGAAACTTATAATACAGTGGTTCTCTTTGACTAGGCGTTCCACAAACTTGAAACGGTGGGTTTCCAATTTTGGCTTTGTACGGTGTTCACTAAACCTTTTGCGAAATTAACGACCTGATTGTACTACGTACATTTTTGTACATTCGCTGCAGGATAATTTATATACACCTGTACCTTTTAAGCTGTTGTTATTTCCATTAGAGCTAATTTTGTGTATGAATTTGATAAATCAAATTTAATTTTAAATTCAATACTTAACTGGCAATAAAACCTTAAGGTCTAAAGAATTTTGCTATTTCCAGACATAATTTAAAACTATATTACTCTGCTAGACTATTCCATGTTAGATTACTAGAATATTTTATAGAATCCAAAATATTATCATTAAATGTAGTTGATAACTAAGCACTCTGTCTGAGTCATTACGCTAATTGCGCCTGTCATTTTCGCAATAAGATATTGTTTTGTATAAATATAGCACTTTTTTACCTGAATACAATTTAGTAAAATAACCTATTGAGCGAGGTACGATATGTATCTTCAAGTATCGCTGATTTCGAAGAGTAATATCCGCCGTTTCCAGCCCAGTGAACGGGCCTGGATATCTTTGAACATATCAAGGATAGGACTTGATTTGGGATTCCACCTCGGACCTTATCTACTCCAAATTCCCCTGACATTTTATAGATATTTGGCGATATATTATTTAGAATAAATATAGAATACTACAAATACAAAAATATCGTGGTGATCGGGGAACAATCAATCAAATTATTGTATTGCATATTAGCTATCTAGTTATCTAGTTATCTAGCTAAAATCTATTTTTATATTTTAGCAAATATGTTAGGTTAGTTGTTTCAAATTAAAATAAATAAGAGGCGACAGAGTTGGAAATGCAAGTTGTAAAAGTGTAATGGATATTGAATAAGTTTATAAAGTTTTTTTTTATTCTGAACACTTTCGTTAGAATTTTTTATAAGATTTACATTTTCTCTATATGGTATAAGAACTAAAACATAGATCTTATTTTATCTGTTTCTACTAATTCAGGTGAGAATTAGAGTATGTAAATTAGTATGTTATAATTCCAAACGAAAATTAATTCTGACTACGTAATAGTAGACTATGTTTGGAGTCTGAATTGATTACCAGTAGACATTTGTTAATCGTCAACAACATTATGCCAGAAGTTTAAATACAATTAAATTAAACTAGAATTAAATTAAATCAGTTATCATAAATTAGTAATGAATGCAACAGTAATGCAATTTCGTTGAAGATATGAGAGGATGCTAAAACAATACATCACTCTCATTGAAAATATATCTTTTATTAATAGTACCATTACGGTATTGATTTAGCATGCCTATTCCCTGAGTGAATGTAAAGGGGTCTCTCAAGGGTCGTTTTTAGGACTGTTATTGTTTCTATTTCAATGGCATCGTGACATTTATTTATGCATTATTTAGATTTATGGTCGGAAAATTTTCGTGGCACTTGTATCAAAATTACCAGTGATTTTCTATTGTTACAATTTATTTTTGGTAATTAATTTTAAATCGTTGCTCTGTTTATGTAAAAAAATCTATAAGTTTCACTATTTATATACAAATTATTTTAAAACAAAACGTAAAATAATTTTAAGGTTTTCCTAAAAGCTATCAAAATCTTTAAATGTGACATACATAGTGTTAAAGCAGTGGAATCACTCAAAAAAGTGGCAGAGTGTTTGTGTAATACTAACTTATTTTAAGGGCGCAAATTCAATTACACGTACTCGTGGAAGGGTTAATTCGACTGCAGGGACGTGTCAACATGAGTAAAATGACACTTAACATGTTGACGTCTAAATCTACTTCTTCGTTTGCATACGTATGACAGCTAAATTAACGTTATACTAAAGTGTATTCAATTTCACGCAGCTTAATATTTACGTACCGGTAAATAAACTTGTAAAAGTAACATTAAAAAGTTTATTAAATACACAGAATTAGAAATAAATAACATTTAATTGTCCTGTTTCAGTATCACTGGAAATATTTACTCATTTTTACATTTAAATGGTATTATAAAAGTACGGGAATATGTGACGACGAATGTGTTTCTTTTTCTAAATAACTCTGAGAACTTCACCAATATCATTTGAGATACCATAGCCAATAGCTCAGCCAGTAATTGCTTGGATACCGCTTAATATTTAAGGGAGAAGCGGCTTTTCTCAAGTTAATATCGACCTAGTAATATCTAAATTAGATCTTCTATATTAACTTTACTATTTAAAGGAATGCCATAAGTTATAGGAGATATGTGTGAGGACCTTTTCAAAACGTTATGTAGTTTAAATAATAAACAGTTTTTTCAGTAGAATGATACGTTTTTATTTATTTATTTCCCAACGCTTAAAGATTTTTTTAAACCTATAAAAGTACCATCAAGAGTCTGGATATGTATTCTATATTATAATAAGAGTAAGTTTTGCATGCTTACTTGCTTGTATGGTTGCTTTGATTACGACTCTGATCTCAAAAACGACCCCAACGATGTCGTTCAAATGTTGGAAATAACGAATTTCTGGGATAAAAATAAGTTCTAGACAGGCCTCATCCACAGGAAAAATCCAATAATGTAAAAAATCGAAAATGAAAAGTAAAAAAATTAACATTGAGCTTATGGAGTTTTAAATTAAAAGAAAATAATTGTAACAGCTGTTCATAATCAACCAGGGAAAAGTCAAAATAATACGCGTGTTGTTTATAATTGTTAACATGTGGTTTCCTGAGAGCAGTGACTAAGGCTGTAAAGTTAAGATTACATATATAGAGTGGACATATCCGATAAACTTCAAAGGGACATAGAGCTATAAATAACAACTGGAGTGACCATAAAATGCAGAAAAGAGGACAATGAGTTATACAAATTAGATAATCAGTTGGGTGAAGTGGTGAAATATTACTCCTCTATATAAGTCCTCTAAACAAACTGACTGGCCTTCCCCGAGTAAAACTCGGCCCCTAGGTACTTATTACCTATACAATTTCGTAAGGGACAAATAAGACAACATTTAACATTTCTGCCATGTTTCAGGTTTCTGATGGTACTGTACGACTTAAAAGGCTATAACTTGGAACATGCATATACAATTAAATGGGGAAGACCTCCACGGAGCCCGTTTTTCACTTTTGCCCTCATTTTCCCCTGAAAAACCAACCCCCTAAATTACCACCACAGTTCAAAACTTTAAAATTAACTAATAATCAGCTGTAAATATTTATTATGATTCAAGTTTTTGCTTTGTTTCTGTTCAAACTATCATATTTATTTATTTTCCTCAGCATGTAAACAGTAAATAGATAAAAAATAATTATATACACAAAAAAATTAAAAATGTCAAAGAGGCTGTATATACCCTACAAGCCACTAGTGTACTATAATTATTCAAAAGTTGTTTATGTATAATTATAATTATAATGCAATAATTGTTTTTGGAAAATGAGTCCTATCCAAATCCTAAAACAAAAAACAAACTTTTGGTGGTATATTTAATCCTAATCGGCAAAATTTACATTTTTATAACATTTTAAAAGATTATTAATTAAAGATGATTTCTTAGAACAGGTAAACCTTAGACATAGTAACAAGACCAGGGTTTGTACCGTTCCCTATCAAAACTTTAAAAATGCCACTGGCGTAGATAAAAAAAACATTAAATTTTTACATGATATTTGCTCATTTACTGTCTTACGTAGGATTGTTCATAAATTATCTACTAAAGATCTACTAATGCTCCCTGAAGAAATACCACTCTCTTAAGCCAACATCATGCGTAAAAACGAAGAGGAATTATACCCATTTTGTGCTGATAAGTTCTCATCATTTTGTACGGATTCAACAAGTTTTTCGATTTACTGTGTTTTAAAATTTTCCCTATATAGCAATCCTATTTAACTGATTGAACATATCTCATTTTTATCACTACAGTATATTTTAAACTGTAGTAATAATTGGTTAAACTAGTGTAAACGTTTTAGTAAAGCACATCTTTGAGTTTTATAATATAAAAATATCCCACTTGTCTTCCTATCTTTCTTAATTGCTTGTATTGCAGAATTAAGTACTTTGATCATTGTTTGTATTAAGCTTGACAACATTTGTCTTGAATTAAATTATTGTGTCACCAACTGTAAAATCGAGCTCACTAATAAATGAAATAATTACGGTTTTCTTAAAGTTCAAAATACAACAATTTAACATTAAGCCTAAAATGATATAACATCTATTACATTGCGTGTTTTCCTTTGGTACAGTAAGAAAAAAATGTAAACATTAATTATATCAGAAATGACGTCTAGTATAGGAAATTTCTCATTTCCCTTTCGTGGCGGACGGTTAAAAGGTTTCTAAGTATATTTAGTTTATTAACGAGTTAAAATTCTGTTAAAGACAAAAGCTTTTAGTAAAGGCTTTACAAAAAATACGATTTTGAACTTTCCTATAATGTTTTTAAGTGCACATTGTTAGGAGCCATCATAATGATTTCATATCTTCTAATTACCAAATAATAACTTTACAGCTTGTTGAACAGTTTATTAAAAGCAATGTTAATACAATTTACTAAGTTCTCATTAATTAATATTTATTTGTTAATAACAATAATAGTTAGCTTAGTGCTTATGGATATTGGATTATTATATTATCAACATGTTATTCTAATTCGTCAAATTAAAATTAAAATTAAAAGACAAAGTACAATTTTTTTAAACTATAAGGTTAAGCAAATATGACGTCAACTTAAGAAATACACAAATTCTATTAAACAACATGACATATTGACAAATCTTAATTAGTACTTAAACAAAACAGAAACGTAATACATAGAACAATATTCTTAAGAGACTAAAATATACAAAAGTATATACTATTTTGTTTATGTTTATTCATACAAGTGTGGTCCGGGTTCGCAACCAATTATTTAGCTACCACACCAACTTAATCGTTGGTATAATTATCAAGTGTGTTTCAGATAAAATAGTGTACTTAACCAAATTACACCTAATACAAACATTACATTGATTGTTTGTGCTGCATTCTGTGGATAGCCTTTCTATGAACTATTTTTAAAAGATTTGTTTAAAATTTTTAATACTTTTTATTTGAAATAAGTAAAACTAATGTGTGTTAATAAAAACATCTATCCAAATAACTTTAATGTCCATAGTGATAACATTGAAAAGTTGACGACCAGTGTGGCGCAGATCTAAGATCATATCCGTATCAAAACACTTTATTCTCCCTAAAAAGAAAAATGTTTTTGCCTAATGATTCATTGTACCAAATATCACCTTTTTGGGGGATTGCAAAGTTGTAAAACCTTTGACAACCCCTCAGGACTTTTGTCTTTTGTGTATTAAGGGAAACAGTTAGTACACTGTAAATATAATGCGACTTTATTTAAATAATTCAAACAATAAACATTCACTCTCCAATAATTTAAATCCGAATGAGAGTAATATTTTTTCAGATGTATAGTGTTAAGTATATTTTAACATTTCCATGTAATCATAAATTCAACACAGTATTGCTAATGTGTTGTGCATTTTTAATAAAATTTGGTAGTAACTACCAATTGATCATAAGGATTTTTTATGGAAAATGTAAATGGGCTTATGCATGTGTAAATAGGGAAGCACATCCCCTTGACTAAGTTAGGTAAGATAAATCTTGTTGTGAGGAATCTCATTGTTTCTGTAAATAATATAAAGGGTTTCCGTGGAACCACAGAGTGTAAAACTGGGTTTCAGCCAATGACAATCCAATAGGAAGCTACAGAGCTTGTGTCAAACAAAAACTTCTTAAGTTAAATCCCAATATGAAAAGAGATAAGAAACACATAGATTTTACTATACAATATCAGAAGTTTATACTCATCATAGGATTGTAACTCTTTAGATTAGTATCTTTGTAGTTACACATTGTTGAGATTAAAGATACAATGTTAATTTAGTGTAGTCATTGGTATTTAAAACTACTGCATTTTAAAATAACTACTAAGCCTCCGATTATTTCAAGAGACATACGACTTTAAGCAGAGTATTTATAATATTTTAAGTAACAATTAATTATATTTGAATCAGATTTCTTCAAACCGGGATATTTTATCATTAGTTATTTTTTATTTCGGTTTATTTTTGTTCCTATATTTAAATATCGAAGGTATATTGAAGCATTAGAAGAGATTATATAACGGTTTGCATATGTGTATAAACACTATCGTAGTAAATGTTTTATTCCATTCAGTTATTGAAACGGTAACTCTGTGCTGAAATAATAAACTTGTTGGTAGTAAAATATTTATAGCTAATATAGTTTAGAAATATTAGTATTAGTTGTTGTAATTGGCATTTAGGCTTCTTAGTTTTTTAATATCCTCCCTTATTATATTTGCATGGAAAATAAACATATTAAATAAACCTATGATTTGCAATTTTTTACCATTCGTTTAGTTTCACTTCGTTTCGTTTGGTAAATTTTTATTTTGTTTTAAAAGTAGCAGATGAGTTAAAAACTTTTGCATATCACAAGATTTATTATTTTCTCATGAAAAATATATTCGTAGTAGTTTATTTATGTTTATAAAAAGCTAAATGTTTTAAATTTTACCTTATCTTTGGAAATATATATATAATAACCTGAATTAGCAATCATAATTGGTGTAACCTTTACAGTTACTGACATATTTGTTTTAAATATTTAGATAAAAGAGTATATTTAGTAAGTGATGTAGTCATAAATCCTATAACGTACTCCTGTATCGTGTGTGGTATGTTATTATGTCTATGATGACATAATTGTTGAGATAACTACAGTTGAAGCACATAAATTCATGGAACGTATATAGTAAACATGCAAAACTAAACTAAGGATTCAGTTCATCTGCAACAAAAACCAGATTTAAACGTTAATACAACATTTTTAACCATAGTGTCGTATTAAATTATTCTTTTTAAATAAAAACATATAATTTGACGAGAACAAAGTACAGTAAAACGCGCGTTGAACCTGTAATAATTAGGGCTTCAACAACATCGTCCAACATTCCAAAGCTTTGTAGAATGTTAAACGAACCGCCTTCATAATCAACAACAAAGCTAAACAAAGCACAATGTTGCCTGATGAGGTGGTTTATTACAAGCTCTCAGAAGAAGTTATTATTTATTTAATTACATACCCCGTAAAAATAATGTTACAGGTCAAATAGTAGGTCACGTTAAAAGTAGTGGGGTAAGGTAAATAGTAAGCTGTGCAAAATATGCAATATTAGGTATATCAGTAAATTATTAAAATATACTTAATTACAGATTAGTTGATGAATAGGACTTTATAAAAGATCTCAACATAATTCATCTCTATAAGTAATATCGATTAAATTTGTCTGTCTCTTAGACTTTATTACACATAATACGCTAATGGTAATAAGCTAATAAGTTAATGGTAAATAGCATTGCAATGATTACCTTAGTTGCCTTCCTTGCCTTACCACCTCTGGTACCCGTATGTTAACATAACTATAGAATATACTTCAATTGAACTTTCCATAAAACACCAACTAATAGATCTTGTTTGACGGGACATACTAACATGAGGGGGAACAAAGTGAAAAGGTGGACATCGATTGGCCTGTACCATCTAAAATGTACCACTAAAGCTTTTAGGTAGATACGGATTTGATGTAAATATATTTTGTGATGTTTCATTGCAACTAATTCATCACATGTTACGTAATACAAAAACACTCGACGTGCTAACCATGGATTGTCTTCATAGCATCAAATGTTATAATGCGAGGGCAAAGTCTCAAAGTATTTATATTTTCATAACCATTAACTCATTTAATGATAAATCTATTATAACAATGCTTAGTTTTATTATTATTATTTCTTTCATTTTTAAAATAAACAAGGACACAGTGTGAAAGGGGTATGGTTTACAGCAATGAAACAAAAGGTGAAATCTTGTAACAACATCTGGGTCATATTTCATTCTCGACTTTCCGGAAGTTGTAACAATAATTTGTTGCTTCCAGTTCTGTCTGTTATTCTCTCTTATTTGAAGCATAAACCACTCAATCATGTATTTGTAAAGTTCATGCAACAGTGTGTCTAGTACACATTGAATATACATTGGGAGTTTGGATGTAGTTTATCAGCTTAGTTTAAATGTAACATCGGTATGAGCTCATTTAACTGAACATTAAATTAATGTAGAACATAGAAGTGGTAGCCATTTAAGATGGTTGCCATGGGAATTAAAATTTGTGCCTTAACTCAATAATGGCAATTTTTAGATTTCAATCAAGTTGATTTTGATTATGATGTCTTTTAAAATTAATACTTTGTATTCAGAACATCCATGAAAAAGCAGCGGCATTCTGATATTTTATGATTAGTGATTATGAAACAATTTACATATAGGAGAAAAAACCACGAAATAGAGCTTTCAACCTGTACGACATTATAATTTTGTAAACATATTAATATTTATAATTTGTTTTATTTTAATGAACAAACGTTTAGTTCAATAAAGTTACATCCTCTTTAAAATTTGTGTAATGATATAATATAAGTATTACTATATATACTATTTGAAAGTCTTAACTAGGAATTTAAAATTAAGCTGTCGAAATGAAAATAACAAAAATATGATCATGGGAATCGGCAGACTTAGGCAATTGCCTGTGCGTCTGCTGCGTTGATGTAAAAAAATAATTTGACCTTTTTTAAATTGGTGAATTGATAAATAATTGGAATAATTTAATCTCTTTTAAACGGTTAACATTTCATACATATATGTTAAGTTTAATGCATAAGTACAGCTAATAAAACAAAATACTTGTAATATGAATAATATAGTTTAAAGATTTATCTTAAAGCAATTTCGTGAAAGGTACACAAGCGTAAAATAAGACGAAACATGTCTTCAAATATTACTAAATTCAAAGGAGGGATTTCTGTATTGTCCAGCTCAGTAAACAAGTCAAGATACCTTTGAACATATCACGAGTTAGACTTGTTTTGAGGACGCCTTCTGAACTTTATCTTCTTCAAATAACTCTCACGTCCTTTGTGTAAATGTAATAAATATAACATAACTAGGTTAACTATCTAGAAAATGATAGAGTATGCAGAAACGAAAACTTTTAAGATTTAACCAAACCATATTTAAAGTAACATTTATTTTAAGTTAACGTCTAAGTTGGTAATTAGTTTTCTTGTTGTGATTTTAAATTAGTACATCTTAAATTTTATATATTGTTATTAAAGATATTGTATATCATTTTTACAACCGATGTTTTGTAAAATGAACTTTTCGTAATTTATTTAAAATCTAAAACAATTGTCTATAAAAAATCTAGCTGACATTTTTCAAAATAAGCAGAAGTTAATTAAAAACCTAGTTGATGTTTTTTTTGCAAATAACAATTTAAATTAATTTTAATAGAAAATTACCAAATTATTCTATGAAATTTAAATTATCAATTGATGGAATTTAACATAATTCTTTATTATATGGCCTTGACTAGAGTAAAAAAAACACTTAAAAATAATTTAGTTAGGTTAGTATTAAACTCAATCTCTAAACAAAACACAATATGCATTGAATATAAAAATTAATTCAACTTTCATAAGCGTTTCAAAGAGAACAACGTGTAAAATAAGAATCCTTGACAGACATTTTAGTTTGTTAAAAACTAAAGTCTCATTTCAACCTGAAGCCCCTACTCATATGGTACAAGACAGTACAAATTATTATTAACTTTCGTGTCCTTTTAAAACATGTAGTTACCCTTACAACAGTTACTTTAAAATAACCTATGATACCTAAAATATCAGAAACCTGTGATTAACAACCATTTAATAGCAGAGTTTTAATAATTGATAGGTATCGACAGATTATAATGTATGCCTATCCGTCTACGAACGTAAGGAT
This sequence comes from Allygus modestus, assembly GCA_963675035.1. Lineage (NCBI taxonomy): Eukaryota > Metazoa > Arthropoda > Insecta > Hemiptera > Cicadellidae > Allygus > Allygus modestus. Next base: position 483,751,197 of record OY776111.1, on the reverse strand, counting down.
ATTTGTTCTATATTAAAATACTTCATAATATAAAATTTAGTTATATAATAAAGGATTCACCAAACATACAAAACTTTATAGCCCAATAAATTATTTATTCAGTTAAAACATTTAAGCACATCTGTACGACTGCTGAAAATAGTAGTTACTTGGGCAAACTTATAAAACCTTATCTCTGTCATTGCAAATAGCACCGTTATTGATCGTGCCATTACCAGTAATAGCTTGGCAGAGCAGTTCACGGGACATGTCAATTTCCGCAGTGAATGTAAGGGAGTCCCTCAAGGGCCGTTGTTAGGGCGGGGATTGTTTCTCTTTCAATCCTATCGTGACAGTTACTGATTCGACCATTACTGTTAGTGTGTGGAAATGCTCGAGGCACTTTCTGCAATTTATCAAAGTACTCGAGTATTTTTGATTTTATTATTATTTATTGACATGTTTATAAGGGATCGGACAGCGAGCAAGGAATATAAACTCATAGAGTTTATATAAAAACTCATTATATAAACTCATAGAGGGAATATAAACACTCCCCTAAACTCATAGAGTGGCAATCCCTATCCTTTACACATCAGAGGTGCTGAAGCCACCTTTCTGTGTTAGCAGAGGTGCAACAGGCAGCTCCACTGTCCGCCGCGACCAGAATTTTTAATTTGCCGCGATTCATTAACACCGTTGAATCGACCACTTAGAGTTGAGATAAAATTCTGAAATTTTGAGACATTAAATAATACTATATCACCCTAGTATTGGTGTATTATAAATATGCAAATTGGAATTGGAACAATTCAAAAAATATATAAATATGTAGTAAAACAAGTTTTCGTAAAATTTGGGACATGAAAAAGTTGGTCGGCTGTTAAGTTTTTTATTTTTTGGTCAGGTGATTTTCGTCAGCGATAAAGTTGTTTGAAATTAACCAAATTTTAACGTTTACTTTAAAATTTGTTTGTGAAACCTTTAGTTTAGCTTGCAGGCAGCTGTAAAGTGAGAAGTTAATTTTCCACCCAACGGCCCCGAACCCGGCCGCTGCGCCGACGCTGCATCGCACAGCGTGGAGTGGGAACCAATCTGATTACAATCCATATCCACATTTTTCGATTTATAAAGGCATTTTTCAAATTTTTAAACATAGTTTAAAGCCTAGAATGACAGTCCAGACGCTCGCTTCTAGGGCGACTAGTCGCCGTCTCCCCTCCACCAGAGGTCCCGGTGTTTCAAAGTCGGCGTCAGTCCGCGCGCCACATTGCCACTCTATGGTATTCCTTGCTCTCTGGGATCGGATGACATGTAATTGACAATGTTTACTATCGCATGGGGTTAGATTGCCTACGGCAGGCCGGAACAACCAAAAGATATATTTTTCTTGACCTACATGAACCACGTGTATCAAATGTCAATTAATTTGTAAACAAATAAAGCTATTGGTATATTTTTCCATAAAAACAGCAATCTACAAAAAACAACAAAATAATTGTTATAAAACCAATTCGAGTACCAAAGGTATTTTTAAATTATCAAAATATTTAGTTTTAATTTAAATCCATACAAAAAAATAAAACTTGTTTCACTTTAGTAAGATGTTAACCCTAAACTCTTTAAAAATTAATGAATAGAAAATACAAGAATATCCATTGCTGTGGTTTGTTATTTAAAATACATTAAAGAATATTTCGTACGGGAGTACAGTTAAACGTGTAAAATCCTATGCTGTATGCTCTCTACATTAAGCATACTTTAAACCAATTTTCATTCACACTTTAAGTAATGTTATGACTAAAGCTGAATTGAGTAGAGATAATTAGCCCAAATGACAATTAAGTGCGATCTGATACGCCACGACAACTTCTACTATCCACTGATTGGTGAAACATTCCTAAAATAACTATGGTAATGCAAGTTTAGTCCTATTACCTGGATACAATTCCACTCATCAGTAGCACATTGTCACTCCGGTGAAGTTGTGTCACGATCCTACGAACTACTGTGACATTGTGGAATGAAGTAGGCAACAACCGTATAATACTGAAATACGATAAGTAACCACAGAAAATACTCTTTTTTTACTCAATAGTAAACAACAACCCTATGCAAAATGAGAACAGATATGGCCAGTAAACATTGACTAACCAGCGATTTAATTATTCGGTATTCAACTAAATGGAAACCACAACACTTAAACGTATGAGAGAAATGCCAACACATTTATTTCATTTATTAGTTTTAACAAAAAATTACAGTTTATTTAAAAGGTTTATAAACCTAGGTACTTCAAAATTCAAAATCTTTGTTAGTTTGTGGTTTTGTTTCATTTTTTAAAATAATATAATTTTTTTTAAATTTTATTTTCAAATTAACATTTTTACTTTAACAATGAAAATTACTTCAACCCAAGATTTACACACTATTGCAAGAGATATTGCAGGAGATATTCTAATGGTGTAACTTAATCATTACCACATATTGATAAGATATATATCATGTTATATTCTTGCTCTCTATTTAAAAGCGAAATATGTCACTGTCTCTATCATTTATGATCCCATTAAGTGATGCAATATGTATATTTGTAAATGGTGTTGACCATTCGAAATAAATAAATATAAAAGGTATAATATTTACTCTATGTACTGTAATTTACCATTGAAATAAACTACAAAGAAGAGCTTTTTGAAAAAGTACAATTTACAAAAACTGGTATTTTATTTTAGTTGCCAGTCAAGAAGTATCTCCGGATAACAAAGTGAATACTTTACGTGACTTGAGTATGTAAGTTGTCCCGTGAATATGAGTATGTAGAATATTTTGTAAATATTCTAACTCTTCATGTATCCTCACATGTTACAATAAATAATTCTTCGTTGTTACGTGGGACCCAGGTATAAGATGTTCAGCTAGTGAATTCGCTTACAAATATTCAATAAATAACATTGATTAATATATTTTTTAGCAAGTTATATATTTAATTTACATTTAATTCATTGTTATACCCAGATAAAAAAAGAACAACGTAATATAGTAAATATGCAATAATGAGTTTATTCCATCAAGTATATAGAACGTAGCTATGGAATTATGCTGACGTAGTTTCAGTAGTTGGTCAGCATTTTCAACCATACAAAAACCTCAGTGTTATTATCACACCAACTATATTGTCACTATACTATAATATTATTAGTTTTACATCCTCTGTAATATTTTTAATTTTGCTGTGATTGATATTTACTTTGGTTAAGGACGTAACTTATGTTGTCTTTTGTATTGAAATTTACTCATAGGGGGTTTCCCCTTAATAAATAAAAAATAATAATAAACAAAATAATATTCGATTCCAAATCAATATAATATTCAGATTAGGTCAACCCGCACCCGCATGATAAAGGTTACCAAAATTAGGTATACACAATTTACTTGGGATATCAGGATACTGACCCATACATTCTCCCTTTTATCCCAACTTCAATGAATAAATCGTATTTTATTTACTAACTATAGAATATAAAGTATGGTATAATGCACAGAAAATCTTCAAAAAACCCTTTTTCAGAAATGTTCACCCAATTCCCATTTTTGGAGTCACTACAAAATCCTTTGCTACACACAGTGGCTTCAAGAGAGGCCAACTAAGGCAGGATTCGCCCTCTTATCCCCCCCATGGTTAGGGGGATTCACATTTTTGAATATCCTCTGTTGGTTAATGCTTGACAACACTTGATAACGAACTGAAAGTTTAAATTTTCTCCGCAACCAGTATCGTAGAATAATAATTCATAATACTAAACTGTTTAGTTTTTTAAACTTCCTTTAATTGTGATACGTAAATTTTAATTAGCTTTTTAAGAAATTTCTATTGAAAAAGAGAAAAAAAATATTTGAAAATTGTAATCCCTGTAATTTCTGGACCCGAATTTTTTCAGGTAATGTGGGTGGTGTAATTTGGTTGGAAACCAAACAACTAAAGTTTAATTAAAATCATTAGAGCTGTTTTTGATAAATTAGGATTTTTTATGATTTTTGGGGGATAATCACCCTTAAAAAACAAAAAAGAAAAAAATAAAAAAATGCCTGGAGATTTCATGGAATAGTACCTACATACCAAATTTCATCAAAATCAGTTCACTAGTATCGTCCCTAGCTCTGTACTGTACACATCTAGACAGACAGATAGACAGACACATACACAAACATCACTCAAAATCGCTCTTTTGGATTCAGGGAACACCAAAACGAATATCTCCACAAACAACTCTAATTCGAAAATTTTTACGAAAACAATACCATACTTTCTCCATATACTATGTGTAGGGAAAGAAAGTAAAAATGAGTAAATTTAATAAATTTCTACCAGTCAATAATAAACCAGTCAAAAATAAAAGTTATTGCTTTTGGATCATTGTCAAGCCCAATTAGAAATAGACACATCCAAAATGGTGCCCCTGCTTAAATCCTATTGGCTACCAGAAACAGATGTTTGTTGGTGAAACCAGAGTCAAATTTCATTTAAAAATCTATCTAAAACTTAAAATTTACCTTTACAAATATACAGCTTTTCCATTGCATTCACTATATTTCCTGCGGGATTAAGCCAAATGTAGGCCTAGCCTGAAGTAATGTGACAAACAATCCCAGACTAGAGTCCCAAGAGTAGAGGGGGGTTTAGTGGGTGGTCAAAATTGTTAAGAGGAGTCCTACACTACAGGTTGGCCACTTGTGTCTGTAAATGCATTTTCCCTTTTCTCCCTAGAAAAAAACTATATTTACTTTCTTGCAGTTTTAGAGAATATCGAATTTGTATTCTAATTCATCGTAAATGATGACAATTTTCTATAAGGTGCTTTACAAGGTTGGACCTTTCCGGTTTGTGATTTTTCCCGTACGGTTACATGGTTCTGAAATTGATTTTCAAGGGTTTGGCAAAAATCAAAGTTATTATGGTAAATTTAATTAATAGAGGGAGGATTATAAGAAACAACCAGATACGCAGCGTCTAATTTTACTGAAATTAAAACACAGACGTTCGCCAATACAATTATGAAATATGAATTTATATAGCCTTAAAAACGCAGAACACTATTCAGGATTAAATACAAAATAAATTCGGTACACTTGGAATTTACTAAAATTGGATGCAATTATTTTAATAACATTTGCATTGGTCAAATAGTTAATTTGGTCAAAATATTTAGAGTAATTTATGGTGTTGAAAAAAAAAACAACAAATAGAAAAGATTTTAAAGGTCTTCATAGAAATTCGCCATACTTTAGGGAATATAAAATTAAACCTTGGTATTATCAAGAAATGCAATAGAGTAATAAATGGATAAAATTCATACAGTTAAATGAATACAGGATATCCAGCCTTTATATTGTAAAGGATAAATGTTTAAATCAAATATTTTAAAAACAACTGTCGTAACTAAAACTGACGTTGGAAGTGGATGGCAGTTACAATACAAATTCCAATAAATTTAAAATGATTGCCTTCTATTTCTAAGAAACTGTGCTCTAGTTCAGCGTTTGTCTTTTAACTGAATTATTCGAGGTGACAGGCTAAAAGCATTGAGAAAACTAACAACTTTTTGGACGGCAATGGACAATCTCCAGATATCTACAACTCAACTGCTGCTTTTGATGAAGTTTCTTTCTGTCCTTTCAAGGTTTATTAGATAAAGCTACAATAAGATAGGTTATAATTTATAATATAACTTATACATTTCGTTATTTTTTCATTCAACATCATAGCACCAACTCTTTGACTGACAAACATAATCGTTTCTTTAAAAGTAGAATCCGGTGCTTATAAATTTACAATGTACGCTTAACGCTTGTACATTGTACATTGTACAAATGTACAATGTACGTTTAATATAAATAAATAATCTTGATTTTAAAGTATGAATTAAGTGCCAAACACAACTCAAAACCTTGTGTAAGGTAACTTTCTTGTAAGCCATTACGTCCTTATGAAATTAAGAATGTTTTATATATATATATATATATATATATATATATATATATATATATATATATATATATATATTTGCTCTTTGCTCTTTGTGAATTAAAATCTAGCTAGCCATAGAACATTTTACTTACATTTTATTCTACTGCAAAAAAGCAACAAAAAACCTTTAAAGTTACTTTAATTTAATTAATCACTTGAACTTTGTCTTTTGGTTAGGATTTAAAAACCTTAAAATATTCAAAATATTCAACCTTAAACATTATCGCTTGATGTATTCCATACTAATCACGTAACATGATAAGACAGAGAGACTGGAGAAAATCATTTATGTGTTTCCAAGTTGTAACTACTAGGAAAATTCAGCTGCTCATAAGCAACCCGTCAACTTTTAAATAAACAACACTTAGTTGTAAAATATTAACATGCCATTTTCTGAGGAGGCAGTTTCTAGAATATAGTTTGAAGACTGCATAAGAATGGACATGTCCACAAAAAATTAAATGTTTATTTTTCAAAACTAATACCTAAATAAATATTAATGAATAGTTAAACAAGGTTTTTTTTTAAATCCATGCAAATTGGATTAAATAAATCTGTATTGGTCCAGAACAAGTAAAAATTTGTAAAATACATGTTTAAGAAAATTAATGTTTTGGGATTATGTCAACCTTTTTGAATATCAAACATTTGTTTATTTATAATGGGATATGGACTTCTTGGCTTTTATTATATTACACAACGGATAAAAGAATTTTATTATTTGTTTTTTAATCCGTTAGTTATCAGAATCGAACCTAATGTAAAAATAAAATGAATTAATACCAAGTCCAATGAAGTTGATTCAGTTGTCTTATTTCCTAGAAAATCCTCAATATAGGAAGAAAGCTTTTTTCTAAACCACATTAACGGTGAGTAAAAGACTAAAAGCATTGAGAAAACTGACAACTCCCTTTAACACTAATGGACAGCCTCCAGGTCCCTCTGTTTTATTATTTGTTTTTATTATTTGCTATCGTAACAATCTGTAACGACAATGTTGACGTCTTAGTATTTGTTAATGCTGGCGCACCTTTCAGAACTTTATAAACTGGCTTATGTTACGAAGTTACTAATTACACTGTGGTCTGTGATGTTCTCTTAGTAGATTAATGGTTGAATTAATATATATTTACATTTTTAATAGAATGACAAATTGTTTTATATAATAATAAATAGAAAGACATTACTTCGGAAATCGATATCAGATCTATACTGAAAGAAATCAGATTAGTCGAGGTGACAAAATATTTAATTGGTGGTTATTTTTGTAACAAATACTGTAGGATAAAACATACAACTGGAGTGTTTACTAAAGTAACAATAACCCTTAATTAATAATTTGAGAATTACTTTAAATGTAAGTAATCCGTTTAGAAATAATGATTGAACTACCGCGATTCTTTACAGTTACAGTTATATTGTCACCTTTTAACTAATGAATTATAATTATAATATTTATAATGTCATCAACTTTTTATTTAGCTTCTCTCAAATGTACTGTGTACTCTAAATTTTTAATATCTGATAATAATGGTATATAAAATGTCTAACGAAAGATGAATATTATATTAAGAAAATAAGCATAAAACTATGTATTGCTCAAATATTTTAATTTATAACGCGATTTTACATAATTTGTATATACCTGCAACCTTATTTATTATAAATGATGGACTTGTATTCGTGTTTTTATTCTTCCTGCCTCAGTATGTGTTAAGGGTTTTTTCTGGTGTGTTTTTAGTTATTTAAATATAGTGTTTAACCAATAAGTTCAGTCATTCATAAATTTGACACGTGGGTTTACCTTTACAATATCATCAATGTTTCAACATACGTTAAACAAACCAGTTGTTTCTACTTATTAAATTGTTTATTTACTCAGGATTTTTGGGCAATGTCTGCAGTCGTATAACTGCGGAAAACAGTTAATTCAGTTAGTAGTACTTCTTTCAAAATGAATATGAGCATTAAGAAAATGCTCTAACTAATTAATGAACTATTAACACAAATAACAAATAGATAATTTGTTAGAAAGTTATTAAATATTCACCTATGAGATAATGCATGGTTACGCAGTTCAAAAACCACATTTTTTCGTATGATACAAATTATTTTGAGGTTAAAAATACCCGTTAGAACTCCTCCTACCCATAATATTGAAAATACTTATGGGGAACATATATAGTTGTTATTTCAAAAGGGGTAGACTTTGTAGTCCAAATAAGCACTTTAATCGCTCTTTGCGCTTGATTGCAATTTTAACGTTTTCCCAGTGTTTAAAATTTTAATAAGTTGTTAGTTAAAAGAAAACATATATATTTCAGCATAGGGAGTTTGTTTCTATTGCTATATAGTATTACTATTACCACGGGGTATGACCTAGCGTAGCGGTCACAGTTTAAACCGTGATCCGCAAAATGTCGGGTTCAATCCTCGCCAAACACAAAGTTTATTATGTGACAATACGACAAGTCAATGGAGGGTATGAAACCGTATGTCCACCGATCCAAACATATAAAATGTTTATATCTCGGAGGCAAGAAAAACTTTCTAGAGAACTCTCTGCATTAAAATCTGCAGGAATGTAATTGAATTATTGATACGGGTAATTTAACATACTCGCGCATACTAATTTAGATAAACCTTCTTACCATATTAGTATTTAATTCAAATCAATAAAGTATTGCAGCACCAAGTGATGCTGTGGAAGATAATTAACATTAACATAACTTGATCTCACAGAAAAGGACCTTTTTTCATGACATCGCAATAATTTCCTATATATATATTGCAATAGGAAAAGAACAAAAAAAAATCGGTTGTCCTAATGAATATAACGAATTTGTGTTTAATGATTTTATTAATTCGTTAATATATTGTTGTAATCTCTGTAAGGTGTGTATTGTTTTATTGATGAGTGTGTGGTATTTTGTATTTTGGTGTGAATGTTTGTAAGATAAATTTGACGAATCGTTACAGTCGGCACTGTTACCACTCAAATAGTGTCAAAAAAATACATTTAGATTATTAAAACACCCAAAAATTCAATATGGCACACTATTACTTTCTTGTTCAGTTTTAAAACATAGATGCTTGTGTACTAGAACCTAACGTACAAGTAAATTAGAATTTACGTCATTTTCCTGTATAATGATGTCGTTGAATAACAAGCATAAAGAGCATTACCACTTACTTAACTACATGTCCCTCGTTATATATACATGGTAAACAAGACTACTAGTGAAACGCACACCCGATCATCATCAAAATTACAATTAAACTCAAATCGTATAATAATAAGAGATGTAATTTATTTGTGAAATGTGAATGTCTATTACAAAGGCAATAAACGAAACAATACTTCCGCTTAAACACCTCTGCAGGAAATGCGTGCTAGAGTCATGCCTGGGTCACAATTTGACTTACCTCTGAGCTTATCTTGCTCACTTATTTGTGCGGAGAATTGTAAAATATCCGGTTAAGCATGAATATGTATTAAACATTTTAGAAATATCCAAAATAATTTATTTAATACTATATGATGGTAAAATATAGTTAGATATATTGAAACGGTTTATAAATATAACTTGGGAAATGAAATGTTTTACAGCTACATTTATTAGTTTTACAATTTGATTTTAATACTGTACGTTTTATTTTATCCTCCTAACGGCATGATATTATGCACTTCCAAGGTATATTAAAACCGCTAAATCTTTGTATTATACCTACAGGCTTAGGCTGCAAAGCTTACAAAGAATGTCACTAATAAAAATAATGAATAAATTGTTCTTTCCAAACGTGTGGCACATCGCTTATGCTTATTATGCTAAACTTATCCACAATTTACACAACCAAATAATAATATCGCTAAAGTAAAGTAAAACAACTGTGCATTTAGACTTTAATTATTCAAACTGTAAAACGTTAGGTGGATTTAATTAAATAATATAATAAAGCATTGTAAACAAGAGCAATCCCTTTAGAAACTAGAGCTTTAGTACATCTTAGAGACTACCAAGCTCCTACACCAAGACACCGCATAATAATATGGTCTAGGGTAAGACGAGAAGACTAGGTCGAGACTGTGTTTAAGTAATAGAGGCAACATTTGTGACTTTTGAATACCATTTCTCCTAACTAGATTTGTATTGAGATCTCACAAAGTTACAGATTCTGTGTACAGGTTTTTATTTCTAAATAAGATTGAGTGTAAAAAAACAAAAAAAAAACCCTGAATACCTTTTTAACTTCCTAACGACTAATTATTGAGTGAGGTAAGGTTTGGTTTATTACAGAAATTGTGGAGAAAATTTGAAGTCTAATAACTTGTACTAGGAGTATTTTGGTATGTTTTCAATATTTTTTACTCCTCAGATAACATTTTAATAAAATAGTTACTAATCAACTGTTTGATTTTGTCTTGGTAATTAAGTTTTGTGAAAAGAGTTGGTTATACTTTTAAAGTTAGGCAACTGATTACTACTAGACCTAAATACATTACATTTTTGTATATTCCTTTCACGTAACTTGTTTACACACAATCAAAATGTACAGATTTTTACAAGATGTACTATTTAATCGAAACGTCTAATGGTGTTTATCACATTATTGTTAGACAATAACAACTTGTTCGCCGTATTATATCGAAAACAGAATGCAGTTATGTCTTACATCTACAACTGTAAACAATTTACAAACCATTAAACCGCAATTATATTTCTATATTTAGAGAAGCCCAAGCTGTTTGTTTCAGTAACAAATTGTAAAACTTTTAATTGGTTGTGGTTGAAACAGCTTTACCGAACAAATGATTTCAACATATAAAACATAATAAACCACTAAAGTGTAAATATTACATGTTTAACTGTACTTGTGTCTCATAATAATACTGGTTCTCATATTTGGTTTTATTTAATATACTTATGATCGGATTAAGAAAATAAATATTCTTAAAAGCGCAACATATTTTAAATTTAAAACTATTTCATTTCAATTATATTATTATAGTTGAAAAAATATATTTAAAGAACTAATGGCATATACAACGATATAATAAACTAAATTGTGACATAGTTTACAATCTGTTTGTAACGTCACTAATATGAACATTGTATTTTCAACGAGACAAAAATTAATGTCTAGGCTATTGGTAAAGATTGTCGATGTACAGTTGAAATAATTTAAAATATCATTTATTATTATATAATGACAAATAATCAATCTTTTTATTTTGAAAGGTTTACTCAAATATAGGTACAATATAAATGTAAGTCCTCGAGGTGATACAGCACACAGACACAGCCAGCCACTTGCCCTTTCTCCTAATACTTTCATAGATACCAGTGGGTTTTTTGTCCCAAATATATTCAGTCCCTTTCCATTTACGTTATGCTACTTCAATATTGTATTTACCATTTTTCAAAAAAAATGATTTTCAATTGAAAACCTAATAATGTCACGAAATACTTAGATCATATAAACAATTTTAATAAGACGAAACTTGAATTTGTACTTATAAATTTCTTACATATGATACAGTACAAACTGTATATTACAAATAAACGGTATGATAAAAAAAACCATAATCCATTTTGGTCAATGCTAATTAACATAACAATGTATTAAAAAATAAATTACATAGTGTAATCGTAATACAATTCGAAGTACAATTATTTATATTGTTTAGTAACTACATGCCAAACCATTCAATGTTTTCTTACATTAAAAATATTAGCTTTACTACGTTTTAGCGATTTTCCCCTATAAGGAAGAATGTATTACCGTAGGTGGCATGGTAAGACTTAGCCCGAGACCATTATAACTTTTTGTTTTAAGGTCCCCAGATGTCAAAAACACCATTCGTTCAAATTTGTATATATATATATGGATATTTGGATATATATATGTGTGTGTGACCGTAAGCACGATAACTCCCGTAAAAAGGTCCGATCATAATAAAATTTGGTACAAATGTGTTAAATACCATATTTATTTGAACGAGTTCGAAAACGAGACTAATCGCACCATCCAAAAGGGTTTATTTTGGGGGTTTTGTACCCCAAAAATGGTTTTTCGAGGTTTTCACATGTCATTTTTATTTAAATCAAATTCTAACTTTTACCATTAAATTCGGCTTAGAAAACAAACAATTTGGTATTTTGATCATTGCTCTATGTCAATTGGTTACTAAAATATTGAAAGTGCTAAACACAGTACGTTTTCTGACGGAGTCTTATGGAGAGAAGGAAAAATTGTATATTTCGCTTATTTATGAACATAAACTGACGAAACCTGGTAAATGGTTCATCTGGTTGTGTTTTATTATTGTTTGCACAAAAAATCATGTTTTCACCTATGGTTTCCATAGCAGGAAACCTAGGGACTTAGTCCCCATGTTATTCTTATGGAGAATAATTAAAATGTTATATATTGCTTGGAATGTGACTTCACTTAGATGAGTTCTATTGATAATTGCATAGAAACCCGTTATTATGTGTTCCTTGTTGCAGCGAACCTGCGTACACACCCCAATGTTATTCTTATGGAGAATAATTCAAATTTTAAATTTTGCTTATTTGTGAATATATAAGCACGAATAGCCATCCTGGTATGTGGCTTAATGTGTTTTTAAGACATATATATTCATCTGAAATTCGCTGAGTACGCAGGTTTCCTGCGATGGTGGTATTTTTAGATTAAACTCAATATTTAATTTAATATACATACTGAAGTACAACCAGTGATAAGTACGTTCTGTTTTCTCAACATGATATCCTTATTTATTTTAAACCTTTATTTTTTAACTTCACTATAATTTATCTCTTAACCAAACTGTTTTATAGAATACAGTCCTAATAGTTACTAATCAACAGTTTGATTTTGTCTTGGTAATTATCATCCAAGACAAAAAACAGAAGAATAAACTACTTACTGCCAGTTTAGTAGGTTTATGATTGAACTACCGCGATTCTTTACAGTTTATTATATTGTAATATTTTAACTAATGAAATATAATTATAATATTTATAATGTCATCAACTTTTGATTTAGCTTCTCTCAAAAGTACTGTGTAATCTAAATTTCTAGTATCTGATAATAATGGTATATGAAATGCCCAACTAAGGTCAATAATCAGAAGGACTTATGATGACTAATACCATCGGAAGTTTATTTTTGTTACAAATAAAGTATGAATTATAAAATAATAAGTGTGTCCTACAGCAGTCGGCGTTAGAGCCATGAGCTGTTTGCTTTATTTGGCCTATTAGTTAACACGATGAAACACTAACATAGACGCAGCCCAACACGGTGACGGAATATTTACAAACACAACACACAAGAGGGGTTGGAAATAACGTCCTCTACAACATAGATATAAATCTAGGCCAGGTATCAAAAATATTGGTTAAAAAATTTACTCTTATTATTTGTACTTGTTTCATGAACTCCCTTTAAGAAAAAGTGTCATTTTGTTGAAATTAAAATCATAGCACTAAATCTCTTGTTTATAAGGAGCATAAACAAGTCAATGATGCTAATGTAAAGAGCATTTAACATTGGGGGCATAGTACATTTTAATTATCATCAAACATTGCATGTTTGGTCTAACGTTTACCAGCTTAGTGGTGTTAATGTAACATTAGTAAGCGTTGATTTAACTTCAAATTCATCTAGAACCTAGCAATGGTGGTCTTTAAAGATGAATGCCATCGAAACTACAAATCTTGATGTAACGCAATTTACATCAGACTTTGTGTTTTCAGTAAAGTTATTTTTTTTTAAATGATTTAAATTAAAACCTTAAGATATTCAGACTTTTTACAAAAAAGGTGCGGTTTTTTATACTTTGTGATTACTAATCTTATTGAAGATTAAAAGACACAACCGCTAAATTCGGCTTACAACCTGTAAAAAAAGTATAAATTTGTAAACCAACGATAATAACTGATTAGGTTGTTTTCATCTGAATGAACAAAATGAAGAAACGTTTATTCCAGTAAAGTTACAGCTTGTTAAAATTTCAGACTGACTATAAAATAAGTATTACTATTGATCCTACTCTGAAATTCTTAACAAGGAATTCAAAACTATGCTGTCGGTAACAAAAATCTGGTCATGGGAATCAGCAGACAGGCAAACGCCGGTTCGTCTGCTGCGTTGCAAAACAAAAATAGTTTGACCTTTTTATTTGTTGGTGAACTGATGAATAATTAGAACTAGCTCGCCCGACAGACGTTGTCCTGTCCTAATGTCATTGAATTTGTTTCATGTCAAAAGATCGTTCATTTTCAAGATTAGCTCGTTCGCTACGCTCATTCGCCTATTTTTACATAGAGCTAATTTCAGCGTAAAAAAAGTTTACTACATTCAAGTATTCAACTCCATTTTTATTTCCATAACGAACATATGTATATGCCTTTCAAGTATATTTAGATATAATCACCAAAACAGCTGTTTGGTGTAACTAACTTATTATTTACTAACATACTAACCCGACTTTGTTTTATGTGTTTAGACAATTTAATGCTTTTTAAACAGGTAAACAAATGCATACCTAAATGATAACTTATGTACATAAGTAAAGCTAATAAAAAATATATATTGAAAATTGGATGAAATACTTTTTGGTTTTATGTTGAAACAATTTAGTTAAAGAAATTTGAGCGTGAGATAAGACAAAATACATCTTCAAACGTTCCTGATTTCAAAGGAGGAAGTTCCCTATTTTCCAGCTCAGTGAACAATTCATGATGCCTTTAAACATTCCAGCAGTTAGACTTGGTGTGGCGACGATTTATGAACTTTATCTACTTCATACAACTTTTACGTATGATTTATAAATTAAATAAAAGACTGGGATTGGTGTCTGGGAAATATAGAGCATAAATATTCAGTAGCAGAAGACCAAAGCTTTAAAATCTATTTGAATTTTGTTTTTATTCATACATAGTAATTAGTTTTCTGGTTTTAATTTCAACTTAGTACACCTTAAAGAATATATTATTTTATTTAAGATTACAAATGTTTAACTAAAAACTACGGAATTATGAAAACTCCCTTTTACGTGTTTATATTTATTTATTAAATATCTATAACAAATGTATATCAAAAACTTATGAAATATCATTTGGACTTGTTCGAAGATTAATAAAAAGCCTAGTACTTGTTATTTGGTGCAAATAGTTTTTATTTTGCTGCTAAACTAATTAAATAAAAAATATGTAATTATATTTATGGAATTTAACATGCTACTTTACCTAGCCTTAGCTACAAGTAAAGATAAAAATTTTTAAATAAGAAATTAAACTAGGTTAGTAGTAAATCCCACGATGGGTAATAAATATAAACAACTTCTTCAACTTCTATCCGAGTTTTTCAGGAAATAAAGTGTAAACAATCATTGTCACCCATTAAAGTGTTTTATAACATGGTCTCATAACACCCTGAAGCCTTTATACCTTAGAAGATAATAAAAATAATTATTCATTAAGGTGTATATTTTTAAAATATACTTACACTTACAACAGCTACTTTAAAATAACCCTTGGTACCTAAAATATCAGAACATTTTGGATAAAAACTATATAATATAAGATTGATAATAATTTAAAGTTATTGACAGATTACAGTGTATGCCTTTCAGCCTACAAACGTAAGGATATTTTTCCGTTTTTAAAATACTTCATAATACAAAATTTAGGTAAATGATAAAGGAATCACCAAATAAACAAGAACTTATATCCCAATAAATTATTTATTCGGTTAAAACATTTAAGTATATCATAAGAAATGAAATATTTACATTTGTACGACTACTGAAAATAGTAGTTAATTAGTCAAACTTATAAAACCTTATCTCTGTCATTCCAAATAGCACCGTTATTGATGGTGCCATTACAGTAATAGCTTGGCAGAGCAATTCACGGGACATGTCAATTTCCGCAGTGAATGTAAGGGAGTCCCTCAAGAGCCGTTGTTAGGGCGGGGATTGTTTATCCTTCAATCCTATCGTGAGTGTTATTGACGCAACCGTTATTGGTAGTGTGTGGAAATATTTGAGGCTCTTTTTTCGGAATTGTATATTGTAAGAATACACCATGACAAGTACTCGGGAATTATTTTATTATTATTTATTTATATGTTTACAAGGGATCAGGCGAAATGTAATTGGATGTTTATTGTCGCATGGGGTTGGATTGCATACGGATGGCTGGAACAACCAAATGCATGTTAGGTGGTATGAGTATCTGCGGGGTGTTTAATTTTGTCAATGTGTAGATTTTGTTACGGGAATTACGAGCTTTTTCATGCAGTATAACTGTTTGACATTTAGGTTTGATAATGATATTTTAGGGCCGAAACTTGTGTAGCCACCGTGGGAAACCCACCACGTTATCAGATGTTCATGAATCTCAAAATGTGGGGGAACTATTAGGTAATGCATTTAAAACTCACAAATACATTTTCCATTATTTCTCAGGCTTAAAACGTTATTATGAAAAAAAAAATATATATATATATATAAAGCGCAAGATTTCATATGATTTTGATATATATTTATATAAATGAGCAGATAGTATCAGCATTGAGTTGTTTATTCTAAAATATGTACAATCATAAATTTGGAGTCCCAAGTTTGTACCTCGATAAATAAAATATACTAGTGACTTACAAGGGCTATAGCTCCTAACATATGGGTTTTGGGTAAGTGGACAATCACAGCTGATCATTAGTTCATTTTGCTTATAATAAAAACACATGTATTGATATTTCCATTAGAAAATCATTGGATCTTTGGAAGTCCAGTCGGGCGAAGCCCACGTAGTTTTTGAAATTTCTGATACTTTCCCACCGTCCTTAGCCCTCAAGCTTTAAAATGAATCGTCATAACCTAACATAACTTCTTCCTAGCTTGAGATATTTCGTGAGGACCGATTCGCTTACGAAATTAAGTATATAGATTTTAGTCAAACTGCTTCAAAAACGGCTGTTTTCAATACATCCGTTGCGGGGCTAAAGCAGTTCTTTTTAGCCCTAGGGAAAAAAGAATCAGCTGGTGTCGAGGTCATCAGCTGTTCGTTTTAGCGAATTCCCCCTATAGGGAAGAAGCTATTTCCGAAGGTCTTATGGTAAGACTTAAAGAAGAGACCATAAATACTTTTTGTATAGTGGTGCCCAGATGCCAAAAACACTATTCGTTCAAATTTATATCTATATAAATTTATATATATATATATTATTATGTGGCCCTAATGTGATAACTTGAGAAAAATGTCCGATTCTGATTCAATTTGGTTTAAATATGTAAAGTGACATTCATAAACTTAAGTTAGAAAACAAGAAAAAATTTATCATAGGAAGAGGGTTTATGGGGGTTTCAAATTTTACAAAAATCAGTTTTTTTAAATTTTGTACTAAACATATTTAAAATCACTCAATTTAGGTTTAAACCATTTTATAGAGTTGAAAAAACTAATAATTTAGTATCTCGAATTATTAACCTTGGTTAAGTGGTTGCGGAGAAAATCCAAAAAAACGTGTTCATAAAATCTCCCATGTTAATCTTAATGGAAAAAGGTGTTTAGCTTTTCCTTAGTTAATTTTACTGTAAAGTTCACATTTGATTTCACCAATCAGTTCAGCTCTGCAAAACAATAATTTGTTTGTTTAAATTGCGATTCTACATCCAACCTTTTCAGAGATATTCAAAGTGCTAAACACAGTACGTTGTCCAATGTTATCCTTATAGAGAATAATTAAAATTTCTTATCTCGATTATTTTGAATGTATATTGATGAAACTTGACATGTGGCTTCACCTAGTACTGGTATATTCGCACAGAAAGGTGAGTTGTTGTTTATCCCCGTAGCATCAAACCTGCATACTTAGGACTAATGTTATTCTTATGTTTGAAAATAAATCTTAATTTTTTTACCAGATGAGGTAGCTCAGAGGTAAAGTGTCTGACTAGCAAGTCAGACGTGGCCAGTTCGATCCCGGTCTCGGCCGACTCCTGTAAGATCTTGACATGGTCACCTCTGGCGTGCCCATGAGACTAATGCCGTCACGATACCTCGCTGTCTTTACTTCACCGCACAAGTCAATAGCCTATGGTGACGGACAAATGAGGTTTTTAAAAAAGAAGATGTAACTTATTATTTTATTTATTATTACTTTTTTATCCATGAAAGAATATTTCGTATGGGAGTACAGTTAATCATGTAAAATCCTATGCCGTATAATAAAATAGCTCTCTGTATCGAGACCACATTATAACTCATTTTCAATCATGCTTTAAGCAATGTTAAACATAATGGCGAATTGAGTTGAGCTAATTGGCCCGGATTCGACATAAAGTCAAATGTCAATTAATGCGATCTGATACGCCATGACAACTTCTACCTCCCGCTGATTGGTGAAACATTCCTGGTATTATCGTAATGGAAGTTTAGTCATATTACCTCGATGGAATCCCACTCATCAGTAGCACATTGTCACTCCGGTGAAGTTGTGTCACGATCCTACGAACTACTGTGACATTGTGGAATGAAGTAGGCAACAACCGTATAATACTGAAATACGATAAGTAACCATAGAAACGTATTCCTCTTGTCACTTAATAGTAGAACAACCGTATAAACATTGCGTGCGACTTAGAGAAAAAACGATGGATGAGAGTAGTTTCTTAAATCGCCGCCAGAAAGCGCTGATATATAGCTTACATAAACAAAATAAGTTGAGACATTTCTATGAATTAAGTCTCAAATACTTGACCAGAAACGTCATATTTAGCTATGATAACCCAACCAAACCTAACCAAATTAGAGATATGGGTTTGTGTACAAAATATGAAAGTAGCATTTAAAAATATTGTTTAAATATGAAACAGTAAATAAACATAATTAGTTTAGAACCCTGGACCTCACGGTTAGAAGTTTAAACCCATAGCCACTGACCTATCACAATATTATACGGCTATGGCTAAGAGTTACAAGTCAGAGCATAAGCACTGCACAACTGAGAAGCGCATTCTAGTGGTGATCTAAGAAAATATCCTCGTCTATCGTTCCTCCCCTGAGTCGTTCCTATAAATATCCCGTAGTTTTAGCAACACAATAGGTGCTATTCGAAAATGTGGATAGGTTGAGGTATTTAATGATTGAAATTCTATGGGTTTTTTGTGTATTTTTTAAATTATTTTAAATAGTTAACATTACTTCAAATTGCTGATTCTGCTATACAAATAAACATGATCACTCTACTAAAAATAACTAAAAAAAATCATCAACATTATGTCTTTTGATTGTTGCATTTTTTAGTTAGAATCTATAAAGAAATCGTACAGGAACAAGATGCAAAATAATATTAAGGCTTACTTTCCTTAAAGCGAGAGACGTGACAAACTTGTAATGAATGCATTTATACGATCGCCTAGTGATAATTCTGTTGATCGAGAAAAGCTTTTAGGGAATTAAGTTTCATAACCTCATTTGAACTTCGAAAATTTAACATCCTACATTTTCTTTTTTTATTAAAGTGCAACATTTGTTATCAATATTTATTTGGCAATAATATTAATATTATATGCTTTTAAACGAGAGTAATGTTGAACATGGCTAGTATAAAAGGCATATATTAGTACTACCACTTTAGTATCAATATTAAATACTAGTACTATGCATAAATTCGAATAAACGATCTAAATATAGCTTAAGAATAATGAATACAAACTGTTCAACCAATAACAAATGAATAAAACAAAATAAAGCCCACTACCAATATTGTGTAAATCACGTTTAGTTTATGTACAAAATGAGGAAAAGTTAAGGTCTCCAGGTCTCCAGTTTAGTTATATATCATCAATGATATATTTACATACAGAGTTTTCATTTGGATAAATTTATGTGACTTTGATACTAAAACTTCGCCCACGGCTACAATTTATTACATCTTACAATTAATAAACTAACTAACTAGTATTTGCATTTAATATATGCATAGTTTGATAACCTTACTGCTTACCTATTTATGCGAAAATATACTTAAACCCCCTCGGCACCGATTGGATTATAATGTACACAATTTAATTACATAATATAATCTTTTGGAACTGATTTTAAAAATTGTTTTTTGTTACGTTTTTACGATGATTTTGTATTTCCTCAGAGTCGGGAATATAAAACTCTCTACGTTAACAAATATGCATAGAATCAAAAAAAGTTAAAAGGATTCTGCGATAATGCACGATTATATAATCCTGGTTGATAATGTCCTGGTATAGAATACTATTCTTCTTATATTTTTAATAGTTTTATTTCTCCTAAATAATTTAATAATTGTGAATTTGTTATGCAATGCTTTTTACAATTTTGAAAAAAGTGAGTTTAAAAGTTAGATTTGAACAGATGTTTTATTTGAGGTTATTTTGAAATTGTACTGTGAACCAAAGCCTATTCGGTGAAAATTTTTTGTTGTCATTTATCATGCCTCGGTAATTTAATTTAGCTCCGATCGCTTGACCTTGTTTGTACTTTTACCTTTAGGTAAAGGATCATTTGCTGAGGAAATTACGTGATTATGAGTTAAATACTGTACATAATGCATTTAAAACGTATAGAACAATGAATTGATGATAATCTTAAAATGAGAAAGAACATGAGCTGAGAAAATAAGTAAATATATCGTAAAATGAAATAAAAATGTATACCAAGTAGGTTAAAGAAAATGCCAGAGCAAAACTGTGTTTAGAATTGAAAAAGCATAAAAATATTTTGTTTGTAAGCATTCAAATACGTAATGGTAAAACCGAAGGGAAAATTTATTGATCTATTGAATTTTTAGTATCATCCAAAATTTGGGTACTATTATGGTCTTGGAAAATGTTGTATAAATATTCTTTTCTAGATTTATAATATCCGAGAAATACGTTGATGCTTCGTAATAAAACGAATTACACGAGCGACTGGATAAAAACACTTCCAAGAAAACGCAAATCTGTTACAAGCCACTACCTTGAAATTTACGGCCTATTTTATCTCAGAATGTAAAGCAAATAAATCGACTTTTTGTAGCTTGTAATTTGTTATAAAACATAAATCTATATTAATTGTTCCTAAACATACATTACTTATGACTTCATTAATGGTAAATAATACAAGTAATAATAGTAACTTTACTATTATTACCAAGTACGTTTACTACGTACGTTTGTACGTTTACATATTTCGTTTACTATTATCAAGTATGTTTATATAGTTTTTTAACAGATAATCCATTAGATAAAGATAAGTCTCCAACGTGGTTTTTAAAGCACTAAACATCAGAATGCTAAGTCTAAACAAGTTTTTTGAAATATATTTACGAAACAAACTGATAGTTGGATGTTTATTGCTTGGGATGGTAATCTACTTTCTAGATTTTTAACACTGAGCAAAGGCAAAGGAATAATCTCGTCATTATTACAGGATCTATTTTATTTATATAACTTTTCTCAACTGTATGCGTATACAAAGATAATTGTATTACTATATGAGTATACAATTTTAGTATATTCAGCAGTGAATTGCTTTATATTGTTATCAACCCCGGTTGGAAGTAAAAACAAAGCAAAAAATAATCGTACATGGGTGTTTAAACTGAACATGTCAATTTTTTTAAATTTTTGACGATAGTGTCATCCATATTATATCGGTATTTGTTTGGTGTGTTAACAATCACAAAGACTAGACATTTTAGTTTTAACTTACTCTAGTAGTATAATATTTTAAAATAGGTATCAACTTGGGAAAATATTACGATAGAGAAAGCAGAAAGGTTATGTAGCTTTTAATTTATTCTATTGTTGACTGTTGAGTTAATAAATCAATAAACTTTGCATTTATAAATGTTTTACAGCCATAATAGTATGAACTATAAGTTCGATATTAATTATTTCCTTGTCTAAATATATGTGGCTCTAGAGTCAATGTTATCTTTCTTGCGGTTTTATATCGGTAAAATATTGATATATGGAAGGAATGGATTGAATAATTGGCAGTAAGTAATTGATCCTACAAAGTCAAATCTTATAGTTTAAATACACCAACACATAACCTACTGTTGTATGAAATCTGTTTTTTGTAATTTTTTCAAAGAATGACTCTCAATACTAGCTATTTAAATCTCGTCTATTATGAACAAGTGAAATAAAATATAGTAATATGGATGATAAAATAGAAAAGTGATATAAAATTAAAAAGTTGTAGAAAGAAGCTGAGAATACCCTGCGATTTTCTACAAACTTAAAAAGAAGTTCCAAGGAAATAAAACGTTTAAAGAACATAGTAAATTTAACAACTGAACAATATTATGTTATACATAAAACTACAAAATATAAAAATTTCGAAATATATATATATTTAATTTCCCATGAACCAAATGATATATATGAATAATATAGTTCCATTATTACATTTTATACCTACCAAACTAAATATAAAAACCAGTCTTGATCTAGTTTGTATTTTCCAATACTTAAAATTATATTTAAATAAATCTATGCACACGTACTATTTTGGTAGTTAATATTAGGATTTTACAAAGAAATTACTTAAGAAAATAGGTGAAAGCATTTATAAAAAGAGACAACTCACTTACAAGCCATTACACTGATTTATACTGCCCCGTTTATCACGAAACGTGGGGCAAATGTATTGACTTCTTGTAGCTGTACTGAGTTACTTATATTATATAAACTCTTCCATTTAAATTTCGTATTTATGAAGCAACATAACTCATATCCATTGTAGTTAATATTTAGTTATTCAACGATTAACCAAATTTTAACATAGAAACGTTAGTTAATCAGTTAAATAAAGGCACTTTTGGGACACAAATAATAGGATATTGTTTAATTACTAAACCATTTTTGGATTATTTAAGATATTTGTTGTTTAAAAACTCGTTAGAGCTTAAAACTCAATAAATAAATTACGATTTGTAGTTAAAGAGGCCAATTAATAAGAATTAATTACATTACATTATATACAAAAATTACTTTAATTAATTTACTTATACATACAGCAACTCAAAGGAAGAAAATAATTTACTTTTAAAGAAAAATTTACTTTAGAAAATCAAAGCCAAACAGAATCTGGATATTGCAATTTGTCATGTTTATTTCTATATCCCTCAGTCGCATTGGTATTTCGGTAATGGAAATATGAATTAAAACAACAACAAAAAATCTCCGAATCAAGAGTTTAATAATAAACATGAAAGAAGTATTTTAAACTAGAGTAAGTATAATTGATTTAGGAAAATAACATATTTGTAAAGATAATAAAACTAATGCTAAAACAAATTAAAAAATGAAATAAAATTGTATATATGATAAAATATCTAGATAGTTATATTGAGTTACTACCGGAAACAAAACTTTAGTCCACCTCAATTATTGAAAGTTTACAAAATTAAAGTTTCATCCAGGTAATTCCGGACATCAAACGGTTCTGCTTTTCCGGACAGTGTGTTAACGCGTAATATATGGTTTCCGTTACGGTAATAAATAATTTCTTAACTCCCTTATGTGTTTAAAACACAGACAGTAATTGACTATACAGAATCATTCTGCTTAGAATATTTAAGTTAGTTTAGGTTTTAAATTATGAACATTTGTACCTATATTATTGTTCTGTACGTTTTCTATTACTTTTATTTTAAATCTGGCCTGTTTTCTTAGATCATATACAAATAACACTTGTTTATTAGGCTGCTATGTAAAAGATTCAAATAACAGATTATGTCAAATATTATATATTTTAATCTTATTATATATTTTTAAATACACTTTATATATCTAACAATTACTTAGAGAAAAGTTTGAGATCAATATAAGTTGTTTTATAGTTTCTAAATTAACAACATAGGCACCATATCTTGTGGAAAAATATGAAGAAAATGCAGCATAAAATATTAACGAGAGGCTACATAAATATAATAATAGAATAGAGCTCAAAATATATAATTAGGACAATTATGAGTGTATATGGTGACATAACAAACTAATTTAAACTTTTCTTAATGTATATTCACAAGTATAACTAACATGAAGTGGATAGAGAAGTAAGGTAATCAAGCTTCACTTGGAAAATCTATTGTTTGCGAAGTCTGTCTTAAAAAGGAATAGGAGGGCGGTTAACAGATTAGATAAGTTGCCCGATTATGGCGTGAAAAAGATCTAAAAATAATTCCTACCTGGTGTTCATATATAATCTCTAACTTGAGTACAAAATGTTAAAGCTTTAAATGGAAAGTGTGAGTGGTTATTTCCCCAACAGAAAAATGTCGTTTTAGATATATCGCGTGTTGGAACAACTGCAATTATTAAACTACTATTGATAAAAACAATATTTCAAGACAGAAATGTAATTTTCCAACTTGATATATTAAAGAAAATATTTCACGTTCCAGCAAAATACAATGTGGAATCTCGACTTTTAAAACGCTATAACGTAGGCTTTTGTATTAAACTAAGTTTATTTTATTACTGAATAAAATCGAGTATGATTCATTCAACATACGGAACTAAATTTAACACAGAGATAATTAAAAAATCCCAAAAAATTTAAGCTTTACAGAACAGTAACAAATGTAAAACTAAGTAGACGTCTCAAATTTCCTAAAATTCAACTGTTTTTCACTTTAATATTCGTATTATTCTAATACGAAGATACGTTCAATGTTTTTAGAAGATATCGGAAAAGCGCGTTTTCTAAACTACTAAGATGTTTTGCAATCATAGTGTCAACTCAACTTGTAAAGTTTTAATGCATTTAGATATTTAGTAGTTGCATCGTAATAAAACATGAGAGAAAGTTAATGTAAATTATGTTTTAAATTAAAATTAGATCAAGACATTTTGAATTAAGTGCATAAACAAGTAGGATACGCCCCACTATAGCAAGCCAATCAGAAGCCAGCATTTTGTAGTGACGTCATTCCAAGATGGCGGCGCCCATGGCACTTTATTTCCCGCCAAATTTCCTAACCTCACTTTTTAAATTTTAACTCATTTTGCTCAGTTCTGGCAACCTATGCTCTATGATACATTATTTTACATATACACCATTATATATATATATATATTATATACTGTAAATTATATGTATATATGTTCCATGGTTCGACTATTATATACTCTATGCGATTGATACTATCATATGGCAATGTATATACAATATTATACATATACTTTACAGCTACACCATTATATAAATATAATCTAGGATATATTAAAAAGTGACGTCACACGTCACTTGACCGCATGGGCTGAGTGAATATATACGTCATCTGAGGCTGAGCCAGTGACGTAGGCGGTTTCGTGACGTAATGAGGGAAAGTTTAAAGTTCAGGGTCACGGGGAGGTTATTTAAAAAAAGTACTACCTCACACGCGTAAAATTCGATTGTGATTCGATAGGTTAATCGATATAAAAAATTTAATGAAAACAATCGAATGATACGAGTGCGAGGTAGTACTATTTCAAAAATTACTTTATTTTATTTACAATGTTTGTTCTTAATTACAATACGAATCTTCAGCCGTTGTTGGTTATAATCGAAGTTGATGATCCCGGAGAGTTGCGGTCATCGTGTTTTTTCCTGTTGAAAGAAGGTAGATACTTTGATCCCTGCGCAGACTCCATGTTGTTTTTTTTTTTGACACCGATCTGTTCTGATAGGTGTTTCCATTTCATTACCGTCAGGTAGAAATACTACCTGACGGTAATGAAGTAGAAACATCTATCAGATCTTGAGTGACATAATATTATTATTATTTTGTGAAGAGCGTCTCGGAGAGCTCGATGTTCACCGGTCGAGAGCCGGAGGTGAACTGACTATTCGCTAGCTAGCGTTTTGGTATCAAACAAAACGGTGGGGGTAAAAGTGAGGTGGGGCGGAGCAGATGGCGGACGGCAGATGGCAGGCGGCAGGTGGCAAGTGCGCGGCAGATGGAAGTCCCCCCACTACACCAGTCCCCCACTACACCAGTCTCCCCACCAAGTTTTACATCGCACAATAACTAGTTTACATGTGTTAGTTAGGGTTTAGCTCTTAGACTGTCAAGACCTTAGCTCCGTAACTGAAAACTTCAATAATGTTTGCTCAACACTGTATAAGTATAACAGCTACTATGATCTAAACCGGTGCATGTATTCATATGGTGCTTTTTGCGTAGCAAACAACTGGCTAAAAGTGTTTCAACCTCGATTTTTCTTCGACGAAACCGCTCATTGTCCATTAAAAGCGTAGACCTTCTGTCTTCATTGTCAGGGAAGTAGAATGTAGTGTCAAGGGGACTACTGAAGGTCACCTTCCTCATGTTCCTGTAAAACTGCGACATTTTTCAGACCCTCTAGGTAGATGTTCATCCGTTAAGAGCTGGAAGAATAATGATGTAGCGTTATTGTGTATGATAGCCACCTACCCCCCACCACAACGTTACCTTGTCCTTCAAACCATTGTTTTTACGCTACGGATGCTATACTTTTGGTTAGATTTAAATTTAGATTGCACCTTCTTGTTCATTTTGTCAAGCCGTGTAATTGAAGTACTCACATGTTATACTTTGAACCAAAAACAAAGAAAATATTTAGGTTTGTCCTTGAAAATAGTTGTTTTTTCGCTGTTGCTGCTATACCCTTGGTCGGATCTGAATTCTGTTTGCACCAACTTGTTCCTCTGATCAATCTGCGTAATTTGAGTACCCATATGGCATATGTTAAACTAGAAATAAAGAAATTATTTAGATTTGACCTTTAAAATAGTTATTTTTGGCTATTACTGCTATACCCTTGGTCGGATCTGAATTCTGTTTGCACCAACTTGTTCCTCTGATCAATCTGCGTAATTTGAGTACCCACATGGCATATGTTAAACTAGAAATAAAGAAATTATTTAGATTTGACCTTCAAAATAGTTATTTTTGGCTATTACTGCTATACCCTTGGTTGTATCTGAATTATGTTTGCACCAACTTGTTCCTCTAATCAATCTGCGTAATTTGAGTACCCACTTGGCATATGTTAAACTAGAAATAAAGAAATTATTTAGATTTGACCTTCAAAAATAGTTATTTTTGGCTATTACTGCTATACCCTTGGTCGTATCTGAATTATGTTTGCACCAACTTGTTCCTCTGATCAATCTGCGTAATTTGAGTACCCAATTGGCATATGTTAAACTAGAAATAAAGAAATTATTTAGATTTGACCTTCAAAATAGTTGTTTTTAACTATTACTGCTATACCCTTGGTCGGATCTGAATTCTGTAATAACTAAACATTAATCTCTCCCGAAAAATCAATACATATCTTCCATTATTTTAAGAAACGAGAATTTTCTGAATTTTCTAAGTCCCTAAGGTCATCTGAACATTTTGCCAAAGCGGGGAATAGAGCAGTAAGTGATTCTCACTTTGACCACAAACTACTCTATTCCCCGCTCTGTATTAGGAGAAGAGGCCTAGTTTAATGCTCGCAATTATAGGCATAAACCTGATAACGGAACGCTATCCTCTCCCCCGAAAAGTTATCCCCTCCCCTCCCCCCAAAAAATAAATAAATAAATAAAAGCAAAATGGTCAGTTAACAACAGTCGCGCACTCTGAAACCGCAAGGACGTTCATCACTGTGTAGGTGTCAGAGTTTTACGAACCGAAGTACAATAATTACCTGACCAAGATCCCCTTAAATTTAACCAAAAATAAGCAAACTGATTGAATCTGTTTCTCGTGAGTAAGGGCTAAGATGGGCAATGTCAACCGGTTTGCGCGCCGTATTGACATAAGGTCGGTTTTCGCGCCATACCTTTTTTTTTGTAAGGGGCTAGGAAAAGGATGAGAAACATACTGATTAGTTAAAGTTAATTTTACAAAGACCAACCAAGGACGGTTTTGCAAAGGTCAGCAGTATCACTGAAACCCGGTGGGACGTAGACCCAAACACCCGGCGTCAGGCTGCTGCGAACCCAAGTTTTGACCCAAGGCCAGTTTTAAAGCGTGAAAGAAAAGTACATATTTAATTAGTCAATAAAACACTTCAAAGACCAACACCACAAATAATTACAAACAGCAACACTAACTACATCTTATAGCAGCAAACTACAAGCTATAATCTAACAAATAAACTAACATGCATAACAAACTAACATGCTAAAGTAGAATCTTTAGTATACAGGGGTACCACCTCTATACTAAAGATGCTATTACAGACAGCTAAGGCGAACAGCTAGTTAGGCTGCCAGCCTAAAACTGTGAGACTACTGCAGCCAGACCCTCGCTTTTATAGCCGACAGAGGAGCAGGTGCAAAGGCAAATGTCCGTGGGGCAGATGCACTCTACTACATTCGCCGCGTCGCAAAAGTAATTTAATACGGTGTCGACGTAATACTTTTGTATTTTTATTTTGACGGTTCATTTGATATGTTTTACACTTAGATATGCAATAGCTGAAACACACGCACTTACGACAAGCTTTCTCGTCAACTTGATTTCCTGGTATTTTTATAATAACTAGAATGGGTTTCGTTAGGTGTCGCAAAAAAAAGATCTAGAATAAAGAAACACAATAACTTATACTTTATGTCTGGTATATATGTTACAATTGTTCATAAAAAATAAAAAAACTAAAACAAACTTTAAAATGTTTTGAATTTCGGCCAGGTAAATTAATAAATTAATGAAAAAGTACATCACAAATACTGCTGTATAAGTTTGTGTGTTCAAATTAAATGTACATGGCATAAAAAATTATAAAGTATAAATCTTGCGTTATTTTACAAAATCCTTGATCTTAATAAGTATTAACGGTTGGCACGTTAAATGACAGAAACACTATATATAAATTTTCCAACACCTTAACAATACTTTGATTTCAATATTTTCCTTACCCCACAGTAATTTCCCAAGTTATACCGAACTTATATAAACGCTTTTAATATAACTTTCTATCACCAATGAATATAAGCTTGAAAATGACGTCAAGAAGAGTCTTTAGGAGAGAATAGTGACAAATGATATATTAATATATTTCTGGTGTTAAATTTACATGAATAATTAAGTTTAAATATATAGTGGTTATTGTTCGGGTTTAAATACAAATTTTGTGACATATTTATTTGAACTACGTTTTATAACACTTTGCAATGCTCAAACAACCGTCCAAAACACGGTTATAACTTCATAAAAAAAGCTCAATGTTAGTCTGATCTACCTCCGAGTCGGCGTATCGGATAGCTAATTTTGATTACAATATGAATATATAAAAACCTCACAACCCTCCGATACAATTTTTTAATCAGTGTACTGGGCTTCGGATAGCCAAAGGTGCTATGTCCCACGGCGCGCCGCGCCGCCGCGCCGGTGCCGCGCCTGGCATAGTTACTTTAAAAATATATTTCAAATAAAATAAAAAACTAGCCCGGAAGTATGCTTTTCTTCCCAGCCTCTGGAGTTAATTATTGACACAGTAGTAATATAGGGAAACTCTTTTCATGTCTATTTTTAACCATCCAATTTATTTGTTATTGAATTTATAGGTCGTTCAATAAAGACTGCCACTTTAAAATCAATGTAAAGCGCATTTTTTTGAGTTAACTTTTTATTACCTATATTTAAATGCATAAGGAACGGAAAGAGTCTAAGTCAAATCTAGCAAGACAGCCAGATATAGCATTTAATAAAACTGTAAGTAGAAAAATATTCGCTTCCCCGTATTCATTTGATAAAATGCAGTGTTAATTAATATATCATCATGTGGAAGAAACATATGTCAGTGAACTTAATTTTGAATAAAACTCCAGGATATACTAAATACCCCCGTAGCAGCAAACCTGCATACTCAGAGAATTTCAAATGCATATTAATTTATCTTAATACCACATAAAGCCACATACCAAGTTTCATCAATATACATTCATAAATAAACGATTTATGACATTTTAATTATTCTCCATAAGAATAACATGGCGGCTGAGTATGCAGCTTTGCTGAAATAAGGAACACTAAAAATGGGCTTTTATACAAATATCATTATAACTCAACTAGGTAAAGCCACATACCAAGTTCTATTAATTTATGTTCATAATTAAAGGAGATAACACGTTAATTATTCTCCATAAGAATAACATGGGGCTGAGTATGCAGGTTTGCTGCTACGGGAACTATCGGGCAAAAAATGGATTTTTGTGCAAATATCAATAGACCACAACCAAATAAAGCCATATACCAAATTTTGCCAGTTTACGTTCATAAATAAGCGAGATATACAATTTTTCTTTTTCTCCATAAGAATAACATTAGACAACGTACTGTGTTTAGCACTTTCAATATCTCGGTAATCAATTGACGTAGAGCAATGATCAAAATACCAAATTGTTTGTTTTTTTTTAAGCTGAATTAAATGGTGAAAATTAAAATTTGATTTAAATTATAATTACATGTGAAAACCCCAAAAAACACATTTTTGGGGTACAAAACCCCCCCAAAACCCCCCCCCTTTGGATGGTGCGATTCATCTGGTTTTCGAACTCGTTCAAATAAATGGTACTTTACACATTTGTACCAAATTTCATTAAGATCGGACCTTTTTTACGAGAGTTCTCGTGCTTACGGACACATATATATATATATATATAAATATATATATATATTTATATATATATATATACATATATAAAAATTTGAACGAATGGTGTTTTTGGCATCTGGGGACCTCAAAATGAAAAGTTATCATGGTCTCGGGCTTAAGTCTTACCATGAGACCTACGGTAATAGCTTCTTCCCTATAGGGGAAATTCGCTAAAATTAAAGATGAAATCACAAGATAAACGACATTCATTTTAAACACTTCTTTGTAAACTCAACAATTAACAAGCAGTTAAGATGTATAACAATTTCCAGCCGTCATTTTCCAAGATTGTTGACAAAATATTATCAATTGATCCATGGCAACGTCTGAATACTTTAACAGTTCAATCAACCTTACTTTTAAATTGACAGGCATATATGTGATATTGATATACAAATATCCAAAAGTAAAATCATTTGTAGCATTTTATATTTCGGGACACTTCTTCGTATAAACGGTCAATAAAGCGTAAGAACATAATCGGTCCCGGCATCGGCCCCTGAGTTACTCCTACATTGTAGTCATGAACACAAAAAACACGTGGGCTAGGGGCTAGAGGTTACAGGCACTTTTTACGGCACTTGTCTTGTCGCGAAGAGCTAATTATCTTGTTCAACCGCCGGCGTCCTCCAGTTTCGATAAATAAGTCTCAATATCGCATCCGCTCTTGTTATGATGTAGTTTGCTTTATTAGCAGCTAAACTGCCCAATGGAACCAGTCCGGAGAATGCAAATTGCGCTGTCTGATTACTACTTAAGTGTAATTATGCGTCTAGGACCGCCCGAGGGTGTGGTCGCGTTTGCGCGTGTGAGAACACAGGCATGTGTGTGTGTGTGTGTGTGTGTGTGTGTGTGTGTGTGTGTTTTGACTTATCGCCCCGTCTGGCCTTGATACCAATATCATCTTAATTGTCGGATATTTTTTGTTGCAAGAGGGTTGACTAATAAATATAAATGCATTATATAGTTTTCCTGTAATTACGGTCAAACAAGTTACACCAAGACCCTAGCTGTTTAAGGCTTCGCTTAAAGTATTTTGATTACGGTTAATTATTGTCGATACAGTTTAGCGGTGCCCTCTTGCGTGTATTGGCTTGCAGTTACAACCTAGTTTTTATTATGAATTTTACTATTTTCTTTGTCGCGGAAATAACAAAATATGATTTGTCGCTTTGCAATTCATCTGAAAGGGTATCAATTTATAATAACTAATAATACGAGAATAATATGTGATTTTACTTGGTTTATATTGTGCGACCATTAAGAATCTATGATCGTCAAAATAGTTTTAATTACAAGTTATAATGAATCAACGAATTGATAAGTAATTAGATACAAATTTTATACCGATCTTATTAAAAAAATTGTTCTTCTACATCAATAACTTGAAATGTGAAGGAAGAACGTTAGTTATCTCCGTAAAAAGTCTGTAATTGATGTTTTCTCGAAGAAAGTTGCATGATCACCTTCGATCCTGATCAGTGCCGGAAGATGTATTTACGAATGACAGCCCCATCTAGCGGCGAGTGAGAAGCAGTACGAATCGCAACTGCTGAGTGGCATGCACCTGGCGGGGGACGGGGTAATTAAGTCGGACCGGAAGCGGAATACGTGAATGGTGGTAACGATCCTGCAAGTTTGGCAGGGCGAAATGAAAACGGGGTCAACCCGCGAGCCCTTTCCCCTAAACGAAAGTTCGATCCTCGTTGTGTGTGTTTTGACAACATCGGGTTGACCAAACACTGTCATTACAGGGGACGCGCATTTTGAAAGTGCACTCTATCGGAAATGATTGTAATCACTGATCGATGGCTTTCCCCGCTGCTAACCTCAACCTTGGGAACCTCGCAGTCGCGGTGCAGCGGGGGTCAAGGTAACTCGGGAACCGACCTAACCCACTTCTGGGAAATGGGATTCCCCTTGTCTTCCTTACTGCAACGAGGCCTCGTTAGCTAAACGGTTAATTGCAAGGTCGCCGCTTAATTAACTGTTTTTAACCCCGTGTCGTTTAATTAGACTATACTAGTAGTTTTGGGATTAGCTACTAACAATGGAAGTACTAAATGTTGTCCTTAATATAATTAACTAATTGAAACTGTTTAGAATAAATGGGAAACGTAAGAAAATTATTAATTTTATTGGCTTTCCCCGAAATCATTGCTTTTTCAGGTGATTTTACATTAATAGTCAAATCAAATTACACATCTGATGAAATACCAACACAAAATTTGTTTAACTTGGCACTTTTATTATCTAATGTATGGCCTTAAGAGAGGTTGTATACAAAAACTAATATTTTTCTCCAATTTTCTCACCAATACCTTGGACTTAAGCAAAGAAAGCTATTAATTTATAGTTTATATTATATTTTTCAACAAAAGCATAATTACATTATAGACCAGTCGGTGTCTCTTTCTCCACACGGGGATTTTGCAGTTTTAATTTCTGACGTTATCACATATACAATACAAAAATTACGTTTACAATAAATTACGTATATAATATTGAATACGTACAATATCGTGTGATATAGTGTGTAATAACTTGTTTTGTCTAAGACTGATCAGTAAAATAAACATATGAACGAATGCGTCTTAGTGTTCTTTTGGTTAAAATCGCAATCTTCCAATCAAATTTTAGCTCGATCGATCCAGTATGCATAATTTATTTGTAACATATATCTAATTGAGAATGGTCTATTCTCAGTGGTAACGTTTAACAAAAATACATACAGGTTTATTATATATGTAGTAAAAAGTATTGTAAGTTGAAGTTAAAGCAATTTAATAATACAGAACAATTAGTACTTTCATTTATAACTGTGTGTAGGATTAGTAATTATATCGTATTAATTTAAGGATTAGTAAATGAAAAATAATTTGGGTAATAACAAGTTTTATTCACTTATTTATAGGTTTGTAATATCCTCGAAGTTTCACTCGCTAATAGAGAAGACAAGCAAGGGTATTAAATAACTTAGTCCAAATAGTTTTAAGACATTAGTTAATGTTCATTTACCCAAAGAAATTACAGTATTATTCAGTTTTTGTCTCACCTTATATGTATGCAGACCTTCATTAATAATATTACTGTAATGCCTGTTTGAAATTTGATATAATTGTAAGGTAATGTCTGAAGTTCAGTTTACATTGGGTGTGATATACGATTTCAGCAAACAAGGATTTTGCCCATATCAGAAGGATAATAATAAACAAAATATATATATATATATTTCGAACATATATTTAACATAAGAAACCACATTACAGTATAAAAAAGGTCTAACACTAAAATAAAATAAGTCGAACCACATCACAGCCACAGTAAAATTGTCCCAAGACCTGAACGTAAAAAAAAACACTTAAATCTAAATATAAATAATAATGGAGGACATAAAAAGGCCAAACGAACTATCAAAATACTCAACATTTTGAGTAGTACATAATATTAAAATTTCACATGTTATAGACACTGACATATTCAGCTAGTCCTGTTGCTAAAAGATGTGTTTGCATGTTCTCATTTTAATTTCAGAAAGTTTGCTATCATGTTATTTAAGATATACGGTATTTCGACAAAAACGGTTTACGTACATATTAGATAGTGATAATAATTAAATAATTATGATTTTTTTGTACACAGATTAAAAATGAGAAACTTTTTATAACTTACCTTATGTTCTAAACGTGTAAAAACATATACAATTAAATTGAATAAATAATGTAAGGCATAAACCTGCCGAACGACCTATCAAAATACTCAGCGTTTTGAGTAGGATCAATATATTATAACAAAATTGCATCGTGTCTTGACACCAAATTGATTGCCAAAAAACGTCAAAGACCTAGCTGAAAAAATTATGTATGTTATTGTATACATTTTAGTACTATGCTTATCATATTAGGTGTGATATGCAATATTACGGTAAACAGCATACGTACACATCAAAAGGTTAATAATAAATTTAATTAAATTTTGTTGCATGCAAAGATTTAACATTAGGTTAACAGGATTATTGGTGTAAGAGATAAAGTGGCCAATCTGACCCAATATTCAGTCACCACAACAGTAAAATTGTCGAAGTCCTGAACGTTACGAAATTTTTAAAATGCAATATGATTATACCAGAAGCCATAAGAAGGTCGTTCGACTTATCAAAATAGTCAGCGTTTTATACCAAGTTTTATTAATTTATCTTCATAATTAACGGAGATAACGTTTTACTTATTCTGCATAAGAATAACATGGGACTGAGTACGCAAGTTTGCTGCTACAAAAACAATAAACCAATAAACTGTTTTTTTTTGTGCAATAGACCACAACGATATGAAGTAATATACCGTACCAAGTTTTGTCAGGCTAAGTTAATAAATGAGCGTGTGTTAGTTTCTTATTAAACAGTTTAAAAAAAAAACCTTAGATAAATTTAATTAAATCATATTAAAAAGGAGAGTACTTTATTTATTCAAACGTAAAACATGAATAAAACAATTTTTCTTGTATTTTCTTATAATTACAATATTGTAGGCTATTAGCGTTGACTATAGTCAATGCTATTAGTATCTCGTACTTTCGTATCTATTTCGTACGAATCTGTACGAGCAGGTGTGGGTACAGCTGTTCGACTGTCTGAATGTCTGTCTGTCCTTGATTTGTGGTCCACGTGTTGAATGAATCTAAGGTCGACACAACACTTTGTAGAAGTAAAAGTTGTTTTGATTAGTAGTAAAACACTTGTTAATTTAGCCTTAATATATTTTGTATGTAAATTTCTCATTTTATTCAGTCATTATAGAAATTAAACCAACCAATTGCGTTGTCACATCTGTTTCTTCTCAATATAAAAGAATCATTGCACAGTAACTGAGAAATCTGTAAAATTCCCACAACACGACTCCAATCTATCTATCTCCAATCCATTTTAAGTAATCAACTATAACTGAATTGAATAAATCTGAATTGAAGGTTTTGGCTGAATTTTTTTACTCGTAGTTCTTGAATACAGTTTGACTCTGCATGTATTGAATATCACTAATCACTTTTGCAATTATGTTGTTGGTTCATATTAATACATTTCCAAAATGAAACAAAAAGGCAATCAAAAATCTCTAAAGATTCAACCGTTATTGCTCAAACCGCTTCATGAATTTATTTTTCTAGTAATCAAGACAAAAAAAAAATGTTTTTTACGTGTATTTTTGGTGAAAAATTATTTTCAACTTTTTGCTTCACGAGTAAAATATAATCACTAACCAGATATGTTTATCAATGTAACAAATAAGTCTCTTATTATTTACTGCCTAATTTGCTTTACATATCAAATTATATGATTCCTCATAAGTCTAAATGAATAGAAATGCAACATAACAATTTATTTTATGAAAAATCAAATATGTGATACACTTTTTATGAAAGGATATAAGTGTATTATAGTGAATAACACATTTACAACGAATATATAATAGATTTAATTTATAATGGTCCATTTTAAAATTGTTATTGACATTTAAAAAACAAATCTATGACATGTTACACAATGTATAGTGAAGTTTTACCTTACAAATTCTGAAAAGAATAATAAACACCTTTTATATGCATATTTAAAACCGGATAGCTGTGATTTAAGAACCGGTTAAGACTCCGGAACCTGGATAAGTCCCCGCCAGAGGTGCTACGTTTCGACTTTATTGAAGACCGTTTTGAGCATAGTTGAATACACAGACGGGGCACCGCCGCGCCGGCATCTACCGTGACATCTGCCGTGACATCTGCTCTCCTCTGTCTGACAACGTCAACGCTGGCGGCTATAAAACCAAGGAGAGGCTCGCACAGGGCTCGCAGTCGCAGGTCGACAGCCTAGCTAGCTGTTTGCCTGCGCTGTCAGCAATAGTATCTCTAGTATAGAGTTGGTACCACTGTATATTAGAGATGCTACCTTAGCTTAAGGGATGTATGTTTATTATTAAACATGTTAGAGTAACGCTTGTAGTTTTCTGCTAGTAAATGTAGTTAGTTTAACTGATTGTGGTGTTTGATGTTGGTTTTTTTGAAGTGTTTTATTTACTAATGAAATATGTACTTTTCTTTCACGCTTTAAAACTGACCTTGGTCAAAACTTGGGTTCGCAGTAGCCTGGCGCCGAGTGTTTGGATCTAAGTCCCACCGGGTTTCAGCGATACTGTTGACCTTTGACCTTTGTAAAACCGACCTTGGGTGTTCGTTGTAAATTTACTTAATCTTGGAATATAAACTCTCTTTGTAAACTACCTTGGTCAAAACTTGGGTTTGCAGTAGCCTGACGCCGGGTGTTTGGATCTAAGTCCCACACTGATTAACTTTAACTGATCAGTATGTTTCTTATCCTTTTCCTAACCCCTTACAAAAAGGTATGGCGCGAAAACCGACCTTAAGTCTTTACGGAACGAAAACCGGATGACTACCTATCTTAGCCCTCACTCACGAGAAACTTTTTGTGCAAACATAATTCAGATACGACCAAGGGTGTAGCAGTAATAGCCAAAAACAACGATTTTGAAGGTCAAATCTAAATAATTTCTTTATTTCTGGTTTACACTATGTTAAGTGGGTACTTAAATTACACGGATTGATCAGACGAACAAGTTGGTGCAAACAGAATTCAGATCTGACCAAGGGTATAGCAGTAATAGCCAAAAACAACTATTTTGAAGGTCAAATCTAAATGATTTCTTTATTTCTGGTTTAACATATGTCAGATGGGTACTCAAATTACGCGGATTGATCAGACGAACAAGTTGACGCAAACAGAATTCAGATTGACCAAGGGTATAGCAGTAATAGCCAAAAAAAATTATTTTGAAGGTCAAATCTAAATAATTTCTTTATTTCTGGTTTAACATATGTCAAGTGGGTACTAAAATTACGCGGATTGATCAGACGAACAAGTCTGTGCAAACAGAATTCAGATCCGACCAAGGGTATAGCAGTAATAGCCAAAAACAACGATTTTTGAAGGTCAAATCTAAATAATTTCTTTATTTCTGGTTTAACATATGCCAAGTGGGTACTCAGAATACACTGGTTTAAATCATAGTAACTGTTATAATTATATAGCGTTGAGAAAACATTATTGAAGTTTTCAGTTACGGAGCTGAGGTCTTGACAGTCTAAGAGCTAAACCCTAACTAACACATGTAAACTAGTTATTGTGCGATGTAGAACTTGGTGGGGGGACTGGTATGGTGGGGGGACTGGTGTGGT
Organism: Allygus modestus; assembly: GCA_963675035.1. NCBI lineage: Eukaryota > Metazoa > Arthropoda > Insecta > Hemiptera > Cicadellidae > Allygus > Allygus modestus. Next base: position 483,713,281 of record OY776111.1, on the reverse strand, counting down.
GGGGGAAGAGCCGAGTACCTAACCTACACGCAGACGCTATATCACTATGCGCCCAGCTCTTGCGCGGTACACATGGATTCACAAATACAAGACAATAATGTTTCTTACACATCTTCATCTTTTAATATTTACCAAGCTGGCACTAATGAAACGACTGATCAAATACAAGTACAAGAAGTGTCTACCACAACATCCTCTGATGCAGAAGCAATTACGTTATCCTTGGTGGGTTTTAACTAACGGATATTTTATTCGAATTCCCCCGCACCAGCTGCCATCTGCCCCGCGCCATCTGCCCCGCGCCAGCTGCTTTGTAACCATCTGCCACGCTCCATCTGCCCCGCATCCTACACTTTTACCCCCACCATTGTATTTGATACCAGAACGCTAGCTATCGAATAGTCAGTACACCTCCGGATCTCGACCGGTGAACATCGAGCTCTCCGAGACGCTCTTCACAAAATAATAATATCATGTCACACGAGATCTGATAGATGTTTCCACTTCATTGCCTATCTGTAGTTGAGTGGTGTTTTGAGGTCTGCTGACCTTTAGCGATTAATAATAAATCTGTATGATTTCTGCGCTCATTTCGTAATATGCGTAAGTATACGCAAAATATTGAATGTAATTATCAAATAAAACCTGTGAGAGTTTTTTAAAACATCCTCAGGATGACCCTGAACTTGGCCTATCTCACCGTTATATGGTCTACACTATTATATATGCTACAATAATAAGGGGTTTTCTCCAAACCCTCTTCTTCTTGCTCTATTGTAGCGTTTCTGAATTACTGTAAGTCACCTAAAAAATCCAGTTGTAACAGGTTAAAATACAGCTCTGTGATTGGTCGGAATAAGCTCGCTCCCCATTGGTCGTATTAGGCGTTCTGATCGCTGATTGGTTGTTGGTGCCTATATATACCGGTGCAGACAGCCTTCCACATTCATTCTGTTCCAGACTTTTGTGTTGGTCAGAGGTCCTTGCGCTGCTTCATTCTCTGCTATTGTGGTAAGTGAGTTGTGATAGTATTGTGCAATTATTACAGTAAGTGCTACTATAATTTGTCGTTAGTATTTAACGCGTATTATATTTGGTGTATCAGGTCTAAACTCAGTTTTATTGTATAACATAACCCTACTTTTATATCTTAACCTCACTTTTGAGAGTCAAACATATAGTTCTATTTCATAGTCTCACTCTTTTAGTCAGACATAACCTCACTTTAATATTTTTAATTATTATTTTACCAGGCCTATCGTCGTATTTACTCAAGTTTCTCTTTGGGTTCACATAACCTTACTTTTGCTTAACATAACCTCACTTTATTGTTTTAATTTATATTTAACTTTTAGTTTGATTCAACTAGTAAAATGGCTAAAGTTGTTCAACCCGTTGAAGTACTTAGTGACGAGCAGGTTTATGTTAAAAAGTTTGGATTGTACGGAACGAAAACTATTTTCAAATTTTCTAACCCTCCTCCTGATACTAGTGAGATAGATTGGCTCAGACAAGGTTTTGCCAAGATTGTAAATGAGATGAAAGGACAAGCCCGCGAAAATGATCAGCTCGGGTTCACTTTGCAGAGTCTTAACCTAAAAAGTAGAGATCCGGGGTATGTCGCATTTCGACCCGCTGGTGAAATTGATGAAGACATCCTTTGGCAAATTTTTGGAGAGATCATACAGTCAAATTCTGAATCCGTCAAGTCCACTGACACTTTTAAAGTAGAATGTACTCGAGTTAATCTCCCTGTAGGTTCTGGGAGGGTACGACCTGGTATCTTTAACACGTTTGACGAGGAGTGCAAAGCAAGGAAAGGTTTCGTAGTTATTAAAAATAAAGACAACTTGTGTCTCCCCAAGGCCTTGGTTGTAGGTATCGCTCATACAACAAAGGATCCTCAGTACAAGTCAATTAGGCAAGATGATAAAAAAAGGCAAACCGTGAGGGCTCAGGAACTTATTCGACGGGCTAGAGTAGAGATGCCCGAGGATGGTGCGGGAATCCCAGAACTTGAGAAGTTTCAAGACTTGTTGAAAGATTTCAAAATAACCGTGTTCAATTATGATAATAAAGGCCGGGACGTTTATTTCGAGGGCAGTGTTGAAAATGCTAAATTCAAGATCAACCTGTTGTTTTACAACGGGCACTATAACGTAATAACTAGTTTGACTGCTGCTTTCGTTTGTAAATATTTTTGTGAAGTTTGCCATGTTCCCTATGATCACAAAGGTGTGCACAGATGTTCAAACATCTGTTCTCAGTGTCAGACCATCTCGCCTCCCTGCAAAGAGGAGCATGGAGGAATAGTTTGTTCAAAATGTAATATGACTTTGAGAAATCAACAGTGTTTCACTGCTCACCAAGTCGATAAATGTAAAGTTGTCAAAAAGTGTCTTGATTGCGGTAAATTAGTTTGGATTAGAGACAGATCCACGCCCCACAAGTGTGGAGAAGTCTATTGTAAACCTTGCGGATCTTTCCAAGATCCAAATCACAAATGTTTCATACAGCGGAACGATGGTAAGCCTAAACCAAAGGACTACATTTTCATTTTCTTTGATCTGGAGACTCGCCAAGACGAGTCTCTCCCCTCTGATCCCGAACAAAAAGTACATAAAGTAAACTTGTGTGTTTCCCAGCAGTTTTGCTACCAGTGTATCGAAACAGAATTTTGCAGGGTTTGTAAAAACCGTACGAGAGTCTTCAACTCTGACCCTGTTAAAGATTTCATGGAATACGTCATGGAAGTCCGAAAAGGTTTTAAAGATGTCTGTGTAATTGCCCACAACGGTCAGGGCTTTGATTTCCAATTTTTGTTAAAGTATGTTCTTGAAAAAACTAAATTCACACCCGATCTGGTCATGAAGGGTTGCAAAATTATTCTCATGGAAATGGACAACGTTAGATTTGTGGACTCACTTAACTATTTCCCCATGGCCCTCGCTGCGCTCCCTAAGTCATTTGATCTGCCTCCGGAGAGAAAGAAGGGTTACTTTCCTCACTTGTTCAACACTCTGGCGAACCAAAATTATGTAGGCCCTATCCCCGATAAACAGTACTATTGCCCAGAGTCAATGTTTAAAAAGTCCAATAAGGCCTTTAAAATCTGGTACCATGAAAGAGTAGCGGAAAACTATGTATTTGATTTTCAAAAGGAAATGTTGGAGTATTGCATCTCTGATGTGGAGATCTTGGCCCAAGCTTGCCTTAAGTTCAGATCGATATTCCTCCAAGAGTGTAATGTTGATCCTTTCCTAGAGGCTGTAACGATCGCTAGTGCTTGCAACTTGGCCTTCCGCCGCAACTTTTTGAAACCAAACACGATCGGCCTCATCCCAAAGAACGGCTACCGTTTAGTGGATAACCAGTCAGCTATTGCCATTCAGTGGTTGAGCTGGGAAGAAGAGAAACGTGGAGTGAGGATCGAGCATGCGGGGCGGGGTAAAGAAGTAAAGATTAACAAACTGAAAGTAGATGGGTTTGACAGGGAAAACATCTACGAGTTTCATGGATGCTACTGGCATGGATGCCCCAAATGCTTCCCGTTCAATCGAGAGGCTCCTCTGAAGGAGGATCCCTCAGACTCACTTCACTTAAGATACGAGAGAACTAAGGCCAAAATCGCTAAGTTTAGTGACTACGAAGTAGTCGAGATGTGGGAGTGTGAGTTTAGGAAATTAAAAAAAGAAAAAAAACTCAAACACTTGGACTCTCTCCCCATATTGAACACACTCCCACTAGACCCAAGACAGGCTTTCTTTGGGGGCAGAACGGGTAACTCTAAGACTTACCATAAATGCGTCGAAGGAGAAACGATCCAATATGTGGACGTTTGCTCGCTCTACCCGTATGTGTGTAAGTACGGAAAGTATCCCCTAGGTCATCCCACCATTCATGTAGGAGACAGAGAGTGCAGACAGAGAGGTCTCCAAGTAGATGGTTTATTGAAATGCAAAGTCCTACCACCAAGGGATCTCTACCACCCAGTACTCCCAGCAAGGATGAATAATAAATTAATGTTTGCCCTCTGTAAAACATGTGGTGAAAACCAAAACCAAGAAGACTGTGAACACGAAAGCGAAGAAAGAGCCCTGGTAGGAACTTGGACAATGGATGAGGTGCGGAAAGCGGTAGAGAAAGGCTATGTCATCCTCGATATGTATGAATTATGGGAATATGAAATGGCCACATACGAGAAAAGGGGACTCTTTACAGATTTCATCAATAAATTCCTGAAAATGAAACAAGAAGCGTCCGGCTACCCAGAATGGTATAAGACTCAGAATGATAAAGACCGGTACGTGCGGAACTACTTCACGCATGAAGGAATCAGGCTGGACCCCGCCAAGATTGCTGAAAATGAAGGTTTGAGATCAATGGCTAAACTCATGCTAAATTCATTTTGGGGTAAATTTGGACAGCGGGAGAACCAGACAAAGGCCACGATAGTCAGAGACCCCAAAACACTGTTCGGGATGATGACAAGACCCTATATAATAGTGAATAGAATACAGATAGTAAACGAAGAGGTAGTGGTAGTGAGCTGGGAGTACCTGGAGGAAGTCGGTGAGCCCTTAAGAAACGTGAATGTAGTCATAGCGGCCTATACTACTGCTCAAGCTAGGCTGAAACTGTATGAATATCTGGAGGCCCTGGGTTCACAAGTCTTGTACTACGATACAGACTCAACCCTCTATATTTATAAGGGAGGTTTGTACAGGGTTCCTACGGGGGATTACCTCGGGGAAATGACCGACGAGCTGGTTAAATACGGACCTGGATCTTTCATCGTTGAATTCGTTTCTGGGGGGCCTAAAACGTACGCATATCTTGTCTGGTCAACCAACAAACAAAAACTAAAATCTGTTTGCAAAATCAAGGGCCTCACCCTCAATTCTAAGACCTCCAAAACACTTAACTTTGAAAAACTAAAAGAAATGGTTCTTAGTGAGTCAGCTGAAAGCATAGAAATTAAGGAATCTAGAATCAGGAGGACGAAAGACCGCGATATTGTAACTGTGAATGAATCCAAACTTTTCAAAATTACTGGACCAAAAAGAAAGCTCGAGGGTGAGTACGACACACTACCCTATGGTTATAAAATCCAAAAACTTGAGTAAACACTACTGGTAGTATTGGGAACGATTCGTCCCCTTTGTAAAAAAAAAAAAACATGGTCACGTGGCCTGATTTCAGGTTTTAACTTGGATGATATAACCTCCAGCTCTGTCTCAGCCACTTTGGTCGCTGATCCTGCCCTAAATTGCTCTAATCTGTACTACTGCACAATACTTAAAATAAAATGGCTCACTTGACTTCATGAACAGTTCAATTGTAAATATAGTTGAGCATGTCTTGGACATTGTAAAAGTTCCCACTGTATGTATGTCTGTGTGGTTGTGTTTGTGTCTGTGTGTGAATGAAGGTCAATGGCGTGGGGGACGAAAAGCCCCGTAAACCTGAATGTAAATTGAAGGGTCTTGTACGTTGAGGCGTCTAGGTAAGTCCTTGGCTACTCCTTGGAAGGACCTAGAGTGAATGGTGTACTCAAGTTATTCCTTGAATCCATACGGTGGGACTTGTAAAAGTAAAAAATGAACGGAGGAGACAATTAGCTTGTTTTTTTTTTGGAAGGTCTCCACGGCTCATGGCGGTGGAGGGGCTATGGCTTTTTTTTTTCTAAAAATACTCTATCCTTTGTTTGCTAAAAAGGGAGAGGACATTAGTTCGTACTGGGCATCAACCAGGTAATCTGGATGGCCTACGTATGGAATAATGTTTAACCTGGGTGCATATGCACGGGATGGTCTCAAACCCCACCCAAGCAAACAGACACTTAGTATACGGGGTTAACGGCTATGAACACCGGGTTTCTAAGCGATAGCTATGATGGAATGGATGTCTGATAAGCTCTTTAGCGGACAAATTATTTTCTTTGCTATACTGGAACAGTGCGTTGTTCTTGTTTATTCCAGCAATAATAGCTGTTAACTGATGTATTTTATTATGTGTTTGAACAATAAAGACTGCTAACAAATGGAACAAGGGGTTTCGCACACCCTGTATAACGAAAATCCTAGTCTGTAAAAGGGCGCTGTCCCACCTTGTTTGCTGAAGTTAGCCCTAGTTGGCCTCGCTGCAACATAGTAACTGTTATAATTATACAACGTTGAGCAAACATTATTGAAGTTTTCAGTTACGGAGCTAAGGTCTTGACAGTCTAAGAGCTAAACCCTAACTAACACATGTAAACTATTATTATTGTGCGATGTAAAACTTGGTGGGGGACTGGTATGGTGGGGGGACTGGTGTGGTGGGGGAAGAGCCGAGTACCTAACCTACGCGCAAACGCTACACCACTATATGTCCAGCTCTTGCGCGGTACACATGGATTCACAAATACAAGACAATAATGTTTCTTCCACATCTGTCTCTTATAATGTTGAACACAATGGCACTGATCAAAAATATATCTGGTGAAATACAAGTACATGAAGTTTCTACAACAACACCATCTGATACAGAAGCAATGATGTTATCCTTGATGGACGTTTTATTAAACAATAATGGAATAAGGTGGTAAATGAATTCAAGAATTACCATCTGCCTCGCACCATCTGCCTCGCGCCATCTGCCCCGCACCACCTGCCCCGCGCCATCTGCCTCGTATCCTACACTTTTACCCCCACCATTTTATTTGATATCAGAACGCTAGCTAGCGAATAGTCAGTACACCTCCGGCTCTCGACCGGTGAACATCGAGCTCTCCGAAACGCTCTTCACAAAATAACAATGTCATTTCATTCAAGATCTGATAGATGTTTCCATTTCATTGCCATCAGGTATTATTTCTACATGACGGTAATGAAATGGAAACACCTATCAGAACAGATTGGTGTCGAAAAAACAACAACATCGATGACAACGAACAACGGGGAACTATTGTAAACATGAATTATAGTAAATAAAATAAAGTAATATTTGTAATAGTAATACCTCGCACTCGTATCATTCGATTGTTTCATTCGATTGTTTTCATTTGATATTTTATATCGATTATACTATCGAATCACAATTCGAATTTTACGAGTGCGACGTAGATTTTTTAAAAACACCCTCCCCGTGACTTTGACCTTTAAACTTTCCCTCATTACGTCACGAAACCGCCTACGTCACTGGCTCAGCCTCAGATGACGTATATATTCACTCAGCCCATGCGGTCAAGTGACGTGTGACGTCACTTTTTAATATATCCTAGATTATATTTATATAATGGTGTAGCTGTAAAGTATATGTATAATATTGTATATACATTGCCATATGATAGTATCAATCGCATAGAGTATATAATAGTCGAACCATGGAACATATATACATATAATTTACAGTATATAATATATATATATATATAATGGTGTATATGTAAAATAATGTATCATAGAGCATAGGTTGCCAGAACTGAGCAAAATGAGTTAAAATTTAAAAAGTGAGGTTAGGAAATTTGGCGGGAAATAAAGTGCCATGGGCGCCGCCATCTTGGAATGACGTCACTACAAAATGCTGGCTTCTGATTGGCTTGCTATAGTGGGGCGTATCCTACTTAAACAATTATCTAACTTATAGAACCACATACGCTGTGTGTTTAAAAAAAATCATTACAACTTTTGGTTTGTTGTGCTTTGGATAAAAAGGCTATGTGTCATTTTTATACATTAAAGTTAGCAACAATTTGTCTCCAGACCTTAATAAACAAAACATAAGGAAAACCAAAATTCAGTTTAAGCCAAAACATGTTTAAACATAATCAACTTCAACAAAAATTAGGTTAAATGATTAAAAAAAATTAAAATGTAAAAATGAAAAATGAAACCAAGTGCGAATGGTTGCAGAAATAAGAGAAGAATCTGAGGTGACTAGATTCAGGAAAGTAAAATAAAGGGCTACACATTTATTTTATACCAAAAATGATTTGTTTGGTACTTGTTTAGTAGGATATTAAAGCATTCCTTTGTTTATAATTTATTTTTGTTAAATAAAAATTCAAGTTATTTAAGAAGTTATTGTGGACATCTGCCAACAAGGAATGAGAACAACTATTTTTAAAACGTTTGGGGATTTGTAATCTGATCCGATCTCCAGGTAAGAAAAATACCTAGAACATAACAAAACTACAATTACTGGCACAACACAGGTAATTGTGAATAAATACAAAACAGCTGAAACAGAAAACTGTAAAAACAGTCAAGTTAAAATATGACCTGTCAAGAATGGAACACACGGTACAAGACTCACAGCGCAACCACTCAGCGAGACAGTCTCTCACAAGTCTGTTCATCTTGTGTTTGTGTTAGATAACTGTTTAAGCCAGCTGTAATGTAAGACACAAAAACTGGAGTACCGTCAATTACATAATGTTTTAAAACTACATAACAATTATATTCTGTTAATCATTCTAAGTACCGGACATGGCTTGACGAGGGACTAAGCGTAGTAAATCAAATTTATTACATATACCAACTTTTTTGAAACACTTTTTTAACTTGTGTCAATTTGAAATTCCACACCAAGACGACTCGTCCAACATAGTTGGTGAATATTTCAGTAAACTGAAACGAAAAAACGGAATTGGTGAAATTGTCATAAGCTGAATTGTGTCAAACAAAGTTGACACAGTTGTCTGGTGGATTCCTCCTTCGCGTCATGGTGCGACATCCATGTTTTGCGCGGATCCTTGGAGGTTATTACATATTTTAGAGTTGGATTTGTACAATACTACGAAATTTAAAGTTCGAATTAAAATAAATAATCTGCATTAAAATAATTAAAATAGTAGTAAGACAAGTATCGCTTTATTTACCAAGCATATATACATACGTACACAGACAATTTTGGATGAGACGGCTCTGTACATTTTTCATCTCTCCCTCCCCCCCCCTGAAAATAAACTTAGGCATTTTGGATTCACAGAGCGAACAACCTAAGTGTAGAATTATTTTGTGAATGAGGACAAGAGTTTTTGGCTTTTAAATTTTCCCTAGAAGTTACTCAATTAATCGTGAAACTCTTATAAGAATCGTTGAAACACATTTCATAATCTACATATCCATCTGTAACAACTTGTTATCTTATTCGTGTTCACTTCTAATGAGATACCATCAAAGGTAATAAATATAAGAACTAATTGTATTTTTTTTTGTGTATTTGCTAGCTATAAATCTTACACTTATGATATTTCTATTTCTTAAAACTCAGATGTTTATCCAATTTTAAGTAAAAAATAATACTTTCCCCACTTTCCTTTTAGTTAACATTACCAAAAAATTATATTTTTTGAGTCTTAAATCTGTAAAATTTTAACATTTATATAAATAAAAATACTACACCGACCTTGCATTAGTATTCATTAGTCTGACAATTGTTTGTTGCAATCTAAAAATACCGATAATGCATTTTAAATTGAATTCCCCACGATAAAATGATTTCCTATTTCTATATTTTATGATTTACGTTAGATAGGAGAATTTAAATATTTCTATTGCATTATAAAATGGGGAAACACACAACAACTTTACAATAGGTGATTTCAGATTGCTTCATACAACTTGAAGTACCACGTAACCCAGTTTACATCCGTAACTCAAACATTGCTGGTTCTCGCGTGACGGAACAAGTTAACGTAACGTCCAACTCTGAGCTGGTTAACTGTTTTGCTTCCCCGAATGTTTAACCTCCAACTTAGAATCGTGAAGTGATTAAACCTACATTGGAACTTTGCACAAAAGACAAATTAGAGTAAATCGCCTTAACGTCAAATGAACCGGTGATAAATCCTTTGATAAAGGACATTTTCCAAAATTAGCTGAAAAGTTAACTTAAACGCTTTAGGAAACGAAACTATTTAACAAGTTTTTGCATCTAACGTACTTAGAGGTTTTACTTAACGTATTGAGAGTTGCTACGTTGCCATACATTATTGGAAAATAACTTTAAATATATGGTTTTATGCGATTATCTAAGGAAATATTGCATAATCTTTGGTGCCAAAAAAGGTAAGGTATGATCAAATTATTGAAGTTTAAGACACATCCAGTTTAAACTTAGCGTTCACTTTAAATCTGTTGTGTTTATTTAAAATAGTTTTTGATATTAATATATTTTGTTAAAATAGGTTTAATAAAATTCAGAAGGGTGTTCCCTTTTCATCACTTCATGTGTTTACAGGGTTTAATTAGATCTATTCAACCAATCTCTGAATTGAGTTTGTCTTTGCCAACGTTGTCGCGGAATAATTTATATGTGTTTAGAAACTAGAATTTTAGAAGAAACTTTTCGTGACCTAGTAAATATCAGTACATTATATGACTAATAAAATTGTAAAGATTTAATACACAAACACAATACATTTTGAAGAAAGTTGAACCCATTATTAGAAATATACGAAGGAATACATATCCAATACCGTAGAGAGCCAAATACCAAATAGTTGAGAAATAATAAAATTCATAAATGCTATAACAAACAAGTTTATGAATAAATACTGTCATTTTTATATTAATTAATGTTTAATCAAACCAACAGTTTAATTCATGAATGCATGTATGCGGGATGCATGTATTTAAATGGAAAATTCGGCGTGCCACATTTGAATGTTAAAATAAAACATTAAAATATTACGTATACAAATGTGTCAACATATTATGAACGACTCGAATATTCGAAGGTCTTTGATGTATTGGCCTTACAATTTACAATTATTCTATTCGGCAAAATATTATTTGTATATGCCCAGGTGAATAAATAATCATAATGTGTATTAATTAGCCTAACAAATTCGTTACAGATTGCAGGTGAAACATTTGTCCATGTCTGTGATTTTACCCGGTGCAGCTGGGATCATCAGGACTTCAGATCACTTCAGACTTCAGATATTCAGAATTAATGTTAAGTTTAGAGTAAAATCTAATTCAGTTTCAATCTTTCCAAACTATTTTCCATTTTGTAAATACAATTTCAATCAAAAATGAATTTGTACGAAGCAGTACAAATGTTTTAAAGTGTTTTTCATCGTGATATTAACTCTAGTCCTTCTAAAATTGAAAACAGAATGTATACCACAATGTAACATTAAATGTTTCTCATACATCGCTTGAAGTACCTTGTAACGGATCCGAAATGGAAAATCGGTTAAGCGAAACCCCGTGAGTGAGGAGTGAAGGTTTCAATTGTATACTGAAATTTTGCAGCCGTTAATGATATATATAAATTGTTAAATTATCTAAATATATGTTGTCTATAGCTAATCGTTTATTGATTCTGTGTTATTAGTGAATTTCCTTTGGAAAGTGAACTATTAGCATGACCCGCACGGTAAAACTTAAGCCCGGGACCACCATAGAAGTTCCTAACGTGACCCCCTGAACACGTTTTGGGGGGTCGTTAAAAATTTTATATATAGACATATATATATATATTTGTGTATGCACTCTAGCGGTCGCATTTTTTGTCCGATTTACTTCAAATTTGGTAGGGACGTTCCTTTCTATAATCTGTTGGACAAGTTCGTTGGGCAAAACAATCGGAAAACTCTAAACCCATTTTTTGGGGATTAATCTTTCAAATTTCGAGTTTTTGGGCCCAAAAAGGGTCAGAAAAGCCCCAGATGTAAAATTAATGCATGCAAAAATATGGGAATTAGAGAGGGGAAAGTTTTAAGCCCCCTCTCGTCATTCTAGGATAAATATTTACCGAGTTATTAAAGAAAATGTGTATCGGCTAAACACAGTACGTTGTCTTATGGGGGTTTTACACTAGAAAAGCCTGTTATTCCTTTGTTAAAGTACATTTATTATCCCCAGCAACCTCACGCCTACTTTCAAGCCTGTCTGGACCTTCTCCTAACCTTATAATGCGTAAAATTGTATTCCCAGCTTTGCAAGTAAATGAAACCAGGAGTATCAGAACAGCCAAAAAATCAATGTTTTCAGATTTCAATAAAAATTGGACAAATATATTTTTTTATACTGATTTTGAGTTTTAAAAGTTTTTATGTGGAAATTCACTTCCCTCACGTCAACGTGCTGCGTGCGAACTCGTTTATGAAATTGTAATGTAAAAAAGGTCTAAACAAATTTAATTTCTCATTTAAAACTCACTCTGTTTATAGTGTGACTTATGACTGGGGATTTTACTGACTTAAATTAAATATATATTATGCAGTATGAAACGATATATACTGACTGTAAAAAGTACGCAAGAAATATATTGCTTCAAATTAAGCAGTGACAGTTTAAAATGAATAGCTAAACAACGTTGTTGTTTGAAGCCACACCCCACCCGCCATAGTATACTCATCTGTATTCTGTCTTTGTCCGAGAGCCAATCTCGTCTGTCTCTACCTATTCATTATATATTACATAAGCCTCTTTTAGTAGGGATTCACATACATAGTAGGGCTTCATATATTGCACGTTTACATTTAGTTTTATTTTCTATATGTAAGTATTTATGGCAATAGTTTGTATCGTGACAATTTAATATAAATCGATGTTATACATTGTAATATGTTTCACAAAAACTTTAACTATTTTATCATTGTTATTTGATAAACATGTTGTATGTTTTGTTATATTTTTAACTAACATGTGATTTTTTTAAATCCTAATATCATTGCCGGTTGGCAACTGTTCTTTGTGTAATCATACCGTAAAGTCATTTAACACTCGAATTACTTACAAAGTTGTTAATACAACCGTAATTTTGGATGCCACAGATCATTCACTTTTATCCATTTGGGATTTATTCATGGGATTGAGTTAATAAACACCGACTCAGTTAGCTTGGTCCAAAGCAACAATCAGGGTCAGCCAAGCAGTTTGTTAGCTGTCAGCAAGCGTATAAGTATGCTGCAGCGAGCAAAGTAGTATTTTTCGCTAAAACAAAAAAAATGTTTTACGATATGTTTTTAGATGATAATGAAGCTGTTGTATAGAAAATAAATCATAAATTCTTAAAAAAGATTCTGTATAATATATGTTATTAGATACATATTGAAATAATAAATTATTTATAAGTTGTTAGTTTTAATTTTAAAGAAAACACGGGGAAATGTAAAAATATATTTTTACCCTTTATATTTATGAATGCCAATTCTCTAAGTAAATATTCCTGAGTGTGTTCCTGAGTCTGGAATCATAAAATCACTTTACGTTTAACTCAAAACTAAAATTAGGTGAGGCAAAGTATTAGGTGTAAAATCAGTTTGGAGGACAGTATTTACATAGATATCTGAAAGTTAATGGTCCTAATACATTGTCCTAAGCTCAACATGTATAAACCAAAAAGTTGTGTTCTGGCACCAAACAACAGAAGCTCGTTATGAACACGCGGCGTGGTCTGATGACATTCTAGAGTGGCGCTATCTGTGGGGGAGTTGGCAACCACCGTTGTACTACTTAGCATAGAGATACTTTGCTTATGTATTTTAAATGTAAGTACGAAAACTAATACTGTGCTGAATATTCTTGTTCTAAGTAACAGACGAATTTAGATTCGCCAACTGCTAATTCTCATACGTTATACATTACATTTTTTCCTTTACAATATTCGTTTCACTGCTGTTATTTTTGTTTACAGAGCTCACTAATTTTACATCGAATTTGTTTGGTAATATTCAAGTCGACTGCAAAATACTAGTGTACATTAAAGTATTACAATTTCCATCGTGCCGACAAAACAGAAGTGTTCAATACTTTTGACTACTGTTTTGCCAAAAGTTAAAAATATGCCTTTGCTTATATTTTATATTTATTTTCTAGCAATAATTGTGATAAGAACTACTCAAATTCAAATAATTTGAATAACCGCTATATCTGAACTCTATTGCAATTAACTTAACAATATAATTGAAAACAACTTCTATAACAACATTACAAATGAGCTTTTAAAGACATAGGTGTTCTTCGTTATACTATTTAATGTTTATATTAGCTGTAACTGATCCTATAGTATTTTAATACGAATTTGATCCACATTTAATAACTAACAAAATAGTTCAGTTTGGCAGTACAAATTTAAATTAATGGGACAATGGATCCCATCCAGCATTCCTTTAACAGACAAAATTACAGTTTGAATTAAGTACATACTAAATAATTAAACATTAAATACTAAATGGCTTCATGATGTGACGACTAAGATTACTTTTTTCAAATATCAACCCTGCGATAATTAAAACAGATTATTAACGTATACAAATTGTTATATTCATTTTTAATTTTAATGGAGTTCAAATTCAGTATTTTATTTTAAATAAGTGGCAAAATAACAGTGTTTTGCAACTTATATGATCACTGTTAATTATGAGCATACTAATGTATATGTATCTTTTATCTATATTAGACATATTGTAAAGGGAAACGCTAATTTTAAAAGTTAACTTTAGGTGGTCAAATAAAAAACCTCCAATCCTACCCCTGCCCAACATTGGTCCTCTCAATGGTAGTTTTGACACTCCACTATTTACATTAGCGTCAATGTGGTTCATTAGCTCTTAGTAAAATATTCGCTTGCTAACGGAATATCACAGTGATACATCTCTAGGATTGGTTTACAACTATTTAGACCCCAATTAAATAATATAAGGTTAAGAAATTACATAAATTTCAAACCATGACTCCAATTTCTTTACTATTCAAAAGAATTTCTTCAAATTTAATATCTTGATTCCTGTGTGGTTAATAAACTAGAAGGGTAATAGATTATTAAACTAACTTATACAAAGGAAAATCGGGTTTTGATCACTTCCAAATTACTCCTAAGGAAACACTGATGAGATTAGTTCATCATTTTTAAATTAATCCGTTACTATAGCAGATATGCTATAAATATCCAGGGACTGTCAAACTATGTTTAACCGCAAACATAATCTAACTAACTCAATAGTGTAGGGGCTATAACTGAGATTTTCCAGATCGAACATAAACAATGTCTGAAATGTTGGTTAGATTCAATACTGTACCCAGCTGCTATTCGTTACTAGGCTAGTAATCAAAGAGGTTTTTCATAAAAGGCCACTTGATGGTAACAACTCAAAAACATAGTGCGTACTTTATAACTCTTTATACAATTTAATGTAATGTACTGTCTCACACAGATAGAGGAGTCTCTGTTGCAACTTGAAATCACTATTCATATAGAAGTTACGATTCGGTAGTTAGTTGACATGTTCCCTTCTGTAAAACAAGTTTGATGTCAAACAAGCAACCGGGAGAACACGAGTTGATCAACTCAACTCAACTGAGAGGAGTTGCCAACTGTGGAGTTGGTGGCTGGAATGATTCAACTAACAGTCGCACTCTCGGTAATTACAATAAATGGTTTCGTTACTTTAACATCGCTGTAGTGGTAGATACAAGTGAATCAAATCAAATCAAATCAAATCAAAATCATTTTATTGCCATTAAACTATATACATAGCATAGACAACAAGTCACAATTTGTTACATTGTGTAACAGCTTAAAATAAAATCAATAACCAAACATAAATAATGGCTAAAAACATTTGAAATAAAATTACAAAATTGCCATTGAAAAAAAATCACGGACACTGTAATATTCCTTATTTATGAGAAAAATCTTTGTCTGACGTCTAAATTTAATAACATCTGATCCCTGTTTTAGGTGTATGGACAAAGAGTTGAACATTTTTATAGATGAGAAGTATATTTGTTTTTCAAAATGAGCTGTGTTATGGCGTGGAATGGAAAGGGAAAGATTGTTTCTGAAGCTATAACGTGTATTTTGATTACAAGACTGAAATAACTCCTTGATTTACCAACAATTTTAAACATTCCAAGATATACAAGCAAGGGAATTTCAGCATAAGAAAAAACTCCCCTGCATGATTCAGACATTTTAAATTAAAAAAACAACCGAAGCGCCTTCTTTTGACATTGAAACACTTGCTTATGCTTCTCCGTTACGAATCCCCAAATAGCAACCCCGTAGGCCATATGGGGGAGAAAACAACCATAATAAAGTGAACACGTCTAAAACTTAGACGTAGGTGTAAAGCTTAAATTATGACGACTCAGATTATTTTGATTGTTGAAAGTATTATCAACTCTGCTTTTCTTTTAGTTCCTGCACTGATTAGACTGTCGTTTTATCAAAATACCGTTATAAGGCTCTCATTCTCCAAACATTATTTCAATATGAATTCCCTGTTTTCAATAGTATTCATAGTTTTAAATTTTTTAATTCAGCACGTTTTAATTCTGTAATATACGAGGCGTTAAGAGAACGGACCAAAGCCTGGTATTTTTATTATCTAGAGTCAACTTGTCTTAATAATTTATTATTATTTTAGACCAATGAGGAAAAGCAACTGAGATGGTATCGAACTAGTTCAATATTTTAAGGTATACCTCATGATGTAGCTGGGGACCTTCACTTTGTGGTATACTCTATTTAAAAAAATAAATAAATATTTTGTAGCTTTGGTCTTCTGTATGAAACAGTAGAAGCTGTCGTAGGAACAATACGAAGCCATTGTAGGAAGGCTAAACCTTGGAATATTCATATAAAATTATACGGGTAATTACTATGGGTAGTTATATGGGAAAGACCTTAACGGAGCCCAATTTTGTGTTGTGGCTGTTATTTACTGTTGAAAATGACTTTATGTAAGTTATACTAAATCTCAAAACTTTAAAACTAACTAATGATTAGCGTTAATGTTTATAATATACTGATTTGAAAGTTTTATCTGATATGAAATATAAATTGTTGTATTAGTTTGTCATCCAGTAAATCGTGCATCCAATAAAACGTAAAAAGTAAAAAGGGTGAAGTTAGACGTGATTACCTTTACAATTCACTAGTCTATATAAAAATAACTTACAGCAAATTATTATTTAATCCCTATTATTTATACTTGTGATGATATTTTCATGAAGGTATAGCAGTTGGAACCAAGTAAATATTTCATCATGAATAGAAAACAGGAAGCCGTAATGGTCGTAGCATAATTTCAACACATCTGGATGTCTTCATGAAACCTTGTTGCTTGCTGTTAGTTATAATTAAACACAGAAAATAATATTATGGCAATATTTTCTTGAGATATTGTAAATATATTATGCCAGGAAAATTATAGTATATTATTGTATCTTAAGTCAATATTACACTTTAAAATATTAACCAAATAGATGTTTTGTTATATTACTACATGATGAAACTAGTGTACGTTGAATTAAGATTCGACGGAATAATAAATATTTTATTTGAAAATAGAAATAACTTGAAAAGACACGGACTTGTTTACCTGTTGTTTACATAACCAAATAGATGTACTTTCTTGCATACATTTACATCACCCTACCAAGTAACAATTTAAACACTATATTTACTTATATGTTCACAAAGCAATATTTGAGCACGGGCAATCAACAGGTTTCTCGTGCAATAGATAACAAATATGTAAATACATTTCCACACTAAAATAGTCTGAAATATGTTGACAGGTGTGTTAAATATATTCTGCCCTTTGAATTGCTTGTAGTGGTTTTTAGGTAAGCTTCAACTCTCAATGTGGTTAATTATTTCTACAGTTTTTGTTCATACTATAGTTCCGTTAATGTTTAATACCCGTACCAAACCCAATAAATGGGTTTCTACTTATTATTCTGTAAAAAACTCAGAAGCTCATTACGAATAGCTCTTTTCTTTTTATTTGATAGTAAAAATATGTCCAATGACGTTAATTCCCAACGTTAGTTCAATTAATTATTAGATGGATTTTTTTGACATCAAATAGCTTAAGAACTATTGTTTTAAGGTAAGTAAAATGATAAGAGCCGCTCATTTCTTTGAGCAAAGAAACGGATAAATAAGTGTATTTGTATAAAAACATTTTTAAAACGTAATTATTATATTACTTTTAAAAACATAAATAGCCGTTAGGAGTTTTTGGAAAAACAGAGGAAATGTATTCATGGAAAGAACATTTACTTTATTTAGAATTCTCTCCTACATTTGACCGCAGACCCTGAATAAATCCCAGATTAGTGGACCTAAGCCCTCCGACATGCTACTCTACTTTTGTAGCCTTAAATAGAATATAATTGATTTTTCTAAGCTCTCGTTAACTATTATAATTAAAGTTGAAAATTCAAAGTCAAATTTCTTTATTTGCCAAATAAAATATCACAATTTATGGGCAAAGTGCCATACAGAATACATAGAACATATCTAAAACTAAATTAATAACTAATTAGATAAATTCATTCATAATTTTCTCAAGGAATTAGTATACTTTCAATTAAAACAAGTCGTTAGAAGTATGAACTTTTTAAATTCATTTTTATTTAAGTTTATACATTAAATACGGTTGTAACACATTAAAAAATTAAATTGGTAAACCAATCAATAAAATATAAAATATTGACGTATCATAGATATTTATACAGTCATAGTATAAATTTAAAATAAATTACATTGGTAAATTTTTTTTGTTTTGTACATACAGTTGTAAAAGACGTATATTAATTTTAAAAATCCACTTTTTCAAAATGGCAACACATTTCTTACATGTCTCATATCAGACTACAATGATCTCACATTTAGAGTATCCGGTGAACGAAATAATTATCTTGTGACAAAAATACACAGAGATTATCGATATAATAGCCAATTTACAAAGTTGAGGGCGTATTTATTTATTTACTTCCTACGAGATAAATAACAGTGTTTGTACTAATATACATTTGGAATAAGCTTTTGCAATAACTATTTAATTCAATATCTCATAAATGTGAGTTTCCCAATAACGTGGGTTCCACGACCAGTCGCGTTAATGGAAGAAGTTTCATGGCTTATTTCAACTTTGCCATCTCCAAACCGAAAATTGTTCTGACACTTTTTTACTTTCCCTCAAGACCTAAGAGTATTGGATGGAATTAATCATGTGATTTGGACACTACTACTTTTAAAGGTAAATCCTGTCATAACTAAAGAAGCGTAATTTATTACATCAAGACATATTTTTAGAATAATTTTTAAACTTAAGGCGTAATTTATCACGTTTATATTATGAATTCGATAAATTTACAGCATTGCTATACACAATTTATGATTTTTATTGATTTGTAACATCAATTTTCTATGTTACACATTATATTTGTTATTCGTTATAGAATTTATTACAAAATTAACAACTCTTCATTTACTTACATGTAAAAGTTAAAATGTACAAAATTTATTTTATTTGATTTACCTCTCGTAGATTACAATGTGTTTTCGTCGCCATGTAGTTAGATGTGTATTATTACCATTGTTTATAATAAAATTGATTTTTATCAGTCATTTAGTATTTAATTTATGTTACTGACTACTGTATTTTGGTTCATGCATTAATTCAACACTTTTACTCGCAGGCTTCGCCCCGCAAAAGATTTATGAAATCTATGACTGTTGTGTGTGCTGCATTCTGTAGTTAACCCGTGGATATACGAATCGATATCAGCTGATTGTATTTTCATAAGCTAAAAAATGAACGTCGATAAGGAGTACATTGGAACTTTGTCGGGTTCTCTGATGCAGCCCTAATGTCGCATCAGGTTTTCCTATTTTAAACCTAAAGAATGAGTGTACAACATTTCAACTCTCTAGGTAAATGGGAAGTAGGGGAATTTGTAATGAGTGAATGTGTCAGTCAGTAAGTGAGGAGTTTGCCTTTTATAGGTATAGATTAAATGCAGACTAAACCCTTGTAAATTAGGTCTTACAGTAAAATTGCTATAACATGTGTAGTTTTTCCCTTAAGTTAATGAACTTAACTGGATTAAAGCTTATATAATTTTTATAATATTAAAATTTAGGTTACTTATTATTATGTTCTTGAAACGTTAGTAACTATAAAAGTTTACAAAATTATTCCAAAGAAAAATAGTTGCAAACAGGCTCTTGTAGGATGGGAACATTCGATATATCTCTCACATGTCTTTGGCGTCAAGATTGTCAGTGGTTTACCCAGCATCAACTCGATGTAAACTAAATCCCACGGGAGAAGTTAAACATTAGTGGTTTGAACACCCTTTACTAGCTTAGAGTTAAATTTCACCTACAACTAAGAGCAAAGGTCAGAAATCCTAACTTCAGATTGTAAATAAAGCCACCTAATCAAAAGTTTCGTTGCTAAAATACCCTCTACCCAAGTAGCAAGGTGGTTTTGGTTGAGGATAAACGTCTATTACGACAAAACTTTGAGGTTTGTAAGCGGAAGAATTCCGTTGTTCCTGAATCGATATAAATGGTTGAATATTATAGTTATTGCAGCGATTAGTAGCTATGCAAAGTGGTATCCCATTTTAATAGTTATATTCTGAATAACACAGGCCACCCTCAAAGTTATTTACTCCCATAAGGATAACATGTAAATATGTTTTTACTAAAGTACACTCTAAAATAGGTTTTAATGCGATTGCACAGAGTTTTTCAACATTTAAATAGCTTATTTTATGATGTAAATATAAATACACTAGTTTACATTTACATGACAACACAGTCTGTTTATAAAAAGGGTTTATTATAAAATAGGAGTGTTAGGAACAATAATTGAAACATTTTAATTAATTGTTCTTATGAGTTTTGGGGAAAGCAGATGTGTTTGAGCTACGGTAAAAATATAAGGTATTTTTATTTATTTATTATATAGTACAGTAGTGTTTATGTATCTATTTTAATGAGAAAATAATTACTTGTATTCGATCTTCAGAACTATGAACATTATTTTTTTATAATAAATCATAAAGAAGTTAAAGCATGTGACAGTTTCTTTACCATAGATTAGTAGTCGTCATTTGGAAAACCTATTTTTTGAAATAATAAAGAACAAAATATAATAATTATACTGAGTAGAAAATAAGCATGAGAAATATATGACAAATTGGTATTATTCAAAGACTCTCGTCTTTTTTATGTAATAAAAAAGTCTTACAACGATTCAACAAATATTTACTCTCTATGTAGTTTTTATTTATTTATAAAATGTGGTCCAGCCATTTTGAAATCAGTTAGGCATATTTAACGTCTAGCATGCGAGTACAGAAAAAGCGTAACCAATTTCAAAGTGCTGGAAGACGATTTTAATTACAACTTAATAGTAACAAAGCATGCTACATAGTAACAACAAGTTATTCAGAAATTTGTTTTATCAGAACTAAAAATTATCAAAAACTAAAACAAAGTTGGACTGGGGATGGATAAAACAGTTATCAAATATAAAATCCCTTTATTGTGCAACCCTTTAGTTACATTCCATCAGCTTATAGTGGGTTTTACTAATACTAAGCAATTCAGTTTAAATGAGTTTGTCCTTTAAAATAATTACAAATGGAGATTTTGTAGCTTTATCAAAGGGTAATAATGTGGAAATTATGAACCTTGGGTCAACCGGAATGTGTTAAAGTCGCAAGGCTAATTAAGTTACTCCAAGAGAGAATGTTGGAATGCCACATGAGGTTCATCCTAGTTCCTAAAATAATACGCGGTTTTACCGAAGTTGATTACAATTTTCGATCACCAAAGAATTAATTAATATCCATATTTACATTTTAATAACTTTATAACCTAGGGTGTTATTTAATATATATATATATATGCTGTATAGGTTATGAATTAGATTGGTTTATTCGCCTGAGAGGTGCTGTTACTTCCTTTATCTGTACTCCAAGACTTAACATTTAAGTATGTGATTGATGGGTGCCAGACTGATGGGTTTACTATAAGGTTTTGTTAATAAAAACATATTAACAGCTTGCTTTTAACTGTTCATAATTAAAATGAATTAAGTTTTCATTGTTTCATCATTTACTGCCTTCTAGTATTTTAAATGTATTGTGGATTCGTGTCCATAACTAGCACAGATTGTTAATAAAATGAGAGTAATGAATACTGTTTATTACCAGAGCGGAAATAATGTATACCTCGATAACATATTACAACCCGGAAACGCTGAGTCGTTGTAATGTTTCCGCTTCCGGATCATGATTAGTTTGCTTGTTTTTACAATAAATAATAAATTAGTTTCATAAATAATGAACTTTTTTCCAAAATGTTTGTTCATACTGAAGTGTAATTAGGTAAAAATAAATGTAGAATTCTGGAAGACAAGAGTAAAGGCTAAAATGTTTAAAAGTACACTATTTTAGTTTGATTAATTTAGCTAGTGAAAATTTCGGCATTAAATAACGTGGTAAAGGGTTAAATATTTTCTTTGAAGTTAAATAAAAGTTAATCTTTGCTGTTGAAAGAGAAATAGACGTATATTAAATGTTAAGATACATAAATCTCTGAGGTGATAATGTAATGTGTAATGTTTAAAGATTTTGTTCAGGATTTTTATTATATACATATTAGGTCCGTCACGAATAGTTGGGCATGCGCAGAAATGTCTTTCAAGTATATTGTAAAGATAATCACAATATATCCTACAAAAAAATCTGCTGATATACTGAAGGTCTGCTTCTGCTAAAATTGAAATATTATAAATAAGGTTTACTGTTATCAGTTTGATAAATTGCATATAACACAAACAAATATAATTAAAACATTACTTAAAGAACGTGTAATTTCAAATTTAACCAGTATAAAAACTGCGAGAGCGATATATTTTTATCAGTAGTTGGCCTGAAGATGAACACAGTGAATTTCTAAGTCATCACCAAAATTAAAATATAACGTATTGGTTATTTTAATTTTAAATTTTGAATTAAAATTGCACTATTTAATGGTTGTGTTCAAAACATTTAGCTATACATTTCGGCTTGTTTAAGACACTCCTCTGCCGTTGGTTATTAGGTTAATTTGTATTCTACCACCCAATCTCGACTGTCTCTACTTATTCATTTTATTTACTCATCCTTTGTTAGAGAAGGGTTTTATTATTACATATACTATATTTCTACTAAATTTCATATACTATATTTCCACGTGAAAATTACCTTATGATGTTTACTGCCTTATCGAAAGTTCCGGGGGAAATCTCGTCTGGAAACTACGAATAAGTTTTTCTGGTGTGTGAGACAAAGTGGTCCCGATCTACATTCCCGTACATAGATATTTTATGTAGCCGACCACTGAGCGTCTTAACTTCACAGAAAATATGATAATTATTTTTTGAGAAGCTTAAGGAGTTAAATAATTTTCTTAGGTCCTTTTAAAATTTTGGGACGGGATATTACAAAATATCTTATAAACATCTTTCCTTCACTCAGCATAGACAGTTCTTTACCCAGGTTTATAAACAGCTTAATTTGAAAGTACTTGGCTCTGTGATTGTACCATCCTCACGTCCACCAATTAACAAGCAACGGAGATGAACACAAAGGCGATGTCTTCCTTTCAAAGCGAGGAACGAACGTATACATTTGTTATCACCATTCCTTTAACCAGAACCGCGCCATTCCTACCCCGCAGAGTTCCTCGACTCAGTAACATTAGCCGATATTCTCTGTCAGTATGATTGCTTAAGTTAACATTTATTTAATTGTATTTTACCGTACTCGATAAATTTATTTAATTGTAAGCCTACATAAAAAATGTAAATTGTAATTTAAATATGGAAAAATTAATAGTGTTATGATTTTTATTAATACATTATTTAGACTCACAACCCGTACGAAGGACGGGTAAACAACTAATAATGTATCTATATTGTTCACATTATAAGTTTTTTGTTATTCAATAAGTTGGTATCATCAATACCAATTTACTTTAAAGTTAATGATAAAAGTAAAATTACATTACGTAATAAGCATCCGATATTGAATTTAGTGACTTTTATTCTGTTACACATGCTTACTCATGTATTCTTAAATTTAAGGAGTTTCTTCTTTCTTTTGAGAAGAAACTTATGGTGTAATTTAATTTTCTGCATAGCAAAGTTGATAGCAAAGTTTTAAATTCACAATCAATAATCAAGATTATATTTTTTGTTATGTTTTATATCCTCATAACTGTTGATAATAGATAGTACTAAAGTAACATAAGGTAACTGTGATTACTTCGCAATGGAAAAAATAAATACAGTGTGTAAAAGACCTTATTGTACGAGAAATAAACGTGATTCTAAACAACATAAATTTCCTAGGATACGTATTTCCTGTTTGCTAATTGGTGTAAATAAATGTTGTCTTTATGACTGGTTGTACTTTTTACATTAGTAGTACTAATCAAGGAAATTCCTTGGACAATTACAAACATTTTATAACTATATGTTCTAACCCCACAACAGCTAAGTTATGGTCACGAATCCACAATACATCTAAAATACTAGAGGCAACAAATGATGAAAAAAAGAAAACTTAATTCATTTTAATTATGTACAGTTTAAAGCAAGCTGTTTTATGTTCTATATGTTCCATATGTGCTGATTGGACAAGGACTACGGCCGCTGAAGTTATTTTTTACTAATTGACGGGTCCCATGCTACTGTGGTCCTCGGGACGGACTTCGGAGGTAAGGTAAGGTAAGGTAACCGTCAATGAGATATGACTTTAAAAAACTGTATTAAATACAGTTTTATTAAAGTAACATAACTTTAAAGTAGATATGTTTACAGCTAAATAGAAAACATTATTTACAGGTTTACATTATAATTTTTTTCCTGTCAAATTAACTCCAGATGGTTAGTGTGTAGTTTCAATACCAAAAAGTAACTTTATATTTTGTATTCATTTCTTAAAATGAAGTAATACAATATTAAGTAAAGACAATAAACCAGACCCAAAATTGTCTAGTACGTAGAATATTTTTAATACAAATAAACGAGGATGATATATTGAATATCAAATATATAGTTTATTAATAAATGGTTTCAATGTAAGAATTCTGTATGTATTTATAATTACTTGTTGTCCTGTTGCTCGACTCCGAGCATGTTTGTACCCAACGAAAGGTTACTTCAGTTATAAAGAAATATAACAAATCATTTGATATTAAAACGGATAATAACATCCAAGAATAATGCGGATAACGTACTTTCAGTCAACATGTAGTTTAGACTTCCGCCGTCGGATAGCACTACTGTTTAACAAATTCAGCTCTTATTGTATTTAAGTGATTTAAGTCATTAACGTTCTGAGACGTATTGGCAAATAAACATAAAAATACCTTTAATTTTACACCTCAAACGTTAAAATCCGTCTAGCCGTTATCGAGTTGTGACTGTGAAGGAAAAAACCCTAGCAAATTCATATATAGGGTTTAAGTAGTAACCCATATTTTATAGTTCTAAGTGTAATTTTTAGTTCGTTTTAGCACTCGTCGTTTTAGCATAGTCTGTTCATAAATTATAATTGAATCCTGGATGTTAATTGCTACCTTTCATGTAGCAACTAAATCTTTATATCGAAACCGACTGTAAAGTAGAATTGAATACATCAGGAACTCCACATTAAGAAGCACAGTGTTTACCTGCCACTTGCAGTCCGAGTCAAGTAGGTGCGCATTCCCTGTTTCCGTGTTTACATTTACAGTCTCAACAGTTCTAGAGGTCTTCCAGCAGTTGCTGTTTATTAAAATGTAAATCGGTTTTGGGTTTTGTAAAAAATAAAATACAAACGTGTGTTGACGATGTAATTTTTAACTTATTTTTGGTATTAAAATTAATATTTTCCATCTACTCCCTTTAGAGAATATTCACATTTACTGAATTAAGAAAATGAACAGGCACATTTGTAATTTAAGTGATTTGTGTAAAACGATCACATCTTTATTAACTGGTTAACTTGCAAACATATACATTTGCAGTATATTTGGAACACTAAGATTATTAATTATATAATTAATGCATTTTGTTTAAGAAAATATTATTTACCACCAAATTAATAATCATCATTATGCTAATATTTGATTAGTGAAATACCTTAGGTTATGTTTATTATAAAAATGTAATAAGTAAAATCTGGAATACAAGTTAAACAGATGAAGACTAGCATCCTCTCAGCGTTGTCGATGTTATAGAAAAATACCAGTTTAATTAAGTTAAATTGCCAAGTGTTTACCAACTCAAATTAATATTTTCCATCTATTCCCTTCAGAGAATATTCACACTTACTGAAATAGAAAAATGAACAGGCAAATTGATATTTATGTAATCCGGTTCATATTTAAAACCTTTGTTTCTTTAAGTGGGAATACAACAGTTAAATCCATAAAATATAAACTTGGCAACATTATTCAAATTGTAGTGTTTGTTTGAATACCCTATAGTTTAACTGCAAACAAATCTCTAATATATACAGCCGCATGTGTAACTCACTGACTGACTGACTGACTGAGGTATACGAATTCTAACCCACTTCTAGATATGCTAGGGTCTTGAAATTTGGCATGCACGTAGCTTAATGTTTGAAAACTCTAGGAAAATTCACAAAATTTCCAATTTTATATTACATTTCCCTTTACAATTGAAATAAATAATTTAGTTCCCGTTTTTGAGGTTAACTGATGTCGATAATGCAGTATGAAGATCAATTGGTATGTTGTACTGGTTGTATTACGAATTTAAATATTTTTGTTATTAAACTTATTTATTTTTAAAATGTTTCATGTATTTTGTACATAGGCCAGGCGTACAAATGAAATTTCTTATACATCACAAAGATGATCTAAATTAAGTATTCAAAATTAATTTGTTAAATTGTTCTCTTAATGAAAGCTTCTCATGAACACCACACTATGAAACGGATTCTAGACGATCTACAACGAGGTTTTATCATCGCAGATAATATTTACAAATCACTTTAACGAATTTAAAGTATTTACTCTCAAATAAACGCTAAAACCAAATAATTAGCACATTAAGTAGATTTGTTGGTCTTTTGGTTGGTTTTTGTTTCACATAGTTTGTGGGAAAATCCACATTAATTAGGTTAAATATGTTATGGTAGTCTAATCCATTTAAAAATACAAGTAGTCAAACGGTACAGTCAACAGCATAGGGAAAAAACAGAAAAAGCGGTATGCGGAGAAGGGGTCTGCAGTATTATGTGATTCAGCAGTCCTCCTGTAAAAGAATTTAAACGCCTGAAAAAACAAAAATAAACATGACATGTTATTATTTTTTGCTTAGTATTATTGTATTTTAGGGCCACTTAAAGGATCAAAAGGATTGTTATTTAGGAAACATAAACAACAGATACTTTATAGCTATTATATATGTTATGTTTATGTTGTGATGATTTAAATATTTACAAATTAGAAAGCTTCACATTTAAAATATATTTATTTGTTGTACGGATGTAAATTATTTCTTTACAATGAAATGATACATGGAGGTTTGTATTTCGCCACATACTATTTATATCTTAGTTCATCGCATCAAAAATAAAATTGTGATTGAATTATTCTTGTAATAAAAGCTTCTCGTGAACGCCACTGTATTCTAGACGATATACAACGGGGTTTTCCCCTACAAAATCAGAAATCACATCTTGATGGCTTATGTATGAAAAATCAGTTTCATAAAGTTTTTACTTAAAAAAACGCTAGAAGCCTTGTAATCAGAACACTATGTGGATTATTTTAGGTAATTAATCAACATTGTTTAGTTGCTACAAACATAATATTTTATGGTTGAAATAGTTTTTGAAGTTAGTTTAAGCCATTTAAAAATACAAGTTGTTACATAAGGGTAAAACTTAAATATTTTCTTTTGGATATTAATTTATTCTACACACTTAATTTGTATCTGATGGCCTATTAATTGTCACACGATATTTCTCTTCCAGGGCCTCTTTTCCTAAACTATACCTAGAGTCTTATAATTTAGCATCTAATTTCTGAATACCTTTACAAAACTATAGTCAAATTAACAATTTCAATTGTTTCAATCCCTCAAAAAAATTGGTTTAACATTGTTTCATGTTTGTAAGCTATGATCCTGTAAAAAAATCTTTGCAATGCTACAAGTCATCTGACACAAATATAGCATAAGAAGGGTTTTTACATTCTGTTAAGCACAAAGTGCATAACATACAAGAAAAAAGCATTTAACAAATCTATCAAAGTTAAAATATTTCTATTTGTTGGCTATTTTAACCATCAAAACTGGGTGTCTCACTATACAGATAAATACTCAGTATAATGCTAGATTTTTAAAATTTTACTATTTGTAGTTTTAACTGCATTAAAAAAATAAAATGGCGAATATTAATCAATTCAAAATGTAGAACCTTTTTAGTTGAGCTCTAGCAGCCAAACGGATGGTCCCATTGAAAAACGAAGAGCTTTATGTGGCACGGAATTGAGACGATCTACAACTTTATCCTATGACTTTTTGCCGTTTCTTGACCTATTCACCCTTCACGCTAGATTTTTCAAATTTTAGCAATTTTTCAAGATTGATTCGTTGTTTTCAATTGTTTGTCTTTCTAATATATAACATAGAGGCCTAATATTTGACACACAGTATCCCTACATTACAATAATTATCTAGCAGGAGTCATACGAGAAGGAGTATAGTAGGAGTATAATATCAAATATGTATTATACACTTGATAGTTAAGGACTAAAGAATTAGAGCTAAACAAGGTTTGAAATACCACAAATACAATTATTCTTGGTTTTACTGCATTAGGATGTGTTGAGTTTCCTTTGTATAGAAATAATCCTCAAATAGCAATTAACTTCCCCAGTTACAGTAACTGTTGGGAACTTGAATAAATTAAAATAACTGTCATTTTAAAATGGCTTTAGGGAGCTTATATCTGATGCTCTAAAAAATCATATTCCTACGAATTATAGCCTCGTAAATTTTAACATAAACTATTTGAGTTAATTTTAAAATAAAAAAAATTTGGAAATGTATTTGTTAGTTAAAATTTAAACGACGTTTTAGTAACTAACGAAGATACAAATTTTGGATCTATGATTTTGGTTATATCTTACAGAGAGAATTACTATTGATTTACCAGCTTAGCTTATTGATATACCAGCTTAGCTAATAAACTAATACATCTATTTTACTATAAATGTGCAGACCACCGAAAATAATGCAGCCTTGTATTTTAGACGATGATAATTTTGGTTATCTAAACTAATTTACATAATTAAGAAACTCATACTTTATATTTATACTCAGTTGTAATGTTAAAATAAATTATAGCT
Organism: Allygus modestus; assembly: GCA_963675035.1. Lineage (NCBI taxonomy): Eukaryota > Metazoa > Arthropoda > Insecta > Hemiptera > Cicadellidae > Allygus > Allygus modestus. Next base: position 483,684,106 of record OY776111.1, on the reverse strand, counting down.
ACCATTCAAGCACTTCTTCTATCAGTTTTTGTCACTTACTATAACATCTTAGTTGTAATATAATAATCTATTGCTGACATTTGGCTGCATTGTGCCACTACTTTGTCTAACTAAGCTATATATTATGTATTTTTCTAACCTGAAGACGAGATCAGTTTTCAGATCCCGAAACGTCGTGAAACCAGGTTTCCCCATTTGGTGGTGTAAAATTTCGTGAATAATTTCTTAAGAAACATAAACTAACAAACTCCATAAATTAGTTTTAAACAAAGGTCATCTTAGTTTACACACACAAATTGTAATTTTTCTATAGCACATGAATAACATAATTCACAAGAGTCAATTGTTCACTTGGGTTTATTTGTTCAATATTATTAAACAAAAGCTCATAGGAGCACATTAGTTGGAATTAACTAATATTTAATCCTGGGACAACAAACATAAAGCTGTGACGGCCAATGGACGATGCAGGAAATGTGGTTGATCATAATATATTATATCATGTTATTAGTTATCATAAATGATAAATTGTGCACCAGGAGATATTAGTAGTAATTTAAATATGAGACGAAATTGCAAATAGTTTAAAATATGTGCTAAGCAATCCAATACTCTTTTGCTGGTACACAACTTAACACTACACGTAATCTTTCTAACACGAACTTGATCTAATCTTGTAAACTCTTTTATAGTAAAGAAAAAAAAACAGCAAAGTAAAATTTGAATCATAGAATAATTATTTTATTTAGTCCTTGAATCTAAGGACAACATTTTAAGTTATTTATAAGATTTATTTTAGCCGTAAGAAATATTGTAATGCAACAATATTGTCAGCCAAATTCTGTTTATGTTCTGTTTGCGTAGGTATAAATGTCAGTTTTCGTACTTTACATCATAAAAATATATTTTACTTAATTTAAATAATAAAAAACAATTTTAATCGAAATTTTAAAACATTTTAAATCATAACGATAAAGGGTGAGACAATATACTTGGAACTTTGAAGTTTTTGATCAACCAAGTATTATTTGAGACTGTTTTTATATAATCTCGGAAATTTTTAAAGCTGCAAACAAAGCTCTAAAGTTACAGATTTTTTTTGTTTATTTGCTAACAAATAAAACAAATTAAATAATATTATAACAGATTTTCAAACCGTTTGTTTCTATGAGGATGATTTATCTAAGGTATATTCGCCAGGATACACCATCGGGAGGATATAATCCAGTCTGACAGTCGACATTAAGAGGATTTATTGCACTCTCCCACGAATCCCGGTCGTTTTCTTGGCCGTTTCAAAGACAAATTTCATACTTGTAGATTCACTAAAAGATTTACTATTTCTACTTATAACTAAATGTGTTTTTAACAAAAGTGTTATAATATTACACTGTACGCCGTATTGATAATGACAAATCTAGATTTGGATCATAATTTTGAAAACCGCGTACAATTGGTAAAAAAAATATTTCTCTAATAGTTTTAAAAAAATGATTATTTTGGTTGTAAACGTACTTGCAGGTTATTAAACTATAGTCTAATACATTTATAATTGTAAATATGTAAAAGTAATACTAACGATAAACCATTGTGAATATACTGTATTGTATTTGAAATAGAAAAATAACGATTAAATCTGTAACTTTTTTCATAACCTTAATCCGTAAATAAACAACAAGTTATACATTCAATTTGACTATCAACACATCATAACAGTAAGAGTACAAGATTAAATTTTAAGATATTATGTTTACAAACCTTATTTTACTCACCTTATCGTCTCACACAATCGTGATTTAGAAGCGTATTTTCAATGAGGCAGGATAACTTTGACATTATGATGTATTTAATCTATGGTAATGTGTGCCCCAGTGGTTAGTAACCAAAGGAGGTTGTTGCTTAAGGCGGTCCCACACTACTCGCGAACACGCCTGAACATTCGGCCGAACATTCTCCAGAACATTCGGCCGAACATTCTACCGAACGTTCACTGAACGTTCGCCCTGATGAAGCTCCCACACTTCTCGCGAACACCCACCGAACATTCGGGGGAATGTTCGGGCGAACATTCCCTCGAACATAAATAAATTCCAATCAGCTGTTGGCACATTGTCCGTCGTGTCTAACGAGCATTGTCGTGAAAAAATGGACGACTCTACAGATAATGTCACTGTTGTTGCATCTACAGTCGTATTTTTTCTGCAATAGTAGATACACGCCTGTTTGATTTTGTTAATCAGCTGATTATAAACAATTGTTGGAAATCAACTGTAATAACTGCTAGTTTGGGCGTTGACGCGGCGATCGTCCATTGTTGACCACTCTGCCTTCAGTGTGCGCAAGGAAACGCTTTGTATTTGACTTGCTTATAATTAATTCATGATAATCATATTAATAACAATGTTTTCATTTGTCGGCAATTAATTAACATCGAGTAAATATGTCTTCTCCTGATGTAATAAATTATAAAAGGTGTAGAATTTAGTCGTGTAGAAGAAACCAACAAAAATATGAGAATCCTATTTTTTACGAAGTAAAAAATCAAATATAAATATATCAAGTATACTAGCTGACACCAGTATTTCGCACAGCTGATTAAAATCCTACTTACTGTAAACATCTGTTTCAGTACTCACATGATTCATTCAACCTATTGCCTTAATATATTAAGTTTATTAACAGTCAAGCTTTTACAAGTTCTTACAATAAGGAATATACTGAACAATAATATTAGTAAAGAGATAACTCAGAAAACTATTCTTTTCGGGGAAAATTTCAACGTGGGAATGACAGACTGGTCGTGCACCTGTACCACGCTGCCGATGCGATTGATATAATTCTTGGGAGCTTCTCATGTCTTGTTAAATAATTGAAGTAAATTAAATCGGTTCCACTGCCGGTTACTCAACTTAGATGACACACTTATATTAATTTGCAAAAACAGATATGTTTGGGTGATTTGACCACAAACAAATGTTTTTTCTCCTTGAGTAGTTGTCCCCTCTTCACCACTGGGACCGGCACTGATTACGGAGTGTGGAAGAAAATCAACTACTATTTAAATAAAGGATATGTAGGGACAATAATTAAGGGTTCCGTATTAAAGGATTTATTTGTATCTTCTATAAATAATGAATTAAAATGCCCATTATTGAGGTTGGCGTCAATCTGCTGCCGCGAAAACGCAAGTGATTGTATGAACTGAATGATTTGAAACAACACATTGCCTCAACGCACTGATAAAATAGTGCAGCTGAGTTGAAGAAGTGACTAAAGCCCTGAATCCTGCAGAATCCGTCGACAGTATACTAATAAATGAAAACCCCCTGTGCCTTAAAACAAAACTTCAACTTACACAAATAACAGTACAATAACTTATTTATAGCTGACATACGCATAGAAGGCTTATGTCAGTACAACTAGAGATTGACATTTAATTATTGATTATTCATTACCAATGACCACTTAAGTGGTATTCAATACTTACTTGAAAGCACAACAAATAAATACGGTACGCATACAAATAAATACGCAGTTTTATAGTATTGTCTCAGTAGAACAAGATCGTTGACTATCAATGATGCAGTGATGCAATAATGCATGTTCGCGAACAGTGTGGGAGCCTCCCGAACATTCGTCGGAATGTTCGTCTGAACATTCGCCCGAATGTTCACTGAACGTTCACTGAACAATCGGTCCCGTATTCAAAGTTCGCGCAGCTCCCACACTTCTCGCGAATACTCCGAACGTTCGGAGTTCGGCCGAATGTTCGGGCGTGTTCGCGAGTAGTGTGGGACCGCCTTTACAATACAGAATTCAATTTAAGGATTTGATTACCTCAGAGTGTAATTTGATATTAATTTATTCATGGCCAAAATCAATTTCCTCAATTTTTTGGCGTCACTATCTGTATTCATGAACCAGACAAGTACCAATGTCCGTGACAACGCAGAAATGTGCCTCCTTTCAACTCCTTCAAAAATTCAATTGAAAACACTTAGTTTTCTTCCCTAACTAATTATATCAGTGAATCATTATACTTAGATTAACCGATTTATTCAGGCTAAATAATATATAGTAAATGCTAGTTAAAAGATAAACCCATCGTTACAGACAAGTACCAATGTCCGTGGCAACGCAGAAATGTGCCTCCTTTCAACTCCTTCAAAAATTTAATTGAAAACACTTAGTTTTCTTCCCTAACTAATTATATCAGTGAATCATTATACTTAGATTAACCAATTTATTCAGGCTAAATAATATATAGTAAATGCTAGTTAAAAGATAAACCCATCGTTACAGACAAGTACCAATGTCCGTGGCAACGCAGAAATGTGCCTCCTTTCAACTCCTTCAAAAATTCAATTGAAAACACTTAGTTTTCTTCCCTAACTAATTATATCAGTGAATCATTATACTTAGATTAACCGATTTATTCAGGCTAAATAATATATAGTAAGTGCTAGTTAAAAGATAAACCCATCGTTACAGACAAGTACCAATGTCCGTGGCAACGCAGAAATGTGCCTCCTTTCAACTCCTTCAAAACTTCAATTGAAAACACTTAGTTTTCTTCCCTAACTAACTAATGATATCAGAGAAATTTGTACATTATACTTAGATTAACCGATTTATTCAGGCTAAATAATATATAGTATATGCTAGTTAAAAGATAAACCCATCGTTATAAGCACACATGAAGGCAAAACGCAATGAAATATCTCGAAGTTTGTTGTTAAACTCATGTTTAATTGTACATGAAACCCAAAGGAAAATAGTTAGATGGAAGTCCTGATAGGACGCATTACTGCCAGAACTCCTTGATTGATACCTTACGTATTTATTTATTTATTTATTTATTTCCAACGGTACAACACCATTTTGTTAATACTAGACATAAATATAAATTGAACAATTACAAGACAGCACTTAGTAGGAGTGAACAGTAGAAAACTAAAACAACGTAACCAACACAATGATAATCAGTACAAAAACATCACAATAATGCATAACATCAGGCATATAAACAATCATATAGAAAATAACAATAATAAACTAATCAACAATATAGCAACAGACCAACGATAAAAGTGAAGCAGCTTTAATAAATAACACAGCTAAACTAACCATTATTAAGTAGCAAATCATTAAGTTATTGATCAAGGACATACGTAAGATTAAAATTAAAATTCTGTAATTAAAATCATGTTCTTCGAAGGTAAAATTGTCTCAGCACCGAAATAATTATTTACCCTTGAATAATCTCGATGGGGCAGGAAATAACATTGCTTCATTATTTTACTTCCTGCGGCAATGGGAAATTCGCGAAATTTAATATTAGCTTTGAAATTAATTTCACGAGAGATAGCTTGAAATTGAATCCTCTTACCGGTATCGATTAATAAAGTCCTCTCGATAGTTAAATGTTATTATAAATTAAATAATATGTTGACTAGCTTTTAAAATTATTCGTTAATGTCCAGCCCTTATAAATAAATAAATATACACAATTTTCATTACCACTTTTCGTTTATCACAACTTTAGAATGATATTCAGTAAAAGTTGGAAATGGAGGGAAGTTAATTGGTTTTACTGTTATAAAAACACACGTTTAAATGTATTGATGTTTAACGTATTATTTGTATTATGTGGTAATCGGCTCGGTAGAATTGTGAAAAAAACCGTAAAATGCATCACAAGTATCGGTACAACAAATAACAAACAAACCCCCTTTTGCCACATAATATGAGACACTATTGAAATATATGCAAAGTATGTAATATTATTTCTCTACCGACAAACACGAAATTTTTGTTGTTGTATATGTATATATACTAGAATGAGAACGATAAATAATAAATAAATAGTTACAAGTTACCTAGTTAACAATGTAAAGGGTAGGAAATTTTATTTTCGATAAAATTTCAGTATGTGTAGTTAAAAGCATTCCAGTGGAGCTAAAAATATTATATACCCAAATTATTCAAATTATGTAGTGAAAGCCGAACAAATTAAGTAATAAGCCGGAAATGGAAGGTTACAAATAACTCTGCATTTCCGGTTAGCACTATATTATTAGTGTGGTATCCTTTACTTCCGCTTTATTACCTAACCAGTTTATTGCCAGTGTGGAATAGAACAAATTACAAATTATACTACGATGGGCGTGGCCATGAATTTATTTCCCGTGTTACGAAAACTATAGAAATAAACAGAATATCTATAAAACTCCTAATTTTATAAAAAAAATTATACAACAAATTTAAATGTATTTACCTTAATTTTCCAGATTATTTCAGAAAATATTAGTACTTAGAACATTTGTGTAACCTTAACTATTGCTCATAAGAAGATGAAACTAATTAAATAAGTCAATGTCTTCAATCCTCATCATTTTTAAATGTATTAAATTGTAAAAATTGTTTAGTTTTTATATTCTTATTTGGAACAAAAATATTTATTTGTAATAATATATTTGTTCAATTTACTTTTTTTACTAAAGACAAGTAACAAATGTTTTATAAATCTGTATTTTTAAAAAAGGATGTTGGTTTTTGTTTGTTTGTATATATATTTGAAGTTTATGGACTCAGACACCATTGGACCGTTTGCCATGAAACATGATATATATATATACCATATATACATATATACATATACCATATATATATATAATATATATATATATGTATATATATATATATGGGTAAAATTTCATGGAGAAGGTTTTTAAGCCGTCCATTTTGTCCTAACTCAATTGGGTCCCTCCCAAGAGGCCCAAAAGCGTTCCCATAAAAACCTTATGGAAAGATATTGTTGTTTACATAAAAGCCAATGACATGTTTAATTGAACAGGTGATCTTGGTGAGATTGGTTTTAGTTGGTAATAGTCAAAGGCATGCCAACGTCTGCCGGGTAACAGCTAGTAAAATATCAAGGTTTGGGGGACGGAGGATTTATTTATCATTCAAATATACAATCGGTTGCTATTCACTAATAATTTGAAATATTTTTTTTACGAATTCATTTATCAGTGTGGGTTTTAAGCGTACACAAAACCTCTGTAAACACGTGCACAGAAAATACATAAGAGTATTTCAATTTATTTATTTTTTATCATTTTACAAATAGAGTATTTTTAAATGTTTTGGTCCCTTGAAGATCCTTTAATAACCTACTTACATTTAAACCACATGCATTTATATTAAATGTTCTTCTTATAGGCTACGACACTTTACGTCAGTGTTTATTTTTAAATATACAGTTTAAAATCACATTTTAAATGTAATAAAAATCAATGGTCGTGTAAGTACCGTGGTACTTTCTGTAAGGTGCATATCAGGTGGTCCTCAATATTATTTATCCTAAACCTATTTTTTTAAAGCAATCAACTAATGGCATAAAACTGTTTTAGATTAGAAATGTACATAGGAAATATGTAAATAAACTCATGTTAAGGAAGCCGTGGGTTTAGAGCGTATTTTGTAAAGTGGTGTGTTATTTTAGGAACAAGAAAGAACGTCATGTGAAATTCCGCTCCTCTCGCTGGGTACTATGTGATTAGCCGTTCACATTTACACAGACCTGTACAAACATCAAGTTCATAAACTATATTTCCATATTTGTAAGGTATAAATTACGAAATAAAAAATGTAACAGTATACAAATGTGCAGTACGTGATATTAATGTAAAAACACACATATAATAGTTCCTGTTACAAGTTTCTGTTTTAATAGTTTAAAATCGATTGTATAAGAGTATAATAACAAATGTTATCTTCTTTGTTCCAAATTAATTTTTGTTGATGGTGAGTTCATGTTATTTAACAAATTTCTGCGGACATTTTCCATCACCGATTGTAAAAAAAAGATTAAGTATGTTTTCCAACCTCTTATGAGTTAAACAGGTAATATTCTATTGTTTTATTTGTTTACAGTATTGGTTTAAATATCCAGAAATTAAGTTTTATATACTGAAAAAAAGGTTTTCCATTTATGAAGTAAAATAATTGAATGGGAATAATCTACAGGGACAAATTATAAACCCGATGGTTAATTTTAAACTTATATTATTCAAATAAATGTTTTTATCCCCAAAATAACGATTCTCCAATCAAATTCAAGTATCATCCCCATTCAATTTATCACATCCTCTAAAATACACTATGCTACTGTAAAATTAACACCTTCTTTGCTAACAGACATTCGAAAAAGGTTTAACATGTAAACCTAAAATACATTCGAAACGTAAAACATTAAACTACATCATCGCATGGAAAAACTTTTGGAACATTTGTTCCGGAAAGTTTAGTTATTTTCGGAACAAATATTGATTTGAAGGAGCGGCGAAGTTGAAATAAGCCATATAACTTATTCCATCACACTAGTGGTTGTGTTATAGCAGGCACAATTTTGTATTTGAGAAGAAATAAATACATTTGTAGAGGAAATACCTGTTAAAGGACTGCATAGCTTAAATATTGTTACAGCTTTTTCAATGTTTCAATTTCTACTCTTTTTATTATTTTTTTAAATTATACTATACCTACAACGGGAAAATTGTATTCTTAAGCTATTGTTAAATAACTGCATGGTGTTCATATTTCTGATTTTAGCGAATTTCCCCGACAAGGAAGAAGCTATTACCGTAGTCGGCATGGTAAGACCTAGGCCCGGGACCATGATAACTTTTCATTTTGAGGTCCCCAGACCTCATTTGTTCGAAACTGTATATATAAATAAATAAATAAATAAATATATATATATATATATATATATATATATATGTCCGTGAGCACGATAACTCTCGTAAAAGTTATCCGATTTTGATGAAATTTGGTATAAACGTGTAAAGTAACATTTATGACTTTAAGTTCGAAAACCAGCCAGATCGCTCTATCCGAAGGGGTATTTTGGGGGGGTTTTGAACCCCAAAAATGGGTTTTTCGAATTTGTTACATATAATTTTGGAAATAGTCAAATTTTAGTTTTTCCATTGAATTCAGCTTAAAAAAACACACAATTTGGTAGTTTGATAATTTCTCTACGTCAATTGGTTACCAAGATATTGAAAGTGCTAAACACAGTACGTTGTCTAATGTTATTCTTATGGAGGATAATAAAAATTTTATATCTCGCTTATTTGTGAACGTATACTGACGAAACTTGGTATACGGCTTCATCTGGTTGTGGACCATTGATATTTGTTCAAACGAACTATTTTTTACCAAAGGCTCCCGTAGCAGCAAACCTGCGTACTCAGCCCCATGTTATTCTTATGGAGAATAAGTAACGTGTTATCTATCTCCCTTCATTATGAAAATAAATTAATGAAATTTGGTATGTGGCTTTACCTAAATGAGTTATATTGATATTTGTATAAAACCCCATTTTTTGTGTTCCTTGCTTCAGCAAACCTGCATACTCAGCCGCCATGTTATCTTATGGAGAATAATTAAAATGTCATAAATCGTTTATTTATCAATGTATATTCATGAAACATGATATGTGGATTTATGTGGTATTAATATACATATATATGCATTGGAAATTTGCTGAGTACGCAGGTTTGCTGCTACGGGGGTATTTTTCAATAATCATGGAAAACGCAGGCCTAGTAGGAACCTTTAGACGTAAGTAGTTTCTTTACTTTACTGATTAATATAAATAATAGTTCTCAGTTATTTTTATATGTATTGTTGTTTTCAATCGTTTTATATAATTTAGAAATTCGAAATTAATCAATTACTTTCGTCCATATGATCAAAAAAGTTTCATATCTAATAAGTTGGTACCTTACTCTTAGGCACAAATTTATTTATTTATTCTCTCAACGGTCATATAACATGTAATAAAGCTTGTAAATTAATTAATTCGTTTATGAAGATGTGTAAATATATTATACTTCGAAAAAATGTGAAATAACTTTAATCAACATTCAAGAGTAAACTTGTTGTTGGCGTTCACAGAGCAGGTCTTCATTAGACCACTATTGAATCTCTTGCTAAATACCACCTTGTAGCGCAAACACACGTGGAATCACCAACGTGTGGACATGAGTGGAAACCAGAGAGTTGGAAGAGTAATTACGTATTCTGTACAATATTGGTATTAAGTTGAAAAAAGCTTGTATAATTAGAAAATTAAATTAACCAGCTTATGAAAAAGTTATTAATACATTTGCAATTAGTGAGCGAAAAATTCTTGTAACGAATATAAACATTTATTTAATATTAAAATAATGTATGTTAATTGGAAATACTTTAAGCCTGTGGTTGTATGTTGAATACTCTATTGTTCATAATTGTTATTTCTTGAACACTTTCAGCTAAAATAAGCAGGGGTGGATTGGCCCGCCGGGACACCGGGAAAGATCCGACCTAACCTCCCTGTAATGGCGCCCTGGCGCCCTCTACGAAGGAGGAAGATAAAAAATATTGCAACACACAATCAAAAACATTTTATTTTTATCATTATAATTTAAATGAATGTCACATTGTTATAAATCATGTTTAATATTAAAATAAATTAATTTACAACTTTTGTTTTTGAGGTTAGTAAACCATAACGGGCATCGGCTTTCAAGCGCCTCTCATCCAGCTGACTATCGACTGTAGCTTAAAATTCGTTGGGCTACTGTGTTATGAAATGATAAATATGGTGAATGAGCATGGTGGTATTGTTGGGTAATATATGCTCTTCAAGATTATTATTATAAATGTGTAGTTTTTAAAAGGTAAGTAGGCCTAGATAATCTAAACTTCAAAACCAGTTCAAATTATCAGACTGTCACCATATTGTCCTAGCCTAAAGGGAAGGACAATTTACAAATTATGTGAAAAGAGTAATGAATTATAAGTCCTTCATGTTTAAAAGTCAGATTGTGTGAGTTGTGAGTTTGATATAAAAGCAGGTGTTTTTTTTTTAGTTTTTTGTTAGATTGTCACAAAACAAGGGTGTTCAGTCGGTCAGTAATAAGTTAGTTTGTGGTCTGTATATATCGAGGCACAGACATCATTGGTCGGAGATCTCCTCTTCATTTGAGCTTTTTATGTTCTATGGACCATGTTTTCAGACAGAATCTTCTAGTGTCAGACTTAAATACATTTATTGTTTGATCTCGCAATGTTATAATTAGGGTTAAAATTCAAGTTCAAACAAATCAGTGAAGTGATCATCACCATTAACAAAAGGCTCCAGTAGCTTGTACCATGCTGTCGCCTTGAACTGCAGCATTGAAACTCCCCCTTCCCCCAAAAGAAATTCTTCAGTATAAAAGTTATTATTATTAACTTAGGCGCCCTCAGGACCTATTTCCACCGCCCTTTTCATACCGTCAGTCCACCCCTGAAAATAACTGAATGAGTGAAAAAAATAATTAAAAATGATAGTGGTATAAATTAAAAAAGAGTATTAAAAATGAAAAAGTGAAAATAAATGTTTTAAGAATAGATATCTATAAAAACAATATATATCTTTCTCTGATTGACCCTTGTGATGACTAATGTGATTGGTCGAAATCTATCACCTTACACCATATTTTATGTATTTGTATACTACCATCTTGGATTTAAGTACAGTATGAGTGAAAATATATTCTGTATATATATATATATATATATATATGTTATATATATATATGTATATATATGTATATATATAGTATATATATATATGTTGTATGTAAGTACAGTATAAGTGAAAATATACTCTGTATTGTTGTGAGACGTAGTTTATTTTATCCTGTTTGTATCAGCACGTCTCATGCAACTTAAGCAAGTATTAGAGCAACTATCGTAATTAAACATAATGCAACAAGTCTTAAGTAATCTAGTGCATTTTTTTGTTTAAATTACAACTCAACTTTACTCCTTCATAATAACATTTAAAAAATACTTTTATTGTTATTTACTTTGTAACGTAAAATTGTCTTCCCCTTCAGGTAATTGGGAATACCACTTTGTAACAAGGAATGTTTTTCCATCTACCGGTTGAGATAACTTGTAATGGATATGGAATGGAAAAGCGGTCAAGCGGAAACATCGTGACAGCTTGGTAAATAGAGAAGTTGGAAGTTTTATTTTGGAAATTATCACTCTCTTTCTTTTAAGTTTTAAAATATACGAGGATTGAATGTTGATAAGATTTACAATATTATTTCTATAGTATTTATTTATATTGATTATTAATATTAATTTATTAATTATTATATCTGAATGAACCATTTATACATTTCAATTTTGAACGTTTGGTAAATCGCAGGATGATTGGAGACTGTTCAGGTTCAAACGTATTTGATCAAGCAAGTAACATTGCATTAGTGAATTTCCTATGAAAAAGTAAAATATTAGCAAGACCCGCACGGTGAGACTTAAGTCCGGGACCACCATACAAGTTCCTGACGTCACCCCTCGAACACATTTTTAGGGGTCTCTAAAAACCTTATATATATGTGTGTTCGCACTCTAGCGGTCGCAATTTTGTCCGATTTACTTAAAAATTGGTAGAGAAATTCCTTTTTATAATCAGTTGGACAAGTTCGTAGGGAAAAACAATCAGAAAATTCTAACCCCCTTTTTTGAGGATTTTAAGTTTTCAAATTTTGATTTTTTGGGCCTAAAAAGGGTCAGAAAAGCCCCAAATGTCTACTTATTCCACATTAAAGTATTGTACGTAAAAATCAAAAGATTTTAAGCCCTCCCTCATCATTCTAGCACAAGTAATTACCGAGTTATTAAAGAAAAGTTTAATTGTCATAATACAGTACGTTGTTTTACGGGGATTTCACACTGGAAAAGGTTGTTTTTATTAATATCTTAATATAGTTGTTTCACACCCAATACCCCTATACCAACTTGTTATCCGACTATACCTGCTTCTAACTTTATAATGTACAACACTGACATCCTATTAGTGAATTTAAATATAACCAGGAGCATTAGAACAGCCAACAAATAATGTTTTTCATGTTTCTAAATAAATTGTAACCAGTATTAGTTTAAACCCTTTATTTGATATTTTAAAGGTTTTAATGTGAAAATTCACTTCCCTCACGTCAGCGTGCTGCGTGAGATCTCTTTTTTTTTAAACTGCATGTTATCTAGAAAATGACGTATTGACCCAGTGAGAATATTATAGGACTGTGAAACATATTCGTAACAATAAAACTTATCGTGAGTGTAAACTTGCATATGTGTTTCAAAAGTCTGCGTTGAATACGTATTTGGTAATATTTTCCTACTATTTATTGTATTCTGCATGTTAACAGTAAACAAGACGGACAAGGCGGGTAGATCTGAGCAAGATTAGGGGTTATAGTGGATAAAAGCTAATATTTTTTGAAATATTTAATTTACTATAAAACTCACGTGCAAACTTTTGGTAAAACTAAACTTTAAGACATGGTTGATAATTTTCTGTTTATAAATATACGATGTATGTAGTTTTTGAGGGACGGAGTACCGTGATGACGGCGGGAACACAGAGGGGGGGGGGGGGTGGAATGAAGAAAATTTGTTCTTTATCAACTATTAACTTGAACTACACATAGTAAGGTAAAACCTCTTCCATCTTACATCTTACATAGGTTCTCTTCATCACACTCGTGGAGACCGGAGAATCGTCAGATTTTGGTTTGATGTTAATATGCGTGTGTGTAATGTTTTGTGAGTACCTTTTTTATTTGAGCCTAGTATGGCGATTATTATCTTCAAAAAATTCTTTTAGGCTGTAGTATGGCTAGTTTAGAAGATATTCCTCTCTACTTAAAAGAATATTATCACGCATTTATAGATGACACAAAACAAGTTTATTCTGTACATTTGAATTGGATAAAAGTATTTTACTGACTATAAATGTAACTGAACAATGAATATAATATAATCTGAAACCAATACAAAACTGTATATTTAATATAGCAGTATAAGTTTTTTGGGTAGTGGTCAAATGGGACTATAGATTAATGGGGATATTTCTAAAAAAAACCTTTACGTACGTTTATTTCTAATAATATTTACACTACCCTTTCTTACGTACAGTAGAACTTTCGATTAAAAAATCTGGTAACATATATAAGATGTCCTGGCTCATCTTGTAAAATAAATAGCTATATACAATTGTTAGTCATAAATCATCAAATCAACTACTCACGACAAACATGTTTCGTATTACTATTTACAATGAAGTAAAAAATACCTAATTTCACATTTCAAACTATAAAAACTTACTTTTTTCACGATAAAAGTTTAACAGATTATCTTTTGTTACAAAAAACATGAATAGAAACTAGCGGCAGAGAGGTGGACTTTTTATTATGGCTTGAAAATTCCATTAGAAAGATAAAGGTCTCGGCTAACAGGATATTAATTGAGGCAATGAAGTGCCGTTATAATTCAACTGTTTGTGGACAATCTTTCTGGAATCCTTCTCCTTTATTCCTTGTTATATAAAATTTTGTGTAGCAGCAGTACCGAAAAAGCTGAAGTATTATATGAGGTAATATAATTGTTAAATGGTAACTCCAATTGTTATTGAGTATTTATGTAACAATTTTTTTTATATATAATGTGATTATAATTATTATAAACATAGCGGTAACGTACGCGTTTGTAAATAATGTTATTTTTAAGTAATGCACGTGATTTATTTAGCTACGACAATCACATTATTTGTACAACATGCTGAAAACTTGTATTACTGAACATTAGATGGCAATTTGAAATTTATGTATAAAGCAAGTATTGAAAATACAAAAAAAGTAACTAATAAAGGCCAAAACACATAAACACAATACAATTTTTTTTACACTAACTTATTGCATTAAAAGTCATCAATGAAATCAGCTTTTCTAAATTAATGCACTTTTATAACACAAGAAAATTGTTACAAGTGTTCTCATCTCTTTTGTACCGGGTGTCCCATAAAGTTCCCCCTCCCCCCTCTTAATTATTGAACGGCTGTTCATTTTAAAACACTCCTTAGTAAATGTTACTAGCGTAAGTCAAGGTACTTTTAAGTGGTTAAGAGCTTCGAGCCTCACTCCAAAATAGGAGGTGCTGGGGGTGGTTTTTATTTTTCAAATATCAACCCCTAACAAGTTGCATATAATTTTAGAAAAGGGGAAAAAATAAAATGAATCCCGTAAAATATACTTGACTTTGTTTATTTAATCTAATGTTATAACCAGCGAAAATGTATTAATTTTTATATTTATACTGCTAAAATTCCCCTCCTTACTAGAAATCAGATACATAGCGGGGCAATTCAACAAGGTCTCTTGATCAGACCTTTAAAAAATACCATTTTAAGTGCAGGATAGTCAATTGAAAACCTTCTTTATTTTTGCCATAGCCTTCATTCGTTTATTAATAAATTTTGCCTAAATGATTAAAGTATTCTTACATCTATAGAAATGTTTTAATTTTGAATTAATATATCTAACGCAAGCTTTAAGCTAGTAAGTAAACAAACTTAACCTAAAGTGAATAAACTAACGAAGAGCAAAACTTGTTTGTGTTCATATTCAGAAATAAAAAAATCAAGTATTATTTTTTTCAGGTTTATTTACGTGTGCTAAATATCCATTTGACAGCTGGAATGATTTTTTTAGGTGAAAGAAAAACGAAAATTTCTCCGCATCGTTCCACTCGTGATACATCACATTACGCAACACATTACATCGATCTTTAACCTCAAATAGTCAGTCAGCAAGTTTTTTTGTGACAGAAGGAAAAACTCATCATTGCAGATCAGCTGTTTGTTTACTTACTAGCTTATTATTCATTAGGTAATACTTACATTTCATGACAAGTGACAATCAATCAAAAGGTCTTACACAATGATTTGCACTTGCATTAAAGTATTACAGTGTTTTAGTATGACATTAAATACTGTAATTTATTTCGAACAATCAAGAATACAACAACCACAGCAAGCGTACTCAAATATTTGTAAGAATGATAATAACCAGGATTAAACACTTCCCACCAACATAACTCAACCAGGAACAACAAAGGAACGGACATCC
The DNA here is from genome assembly GCA_963675035.1 of Allygus modestus. Lineage (NCBI taxonomy): Eukaryota > Metazoa > Arthropoda > Insecta > Hemiptera > Cicadellidae > Allygus > Allygus modestus. The sequence continues at coordinate 483,668,081 of OY776111.1, read as the reverse complement.
AGTTTTTGTAAGGACGACCTAATGGCATCATCAATCATCTCCATAACACAACAGTTCCTTTACTTACAAAAACGTAGATTAACCTAACCATCATATTTATATGTTTATGATGTAACATTTATTTTATCCGTGTTAAAGATTTGTTTTTTTTTAAGATTATGGGTGTATTTATAATGTATTGTGTCTATGACTGTAACATTTTTACAAAGGTTGATAGAGGACAAAAATTAAAATGTCTCGGTCTCTTTTTTCATTGAGGATATTGAACCGGCACATTTTCTAGTAAATCATTGAAGCCTCAAGACGCTAACCAAAATTATCATTGGATATTTATTTATTGTTTATCGTTTGACTTTTGCTGGAGGAAACCTCTTCTACAAAGGTATCTATTCTTCATTCAGAGCCATTACCGTTTTGGTTTTCGTAGATTATATAGCATGACATGGGCTCCAAACCACCGGACCTTAAGTGATTAGCGGGGACTGGGGATTGAACCCGGGACTTTGTGACGAAGTCTGGAGCTCTAACCACTACACCTAAACACTTTAATACCTCACTAGGATAATATTATAAACGAATAACTTTAGATTTTTAGTATTTTATTTGCCAACGAATATACAGTTAGATGATATATATGAACACGTTTTAAAACTAATCGTCCTTTTCCTATATACTCCTAGCTTTCGAAATCATATTTGCATTAAATATCTACCTCAAAGTTATAAATACTAGACCACCAAGTCCACCTTATTGTTTCTCATATTTACAATCTTGGGCTTATAAATAATATGTAAGTAATATAATTCGGAGTTAACATCTTTAATATGGGCTTATATTTTTGACAGGACGCTGGTATTGATTTTAATCAAATAACACGGTTTTGTTTAAATATTTTGGTACAGTGAGTATATAACAAGTCATTCATAGCAACGTATTATCGTTTATGTTCTAAGTTACTAAAGTTTAAATTTTTATTTTTTGAAAAAGTGTTATTGAGTTAAAGTGCAAGATTTTGATTGCGTTATAATCAATTTAGGTGATTTAGATAATTTTGTTGTACCTTAATGATACCATGAATTAAGATATACATACCAATAAGATTCTCCGCAAAGAAAGCAGATGTTATGAATGGAAATTTCATAAATGGTGTTTTTTTACACTATGAAACAATTTATTTGTTTCATTACAATATTTTATAAAAAAGTATTTATTCACAGTCTATTTAGATTTTAAAACCTAATATTACTGTTACAAAAATTAAATATTACAAAATAATAAGAATAAAATCTTTGCCTGGGAGGTTAGTAAAAATGTGTTTTTTCAAGCTGACATACTTTTCATTATGATTATTTATTGCTTAAGTGAAATAAAAAAGATTAGAAATATCAAAACAATCATATTCAGTATTAAATAAAAATAAATGGTTAACATTTTTTAAACCCAAAGCAAAGATAGATTGCGATTACACAATCAAATAAATAGTGTGTCAACGCCCAAGGAACCAATGCTTTGCACTTGAACAATCCTCTGCTTATTTACCATTTATCACTGTACCCTAAGTAAATCCAGTTTACCGCTAGCCCAGGAATAAGAGGTAATAGAGCTAATATTACCCTAGCCCAGCTACTCTTGATTTTACCTTGGATTTTCTGAGTTAAAGAAATATACGAGACTCGTTTTGTAATTAAATTCTGTAAAATGTTGTCCATAAATAAGCTCGAAAATAAGTTTTATATAAATTTAAAATGTAGATGTAACAAAATTAAAAAATATAACATTTATAAAATTGTTATTAGGAAGTACAGAGTGTATTTAGTGAATACTATTTTAGTCACTGCCATAAACATTCAAAACGTGGAGACAACTAGGTTGTGGTATTTGTTATTACTGTCGCGTTTATGACTTCTATCGCACCTCTTTGTTACTGCAAAGGGCATTTTTATAAAAACAAAATCCTTTGTTTTGTTCACAATTAACAATTGCATAACTGATATAACTTAATACTGAATATGATTGTTTTGATATTTCTAATCTTTTTTATTTCACTTAAGCAATAAATAATCATAATAAATAGTATGTCAGCTTGAAAAAACACATTTTTACTAACCTCCCAGGCAAAGATTTTATTCTTATTATTTTGTAATATTTAATTTTTGTAACAGTAATATTAGGTTTTAAAATCTAAATAGACTGTGAATAAATACTTTTTTATAAAATTATGTAATGAAACAAATAAATTGTTTCATAGTGTAAAAAAACACCATTTATGAAATTTCCATTCATAACATCTGCTTTCTTTGCGGAGAATCTTATTTGTATGTATATCTTAATTCATGGTATCATTAAGGTACAACAAAATTATTTAAAACACCTAAATTGATTATAACGCAATCAAAAATCTTGCACTTTCTTAACTCAATAACACTTTTTCAAAAAATAAAAATTTAAACTTTAGTAACTTAGAATATAAACGATAATACGTTGCTATGAATGACTTGTTATATACTCACTGTACCAAAATATTTAAACAAAACCGTGTTATTTGATTAAAATCAATACCAGCGTCCTGTCAAAAATATAAGCCCATATTAAAGATGTTAACTCCGAATTATATTACTTACATATTATTTATAAGCCCAAGATTGTAGATTTGACAAACAATAAGGTGGACTTGGTGGTCTAATATTTATAACTTTGAGGTAGATATTTAATGCAAATATGATTTCGAAAGCTATGAGTATATAGGAAAAAAGGACGATTAGTTTTAAAACGTGTTCATATATATCATCTAACGGTATACTCGTTGGCAAATAAAATACTAAAAATCTAAAGTTATTCGTTTATAATATTATCCTAGTGAGGTATTAAAGTGTTTAGGTGTAGTGGTTAGAGCTCCAGACTTCGTCACAAAGTCCCGGGATCAATCCCCAGTCCCCGCTAATCACTTAAGGTCCGGTGGTTTGGAGCCCATGTCATGCTATATAATCTACGAAAACCAAAACGGTAATGGCTCTGAATGAAGAATAGATACTTTTTTAGCAGAGGTTTCCTCCAGCAAAAGTCAAACGATAAACAATAAATAAATATCCAGTGATAATTTTGGTTAGCGTCTTGAGGCTTCAATGAGTTACTTAAAAATGTACCGGTTCAATATCCTCAATGCTAAAATGACTGAGAAATTTTAATTTTTGCCCTCTATCAACCTTTGTAAAAATGTTACAGTCATAGACACATAACATTATAAATACAACGATAATCTTAAAAGAAAACAAATCTTTAACACGGATGAAATAAATGTTACATCATAAAGATATAAATATGATGGTTAGGTTAATCTACGTTTTTGTAAGTAAAGGAACTGTTGTGTTATGGAGATGATTGATGATGCCATTAGGTCGTCCTTACAAAAACTGGATGTCCGTTCCTTTGTTGTTCCTGGTTGAGTTATGTTGGTGGTAAGTGTTTAATCCTGGTTATTATCATTCTTACAAATATTTGAGTACGCTTGCTGTGGTTGTTGTATTCTTGATTGTTCGAAATAAATTACAGTATTTAATGTCATACTAAAACACTGTAATACTTTAATGCACGTGCAAATCATTGTGTAAGACCTTTTGATTGTCACTTGTCATGAAATGTAAGTATTACCTAATGAATAATTATTCCCAGTCCCTGAAAACACATAATTATATTGCGTGATTTAGGGGTTAAGTGTATGAGCCATGGTTTGAAAGAAGAGTTAGGTATATTTGTGTTAATAGCTTTTGTATTTTTAACGTCATGTATTTTATTGACAATAGACGACCTTCTGATTGGAGTTATGTCTTTTAACTTAAAAAATCTGTAGCAAGGGCTGAAAATACCTTTTGGGCTCAAAATCCGGATTTCCTACTGGAAAAATAATTAATTATGGATAAGGTTTTACTTTTATTTAATATACGGTAGACAATCAATTGTGCAATAAAGTATCAGGCCAAGGGCAATAAACGAAAGCCGATACAAAAATTCAAAGTGAAGATTACAATTAATAAGCTTTCACATGCCATATTTTGGCAATTAACATCAACAAATTATTATAACCAATTCCTACTTAATAGTTTCCTTATTCTGTAACATATGCTACATACTTTAAACAATTAAAAACATTATTATTACTTTTATACACTTTAGGACAAAATATTAAAATAGTTAAGTTTGGTAGCATTTATACCATTTGCACAATTGATTAAAAGGTGTCAGTTTTTAAATGCCGCTGTTTGTAGTACGGTGTGCCTAATACGGTTTACCTAATACGTCGCGTCGGGAACAGTTCAACTAAAAGCTTTTGCTGGTTGGGGTTAGTGGTCCGTAAATACTAATTCCGTCCGGCTTTAATATAACATTTCCTGTAAAATTATAACTATAAATCCATTTTATACATTGCACAAATGTGGGGGTGTTAAAAACAACCCTAAATTTTACACAAATTTACCAATTTTTTGTGATTAGAGTGTAATTGTCAATGTATTAAAGTGTTGATACGCGAACATTTTATGTATTCCTATATGGTTTAGAGTGGTTCGTAGAATAAATAAGATTAAAGAACGTATTTAAATTTCAAAAGACTATGTTAAATAGTAACAATGTAAACTATCTTACTTAGGCTATTCATAAAACTTTCTAAGTAAAAAAACTATTTAGTTATATATTTATTTCAGGTCGTCAATTCATCACATGCAATTGTCATCATAAGCTCTATTGTTTAAAAGTACATAGTATTTTACGTTTATGTTTTGTTTCGGTGTGCTAAATATTCGAAGAACTTCCGGAATGATTTGTCGATGAGAATGAAAAACGTAAATTTTGCCGCGTAGTTCCACGAGTGATACATGGTTTATCAATTCTGTAGTGATAAACTGTGAACGGAACAACGTTCTATAGTAAATACTAAAGTAAGAGAATACACGCCATGAAATAAAAATATACACAATGGCGTCATTAAATACCCCCGTAGCAGCAAACCTGCATACTCAGCGAATTTCCAATGCATATTAATTTATCTTAATACCACATAAAGCCACATAACAAGTTTCATCAATATACATTCATAAATAAACGATTTATGACATTTTAATTATTCTCCATAAGAATAACATGGCGGCTGAGTATGCAAGTTTGCTGAAATAAGGAACACTAAAAATGGGCTTTTATACAAATATCATTATAACTCAACTAGGTAAAGCCACGTACTAAGTTCTATTAATTTATGTTCATAATTAAAAGAGATAACACGTTAATTATTCTCCATAAGAATAACATGGGGCTGAGTATGCAGGTTTGCTGCTACGGGAACTATCGGGCAAAAAATAGATTTTTGTGCAAATATCAATAGACCACAACCAAATAAAGCCATATACCAAATTTTGCCAGTTTACGTTCATAAATAAGCGAGATATACAATTTTTCTTTTTCTCCATAAGAATAACATTAGACAACGTACTGTGTTTAGCACTTTCAATATATCGGTAACCAGTTGACGTAGAGCAATGATCAAAATACCAAATTGTTTTTTTTTTTAAGCAGAATGTAATGGTATAAATTAAAATTTGATTTAAATTAAAATTACATGTGAAAACCCCAAAATACACATTTTTGGGGTACAAAACCCCCCAAAAACCCCTCTTTGGATGTTGCGATTCATCTGGTTTTCGAACTCGTTCAAATAAATGGTACTTTACACATTTGTACCAAATTTCATTAAGATCGAACCTTTTTTACGAGAGTTATCGTGCTTACGGACACATATATATATAAATAAATATATATATATATATATATATATAAATATAAATATATATATATATATACATATATAAAAATTTGAACAAATGGTATTTTTGGCATCTGGGGACCTCAAAACGAAAAGTTATCACGGTCTCGGGCTTAAGTCTTACCATGAAACCTACGGTAATAGCTTCTTCCCTATAGGGGAAATTCGCTAAAAGTTGTAAATGCTACAAACATTGATACATTTTGCGAAACATATATTTTTAACTTATATAAAACATATATTTGAGATTATTTGTGGAAATGTTTTACATACGTTTATTTTTAAAAATATACTGAAAAGGTTTTGAATCGACCATAAAAGTTGTATATAAATTATTCTTTATATTTGTGAGAGTAGTTATGTCAATGAATAAAGTAGTGTAGTTAGATATACTTTATTACATCGTTACTTTATTGTATGGTTTAAAATTACACGTAGAATAAAACTGAGAAATGAATTTCTATTTATACAAACTACATTAAATAAATTCATATCAAACGATCATCAGTAGTCCATTTATTTGTTACAAGTTATAAATTTGTTTATTTCAATTCCCTAAGTTTAGCAAATATTAAATGAACTAAAAAACTAAATATTAAATCCCTTTAATTACAGTTTTTATTATTTACGTTCTTTTAAAATATAAATTTGTTTTCATAAATCATTTTCACAGCTAGCGTTGTTGAAAGGACTATTAAATTAAATCCAGGAAATAAAAACTGTTAATCTAATTCAGAATGATATTTTGTAAGAAAAGGGTTATAATTAAAATGTTATAGTAAGATGTAGGTCACTCACCTTATACTTATTAATGTGGTTAAAGTATAATATATTACATTTAGCAACTTAAAGTCACAGATTATATACAATTAATGAAATGAAAAAATAATTAAATTTGTTCCCACCATAATTGTACTAATAACTCACACAAAATTACCTTGGATATATTTGCTGATAGTTTTTCTAGTAGTATGATCAGCAACCAATTAAACAAAAACAAAACTATTAAAGAAAAAAATATGAGATAATTAACTTAGGTGAGAAATTTAAAAAGTTTTATAATGTGCAATATTTGTAAAGTTGAAATGGAAAGCACAAGAAGTCAATTAATTTCCCCGCGTTCCGTGATAAATCCGAGTAATCCCTTGTAAGTGATTTGTGTATTCTTAGAAATATTTCCATACAGTTGAACCGCGTGATTAATTTTATTCCGTATCATTAAAGGTTAATTTAAAAAAATATAAATCTAATTTTTAGACAGACTTCGTAAACAAATTGGTGCGAACACATGCATTTCACGATAAATATATTTAAATAAATTTGACCAACTTGCACAGTTGGTACTTAAGGTATTCAGTTCAATTTAAATTTATTTGTAGTTGCATAGTATGTTATTACTTTATAATATAATATAATATGTTATTATATTACTTTCACAATATTCCCTCAAAATAAATGTTCTTAACACACGCAAAAACCGAAGCAAGATCAAGATTACAGAATAACCAAAACGTATTGAATCGGGTGTGATTTATGACTGGATACAGTTTGGCTTCCCCGACATCAGTTTGTAATATGTTCTAAATATTACACAAAATGTGATATTTTCTGTACCTTTTAGATCCTAGTGGAAAATAATATCATCTAAATGAATATTAAATCCTAAATTTGACAGCTAAAAACATTGTTTTGATATTCATAAATAAAAAAAAAACTATTTTAGTTGAAAAATATATGTATTTATTTACTCAAAATCCCAATTATTGAGTAAATAGTAACGTATGCAAAAAAATTGTTTATTTTATTTTCATATTTGTTTAATCCATCTATTCTCTACAAGATTTTTGGATAATGGAGACGAAATATTACCCTAGACAAAACAGAACGGGTGATTTTACTTTAATAACAATCCACCCGTAAATTTATTATTGCGTTTATACTAATCTAAACTGCAGGACTACAAACAATTACAACTAATTGGCTGTATTTATAGTTTATTTTAGAGTATAAATAGCACTGGCAATGTTCCACTTATAGTTAAAAGATTGTTCTAGAGACTCAGTTTACTCCTTTGGATGATTTTATTTTTACCTAAATTTATTGCTGTTTTATAGGTTTAACTATTTTAGTGAAATATTTCTTTAAATTTCAAAAACAGAATCCAATTTCAATATTAAACCAATCTAACTATAAGCACAAAGCTAAATATGAATATTATTAACAAGAATATTTTATTTAAAAAATAACAATTATACATAATATTGGAGCTTTCTAATTTCTGCTTTACAACTTTTAGTAGCAAACAGTAAAGGAGAAGGATTACACAAAGATCTTAGCTAAAATGGAGAATTGTAATCGCACTCCGTTGCCTCAATTAATATTCTGCTAAGCGCGTTCATTATATGTTTAGTTGGACTTTGTAGCTGGAGTAAATAGCACACCCCGTGGCCGCCAGCTCATATTCATACTTTTTGTTATTACATTTGTAAAAGTGTTATCTTAAAAAGAGTTTGTTTTCGTTTATTTAAAAAACTCCAATAAAATTAAGTATATTTTGCTTCGTTGTAGATAATTTTATGAAGTATAATATTTTTCCGTCTCTTAGGCTAAAAGTTTTTACAACCCTAAAATACGAAAAAAGTTGTCTCTAGTTATATTTACTTTATGGTGTTTGCCTGTACACCTTTCCTATGTGACCTGCTTTTGGAGTCGAATGTTTAATTTTACGCAAGCGTAAATATAATGAAATATAAACAAAGTAAAATGTTTATCAAATATCCTCATAAATAAATGTATAGTCCCAAACAACTTATAGTTTAGTTTTAACAATGAAATTGAATTACTAATACTCGTATACAGTTTAAATAAATTTTGTACTGTAGGCCTACTCACGACACAATGTGTTCGTTAAATTACCTACAGATAAGTATTAAATTCTTATTTTCACATCTAAATAAATACTGACTCTTTTCGAGATAAAAGTCCAACAGATTATCGTTTGTAAACAAAGTATGAATAGAAACTAGCTGGTGTGGCTCGGGCTATTTATTATGGTTGCAAAGTTCCATTAGAAAGATAAAGAACCCGACTAACAGGATATTAATTGGGGCAACGAAGTGCCGTTATAATTCAACTGTTTGCAGACGATCTTTCTAGAATCTTTCTCCTGTTTTAAAAATTAAAACGTTGAAAGCAGTAGAACTTAAACATCCGCTGTTTTATGACAGTATAAATGTTTCATATAAATTTGAAATGTAAAATAAGTTTTTTTCTGTTTTAAATATAATATTTGATTTGATATTTATTTTATATATGGACAGATAAATTACTAACCATGATTTAAGTGGCACAGCTTGTAGGTAGCCTAGCCATCATTATTTGCTTATTTGCCCCTGATAATTTCCGTCTTCTTTTAAATTCGAATATTATGTATTACATTTCACTATATAAATTTTACTATGTAATTTCAAGTGAAAGTACTACATTATATTTGTATTCCATTTTTATTGTTCAATAATAATATGTCATTTATCTAAGGTATGAATGGGTAAAATACTCGAGTAGTTTATTTTTTATTTATATATCCATGAATTTGTAAAGAATGTTGTTTAGTACAAGTAGAACACCTGAAATTTTAAACTAAGGGAATCAAATAAGTGAAGTAATATGCTTACATCTTGCATTTCTCTACTGGAAAAGAAATACATAAGAAGTAAGTTTAATAATTACAAAACAATATTTATATATTACTTAGGCAGGTACACTTTGAAACGACATAAATATAACTTTGTAAACCAACTTGTTACATACAATGCTCAATGAAGTAGGCTTTTCTATTGTACAAATATAGTGGTACACTTTAAAGTACTACAAAAGTGCGACAAACGTTCTCAACCTATATATAACCCGCATTATCTTACTTTTATAACATTAATTTATGGTTTTAATGATTTAGTATTTTCGTCCCATACTCATTAGCACTCGGTAAAGAGGTATTTGTTTCAAAATAGTTTAAGAAAATGCTGAAAGTGTGAAAAACAATTTGTAAGAAAAAATAACTCTTTAGCTACTAGCAAAAACTAACACCGACTCTAAAACGAAGACTGAAATAATTTAACTATCCTAATAAATTTATGGTAAAATCCAGGTGTCTATTTATTATTATTATTTAATAATTTATATTACAAATCATAAACAGACTAAAGTTGTTACAATATGTACAATATGTAAGTTGTATATGATTGATACCACAGGGTTAATATTTACAAGACAAATTTTAAAAATGTCATCGTATTAATTATGCAGGAAATATAACTATCAGTATCATTTATAAGTAACAGTTGGTATTGAAAACATAAAAATTGACTGCATTAAAAAAAATTTTATAGATGTTCAACACTATATTTTTAAAATAACTACATCTATTTACGTGTACCACCTAATACGAGAGCTGAAGATTGCTCAAAGTATTTTGAATAGTCTGAAACAAATTTCACTTAAACGATAAAGTATCCTTACATATCTAGGAATTGTTTGATTATTAATTAATATACCTTACGCAACTTTTAATCTGGGTATTAAAAAAAATTCCTTAGCTAATTAACGACAAGCAAAACTGTTTTGGTGTTTATAAATTAAAAAATCACGTATTTTTCAGTATTATTTACGTGTACTACATCTTCGATGAACAACCGGAATGATTTGTTGGTGTGATTGAGAACGTAAATTTTGCCGCATCGTTGCAAGTGATACATGGTTCTATCAGTTCTGCAGTGATTAAGTGTGAACGAAACACGGGATCCTTGTGTTATAAAAAATTCCCTTTGTAGCAACAAAGAGACACGAGAGACGTCATAAAAACGCGCCGACAAAACAAACAGCACAACCTAATCTTCTCTACATTTTTATTGTTTATTTAAGTGACTAAAATAGTATGCAATAAGTTATTTTATTTTTAATTACTTTTAAACTGTATTTACATTTTAATAAAACGTAAGTTTGAGCATATCTTTTTACAACATTTCACACCATTTAATTATTAAACGAGTCTTAGATGTTTCCTTAACTCATAAAATCCAGAGTAGCTGGGGTAGGGTAATATTAGCTAAACTAACATGTAAGCCCGGACAAGCGATAAACTGAATTTGCTTAGGGATCAGCGACAAATGGTAAATAAACAGAGAATTGTTCAAGTGCAAAACACTGTTTCCTTGGGTCTTGACAAACTATTTATTCGACTATATTATCTTTGTTTAGTTTTATCAAGAAATACACTCTTGTATTGCTACTTATTACTACTTATTAATACTTATTATATAATTGTTTTTAAATTTCTGCTTCCCTCATTTATTTCATCCAAGAAAAAAATATATGATCATAAAGGATATAATAATCATATGATCGTAAATACATTATTTTACAAATCAGTAAAATAAAGAGTCTACCCTTAATATATAGTAATATACAACTTACGTCACATCAATAAGATATAAAAACTAAATAGATTGTGAATAAAAAAAGATGGTTTTTATAAAATATTGTATCAAAATAGTTAATTTGTTTCATAGTGTAAAAAAACCATTATTTAGGAAATTTCCATGCATAACATCTGCTTTCTATGGGGTTATAATGGAGAATTGTATTTGTCTTAGGTACATTCGTCTTAGGTCTTATACTTGTAGTATCAGTACGGAAAACAATTTTATCTAAAAGAATTAAATTAGTTATAACGCAAATAACAATTTGACAAACACGTAATTTAATTTAGATAACCGATAAAACGGTTATTTTTAGTTATAAAAAAACAAAGATTAAAATTAAACGTGTTTAGTAAATCAGAAGAAAATTGACATTTCGTTGCTTTGGATGACTTTTTATACACTGATTGTACGTAAATACCTATATATAACCGTATAATATCAATACCAGCGTCCTGTATAAAATATTACCACATGGTTAACATGTTTAATAAGAATTATATTAGTGACATATTATATAACTTAAGTATACGATTTTAATATGATAAACAATAACTTGAACTTGGTGATCTAATATTTATATCTTTCAGATAGCTAGATATTTTATACAAAAGTGATTTCGAAAACTAGGAATCCTTAATATGTAGGAAAATAAAATTATTTTTAAAACACATGCGAACAGTATTATCATAAAACTATAATTTTTTAAAAATAAAAAAACTTAAAATATAATATTTTTGTTTATAGGATCAGATTAGTTAGCTATTGAAGTGTTCAGGGTAGTGGTTAGAGCTCCAGACTCGGTCACAAGGTCTCAGGTTCAATCCCCGCTATCACTAAAGGCCCTTAGGTCCACATTGTAGACAAAAAGGAAATGTCTCTGAGCTGAGACTAGCTATCTATAGAGAAGAGGTTTCCTAAAATAAATGCCATAAAATAAACATCTAGTGACCCTAGTGCTTAGCGCCTTGGAGTTGAGTGCAAGAGGTCACGGGTTCGATCCCCGGGGTGCCTCTTATGACTTGAAGGTCTGGACCATTGTCCTCTATCAATAAATGGAAAATTATAACAGACAAGGACCCGCAAAACTGTAAATAAACCTTAAGTTACAAAACTGCTAGATCACATTTAAACTAAATTTTGCATCATCAACCTATAAATATGTTAGTTAGGTTAATCTACGTTGTTTTAAGTAAAGGAAGTGTTGTGTTATGGAGATGATGGATGACGTCATCAACTCGTCCTTACAAAAACTGGATGTCCGTTCCTTTGTTGTTCCGGGTCGAGTTGTGTTGGTCCCATGGTGGGAAATGTTCATTTTTGTCCATTATCATTAGTCTTACAAATATTCGAGTACACTTGGTCTTGTTAATTTGTAATCTTGATTGTTTGAAATAAATGTCAGTATTAAATATTATATTACCCCTTAAGATGATGTTAGGATGACTTAGAGCCGTTTTCCCCACATGTGGTTAAACAGGTTTAAATTTAAACGGGGGTTTAAACTCCAGACCACTTTCCCAACTGCTCAATTGCTTTGGTTTAGTTTATACTTGTAGGTAACAGTGTTGGCACGACTGATTTGCCATTTTGTCTGCATTTTTGCCAACGAGATTAATCGCGGAGCTTTCGTCAGAAATAAAAAAGTAAAGCCTACAAGGTGACAGACACTTTTTCCTCGGCATGAACAAAACATATGGTCAAAGAACGGGGTTACCATGGACACGTGAGGTAGAATTGGTTACCATGGACATGGCGGGGTTTGTATTGTGTACGGATTTTTGTTTATTATTTGTTTACTAGATTTTTGATTTATTCAAAAAGGCGTTTGGAAAATATCACAAGCTCATCCACACTTTATTTTTCCCTTGTCTTGTTTATTGTTGTTACATGGGGTTTAAAATTTAATTAGAATTATTATTATCAAGATTAGGGGACATTCTACCCCTTATATTCAGAAAAATATTACTCTTTGCTATTGGTTTAAACTATATATTACTCGTTAAACGACCTCTCCAGGTGGTTTAACTTATACCTAGTTTAAACGGAGGAAGTTGTTTGGGGAAAGTGATATTTTGGTTAAACTAAAGTTTAAATCAGCATAATAGTTAAACCACATTTGGGGAAAACGGCCCTTAACGTTATTGCTATTTTGATGATTTTAACTATTTTTTTTTTTTTACATTTAACGAAGAAAAATCCAGTTTCATGATTAAAACAATCTAACTATAAGCATTCACACACCTAAATATTAATATTATAAACAACTATTTTTGATAAAAAAATACCATTTACACTAACATAATAATGTTGCTAAGTTCTACTGCTTTACACATTTTATAATATAAGACATAAAGGAAAAGGATTCCATAAAGATCGTTTCTGAAAAGTAGAATTATAACGGCACTTTGTTGCCCCAGTTAATATCCTGTTAACCGGGTTCCTTATCTGTTTAATTGAACTTTGTAGCTATAGTAAATAGCCCACCCCATGGCCGCTAGTTCTTATTCATACCTTTTGTAAATCATTACATTTGTTAAAGGGTTATCTTGAAAAGAGTCTGTTTTCGTTTATTTTTAATCTAATGTAGCTAAATTGATTTGTATTACCCTAATGATATGAAAATGAGTGTCTATAGTATATATATTTTATAATATTTGGCTATACCTTTCTCATGTAACCTGAGTTTTTAGCCGAATATTTTATTGTACGTTTGAAAGGGTATCTTAAATATGATAAAATCAAATCAATATAAATGTTGTGTATAAATATATTAATAAATTAATGTCTTGTTCCAAAAAAATATATTTCAGATTTTAAAACTAATAACAATGTATGCATAGTTCAACAAAATATCGTATTGGTTTTCAGATTATTAAATGCATTGACAATTTAAATTTTGAAGCAGCAAAGTTACATCAAATTCAAATGTACAGAATATACTTGTTAATTATAAATGGTTTGATGCAAAAGTTCCAGTAGTGCTATAATTTATAAGTCATTTAGGTAGATAGTGGACTTTGTGGAGAAAGTCTTTCGTCCAAAATTGAAAGAAAAATAAATTAACTCTAAACAATTAATTAAATAGTGATTCAAAGGATCAGTGCTATGACTTGATCAGTTCTTTGTTTATTTACCATTTATCATTGTATCCTATGTAAATACAGTTTACTGCTAGCCTGGGTTTACAGTTGGGATAATATTACCATAGCCTAGCTTCTCGATCAAGGGTAACATTATTTTTTTCTGATCAACGTTGCAGAGGGTAGACATCTTGAAAAGAGGCTAACTTTGAAATTAACAATGAGTCCTACTCTTTTTCCCTCCACCCAAATTTTAACACCGTGAGTAAAAAAATAGGAGTATAATCTGGATGACCTCTTAATTAGGTCTCCATTTAGTGGGTTTATCTTATCCAGGGCGGTTCATCAAGGACAATCCTTATTACAATATATATATTTATATATATATATATATATATATATATATATATATATATTTACTTGTATAAGAAAGTGACATTTTGTTTTTTACCTTGTTAGAGGACACGGTCTAAACCTCTCAATGTCATGTGGGCACCCCGGGACTCGAACCCGTGACCTCTTGTACCGAAGTCCAAGACGACAACCGTCAGGCTAGGGAGGCCCTCGAACGCCTCATGATTGTCCTTATTTACTTTCATTACAGTTGGAAGTACAAATACCTTTTCATCTTGACTTTATAAGCAGTCCTTTAATAGTATTTCGGTAAAGGCAAAATAGTTCAGTGATATTATCACTATAGATGACCTGCTCCTCTATAATGAAGCCATTTCCTTAGACGGGCCATGTATGGTTTACTACACATTAGATTACATCATTTATAGATGGTTTTTAGTCTCGTTTTTAAATCGAATTGTGAAAAAATTCACAAATAATCTAAAATATACAATATAAATACATTAAATATATATTCAACAAATGTATAAATGTATATGACCAAGGATAACTGAACGAACATTTTTGTTATATACTGTTTTAATGGCAACACTGTAACAACAAAGGCTTTTTTACAAACGGTATTTTATGTAACAATAGAATTCCGTGTTTCGTTCACACTTTATCACTGCAGAACTGATAAAACCATGTATCACTTTTGGAACGACCCGGCAAAATTTACGTTTTTCATTCGTATCAACAAATCATTCCGGAGGTTATATGAATATTTTCTACACGGAAACAAAACATAAACGTAAAATACTGAGTATTTTCAAAATATATATACAAGGTGTACATAAAGTCCCGCACGGGTTTAATATTTTTTGAATGATAAGAGATAAATCAATAAGATTTGGTACGTCAACACTACACCTAATAATCTCCTTTTTGAAGGAATTATCAGTTTTCTGTCATATCATGAGGACGTCCCGCAAGGAGTCAGAAGGAAATTTTAAATAGGAGCATAGGTCAATATGCACATCACTTTAAAGGGCTTATCTAGCAGAGTTTAATGCCGCAAACCACACTAAAAAAGGTCGATCCAGTAAAAATTGGCGGCTGCTCAAAGGTTTTACTTGGTTACATTTTATTAGTACCCACAACCCCCATTAAAGCAAAACTGCAACTATATGAATATTGCAGCTAAATACTGCATTATGCCTGTCAATACAGAAGTGAATTATGACGTTAGTTATCCTCAAGGGTTACAAATTTGGTCAAAATCTATTGATAACGGGGAAAAACTGGTAACAGTAACTATTAGAAAGATCTTATCTTGTTTTTAATAAAACCTTTGAACAGCCGCCATTTTTTACTGGATCAACCTTTTTTAGTGCGGTTTGCGGCATTTAACTCTGCTAGATAAGCCCTTTAATGTGATGTGAATATTCACCTATGCTCCTATTTAAGATTTCTTTCTGACTCCTTGCGGGACGTCCCCATGATATTACAGAAAACTGATAGTTCCTTCAAAAAGTAGATTTTTAGGTTTAGTGTTGATGTACCAAATCTTATTGATTTATCTGTTATCGTTCAGAAAATATTAAACCCGTGCGGGACTTTATGTACACCTTGTATATGCACATGAGCAGTATTAGATATTATGAATTAACTACCCCAAATTGAACTGGATAGCTTTTCCACTTAGGAAGTTTTACGAATAGCCTAAGTAAGGCAGTTTACATTGTCGTTATACAACATAGTCTGGTGATATAAATAAATTGTTTAGTTTTATTCTACCTACTACTCTAAACCATAAGGCACAAAATAACCTTTGCCTAACAACACTTTGATATTTAGTGACGGTTACATTAGTAGGGGGCATTAGATGGGCCTGCCGAAGTAAAATCCTCAGTAATCCTCAGAGGATCAATCCTCTCCCCCCGGTGACGTCAGCCCCCCCCGTGACGTCAGCCCCCCCCCGTGACGTCAGCCCCCCCGACGCCCCCCCGACATTCTAGAAGCTTCTAGAAATTCGCATGCTCATTACATTGTGTTTCAAGGTGCGGGATCAAACCTAACTTAAACCTGCGTCTGTAAACCTAAACCTGCATGCACGCACGCACGCATTGGCCTACCTTAAATAGTGTAGTCGTGAACCGCGGTGACGTCATCTCCCCATGCCTACGTGACCGCCTCAGGCTGTTTACTCATTAGCGATAATTGCCGCGATTTTGAGAATTGTACACCGCCTTCTACTGTACGGTACGTAACTTTGTTACTTCAGTGATTGTCATCGCTTCGCGCGACGTTCATGCATCCTCAAACCTAACTTAAACCTGCGTGCACTTGTCTGCTGACTCTTGACCTACCCTAGATAGTGTAAGCAAATGCGGGTACTGTGATTGGTGGAAATATCCTGCCCTCTTAGTGGCTAAAATTAGACGTTCTGCCCTATGATTGGTCGAATTAAAGAAACACTTCTTGAGATGGATTTTGTGAATATAAATGCAGACGCGCACCTTCAGTTTGTCTAGTGATGTTGCAGAGTAAAAACCACTCAGCGACTACGTGCAGCTCTTCGACCCGGTCGCTCCCACCATCAACGACGCACTGGTCCGCAGGCTCTTCGACTCCATCTTCGCTTAAGACTACTATTGTGTTTCAATAAATGTTTTGTTTCTCGTTAACTGTTGTTTTCACTTGTCCTTCTCTTTAGTGTTTAAGAACGAATATCGAATTTTTAACAATTTTGAAAGTTTTGTTTTGAAAACATGATAGTTTTACAATTTCATAAAAGGTTAATTTTGAATGTAGTTTCGACAAATTCGGTTTGCATTAGAGGAGTCTTTTGAAAGTAAATGTCAGGGAAATGCAAGGGGTAGTAACAACACAGATGTATGCTGTAAACTAAACTGTTTGACTATATTTGCTTACGAATACTATTTACAAAATATTTACAAAGTTAACCTAGTTCTATTTACACTTAAATCTACACCAGGAACTCTTCGTCCATGTCCTCCTCCTCGTCCATGTCCTCCTCCTCGTCCACCTCCATAGGCCCGCCTTGCTGCTCCTCCTCGGGATTGCCTCGCCTTCTTGCTGCGGACAGTGGTGGGATGTCCTTATGCCCCCAAGGTAAGGTGTTGATACCATCGGCCAAGATGTAGCGTTTATCATCGGCCGGGCTCAAGGATAGCTTTTCTACTTGTACGGTGAAGACACGGTGCAGGTACGACTGGAAACGGGTGTTGACGGTGGTTTTCAACACCCCGTCGAACAGACATTCCCTGTAGTCGTCGGGGGTTAGGACGTTTTTAACAACCCCCTTAGCGACTCCCTTGGCTCGCTTGATCGCCTTGGATCCGTTGTCTTCGTCCTCAACGTCCATGAAGTAGAGCTTTGAGCGCAGGCCGAGGTACTCGAACAAGGATCGGCCGTTACATTCGTCCTTGAACTTGCCAATCACCTGGGCGTTGGCGGGGCTGTAGCAGGGGTGGGACCTCGGGTAGGCGCTGGTATCGAAGTCGTCCAAGTGCTCCATCATCTCCCTGTAGATGTCCCGGGATAGGATGTCGAACACGAAGCTGTCAGTGTCCATGTAGTCTACGTTTAAGCGGTCACCGTAGCGGTCCTTCATCTTCCGCAGAAACTCGTACATGAGCCACTTGCTCAGCTCCAGGACAGACATGCCGATGTAGATGGGCTTTTCCAGGACGATGTTGACCCTGGCGAGGTGCACGAGAGCTACGTCCTCCGTGTAATACGTGCGGTCCAGGAAATTGGACTTAGCTACGTACTTGGAGAACTTCTCCGGAGTGCAAACCAGCTTGACGTCCAGGCGCTTGCGGACGTTCTCGATGGTTTTGCCAAAGACCGCGTTATTCATTAACTTGAAAAAGTCTTGCTCGAACTTGGTCTTGGCCTTCTTCCGCAGCTCGGTGTTCATGAGGATGTAGGGCTCTAGCCACCGAGACTGGCGAAACGAGATCGCCCTGTGCACAGCCGCAAGCTCCAGTCCGTTGTTCAGCGCCTGCTGCAAGACCCTGTAATGGCAGACGTAATGCATCTTGTCGTCCAGGGTGGTCATCAGTTTGGGGTATTTCCCTGTTGGCGGACGCTTGGTCTCGCAGCAGTAAGGGAGGTCCTTGTGCAGGTCGTGGAGGTGGGTGGGGTAGCGGAGGTCCACTTCGAGGATGTAACCCCGTTCCGCTTCGGCATCCAGCGCACCAATGTCCAAGGTGTCGATCTCCTCACGGCTGAGCCACTGGAAGTCTCCGGTGGGCAGGTACTGGGACATGGCCCAGCCGTAGAGGTTGTTGGCGTCCAGGTAAAGTAGGTGGCGTGTCGGCTCGTCGGGGCGGTAGTCCGGGCACCGATCGTGGTTGGCCTTGGCGTAGCGGGTGACGGCCTGGGAGATGCCTCCTCGGATGCCTTGCTCCACGAAGAGGTACATGTCGAAATCCTGCAGCGTGTCCAGCTCCACGTCGCAGGTCTTCAACATGACGTCCCAAGCGTAGGACGGTAGGGTGTAGTAGTGGGCGGGGTCCAGTCCGTACTCGGCCAAAGAGGTGTCACGGAACTGCTCGAAGACGTCGGTGAGGAGGGCGATGTCGCAGCGCAGGTACGTGTCGGCGTAGTCCTTGAGGTGGCGACACTCGAAGGCTCGCCACACGTTGAGGGCGTGTTGGTAGTCCTCGTCCTTGACGTCCTCCAGGGTCATGGTGTTCCTAAACGCCTCCTTGGGCGGCAGCTCCCTGGTCCTGTACAACGTGTCGTACGATGTGACAAAGTCGTAGGGGAACACGCCCTTCCTGCGCACCAGGTCGAAGAGCCGGTCGTCGGGGAAGCGCTTCCTCGTCTCGCGCATCTTTTCGGTGGGCAGTCCCGCTGCCAGGCTGGCCAGGCTCATGGACAAGAACCTGTAGGTGTCGAGGAACCGCACCGCGAAACTGCTCCGTCGTTGATTGTCTCCGGGCTGGCCAAAGTGAAACCGCTTGGTAAAGGCGATGTAGCGCTCTTCGGTGTGCGCCAGCACGTCCACATCACCGGGGTCGATAGCCAGCTCCCGCACTACGAAGTGGGCGTCGTAGTTGGACAGGTTATAGAAGTAGCAGTTGATGACCCGCTGCTCCCTGTACCGCAGATTGCACGAGCGGTGCGCCGCTCCTCGGAACTCGTAAGGCGGGGCGTGGTTGTGGTCCCGCACCTTGACGTCCTGGTCCGTGAACTCCTTGCCGCAGAGGTAGCAGCGGGTCGCTGCGAGATACTCGTCCATTTCCTGCTGGGTCAGAGAAGGGTGCAGAGCTCTCGTGCTGAACAGGAACTCCCACAGGCTCAGCACGTCCATCTTGAGCCGTTCCATAAAGACCTTGGACGCGTCAGCTCCGAAGTATACCCGCGGCTCAAACTCCTCCAGGCCGAGCAAATCCACGATCTGGTAGGCGAAGGCGTACGGGACGTGCATTTGCAGGGGCGTCGTTCCGGGCGGCGGCGCTTCCACCGGGTCAACAGCGACAGGCTGCAGAGCACACTCGAAGTCCGCGTAGATGCAGAACCTCTCCCGCCTAGTGTACTCTGGATGGGTGAAGCGGATCTGCTGCTTCTTCGGCAAGTCCAGGCGAAGGGGAGCATTGGCGTAGCAGTAACGCCTGTGCTCCTTGAGGCGCTGGGCACCCGTCAACCCTAGCTTGTTGGGTTGATTGTCGAAGTAATCGAAGCACCGCTTACAGATGTAGATCCTATTTTCACGTTTGGTGAGCTGGGGCCGGACCAGTCGACCCAGGTCCGTGATGTACGCGTAGTGGCTGTCCCCGCCGGTAGTCACGTACAGCAGGTCCCTGTGATCCTCCAACTCCCGCTTGCATATCTTCAGCGGGTAGACCTGGTCCTTGAACTCTGGCGTCCCATCGGGCCGTCTCTCCACCATCGTCCGCTCGATCCCGTAAACGTTTACGCTGATGTTGTTCTTGCCCTCAAAGGTCTTAATGTCCTTGAGCGTCACGGGGAAACGCAGGCCGGTCCAGTCGTAACGGGCGACGATGTCCAAGGTATAAGATGCGGTTCTATTCGGTTCCTGCGGGACGAACTTGGTCAGGATGGCGTACATGAAACACATGTCGTCGGCGTTTTGCACATTGACAACAGCGTGTATATCTGCGATAGCCTTTGGCAGCTGGATAAAGGCTCTGCCTCCGAGCCGCGAATACTGGTTCACGCGGATCTCTAAGTCGCGTATACGCAAGTAGGTCCAGCCGCTGCCTACCAGTTCGCACTGCTCCTTCTTCTTCACGATCGTCTCGAACGTCACGGAGAGGAAAGCCTCCAAGTCGGAGGCCTCGGTCAGTGGGACGTTCTTCGTGTTGAAGGAGCGCAGGCAGGTGGCCCCGTGAATGTTGGAGAACTCACATTCCAGGACCATGTTTGCCTTGATGCTCGGATGTTGGGTCATGACGTTCTCCATCAAGTCCAGAACCTCGTCAAACAACAGGGTCAGCGCATCCTCGACGGTCAGCAAGGCGTCTAACGGCCGGGCCAGGCGGTAGGTGAGGAGGCGACTCCGGAAGGCCCGATGTACGAGCTGGAACACGGGGCGGCCGCCACCCTCCATCTCGTCGTCGATGGTCTGAGGCTCGGCGCTAGGTCCTGGGCGGGGCTGAGGCTCGGTGCTGGGCCCTGGCTGTGGCTCGGTGCTCGGTCCTGGTCGCGGCTCCGCGCTGGGCACTTGGCGCGGTCGGGGCTCGGCGCTGGCTCCTTGGTGCAACGACTGGTTGTTGTGAGGAAGAGGAGGAGAGGAGAACCTAGGCAGTCGGTCTTGGGTCAGGTCCCTCACAACAGGGCAGTTGTGAGACTGGTGATGGTCGCGGTTGAAGCGGCGAGTAAACCCCTTGTCGCAGTACACGCAGCGGAGCTCGGATGGTTCTTGAGCCAGGTTCCTCACAACAGGGAAGTTGTGAGACTCGTGCTGGTCGCGGTTGAAGCGACGGGTAAACCCGCGGTCGCAGTAGGCGCAACGGAACGTGGGAGGATGGACGGTCCGGACGTGTCGTCTCAGTTCCAGGTCTCGGTCGAAGCGTCCACCGCATCGCTCGCACTCCACGTGGCGATCGGGGCTCGAGGAGGAGGAAGGAGCTGCTGCTGGCATCGCGGAGTGAGCCGCTTGCATGTGGCGGCGCACGTCCTCCAGGCTGGCGAAGATGGCCGGGCACAGTCGGCAGGCATGGTCCGCTCGTTGCGGTTGGGGCTCTGCCGCGGCGTGTGGTCCATGAACCGTGGCGACGTGGTGGTGGAGGTTGTCGCCTCTTGTGAAGCGCCTACCGCAGACGTGGCAGTCGTGACGTCTGGCGTTGTGGGCGGACTCCACGTGTCGCCTCAGGTTTCCGAGCAGGCTGAAGGCTCGGCCACAGACCTCGCACATGTGTTTGTTGTTCATCTGCAACAACGAATATGATAAGTCTCTTGCATTTACAAATTAGTCGCAACGAGAACACTTCATTGGTAACATAACACATACTTTATGCGTGGTAGACAAGAGTCAAGGCCATGGCAAATTTAATGTTAGTACACGGGTTTCCTCGTTTATTAAATTGGTTTTAGCAAAGAACAGATTATTCAACTTCTATTAACAAGCCAGACCTCTCTTTGCACATTCTGACTTCAAAGTTGCTGAACGATCATACCTTAAATGAGAATCTTACTATAAAGGGGAATGTAATAGTCTTCCACACTACAACTTCTAAGAGCTACATATACTTACGTTTAACAATCTCGGAATATGGTGCAGTAAAGGCTAGCACAGCACTGAAGTAGAACGTCTACACACACTGAGCTCCAAACGCAAACTGAATGAAGGAAGCGATGACAATCACTTAAGTAACATAGCTACGTACCGTACAGTAGAAGGCGGTGGAACATTTCTCGAAATCGCGGCAATTATCGCTAATGAGTAAACGGCCTGAGGCGGTCCACACTACAACTTATAAGACTACATATACTTACGTTTAACAGATCTCGGAATATGGTGCGGTAAGGACTAGCACAGCACTGAAGTAGAACGTCTACACACACTGGGCTCCAAACACAAACTGAATGAAGGAAGCGATGACAATCACTGAAGTAACATAGCTACGTACCGTACAGTAGGCGGTGAAAGCAGTAAACAGTTCTCGGAACCGCTAATGAGTAAACAGGCCCGGACGGTCACGTAGGCATGGAGATGATGTCACCACGGTCCACGACAAGGGTAGCGGAGTGGAGGGATAGCGGAGTGGAGGAGGAGTGGACAGCCTGGGACAGTCACGTAGGCCCTAGCACGCGCCTTGACACGTGACGCCGCGGAGCCGCTCACAGTTTGGTTTGACCAAGCCGGCATACGACGTGTAGTGAAGTCACATCGAGTTCGGTCAGCGAACAGCCGAGATCCCATAAGGAAAACGCGATTAAAAATTAATAGCGGGCTTGATTGATGGTGGATTTTTGGGTTTCCTTCAGCGATGGTTTGCTCGGGTCGACATACAACATGTGGCGAAGTTACATTAAAATCGGATGGTAAACAGCTGAGATCCCATAAGGAAAACGCGTTTAGAAATTAATAACGGGCTTGTTTGATGGTGGATTTTAGGGTTTCCTTCAGCGATGGTTTGCTCAGGCCGCTGCCCGACATGTGGTGAAGTTTCATTAAAATCGGTCGGTAAACAGCTGAGATCCCATAAGGAAAACACGTTTAAAAATTAATAGCGGGCCCGTTTAACAGTGGATTTTCAATTTTCTTTAAGCGATGGTTATCTTAGGTCACGGCCCGACATGTGGTGAGGTTTCGTCAAAATCGGTCGGTAAACAGCTGAGATCCCATAAGGAAAACGCGGTTATAAATTAATAGCGGGTCCGTTTAACGGTGGATTTTCAATTTTCTTTAAGCGATGGTTTACTTAGGCCGCCGCCCGACATGTGGTGAAGATTCGTCAAAATCGGTCGGTAAACAGCCGAGATCCCATAAGGAAAACGCGTTTAAAAATTAATAGCGGTCTTGTTTAATGGCAGATCTATACAGTTCTTTCGTCATTCGCTTCCTTGGGGATAGGCCTACACTCTGGAAAAAGTCCCGTGGGAATCGGTGGATAAATAGGCTAGTTATTAATTTTCGAAAGTTTTTTCCTCATGTTCAAGGTCATCATGAAAAGTGCCGCTGGCGACTGGGGGGGGGCTGACGTCACGGGGGGGGGAGCGTCGGGGGGGGCGTCGGGGGGGGCGTCGGGTGGGGGGCTGACGTCACGGGGGGGCTGACGTCACCGGGGGGGGGGAGGATTGATCCTCTGAGGATTACTGAGGATTTTACTGCGGCAGGCCCATCTAATGCCCCATACTTACATTCGAATCACAAACTAAATGGTAAAGTTGTATACAATGTAGTTTTACTTCTTAATAGACCCAGATGTGTACCATAAATCAGATGGTTTTACAGTCGTAATTTATATTGGTAATGTTAAGTTAAAGCCGGACGAGATTAATATTTACGGACCGCTAACTCCAACTAGCAAAAGCTTTTAGTGTTGACTCAGCCGAACTGTACTCGACGTATTAGGCACACTGTATTAGGCAAACTGTAATAGGAAACCGTACTAGTCAAACAGCAGCACTTAAAAATTGACACCTTTTACACAGCTGTGAAAGTAGATTAATAGATGATACTAATTAACTTTTAAACTTTAATAGTTTTTTCTGAAGTGTAAATTAGGATTTAAAGTGTAATATTAAAAGAAGTTTCTATCAAAACCTAAGCAGATGTTTTGGAAAAAAAAGGTTTATATGTAAACTGTTCTTAAATAGTTTACGTGTTGACTTTTAATTGCAAATAATAAATTTAAACTTTACGTATATGTTATTATATTGACATTCTTTGTTTCCTTTGACTTGATAATTTATTACATTGTATAAATTACAATTATTTTTTTATCATTGTATCTTTACGAGTAAATACTGAGTAGACCAATAAAAATAAATATTTAAGAATCCATTTGAAAAAAGGAAAACACTATCCATCTGGTCTTGTACATTACAAAACCGAGGAATACAAATTAACAATGGAAAGCGCACTCGAATATTGGTAAGATTAATGATAATAAACAACATTAAACACTTCCCACCGTGGGACCGACATAACTCGACTCGGAACGACAAAGGATCGGACTTCCAGGTTTTGTAAGGACGAGCTAATGGCTTCATCAATCATTTTCATAACACAACGTTGTCTTTACTTACAACAACGTAGATTAACCTAACTATCATATTTATAAGTTTATGATGCAACATTTAGTTAAAATATACATACGAATTTTTTAACTGAACATTATATGTGTACTTACAATTTTACCTGTCTACAACTGAGATACATATCAACGTACATACATATCAACGTATGTAACATCATACGTTGATAGAGGACAAAATTAAAACCTCCCACAGTCATTTTAGTAAACTGGGAATTGAACCGGTACTTTTTTCAGTAAATCAGTAAACCCCAAGACGCCAACCTTATTTATCGTTCGGCTTCTACTGGAGGAAACCTCTTCTACAAAGGTTTTCTCGACTCAGAGCCATAACCGTATTGGTTTTCGTGAATGGATCTACAGCTATCTATTGGGCTATTGGGCTATCTATTGGGCTCCGAACCACTGGACCTTTAGTGACTAGCGAGGATTGAACCCGGGACCTTGTGGACCAGTCTGGAGCTCTAACCACTACACCTGAACACTTCAATAGCTCACTAGGCTGATGGTATAAACAATTACATTATATTTTGAGTATTTGTATTTGTAACAGAGTACATCGTTGATTGATATTTGAAAATAAGTATCAAATATAACGTTTCAAAATATTTTTTGATTAAAACATTTATCTCAAAGTTTTAAATATTAGACTCAATCATAAATTTCACATTTTATTTATTGTAATTAAAATCGTATGTTTATATTTAAATATACCTTCGAATCTGAAATGTAGGTTTATGTTTAATACAGGACGCTGATATCCTATATATTAGCGAATTTCCCCTATAGGGAAGAAGCTATTACCGTAGGTCTCATGGTAAGACTTAAGCCCGAGACCATGATAACTTTTCATTTTGAGGTCCCCAGATGCCAAAAACACCATTCGTTCAAATTTATATATATATATATGTGTCCGTAAGCACGATAACTCTCGTAAAAAAGGTCCGATCTTAATGAAATTTGGTACAAATGTGTAAAGTACCATTTATTTGAACGAGTTCGAAAACCAGATGAATCACACCATCCGAAGGGGGATTTTGTACCCCAAAAATGTGTTTTTTGGGGTTTTCACATTTAATTTTAATTTAAATAAAATTTTAATTTATACCATTGAATTCAGCTTAAAAAAAACAAACAATTTGGTATTTTGATCATTGCTCTACGTCAATTGGTTACCGAGATATTGAAAGTGCTAAACACAGTACGTTGTCTAATGTTATTCTTATGGATAAAAAGAAAAATTGTATATCTCGCTTATTTATGAACATAAACTGGCGAAATTTGGTATATGGCTTGATCTGGTTATAGTTTATTGTTGTTTGCACAAACAAAATTTTTCGCCTATGGCTCCTGTAGCAGCAAACCTAGGTACTTGGTCCCCATGTTATTCTTATGGAAAATACTTAAAATGTTATATATTGCTTATTTATGAATGTATATGGATGAAACTTGGTATGTGACTTCACTAAGATAAGTTCTATTGATATTTGCATAAAAACCCATTATTTTGTGTGCCTTGTTGCAGCAAACCTGCGTACTCATCCCCAATGTTATTCTTATGGAGAATAATTAATATTTTAAATATCGCTTGTTTGTGAATACATTTCTTATGAATCCTGTTAAGTGTTATAATGTGTTATGTTATATATTCATTGGAAATTCGCTGAGTATGCAGGTTTGCTGCGACGGGGGTATTAATACGCTTGGAGTTTTTCTTCGCAGTCATAACTCGATAACGGCTGGACGGAATTAACGTTTCAGGTTTCATATTAAAGATTTTTTTATGTAGATTTTCCAGTACGTCTCATAATTTTAAGAAATGTCATTACTTAAATACAGGAACGGGCTGAACTTTCGTAACAGTGCCATGTCACAGTGACCGTATCTGACGGCGGGAGTCTCAAGTTACGTGTTGATTGAAATGAGGTTATCCGCATTATTCTCAGTTGATATCATCCATTTTAATATCAGATGTTTTGTTATGTTTGTTTACAACTGAAGTAACCTTTAGCAATTTTAGGATTCGAGCAACAGGGCAACTAGTTAATATTAATAAATTAATATTTAGATCAGTGTGTAAAATGCTATCCTGAGAAATAAATTTTAGTTTTTATTGTACGATTAATGGTAAGACCTTTGGTATGGATTTAGACTTATGAAAACAACTTATACTAACAGTTTATTTATGGAAGTAAGTGTACACATTCGTTGGGTTGTTATATGCATTATAATCAATAGATATTGTACAATAACTAAAACAAAATACATAACTTAGTGGTTTTAATTTACCTTTTGGCGTCCAGTTCTTATCACATTGAATTTGGAAAATTTAACCTGATAGGAACTGGATGACGAAAGGTAAATGTAAACCACTAATTGTGTCATACCGGTTTTGGGGCAATATAACATGTTTAAGATGTCAAAACTACCAGACATGTCCCATAATAACCTTAAAGCGAAGAACATTTTATGTATAGAACTTAATAAAAACAACTATGAAAATACCAAAGGAAAGAAAAATATCACAACAACTATGTTAAATGTTTAATAACAATAAAAGGCAGATTTTTAAAAACCTAATTAAAGAAAGTAGTGGGCGCCCGTCGAAATTCGACGACCAATATTAAGGTTGAGTAATCTCACGATACCATGCAGGACCAATCACCTACAATGAAATACCTGCAGTTTTTAATACGTATCTACTTATATATTAGAAATTATCAAAATGCAACTTACAGTTAAAAAGGTACAATATCGCTTTTAATTTTTAAAGGTTGTATTTGATGTTTACGTTCATGTTTGCTACAGACACAAATGAAAATAAATCAAAAGCTTGATGAGCTGATCAGCTGTTTAGTGAAAATCTCAGAGTTAGGTTTATAATAAACAGTTTGTTGTAAACAAAACACTATAAAACCCACCAAAACTGTTTGTAGACATTTACATTTTGTATCATTCAACAAACTTAAAATGAGACAATTATAAATCTGACAATTTTGGGGAGTATAAGAATGTTTCAGCTTCAAATTAATATAAATCGTATGACCACACGTTGCCTGTTATTCTCAAACTAAGGCCGAGTCCTTGGTCAAAAATTCCTCTACATGATTAACATGGAATAGTTTTAGGACTTTACACTTTCTATCAGTAAAAAAATTTAAAGGGAGAAAATTATAAAACTGAAAATTTTGGGGAGTATCGGAATATTTAAGCTTCAAATTGGTACAAATTCCATGACCAAATGTTGTCTGGTTTTCTCAAACTAAGGCCGAGTTCCTTCAACAATATTCCCCATATAAATAACATGGAGCAATTTTTTAAATGCCAATATCTTAAAAACTAAAGCGGTATTTTTGAGTTTTAAATTTTTCTGTTAATCTACACTTTAAAATGATACACCAATTACCCAAATCGGCTGAGAAATAACGACGTAGCGGGCCGAAAACGAAATCCCTTATCTAATTAATATATAAGATTGTGATTACATAATCGAAAATATAGTTTTCAACGCCGAAGGAAAGAGTGCTTCGTACTTTGCACTCAAATAATCCTCTGAGTATTTAGCAATTATCACAGTGCCCTAAATAAACTCAGATTATCGCTAGCCCGGGTTTGGAGGTTTGCTAATATTACCCTAGCCAAGCTACTCTGAATTTTACCTTGGATGTTTTGGAATAAACAAATTGATGAGACTCATTTTAAAATCAAATTCTGCAAAGTTTTGTCCCCAAACATACGTGTTATCTAAATTTAAAATATATATATAACAAAGTTAAAGCATTATAACAGTTATAACATTGTTGTTGGGAGGAACAAAGTGTAATTAGTGTGTACTATTTTATTAGCTGAACCAAACAGAACAAAATGACAACTAGGTCGTCGTATTTGTTAATATTTATGAGTTTTATGACACCTTTTGTGCCGTTTTTTCTACAACAAAGGGTATTTTGTGTAACAAGAGAATCCCATGTTTTGTTTATACTTAATCATTGCAGAACTGATAAAACCATATATCACTTGTCGAACGACGCGGCAAAGTTTACGTTTTTCATTCACATCAACAAATGATTGCGGGTGTTATTTGGATATTTAGCACACGTTAACAAACGTGAAAATAATACTACTTGCAATAGTTATTAATGAGAGTTAATACTAAACTAGTTTTGATTTTTGTTTGTTAATTATTACTCCTGGTTAAGAATTTTGATTTACTAACTAGCTTAAAGCTTGCGTTAGATAGATGAGTTCAAAGCAAACCATTTTTGGATGTATACTTTCATATTTATGAAAAATTGTTTTCAAACTCTACGAAATACTTTGAATAATCGTGAGCACTCGTACTACTGTTGTTACACAAATAGATTGGTGAGCACTCGTACTACTGTTGTTACACAAATATATGAAGTTCATGTGGAAAGCAAGTGTTGAACAATTGTAGGGTTTTAGTATGTGTGCTAATAAACCTTATAGTTGGCAAGATCCAGCAGACTATAACTTTTATGAATGAGTTTGATAGTTGTATTGACTCCAGTGTTTAAACAATTATATTTTTAGCTCTTGTAAATTAGGTTATTAATTCAGATACAAATTTTTACAGCTTTAGACTAACTATGATTTTAAATTTCAATTATGAAATGAGCATGTTTGAAAAGTTTCATGGATTATTACAAAGATGACGATTTTTAAGGATAGTAAGTTTATATTAGTAATCCTGCTAGTTAAAGGGTAAAAAACAAAAAAACAGAAATACTTGCAATATTTTAATTAGATTTGTACAATGTGTAAAAACAATATTAAAATGAATGCACCTTCACCGAATACTGATGATGAGTGGGGTTAAAAGGAAAATAATTATAATCATAAATTATTTTTATAAAAATAAGATAACTTGGGTTTTATATTAATAGGTTGAGAACGTTTGCTAGTACTTTTAGTACTATACACTTGTCCTATTGTATTTTATGCACTATAGAAAAGCTCATTTCAATGAGAATTTAATACAATAAGCCAGTTAAAAAAAATATGTTTTTTTAACGTATTTTGGCCTTAGTAATGCATCAATTTATTATTAATTTTAATTATTATCTAAACTTTACATTATTATATAATTGTCATTAAAGTAATATACTTGTTCAGCATGTCACATCATTAATGTGATTCCCTAACTAAATATTTCAGATGTCTTCCTTTTACAAAACAAAATTTTTCATTAAAGGGTACACAACAATTCTAACTGGAAAATTATAACTCATCAGATTATTAAATAAAAATTAAATAAATTATTATTAATACCTCCCAGAAATTACATGTTATGATTGAACAATTAAAAAAAGTATTAGCTGAAAATTGTTCAAATATAAAATAAAAATACTGTATCATGTACTCGTTTGAAAACATGAACAAATTAATATTTAATATTATGGAACTTAACTAAAGTTGATTAGGTTAACTATATAAGAATGAAGTAAAGCTGGGTTGTGTATTTTATGGTTAGTATTATTTTGGGTTTTGTTCTATACATATTGCTTCGTAGAATGTTGTATTTAAAATAGAAACAGTCTTGTATTTATTTTTAAGTTTATGAGTAACATAAATACTTGCCTAATGCTGTATCTTTTTAAGTTAAACTGAGTAGAGAGAAACCCACAAAGAGACCCCGTAATCGGCGCTTTTTTCCCATGTTATTCTTATGGGGATCAGTTTTTGCGCCGACACCAGCTCCCGCCTTACACAAGTTTCCTTGTTAGCCTATACTAATGTCCAACCCTTGCCTATATTAAATATATTTTCCCAATCCCCATCCCTCCTCTATATTTTTAAAAATTAATTTTCAAATTCAGGCTAAAAAACTATCTTTAGTGTTTATGGTCCGATTTGTCTGCAATTTGGATATGTTATTGTCCTAGGCAAATGTTTTAATAAATTCCACTTACATTTCCCAAATTCACTATAACGGTCAAATTAAAAAATATTTTTGAAAAATACTATAGTGCCAATTGCCACCTTCTTTATTAACTGTCCGATTTGTCTTCAATTTGGATATGTTATTGTCCTAGGCAAGTGGTTTAATAAATTCCACTTACATATCCCAAATTCACTATTACGGTCAAATTAAAAAATATTTTTGAAAAATACTGCCAATTGCCAACTTCTTTATTTACTGCCCGATTTATTTCAAATTTGGATATGTTATTGACCTAGGCAAGTGTTTTAATAAATTCCACTTACATATCCCAAATTCACTATTACGGTCAAATTAAAAAATATTTTTGAAAAATACTGCCAATTGCCAACTTCTTTATTTACTGTCCGATTTCTTTAAAATTTGGATATGTGATTGTCCTAGGCAAGTGTTTTAATAAATTCCACTTACATTTCCCAAATTCACTATTACGGTCAAATTAAAAAATATTTTTGAAAAATACTGCCAATTGCCAACTTCTTTATTTACTGTCCGATTTGTTTAAAATTTAGATATGTTATTGTTATAGGCAAGTGTTTTAATAAATTAGCCTTACATTTCCCAAATTCACTATTACAGTCAAATTAAAAAATATTTTTGAAAAATACTGCCAATTGCCAACTTCTTTATTTACTGTCCGATTTGTTTAAAATTTGGATATGTTATTGTTGTAGGCTAATGTATATTCACCATCCACATTTTACAAATATTGCGGTTGAATTTTAAAAAATTTGGAAAAATACTGCCAATTGGCAACTTCTTTATTTATGGTCTGATTTGTTTAAAATTTATATATGTCATTATTCTAGGCTAGTGTATATGTACCATCCACATTTGACAAATTAACTATAATGGTCAAATTTAAAAAATATTTTGAAAAATATACTAACAATTTCAAACTTCTTTATTTACTGTCTGATTTATTTTCGGATATGTTATAGCTCTTATATAGGTAACAAGACCACACTACCACACGTTCCACTACCCCCTATAATACAGTATTTTGTCTTTTTTGTTTGTTTATTTTGCTGTAATCCCAAAACTGACTTTGCTGTTTATTGTCCGATTTGCCTACACTTTGGATATTGTCCTAAGCATTTATTGTCTGATTTATTTTTGGATATGTTATAGCCCCCAACTATTATATCTAAAATTACAATATTATTTCCACCTATAATACAGTTGATGTGTTGTTTGTTTTGCCGCAACCTAAAAACTAACATTGGTATTTGTGTTTTTACAAAACTATATTTTGTAAATTACTACCAATAACTCCTTTATTTACTTTTCGACTTGTAATATCCCCTTATATCTAAATTTACCGTATATTTTTCCCCTTTTAGTGCTGTTTTGTCGTAACCAAACTTTGGATATGACTGCAATATATTACTGGCCATTGCATAAGTAAATACCCCATTTCCAAATTCACTATTACGGTTGGATTAAAAAAAATAAATACAAGCTTATTATATACATCCAGCTGATAAGTAATATATATCTACAAAATATTTATGGTCAGAACTGCCTAAATTTTGGATATGTTTTAAGCCAATGCGATAGCAAAAAATAAATTTTTAAAACCCAAAAAAACTAAACACAAAACACTAATCTTTCTTTGTGCTTGTTTGGAGTAGTCTTTATTTTATCCAACTTAATTTTAATTTTGCAGTTAAAATCAAACTTCCCACATTCTAGCTCCCTTTCCAGCCAGTGGTTGGAGACATAAAGGTTACGAATATTTTCAAACTGTAGAATATATCTTTTTCTACCCCTATGTTGGACTTGTTTAATAGCGCTCATTAATAATTCCGCACCATATTCCAAATCCTCCAGTCTACTACATTCTTTAAATTTAACATTGCCTTTAATATCTTGCATCTCTATGTCTTCTTGTCCAACATCATCCCACCCATTGTTACGGAAACTTAGGTTTTCTATTTTTGGAAAGGAATTGCCATAAAATGTTGCGGTTCCGTTAGTGTTAAAGCTTGCAAGTGGCTCGTTGGTAGGTAGATAAATAATGTCCAAATCACCACTGTATGGCAACACGCTATAACCTTGCCTATTCTTATTTATCTCTATAAATACAGTTTTACAGACACCTTTAACATAGTATACACCCCTCCGTCCATCCTTTTCTGCCAACACTCCCACAAACTTGTTGTTTACTACAAACGCATACACTATATAATGTCCATAATGCTCTAGATCCTCCCAACGTCGCAGGAAGTAATCTTTTAATTTATCCTCTCTTTCCCTTCTTTCTTGTTCTTTAGCCAACTGTGCTTTGTATTCCTCTGCAACAGTATTTCCCACATATTCCAATTTACGCTTATTACTGTCAATGTCTTCTAATTCCAATTTCCTCTTTTTGGAACAACTCTCTAAGAAAGGCTTGGAAAGTGGCTCTATTTCTTTAATAGTGTATGGGTACAGTTTATTGGTCCGGCTTCTTAAAACGTAGGGAGTAAGGTTAGGACTTTCCACTAAGCCTAATTCTTCTAAATTGATGTGTTTAGGTATAGTGGAGAAAGGTGTATTTGATTTTGTAAAACATGTGCCCCCAGATTTGATGTAACACTTATGCTTTACACTTATGGCATCAGGAAACTCCTCTATTACCTCTACATAGTTAGTTGGCAAACAGTTAAAGCTAAATGCAGATAGAGCATACTTTATTAACTTTTCCCTTTGTGTACTATCTTTTGGCAGTTTTAGTTGTACTCCAGTTATCTTCTTCGTATTACTATTACCCCAATATGCGTATTGTAATAAATCATTAAACACTAAACAACAACTGTTTTGTAATTGATTGGCAACTTTCACCCACATCTTATGCAGAGGTACAGCATAGAATGGAGCATTTTGAAAGTACCGTTTGTTGTCTTCTATTAGACTTAAACAATCTCTTAAAGGTTCAAACCCTTTACCAAAACCTCTACAATAGTTATAGATTGTTGCCTCTAACCTTGTTATTCCATTCTCTCTAGCTAGTTTAGACGAGAACGTTTCTTTTAGTCTCGCATCTGGACAGTTTACAAAGTTTATTATATGGTTTCCTATACTTTTAATTACTCCAGGGCTTGTAATCTGGCATATAAATTTATTATATATTTTTACCCTGCTATTTACATTAAACCATGTTAAACAGTCTTTACTAAAATTATCTACAATAACATTATATCCATTCTTGTACGCCCCTTGGTAGCAAAAGTTAAAGTTTTCTGTAAGATATTGGCACATTTCCTCTTTATTAAATATTCCAGCCAAATCTAGTGTTATATCGAAATCCATAAGATAGTACATTTCTTTTTCCAGATCTTGCAGTATCTTTGGAAGATCTTCCAACAAATCCTTAATTTTAACATTTGCAAGCTCTATTTTATAGGGAATTGCTATAGGATCATCATACTTTTGTTTAATTTGGTCAATATCTTTCTTTATTATTTGTAACACACCCTCGCTTTGGACCCCAGAGGACCTCTCCAAGGAGAATGGTAGTTTGGCCACAACACCATGTCGAGCTAAAGAGAACTTTTTAAATATTCCTCGTAAGTAGCTATTAAACGAGCCACATATTTCCTTCTTAACTTTAAATTTATTCCGAACGTCCCCATCACAATCCGTAACATTGGTTATCTTAACTAACATTATGTTATCACAAAACGCATCCGTTATAGATGTTAAGTTATTTAATTTTGGTTCGCCCTCGCAATAGTTTATATTACCTATGTCTGTAAGAAGGTTATTATTACGTAGATTTTCTAATAAAAACCATATACCGAATCTTTCGTTAGTAGGTTTAATACAATTTCCCAATAAATGGCTAACAGAGTACATTTCTTTTATACAAAAAAAGTAGCGGAAACATGTAAACAGGACAGATTACACTATAGGCATATAGAGGTTGTAAATATATGGATATTGTATATAAACATAGGCGAGCGGTAAGTGTAACATGTAAGTGGACACCCATATGCAAATATGGAATACCCACTATTAATATAATTCCAAATTCGACTAAATAAGTTTATAGTCTCAATATAATTAACATATTAACTAACGGTGCCATCCCGCATTAGTACCCAAATTGTCGAAATTCTATAATTCTATTCTTAGTCCTTGTATAGTATTAGGTTTTGTACTATTAAACCCTACATTCTTATCCTGTGCAGTAGAGTAATATATGCATGTTATTTAATACAGATACGCACATTCTACAAGACCTATACATAGATCTGTTGTATAAGCAGCAGAATAGACGTCTCATTGTGTTGTTGTAAAGTAAAACAGAAATGTAAATTGTGCTGGATAAAACCGGCCAGATATTAGACAGGAAATGTGTTGGAAGTGTATTGCCAAATAGTAAGACAAACACCACATAGTGCAGCATGTAATCAATCCATTACTATTTAGACAAAGGTCAGTATTGGTACAACATCCGATATATTAGCCAAACCCAGTCCAAACATTGTGTCCTCAAAATGTGTTCAATTTGTTTATATTACATGTATTTCTTACACAATTTACAAACTATTTTTGTGTCAGTTGACAGAACCTGTAAAGTTGTGTTAAATGGCTGTAAACCAGTATCTGTGCCTGTGTTGTAATGCGTTAGAGTGTGTTATTTATTGTGTCTCTGCATTTGTGTTGTTTTATAAACTTTAAATATTAGTATGTCCTTATACTCTTACTATTTCTGTTACTATAATATTAATTTTTTACTGTTTGTTTTCCAAGTTTGATTGTGGGTTTGGCTAATATATCGGATGTTGTACCAATACTGACCTTTGTCTAAATAGTAATGGATTGATTACATGCTGCACTATGTGGTGTTTGTCTTACTATTTGGCAATACACTTCCAACACATTTCCTGTCTAATATCTGGCCGGTTGTATCCAGCACAATTTACATTTCTGTTTTACTTTACAACAACACAATGAGACGTCTATTCTGCTGCTTATACAACAGATCTATGTATAGGTCTTGTAGAATGTGCGTATCTGTATTAAATAACATGCATATATTACTCTACTGCACAGGATAAGAATGTAGGGTTTAATAGTACAAAACCTAATACTATACAAGGACTAAGAATAGAATTATAGAATTTCGACAATTTGGGTACTAATGCGGGATGGCACCGTTAGTTAATATGTTAATTACATTGAGACTATAAACTTATTTAGTCGAATTTGGAATTATATTAATAGTGGGTATTCCATATTTGCATATGGGTGTCCACTTACATGTTACACTTACCGCTCGCCTATGTTTATATACAATATCCATATATTTACAACCTCTATATGCCTATAGTGTAATCTGTCCTGTTTACATGTTTCCGCTACTTTTTTTGTATAAAAGAAATGTACTCTGTTAGCCATTTATTGGGAAATTGTATTAAACCTACTAACGAAAGATTCGGTATATGGTTTTTATTAGAAAATCTACGTAATAATAACCTTCTTACAGACATAGGTAATATAAACTATTGCGAGGGCGAACCAAAATTAAATAACTTAACATCTATAACGGATGCGTTTTGTGATAACATAATGTTAGTTAAGATAACCAATGTTACGGATTGTGATGGGGACGTTCGGAATAAATTTAAAGTTAAGAAGGAAATATGTGGCTCGTTTAATAGCTACTTACGAGGAATATTTAAAAAGTTCTCTTTAGCTCGACATGGTGTTGTGGCCAAACTACCATTCTCCTTGGAGAGGTCCTCTGGGGTCCAAAGCGAGGGTGTGTTACAAATAATAAAGAAAGATATTGACCAAATTAAACAAAAGTATGATGATCCTATAGCAATTCCCTATAAAATAGAGCTTGCAAATGTTAAAATTAAGGATTTGTTGGAAGATCTTCCAAAGATACTGCAAGATCTGGAAAAAGAAATGTACTATCTTATGGATTTCGATATAACACTAGATTTGGCTGGAATATTTAATAAAGAGGAAATGTGCCAATATCTTACAGAAAACTTTAACTTTTGCTACCAAGGGGCGTACAAGAATGGATATAATGTTATTGTAGATAATTTTAGTAAAGACTGTTTAACATGGTTTAATGTAAATAGCAGGGTAAAAATATATAATAAATTTATATGCCAGATTACAAGCCCTGGAGTAATTAAAAGTATAGGAAACCATATAATAAACTTTGTAAACTGTCCAGATGCGAGACTAAAAGAAACGTTCTCGTCTAAACTAGCTAGAGAGAATGGAATAACAAGGTTAGAGGCAACAATCTATAACTATTGTAGAGGTTTTGGTAAAGGGTTTGAACCTTTAAGAGATTGTTTAAGTCTAATAGAAGACAACAAACGGTACTTTCAAAATGCTCCATTCTATGCTGTACCTCTGCATAAGATGTGGGTGAAAGTTGCCAATCAATTACAAAACAGTTGTTGTTTAGTGTTTAATGATTTATTACAATACGCATATTGGGGTAATAGTAATACGAAGAAGATAACTGGAGTACAACTAAAACTGCCAAAAGATAGTACACAAAGGGAAAAGTTAATAAAGTATGCTCTATCTGCATTTAGCTTTAACTGTTTGCCAACTAACTATGTAGAGGTAATAGAGGAGTTTCCTGATGCCATAAGTGTAAAGCATAAGTGTTACATCAAATCTGGGGGCACATGTTTTACAAAATCAAATACACCTTTCTCCACTATACCTAAACACATCAATTTAGAAGAATTAGGCTTAGTGGAAAGTCCTAACCTTACTCCCTACGTTTTAAGAAGCCGGACCAATAAACTGTACCCATACACTATTAAAGAAATAGAGCCACTTTCCAAGCCTTTCTTAGAGAGTTGTTCCAAAAAGAGGAAATTGGAATTAGAAGACATTGACAGTAATAAGCGTAAATTGGAATATGTGGGAAATACTGTTGCAGAGGAATACAAAGCACAGTTGGCTAAAGAACAAGAAAGAAGGGAAAGAGAGGATAAATTAAAAGATTACTTCCTGCGACGTTGGGAGGATCTAGAGCATTATGGACATTATATAGTGTATGCGTTTGTAGTAAACAACAAGTTTGTGGGAGTGTTGGCAGAAAAGGATGGACGGAGGGGTGTATACTATGTTAAAGGTGTCTGTAAAACTGTATTTATAGAGATAAATAAGAATAGGCAAGGTTATAGCGTGTTGCCATACAGTGGTGATTTGGACATTATTTATCTACCTACCAACGAGCCACTTGCAAGCTTTAACACTAACGGAACCGCAACATTTTATGGCAATTCCTTTCCAAAAATAGAAAACCTAAGTTTCCGTAACAATGGGTGGGATGATGTTGGACAAGAAGACATAGAGATGCAAGATATTAAAGGCAATGTTAAATTTAAAGAATGTAGTAGACTGGAGGATTTGGAATATGGTGCGGAATTATTAATGAGCGCTATTAAACAAGTCCAACATAGGGGTAGAAAAAGATATATTCTACAGTTTGAAAATATTCGTAACCTTTATGTCTCCAACCACTGGCTGGAAAGGGAGCTAGAATGTGGGAAGTTTGATTTTAACTGCAAAATTAAAATTAAGTTGGATAAAATAAAGACTACTCCAAACAAGCACAAAGAAAGATTAGTGTTTTGTGTTTAGTTTTTTTGGGTTTTAAAAATTTATTTTTTGCTATCGCATTGGCTTAAAACATATCCAAAATTTAGGCAGTTCTGACCATAAATATTTTGTAGATATATATTACTTATCAGCTGGATGTATATAATAAGCTTGTATTTATTTTTTTTAATCCAACCGTAATAGTGAATTTGGAAATGGGGTATTTACTTATGCAATGGCCAGTAATATATTGCAGTCATATCCAAAGTTTGGTTACGACAAAACAGCACTAAAAGGGGAAAAATATACGGTAAATTTAGATATAAGGGGATATTACAAGTCGAAAAGTAAATAAAGGAGTTATTGGTAGTAATTTACAAAATATAGTTTTGTAAAAACACAAATACCAATGTTAGTTTTTAGGTTGCGGCAAAACAAACAACACATCAACTGTATTATAGGTGGAAATAATATTGTAATTTTAGATATAATAGTTGGGGGCTATAACATATCCAAAAATAAATCAGACAATAAATGCTTAGGACAATATCCAAAGTGTAGGCAAATCGGACAATAAACAGCAAAGTCAGTTTTGGGATTACAGCAAAATAAACAAACAAAAAAGACAAAATACTGTATTATAGGGGGTAGTGGAACGTGTGGTAGTGTGGTCTTGTTACCTATATAAGAGCTATAACGTATCCGAAAATAAATCAGACAGTAAATAAAGAAGTTTGAAATTGTTAGTATATTTTTCAAAATATTTTTTAAATTTGACCATTATAGTTAATTTGTCAAATGTGGATGGTACATATACACTAGCCTAGAATAATGACATATATAAATTTTAAACAAATCAGACCATAAATAAAGAAGTTGCCAATTGGCAGTATTTTTCCAAATTTTTTAAAATTTAACCGCAATATTTGTAAAATGTGGATGGTGAATATACATTAGCCTACAACAATAACATATCCAAATTTTAAACAAATCGGACAGTAAATAAAGAAGTTGGCAATTGGCAGTATTTTTCAAAAATATTTTTTAATTTGACTGTAATAGTGAATTTGGGAAATGTAAGGCTAATTTATTAAAACACTTGCCTATAACAATAACATATCTAAATTTTAAACAAATCGGACAGTAAATAAAGAAGTTGGCAATTGGCAGTATTTTTCAAAAATATTTTTTAATTTGACCGTAATAGTGAATTTGGGAAATGTAAGTGGAATTTATTAAAACACTTGCCTAGGACAATCACATATCCAAATTTTAAAGAAATCGGACAGTAAATAAAGAAGTTGGAAATTGGCAGTATTTTTCAAAAATATTTTTTAATTTGACCGTAATAGTGAATTTGGGATATGTAAGTGGAATTTATTAAAACCCTTGCCTAGGTCAATAACATATCCAAATTTGAAATAAATCGGGCAGTAAATAAAGAAGTTGGCAATTGGCAGTATTTTTCAAAAATATTTTTTAATTTGACCGTAATAGTGAATTTGGGATATGTAAGTGGAATTTATTAAACCACTTGCCTAGGACAATAACATATCCAAATTGAAGACAAATCGGACAGTTAATAAAGAAGGTGGCAATTGGCACTATAGTATTTTTCAAAAATATTTTTTAATTTGACCGTTATAGTGAATTTGGGAAATGTAAGTGGAATTTATTAAAACATTTGCCTAGGACAATAACATATCCAAATTTCAGACAAATCGGACCATAAACACTAAAGATAGTTTTTTAGCCTGAATTTGAAAATTAATTTTTAAAAATATAGAGGAGGGATGGGGATTGGGAAAATATATTTAATATAGGCAAGGGTTGGACATTAGTATAGGCTAACAAGGAAACTTGTGTAAGGCGGGAGCTGGTGTCGGCGCAAAAACTGATCCCCATAAGAATAACATGGGAAAAAAGCGCCGATTACGGGGTCTCTTTGTGGGTTTCTCTCTACTAAACTGCTTTATTGTTTGTAATATAAGAAAAAGAGATAAATGCCAGCAAGGTCGTCGGTAAACAGTTTAGTTATAACGGCACTTCGTTGCCCAAATTAATATCCTGTTAGTTGGGTTCTTTATCTTTCTAATGAATCTTTCTAGCTATAACAAACAGCTCGTCCCACGCCCGCTAGTTTCTATTCATACTTTTGAAAAAAAAAGATAATCTGTTAAACTATTATCTTTAAAAGATCCGGTTTTTATACATTGTAAATGCGATATTAAGTATTTTTTGCTTCATTGTAGATCATTTTACGAAACATTTGTGTCGTAAGTTGCTAAATAGTTGTTAAATTCAAAATGTTCAGAAATGTTAAATAACTTTTGCATGGAGTATGTTTGGAGTAGATTTTTCCGTTTTAAATAAGGTAGGATAGCGCAAATCTCTTGATGGAAAAATGAGGTACATTTTATTATATATATCCTTTTTATAACGTGTCGGACCTTTCAAATGTCGTTTAAGTTGATAATGACTTACAAGTTTTCATCATTCTACTCCTGAGCTCTTCCGCCATCACCCTACATCAACTCCAAAATAATAAATATGTCGTTTATTTATAAACAATAAATTCTCAACTACGCCTCAAAGTTTAGGTTTACAAAATGTTTGCACTTGAATTTTGTATTAAAGTCAATATTACAAATATTAGCTTGTAGGGACCCCCCCATTTTGCTCTGATATACCTGCCTTGTGTGATTTGCTTACTGTTAACATGCAGAGGAAAGTAAAACAGTATTAAAATGAAAACAAATACCTGAAAAACGCAGACGTTTAAAAAATAGATGCCTGTGTAAGAAATTGTTTTACAGCCCCCATGGTTTTCTTATGGGTACAATTTGTCCTAGTCCTTATTGCTTTTTTGCATGCATCTTGTCACCAAAGTTTTTTTTCCGAGTTCCTTAGGTCAATACTTTTAATTTTAGCCTTTTATCGTAATTTTCATTTTTAAAAACCTCCACAATTATTGTTTTTACATTATTCTCAAAGAATTAGTATCATTTATTAGTAAATGTATTGACATTTTAATAAATAATGAAATTCATTATTAATTAAAATATTACTAAGAGAACAATATTATAAATTTTATCAAAAATTAAACATTGTATGTTTTAAAACTTAGAGGGAATAGAGGGAGAACTTTCCAAAATTAAATCCTTCCATCTTCTCTATTTACCAAGCTGTCACGATGTTTCCGCTTGACCGCTTTTCCATCCCATATCCGTTACGTGTGATCTCAAGCGGTAGATGGGAAAACATTCCGTGTTTCAGAGTGGTATTTATTATTACTTTAAGTGATAGAAATTTTAAAATTATAAAGCTAAATAACAAGAGACAGATTTAAACAATATTTATTATGCAGGAGTGTATTTGAGTTTTTATTTAAACCAATCAAATATAAATTAAAACATAAGAACATAAATTTGCAATACATTAAATTGCTATGAAATGAGCTAAGTATCGTGATGCGTGCTGTTACAATTAAACAACATAAAGACAACCACGTCTCACAAATATATTTGTACTCATACTATACTCACATACAAAAAGGTACATATACATAACATATGGTGAAAGTCAATCGTTTCATCCAGTTACACTAATTCTACCATTCCAAGAATAGGCTTGATGATGACCGGTGTAATTGGTTGAAATCGATTACCTTCTACCTATGATATGTATGTTTACTGTCTTGCATGTAAGTACAGTGTAGGTGTAAATATGTTTTTGGAAAGTTTATATATATCATTATATACACACACTAAGGTTTTAAGTAAACAGCAATTACTAATTATAGAGTATCTAACTTGTAACCTCAGGTTTTGGGTATTTATCATGTTCTTAAATTTTTTTTAAACTTAAATAAGTATATGTAGTTATTTGAAATTTTTTCGCTTACTAATTGTAATACAATAATTAAATTTGTATAAAGCAGTTAAATATTAATTTTCCCAATTATACAGCATAGTTTCAAATTAATACCTATATTGTGTAGAATACGTAATAACAGTTTTAGTCCTCTTGTTTCTCCACACGTCCGAACGTGTGTTTGTGCCAC
Source organism: Allygus modestus (assembly GCA_963675035.1). Lineage (NCBI taxonomy): Eukaryota > Metazoa > Arthropoda > Insecta > Hemiptera > Cicadellidae > Allygus > Allygus modestus. Next base: position 483,625,511 of record OY776111.1, on the reverse strand, counting down.
AAGGCGGTATTTAGAGAGGGATTGAATAGTGGCCTAATGAAGACCATGCTCTGTGAATCCCGACGAGGTCATTCTTGAATTCTGAGAAAAGTTATTTCATATTAAAAAACAATTGTATGTGGGTAAAACTCCCATTATCAGACAAATGCAGAGTTGTATTGAAATTACTTACTTTACAGTTTTAGTTTCTTTCTCTAAGAAAATATTTGTTTAAAAGTTAATTTGTTTAGATATTTTTATTATTATTAAACTCATTATAAACAAGGTAAAAATTATTTACTTGTGATTTAACACCAATGGGTATTTTAAATAAGGAACGGTCCAAACCCTGGTCTTTTTTATAAGTAACTTTTACCTTATTGTCAGAGAGTGTGATTAGTTAAATAGTCCAAAACAAATTACAACTGGGTCCGGTATCGAACCTTCATAATTTTTATTTATTTTGCTCAGATTTCGAGACGTACGAAAAAGTAGGTAATTGTAAATAAACAAAAAATACAACTGGCTGCTTTATCGGCAGAAATTGTTGGGAATAATTATAACTAGCCAAGATAGCAGATGTTTATTAAATAAACGCAAAAATGAACGCCTCCATAGGCAAGCGGTTATAAGATTTCGGTGCAAGAGGTCACGGGTTCGATTCTCACATGACTCCAAACTAATTTTATAAACATTTTAAATCTTGGTAATTTTGTATTTAACCTCACAGTTGTATAACAATCAACATTGAAGATTATTCCATACATTCCTAAAGGTTAAAACATAAACAGTGTGTGTGTGAACATAAATGAATAAACAGTGTGTGTTTTTGTCTTGTTTTATGATCTGCTATGTTAAGAAGAACATTTTTTGAATCTAGCATTGCAACAAAATCTCTAATTTCGTTTCCATTTTTTTAAATAACTTTACGTTCAAGCAGTCCCTATTTATCATAAAAAATAAGGTTGTTCATCAAGTTAAAACCAAGCAATTTGATACATTAAAATAAGTTTTATGATTAAAAGTCCATAAAAATACTAACTAAATATCTTCATTCAGCTTTGAAGGCAGACTGAAGGACGGAATTTTAAATAATCGCAAACACCAATACATCATTTGAAGCAAAATCAAATCATTATAATGTAAAGCTTATAAATATTAATAAACCATGCAGCTGAAATATTGTTACAATTTTTTGTAGGTTTTAATTTGTAAATTTTTTTATGTGCATGAATTTTAAGCACATATTTGGTATAAATAGTTCTTAATCTTTATTACTATATACTCAGTTGCCGTTGGTAAATAGGTTTATTTATTTCAGGTGTTATAAGAAATTGTTGTAGTATTGTTTATTGACACGCCACTTGGGCACTATGTTTAATGTTACCAATGTACATACCGTATTGGAGTACCAATGGACCAACACCATAATATCAATGGACAGTTTGTTATTGGTAAAATGATTTGTTTTTTATTATATAAATAATTGTTATATATAATAATTATAATATATATACAATACATTTTATATTGTATTATAGTTTTAATATATGTATTTGTACAGCTTTACTGCCAATTGTTATATATGCTACAAAGGCATTTAGGGAATAAATATATAAATTTTAAATATATTATTTAGTCATAATAGGTTTTATGTAGCATTATTTACATATAACTAAATAGATAAAAAAGGATTGCATAAATTAAATGATTAAACACTTACACAAAATGTACCCCATTTTAGATATGTTTAAATTATGTGAAAGATAATCAAAATTGTTGAAATTAAAACACTGAAAAATCTGTTAAAAATATTAGCTATACAGCCAATCAACAGGGGTTTCCTTTAAACTCTTTTTTCTGCTATTCTTATTTGACCTAAAATGAAGAATTGTGCGAGCTATAACACAAGCAGGAGTGGGATGGAATAAGTTTTATGGCTTATTTCAACTTCTCCGCTCCTTCAAATCAATATTTGCTTCCAACATAACTAAACTTTCCGAAACTAATATATCGAAAGTTGTTTCATGTGATGAGCTTTAGAATTAATTTTTGGCTTACCTTTAAACCTTTTTTGGAACGCCTTCTAGAAAAGATGGTAGGCTATTTATTTTAACGTAGCGTGGAGGATTTTAGAGGATGTAATGGAATAAATGGGAAAATACATGAGTTGTTAATTTGGGAATAGCAAAATATATTTGAATAATTTGAGTATAAAATATACCTTTGGGCTTCTAATGTATCACTGTGGATCATTCACAATTAATATTTCTTCATAAATTAAACCCCTTTCAAAAGTAATTTCACAGTTTAAAATGCTGTTCTAGAAATGTCACCTATATCATATACAAATAAAGAAATATCTACAATAATTGTATAAACTCATAAGTGAAATGCATATTTAAGTGTGATTAAATTTATTTTTAAAAACTTAAACAATCGATTTTAATGAATTATAACTGTTAAATATATGTGTTTTTACGTAAATAATATGTACAGGATATTTTTACTGTTACATTTTTTACTTCATAACGTATACCTTATAAATATGAAAATGTAAGATGGACTTGTGTTTGTACAGGTCTGTGTACATGTGAACAGCTAATTACATAGTAGAGAGGAGCGGAATTTCACGTGACGTTCACCCTTGTTCCTAAAATAACACACCACTTTACTAAATACTCTCCAAATGCACGGCTTCATTAACATAATTTCATTTACATATTTCCCATTCACATTTACAATATAAAACCTATTTACGTCAGCAGTTTTCGCTATAAACGTTAAGGCTTAGGATAAGTATTGGGGACCACCTGTTATGCATTTTACAGTAGGTACCACGAAACCTACAGAAATATTGATTTCATTATATATTATAGTTGTAGGCCTAGCATCAATATTTAGAAAACCGACATAAAATGTCATAGCCTATAAGGAGAAATTTTTGACATAAATGCTAGTGATTTACAACTTCCCTAGTCTATTTTTAGAGGGTGTTCAAGGGATCAAAATATGTATAGTATACTAAATGTAAAATTACAGTAAATTAATACAAATATCCTTATATTTTTTATCTACATGTCACATTTACGGTTGCTTTGTGTACACTATAGCACCTCACCGCTAAACTAGTTTGTGTCAATAATATTGAAATAAATAGTGAGTAGTAACTTACTGTTTATTTTAAGGCTATATTTTTATTTTATACATGTCAATATTGAAGTGCTACTGTCAGCTGTCTCGGAATCTCCACTACTGAAATAATTGTAAATGACACTGTGTTTATCTATGTATATTAATGCTGCATTGTAAAATTGTTCTTGCCAAGTTATGTAGCATTTTAAAATAAAATAACTAATAAATTAATTTGTGTCTCTTAAACCTTTAATAAATTATCTGAAAAATACTTTTCACCTATCCTTACTTTAAAGTAAGTAAATTCCAACAAGATAATAAATACCTGTTTTGAGGCTGATCTTGGGTACAGAAAATGAAGTTGTCATTACATATGGTAAGTATTTTGGCTGTCAATTATTACAAACTTCCCTTTTACTTTGGTCCCTCCATTTGCAGCGGCTAGGGGACGGAAACTTCGGGTTTGATCCTCAACCTAAGAATGTGGTCCCTGGCTGTTGTACAGGGATGTTGTTGGATTGACCAGTTGGCAGGCAGAGTGGCTCCACCTGTTTGAGCCTGATCACAGCTGTCATAGTAGCATGGGCGTTGGCCCTCTAAAAGGTCAATTTGGCTGCCTGTCCCATCCCACCCTTTGCTTTCCTGTTATATACTATCCTTCCGGTAACCTGCGCAAAATTCCCGCTTGTGGAAGACGTGCCTAGCAACTATACAGGTGGTTTCTAATCCAGCAACAATAAATTAATGAGTAAATGAATGTTGCAAATAAAAAATAAATAAACTAAACAATTGCCATGTACCATAAATTAACACAGTTAAAGAATATGAATATTAAAAACTTTCACTTTTGTAATTATTGTCATTAGTTTTATGAATATGATGGATTTAAACATATATTCTAAGTACCTAATATTCTCTGATGGAATCTATAAAATTTAGAAAAGATATTTTAAACTTGTAGTACGAAGCTTTTATCAAATTAGGGTTTGTATAGGTCGTCTGTTTATTTATTAACTTTCCACCGTACGTGGAATAGATTCATGACCAAATAAGTCACAGTCTTATTATTTTTATCACACACTGGTAACAAAATGCTTAGGTAACAAATCTGAAGTAAAGTATGCCACTATTCCTAACCGGAAATGCAGAGTAATTGTTATGCTAAGATATATGGTTTATAAATTAATATTTATGGCTTTCACATAATTTTAATAATTCGTATATATTACATTTTTAGCTTAGCTGAAATGCTAATAATTAATTACAAATACTGACATGTTATAGGATAAGAAGAGTAATTTATATACAAAAATAAAAAATGCAAACAAATAATAATTATAAAAGTTCCCACCCTTTACATTGTTAACATACAAATAATGAACTTGTAACTATTTATTATTTCTCATAGTATTTAATTAAATGATGCATTAACATAAAACAAAATAAATATAACAACAATAATGCACACGTTAGTCGAGTAACGGATTTATTTTGGTGTACCATAAATAATGACTATGACAATAGATATGGCTTTCTTATATTATTTAAAGAGAGTTTCTTCCAGGTTTATCAATACGATTTTACTGGCCCTAAGCTACAATTTCAGGTTATAAAATATGGGTTCCATAAATACTATGATGGTAGTGGTAAATAAAAAAATAAATACGACAGATGACAATTTCCTGATTTTCTTTGGTTTCCATTTTCTAAAGTACACATCGTGGATGGTGTATTTAATCTTTTACTTATATATACATCCTAACACAAATACAACTACCTTAACATTAAAGTATTGTAGATTGATACGTTTGTGAATATGTATGAAACAATTAGAAAAACACTTGGATTCAGAAATCGTACATTTGTTACCAAAGAGTTTTAGTAATTGAATATTTATTAATTAAAAACAATTCCTATAATATATAGCTTAGTTTTTAAAATAATATTATGAGTGTACTGATAACGTTATTCGGTTAGATAAGTAAGTTTTATTTTTCAAGCATCTTAATGTAATAAAGAAAAATGTCAAACCAAACTTAAATTACATTTTTTAAATAGCAAAAACGTTTTCAATTGTTGTTAGGAGCAGGTTTATTACCACCGTTGGTCTAAGTTACAACGGAACAAAACATTACACGTCTAAATCAGGTCTGCCTACTTCATTCTTTACTTTGCCACTTGAATCGATTTAAATTAATCATGTTTAAATTATTGTGTGTCATGCGGGTTGAGGATGGAGTTAAAAAAAACATGCTACGTAAGATTTTTATGCCCATAAAATATTTCATTACTTAACAATTAACATACCTATATAACTTGTCGTGATTGAGGATAACAGATTCCCAGTTAACTTTATACGTGAAAAATCAAATTAAAATTATTGCGAACATATAGAATATTAACAATTCATAAATAGAGATAGATTTTAAGAGCTCCTGCTGAAATCATTAACACTAAATTCCATTGAACTGACTGTAAACTGCTCTTTTGAATCCTATTGATCCATTACAAATCTTAAAGTTTTGTAAATAAAGACTTTATGATTTAATTTGACTGATTATGGTAAATTAAATAATAAAATACAATATTAATTGAGTGAATAAACATTTTAAGAGATTTACAAGAAACATAATCGGACTTTAAATCGTGACAGTTTTATCGAGAATTTAGCAATCAAAAAATATTTAGAAGAAAATCTAGAAAGATTATATATTTAAAAAAAATTATATAGCAGTTAAAATCTGCCAATTTTTCATATATTTCAAATATAATATTTAATTATTACGATTCTTGGAAATTATGGGTTTAATTATCTTAAATTGTCTACGGATCTGCCTTTGTTTAGGGTTAAACCAAAAATGGCTACAACTGTTTGACTGAAACTGGCAGTGTGCCAACATGATCCAAAAAAATACTTAACATCACGATAGCTAAACATAATGTAAAATCGCATGACAAAACATTACTTATTTATTTACTTTTAATTATTTTTAGCGAATTTCCCCTATAGGGAAGAAGCTATTACCGTAGGTCTCATAGTAAGACTTAAGCCCGAGACCATGATAATTTTTGTTTTGAGGTCCCCAGATGACCAAAACACTATTCGTTCAAATTTATATATATGTATATATATATGTATATATATATATATATATATATGTATATCTATATATGTGTCCGTGAATGCGATAACTTGAGTAAAAAACGTCCGATTTCGATGAAATTTCGATCAAATGTGTAAAATCACATTCATGACTTTAAGTTCGAAAACCAGAAAAATCGCACAATGGGAAGGGGGGTTTATGGGGGTTTTAAATTTTTCAAAAATCAGTTTTTTGCATTTTTCACCCTAACAATTTTGATCATGTTAATTTTGGTTTTGACCATGTTATAGAGCTTAAAAAACAAATAATATAGTATTTTGAATTATTAACCTAGGTTAAGTGGTTGCCGAGAAAATCCAAAAAAACCTACTCATAAATCTCCCATGTTAATCTTATGGGATAAATGTTTTTGGATTTTCCTAAGTTTATTTTAATGTAAACTTCAAATTTGCTTTTACCAATCTGTTCGGTTCCACAAAACGATCATTTTGGTGTTTAAATTGTGATTCTACGCCCAACCGTTGCTGAGATATTCAAAGTGCTAAACACAGTACGTTGTCCAATGTTATCCTTATGGAGAATAAATAAAATTTGTTATCTCGATTATTTATGAGTGTATGTTGATGAAACTTGGTATTTAGCTTCACGTAGTACTGGTATATTGATATTTGCACAAAAATAGATTTTTTGTTGATTATTCCCGTAGCAGCAAACCTGCATACACAGCCCCCATGTTATTCTTATGGAGAATAAGTAAAATGTAATAACTCCCTTAATTATGAACATAAATTTAAAAAAAACTTGATATGTAGCTTCACTTGGTTGAGTTATATTGATAATTGCATAAAAACCCATTTTTTGTTCCTTGTGGCAGCAAACCTGCTTACTCAGCCCCCATGTTATTCTTATGGAGAATTAATAAAATGTTATATGGCGCTTATTTATGATTGAATATTGATGAAACTTGGTATGTGGCTTCGCCTAGTTAAATTGTTTATGTATTGTATGTTGTGTTAAACCAATTGTTTATGTTCCTTGTTTCAGCAAACCTACGTACTCATTACCAATGTTATTCTTATGAATAATAATTAAAATCGCTTATATGTGAATATATTTTTATGAAACTTGGTATGCGGCTTTATGTGGTATTAAGACAAATATTTTGCATTGGAAATTCGCTGAGGACGCAGGTTTGCTGCAACGGGGGTATTTAATGGTATAAACAAATCAGTATAGTTTCTCAACTCTATAAATAATAAGCAGATCTTGGAGTTGGTAAACCTTCAGTGTCAATTGGTTATCTTTGTTTAATTTAACAAACTCACTACCAAATCCTATCACTTAATCCCTACCAACCTCGTTTTTCAAGTAGTTCCCGTGTTTCCCCTCAGAATGCAGTTCGTTAAAATTTCTTGTACGTTGGTATAATAATAATATTTTATACATTATGTAGCATGGATTTCAAAATTGTGTTTTATTATGAAGGAAAATGAATTTGTATGTTTTATACATTTTTATTGATTTTGTAAATAACTTTGTATGCAATTCTACAGAGACAATGACCACGTAATATCCCTTAATATCTCAAAATATCCTTTAAGATACCTACGAAACCTGGCTAAAAATAAACAAGGCCGTAAATAAATTAAAATGTGTATAACTTAGGCCCCAATAGACTAAAATACTTGTACATTTTCTATATTAGTAAAACTATATCATATCTTCCATGGATGCATATTGAGAAAGTTTGAAACTGGATACTGCTTCCATTGGTCATTGGGATATTAATTGATGATCCTGGATAAAGATTCAGCTCGTCTTAGTCAGCAACAAAGGTACACAAGACATCTCACCCACTCTACACTCATCATTCTCCTTAAAATAAGCCCTACTTTCTTCTGGGTCTGAAAGAGATATTTAGATATTAACATCCACTGTGTAATGAAATGCTACCGAAGATTATTTAACATTGTATTAAAATTGTGATATATTGTATTTACCTATTAAACATGACTACAAAATGGGTTGGACATTACCAATTTACTTTAAAAAGCTGTTGGATATCCTATGATAAGAGGACTTTAGTAATCGACACCTCTAAGAGGAAACTGTTTAAGCTTTCATTATTGAAATTAATTTCCTTAAAGCTTACATTAAATTTGATGAATTTTCCATTAATGAAGCAATGATATAGCTTGTCCCATAGAGATTATTGAAGGGTGAATAATTACTTGGATTTTGAGCAATACTTTAATTTTGAAAAGCTTTATTTTCATTACAGGCTTTTAATTAAATTCTAACATAAAACAGTCATTAAACAAGGAATGCGAGATTCGTTTTTAACGCGTCCTTGCAAAATTTCCGTCTGTGTGTCTGACGTTTTATTTTAGGTTTTAGGTACGATTTACCTAAGGTAAAACAAAACATTTACGAACAATTCAAAATATTTTCCTTTATAACAATAGGTTTAATTTGTACCATTATTTATTATTTCTCATTTAGACTGATTAAAACAGTTATACGATTCTAATGAAAGGTTATTCTCCAATATGATTAGTTAGGGAAGAAAACTAAGTGTTTTGAATTGAAGTTGTGAAGCAGTTGAAACAGTGTAATTTCTTTGTCCCACGGACATAGGAATTCGTCTGGTTAGTGAATATTAATGGCGACGCCAAAACATTTTGGAAGTCGAATTTGGCCATGAATAAATTCATAACAAGTCACGCTCCGGGGTAATTAACTCCATAAATTTAATTTTTGCAACAATTTTTTAGCAACAACCTTCTTTTGTTACTTAATACTGGGAAAAAATTTAGAGTTAAATATATAATAAATGTACTCCGTTTCATTGAGAATATGCTCCTAAAAAAGTTAGTTTAATATGATATGGTGAATAACTTAAGGTTTTTAAACAAATCATCTTATAATCCAATATTATACTTTTACGTTTGGATGAATTAAATTTTGTTCAAATGGAAACATTCACTAACGAATTGCAAGTATAATATGAAACAACTAAAAGGGTTACTGAATAAATTATATATTGCTCGATGTTAAATATGATAGAAGATATTACTATTTATTTATCGTTAGTATTAGTTTTATAAATGGGAAATATAAATTGAATGTGAATACAGTAAATAACCTGCAAAAACATTTACATCTACTGCAACTATAATAACTTAATTTTCTAAACCATTAACTTAATGGCATTAAATCAGCAATTTGTTGGCTAAAATGGTAAGCGGATTGCACAATTGCACTCTATTTCTGTACTTGTATTACCATTTAGACGCTGCGTATTGTTTAACAAACTTTTTTAAAATACATTTAGTTATAATAAGTTCAAATAGTATATCTTTTAGTGAATTTGCATGCATGAAATGTATTTTTGAAACGACCAAGAAAACGACCGGAATTTTCGGGAAGGTGCAATAAATTCCCTTAATGTCGACCGTCAGACTGGATTATATCCTCCCGCTGGAACATCCTGGCGAATATATCTGGGATAAATCATCCGCATGGAAACGAACTATGGATAATATCCCTTCTATTACTTTATTTTTATTTTTTGTTAGATAAAACAAAGCATTTGTATTTTTAGATGTTTATTTTCAGCTTTGAACTCATTTAAAAATGCCCGAGATACTATTTTACACATAAAAGGGTCTCAGAGAATATTTGGATCATCGAAAACTCTCTGTATAGGAAGATGAATGTATGGGTAAATTGGTATTTTATTTCTCAAGACATACAGTAATTAAAATGTAAATTGGTGTATTGCCGTTGGGCTAGGTGGAGGGCAGAACGGGGTCCGCCTATTTGAGCCTGATCACAGCTGTTACAGTAGCACGGGAACTGGCCCTCTGAAAGGTCAATTTGGCTGCCTGTCCCATTCCATCCTTTCCTTTCCTGCTATATCCTTTCCTTCCGGTAACCTGCGCAAAATTCCCGCTTGTGGAAGACGTGCCTAGCAGCTAATGCTGGGTTTTCCTAACCCAGCAATAAAAAAATAAAAATCAGACTTCGGCTGACAATGTTGATGCATTACAATATCGTAAACAGCTTAAGTAAAGTTGGTAAAATCCATTAAACACTTGCTATTAGATTCAAAGATTAAATATTATAATTAATGTATAGTTAAAATTCTATTTGTGTTGTTCTTATCAATATAAAATATTCCACTTAGATAGAAACAGGTTCCTGGTCAGGAGATTAGAGTTAAGTTGTACAAAGCAAAGTTCGGTTTTAGGATTGTATAGTACATGCACATATTTTAAACTGTTTGTAATCATGTCTAGCATTTTTTTAATTAGTAATATACTACGCAGGACAGCTTATAAAACTTATAATTTACGATAAATAATAGCAAGATATAGTATTCTGTGAAAACAACCACATTTCTCGGAAATATACAATGGCCTATAAAACTTAATGTTTGTTTCTTTGTTTAAAATTCGTTGTTTGTGATGGCGAGTTCATGTTATTGAGGAGTTTTCGCAGATATTTTCCAACCTTTATTTTATATTCTATCACATTTTTAGCGAATTTCCCCTATAGGGAAGACGCTATTACCGTAGGTCTCATGGTAAGTCTTAAGCCCAAGACCATGATAACTTTTCGTTTTGAGGTCCCCAGATGCCAAAAACACTATTCGTTCAAATTTATATATGTATATATATATATATATATATATATATATATATATATATATATATATATATGTGTCCGTGAAAGTGATAACTTGAGTAAAAAACATCCGATTTCGATGAAATTTGGCTCAAATGTGTAAAATGACATTCATGACTTTAAGTTCGAAAACCAGAAAAATCGGACCATGGAAAAGGGGGTTTATGGGGCTTTTAAATTTTCCAAAAATCAGTTTTTTGCATTTTTCACCCTAACAATTTTAAAAAACTTAATTTTGGTTTTGACCATGTTATAGAGCTTAAAAAAGCAAATAATATGGTATCTTGAATTATTAACCTAGGTTAAGTGGTTGCGGAGAAAATCCAAAAAAACCTTCTCATAAAATCTCCCATGTTAATCTTATGGAAAAAAGGTTTTTTGATTTTCCTCAGTTTATTTTTAAGTAAACTTCACATTTGCTTTTACCAATCTGTTCAGTTCAACAAAACAATCATTTTGGTGTTTAAATTGTGATTCTACGCCCAACCATTGCAGAGATATTCAAAGTGCTAAATACAGTACGTTGTCCAATGTTATCCTTATGGAGAATAAATAAAATTTGATACCTGGATTATTTATGAATGTATGTTGATGAAATTTGGTATGTGGCTTCACGTAGTACTGGTATATTGATATTTGCGCAAAAAATTGATTTTTTGTTGATTATGCCCGTAGCAGCAAACCTGCGTACTCAGCCCCCATGTTATTCTTATGGAGAATAAGTAAAATGTAATGACTCCCTTAATTATGAACATAAATTAATAAAACTTGGTATGTAGCTTCACTTGGTTAGGTTATATTGATAATTGCATAAAAACCCATTTTTTTGTTCCTTGTTGCAGCAAACCTGCTTACTCAGCCCCCATGATATTCTCATGGAGAATAACTCAAATGTTATATAGCGCTTATTCATGATTGAATATTGATGAAACTTGGTATGTGACTTCGCCTAGTTAAATTCTATTTATATGTGCATAATAACCAACCGTTTGTGTTCCTTGTTTCAGCAAACCTACGTACTCATTACCAGTGTTATTCTTATAGAGAATAATTAAAATCGCTTATATTTGAATATATTTGTATGAAACTTGGTATGTGGCTTAATTTGGTATTAAGATATATATTATGCATTGGAAATTCGCTGAGTACGCAGGTTTGCTGCGACGGGGGTATTAATTTATATATGTTGTTCCAGGATTAAATATCAGTCAATTCCAACTACTTTGCTCCTGAGAGATTTCGCTTAATTTACATTTAAAAACATAAAAAATAACAATTGGCTCCTCTAAAACTCGTTATTATGTGCTACATAAACAAACTAAAAAGTTTATCTGACAACTTTCAACCAAACAGTTCTTTGTTAAAAATTAATTGTTGGAGTAGGTGATTTATTTTACTTAAAACACCATTACGGACATTTGTCTTTTTGGGATGTCATCTAAAACTATTTTAACATTTTAAGTATAAATATTTTTTATCAAGTATAAGTGTTAGTGACGTTAGTGACGTTAGTAGTGACGCTAGTGACGTAAAGAAGATTTAGATAGCAAAACATATCCCCACGTTTAAAATAATGGTTAAATGCATTTTGAATGTTTGCACATTTACACATAGCAATTTGTTTGTTAGCTACGGAAACGTAAACAACTGGTAATACCGTCTGTAAGAAATATAATAATACATTTTATCTTACAAAAAGTAGGTATTTGTTCGCTTGAAATTTAAGTAAAAATTGTACCTATCGTCATAACTCTCAAAATTCAAAAACGGGTAATATTGAAGTACCTAAAAGTTAAATACATTTATACCTGAAAAATATTTTTGGCACTTTAATCGTTATTTATTAAATTAATTTAAATTTTATAATGTTAAGGCTGACGAGATTATAAATTAAAGAAATATATTTTTCTAGAGCAGCATCAGCTGCTTAAGAGAGCTTATACCAATAAGCTCTCTTCAAGCAATTTTACACTGATTCCTGTTTGAACTTATACAATATTTTTCAATTATGACGAGTAAAAATTCCTATTAATTTTGGTTACTGGTGAGGTTAATTTTTACTTCAAGATTAATAACCTAAACCCAATAAATTCGATTGCAATAAAACTAAGAGGAAATGTAATTATAATATTTTAATACAGCTTATCTCTCGTAAAAAATTAAGAATACACATACTTCAGTATTTGTGTATCACGTTTCGAGGGAATTTTATTACGATGTATCTAATGCTTAAAGGATTCCTTTAAGGGCAAATGGTTTAGTGGAAACTAAGATTCATTAGAAGTATGAATAATCATAAGACACTGAGTGAAATTGCTTTCCCACAACTTGTAGACTTCATCATGAATAAATCATCGTTGCTTTTAATTTATACAACCAAACTATTCTATAAATATGGTTAGTTTGTCCATGTTAATCCTGTAGTTAAAAACGTGTTAATACGGCAACTCCAGGTCTCTTTTAAACGCGTTAAGTTTTTTTACTACAAACAAATATATTTATTGAAAATTTTAGTAAAGTTTCAGCAATTTATTTTCCCTAAAATTTGGTTTTGGAAAAGCTACTGCCACAAACGATGCTTCGTTACGTTTCAGTTCCAATTTTTACAGAGCCTTAGATGACCATAAACACATAGAATATTTGTTAAATACCTTGGTCATTGTTAACCATAGATTATGTCTTGGAAGATTTATATATTTAGGGATTTAAATTCAATGTTTTTATTTGATTTAACTTTTTTTTCAAAGGATTTTAACTGTGTGATGACATTTTATTGAGAATTGGTTTAAATACCTGCATTCAAAGTAATTCTATGGTTGCTGTGGCAACTAGTTTCGGTTTTTTCTATGAAACCATCATCAGGCCGGACAAGGAGTCTGCTAAATCAATATCTTTGAACGAAGATCGTCATCAGGTTTAAAAAACGTATTTAAAAACACACACACGAAAACGACGGACATGACTTTACGGAAACACGAATAAACATTAAACAGGTCTGCGATACAACCGGGCGGAAAGAAAGTCTAGATTGCCGGTCAACGTGGTCGGTGGCGTCGCTTTCCGTCTCCTTATCACCTGCGGGTCGCATTCCTTTAATTTACCAGCTTTGAGAGCTGTGTTGTAAATAAAGTTTGATTAAAAGTAGAGCTGATCGTTTAAAACATTTTGTCGGTGTGATTTTACTGCTCTGTAAATTTCGAATTCTTCCAATGTACAGTTTTTTTAGGGATATATTCTTTAAATCGCTTTTTGAAAGAGCGAGAGGTCTGAACAATGTAGTAGTTTGGACAATCATTACAGCTTATCTTGTCTACACTAGTCTTGTCATAAATTTGTGTTGCTGCTTGTGCGGCCTGATGATGGTTTTCTAGAAAAAACCGAAAATAGTTGTTACAGCAGCAATATGATTACTTTGAATGCAGGTATTTAAACCACTTCTTAGTATTTACCAGAAATCCAGAGGGTAAGAAACTTAAAAAGAATACATTTTATTGATGATACCGGTTACAAAATGCACTAAGGACCTTAAGATACTGTTGTAAATGATGGCGTACCTTAGGGAAACATGTGTTAAAGAATGTTTCTGGCCAATATTTTCTTGTTTGTTGATAATACCTTAATGAGCGATGTTGGCGGTTCAAGAGAAAATCAAGAGCTAAGAGCTTTCTTACATTGTTGGATCTCGTCTAGTGTTGATATAATATCTTGTGAACCTCTTGTGTGAGGGTTTTCACCATGCGATCATTGCTGTGGAACAAATAATTGTATAACTTTATATTTAAACATTTAGGAAACTCTTCGTAACAAAAAAGTCAGGACGAAATTAACTATAGTTAGATACTTTAAGCTTCACACCTTCTAACTTCTTTAAGAACAAAAATAATCCTCTGATCACCGAAGTAGTGCTCATTGACCTAGTTGCAATTTTATGTTTAATTTGAATCTTCCATTTTATAACTCATAATTTATGTATTTAGGAGAGAATTTATTAGCATAATATTACCCACAGATTTTCTCTTCCATTTAAATATGTGAGTGATGGGTGTTAAACATTGTTTTTTTAGAGATCCCAGTTAGATTTGGTTGTATAAAACAAAGGGTATATATTAGTTAGTGCCAATTTATTAAAATATTGTTAATTTGACGATATATTTAATTTTGCTAAGTTGATATTACATAAGTCTGTGGATGTTGATGACCACAGAAGTTGAGATGTTTTCCAAGAAAAAAAGTGTATTAAGTTTCCAAAACTTTTTGGCAATAATTAAAACTACTAACTCTTTTATAGACTATGGAAATAATTGTGTAACATCAATATACAATAATCTATTTAATCGAAGATAAAGAGTTTGTCTAGTATCACGTGATTGTAAGGAATTGTCAATAATAATAGTTGGTTAAATAATTAACAAGGCTCTCACAAAAGTTGATTGTAAGGTATCATCTTAGTTGTAACTTTAAAAATTAATTTCATTCAAGCTCGCAATAAATTCTAAGAATTTTCCACAGCCACATAATTATGATAAAGCAATATTATCTCCAGTAAAGATAAAATATTACACTGACAGTGTTTAACGGATAATAGCAATTATTTCCGAAAACCGGTAGGAGAAGTGAATTTTATTAAATTACTGTCGGCAATGTAAACTCAGTATATCTTAAGGAATACTTTCCTTTTATCATAAGTTATTTGTATTAAGTACTTTTAATCAAATACCGTAAAATTTCTTGTGTAAAATAATTAAGTGAGAAAATGTAGATCTTTTTAATACGCTCAACTTCCAGTTCGCCTATATGTTTGCTAGACACTGTAACATTTTAGGTAAAAGTTGCAAGTGACCAATCCAATGGTGAATAAATATATTTGTACGCACTTAATTGATTTGTGTCTGCAGTTTGACCTTGGTACATCATATTTAACTTGTCACCAGCACTTTTTATCAACTGTTGTTTGGTTGGTACAAGACAAATAATATAAGGAAACAAGGAACTGTAATACACAGACTTCAAACTGGCACAGAATAGCAAATAACAAACCCAAAGTAAGTATAAGTAAATTCAATTTATTTACACTTTTGAATAAATATTTATAGCTATGAAATAGTACCATTAATAAAGACATTGATACTAGTTTGGTTCATGAATATTGAAGACACTGAAGCATCTTAGACGTTGATTTTCATACTGAATAAATAAATAACTGAGTCGTTATGCTAGCGAAAAACATTAAATTGAATATTTTGATTAAGAAATCAAACTTATTTTTACATTAAACATCAAAGACTTTAATAAAAAATACCTAAAAGATACTTCATTAAAGATCAAACCGCCTTGAAACTACTTAGAAGTAAACGGTACCCAAATAACGGTATATGAAAAATAATATAGACTTTAAAACTATCAATGGTTCCAACAGTTATAAAATAAATATAGCAAAATATTTAACTTAGGAAGTTATTTTAACTTAGGAAGATACCTAAGTACTCTGTGTGCCCACACGACTTGGAAAAGATTGGATAGTTGTGATCTAACAACGTGTGTATAAAATAACACAGGCAAAAACAAGCAAACAAAAGAATGTGAAAGCATTACTCAGCCATTAATACAAATTTACTTCTTGACCCCCTTTTTAAAAAGTGAAACACCGCTCTGAGACGAGGCAGTCAGTCTATAGCTATTCTTTAAGGAAACTTATATTAATAAGGAGAAAATATAGGCACCAAAGCAGCATAGAACTACTAAATTCCTAATCAGATAACAAACTAAACAACTCATTAAAAGTTCAACACCAGACCACGAGTGAACAAGGATAAAAGATAAATCGAAAAACCTTCCTGATGAAACCTTACCCTTCCCCCAGTTGCACAGGAGGTCGCACTAAGTCAAAAGTATCTAGATGTAACAACAATTGATGGAAATATTTTGGTTGCATGTTTAAGCGAAAATACTTTGAATAGGAGAAGTTACAATCTAATGTTATTATTTAAATTACTTAATTTAATCTGTCATTATTACTTAAATGAAGACTCACAAATCACCCTAAAATGTGTCAATCTGTCCTTAATGAATATTATACAAAATATAAATAAAACCCACGGTATTCTTCCTTAGCTCGTTTGTAAACTCTAAAGTAATAGCTGGGATTAAAAGTGTAATTAAGTTGTACCATGTGCTGAAAAACTGATTTTGTAGTAAGTATGCTGCTATTAGTGCAAATAGTTCAACATATTTCAAGCAAGAAATATAATTTTAGAACATCCGTCGCACCGTCTTAACGGCCGGAATTCGTGGGAAGGCGCAATAAATTGTCTTAATGTCGACTGCCAGACAGGATTATATCCTTCCTACCATTTCGTTTTGGTATATTTTATATTACTAATAATTCATTCGCAAAGAAGCGAATTTATGAATACACTGAATCAAATCTGCCATAACATTTCTTTTCTGTAGATTCAGTAATGATTTGGGATTCCCTTACAAAACTATTGATGTCGTAATGTTACCATGTTCTGCGCCACAGTGTTTAGTGGTCTTTAATTTTCCCAACAAAATTATTGAAACAAACTTAGGCCAGAAAAGCACAATCCGATCATGTAAATAAACCCATCACGAATTGTTTACGCTAAAGATAATGTCATAATACAATTTAGGCTTTTAAAAAGCTACGCTATTAAGGCTTAGTGTTATACTTAAATAATACCCCCGTAGCAGCAAACCTGCGTACTCAGCGAATTTCCAAAGCATATATATGTATCTTAATACCACATAAAGCCACATACCAAGTTTCATCAATATACATTCATAAATAAACGATTTATGACATTTTAATTATTCTCCATAAGAATAACATGGCAGCTGAGTATGCAGGTTTGCTGAAGCAAGGAACACAAAAATTGGGTTTTATACAAATATCAATATAACTCATGTAGGTAAAGCCACATACCAAATTTCATTAATTTATTTTCATAATGAAGGCAGATAACACGTTACTTATTCTCCATAAGAATAACATGGGGCTGAGTACGCAGGTTTTCTGCTACAAGAGCCTTGGGTAAAAAATTGTCTTTTTGAGCAAATATCAATGGTCCACAACCAGATGAAGCTGTATACCAAGTTTCGTCAGTATAGGTTCATAAATAAGCGAGATATAAAATTTTTATTTTTCTCCATAAGAATAACATTAGACAACGTACTGTGTTTAGCACTTTCAATATCTTGGTAACCAATTGACGTAGAGAAATGATAAAAATACCAAATTGTGTGTTTTTTTAAGCTGAATCCAATGGGAAAAAATAAAATTTGACTATTTACAAAATTATATGTAAAAAATTCGAAAAACCCATTTTTGGGGTACAAAACCCCCCCAAAATACCCTTTCGGATAGAGCGATCTGGCTGGTTTTCGAACTTAAAGTCATAAATGTTGCTTTACACGTTTATACCAAATTTCATCAAAATCGGATAATTTTTACGAGAGTTATCGTGCTCACGGACACACACACACACACACACACACACACACACACACACACACACACATATATATATATATATATATATATATATATATATATATATATATAGTTTCGAACGAATGGTGTTTTTGGGGTCTGGGGACCTCAAAACGAAAAGTTATCATGGTCCTGGGCCTAGGTCTTACCATGCCGACTACGGTAATAGCTTCTTCCCTATAGGGGAAATTCGCTAAAACAACAAAAAACTTAATAAAACGTCCCCAAATAACGTATTTCCATATTTAAGGGGTTTCAAAGGGCATATCGAATAAAAAACCGCATCCTCCCTGAATATATTAACTTATGCAGTTTCATAAATCAAATTTCACAAGTTTTAAATTAACATTGGCTTACAGAGATTTTAGCATAAATTTATTATTTAAAATGGCTATTTAATAAATTTATCTGTATCCTTCAATATCTGTATTCTTCAAAATTTATGTTTAGAACGATAAAAAACACAATGTAATCGATTTTCGCTTACAGATTTTTTTATAGCTCTGTGTCTGATAACTGGTAACAAGCAAGGATGTTATGTGATAACATCCAGACTTCCTGGAAACCTTGCGGCAGTTGCGGCTTCCTCTTTGTTGATTTAGGAAGACATATTAGTTACCTATTAATTTCTGTACCTTTCAATGAATAATATTGTAAAAATACGCTGAAATAAACGAGTGACTTTTTTAACTGATTGAAGCTTACGTTTATTTTCATATAAATATTATCATAAAGTATCGGTCTAGCTCCTTAAGTATAAATTCTGATATAGTTCGGCAAAAAAGGGAACATATATATTTAGTCTCCAAGTTCTGTTTTATATACTATTTTATCATACATATATACGTGATAAATGGTCTTGTGCTCTTATATTAACACCTTCAGAAATCGTGTACGTGCTAGGAAGTTATTGCATTTTAGTAGTCTACCCGGGAGATGGGCCGTAACATGGGGCTTATGGGCTTAAAATCTGGCTTCTGATTGGTCGAGAGCCGGTCACGTGATTCAAGATGGCGGCGCCCATGGTGGCGTTCCCGCCAAATTTGCGCGCCAAAAAAAAATTGGCACTTTTCTTCCCGCCACTTTTTTCCCTCCAAAGTGTTACCAACTTAGCAGAGCTAATGTACCATACATAATTATATGTATTATATATAATTATATGTACCATATATAATACTACAGTGTATAATAATATATGTACCATAATAGTGTATAATATACCATCACCAGAAAGGTAAGTGGCTAGACACTTAGCCAGTGTTGTCACTCTAAACGCTACCTACAAAACCTAAATCAGTTACGCAAAATTATTATATATATTATGTCAAACTATCTAAATTATTATATGTATATATTACGTCACGCCACGATGTGTTACCAACCTATGGCAATGTATATTTCGCAAGAAGTGCCGCTAACCCAATATATAAAACTATTACATGTATATATCACAAGAAAGCGTTGCAAAAAACTCAAAAATCGCTAATATCTCGAAAACGGTAAGTCCTAGAGTCATTTTGACCCCAGAAAACTGCCTACTACGTAGTGTAGGCACTCCAGGGGGGTATCTACCCATATGAAAAGTCTTAACCAAAATATTGCGGGTTGCATCTCAAAAAATGAAGGGGCAAATTTTCAAAATTAAATATCTCAAGAACGGCTTGGCCGATTTTCACGAAACTTGGCATGTATGTACCTGTTAACCTCCGCTACATATTACAAAAACCTAAACTCTGTACTGCAGGTAGTATCAAAATAATTGAAGGAGTCATGCTTTAAAAATCAATATCTTAAGAACGGGTGAGACGATATAATTGAAACTTGACATGTGGATACTTGTTAACATCCTCTAACCTTCAATTTTGTTGGAGGGTAGGAAAGGGTTGTTTAGGGGATGATGGAGGGTGTAAAACTTTAAAATTTAATATATTGAGAACGGCTTGGCCGATTTTAATGAAATTTGGTATATAGGTACTTGTTAACCTCCGCTACATATTACAAAAACCTAAACTCTGTACTGCGAGAAAGTATCAAAATAATTGAAGGAGTCATACTTTAAAAATCAATATGTTAATAAGAGCCGGGCCGATTTTATTGAAACTTGGTATGTAAATACTTGTTAACCTCCGCTACGATTTAAAACCACTCAAACCGTGTACTGCAGGTAAGTATCCGAAAGAAATGAAAGGGCAGCAATCCACAGCGGTGCGAAGGTCAGCGGGGCTAACAACGGTGCATATTACCAAGGTAAGTAATAAAAATAATATGTTTACAGCTAAATTAATTTATTATACATATATAACACTAACTAGTATATACATTTATCATGGTCTGTCGCCAGACTCCCACTCCTGTCTCCCGGCATCCTCTTCTTCTCCTTCTTCTTCTGCTCCCCTCCCCCTCTCCTCAGGTCCCGCCAGCCACAGCCTTCCTCCGTCAACTGTAACAGGGAAAACCCAAGGTTAGCCACTATCTAACTACAACATCCGCAACAAGTCTCTGTCAGCAAACTCGTTGTAACCTGTTAAAATACTGTTCTGTGATTGGCCGGAATAAGCTCGCACCCCATTGGTTGTAATTAGGCGTCCTGCGCTCTGATTGGTCCATACACCCGCAACAAACAACACTGTTGCATCAGCCACCTCCCCACCACCCCCAATTACCGCTATTTTCCTCTCACTTTGCTCTCAGCTTTCATTGCGATCAGACGTGTCCCTGTGTTGCTCCGTTTGCTGCGTTTTGCAAAGATAACCTCACTTTTCATAACCTCAATCTTGAGCGTTTGCTTACCCTATCTTACGTGTAACATAACCTCAATTTGTAATTTGTATTATAATATTTTAGAGTAAAATAACCTCACTTTTTAATTTGTATAATTGTATTCTGTGTAACATAACCTCACTTTTTAATTTGTAATATATTAATAATTTGTAGAGTTACATAACCTTACTTTTGATTTGTATTATTGTATTCTGTGTACCTTACTTTGTTCTATAGTAATCCTTCCAAAATGGCTGTAAATCCTGTCGAGATACTCAGTTCTGACGATACTTATGTAAAACACTTTAGACTTTACGGTACAAGAACAATTTTCAAATTTTCTAATCCTCCTCCTGAAACAACCGAAATTGATTGGCTACGACAAGGTTTTGCCAAAATTGTCAATGACATGAAAGAGCGGGCCCATGAAAATGATCAGCTTGGCTTTACTTTACATAGTTTAAACTTAAAATCAAAAGAACCTGGTTTTGTAGCTTTCCGGCCCGCGAACGAAGTAAATGAAGATATCCTTTGGCAAATTTTCGGGGGTATTGTTCAAAGTAATTCAGAATCAATTAAATCGACAGACACGTTTCAAGTTGAATGTACCCGAGTTAACCTCCCTGTAGGTTCTGGAAAAGTAAGGCCTGGCTTGTATAATACTTTTGAAGAGGAGTGTAAAGCTAGACGGGGAATAGTTGTAATCAATAACAAAGATAATTTGTGTCTCCCTCGGGCTTTGGTGGTGGCCATAGCAAACGTAACTAAAGACCCTCAGTATAAGGCAATACGCCAGGATATGGGTAAAAGACAAACGTTTAGGGCCAGGGAACTTGTTCAGCGGGCTAGGGTAGAGATCTCAGAGGAAGGCGCCGGTATCCCCGAATTGGAAAAGTTTCAGGATTTGCTAACCAATTTCAAAATTACAGTCTACAACTTTGACAGAAAAGGCCGTGATGTTTACTTTGAAGGGGCTGTTGAAAATCCTAAATTTAAAATAAATCTTCTGTTTCACAATCGGCATTATAACGTAATCAACAGTTTGACCGCGGCTTTCGCCTGCACTTACTTTTGCGAAGCTTGCCATGTCCCTTTCGAACACAAAGCAGAGCATCGATGCTCAAATATCTGCCCCTACTGCCAAACCATCTCGCCTCCCTGTAAAGAGGAGCATGGGGGAATAGTTTGCCCGGACTGTAACATGACTATGAGAAACCAGCGCTGTTTTATTGCCCATAAGGTTGATAGATGCAAAGCTTATAAAAAGTGTCTTGACTGTGAAAAATTGATTAATTTAAAAGAGAGATCAGGACCTCACAGATGCGGGGAAGTTTTTTGTAAACCCTGCAATGCATTCAAAGATCCCAATCATAAATGCTACATGCAACCCAATGAAGGAAAACCTAAAACTAAAGACTACCTTTTTATTTTCTTTGACTTGGAGACTCGCCAAGACGAGTCTCTTCCCTCTGACCCTGAACAAAAAGTACATCAAGTTAACCTGTGCGTGTCACAACAATTTTGCTTTAATTGTATCGATGGTAAATTTTGCATGACATGTAGAAACCGTACAAGAGTCTTCAACTCTGACCCGGTTCACCAATTCATGGAGTATGTGATGCAAGTTCGTAAACAGTTCAAGAATGTCTGTGTAATTGCCCACAACGGGCAGGGCTTTGATTTTCAGTTTTTACTAAAACATATAATGGAAGAAACAAAATTCACGCCTGAGCTGGTAATGAGGGGAACTAAAATTATTTTGATGGAAATGGACAACGTCAGATTCATTGACTCCCTAAGCTATTTCCTCATGGCCCTCTCTGCGCTCCCTAAAGCCTTCGACCTGCCTCCCGAGAAAAAGAAGGGCTACTTCCCGCATCTTTTTAACACTCTGGCAAACCAAAATTATATTGGCCCTATGCCCAATAAAAAATACTACTGCCCAGAGTCGATGTTTGAGAAACCACACAAGGCCTTTGAGATTTGGTACGAAGAACAAGTCGCGAGTAACTATATTTTTGATTTTCAAAAAGAAATCCTGGAGTACTGTATTTCAGACGTAGAAATCCTAGCTCAGTCCTGTCTTAAATTCAGAAGTATTTTCTTGAAAGAATGTAACGTAGACCCTTTCCTCGAGGCCGTAACTATTGCTAGTGCCTGTAACCTGGCCTTCCGCCGCAATTTTCTAAAACCAGACACAATTGGCTTGATTCCTAAAAACGGGTACAGACTGACTGACAACCAATCTACAGCGGCCCTTCAATGGCTAAGCTGGGAAGAGGAGGAACGTGGAGTGAGGATTGAGCACGCTGGCCGAGGTAAAGAAGTTAAAATTAACGGGGTAAAAGTAGACGGGTTTGATGGTGAGAGAATTTATGAGTTTCACGGGTGTTATTGGCACGGGTGTCCAAAATGTTTTCCTTACAATCGAGAGGCTCCTCTGAAGGAGGATCCCTCAGATTCACTTAATTTAAGATATGAAAGAACTTTGAAAAAGATGTCAAAAATCAGTAATTACGAAGTTGCAGTAATGTGGGAGTGTGAGTTCCGTAAACTAAAGAAAGATAAAAACCTTAAACACTTGAACAGCCTGCCGATCCTCAACAACCTTCCCCTTGACCCTAGACAAGCGTTCTTTGGAGGCAGAACGGGCAATGCAAAAACCTATTGTAAATGTGAAGGGGGAGAATCAATACAGTATGTAGATGTCTGTTCTCTCTATCCATATGTAAATAAATATGGCAAATATCCTTTGGGCCACCCTACAATCTATGTGGGAGATAGGGAGTGCAGGCAGCGAGGACTAAATGTAGATGGTTTGTTGAAATGTAAAATTCTGCCACCTCGGGATCTCTACCACCCGGTTCTCCCAACAAAAATGAATAATAAATTGATGTTTGTTTTATGTAGAACTTGCGGGGAAACTCAAAATCAGGGGGATTGTGAACATGAGAGTAGTGAAAGGGCGTTAGTTGGGACTTGGACTATGGATGAAATCAGGAAATCTGTAGAGAAAGGATACGTTGTGCTTGATATGTATGAGTTGTGGGAGTATGAGGTAGCCACTTATGAAAAAGGGGGATTGTTTACAGACTTTATTAATAAATTCTTGAAAATGAAGCAGGAAGCCTCAGGCTACCCTAGCTGGTGTAAGACAGAAGAGGATAAAGATAAATACATTTCAGAGTATTTCCAACATGAGGGTATTAAATTAGACAAAGACAGAATCGTTAAGAACGGGGGTTTGAGACAATTGGCAAAATTAATGTTGAATTCATTCTGGGGAAAATTCGGACAGAGGGAGAACCAAACTAAAGCAACAATTGTAAGGGAATCTAAAGTTTTGTTTAACATGTTAATAAGTCCAGAAGTACAAGTCAATAGGATCCAGCTTGTTAATGAGGAAGTAGTTGTTGTTAACTGGGAATATATTGAGGAAGTTGGGGAACCTTTGAGAAATGTAAATGTTGTAATTGCGGCCTACACCACTGCCCAGGCGAGACTTAAACTGTATGAACATTTGGAGGCTTTGGGTGGGCAAGTCTTGTATTATGATACAGATAGTTGTATTTATTTCTACCGGGGAGGGTTGTACAGGGTCCCTACGGGAGATTACCTCGGGGAAATGACCGATGAATTGGCAAGCGAGTACGGGCCCGGCTCTTATATTGTTGAATTCGTTTCTGGGGGGCCTAAAACTTATGCATACCTTGTCTGGTCAACCAACAAACAAAAAATAGAATCTGTGTGTAAAATCAAAGGCCTCACCCTCAACCTAAAAACCTCCGAAACATTAAATTTTGAGCAATTGAAAAAGATGGTCCTTAGTGAAGCTGCTGAAATTTTAGAAATTGAAGAAAACAGAATCAGGAGGACTAAAGACAGAGATATTGTAACAGTAAGTGAAATTAAAAAGTTTAAAATCACAGGACCTAAAAGGAGGCTCGAGGGTGAGTACGACACCTTACCATTTGGCTATAAAAAGATACAAAGACTCGAGTAACCCGACAGAAATTACGGGAGGAGCGATTCGCTCCCTGCACTGCTCTTTGCGTAACATAATCCGATTTATTTGTTTAAAATGTCTCATATAACCGCCTATATATTTAATGATCCGCCCGTATAGTGCTGTACAGTATCAGTAAATATTGATGAGGAAGTTAAGTGTAGTGATTTAAATATACTCTCTGAACTGCACTGAGTTGACTTTCCCCTTAGTAATATATTGTAAGTAATAACAATGAATTGTAATATATATTGAATAAAGCTAAAGAGGTTATGAGGAGTTATGGTAATCACTTTGAATTTGCCCATAACAACATCCTCACCTCTGTAAATATAGTTGAGCATGTATTGAATAATGCAAAAAAAATCCCCACTGTATGAGTGTGTGTGAATGAAGGTCTCTGGCGTGGGTGACGAAAAGCCCCGTAAACCTGAATGAAGGTCCCTGGCGTGGGTGACGAAAAGCCCCGTAAACCTGAATGAAGGTCACTGGCGCGGGTGACGAAAAGCCCCGTAAACCTGAATGTGCGATGAAGGGCTTAGTAGATTGAGGCGCCGGGCTAACACCCCGGCTACTCCTTCGAACAACCCGGTGTGAATGAAGGACCTTGTACATTGAGGTGCCTGGCTAACACCCAGGATACTCCTTGGAACGGTCCGGTGGGTGAAACAAAAAAAATATAAAAGTAAAATACAAAAAAAGTATAAAAGTTAAAATAAAAAAAACGGGGGAGACAGCTAGTTTGTTTTTGGAAGGTCTCCACGGGCCATGGCGGTGGAGGGGCCATGGTTTGTCTTTAAAAAAAATCTCTATCCTTTGTTTGCTCAAAGGGAGAGGACATTAGTCTGTACTGGGCATCAACCAGGTAATCTGGATTGGCTCACGCACGGAATAATGTTTAACCTGGGTGCACATGCACGGATGGTCTCAAACCCCATCCAAGCAAACAGACACTTACAGGGGGTTTATCACGGTGTGCCAGGGTTCCTAGACTTCTGAATCAAATAATAATAAAAAGTGACAGTCATTTTAGGCCATATAAACATTTAATAAGTTACTATAATTCATTGGTAATAAGCGGTAAAGATTTATCTAAGTACTTTAATTAAGAACAATATAGAATAGTTTACACGGGGTTTGGGAAACGGTTTGGTTTTTACCTGTTTTTTAGGAGCAGTTGGGTTCGTCAAGCTTTACCTAATTTTTAGCCGTTATTTAGGGACATGTCTCTGCCTTTTTATTATATAATTAGTACATTAACTGGGTATAAGTCCTGAGCTTGTAGAGGCTAGTATGTGGGAGTTGGAAAGCCTAAGTTGTAACTTCTATTTTGTATGTTAAATTAAGTGAATAAATTCCTGGCTCTTTGATTTAAACTGTTTGGAATTGGTAATACAAAGGGTGCGGGATTCGCTCACCCCTTAGGGCGGGTTGGGGAAGGGGGTCAGTCGCTAAAATGGCTCTCAGGCTAATTTTACAGAGCCTTAGCCGTTACGATGTATAATTTAAATCAGTTATTGTTCAGATATGTTTACATTTTACCTGTTATCTATGAGTATTTTACCAGTTGGGTTCATATCTACAACCACGTCTACAAGTCGTAGTATATTATTTAACTGGGTTTCGGCTTCATGTGTGGAGATTCTTTCTACTTTTTGGTATGGTTAGTGTATGTAATTTAAGACGTTGAAGAATACTTGTAATACCATGCTTATAAAAGCAGGATTCTTTCAATTTCGATTACTTTGGGAAACTTTCTATGCATTTAATTGTTTAGAAACCTCAATATACTAATTACAGTAACTTAAAGGAGAGAAGAGGCTTATAAACACAGACAAAAAAAGCCATACCCCTATTCCAAGGGACGCGAAACGCTCCCCTTTGATAACATTACACCGGAAGTTGTAGGTCCAATCGGGACCCACTTTAAACTGATTCTAAGTGTTAGACACAGCTAAACGTCGGGTCCAACGTGTTTGAATTAAATTAACGTTCTGAGAAAGAGACAGGTGACAGTAGGGTATTTTTATAAAGTTAAAAAGGTACAGAGATTACACACTTTAGAGGTCAGATGTGACTTTTTGTTGTAGTTAGTTGCTTGTTAAACTCTGTTACGATACACCAACAACCAGAATATATACCCTGTCTTAAATACCTGCAGTCTGCATTCACAAGTAAAAAGATTTTAATGATCAACACCAAAACTAAACTTAACGAGGAGTTGACCACATCAAAAACATGAACAAGAGTAAATCTAAGAAGACAACAAGCAGTGACATTCGTTCTTTATCAGGACAGCAATTATGGAGTGTTTTCTCCTCGGTAGTTTTATTTTTGTTTCTCCTGAAACCAGAGCAGCATTTTCCTTTGACGCTGTTATTCCTTGGTCATTTGTATCCAAGTCCGGTGAAACGACGGGGTCGTCCTGCGGTTTTACGGTGTAATCTCTCGGGCGATTGTGTCCAAGTCCGATGAAAAGTGTCTAACAGGGTTAAATTTAACTTGACAGTAACTTCTCAAATTTCCTTGCCAAACGTTTGTCGCCGGATCTGTTAAAACACCAGGGAACCATTTAACTGTGCCTAAATATTTTAAATTTCCCGGTCAAACATTTCCGAGTCCGCTAAAATCTGTTTACTGGGGACCGTGATGTATTTTGACGGTGTAATTTCTTGGTCGAACGTTTCCGAGTCCACTGAAGTTACTTTTATTGGGGGTTACATTTAAATTGACCGTAACTTCTTAAATTTCTTTGCCAAACGTCTGTCACCGAGTCCGCTAAAACTGTCCACTAAGGAAACATTTAACTTTGCCTAAATATTTTAAATTCCCCAGTCAAACGTTTCCAAGTCCCTCCCCTTGATGTTATCATGAGGATGGGGTCACACGCTCTGTACTTCTCACATCAAATCAGTTATGGAGCCGGCTTGCACAGATTTTGTGGTATTCTCAAATTTTCATGCACCCTTACGGATGCTTAATGTTTGTCATCCGATACATGGTGTGCAGGTGACGCATCACATGCACATCATGTATCATTATTGTCTCCTCCATTGCCTCTAGGTTGAGTAACGTGCAGATAGTATGTGTGTGTGTGGTTTGATTGCCACGTTTGCCATTTGAACTCCTGCACTGGTTGGCTGGACAACTTATTTTTTAAAAGGTATGTGTAAAATATCTTTAACTCCAGTGTAATCAGGGAGAATACAACTTGGAAGTTTCACACTCATCCTCATTAATACATTTAAAGCAGTACTGTTGAGAAACGCACAAGTTACCTTTATGAACTTTTTATCAGGGTCTGAGGGAAGCGACTCGTCCTGGCGAGTCTCCAAGGAAAAAATATGAAAAGAAAGTATCGGTCTTTTGGTGTTCTCCTATCTACCCTCATGAAACACTGATGCGCGGGGTCTTTGAACGCTTCGCAGGGTTTACAATAAACTTCTCCGCATACGTGAGCTGTCTTACGTTTTTTGGATGAATCATTTTCTTACAGTCACGGCAAAGTTTTAAAGTTTTACAAACTTGCCCCTGATGGGCTATTAAACACCGCTCGTTTTTGAATAAACGGTTGCAAAAACGACATGTGATGCCTCCGTGTTCTAGTTTACAGGGTGGGGAGATGGTATGGCAGGAGGTGCATCTGTTTGAGCATCGATGCTCTGCTTTGTGGTCAAAAGGGATGTGGCAGGCTTCACAGAAATAACGGCATACGAAAGCAGCAGTTAAGTTTGTAATTACATTATAATGACCGTTATGAAAGAGCAAGTTAATTTTGAATCTAGCGTCTTCATTACCTCCTTCAAAGTAAACATCTCGGCCTTTTTTATCGTAGTTGTAGACGGTAATTTTGTATTTTTTAAGATGGGACTGGAATTTTTCAAGCTCAGGGATACCGGCACCTTCCTCCGGCATTTCTACACGGGCTTTTGCTATGAGCTTATTAGCTCTGAAAGTTTGTCTTTTACCTTTATCCTGACGTATTGCTTTATACTGAGGATCATTTTTTGCAAGTGCTTTAACTACTACCAACGCTCTAGCCAGGCATAAATTGTCTTTATTATTAATTACTACAATACCCTTCCTAGCATAACATTCCTCGTCAAACGTGTTGTACATCTCTGGATGTACTCTCCCCTTACCTACTGGTACGTTAATCCTAGCTACATCTACTTTAAACGTGTCGGTAGATTTAATGGATTCAGCGTTGGATTGAAGAATACCCCCGAAAACTTTCCAAAGGACATCACCGCTAACTTCAGAGACCGGTCTAAAATCTACGTACCCTGGTTCTGCACTTTTTAAATTTATCGATTGCATTTTAAACCAGAGATAATCAGTGGGTACAGCGTCGGCTTTAGCTTTTTCAACAATTTGATTAAGACCCTTACGAATCCAATCAAACTCAGAGACACCCTTGGGAGGGTTAGTGAATTTAAAAACAGTGTTAGTCCCGTTTGCAAAAGTTAAAGCTGTAGAAATTAAAGACTTCAGTTAGTTGCTTGAAAAATTCCGTTACGATATATACCAGCTATCCACCACGATACATACTTTGCCTTAAATACCTGCAGTTTACATTCACAAGTCAAAATATTGTAACCAATACCAGAACAACTAAAATTATCGAGGAGACACAACATGGACAAGAGTACATATCAACAGACAATTAAAGCATAAAATGCATTATTTATATAGGCAATAATTATGCAGATAATCTAAGAAACTTGATCAGCCGTGTCTCATCGTTAGGTTATGTTATGCTCTGTTAAGTTAGGTTTGTGCATGGAAATATGAAACATCGTCAGTCTTAGTTAGGTTTATTGATGCAGGTTTAAGTTAGGTTTGTCGATGCCAATTTTTGGACATCAACAACGCGCGCGATGTTGATGTCCAAAAATTGGCATCGACAAACCTAACTTAAACCTGCATCAATAAACCTAACTAAGACTGACGATGTTTCATATTTCCATGCACAAACCTAACTTAACAGAGCATAACATAACCTAACGATGAGACACGGCTGATCAAGTTTCTTAGATTATCTGCATAATTATTGCCTATATAAATAATGCATTTTATGCTTTAATTGTCTGTTGATATGTACTCTTGTCCATGTTGTGTCTCCTCGATAATTTTAGTTGTTCTGGTATTGGTTACAATATTTTGACTTGTGAATGTAAACTGCAGGTATTTAAGGCAAAGTATGTATCGTGGTGGATAGCTGGTATATATCGTAACGGAATTTTTCAAGCAACTAACTGAAGTCTTTAATTTCTACAGCTTTAACTTTTGCAAACGGGACTAACACTGTTTTTAAATTCACTAACCCTCCCAAGGGTGTCTCTGAGTTTGATTGGATTCGTAAGGGTCTTAATCAAATTGTTGAAAAAGCTAAAGCCGACGCTGTACCCACTGATTATCTCTGGTTTAAAATGCAATCGATAAATTTAAAAAGTGCAGAACCAGGGTACGTAGATTTTAGACCGGTCTCTGAAGTTAGCGGTGATGTCCTTTGGAAAGTTTTCGGGGGTATTCTTCAATCCAACGCTGAATCCATTAAATCTACCGACACGTTTAAAGTAGATGTAGCTAGGATTAACGTACCAGTAGGTAAGGGGAGAGTACATCCAGAGATGTACAACACGTTTGACGAGGAATGTTATGCTAGGAAGGGTATTGTAGTAATTAATAATAAAGACAATTTATGCCTGGCTAGAGCGTTGGTAGTAGTTAAAGCACTTGCAAAAAATGATCCTCAGTATAAAGCAATACGTCAGGATAAAGGTAAAAGACAAACTTTCAGAGCTAATAAGCTCATAGCAAAAGCCCGTGTAGAAATGCCGGAGGAAGGTGCCGGTATCCCTGAGCTTGAAAAATTCCAGTCCCATCTTAAAAAATACAAAATTACCGTCTACAACTACGATAAAAAAGGCCGAGATGTTTACTTTGAAGGAGGTAATGAAGACGCTAGATTCAAAATTAACTTGCTCTTTCATAACGGTCATTATAATGTAATTACAAACTTAACTGCTGCTTTCGTATGCCGTTATTTCTGTGAAGCCTGCCACATCCCTTTTGACCACAAAGCAGAGCATCGATGCTCAAACAGATGCACCTCCTGCCATACCATCTCCCCACCCTGTAAACTAGAACACGGAGGCATCACATGTCGTTTTTGCAACCGTTTATTCAAAAACGAGCGGTGTTTAATAGCCCATCAGGGGCAAGTTTGTAAAACTTTAAAACTTTGCCGTGACTGTAAGAAAATGATTCATCCAAAAAACGTAAGACAGCTCACGTATGCGGAGAAGTTTATTGTAAACCCTGCGAAGCGTTCAAAGACCCCGCGCATCAGTGTTTCATGAGGGTAGATAGGAGAACACCAAAAGACCGATACTTTCTTTTCATATTTTTTTCCTTGGAGACTCGCCAGGACGAGTCGCTTCCCTCAGACCCTGATAAAAAGTTCATAAAGGTAACTTGTGCGTTTCTCAACAGTACTGCTTTAAATGTATTAATGAGGATGAGTGTGAAACTTCCAAGTTGTATTCTCCCTGATTACACTGGAGTTAAAGATATTTTACACATACCTTTTAAAAAATAAGTTGTCCAGCCAACCAGTGCAGGAGTTCAAATGGCAAACGTGGCAATCAAACCACACACACACATACTATCTGCACGTTACTCAACCTAGAGGCAATGGAGGAGACAATAATGATACATGATGTGCATGTGATGCGTCACCTGCACACCATGTATCGGATGACAAACATTAAGCATCCGTAAGGGTGCATGAAAATTTGAGAATACCACAAAATCTGTGCAAGCCGGCTCCATAACTGATATTGATGTGAGAAGTACAGAGCGTGTGACCCCATCCTCATGATAACATCAAGGGGAGGGACTTGGAAACGTTTGACTGGGGAATTTAAAATATTTAGGCAAAGTTAAATGTTTCCTTAGTGGACAGTTTTAGCGGACTCGGTGACAGACGTTTGGCAAAGAAATTTAAGAAGTTACGGTCAATTTAAATGTAACCCCCGATAAAAGTAACTTCAGTGGACTCGGAAACGTTCGACCAAGAAATTACACCGTCAAAATACATCACGGTCCCCAGTAAACAGATTTTAGCGGACTCGGAAATGTTTGACCGGGAAATTTAAAATATTTAGGCACAGTTAAATGGTTCCCTGGTGTTTTAACAGATCCGGCGACAAACGTTTGGCAAGGAAATTTGAGAAGTTACTGTCAAGTTAAATTTAACCCTGTTAGACACTTTTCATCGGACTTGGACACAATCGCCCGAGAGATTACACCGTAAAACCGCAGGACGACCCCGTCGTTTCACCGGACTTGGATACAAATGACCAAGGAATAACAGCGTCAAAGGAAAATGCTGCTCTGGTTTCAGGAGAAACAAAAATAAAACTACCGAGGAGAAAACACTCCATAATTGCTGTCCTGATAAAGAACGAATGTCACTGCTTGTTGTCTTCTTAGATTTACTCTTGTTCATGTTTTTGATGTGGTCAACTCCTCGTTAAGTTTAGTTTTGGTGTTGATCATTAAAATCTTTTTACTTGTGAATGCAGACTGCAGGTATTTAAGACAGGGTATATATTCTGGTTGTTGGTGTATCGTAACAGAGTTTAACAAGCAACTAACTACAACAAAAAGTCACATCTGACCTCTAAAGTGTGTAATCTCTGTACCTTTTTAACTTTATAAAAATACCCTACTGTCACCTGTCTCTTTCTCAGAACGTTAATTTAATTCAAACACGTTGGACCCGACGTTTAGCTGTGTCTAACACTTAGAATCAGTTTAAAGTGGGTCCCGATTGGACCTACAACTTCCGGTGTAATGTTATCAAAGGGGAGCGTTTCGCGTCCCTTGGAATAGGGGTATGGCTTTTTTTGTCTGTGTTTATAAGCCTCTTCTCTCCTTTAAGTTACTGTAATTAGTATATTGAGGTTTCTAAACAATTAAATGCATAGAAAGTTTCCCAAAGTAATCGAAATTGAAAGAATCCTGCTTTTATAAGCATGGTATTACAAGTATTCTTCAACGTCTTAAATTACATACACTAACCATACCAAAAAGTAGAAAGAATCTCCACACATGAAGCCGAAACCCAGTTAAATAATATACTACGACTTGTAGACGTGGTTGTAGATATGAACCCAACTGGTAAAATACTCATAGATAACAGGTAAAATGTAAACATATCTGAACAATAACTGATTTAAATTATACATCGTAACGGCTAAGGCTCTGTAAAATTAGCCTGAGAGCCATTTTAGCGACTGACCCCCTTCCCCAACCCGCCCTAAGGGGTGAGCGAATCCCGCACCCTTTGTATTACCAATTCCAAACAGTTTAAATCAAAGAGCCAGGAATTTATTCACTTAATTTAACATACAAAATAGAAGTTACAACTTAGGCTTTCCAACTCCCACATACTAGCCTCTACAAGCTCAGGACTTATACCCAGTTAATGTACTAATTATATAATAAAAAGGCAGAGACATGTCCCTAAATAACGGCTAAAAATTAGGTAAAGCTTGACGAACCCAACTGCTCCTAAAAAACAGGTAAAAACCAAACCGTTTCCCAAACCCCGTGTAAACTATTCTATATTGTTCTTAATTAAAGTACTTAGATAAATCTTTACCGCTTATTACCAATGAATTATAGTAACTTATTAAATGTTTATATGGCCTAAAATGACTGTCACTTTTTATTATTATTTGATTCAGAAGTCTAGGAACCCTGGCACACCGTGATAAACCCCCTGTAAGTGTCTGTTTGCTTGGATGGGGTTTGAGACCATCCGTGCATGTGCACCCAGGTTAAACATTATTCCGTGCGTGAGCCAATCCAGATTACCTGGTTGATGCCCAGTACAGACTAATGTCCTCTCCCTTTGAGCAAACAAAGGATAGAGATTTTTTTTAAAGACAAACCATGGCCCCTCCACCGCCATGGCCCGTGGAGACCTTCCAAAAACAAACTAGCTGTCTCCCCCGTTTTTTTTATTTTAACTTTTATACTTTTTTTGTATTTTACTTTTATATTTTTTTTGTTTCACCCACCGGACCGTTCCAAGGAGTATCCTGGGTGTTAGCCAGGCACCTCAATGTACAAGGTCCTTCATTCACACCGGGTTGTTCGAAGGAGTAGCCGGGGTGTTAGCCCGGCGCCTCAATCTACTAAGCCCTTCATCGCACATTCAGGTTTACGGGGCTTTTCGTCACCCGCGCCAGTGACCTTCATTCAGGTTTACGGGGCTTTTCGTCACCCACGCCAGGGACCTTCATTCAGGTTTACGGGGCTTTTCGTCACCCACGCCAGAGACCTTCATTCACACACACTCATACAGTGGGGATTTTTTTTGCATTATTCAATACATGCTCAACTATATTTACAGAGGTGAGGATGTTGTTATGGGCAAATTCAAAGTGATTACCATAACTCCTCATAACCTCTTTAGCTTTATTCAATATATATTACAATTCATTGTTATTACTTACAATATATTACTAAGGGGAAAGTCAACTCAGTGCAGTTCAGAGAGTATATTTAAATCACTACACTTAACTTCCTCATCAATATTTACTGATACTGTACAGCACTATACGGGCGGATCATTAAATATATAGGCGGTTATATGAGACATTTTAAACAAATAAATCGGATTATGTTACGCAAAGAGCAGTGCAGGGAGCGAATCGCTCCTCCCGTAATTTCTGTCGGGTTACTCGAGTCTTTGTATCTTTTTATAGCCAAATGGTAAGGTGTCGTACTCACCCTCGAGCCTCCTTTTAGGTCCTGTGATTTTAAACTTTTTAATTTCACTTACTGTTACAATATCTCTGTCTTTAGTCCTCCTGATTCTGTTTTCTTCAATTTCTAAAATTTCAGCAGCTTCACTAAGGACCATCTTTTTCAATTGCTCAAAATTTAATGTTTCGGAGGTTTTTAGGTTGAGGGTGAGGCCTTTGATTTTACACACAGATTCTATTTTTTGTTTGTTGGTTGACCAGACAAGGTATGCATAAGTTTTAGGCCCCCCAGAAACGAATTCAACAATATAAGAGCCGGGCCCGTACTCGCTTGCCAATTCATCGGTCATTTCCCCGAGGTAATCTCCCGTAGGGACCCTGTACAACCCTCCCCGGTAGAAATAAATACAACTATCTGTATCATAATACAAGACTTGCCCACCCAAAGCCTCCAAATGTTCATACAGTTTAAGTCTCGCCTGGGCAGTGGTGTAGGCCGCAATTACAACATTTACATTTCTCAAAGGTTCCCCAACTTCCTCAATATATTCCCAGTTAACAACAACTACTTCCTCATTAACAAGCTGGATCCTATTGACTTGTACTTCTGGACTTATTAACATGTTAAACAAAACTTTAGATTCCCTTACAATTGTTGCTTTAGTTTGGTTCTCCCTCTGTCCGAATTTTCCCCAGAATGAATTCAACATTAATTTTGCCAATTGTCTCAAACCCCCGTTCTTAACGATTCTGTCTTTGTCTAATTTAATACCCTCATGTTGGAAATACTCTGAAATGTATTTATCTTTATCCTCTTCTGTCTTACACCAGCTAGGGTAGCCTGAGGCTTCCTGCTTCATTTTCAAGAATTTATTAATAAAGTCTGTAAACAATCCCCCTTTTTCATAAGTGGCTACCTCATACTCCCACAACTCATACATATCAAGCACAACGTATCCTTTCTCTACAGATTTCCTGATTTCATCCATAGTCCAAGTCCCAACTAACGCCCTTTCACTACTCTCATGTTCACAATCCCCCTGATTTTGAGTTTCCCCGCAAGTTCTACATAAAACAAACATCAATTTATTATTCATTTTTGTTGGGAGAACCGGGTGGTAGAGATCCCGAGGTGGCAGAATTTTACATTTCAACAAACCATCTACATTTAGTCCTCGCTGCCTGCACTCCCTATCTCCCACATAGATTGTAGGGTGGCCCAAAGGATATTTGCCATATTTATTTACATATGGATAGAGAGAACAGACATCTACATACTGTATTGATTCTCCCCCTTCACATTTACAATAGGTTTTTGCATTGCCCGTTCTGCCTCCAAAGAACGCTTGTCTAGGGTCAAGGGGAAGGTTGTTGAGGATCGGCAGGCTGTTCAAGTGTTTAAGGTTTTTATCTTTCTTTAGTTTACGGAACTCACACTCCCACATTACTGCAACTTCGTAATTACTGATTTTTGACATCTTTTTCAAAGTTCTTTCATATCTTAAATTAAGTGAATCTGAGGGATCCTCCTTCAGAGGAGCCTCTCGATTGTAAGGAAAACATTTTGGACACCCGTGCCAATAACACCCGTGAAACTCATAAATTCTCTCACCATCAAACCCGTCTACTTTTACCCCGTTAATTTTAACTTCTTTACCTCGGCCAGCGTGCTCAATCCTCACTCCACGTTCCTCCTCTTCCCAGCTTAGCCATTGAAGGGCCGCTGTAGATTGGTTGTCAGTCAGTCTGTACCCGTTTTTAGGAATCAAGCCAATTGTGTCTGGTTTTAGAAAATTGCGGCGGAAGGCCAGGTTACAGGCACTAGCAATAGTTACGGCCTCGAGGAAAGGGTCTACGTTACATTCTTTCAAGAAAATACTTCTGAATTTAAGACAGGACTGAGCTAGGATTTCTACGTCTGAAATACAGTACTCCAGGATTTCTTTTTGAAAATCAAAAATATAGTTACTCGCGACTTGTTCTTCGTACCAAATCTCAAAGGCCTTGTGTGGTTTCTCAAACATCGACTCTGGGCAGTAGTATTTTTTATTGGGCATAGGGCCAATATAATTTTGGTTTGCCAGAGTGTTAAAAAGATGCGGGAAGTAGCCCTTCTTTTTCTCGGGAGGCAGGTCGAAGGCTTTAGGGAGCGCAGAGAGGGCCATGGGGAAATAGCTTAGGGAGTCAATGAATCTGACGTTGTCCATTTCCATCAAAATAATTTTAGTTCCCCTCATTACCAGCTCAGGCGTGAATTTTGTTTCTTCCATTATATGTTTTAGTAAAAACTGAAAATCAAAGCCCTGCCCGTTGTGGGCAATTACACAGACATTCTTGAACTGTTTACGAACTTGCATCACATACTCCATGAATTGGTGAACCGGGTCAGAGTTGAAGACTCTTGTACGGTTTCTACATGTCATGCAAAATTTACCATCGATACAATTAAAGCAAAATTGTTGTGACACGCACAGGTTAACTTGATGTACTTTTTGTTCAGGGTCAGAGGGAAGAGACTCGTCTTGGCGAGTCTCCAAGTCAAAGAAAATAAAAAGGTAGTCTTTAGTTTTAGGTTTTCCTTCATTGGGTTGCATGTAGCATTTATGATTGGGATCTTTGAATGCATTGCAGGGTTTACAAAAAACTTCCCCGCATCTGTGAGGTCCTGATCTCTCTTTTAAATTAATCAATTTTTCACAGTCAAGACACTTTTTATAAGCTTTGCATCTATCAACCTTATGGGCAATAAAACAGCGCTGGTTTCTCATAGTCATGTTACAGTCCGGGCAAACTATTCCCCCATGCTCCTCTTTACAGGGAGGCGAGATGGTTTGGCAGTAGGGGCAGATATTTGAGCATCGATGCTCTGCTTTGTGTTCGAAAGGGACATGGCAAGCTTCGCAAAAGTAAGTGCAGGCGAAAGCCGCGGTCAAACTGTTGATTACGTTATAATGCCGATTGTGAAACAGAAGATTTATTTTAAATTTAGGATTTTCAACAGCCCCTTCAAAGTAAACATCACGGCCTTTTCTGTCAAAGTTGTAGACTGTAATTTTGAAATTGGTTAGCAAATCCTGAAACTTTTCCAATTCGGGGATACCGGCGCCTTCCTCTGAGATCTCTACCCTAGCCCGCTGAACAAGTTCCCTGGCCCTAAACGTTTGTCTTTTACCCATATCCTGGCGTATTGCCTTATACTGAGGGTCTTTAGTTACGTTTGCTATGGCCACCACCAAAGCCCGAGGGAGACACAAATTATCTTTGTTATTGATTACAACTATTCCCCGTCTAGCTTTACACTCCTCTTCAAAAGTATTATACAAGCCAGGCCTTACTTTTCCAGAACCTACAGGGAGGTTAACTCGGGTACATTCAACTTGAAACGTGTCTGTCGATTTAATTGATTCTGAATTACTTTGAACAATACCCCCGAAAATTTGCCAAAGGATATCTTCATTTACTTCGTTCGCGGGCCGGAAAGCTACAAAACCAGGTTCTTTTGATTTTAAGTTTAAACTATGTAAAGTAAAGCCAAGCTGATCATTTTCATGGGCCCGCTCTTTCATGTCATTGACAATTTTGGCAAAACCTTGTCGTAGCCAATCAATTTCGGTTGTTTCAGGAGGAGGATTAGAAAATTTGAAAATTGTTCTTGTACCGTAAAGTCTAAAGTGTTTTACATAAGTATCGTCAGAACTGAGTATCTCGACAGGATTTACAGCCATTTTGGAAGGATTACTATAGAACAAAGTAAGGTACACAGAATACAATAATACAAATCAAAAGTAAGGTTATGTAACTCTACAAATTATTAATATATTACAAATTAAAAAGTGAGGTTATGTTACACAGAATACAATTATACAAATTAAAAAGTGAGGTTATTTTACTCTAAAATATTATAATACAAATTACAAATTGAGGTTATGTTACACGTAAGATAGGGTAAGCAAACGCTCAAGATTGAGGTTATGAAAAGTGAGGTTATCTTTGCAAAACGCAGCAAACGGAGCAACACAGGGACACGTCTGATCGCAATGAAAGCTGAGAGCAAAGTGAGAGGAAAATAGCGGTAATTGGGGGTGGTGGGGAGGTGGCTGATGCAACAGTGTTGTTTGTTGCGGGTGTATGGACCAATCAGAGCGCAGGACGCCTAATTACAACCAATGGGGTGCGAGCTTATTCCGGCCAATCACAGAACAGTATTTTAACAGGTTACAACGAGTTTGCTGACAGAGACTTGTTGCGGATGTTGTAGTTAGATAGTGGCTAACCTTGGGTTTTCCCTGTTACAGTTGACGGAGGAAGGCTGTGGCTGGCGGGACCTGAGGAGAGGGGGAGGGGAGCAGAAGAAGAAGGAGAAGAAGAGGATGCCGGGAGACAGGAGTGGGAGTCTGGCGACAGACCATGATAAATGTATATACTAGTTAGTGTTATATATGTATAATAAATTAATTTAGCTGTAAACATATTATTTTTATTACTTACCTTGGTAATATGCACCGTTGTTAGCCCCGCTGACCTTCGCACCGCTGTGGATTGCTGCCCTTTCATTTCTTTCGGATACTTACCTGCAGTACACGGTTTGAGTGGTTTTAAATCGTAGCGGAGGTTAACAAGTATTTACATACCAAGTTTCAATAAAATCGGCCCGGCTCTTATTAACATATTGATTTTTAAAGTATGACTCCTTCAATTATTTTGATACTTTCTCGCAGTACAGAGTTTAGGTTTTTGTAATATGTAGCGGAGGTTAACAAGTACCTATATACCAAATTTCATTAAAATCGGCCAAGCCGTTCTCAATATATTAAATTTTAAAGTTTTACACCCTCCATCATCCCCTAAACAACCCTTTCCTACCCTCCAACAAAATTGAAGGTTAGAGGATGTTAACAAGTATCCACATGTCAAGTTTCAATTATATCGTCTCACCCGTTCTTAAGATATTGATTTTTAAAGCATGACTCCTTCAATTATTTTGATACTACCTGCAGTACAGAGTTTAGGTTTTTGTAATATGTAGCGGAGGTTAACAGGTACATACATGCCAAGTTTCGTGAAAATCGGCCAAGCCGTTCTTGAGATATTTAATTTTGAAAATTTGCCCCTTCATTTTTTGAGATGCAACCCGCAATATTTTGGTTAAGACTTTTCATATGGGTAGATACCCCCCTGGAGTGCCTACACTACGTAGTAGGCAGTTTTCTGGGGTCAAAATGACTCTAGGACTTACCGTTTTCGAGATATTAGCGATTTTTGAGTTTTTTGCAACGCTTTCTTGTGATATATACATGTAATAGTTTTATATATTGGGTTAGCGGCACTTCTTGCGAAATATACATTGCCATAGGTTGGTAACACATCGTGGCGTGACGTAATATATACATATAATAATTTAGATAGTTTGACATAATATATATAATAATTTTGCGTAACTGATTTAGGTTTTGTAGGTAGCGTTTAGAGTGACAACACTGGCTAAGTGTCTAGCCACTTACCTTTCTGGTGATGGTATATTATACACTATTATGGTACATATATGATTATACACTGTAGTATTATATATGGTACATATAATTATATATAATACATATAATTATGTATGGTACATTAGCTCTGCTAAGTTGGTAACACTTTGGAGGGAAAAAAGTGGCGGGAAGAAAAGTGCCAATTTTTTTTTGGCGCGCAAATTTGGCGGGAACGCCACCATGGGCGCCGCCATCTTGAATCACGTGACCGGCTCTCGACCAATCAGAAGCCAGATTTTAAGCCCATAAGCCCCATGTTACGGCCCATCTCCCGGGTAGACTACTCATTTTCATTAAAAAAATGTTACAGAGAGCCTACAATTTAAAATGTGAATGTTTACGAATTTATACCAAGTTTTTGTTATTAATGTTTATGTTTGCGTACTTCCCGAGTATTATAAAGTGATACAAATACATAAAGTCATTGACAGAATTCGTAACAGAAACTCCCCTTATTTTATTACATTAAATTAGATAAGTTCACAATTTATGTGTCAAATCTTGAACATAACGAACGAGGAAGACAATTTTAACTAATTACGTAAACCTTAAAAACTGTTCAACTTTATATAATAAATATTCTTCATTTTTGAAAACCGTGTTTACAATCAAGTATCCAGCGTCGCTGTGTATGCAGTTTAAATTACATTAAATTACCTACAATTTAACGGTAGTTTAATTTGGAGTAAAGATTCTTGATGTTAATATAAAGTCACAATTACAAAATCAAACACTCATGATAAACACTTGTAGAATGTATGTCACTACTCATTCCTTTGATTATCAAGCTAGATTGTGATTTGTTCATTATTGTTTAACTTAAGTAAATGTATTCATTGTTGAACCCCACCATAAATGTTACTTAGTACGATACATTTATTCCTAATGTGTTTCTTAATTTTATGGTTTTGTTATTTTTTTAATCGGAAGGGATTCTTATTACTGGTGACTTTGTTTGGAGGACTAGTTAGTCAAATATTATAAAACTAGTTATTACCCGCAGGCTTCGCCCCACAAATTATTTATAAAATCTATGAGAGTTGTGTGTGCTTAATTCTGTGGTTAGCCCGTGGAACTACTACGAATTAAGATCAGCTGTTTTTATTGTCATCAGCTCAGACAAAAATAAACGCCCATAAGGAATACATCGGAACTTTGTCGGGTTCTTTGTCGGAGCCCTAAGGTCAGATCCGTATGAAAACCATTTGGTTTTCCTGTTTTCAGCCTAAAGAATCAGTCTAAAAATTCCAGCTCTAGGAAAATGTGATAAGAATTCGTGATGAATGAGTGAGTGAGCCAGTCAGTGAGTGAGGGCTTTTCCTTTTATATGTATAAATAGTAATAAAACATTAGGACTTTTACTTGGAACAAAATGACTTATCTTACAAACGCCAGGCAATCTGTTATAGAGTGAGTGTTTGTTTGAGTATTTGTCAGCTTCTTAAGACAGAATATTTAAGTGTAGAGAGACGTTTAGAGTTTTGTAAACCTTGCAACACAACCTGGGACAAACAGTTTTTAATATATTTATCATGTAGAACAATTTTTTTAGTTTCACTTTCTCTACTGTCACAACTATAATCACAACTAAAGTAACAAACCTATGGTTAAAGCAATTAGGATGTGTCAGTTTAATCGTTACAGCCAACTAGCAGTTGGCAATTCCTCGTCGGTTTGGTTCATTTGATCAACTCGTGTCCTCTCAGTTGCTTGTTTGTAGTTAAACTTGTTTTACACTAATGTTAACTCTTACACTAACAATCGAATCGTAACTCCTTAAAATAATTGTGAGTTTTAACAGTATCAGGAACCCCTATTTTGTTAAAAGTAATAGTTTAAAAGTCCCTAAAAATTTAAAGTTAGTAAACCTTTTATAATGTAGAATGTCGTCTTTGGAATTTAAAACAAACGTATTTAGTGGCTGTGTTTGTGTGTAGTTAATAAATTGTGATTTTCAAGTGATCAAATTGGAGTTTTCCTTTGTAATCCTTAATAGAGGATTTCGTTGATGATGCATTTTTCAAACTGGCATTACAATATAAAGTCTCAAGGAATTATATCCGTACGAAATGGGAATTAGTCTATAACTTAAGTCGGGTTAGTGTCTGAAGTGTGCAGCTATTTCTGCAGAGCTTTATTTTCCATGGAGTCAAAACAATTTAAACCGGCTATTATACAACTATAACTATTATATCATAAATAAACTTCTACGTATTTTGCAACTTGTTTTGATGATTATTCCTACGATCATAATGCACTCGTTGAATGTAAATTATTTAGACCGTTTTATTATTTAGACCGTATTATTTAGATCGTTGGGATGTATAGGAATAGAAGTAAAATAAGGAATTGAATATGTAACAATTTTAAATTTTCATCTAAAGTTAACGGGGTCTTTAATTTATGGTCCCATATAATAGTTAAAACCAATCCAAATTTAAAAATTGATTTAAGTGATTCCGTTTAATCCATTTGCATAATTATATGGAGTTCACCAGTTCCCCACTCTGTAGTTTCTCAATATATAATTGATATTTTCACAATTAAAAGAAACAATGGATAGTAAAACAACACAAATCACAATTATACAAATGATTCTATTCATTTTCCAAATCCAATGCGAGAATATTCTCTGAGGAGAACAGATTGAAAACATTAATTTGAGTTTGTAAACACTTCTGGATTTTTACTTAATTAAACTGATAATTGGTTGACATGAAAACGCTGGGGGCATTCTAGTCTTTGTCAATCGTCAATTAAATTTTCATTCTAGATTTTACAGTTTATATTTGTATACAGATACTGCAATATTTATAACCAGTAAGGGATGTCGCTAAACTTATAATAACATAATTATGACACATATTTTGTTTCCGTAACTAATAATGTGATTTTAACAATTTTCTAACAAGATTTTGAATTCAAATATTCACAATTGTATTTAATTTGTATGTTAGATGCGTGCTTGTTAGTTAATACAAATATTGTGGTACTAAATTAATATATGTGACACTAACCAAAATAAGTTTAAAATTGCGTACATTAAAGCGACCGCCAACACACATGAAAACATTAAAAAAAATATAAAACAGATTTAAAATTTGAATAAAGAGCAAACGCTGGAAGAACTCTAGAACTGTTAAGACTCTAGATGTAAACACGAAAACTGGGAATGTGTAACTACTTGACACGTATTGCAAGGGGCAAGTTAACCCTGTGCTTCCTAATGTATAAGTTGTATTCAAGTTGTTGATCTATAGATCTAGTTGCTACCGTTCACGATGTGTATTTCTTTAGTTTCAGGTATTTCGTATTTTTATCTTACAATAACATGTTTTGACATACTGTATGTGTTGATTGTTATTACTATTGCAAAATATTTACAACGACTATTACATAATTTAATGGTGATAGCTAAAAAAAAAATGCTGAAATGATCTTGGTTATTTATTGTAAATTCATAACTTTACAACAAACTTAGCTAAGCATACAGTTAAATTTCCCCATAAAACACTTTTCTCTTAGTAAAGAAGAAAGTGCTTGGATTTAAGAATATAAATAATAATGAATAATACCCCCGTCGCAGCAAACCTGCGTACTCAGCGAATTTCCAATGAATATATAACATAACACATTAAAACACTTAACAGGATTCATAAGAAATGTATTCAAAAAAGCGATATTTAAAATATTAAATATACTCCATAAGAATAACATTGGGGATGAGTACGCAGGTTTCCTGCAACAAGGCACACAAAATAATGTGTTTTTATGCAAATATCAATAGAACTCATCTTAGTGAAGTCACATACCAAGTTTCATCCATATACATTCATAAATAAGCGA
The DNA here is from genome assembly GCA_963675035.1 of Allygus modestus. NCBI lineage: Eukaryota > Metazoa > Arthropoda > Insecta > Hemiptera > Cicadellidae > Allygus > Allygus modestus. The sequence continues at coordinate 483,581,166 of OY776111.1, read as the reverse complement.
TATATAACATTTTAGGTATTTTCCATAAGAATAACATGGGGACCAAGTACCTAGGTTTTCTGCAACAGGAACCATAGGCGAAAAATTGTTTTTTTGTGCAAACTACAATAACCCACAACCAGATAGAGCCATATACCAAATTTTGCCAGTTTATGTTCATAGATAAGCGAGATATACAATTTTTATTTTTCTCCATAAGAATAACATTAGACAACGTACTGTGTTTAGCACTTTCAATATCTCGGTAACCAATTGACGTAGAGCAATGATCAAAATACCAAATTTGTGGTTTTATTTAGCTGAATTCAGTGGTATGAATTAAAGTTTGATTTAAATTAAAATAACATGTGAAAACCCCAAAAAACACATTTTTGGGATACAAAACCCCCCAAAAAAAACCCCTTCGGATGGTGCGATTCATCTGGTTTTCGAACCCGTTCAAATAAATGGTACTTTACACATTTGTACCAAATTTCATTAAGATCGGACCTTTTTTACGAGAGTTATCGTGCTTACGGATACATATATATATAAATATATATATAAATTTAAACGAATGGTGTTTTTGGAATCTGGGGACCTTAAAATGAAAAGTTATCATGGTCTCGGGCTTAAGTCTTACCATGAGACCTACGGTAATAGCTTCTTCCCTATAGGCGAAATTCGCTAAAATGGGTAATAGAAGGAAAGACACTAAGTTCACTATTGTATGCTCATTATGTAGGCTAATGTACAATTATTTCCATCGTTAACTTTAATGGTAATTAGAATGTACCTGAAATGTTACGAACTTATTCAATATATAAATCAACAAAAATTTAGACAACATAGATATCTCTAACTGATTAGTCAAATAACAACAGAAAATAAACTATAATAAAATACAAAGTGAATAATAGGAATATTAATATTTAATTTGTCAGAATTAATAACACAAATTACTTGATATGCGATAAATGTTGTGAGATAATTTGTTCAAAAGTTCATTCTGAATGGTCTAATTAATGAATAACATTTGTAAGTTAGTAACTGTACTTATTTCTCACCATGGTGGGGTGTCGATGTACGGGTAGGATGCGTTATATGACCAGAAATTCCCACTGTCCCTGGATAGGTTCTAATCGAATAAAGAGTTGGCTGTTGTTCTGATTTGGAAAATAAATATTTAATCAGCAAAGAGGTGAGCAGTTACAATTCAATTTGAAAGATACTGATATATTTTACTTGCCAGGACTGTTATACTCACGACAGGACCCCTGCCATGGTTACGAATTTGACGTCTTGACCACAACCACTAACTCTTACACTAACCCAATGAAGAAAGGTAACAGTAATGTGCTGATAATCTAACTGACTATAAGCGCCTTAACTTGTTTATACATATACGAAAAAACCTTTCAATAATTATAAATTACCCTTTATCTATTTTAAATGGATAAGCACAATGCAATTCATCTGAGTCTGGATGTAGTCCAACAGTGTTTGCCAACTCCACCACAGATAGCGCCACTCTAGAACGTCATGAGACCATGCAGTGTGTTGATAAAGATCTTAGCTGTTTGGTGCCAGAAAATAACTTTTGTGTTGATAAACGTTGAGCTTAGCATAGAATACTATATTAATTCAAACTGCATGGATGTGCAACTACAAAAAAGTTTTATTAGTTTTTGTCTTACCTCGATTTTGTTACATAATTGTACAAACAATATTAATTATTATTATGACATTGCAGCTTATGTGTATTATATTGCGTTTGTATTATTATTAATGTAAAGATGGTACGAAAGATAGAAACTGTCGTGATTTATATTGCTGGGTATGTCCGACCAGTTATTACGAATAGTTTAAAGGGAACTTAGCAATAAATAAACATTTATGTAGCAGGTCTGTGAAGTGGGAAAACAACTGTAACTATGATTAAACTAGTTGTACTTCGAACGATACTTATTTCCTCGAACTGTTGTGAATTAAACACACCCAGAGGAAATACACACGTGGCAAAACATATCGACGAAAACATTTATACCTTTTCGGTAAAAAAAGTTTTTGGGAAATTTTTCCCATATAGTTTGCCCATCTACATGGGCTTCAAGTATGTGTATGGACGTGAAGACTGATATTCAAAAAATACATCCTTCTCTAATAAGGATGGAAAGAAATAGAGTAAGTAGGCAGAAGCAGTTGAGACTGGCCCTCACACAGAGGTAGAATGCAGATTAACCTCTTCAAAACTGTATGGAATTGTCTTAAAACCCCAACATCTCTTCAGATCAGAACTTGATATAAAAATATTGCTCTCGCCCATTTCTCTGGCCTGTTAAATTTTAAATTGCATGTTATTAAGTTTCGAATTTAATTTAATTTTTTTCTATCCAATACAGTTTATCACAATTTATTACAGTAAAGTTAATTGTTAATACTTTATTTCCAACATAAGCAGACGCTCTGTTATAATGTATACAATATGCCAGAAAGTCATTACAGTGCATGCGCAATCGGGCGCAGCGCACTTAATCTTTACCTTTAATACAAATGAACCTACAAAACCTGGAAATCTCTTTAAATCTATAAATTACACAACAATTTCAAAGTAAATCTTCTCTGAGATGTGATGTATCTGAAAATTTTACTAACGTCCACCTACTATTTAAATTGCAAAGAGTGCCTTTGAATTAGCTTCAAGTAAAATAAACATTATTATAAATACGTAATTTAATATTGTTTTGTTGAACTATATTTTTACCTGTGAAACTTTTACAAGCTAAAAAACACTAAAGGCTATGGTGGCGCACTTTTCAAACGCGTTAACCTTTACTCGTAATCGGTCAGAATTTGATGTTATTTTTTCCATAAACAATACATCAGTTGTTACGATGTGAGACAAAGTTTATAATTTATTAAACTAATTTACTGTTTATTGTAAAAACAGTCACAACCAATTGTGAGGCGGAAGCGGAAACATTAGAACGACTGTGCGTTTCCGGGTTGTAATATGTTAGCGAGGCATACATGATTTCCGCTCTGTTAATAAACCATTTTAATTACTTTAATTGATTAAACAAATATGATAGTTATGGACTTGATTTTATATCCCAAATATTAGATACGGTAAATGATGAAACAAAGAAAATTAAAATAAATTCTACCTAGTTAAGTTTAAAGCAAATAGTTAACACGTGTTAACATTAACTTTCAATTTATTGTAAAACAACATTAAACCGTCCCAGAAACTTTTGAGAAGTCTGCAAGTATGACAACCTTCTACCACATACTTAAATGAAAAGTCTCAGAGAGCAAATAACACTTCTCAAGCAAGTAAACCCAGTAAATTTAAAACCTACGCAGCAGTGTAGTTCAGATCAATATCATATACATGGAAAATAAGGCCCTATGTTTTAAAGACATTTAAATGAAAAACATGTTCAATTATTACTGCTGTTATGAAAATATGCATAAATGTTTAGTAAAACCACGCATTATTTTAGGAACAAGGGCAAACCTGACGTGAATTTCAACTTTCTCTCTGGGAGTAACTTAATTACCTTTGCCACTATGACACATTCCTGCTGACGCGAGGTTCATAATTTGCACAATAATACCGTTTAAAATAGTTACGAAAACCACACTTTTAATGATTTGGAATAACGAACTCGTTTAGATTAAATTAATTTGTACTAGTAAAAACCGCTATATAAGCTATGGTATTGGAATTTAATTACTAAAGGGTTACACAATAAAGGTATGTTTATTTGTGATACCCTTTTTCAACTACAATCCAATGCAGTTAAGTTTTAGATGATTTTTAGGTCTGATTTTTAGGTCTCATCTGTATACTAGTGTATATTTCATAACAACTTTCTGATTACCTTTGTTACCTTATAGCATTCGTTGTTGCAACTACAGGTTGTGGTTAAAAACGTCTTCCAAACAGTCTATAATATATTTACACTTAGTATGTACTCACATAGATAGTAAACATGATTGATTGACTCCAAAATGAATTAATCAACATTTTATAAACACAAATACACTATATACAGGATATACACATGTTGAATTGTTATAAGACAGTTTTAAATACATCCTAAAAATATGTTGAGAGTCTTTGAATGATTCCTTTCCGTCATATATTGTTCGTTTATTTCCTCCTCAGTACTTTAAAATACAATTTGTTGTTCTTTGTTTATCACAAACTAGGTATTCCAACTGTTAATAACTCATCCATAGCACATAAACTGTCACATGCTTGAACTTATTTATGATTTAATACAAAAATATTACAAGTGGACCTGCAGATCGAAAAAGAATAATTATTTTCTCATTAAAATAGTTACATAAACATTACTAAATAATAAATAAATAACAAATACTTCAATTTCAAATGTAGCTCAAACACATCTGTTTCAGAATAACTCAGAACGACTCATGAAAACCATTCATATATTACAATTTAAGTTCTTAACACTTCTCGGCAAAATGGAAACAAACCATGAAACTTATTCCATTACCGCGTCTGGTTGTGATAACCACGTTATTGAGAAATACACAACTATGAAATACTTAAATAAAATTCCAATCGATAGCTTATTCTAAATTTACACTTGCAAACACTGTTATCTTGTAGATATGTAATAAAATAAGTAAATACATTTTCTACTTGGATACTACAACGATAATCTCTGTTTCAAAATAAAATTGTTTTCATAGGATACTCTAAATGTGGGATAGTTTGTAGCCTGATACTTGAAATATAATAAATGTATTTCTGGGTTATTTCAATTTTTATGTGTCCTATAAAACTGCCATGCACGAAACAAACAAAACCAATTTACTAATATAATTGTTTAAACTTATATTATTACTAGAACGATGTACAAATGTATAATACCTTAATAGTTTTTATTTTTATTATTAGTTTTATCAATACAATTTAATAACTTTATTTAATTTCTAAACTATTATAATTTTAAATTCTATAAAATTAGAGTTTTCAAATGAATTATATAGATTAAATTAATTGTTACTTAATCACAAAACAATATTAAAATGGGTACATTTAATTGTGTAATTATTAAAAAAAAATAAAGAAATAAACTACTTTCTATTTATAACTACAAAAGTAGAGTAGCATATCGGAGGGCTTAGGTCCTCTAATCTGGGATTTATTCAGGGTCTGCGGTCAAATGTAGGAGAGAATTCTAAATCAAGTAAATGTTCTTTCCATGAATAATACATTTCCTCTGATTTAACATAAACCTTTAAAGGCTATTTATGTTTTATGTATTACGTACAATTACATTCTAAATCCGTGTATATAAATGCATGTGTTTATACCTCTCCCTTCTTAAGACACGAGCCGCTATTTTCATTTTGGATTGTTACAAAAATAATAGTAAATCTATTCTTGCCCAACTTAACCATTATTATATTAAAGACAAATAAGGACATTTTTTAGAGCAAGCTACTGGCATAACTACTACGTCTTAAGTCAAGGTTTTTAAGTTGTTTGGTAGCCCTTAACGTCTAGATGTGCCTTTTGGGGGGTTGGAAATCATCGATCTTCAGAGCTCTAACCCGTGGCTTTCAAAATTACAATGTTAATTCTATGGGAGGATAGTAATCCATTTAATTGGACATTTAACAGGTTTTGATACTAACAAAACACAGTACTGAAGCAAGAACAGCTGTTTCAACCTAGCTTCTGGAATGATATACAAATATAATCAAATAGTATAAAGTTGGTAATCACAAAACATAGTCATTTGAATTCGAGCAACATGATTTACTAGTTGTAAATTATTTTTATCAACATTAGATTCGACACTTTTTTAAACAATAAAATAAAAATAAAATATTTTATCAATGGGCTACCTAGCTTTTTACTTTTTAGTGGAAACATTTATTAGGTTCGGCACGGAAATTAAATGTGGACAAAGCTATATTATGGAAATATATTCCTATATTTTGTCGAAATGGTTAACCATAGTAAAAGTGTAAGTTTTACTAAAAAATCAACTAAAACATTGCAGAAGGCAAGATAAGATATTAACACCTATGCCAACGTATTTAAGGATTGGCATTTGAGGATTATCTTGGATTATATTAGTACGAGTGTATATTCAATTTAGTAGCAACGTACTAATTCACCATCATCGAATATTATTTTGTTAGCACATCAGTCAAAAACCTTTGAACATTTTTAGGTGAAATATAGATTTGTAAAAGGAATGGAGTTGTATGCTAGAGAAGGTAAATACATTCGTTTACCCAACCAATATAGAAAAGGAAATTTGTCAATTTCGTATTATTTAATTTTCAAATATAAAAATATTATTCTATTAAAACATTTCAACGGAAACTAGATACAATTTTTCTTCGCATTAATAAAAATAAAATATATAGAAGTTAACATTACAAAGGAAAATATTAAGTAAGGTAATACCAATGACTACATAAACTGTAGTAATTGGTAATAATACCAATTTCACGCCACATAATTACAACATCTCAAGAGAAATTACTACATTTTAGTGTATCTAATTATAACTAATAGCAAGTAACAATATTTCATGATAACAACCACATTTGCCGGAAACACCCTACGATCATTACAGCTTCCGGGTTCCTGTTTCATTATGGAGTGAGTATTAGCATTAGCTGGTTCTAACTGATATACTTTCATTAACATTTTATCACATGTAGAAATAATCTACATATAATACTAATCTACATTCAAATTTAGTAAGTTATTGTTATGTTTTCTTTTAGCTTGTACATGCTATAGATTCTAACTCTGTGTTGATGTATTTATATTCGGGTTTGCTAATGATTTATCTGGCGAGCCTCACATTACGGTATTCTTTGTTCGATCTTTTTTAGCTTTGGTCTTCTATACTAAACAGCGTGTCTTGTAATTACTCATGATTGTCAGTCCACCCTTTATAATCTTTGAAGTAATTTGTGCAATGAATTTATCTGATTATAAATATATATGCACCAATTGTGTTTACAAAATTAATTACTAACGAGTTCGCACGCAGCACGCTGACGTGAGGGAAGTGAATTTCCACATACAAACTTTTAAAACTCAAAATCAGTGTAAAAACATGAAATCTGAAAACATAGAATTTTAGGCTGTTCTGATGCTCCTGGTTTCATTTACCTGCAAAGCTGGGAATACAATTTTGCGCATAATAATCTTAGGAGAAGGTCCAGTCAGGCTTTAAAGTAGGCGTGAGGTTGCTGGGGATGATAAAAGCACTCTATCAAAGGAGTAACAGTCTTTTCTAGTGTAAAAACCCCATAAGAAAACGTACTGTGTTTAGTCGAAACATATTTTCTTTAATAACTTGGTAAATATTTATCCTAGAATGACGAGAGAGGGTTTAAAACTTTCGCCTTACTAATTCCCATCTTTTTAAATGCATTAATTTTACATCCGGGGCTTTTCTGACCCTTTTTGGGCCCAAAACTCAAAATTTGAAAGATTAATCCCCAAAAAAGGGGTTTGGAGTTCTCCGATTGTTTTGCCCAACGAACTTGTTCAACTGATTACAGAAAGGAACGTCCCTACCAAATTTGAAGTTAATCAGACAAAAAATGTGATCGCTAGAGTGCAAACACACACACACACACACACACACATATATATATATATAAAATTTTTAACGACCCCCCAAAACGTGTTCAGGGGGTCACGTTAGGAACTTCTATGGTGGTCCCGGGCTTAAATTTCACCGTGCGAGTCATGCTAATAGTTCACTTTCCAAAGGAAATTCACTAATAAACTATTGAGATATCGTTGCCATAACCGTGCCTTACAGTGATATATTGTTATAGGTTTTTTAAAATATTTAGGTGGAGCTAAAACCATTATTTATAGTTTAATAACTCAATAATCCTAATAATATTTATGATCAAAACGTTATTACAATCAACCCGATGGGGGTGGACTTTAAGAAATAATTAACCCAACATTTAGGAAAATGTGTAGAGAGTTGTTTTATTTCAAACATCAGTTAAATTTCAGGACATAAAGACAATATGGCCATCAAAAAATCTACCTCGTTAACAACCAGAATGTGAAATTATATTATTTGCTTTAAAAGTGCAACGAGTGTTTGATGTGATTTTGTAACATCTGAATACATTACATTGATAGTTTGTTATCCAAATTAACCCCTGTTACATCATTAGTACTGAGCTTCGATATAGAATGAAATACAACTATTGTACATATAAAATCTGTTTTAGTTGAAATTAAATTACCTTTTACGTTATTTAAAAGTTGTATTTAGTTGTAGTTTTATACAAGAGTTGGTTACAATTAAAATTACTAACTATATCAGAATACTGTTATCGCTTAAATCCCGCAAGGAATTAAACAAAGATGGATGGGTTTAAAAGAAATTTCATATAAAATCGCGTAAGGAAATAGTATCAACTGTAAATAAGGACTTAAAAAGCTGACACTTGGAATACTCGAAGAGCATTAGTTTTGAATGAACCAAATGAAACGTGTTTTTTTTTGTATATTTGCTCTTGTTTCCTTTCAAAATGTCCTTTGCGTACAAAAACTGAAAATTTAAAATTAACTAATAATCAGACGTAAATGTTTATAATGTAGTTAGATTGTTGTTTACTTAGGAAAGTGACATCTAAATATCATTGAGCTTACCTTACAGAATACATATAAAAATACATAAAAACAGAGTTGGAATCTATAGCCTGTACAATCTAAAATAAAACATAAAAATAACTTACTAAATTAGAATTATTATTTTTAGATTATTTATACTTGTGATACAATTTTAATGAAAGTATATGGGTTAGAACCAGCTAATGCTAATACTCACTCCAAAATGACACAGGAAACCGGAAGCTGTAATGACCGTAGGGTGTTTCCGGCAAATGTGGTTGCTATCACGAAATATTGTTGCTTGCTATTAGTTATAGCTGGATATACTAAATTTAGTAATTTTCCTTGAGTTATTGTAAGTGTATTGTGACGTGATATTGATATTATTACATCAAATAAATTTTACTTTGTAATGTTAATGATCTAGATTTGTTTATATTAATGCAAAGTAAACCCGTACAAATGTTTTAATAGGGTGATAAATTTCATATTTGAAAATAAATAATACGACGATGACAGACTTGGTTTTCTCTACTGTTTGGATAAACAAATGTATTTATCTTCTAACATTCAACTTCATTCCTTGTACACATTTACATTTCACCTAAAAATTGTAAAAGATTTCTGATTGATGTGCCAACAAAATAATATTCGATGATGGGGATTAGTACGTTTCTCTTTAATTGAATATACACTCATACTAATCTATATTGCCAAGATAATCCTGAAATGCCAATCCTTAAATACGTTGTCATAGGTGTTAAATATCTTACCTTGCCTTATGACATACTTTAGTTGATTTGTTTTAGTAAAACGTAAACTTTCATTATGGTTAACCATTAAGACAAGTATAGGAATATATTTCCAAATCATAGCATTGTTCACATTTAATTCCCGTGCCAAACCTAATAAATAGTTTTCACTAAAAAGTAAAAAGCTAGGTAGCACATTGATAAACTATTTTCTTTGTATTTTATTGTTTAAAAGAGCGTCAAATCTAATGTTGATACAACTAATTTAATACTAGTAAATCCAGTTGCTCAAATTCAAATAAATATGTTTTGAAATTACCAATTTGAATTCCAATTGAAAATATATTTATTCATAAAGTATACAAAGATATAGAATGGCGTCATTATACTAACTAAAACTAACAGCAATTTCCAATTTTAATAATCTTAAAATATACATCTAGCTACAATTCAGCAAAATCAATGAAAAAAGGATACAACATTTGGACAACGTAGGATTTTTTTGTACATAAAGGATTATCTATCAAATACAATTTTAACCTCTTTTTAAACACCTCAAGATTATCTATATCCTTCAATTTCACAGGTAATCTAGGTAAAAATGTTCACCAGCAAAAGTGTTTTTTTCGTTTAAGAATGCGAGCTTGTGGGGATTAATGGCAATTTTGTTTCTATTTCTTGTGAAATATGAGTGACTTTCGCCTATCCTGGGAATAAAATTACTAGACCATACAAACCATATTAAAACCAACTTATTAGTTTATATTGGTATGTCATTCCAGAGGTTAAGTTGAAAGCGCTGTTCTTGCTTCAGTACTGTATTTTGTTAGTATCAACAGCTTATACATGTCCTATTAAATGGATTTCTATTTTTCCATAAGGTATAAATTTGAACTTTAAAAGCCCAGGGCGTCAAGCCCTGAAGTTGAATAATTTCAAACTCCCAAAAGGCACATCTAGACGATAAGGTCTGTAAAATAACAAAAGGATGTTGACATTTGACGTAGTAGTTTTGTCAGTAAATAATAAGCTCATAATAGTTTACTCACAAAAGTAGCCTTTTATCCTTTAATATAATGATGGTTAAGTTGGGCCAAATATTTTAACAATCCGAAATGCAAATAGCGGCTCGTATCTTAAGAAGGGATAAGTATAAACACGTGCATTTATATAAACGGATTTAGAATGTAATTGTACGTAATACATAAAACATAAATAGCCGTTAAAGGTTTTTGTAAAATCAGAGACAATGTATTATTCATGGAAAGAACATTTACTTGATTTAGAATTCTCTCCTATATTTGACCGCAGACCCTGAATAAATCCCAGATTAGTGGACCTAAGCCCTCCAACAAGCTACTCTATTTTTTTAATTCCCAATAGAAAATCATTTATTACTTTATGTTTTTGTTGATACTTACAATTAAATTACTCACTTATTGTCTCGCGGATAATTAAAAACTAATTTAATCTGTATACGTAATTCATTGGCCAACATTAATTTTATGAAATCTAAAATTGTAACAGTTTGAGTTTAAAAAAAGTTATAAAATTATATCGATGCAACTACTAATAAAACTAAAATACTATAAACGTTTTATAAATCTGTATATCGTTCTACTAATAATATAAGTTTGATAAATTACATTAGTAAATTTATTTTTTTATTTTCGTAAATTGTAGATTTATAGGGCTTATAAAAATTTAAAGAATCAAAATTTAAAAGGGAAATACATTTCTTACATGTCTAACATCAGGCTACAATAATCTCACATTTAGAGTATTCTGTGAAAAACAATCATATTTTTACAAAAAGCCACAGAGATTATTGTCATAATATCCAAGTTGAGAACGTATTTATTTACTTCCTTATATATCTCCAAAATAACAGTATTTGTACTAGTGTAAATTTTAAATATGCACTATCGATGGCTATTTTATTTAACTATTTAATAGATGTGTATTTCTCAATAACGTTGTTATCACGCCCAGATTCGTTAATGGTAGAAGTTTCATGGTTGGTTATCATACCGCTGAGGAGTATTCGAAACATAAATTTTAATATATTAATGGTTTTCATGAGTTGTACTGAGGAGAAAAAGATGTGTTTGAGCTAGCTCAAAACTGAAAGGCATTTTAAAATATGTATTATATTGAAGTGTTTATGTAACTATTTTAAGAAGAATGTAATTACTCGTTTTCGAACCGCGGGTCCATGGGCAATATTTTGTATATTAAATCATAAATAAATTCAAGAATGTGACATTTATTTGCTCTAGATGTGAGTAGTTGTTTTTTGGATTACCTATGTTGTGAAATAACAAAGAACACAATATTGTATTTTATAGTACTGAGAAAAAAATAAACGAACAATATATGACGGATAGGAATTATTCAAAGACTCTCAACATATTTTTTGGATGTATTTAAAAACGTATTATAACAATTCAACAAATATTCATTCGGTATATAGTGTATTTGTATTTATAACATTTGTTTTTATTCGTTTTGGAGTCATTTAAGCATATGTGAGTACGCAGTAAGCGTAGATATATTAAATAGTGTTGCAAGACGGTTTTAACCACAACCTGCATTTGTAACAACGAGTGCAATAAGATAAAAAAGGTATTCCGAAAATTGTTTTTTCAGAACTAAAAACTATTGAAAACTTAAACAACATTGGGTTGTTGTTAAACAAAAATGGTATCTCATATAATCACCACTTTATTAAGCAACCCTGTAGTAATTCATTTCCAATGGCATAGCTTGAAGCGGTGTTTACTAATACAAATAAATTTAATCGAAACGAGTTTGTCATACCAAATCATTAAAAGTGGGGTTATCGTAGCTCTTATAAAGGTGTTAACGTGTGAATTATGAGCCACGCGTCAACCGGAATGTGTGAAAGTGACTAAGCTTAATAAGTTACTCCCAGAGAGAATGTTGAAATTCCACGTCAGGTTCACCCTCGTTTCTAAAATAATTGGCGGTTTTGCCAATAGTTTATGCATATTTTCGACCATCGCAGAAATAATTATTGAACATATTTTTCATTGTTATTTCTTTAAACCTTGGTATTTCAGACAATGTATATGCTATTGATCTTTACGTCACTGCTGAGTAGGTTATACATTTGCTTAGTCTACTTGCTTTAGAGGTGTTGCCAGTTCCTGTATTTTTTTCTCTGAGACTTTTCATTTAAGTTTGTGGTTGATGGTTGCCAATCTTGAAAATTTCTCAAAGGTTCTAGGTACGTTTTATTTTTCTTAACATCAAGTGAAAGTTCATATACAAAGGTATAAACTGATTGTTTTAAACTTAACGTAAGTGAAATCTGTTATATTTTCTTTGCTTCATTCATTTACTGCCTCTATTATTTGTATATAAAATCGTGTCTATATATTTATAAAAGTTTTTTATAAAATGATATTAATGAATATGGTTTATTACCGGAGCGTAAATCATGTATGCCTCGCCATCATATTAAAACCCTGCACGCACAGTCGTTCTAATGTTTCCGCTTCCGCCTCATAATTGATTGTGACTGTTTTTACGATAAATAATAAATAGGTTAATAAATAATGAACTTTATCCAAAAGGATACACCTTCTGAAGTATTATTTATGCAAAAAAATACTGACTGGACACGAGTAAAGGGTGAAAATTTTGAAAAGTAACGAATATAGTTTTTTGTGTTTAATTTATCTTATGTAAAGTTCAACTGGACAATATTAAATGCGTTATTAATTTTAGTTTGTTTTTTTCTTTGAAGATTAATCAAAGGCACTCTTTTCAATTACATGATAAAACAGTCGTAAGTTCAATTATCAGATATATCACATCTAAGTGGAGTTTTTAAGATGCAATTTTTGAATGTTATTTTGTAATTAATTGTTAATGATATTTACAGGATTTGTATAATAGGTAAAGTTTAAGTGCGTTGCGCCTGGTTGCACATGCTTTAGAATGACTTTCTGGTATACTGTATATATCATATCACAGGGTATGACTATGTTAAAAGTAAAATATTAAAAATAAATGTATTACTAATACATATAAATTATTATATGAAATCTAATAATAGGTTACATAATAGGTTTTTTTATGTGAAAACCTGTATAGGACGGACAAAAGTGAATTAAACTCGAAACTTATGAACATGGGATTTCAAATTTAACAGACCAGAGGAATTATTTTGAGTGATATTTTTATATAAATAGCTGGTCCGAATATTAAACATTGTGTTTGCAAGGCTTTACGAAAATTAATATTTAATAAATTAAATAAATTGAAGTGTTAAATTTAAAATCCACAATTTTTTGAGTTCGGAATATTTTTAGAGTTATACATGTTGGTGGGTTTAAGACGCTCTCCTACCATTGTAAAGAGGTTCATCTGTAGTCTACCTGTGTGTGAGGGCCGGTCTCGACTCTGTACTTCCTCATTAGTGAATATCCTATGGAAAGTGAACTATTAGCAAGACCCGCACGGTGAAACTTAAGCCCGAGACCACCATAGAAGTTCCTAACGTGACCCCCTGAACACGTTTTGTGGGGTCGTTCAAAATTATATATAAATATATGTGTGTATGAACTCTAGCGGGCGCATTTTTTGCCCGATTTACTCCAAATTTGGTGGAGTCGTTCCTTTATATAATCAGTTGAACAAGTTCGTTGGGAAAAACAATCGGAAAACTCTAAACCCTTTTTGGGGGATTATTCTTTCAAATTTCGAGTTTCTGTGTTCAAAAAGGCTCAGACAAGTCCCGGACGTAAAATAAATGCATGTACAGCGGAATTAGTAAAGCGAAAGTTTTAAGTCCTCTCTCGTCATTCTAGTATCAATATTTAAGAAGTTATTAAAGAAAATATATATCGGCTAAACACAGTACGTTGTCTAAAGGGGTTTTTACATTAGAAAGCATGTTATTCATTTGTTAGTGTATTTGTATCATCTTCAGCAACCTGGCACCTTCTTTAAAGCCTGACTGGACCTTCTCCCAACTTTATAATGCGCAAAATTGTATTCCTAGCACACAAATGAGACCAGGAGTAACAGAACAGCCAAAAAATAGATGTTTTCAGATTTCAATAAAATTGGAATAAATGTACGTTTTTACACTGGTTTTGAGTTTTAAAAGTTTTGTATGTGGAAATTCACTTCCCTCACGTCAGCGTGCTCGTGCGATTTCGTTTTATTTCACATCATCCTTGGTAGAGATGCATTTTATTCTAATACCAGTAATTACTGATGTAATCCATTCACAGGCCTGAGTCCCAAGTGGATGGTACAAGTATCGGGGAAAAAAATTCCCTCAAAACCTTTTTTTTTAGATAAAAGGTCATAAAAAAGGTATTTATATTTTCATTTTCATTATATATATTGCTTACTTTTATACCTCCTTTGGATATGTTTACTTCAAAACAGTTCAGGGAAAGAAGTTTAGATTTTGGAGTATAATTAGCTTTATTATACTACAGTTGTTTTCCCACTTTAAACAGACCTGCTATGTAAATGTTGAAATGTTCACTTAAACATATTTAAATAACTGTTGGATGATTTCTTTGCAATTTAAATTACATAAATATTTGTTTCTTTTTCCAACAATTATATAATTAATATAAAAATTTTCAAATACATGTGCAGATAATACAATACAACACATACAATCTGCACCATCTTATGGGTAAATACTAAATAATATTATTTATCAAGTTATAAAAAAACCATATGAGGGAAGAAAATACTCCAGTATTTGTAAAGTAAGCTGAAATTTCTTATATACTCAAAAATATACAACCGTACAAAACCGGCAAAATAGCTAGTATGATTCTCAATATTAATATTAATGAGCGATATATAAGTTATTAGTAGATATTGTCCGACTATAGGAATATACAGAGTCAAAGACAATCCTTTAAAAATATATTACTAAATTTTTTACTTTTTCATTCCTTTTACAAATCAAATCATTCTAAATACTGCACTAGTATAGTTTACAATCGACAGTTAACATATTTATCCTTTTCTGAATTTTTTTAAATTACAACAAAAACTATTCAATTGGTGGTACTTTAGTGGCGCGGTTTTAATTTAAATAATAATTAATGCTAAAACCAACATTTATCAACCTAAAAGTTATGTTCTGGCACCAAGCAGCTAAAGTCGTTATGAAAACACTGCGTGGTCCGATGCCATTCTTGAGTGGCGCTATCAGTGGTGGAGTTGGCAACGGCCGTTGGACTTCATCCAGGCTCAGATGAATAGCATTTCGCTTATTTATTTTAAATAGATGAAGGGGAATTTTAATTTTTAAAAGATTTGTTCTTATACTTATAAACAAGCTAAGGCGCTTAAAGTCAGTTAGTTTATCCGTTAATTACTGTTAACTAGCTTCATTTTTTATGTTAGTCGTTGGCGTGTAGTCAGTATGAAGGACTTATAACCATGGCATCGGCCCTGCTGTGAGGTCGAGTGTAACAGTTCTGGCAAATAAATTGAATCAGTAAATTTTCAAATTGAACTGTAACTGCTGACCTCTTTTCTGAATACGCTCCATGCACCAAAAACTAAAATTAAATATTTATTTCCCAAATCAGAACAATTACCTTGTCTTTATTTGTTTGGAACCTATTCAGAGACAATGGGATTTCCCGGTCATAGAATGCATCCGACACGAACATCGTCACCCCACCATGGTGAGAAATAAGTAAAATTACTAACTTAAAAATGTTATTAATTAATTAGACCATTTTTTAAGCAAGTTTTGTACAGATAAATAAAATAATCTGTATAAATGACTTTGACAAAGTAAGAATTTATTCATGCTATTTGTCTTCTGGATTGATTGTACGACTTAAAAAATAAGGTTACAAACTTTTTCGTCATCAATCCACTAGTTTAATAGATTACTAGTTTCGGGACTAGTTTTGTCCCATTGTCAAATCTTGATGTATCACAGAAGAAAATACTGTCGTCTTGAGTTTAACAACATTTCACACTAACCACAAACTTGTACTAACACAAAGAAACGTTAAACATTTAAAAAACTTCATAATAAGTGTGTTCATTATTTACCACGTGTGGCCAGCCAAGGACAAGAGCAAACTGACAAACAGGAACAGTGCAGGGCATACATGATGGTTTGTTTTAACTTGGGGACTTTGACCTTGTAGATGCCTGGACAGCTGACTATTGTTGTCACTATTTCCTATTCTGCTGTGAAGCCTTTCTATCCTGTCAAATGAAATATTAGAACCAGAATTTAATTTCTTATTTAATACATTATTTGGCGAAATGTTTATACTTTTTTATATTTTATAATTTTCAAGAGCATTCATTAATGGTCCTTTGGTGCATTTATGCAATCTTTTAACATTTTCCTTCCAGTTGTTAATGCCATGGTTTTCTTACATTAAATGTTCAGCAAATGGACCGTTGCAATTTAAATTTAGGTTTTGAGATGTATTCATTGAAACGTTTTCGAAAAGATCGTCCTGTCTGGCCTATTTAGAATTTTGGGCATTCGTTGCAATTCATCTTATATATACCAGTATCATCTAATACTTTTATCCTTTTATCCTTTGATTTTATATAAAGATTGAGTTGTTGTTCCAATTTACCAGAAAATCTTCATGCCAAAGTTATGTTTTGCTTTTTTAGTTAATTTTTTAAAGCATAATGTAGATTGTGGTCGAACTAAATTGAAACAAATGTGCTATCTGGTTTAACTTCCTGTTTTATTTATTTCATTTTATTTTCTGCTTATTTATCATGTCATCAATGATGGTGCTTCTGTAACCATTACTTGTAGCAATGTATTTTATAATATTATAATCTGACACATAATCTTCTTTGGACAAGAGAGCATTAAGTAGCCGTGGATTGTTTGGTCTGATCCAGTGGGCTTCCTGTATATTTTATGTTTTATTTCGTTATTTTATCTGGTTAGAGTGAGATCAAGGAAGTTCATCCAGTTATTTTGTTCAGTTTCTAGGGTAAATTTAAAGTTATGTGTGATACTGTTCAAATAATTGTTAAACATATTTAGCTGACTTCCCACTGAAAACTGTAATTGTATCATCTACATATATTTTACAGAAAAAATCTTATCTCTGTGTTCATTCTGGGTAGAAAAATTATTCTCATTCTCCATGCTGTTCAAATAAATTTCTCTTTATATACTACATAAGGGTGAACCCATGGCAAGGCGTTCCCTTTGCAAATAATATTTGCTATTAAAACCGAAATAATTCTGCTCTAAAGTCACTTTGAGTAAACATATTAATTCATCAATAGCTTCTGGGCTAAGATTGGAATTGGCTGTTAAATTAAAAAGTCTTCTGTATTGGAACATTGGTATAACGATTCACAATGTCAAATGAAGCTATAATGTGACGGTTTTCTACTTTCATGTTCTTGTTAAAGTCCATAAGTTCCAAACTATTTTTTAGGCAGTGGTTGTTACTTAATTTTATATTATCTCTCAGCAATTTGTCCAATGTTTTAGCTAACTTATATGTTGGGGCTGAGGTAAAGTTTACAAGGGGTCTAATGGGCATCAGCTCTTTATAGATTTTTAGCAATAAAATATTGGAAAAATTACTGAGGCATAGTATAAAATTAAGTAACAACCACAGCCTAAAAATTAAATAGCAGTGCAGGAACTAAAATAGACTAACAGTTAATAACACTTTCAACCTTCAAAATAATTTCAGTCATCCTACTTTAAGCTTTACTCCTACATCTGCAGTGTCACCTTTTCCTACACGACAGCCATACTGAAGTAACGAAACTATTAATCATAATTACTGTGAGTTTGTTATGTTAGTGAAGCTTGTAGAGTGGCATTCACACGTTAAGGGAGTAGTACAGGGTCATCGAAATAGAATGCCCTTACTTCAGTAGATCGCTATTTAAAGTAGATTAGACATATAGAGTTGGTCGGGGTCTTAAAATGCAGGTGAAGGTTGGACGTTTTTTGAAATACCGAATATAATTCTATATGTGCTTCATTAGTTGCACAGTAAACATCAAAACGAAAATCTGCTTCTGCTACGAACGCTGGACAGTACACTGAATTATTTTCCTATTTTTGTAAAATAACCATTGTTTGTTTGTTTATTTTGTGCGGATTAGGAGGCCCCGGCTTAGCCGGCTAGGCATGTCTCCATTTGGGATATTATGCAGCCACCGGAAAGAGGAAAAGAAGGACAGGAAAGGTGATAGGACGGGGTCAGTCTGCCTCGCTCCATAAAGGGAGAGATAACTTTACCTAGTTCCTGGGCTCTGTGAGTGACAAAACCCCATTACAATTCACCCTCTAACCTGACGTCCCCCTAAGTCCACCAGACAAAGACCATCATCGCACAGAGCCTCCAACCTCTCAGGGGTCAGTTGGCCCCAGGACGGTTTGTCTCCCAGCCCAGCAGACCGGAGACCGTCGGGGATGGCTCTTCCTCCCAGGCACCCGTCCCATACTGCAAGGAAGATCCACTCCTTCCCTCCAAGGACTGGACTAGGCTGGGTGTCCAGGCCCAACTGGGAGTCAAGCCCCCAGAAGAGACGTGGAGGAACCAAGGAAGGGAAGTTGGCCACACTGGATAGTCAAAAGACTTACCAATACAGTGACGGCCTAGTTCTGTTGTATCCAATGTCGACCTTTGTATTAGTATAGACCAGTCAGAGAGCCGTCGAGAGCCTAAAGAACTATTACACGGGACTTTTTTCTAGATTTGCTTGGGTTAGTTTTGCCTCAGACCAACTTCATTGATAATAATCATCCATGGTTAACTTAATTGAATAAGAACATTATTTCCGCATTACTTTTATGCGAGATGGGGCGCCACCACATTTTCAAAGAAATGTTTCTACAGCGCTGAATGCCCTGTTGCAGAATGGTTGGGTTGATAAGTGGAGGCTTATTTACTGCTACCTAGAAGTCTAGACTTTACACCAATGGAATTATACTTCTGGTGATACATTACAAAGTTGAGTATAGTGAAAAATACGTTCACAGGCATATGCCTATGTGGGGAAATAATAGAATTATTGAATGAATATTTTTAATTTCAATCAAAACAGCTAAAAACCGTACTTGGAGATTTATATCTGATACTTACTGTTACTTAAGTTGTGTTTTAGGCTTTTTTGGTGTACCATATTCTGATCAGACTATACTAGATACATTTTACAATCACCATTGAGAGCTTCAATGGTGTGTATAAGTTGGAAACAAATCTGAGACGTCGCCTTATGTACCTTCGGAACTCCTCTACCTCACACGCTAAATCTTGTTTTAATTACGACTCCAGTTAAATGTAAATGTAAGCAAAGGAATATACAAATTAACAGCTGATCTTAATAAATTAAATACAACTTAATCGCCACAAAACTCAATCATATTAGAATCAAATGTGAAAACAATTTGTACTCAAATGATAGTGGAGCAGTCTCAACGGATAAAATAATAAACAGCCTCGTGAGGAAAATCCATGTTTAAAAAAATTTGTTATGTTGTTAAATAAATTGTCATAAATCATAATAGTAACACATTGAATTAATTAAATTAAAATAGAAGTTAGAGGTCGAACTTTCCTAAATTATTTGAATTTGAATAGTTCTTATCACGCTACAAAATAAAAATGAATTAAAACATCCGCAAGTTAGATTATACAATTTCATCAAAACAATGGTAACAAAAGTATAGAACACCTCTGTTTCGTCAGAAGAATAGTGAATGAAATAATTTACATGTTCACTAATATTTTGTACTTTAGTTTTATCTAGTAATTCGATGTAAATCTTGTGAACAGTATTGAAATATTTATTGTAGAGGACAGATTGTATTTATAACGTACGATAACTAGTAGCTGGTGACTTGACATTTGCCTGTTACCTCTGGAAAACCATGATTCAGCACAGTATTAGCTTTCGATTTTACCTTTAAAATATAAATGCTAAGTATCTGGAAGTCGTCCAACGGTGGTTGCCAACTCCCACACTCTAGGACGTCATCAGACCACGTAGCGCGTTCATATCGACATTATGCTGTTTGGTGCCAGAACACTACTTCTTGGGGTTACACATGTTAAGCTAAGAACAATTTATTAGGGTCATTAACTTTCAGATATCTATACATCTACTCAAACTCATTTAACACCTGATATTTTGCCTCAGCTAGCTTTAGCTTTGAGTTATAGTTGAAATGGTATTAGTCTCCTAAAATAAACTATTTTTGCTCACGATCTCAAGAACATCTTTACTTGGATTAACTAGACTTGACGTTCATTACTATCAACAGTATTAATCTCTTTATACGTTTATTACAGTTTTCTTGCATCTTAAAAATAAGTTTTAGATAAAAGGGTGCATATCCTCATGCAATTTATCGTAATACCTTATTGCAACGTGTATCTAAAAACGCGCTACAATATTATAAACATCCAATATCGTAATATAACAAGAGGTAAAGTGAATGCCTCTTGATGCATAGTTTTAGTTAGTTTGTTATTTAATGATACCAAATTATAAATGTCTGGATGTAGACGATAACATATGATATACTATGACTGTGTTTGTTTTTTAAATTTTTTCCTAAGAACTAACTGGTAATCTATTTTGTCCTACAACCGTGCTTAAAGCGTTTATTTACGATCTAAAAACACATCGTAAAACAACGGTTTTCTGATTGGCGAGAGAAAAAGACGTTTTTACTCGATGCGCCTTACTTCTACGCCTATAACAAATGGCGGATTGATTGTTGCTTTGGACCAAGCTAACTGACTTTTTGCTTATAACCTCAGTCTCGTCAATTCAGCGAAAATGGATGAATGTGAATTTGTGTATGTTCTGTGGCATCCAAAATTGAAGTTGTAGGATCACGACGAGGGTAGTTGTATGTAATACGAAGGTTAAGTGTCTTTACGCTCTTTATAAAGAAACAACAATTGCTAACCGGCAATATTATTGGACTTCAAAAATCACACATTAATAGTTAAACTATACCATACATACAATATTTTTATCAAACAACGAATATAACAATTTTGTAATTGTTGCACAATTTAAGGTATACTAGCTGTTCTCCGCACGGGAACCTAGCAAACGTAGAGCCATATATATGTTGTTAAAATCTTTCATTATGATCAGCTGTTACCTAAATAAAATATAACCCCGAAAGATGAAAATTAGAACTTTGAAGGCCTGTGGAGAGAAGAACTGTATGTCTGTTTTTTTTCAAACCCCCAAAAGAAAAGGGAAATGCTTTCAACTGGTACCAAGTATATTTCTAAAATAATAGTTTTATGGGACAAAAATTGCCATAAAAATCAAGAAATCCTTTTGTTACCAATCGTACATAAGTATACAAAATCAAACTAAATGTAATCGAACAATATACGCAGACACGTGTTTATAAATCCCTACTAGACGAGGCTGGTGTAATATCTAATGAACAGGTACAGACGGTTTAAATTGGCTTTCAGTCATAGACAGAATATAGATGAGTCTCCTTATAACGGGTGGGGCCTTGCTTTTAACCAACATTTGTTCGTGATCTATTTTAAAAATATTTTTATTTGTGCATTATATTCCGAAAGGACGTTGTTATGGTGAGAACACATTATTACCTGCCGCAAAGTCTTCCTGTTTTATACTAATCAAATTCCCAATCATAAGTTGCACTCTATGTACTATCCATACCAGTATTAAGTTATATTTGACTTGGTAAACATTACTTGGCGGAGTCAATATGAACATAGTTTTCTATTTCTAGACATCTGTAATCCAAATTTAGATTTTCATAGCAATGTTCCCAACGTTTGTTCCACTTTTAGAAAAGTCGCAAGTTTACGTCTCACGTTTTGCTTATTAAATGTAAAATCCTAATATAAAAGATCAAATCAATTTACTTGTTTTAGTGCATTCATCGTTATATAACAAGAGGTAAAGTGAATGCCTCTTGATGAAAGAACATATTTCAACATAATTAAATTTCATCACCTGTTAGCTTCATTGAAAAAAGTAAATCATCTGCAAATAACTGTAAAAGAATAATCGAAAATGAGATGAATAAATATAGGATATTGAATAAAAGGAGTTTAAATTCATTTTATTGCAGAAATCACTCTTTATTTACACCCACGTATTCATTAAAATGTAATTAATTACACGAACACAATGAACAATTTTCTATTGTCAACATACATACAGACACTTTTATATGTGCAGTACTATTAACGGATGGAACATGTAAGTTTACAATTGAAACCTTCACTCCTCTGTCACGATGTTTTCGCATGACCGCTTTTCCACTTCGGGTATGTTACGTGGGATCTCAAGCGATATATGAAAAACATGTTACAGTGAGATGTTAAATTAGTTTTTAAATGTTGGAAAGGGTAGATTTAATATCACGACGAAAACACCTTTAAATATTGTAACTGCTTTGCACCTATTTTTACTGAATCCGTATTTACAATATGGAAAACTCTTTATAAAGATTGAGATTCGATTAAATTTTACTCTAAATTTAACATTAACCATTTCTGACAGCCCCAGTTTCAAAAAGAAAAATTATTGACATCGAAATCCAATTGTTTGTGCTGCAACCTGTGATAGTTTGATGAACTTTACCGATAATATACACAATACGGTTATTTATTTACCTGACCAAATGAAAATCATATTTTTTGATAAACGAACATAGCGACTTTTAAGGTCAGTGGGACAAAGTCCTAAGAACATTTAGGACTTATTTAACTTTGACGCATGTTGGAAACATAATGACAATTTGCATTTGTAAATGAGTTAGGGGTTTGTAACGGGATCACCTTAACATTTGGCAAGGTGGATTTCCTATTTAATTACATGCGTTTTTAGTATATATGATTTTGTTTTGTTTTAAAATGTATAAAAATAATTATATTTTTAATCTTATATATTATTTCTCTAGCCCGTTTTTCTGTCAGTCCGCGAGATCTTCCTTATTCCTTAATCAAATTCCATGATTTACCACTCATTTTAAAGTTTATAGTGCCAGCTATCGACGAAAAATAGACCAACGGTCTAAAAATGTACCGCTTCTTGGAATTTTGAATATTGTGAAAGATGAATAAAGGGAATAGTTTGTTTTGACAGGAGCAAAAAACGTAAACAAAAGAACATCTGATATGTTGATAAGATTTGGTTCGCAGTGCGGAATTCCGCACGGGTCGACTACTTTTTAAAATTTCAAATTTGTAAACTTATTATTTATTATATTTTTTGTACCTATCTGACTCACTACAACTAGAAATGGTGAGTATTTTGTCCATATTTCTGGTACATACTAATAATAATAAGCTAAACCTTTATCGTTATTTATTTTAATTACTTACCAAAACAAGTTTAATTATACGTAAAACGCACTATAAAAACTAAATATATTATACTGTAAATTATACTTAATATTTTGCAGAACACGTAATATTTGTTCCAAACTTCTAAATTATTCCACATACGTTGGCAAAACCAAACGCAACTGAGCTAGTGGATGAATAGACCTAATGAAGTCCTGAGAACACATGGCATGGTATAAAGTAAACACGTTTCTGAAATTCGCTAAACCTATTTAACAACGATATTTATATCCTATAATACGTTCAAATAAACCGAACAGATTTGAAAGGAAACGCAAATTTTAAACTGGTTGTAACTAAGATTTGTTATATACAAACAAATAAGTACCTCACCTTACCTTTAGTACAAAAACTACACAATATGTATTTACATAATCATATAGAACTGTATTTTAAAGTAATTTTCCAATGTATACAAAAAACATTTAAAAAATGCACTTGATAAATCTAAGTACGTAAGATGCAAAAATGATTAATATTATATTTTACACCAAGGGCCGAAAGTGAGATTTTGCTGGCCCGAGATCGTGTTTTATGACCAAGACGAAGTCGAAGTCATAAAAACGTTCGAGGGCTATGCAAAACCCTTTCGGCAGAGGTGTGAACGCTATTTTTCACCATACTACACTATGAAATAAACACTATAAAAAATTGAAAATTTATTTGAAAATTAACATCC
The DNA here is from genome assembly GCA_963675035.1 of Allygus modestus. Classification (NCBI taxonomy): domain Eukaryota; kingdom Metazoa; phylum Arthropoda; class Insecta; order Hemiptera; family Cicadellidae; genus Allygus; species Allygus modestus. The sequence goes on along the minus strand of OY776111.1, from coordinate 483,556,698 downwards.
TATAAACGAAACTATGAGGTTATGAGTTGTTCTCATTCTATTTAACTTTTTGTCACTATTTACATAAAAATTTAAAGTACAGCTGTGATTATTTGAAAACATTAATCCTCAGGGATGTTGGTCATTTTAATTATTAACGGGTTAAATGTGATTGGTCATAAAACACAAGCGGCCTCATGCAATATCGGACTAAAAACAGTTAACCAATAAACAAATCATCGATGGTACAATGTTTTGAACTTTGTTGTTATTTTTGTCAGTGTTTTAACCAAAGAACACAAAATAGTACACACGTATTACCTAGGTAACGTCGTGTACGCTTGTAAACATGTTGGCAACACTGGCTGGCTAAATAGATCAGGTTACCTTCGGCCCTCGGACGGAAAAACTCTACTTTTGGTATTCAAATGACGTTCCAAAAACAGGTGATTACAGGCTTAATGTGGTGAAAAGAATATTTCTTCCTGAAACGTTCAGCTAACCTTTAATTATTTTTGGAAATATTTATCACAGGATCCATCAACGGTTCATTGGATGCAATCTCGGACTAAAACCAGTTATTAAATAAACAAAACATCGATAGTACAATGTTTTGAATTATTTTGTTATATTTACCAGTGTTTCAACCAAAGAACACAAAATAGTATACACATATTAACCAGGTAACGTCGTGGACGCTTGTAAACATGTTGGCAACACTGGCTAAATAGATCAGGTGACTTTAGGCTCTAAAATACTACTTTCGGTACTCAAATGACGTTCCAAAAACAGGGATTATAGCTTAGAATGTTGAAAAGAATATTTCTTCATGAAACGTGTTGTTAACCTTTAATTATTTTGGAAACTATTTATCAAATGATCCATCGACGGTTCATTGGATGTCAAGGTGATTTTCTCAAATTTGCCTTTTGCTTAAAGTTCCAAAGTAGGCTGACTAAGTAGGAGTCCCAGGAGGATAGCGCTAACATTGCGCTTATGGGCTTAAAATCTGGCATCTGATTGGTCTAATTAGGTCACATGACCTAATTAAGCCCCACCCCTTTTCCAAGATGGCTGCGCCCATGGTCCCGCCAAAAAGAGGAGGCCATGATGGAAATTATTGCCAACTTAAGAAAATTCCCAGAGTGTTATACATAGTAATAATATATGCATAGTAATTAAATATACATAGTAATTATATATAGAGTGAGTGACTGCGCAGACCTGCGCGTCACGCCTCAGCGCCCGCGCGTCACGCCTCAGAGCCCACCCCAGGTAATCAAGACACAGAGTGTGGTGAATAATTACAGTTTTATATCAAAGTGATGTACATATCGGTGAGTGGTGCAGGTGGTGCAGGTGGCAGGTGGTGCAGGTGGCAGGTGGTGCTTGGCTCCGCCATCGCTGGTGCTGGTCGAGCCGTGGGTGTGTGGAGTCGGTGAGCGGGGGGCGGTGGGGTGCAGGTGGAGTCGGTGAGCGGGGGGCGGTGGGGTCCTGTAACATAACAAATAATGTGATCAGCAATCTCTACGTGATTGGTCGGAATAAGGATATATGCTAATGGTTATAATTAGCGTTCTGCGCTCTGATTGGCTTACACAAATACAGAGAACAAAAATTAACATTGTTACTCCATCACTCTGCCTCTGGCCTTCGTGCAGGTAAGAGCCATTACTGATTGTTGCTATCGGCGTATCTGTTGGCTTATTTTGTATGTGTTGAGATTAATTGTATATTTCGCCATTGGAAAATGGCAGGAAACCCTGTTGAAATTATAAGTACCGATGATACATATATTAGACACTTTAGACTTTACGGAACAAAAACTATTTTTAAATTCACAAAACCTCCTGCAAAAACAAACGAAATTGATTGGCTCAGACAAGGTTTTGCCAAAATTGTAAATGAGATGAAGGGCCAAGCCTATGAAAATGATCAGCTCGGATTTACACTACAATCTCTAAACTTAAAAAGTACAGAGCCCGGGTATATTGCTTTTCGGCCCGCAGGTGAAATTAATGAAGATATCCTTTGGCAAATTTTCGGGGGAATTGTTCAATCAAATTCCGAAACTATTAAATCTACCGACACATTTAAAGTGGAATGTACCCGAGTTAATCTCCCTGTGGGTTCCGGGAGGGTACGACCTGGACTTTACAACACCTTTGTCGAAGAGTGTAAAGCCAGGAAGGGAATTGTAGTGATTAATAATAAAGACAATTTATGTCTCCCTCGGGCTTTGGTAGTAGCTATGGCTAAAGTGACTAATGATCCTCAGTATAAAGCAATACGTGAAGACAAGGGTAAAAGACAAACTTTCAGGGCCAAGGAACTTATTCGGCGGGCTAGGGTAGAGATCTCTGAGGAAGGTGCAGGAATCCCCGAATTGGAAAAAATTCAGGACTTGTTAAAAGATTACAAAATCACAGTTTATAATTATGATAGAAAAGGCCGAGATGTCTACTTTGAAGGCCGTGTTGAAAATCCTAAATTTAAAATAAATCTGCTCTTTCACAATCGGCACTATAATGTAATCAACAGTTTGACCGCTGCGTTTGTCTGCAACTACTTTTGCGAAGCCTGTCATGTCCCCTATGATCACAAAGCTGAGCACAGATGTACTAATATTTGTCCTCAATGCCAAACTATCTCTCCACCCTGTAAACTTGAACATGGGGGAATAATTTGCCCGGACTGTAACATGACTTTGAGAAACCAGCACTGTTTTATTGCCCATCAGGTTGACAAATGTAAAACAATAAAAAAGTGTCTTGACTGTAACAAAATTATTTATGCAGAAAAACGTAAGACAGCTCACGTATGCGGAGAAGTTTATTGTAAACCTTGTGAAGCGTTCAAAGATCCCAATCATAAATGCTACATGCAACCCAATAAAGGAAAACCTAAATCTAAAGACTTCCTGTTTATTTTCTTTGACTTTGAAACAAGGCAGGACGAGTCACTCCCCTCAGATCCAGATAAAAAAGTACATAAAGTAAACTTGTGTGTTTCCCAGCAGTTTTGCAATCAGTGTATCGATGGTAAAATTTGTACGATGTGTAACAACCGTACAAGAGTCTTCAACTCTGACCCGGTTAAAGATTTTATAGACTATGTAATGAGTGTTAGAAAGCAGTTTAAAAATGTTTGTGTGATTGCTCACAACGGGCAAGGATTTGATTTTCAGTTTTTGTTAAAGTACATCATGGAAGAAACAAAATTCACGCCGGAGCTGGTAATGAGGGGAACTAAAATCATTCTTATGGAATTGGACAATTTGAGATTTGTTGACTCACTTAGTTATTTTCCCATGTCCCTCGCTGCACTCCCTAAGGCTTTTGATCTGCCTCCCGAGAAAAAGAAAGGTTATTTCCCGCATCTTTTTAACACTGTGGCAAATCAAAATTATGTAGGCCCGATACCCGACAAAAAGTATTACTGCCCGGAATCAATGTTTGAGAAACCTCACGAAGCTTTCGAGATTTGGTACGACGAGCAAGTGGCGAGTAACTACGTGTTTGATTTTAAAAAGGAAATCTTGGAGTATTGTATCTCTGACGTGGAAATCCTAGCTCAAGCGTGTATAAAATTTAGAGCCTTGCTTCTTGAACAATGTAACGTAGATCCTTTCCTCGAGGCTGTAACTATTGCCAGCGCCTGTAACTTAGCTTTTCGGCGTAACTTTCTAAAACCAAACACAATAGGTTTGATTCCTAAAAACGGTTACAGACTGACTGACAATCAGTCAGCCGTTGCTTTACAATGGCTAAGCTGGGAAGAGGAGAAACACGGAGTAAAGATTCAACATGCGGGCCGGGGTAAAGAAGTTAAAATTAATGGAATGAAAGTAGATGGGTTTGACGGTGAGCGGATTTACGAGTTTCACGGGTGTTACTGGCACGGGTGCCCGAAATGTTTTCCTTATAACAGAGAGGCTCCTCTGAAGGAGGATCCCTCTGATTCACTCGACTTAAGGTATGAAAGAACTTTGGAAAAAAATGGCAAAAATGAGTGACTACGAAACTATAGAAATGTGGGAGTGTGAATTTAGAGCATTAAAAAAAGATAACAAACTTAAACATTTAAATAACCTTCCGATTCTCAACAATCTTCCCCTTGACCCTAGGCAAGCGTTCTTTGGAGGCAGAACGGGCAATACAAAAACATATCATAAATGTAAAGAGGGAGAAACAATCCAGTATGTTGATGTATGTTCCCTCTACCCATATGTAAATAAATATGGAAAATATCCTTTGGGCCACCCTACAATCTATGTGGGAGATAGGGAGTGCAGGCAGAGAGGTATGCAGGTAGATGGTTTGTTAAAATGTAAGATTCTGCCACCTCGAGATCTCTACCACCCCGTACTCCCCGCTAAAATGAATAATAAATTAATGTTTGTTTTGTGTAAAACTTGTGGGGAAACATTAAACCAAGAAGATTGTGAACATGAGAGTGAGGAAAGGGCAATGGTAGGAACATGGACCATGGATGAGATAAGGAAAGCTATAGAGAAAGGTTACGTTGTGCTGGACATGTACGAGTTGTGGGAGTACGAGGTAGCCACTTATGAAAATGGAGGTTTGTTTACAAATTTTATAAATCAATTTTTAAAAATCAAGCAGGAAGCCTCAGGCTATCCCTCTTGGTGTAAGACTGAACATGATAAAGAAAAGTACATTTCAAACTATTTCCAACACGAGGGAATTAAATTAGACAAAGACAAAATTGCTAAAAACGGGGGTTTGAGGCAATTGGCAAAATTAATGTTAAATTCATTTTGGGGAAAATTCGGACAGAGGGAGAACCAAACTAAGGCAATGATTGTAAGAGATCCCAAAACACTCTTTGAAATGATGACAAACCCAGAAGTAAAAGTCAACAGGATTCAGATAATTAATGAGACGGTAGTGGTTGTTAGTTGGGAGTATCTCGAAGAGGTTGGGGAACCTTTGAGAAATGTAAATGTTGTGATTGCGGCCTACACTACAGCCCAGGCTAGATTAAAGTTGTATGAACATCTAGATGATTTAGGAGGCCAAGTAATTTATTATGATACCGACTCGACCCTGTACGTATACCGTGGTGGTTTGTACAGAGTCCCTACGGGGGATTACCTCGGGGAAATGACGGACGAATTGGCAAGCGAGTACGGGCCCGGCTCTTATATTGTAGAGTTTGTTTCTGGGGGACCAAAGACCTACGCTTACCTTGTCTGGTCAACCAAGAAGCAAAAGTTAGAATCAGTTTGTAAAATCAAGGGTCTAACATTAAATATGAAAACCTCCGAAACTTTAAACTTTGAAGCTCTAAAAAAGATGGTCCTCAGTGAAACAAAAGAGATACTAGAAATTGAAGAGAATAGAATCAGGAGAACTAAAGACAAAAATATAGTAACAGTGAGTGAAATTAAAAAGTTTAGAATTACAGGACCAAAAAGGAGGCTCGAGAGCGAGTATGAAACTTTACCTTACGGATATCAAAAGAGTCAAAGATTGGAGTAACCCCCACCCCACCCCAAGGGGGGGCGAAACGCCCCCCCTGTATTCGGGACTCCCTTTGTACATATAATATCCAGCTTTCGTTGCGATCAGACGTGTGTCAGTTTGCTGTACAATGTGTGAGGAGGAGGATTGGGAACAAAATGTTGGTTGGATTTTTATAAATATATTTTGTGACGGAAGACCTGTACGAAAAATAAAATTTGAAGGAAAACCATTAAAATTGTTATCAAATGCAGACTTTGAAAGATAGAAGTTGAATTTTTGAGTGGTAAGGCGATGCTAAATAGCGGATTCTCTAAAGAAAGGGTTATGAAAAAAGTAGCTAAATTTTCCAAGTACGATGAATTAGAATATAACATTTATTTTGACAGCGGTGCAAAAAAACTAGGATGTCTGACTGACTCATTTGTGTTAAATGACGAGTGGGGCGAACCGGAAGATCGCCCATGCATTGACCTTACAATTTATGATGAATTTAATAAAGAACACGTGCACCACGTGTTAATTAAATTTAAAAAACCTGAAAACTAGTTGTAACCTGTTAAAATACTGCTCTGTAATTGGTTGTAATAAAAATGCATTCTATTGGTTGTAATTAGCGTTCTGTGCCGTGATTGGTCGAGACCTTTTAGCGCTTTTTATTCTCAAGCGTTAACTTCACTCTGTCCCTTGCAGCTGCACAGGTAAGAGCTTCCAGCGATACAAATAAAAATGTCTCACTTAACCTCTTATATATTTAATGATCAACTCGTTGCTGTACTGTTTGACAGCAGTGATGATCCTTGGTTTAAAGCAAAAGATGTTGCTAAAATCTTGGGTTATCAAGATTCAAAACAGGCATTGCGGATAAATGTTGATGAGGAAGACAAGTGTAAGGCTGTAAATATACTCTCTAAAGGGGGGTGTATCGATACACTCCCCTTTAACTTCCAATCAAACACAGTTTACATCAATGAATCTGGTTTGTATTCTCTTATTTTTCGCTCCTTGAAACCAGAAGCTAAAGCGTTCAAAAGATGGGTTACAAGTGAAGTCTTGCCTTCCATAAGAAAATATGGAATGCATAAAATCAAACAGGAGAATAATCAGTTGTTAAAATCACTTACAAAATCACTTGAAATTAACAAACAACTGGAAAAAGAAAAAGAATCTATAAATAAAATGTTAACTGACCAAGCACCTAAACTGGCAGTTTTTCCTAAAGAGGAAGACCTTAGCCACGTATTGTGTATTCTTATTAAAGACACAATGTTGCAGTTGTACGGAGTCTGCGAATACAAGTGTATTCGTACTCAAAAAGTGAGTTTTCACAAGGCTTTAAATAAAGCAAAGGAGGAAGGTTTTGTACCTTGCTTTGTAAAATCATCTGTCCCTAACGGGATAAATGTTGTAAATAAAGCTAAAGAGTTGATGAGGAGTTATGGCATGCACTTTGATTCTGCTCATAATAACATCCTTACCTCACATAACTTTGTAAATATTGTTGAACATGTGTTAGATAATGCCTAAGTCCCACTGTATGAATGTGTGTGTGTGAATTAAGGTCACTGGCGTGGGTGACTAAAAACCCCGTAAACCTGAAAGGGAGCCTAGTAGATTGAACAGTCAAGTTAATCGCTTGACTGCTCCTTTGAATAGCTCATGTGTGAATGAGGGGTCCAGTAGATTAGAGGCGTCTGGCCAACACCAGACTACTCAATCGAACCGACCTCGGGTGAATGAAGGATTTGTACATTGAGAAGCCTGGCTAATACCCAGGCTACTCCTTAAAACAATCCGGTGGGCAAAAAAAAGCAAATAAATATAAAGCAAATAAAAAACTCTTCCCACTTGTCTGTTCAAAGGGAGAGGACTTTTATTTTGTACTGGGCGTCAACCAGTAATAATCTGGATTGGCTCACGCACGAAATAAAGGTTTAACCTGGGTGCTAACTGCACGAATGGTCTCAAACCCCATTCAAACAGACACTGGTATAAAACTAATGTTTACCGAATAAATAAGTTATTTTGACAATGGACGCTATAGCTAACGAACTACACCGGCCTGCCAGGAGAAATTATCCCAGGCGTAAAGTTACTCTTCCCGGACTATACCAGGCTGACCTAGTTGAAATGAAGCCTTATTCCAGAGTCAATAAAGGGTTCAAGTACATATTGACAATGATTAACTGTTTATCCAAACTAGCTTTTGCCGTTCCGTTAAAAAACAAGTCAGGGCCAGAAGTGGCAAAGGCACTCGCTCCTATTTTAGCTAAATATAAAATGACGCATTTCCAAACAGATCAGGGAACAGACTTTTTCAATAAACACGTAAATGCTTTAATGAAAAAATACAAAATCAACCATTATCATACATTTTCTGAACTTAAAGCTAGTATAGTGGAAAGATTAAACAGAACTATCAAGACAAAAATGTACAAGTTATTTACTGCCCGTGGAAGTTACGAATGGTTAAGTATTTTACCAAAAATTTTAAATTCTTACAACAATACAAAGCATAGGACTATAGGTATGAAACCACGGGATGTCAAAAAAAAGCACTTTCAAGATATTCTGAATAGAATAAATAGAGTTGGCAACGCAAAAAATCTTAAACACAAATTTAAGGTAGGCGACATTGTTAGAATCAGTAAAACCAAGCGAGTGTTCAAAAAAAGCTATTTACAAAATTGGTCAAATGAGACGTTTACAGTATACGCGATTAAACCAACAAGACCAGCAACATACATATTACAAGACAACAGAGGAGAGATACTTAAAGGAGGGTTTTACGCTGAAGAACTTAGCAAGTCAAAAACAGGTAATGTTTACTTGATTGAAAAAATCTTAAAGCGGAAGGGTAATTTAGCACTTGTTAAATGGTCTGGTTTTCCTTCTTCTCATAATTCTTGGATAAAGGTGAATGCACTAACTCCTGGGTCATCGCACTAATGTCCAACAAAGCGTAAATCCTGCACGTGTGCCGCTAAATGGGAAAAAGTTTCATGTGAAACCCGCATAAAAGCCCGCATGTCACTCTACCGTGAAGTGATTACTTAAAAAGCAGAGCAATTAGTAGTATGTAACCAGTCACAATGCGGGTTATTAAGCAGAAAGTCAAGTTCTCTGTAAAAAACTTTGACAATTATTTCTCGGGGGCCGGAATGGTTAAACAGAACAAACATGGCGCTTTACTGCCAGATTCAATACGTTGTATAATCGCGGGGCCGAGTTCCTGTGGGAAGACCAATGTTTTATTTAATTTATTATTTGACCCAAACGGTCTAAGATTTGAGAATATCTATATATTTTCAAAATCCCTCTATCAGCCTAAATACAAATTACTTAAACAGGTTATGCCTAAAGAGGTTGGGTATCATGAATTTGACGATAATAGTTTAGTTATACACCCAAATCAAGCTAAACCAAACTCTATAATGATTTTTGATGATATATCGGCAGAAAAACATAATAATATACGCAACTTTTTTACTATGGGGAGACACAACAATTTAGATTCATTCTATCTGGGACAGACATATAGTGCTATTCCCAAGCAGCTGGTGAGGGACAATTGTAACTTTGTTATTTTATTCAAACAAGACGAAATGAACCTAAGACATGTATACAACGATCATATCACCACAGACATGTCATTTGAAAAATTTAGAGAAATATGCGCTCAGGCGTGGCGTGACAATTTTGGATTTCTAGTTATTGACAAGACTCTAGATCCATTTAAGGGAAGGTACAGAGTGGGAATGGACACTTTTATAGCAGAGGTATAATGGTACGCATCTACTATTATAATGATTTAAGGGGATTTGATAAGAAACTTCATAACGTAAGGTCTAACCTGTGTTCTTTTTATTACAAGGACAAAAATAAATTCTGTAGTAATTATTGCAGTAGAAAGGGTAAACACGGCCATCCCTTCAATAACAGATGCTGGAGACATAAAAAACCTCCAAGCACTGCGAGGCTACCACCTGTAGTTTTATTAATGATATCTGCGAGTGAGAGAACTTATAATAGAGATACTTGGTTAAACTTTTTACAAAAGTGTGAAGAACAGAGTGTACCCTTAGAACTAGTGATTTATCATGAAGATATGAGAAATTCAACAGTGAGAGACCCCCAAAATTTAATATCTAGATTTAGACCCTTTCCGGATATATTTGGTAAAGTATTGCCTTTAAGAAACCTGCATGGTAGTATTAATTTTGCTCAGATTGTTTTAAAAATGTTAGAGTATGGTTGCAAAATACCTCACGCGGCCAGATGTATAGTTTTGACAGAGAGAACTATACCCATCAGGTCCCCTGTCAAAATTTATAAAATGGCTTTATCCCTCAAATGTTATATTGACATTAGTTATAATACAGCCTGGGGGCCAATTCCTGACGATACTCCCAAAGGGCCGAGGGGTAAACCTTTTGCTGCTGTAAATAACTACTGCCAAGGATTATATACTACAGAGTTTTTAAGAGCAGCCCTGCCCACAGTGGCCTCACAGTGTGAGAGATTTGGTATTAGTTTAAAAAACGGTGTATATAGAGTGACAAATCAAACATTATTTGAACAGTGGAAAAAATTTACTGGAACCAACCCGTGCGAATTTTGGCTTCTTAACTCGTATTTAATGTACAACAGACATCATGACAAACCATTGAGAATGTTGAGCAAATATATGCAAAAAACCATTGAGAACGACAAGTACATAGTAACACATGTCTCACAATGGAGGGACAATGTAAAGCGAGCCTTTGTTTTTAAAAGTTACACAAATCGTTATATAATACCGAGACACAGTCTTGTAAGGGAGGAAGCTAGGTATTATAAAGGATTAGACTTGAGCGCCGGTATTTCGCTTCTAGATGTTACGCGTTACATGAAAAGATGCAAAATGTGTGCCTTGTTTTTCAGGCAAGTCGAAATGCCTTAAATTTAAACGTGTTGGTTTAAATATATCATTTGCGACTATGAAGCGAAACAGTAAGCAACTGACTAATCGACTGATACAGCTGCGTAATGCTATTAAGAGAAAGTATAAAATGTTTAAGGAAGGGTCCGAGGAAAGTGATATTATGCTTGAGAAACAGTATAAACCAATTATTCAAGAACTTAGAAAAACAAACACAGCAGACATAAAAACAGAACCTGAAACCTTTAAAGAAGAGCCAATGGACTATAGTACGACAGATGATGAAGCTGAATTTATACCGCAGAGTGTATCTACGCCTGAAAGCAGTGGGTTAAAACAAATTGTATCGACTCCTTCGGGACTGGAAACAGCGTCGCGATATATTGAAAGTCAGTTTAGTAACCCCATTACGGTGAGATATATGACAATGCTTTTAAAGGATGCTAGCGGTAAGGTCCGAGTAATTGATCATGACTATGGCCCTAGATACGAAGGCAGTACTTTAATGATGGGAGATAAGGTGTTAGACTTTGACAACGATGGAACTATACTAATAAACAACACAAGGTATAGTCCAAGTGAAGGCTTGTATGAGCTAATATTTAAAAGAACCCCTGACGAGGAAATATACAACGAAGAAGACCTAAAGACCTATAAGAGTATTATTGTTGCCACCAACGCACACAAGAAAGGATACAAATTCCACAATGTAATTAGAAGGGACAAAAATCTAAAGTACAGAAGAATTATTAAAGACCTATTCCCGGTTAAAGCGGGCAAAGGTTTAGCGTGGAAGAATGCACGATCTCGTGACATTATACATTGGGATGACGCCAATGAATTGGTGGACAGATTACGACACATTGCCATGTCAACAGAGACTGGAAACAGAGTCCATAGCAATGAAATACTAAGTATCGTGGAGGAACTGAGAGAGGCTGGTTACATAAAAGGATCGGGGAACAGCAGGTTTAAGGCATTATTATAATGACTATTGACAAGTTTGGACGTAGTAGCCGAAAATCCCGAGGTGAGGCCGTCAAAGGTCCCAAGGGAGAGGGTTTCAATTTAACGCCCGACGGTGATTACGATATACAAAATAAGCGATTATGTAATTTAAAAAGACCTGCAGAGGATAACGACGCGGTGACTAAAAGATTTATGTGTGACAATACCTTAATTTTAGATGAAAAAAAAGAGTATTTTGACGCTAATAAATGTGTTATTCGACATGTAAAATCACCACAAAATTCTGATGATGCTGCCACAAAATTTTACGTAGACTACAAATGTATTCCTTTTACAGGAGAACATTATATCTTAGGAAACAAAATACTAAGAGACGTGCGAGACGGTGAACAAGAATATGACGCTGTAAACTTAAGGATGTTAAAAAAATCATTAATGCTGGTAGATAACACTTTTTATGATTGTCAGTCAAAACAAATAAAAAATTGCGCGGATCCTACAGATTTTCAAGACGTATTAAACTTAAATTATATTGTAAGACTATTGAGTAAAGTTTTATTTGACATTTACAATACCTTAGGAGCTCCAATACAGACAGACAAGGACACGTGGGTAAGATTAAATGTTATCAATAAATACTTTTTAGACGAAAATACACGACAATTTCGTAATAAAGATGATCCCTATGAAGAGGAATTAATTGAAGACACAGACCCTTTCCCCAGTTTCCTGAGGACGGGATCCGGTTTAAAAACACATTAACTGGCAAACACTAATTAGTCTACACCGATCCACTCAACATGCGGGTTGTTTTATTGATTTTTCTACCTCTTGCCTCGTGCAACAAGTCGGTAGATTTTCTAACTTATTACGGGTATTTGGAGAAAAACGCTTTGACACAAAACATTACTTCTGCAGTAAGACAATTTCAAGAGTACTTTCGTCTTGAACCAACGGGAGTGTTTGATAACGATACATTAGCCCTCATGGGAACGCCTAGATGCGGCCATCGCGACAATATATTACCATTCTCAGCTTTACCCAATAGAAAGTGGAACACTACAGAAATAACCTGGTATCAATACGGCCCTTCTCAACACCCCGACCTGATACAGAAAGCTTTTGACGTATGGGCTAAACACGCGAATTTAACATTTAAAAAAAACATAAATAATCCCACAATAATCATATCATTTTCAACATCTAGAAAACATGTATTCTACTCGAGACAGGACAATTGTCCCTATGATTTTGATGGTCCAGGCTTAGTTTTGGCTCACGGGTATTTACCTCATATCGGCTATAACCAAACGGACATACACTTTGATTCGGAAGAAAACTGGGATTTTACTATGAATTTACCACGAAATGGAAAAATTTCATTTTATTTAACATTGATTCATGAAATTGGACATGCCCTTGGTTTGGATCATTCAGGTGATGATAAATCAGTAATGTTCCCTTTCAACAGGGACCCTACAGGGATTGTTGACTTTAACGAATACGAGCTTGGCAATGATGACAGACTCGCTATGGAGTTTCTGTACGGCAGGCCCACTAAGACATTTGCAACCATTCCAAAAATGAATACAACAACATCCACAACAACTACAACAACAACCACTACCACACCAAGCAGTACAGCACCTGAGACACCACCCGAGATATTTGAAAAACGCGATATTTGCGAATTAAAAGATCAGATTGATATGTTTGTTATTGTAAACAAAAGGATATTTGCTTTCTTTAGAGACTATGTATGGATTATTAGTTTAAATCCTACAGAGAGAATTCCTGAGGACTTAACACGGCCAAGAAGAATATCACACTGGCTTAAATTTTTACCGCAAAACTTTACTGAAATATCTGCCATTTACCAGAGGCCTAACGGGGAAATTGCTCTTTTTTTTGGCAATGATGTATTTTTATTCAGATACCCTTCACTGTCCTTGATTACAGTGTATAATGTCAATAACATAGCTGGTAGAATGGTACATAAAGTAAACGCGGCCTTTGCAACTAACACGGGAAAGAGCTACATGATTATTGATGATTGGTATCTGATTGAAATTAACGAGTGCGACTTTACTGGTACATTTATGGGAATGGTCTCGTCTACGCTTTACGGTATCCCTGCCCACAGTCACGGTGCTTTTAGGTATATAAACGGGATGATTTACTTTATAACTGACAGTGGGGTCTTGGAGTACAGCGATTTTACTAACTCGGTATCTCGCACGTTGCCTGACGTGTTTGAAGCTTTAAAAATACCGTGTATACGCGAGACTCTATTAACTAAACTTTACGAAGTGATTAAATATTTACAATAAAATGGCTAACACAAGAAGGAAACCTCTCAGATGTAAGCAAGCGGTTGTGCGAGGCGGAGGTATTGTTTCATCTGTTATTAATAAGGCTATAGACCTCCTACCTATCGAATTACATTTAAGAACACCAACCTTAAAACCATATCGGTATTGCGGGCCCGGCACGAAATTAAAAGAGAGATTAGCTAGAGGTGACAAAGGAATAAACGGGCTAGACGAAGCTTGTAAACAACACGATATAGCATACTCGCGGTACTCCGACAACGAGCGGCGAAGGCAAGCTGACAAAGAGTTGGCAGAGCGCGCTTGGCAGAGGTTTAAAGCATCAGACGCATCTTTGGGCGAAAAAGCAGCATCCTGGTTAGTCACTACAGCAATGAAGGCCAAGACTAAATTGGGGGGAGGTCGTAAAAAGAAACGACCCACTAAACGTCCTAAAGGTAGAGGTTTATATCTTAGACCCTATAAAAAGCAAGGGGCCGGCAAGAGGAAGAAAAGGCAAACGAAAAAAAAAGCATCTCGATACCAATAAAACCACTGACAAATTACGATATAATCAAATACGCGAGATTATTAAAAATTCCAAACTTTAGAGGAGTTTACATGAGGGATAGTTTACCAAAACGCTCGAGAAAGTGTGAATCTGCTATAGTTAACTTGGACAGTACAACCGGCTCAGGCACGCACTGGGTATGTTACAGGAAGATTAATAAGAAAGCCTATTATTATGACAGTTTTGGCAATTTAAGGCCACCACCAGAAATAACACGATATTTGGCGGGATGTGAACTCTACTATAATTACGAGAGACAACAGAATTTTGATACAGTGGTGTGTGGTCATTTGTGCTTACATTTTCTCTGCAGTAATGTTCTGCCTCACGGGAACAACTAGTATACTATCCCACGAGCTAGCATTTCCCATAGATGTTAGCAAGGGTGAATGGGAGCTAGGTTTAATTGAACTGACAACTTATAATTCTATTCCAAACATTGAAAAAGACAATAATGATAAGTTTTACTACGGTGAAAATAACAGCATTACAATCCCTGAAGGATCTTACGAGATTGAAGATATACAGACATATATACAATCTCAACTGCCAAAAGAAACCAAGTTTACATTAAAACCAAATAACAACACTTTAAAGGCTACGATATGTTGTTCTCAAAAAATTGATTTTACTAAAGAACATTCATTGGGAACACTCTTGGGTTACAAAAAACAAATATACGAGGCTAATAAACAACATGTTTCCGAACTGCCTGTAGATATAATTAAAGTTAATTCTATACGGGTAGAATGTAATATCACACGCGGGTCGTACCTAAATGGAGTTGAGGGTCATGTGATACACGAATTCTACCCGGCCGAACCACCGGGCTATAAAATAGTTGAGCTCCCGAGAAACGTGATTTATTTACCGGTAATAAGTCAAAGGATCAATACCTTAACAATCTCTCTCAAAGATCAAGACGGAAATCTTGTTAATTTTCGCGGAGAAAGAATCTCGGTTAGATTACATCTAAGGCAAAGCAATGGGGCTACTATTTAATTCCAGCCCAACAGTTCAACAAGCCAGTAGTCTTCAGAAAGCAAAGGTGTTAACTTGTAAGAATATAAAGTTTCTCCGTTCCCTCGGGTTTAAAGTTGTAAAAAATGGCTCTTTTAGAAATTGACAATCACGCTAATTACGATGATTTGATAACAGGAATGGAATTCCATGCTCATCTACCATACGCTAATACAACTTATAATAATAATGATGAAATAAGAATACCGATATTACAACAGGACATTATAACTGCGCCTTTTGAAAGCTTTATTGTGATTCACGGTAAAGTTAGCGCTAAAAAAGCGAACGATACTGCTCTGAATGTATCCTTTGTAAATAACGCAGTGGCTTTTATGTTTGAAGAAATCCGCTACGAGATTTGTGGCAAGGAAATTGATAGGACGAGAAATGTCGGCATTAGTACTACTTTAAAAAATATTTTATCCATTCGCTCGGAAGAAACAAATATATTGAAAAACGCGTGTTGGAAAAGCCCCGGGGTATCTGAACAGGTGACAGATTTTATATATTCGATCCCGCCAAAACTCTGGTTAGGGTCTGCCGAAGATTATAGAAAGGTTTTAGTAAACGTCAAACAAGAATTAATATTTTTACGCTCGGCTTCGGATATTAACGCTGTAAAAACTACAGAGGCTGGTACTTTAACATTAACAATTGACAAAATCTACTGGCGTATACCTCATATTACAGTCAACGACGCCTGTAAACTAAAATTGTACAAGTTTATTGAGAAAGACCCCGCAATACATGTTCCCTTCCGTCAGTGGGACATGATTGAATACCCGAACCTACCAAGAACAGACACATTATCTTGGACACTAAAAACATCTAACCAAACAGAAAAACCCCGGTATGTTGTTCTCGCCTTTCAGACAGACAGAAAGAATGATTTAACAAAAGATATGTCACTATTTGATGCCTGCGAAATAACTGATGTAAAGCTTTATTTAAATTCAAACTTTTATCCTTATGATAATATTCGTGGGAACACAGCCTTGTTCTATGACATGTATGCTACATTCCAAAATTCGTATTACGGACGAATCGGGTCACCGATATTAAACTTTGATGATTTTAAAACAAAATGCCCTCTGTACGTAATTGATTGTTCAAAGCAGGACGATACTATTAAGACTGGCCCCGTAGATGTAAGGCTTGAGATTCAAGCTAAAACAGTAATTCCAGCTAATACTTGGGCATACTGCCTCATAATCCACGACTGTCACTACACATACACACCAATCACGGGAGATGTCAGGAAAATCTCGAGTTAGTTTCTCCGACCCGGTAGTTACAAAAATATACATTCTACCCACAGAAGAAGACAGGAAATCAGATTGGGAACAGTTAGCAAGGGACAGAACCAGATTTTTAAGACGTATTAAACTGACACAAGAGAAAATCTCCAATGTAATTTTTAAAAAGTGGACCCTCCGGGTCCAACACTTGGAATGTATGTACAAAGGGGGGTCAGTCAACTGACCCCCCTTGGGGCGGGGTGGGGAAGGGGTAAAAAAGTACATTTATATAAATAAAATAGATATCTAATCAGTCTGTAGTTAGCGTTCAGCGAGTAAACATGAATTATTTTGGTTGGATTAAAATTGAATATTACAAAGAAGGAGTTTTAATTAAAAAGGATATTTTAGACAGTTATAAATTTAATAGCGTCGAGGAAAAATTTCAATTGCCCACGGGGGCTGATAGCATTATAGTTAAATGGCGTACAGAATTAAACTACAGTGATTATGAAAATTCAGAGGAATCTGACTGAAACTATGGAAGAATTTATAGTCATTCCCAAAGGTAAAGAACCTATAGATTTAATGACTGGTGTATTTTTAAAGTCAGTCCATTTCTTGGACCCTGAGCTCACCAAGTGCGTAGTATCGGGTATTTTTAAAAACAGGGACAATAGTCTGGGTGTATTAATTAAAGGGAGAAAAGGTATTGTATTTTGGAGTTACGACTCGTTTTGCCAGCTAATTGACAGGTTTAACGAAGTGACGTTAGCTCTCTTGAGTAAAAATCAGTGTTTAATATCTATAGAGTCTGGAGCTAATATTAAACTGACACATATTTTTGGCCTCCAGTACGTCTGTGTCTCTGATGGAGTACACTCCTTAGCACTAAACTTTAATGAATGGGATCAACTTGTGAAAAATATTCCTTTAATCGGTCGCGAGATTTTGCAATTATTTTATATTGAGGATATTATACAAGTTTTTTTTAATCAGGTTTCAACCGGTGCTGAAACCTGTACAGATCAATTGCCACCTCACATAGCCGAGCGACTTTATCAGGAAATTTTATTATGGAAGCAATAGTGGAGTTTCACGCGTTTAAAGACAATTCTAATAGATTTATTATTAAAGAATTTGCTATAGTTGGGAGGTCGTATAGAACACAGATTGTGTTCCGACCTCCATACTGTTTTAATTTGTTGAATAGTAAAATGCAGAGAACAGCTCGCTGGCTGACTCGTCATTATCACCACATAAAATGGAATGAAGGTGAGGTACATTACAGCGAAGAGCTTTTATGCTCACTCTGTAAACCTTTTGAAACTATTTATACAAAAGGTTTGGAAAAGGCTCAATTCCTTCGGGAATTTCACCCTAATGTTAAAGAAATAAATATTGTAAATAGTAGCGATAGTTATGAACTTGTAGATTGTATTGTACATGGAAATAAAAATGAAAACTGCGCTTTAAAGTCCGCAAAGTACTACGCTCGAGAAATATTTTCGAGTGGGGCCTAATAAAAATAAGGCCCGGCAGTCGCTCATCTAACAGGTCGGCGTAAAACCCGTAATTCCAGGGATGTGGGGAGGTCTGGTTAAACCCTATAAAGCATTGTGCTTTCCTCCGACTGTCAGGGAAAAACGGATGGAAAAGCGCAACAAAAAAAAATATAAAAAGTAAAAATTCTCTGTCTATTTTCTAGGCTAAAATGAACGGACACAGTCTCAGTAAATAGCCTAACGGAATAAACAGAGAACAAAAAAAATATAAAAATCGGAGGCAGCATTTTTAATGGATTGGCTGTCACGAATCACTGCGTTGGTTGGGGCAGTGATTAAAAAACATAGTGTTACATACCTCATAAAGAGAAATCCATCCAACCGGTGGAGAACACACAATCACAATCCAAACAGCGGTAGTCCAGCTTCCACGAGTAGCGGAGCTGGACCTGAAGGATGGAGTTGCGTGGATAGTGATACCACACTTTTAAATGTGGCGTCACTTCCACGCAGTGCTCGTCATCGCACCACCCGTACCTCCAAAACGGCTCAAAAGAGGAGCACATTAACGTGAAGTCCGCGCAGTGTGATGACATGGTGAAGACTGGCCGTTTTGCCAGTAAAACTACCGGGGGTGTTAAGTCAAGCATAGCTCATGCGGGTTACGTAAAAACTACATTAGCCATTTTACCGTGACGGTTTTCAACTTACAGTAATCCTCGTGCTCGCACGGTTCCGGAGGCGGTTGGGTGTTGTAATCCTCCGGGTCCAAGTAAATACACCGGCAGCACAAATCCCACCCCCGACCCTCAAAAATTACCAACATCGTGCACGAGCACAATTTCTCACACGACTCGCACAGACTATAAACTTCAACCATCGCGACTAAGTGGAGACTAACTAACCGACTCTAGGAACCCGGCGCTAGCCCGCATAACGACAGGTGGATTAAAAAACGGGTTTTTACAGTAAAACGCTTTTGATGTAATTGTACTCACCTAGTCGTAGTAATCTTCAATGGATCTGAGGACCTTCGCAGTCCAAGCCTCTTCCGTTACGTTTGCCTCAAAGTCGAGGCAGTAGCAGCGGATGAGGATTGGATATATTCTCTTTCGCTTCCAGCAGGCAATACACCTTTGGAGCGGAGGTCGAGGCTCAGCAAGAGAATAACCTACCGACTCCACCTTCGTGTACCTCTTCTGATTTACCAACTCGTCTCCCTGTAACATAAAACAAGAATAAAACAACAATAATAACTAATAAAGGATTTGCTTACCTTTCATTACTTTAAACTTACCCAGTAGCACTCTGAACAAGTCTCTAATAAGTTGTATTCAAAATAATGAAAATGCTGTTTTAAAATCCAGCAATGGTTGTGGTGTTCTGATATTAGTAATTGTTTGATTAAAAATGGTACGTCTAAATTTTGAATTTGGAAAAGTCTAGGGTTATCTAAACAGATTTGCTGAAGGCAAAGCTGAGTTAGGCTAGGCAGAGTGTTCATCATGAAGTGAGAGAGGAGCACAGTGTGGGGGCGGTGCGTACATAGTTTGTGGGCGGGGAGCACAGAATATGCGGGCGCTGATTGGTTGGTTGATTAAAGCAGTGCTGGAAGGGATTTTGCGTATAAATACGGGTCTCTGACCTGGTATCATTGTACTATGCACATTACAGTGTTTATAACAGTAGTGATGTTGTTACAAGTTTTAGCTCTCGTGTGTCTTCGCTTGGTGATTGGTTTCGACCAGGATGAGAACATCCCGCCCAATAATCAGGTAATCAAAGTCTCTTGCAATTTCACTATAGATTTACCCACTATAGATTTAGTAGTTTACTTAGTTATTAATTGTTTTCAGGATCTACCGGCTACTACCTCACGAGATGAACAAACACTTAGTCGAGATATGTTTTTTGCGGATGATCTCGACGTGCTATCTATTCGTGCAGTGAGTTTTTTATTTTTATTTATAGGTAGTCTCATATATAGCGATAGTTCAAAGGGGGGTTTAACGATAGATCCCCCTTTGGAGAGTATATTTAACGCGTTTGTTTTTTTGTTTTCAGAGCGGGTCTCACATATCCTTGAGCGGGTCTCACATATCCTTGAGCGACATATCTCAGCGTGTGTCACAACAGGTAGGAATTATCGAGTAATTCTTTTAAATGTTTTTTAGTAATTTTTTATAATTTGATACGGGATTAACAATTATTGTCTTCTTTACAGAGCGGTTCGAGCGGGTCATCTGGGTTGCGATCTATCACTCAGGTGTGTTTTTTATTTATGCTTTATTATTATTATATCTATCTTTTAAGAGTGTTGTTTATACATGTTTTTCTCTATATTCTAGGAAGAATATAACGGAAGAATAACACAGATGTTAAGATTGTCTGGCGAGTCTGGGATTTATATCGAGACCTCGCGGACCTTCCTCGATGACGGCAGTTTATTGACCAGAAATAGGTTTATGGTTAGTATTGGGTTATTATCTGTATTTTGCTCACTTGTGATTTTTTTCTATTTGTCGTAATTTTAATAATTTTGTTACAGGACGATATTGCCGGTCTGAGTCCTGAAGCTAGGGAGTCCATCTCTCGCGGGCTAGAAAATGTAAGTCTAAATTTTATTTTTATTTGTCTGTTGCAGTATGATCTTGGTGTAAGTCCCGAGCTTGTAGAGGCTAGCATGCGAGCATTGGGAACTGTAAGTTTTAACTTGTATTTCATAATTAATTGATATAGACCAGGTTCATTAATGTAAACTGTATGAGATTGATAATTCAAAGGGAGTCCCGAATCGGGACTCCCTTGTGGCGGGGTGGGGAAGGGGGGTTCACCTAGTACTTCTGGTTCTGTTTTCTCAAACTCTAATATTTTTTTTCAGTGGGAGAGGCCTGCGTCTCCAATCAGGCGGACCATGCCTAACATTCTGAGACGTACCAGGGAGACACAATCTCTACCAAACACTACAAGAGTACTCCCCTGCTGGATGACTGTCAGGAGTAGTGAACCTCCACAGAATAATATTGTAAGTAACTACTTTAGAATCGTTATTAGATAGGTGGGACCCATCTTGGGTCCCACCTTCTTCCGGTTGAGTTGACTTGTATATTTCATTGATTTTTAGGTTTTAATAATATTTTAATTATTTACAGGTGAGGGAGGCAGCAGCAGCTTGTAGTTCAAGTGCTACGATACGGCCCGATACGCCAGCTCCTGTCTTACCGTTTGCCGATCAAACGGTTAGTACGATTAGCCGTAATGATAGTTTTTGTTTAGTCGTGCTTTTAGTAGTGCTTTTAGTAGTGATGTTAATTCTATCTTGTTTTTTTTCAGAGGCGGGTTTTAACCAATGCTAGAGATGCGGGTGTGGATGAATGCGGAATATACCCGGATGGAGACCCTCGCATCGGGCGTGGTTTCCGTCTACAGGTAAATGTTTATGTCTTTTTGTTTCTATCTTTTATTTTTATGTCATATGTAAACTACTGTTGGTTACACCTTAATGCTCTTATCAGGAGCGAGAGGAGGAGGAGGAAGACGTGTTTGCGTTTCACCCGACCGTTGAGGCACGGATTAGAGCTTCAAGAGCCTCCAGACATTCGGTAATTTTATTTTTGATATATTTTGTTGTATGTTGTTTTTTTTTACTGAATTATATCTTACTGTGTAATTGATTGTTTGTTTTTACAGTCAATACCAGAGGTCCGCATTGCCGCCTTGGAAGAGCGTATGAACCGCGCCGAAAGTTCTGCGCCCACACGACCACCATCTAGACGAGTTGAACCTGTTGTAAGTATCTCTATCGGGGATAGGGTTTAATTTTGTTTTGTGAACTTGTGTTATATTTAATTTGTAATGTTTCAGAATTTACGGTGTGAGGAGCGGATGCCCGCGGCCGATCCCCCAGCGTGCAGTGTCTGCCATAGAGAGGAAGGCATTATGCGGCTGAGGAGGCGAATGTTTGAGATGGTAAGATAACTGAGGGTATTGTGTTTTTACAGACTTAGCTTACACTGTGTGTTTTTACAGGCTTATCTTACTGTATTATTAATACTTACCTGGTGTGTTTTTACAGGCCTATCTTACTGTATTATTAATACTTACCTTGTGTGGTTTTACAGCAGAGAGGATCAAACACTACCTCGGAGGTTCATGTAATGGTGGCTCGTCTGGCTACGGTGAGAACAGAGCTGGGCGAGGCGCTGGCTTTGGCGAGGAATGTCCTCGAAGACACCGCAGACCACCAAGTGCGAGAGGTTGCTCCAGCCGTCTGGGAGGATATCCGCGCCACTATGGAGAGGATCCTCGCTTACAACGACCGGCGGATGGACAACTTAATCACACGAGGCATGCCACCACCCACAGAACAGCCGAGGTACGTCGTGTGTCATATTTGCCTTGATGCGTTACCGACAATGGCGCTATCTTGTGGGCATACATTATGCCCGGCCTGCAGTCGTCGGGTGACGTGTTGCCCCTTCTGTCGAAGTGTCGTGAGCGGCCGCACAAGACTATTTTTTGATCAGTGATGTTTGTGTTCAAGTGTAAATTATTTAAAAGTGTTAGTTTTAATTCTCATGTATTTAATTGTTTTACCAGGCTAACATATCCTTACACCATTAATCTCACTCTCTAGTCTTGTTCTTTTGGTTAGAGTATTGTTTGCTACCTCTATTACCTTCATCATAACTTGTAGCTCTGCTTTGACTTGTGTAGTTTGGGTGTATAAAGTTTTAAAGTCTTGAACTGTATTACAAATGTTTAAAGTATTGAACTGTTAATTTTACTGTATAAAGTTTTAAAGTCTTGAACTGTTAATTTTACTGTATAAAGTTTTAAAGTCTTGAACTGTATTACAAATGTTTAAAGTATTGAACTGTTTGGTGTGTCAGATATTTTAAAGTCTTGAACTGTGTGAAGTGAAGTCAATAAATTAATTATTCACCACACTCTGTGTCTTGATTACCTGGGGTGGGCTCTGAGGTGTGACGCGCGGGCGCTGAGGCGTGACGCGCAGGTCTGCGCAGTCACTCACTCTATATATATTTACTATGTATATTTAATTACTATGCATATATTATTACTATGTATAACACTCTGGGAATTTTCTTAAGTTGGCAATAATTTCCATCATGGCCTCCTCTTTTTGGCGGGACCATGGGCGCAGCCATCTTGGAAAAGGGGTGGGGCTTAATTAGGTCATGTGACCTAATTAGACCAATCAGATGCCAGATTTTAAGCCCATAAGCGCAATGTTAGCGCTATCCTCCTGGGACTCCTACTTGACTAACTTGTTAGAAACCCAATTTCACGTTGAAAGTTAAACATTTGTGGCTGCAAAACACTTAAGTAGCTTACAAGTTGGGTAGAAAGTTATCTACGTCCGGCTCACGAGATACAGCATAGTTTGATTCAAGCGTAAACTGGGTTACGTTGTAGTTTGAAGTTTATAAGGAAATTTAAAATCGCCCATACCAATAAAGTTGTTTGTGTGTTTCCTTATTTTGAAATTCAATTAAAAATTACAATTTATTGATATCATATAAATCTTAAATAAATTTAAACTGACGAGAAAACAGTGATATAGGTGAGAGACTTGGGATGGATAAATGTCTAAAAAGAAAGATTTTTATGGTAAGGAAATTAGTTTAAAATGCGTTATTGGTATTTCTAGATTGCAATAAATTATTATCAGAATATTTAGTTCATGGTCGGAGTTGTATTTTTGTGAAATTAAATTATTTTTGGCTAAAGCGACAGTTCAGTTTTGGCTATAAAACAGTACAGTTTTGAGACTAAACGGACATTTGTCTGGTAGTAACAGAAGAAAAGTGGGGAAGGTAATTTGTTAACTTACAACCGGACAAATTTCTGAGTTTTTTTATATACTAAGAGCTAAGTTAATGTAAGTTTTCTAGCTAGAAAATCACATAGAAAAAATATGATAAATAGTTTTTCTATATTCGGCATTGGATGGAATCTCATTATAAGTAAGAAATAACCAATTGTCTCGGATATGAGATGTAAATTATGAACCTTGTTACAACGACTCATGAAAATGTTGAGCAGATAATTAAGTAACATCTAGAGGGAAGAAAATAAGCTAAAACTCCCGCCTTCATTCACAAAATAATCCAACCTTTACACAGGCTGTTTGCACTAAAAACCCAAAATGTCTGACGTTAATTTGTTTAGGGGATGACATGAAAATTTAATATATACAGTGCCGTATCATCAAAATTTGTGTTATATGTATTATGTTTTATTTACAACTCTTATTCTTTCATAAAGTCATATCCGTTCCAAAATGTTTAACAGAATATAATTTTCAAGTAGTTTTAAAACACAAATTGTGTGGTTCTCCATTTTTGTGTGTAAAATTGCAATTGGGTTGAATAGTTATTTCAACAGACTTGTCAGAGGCAAAGTCTTGCTTGATTGAACACGCTGTGTCAGCACGTGCCTTTTGATCCGTCCTAGTGTGGCTTTTGTGGATATGACATGCTCTTGTCCTTGGCCAGCCAAACATGGGAACTGTGTACACTGTTGTAAATTATTAAATGTTCAATGATTTATTGTATATTTAGTGCTGAAAATATTTAAAACCTCAAGACGATGACAGTGTTTTAGTGATATAGATTTGATAATGGGACAATACTAGTTCCGAAACTATTAATCTTGTAAACTAGTGGATTGGCGACATCAAGGTGTGCAACCTTATTTGTTAAGGAATGATTTATTGTTTCAGGGTATTTTCGAAGTTTTTTACTTTTTTGTAAGCCTTCAGTGGCTTATTTTTGCGAAAGCTTGGTTTGATAAATATCTGTCCATATTGTGGATGAATTATCACCTTTATTCAGTTATAATAGGCTACAAACGAAGTTTCATAAAAAATAATCTGTTTATAGCATTCCAAAGTCAATATCCTCCAGTGAATTTTATTGCTGGAAAGTGGAATATTATCTCGAAGCTATTAATTTGGTAATTTACATTGCTGACTTGAAATACTGTCTTTATCAATGTCAGTTTAATAATTGCAGTCCAAAAACTCGATATGGGCCTTAAACGTAACTTTGCTGTTGGAAAAATAACAAAACAAATTGTCCTATATCTATACTTTTAACATTTTGTACCCAAGTTTGAGGTTACTTATGAAAATCGGCGAGGAATTATTTATAAGTCATTTTAATTAGTTATAATCAGACAATTTACCAATCTCTTAACTACCATCCCGATTCCTTTGTAAGACAAATTTGGCAAATAAAAGGTTTTTCAGGTGAAGTTTGATTACCTTACGTATCTCTATCAACCTTATATCAGTTATACTTTTGTGAAACTACTTGTAAGATAAGTTCAGTTTTGTTTGTTATGTAATGATATAAAAGCATTATTGTTCTAATTATATCCATAGATCCCTATTCCATTATTATATTTATTTAGTTTCTCGTTAATATGTTTAACAGCATTTCCTTTATATTTTATCCACATTCTGTGAAGCATTACTATACAGTAAATCAAAGTATTATTACACATAAATATATGTGCCATAGAAAATTGTTATCTAATATATTGTTTATGAGTAGTGGGTAAACAGCAAAGAGGGGCCGTATTCGGCGCTTTTTCCCCATGTTATTCTTATGGGGATCAGTTTTTGCGCCGACACCAGCTCCCGCCTTACACAAGTTTCCTTGTTAGCCTATACTAACATCCAACCCTTACCTATATTAAATATATTTTCCCAATCCCCATCCCTCCTCTATATTTTTAAAAATTAATTTTCAAATTCAGGCTAAAAAACTATCTTTAGTGTTTATGGTCCGATTTGTCTGCAATTTGGATATGTTATTGTCCTAGGCAAGTGTTTTAATAAATTCCACGTACATATCCCAAATTCACTATTACGGTCAAATTAAAAAATATTTTTGAAAAATACTGCCAATTGCCAACTTCTTTATTTACTGTCCGATTTGTTTAAAATTTAGATATGTTATTGTTGTAGGCAAGTGTTTTAATAAATTCCACCTACATATCCCAAATTCACTATTACGGTCAAATTAGAAAATATTTTTTGAAAAATAGTGCCAATTGCCAACTTCTTTATTAACTGTCTGATTTGTCTTCAATTTGGATATGTTATTGTCCTAGGCAAGTGTTTTAATAAATTTCACTTACATATCCCAAATTCACTATTACGGTCAAATTAAAAAATATTTTTGAAAAATACTGCCAATTGCCAACTTCTTTATTTACTGTCTGATTTATTTAAAATTTGGATATGTTATTGTCCTAGGCAAGTCTTTTAATAAATTCCACTTACATATCCCAAAATTCACTATTACGGTCAAATTAAAAAATATTTTTGAAAAATACTGCCAATTGCCAACTTATTTATTTACTGTCCGATTTGTTTAAAACTTGGATATGTTATTGTCGCAGGCAAGTGTTTTAATAAATTACACTTACATTTCCCAAATTCACTATTACAGTCAAATTAAAAATTATTTTTGAAAAATACTGCCAATTGCCAACTTCTTTATTTACTGTCCGATTTGTTTAAAATTTGGATATGTTATTGTTGTAGGCTAGTGTATATGCACCATCCACATTTTACAAATATTGCGGTTAAATTTTAAAAAATTTGGAAAAATACTGCCAATTGGCAACTTCTTTATTTATGGTCTGATTTGTTTAAAATTTATATATGTCATTATTCTAGGCTAGTACACACCATCCACATTTGACAAATTAACTATAACGGTCAAATTTAAAAAATATTTTGAAAAATATACTAACAATTTCAAACTTCTTTATTTACTGTCTGATTTGATTTATTTTCGGATATGTTATAGCGCTTATATAGGTAACAAGACCACACTACCACACAGTTTATTTATTGTTTATTTTGCTGTAATCCCAAAACTGACTTTGCTGTTTATTGTCCGATTTGCCTACACTTTGGATATTGTCCTAAGCATTTATTGTCTGATTTATTTTCGAATATGTTATAGCCCCCAACTATTTATTATATCTAAAATTACAATATTATTTCCACCCATAATACAGTTGTTTGTTTTGCCGCAACCTAAAAACTAATATTGGTATTTGTGTTTTTACAAAACTATATATTGTAAATTACTACCAACAACTCCTTTATTTACTTTTCGACCTGTTATATCCCCCTATATCTAAATTTACCATATATTTTTTTCCCTTTTAGTGCTGTTTTGTCGTAACCAAACTTTGACTGCAATATATTACTGGCCATTGCATAAGTAAATACCCCATTTCCAAATTCACTATTACGGTTGGATTAAAAAAAATAAATACAAGCTTATTATATACATCCAGCTGATAAGTAATATATATCTACAATTATGGTCAGAACAAATTTTGGATATGTTTTAAGCCAATGCAAAAAATAAATTTTTAAAACCCAAAACAACTAAACACAAAACACCAATCTTTCTTTGTGCTTGTTTGGAGTAGTCTTTATTTTATCCAACTTAATTTTGTAGTTAAAATCAAACTTCCCACATTCTAGCTCCCTTTCCAGTGGTTGGAGACATAAAGGTTACGAATATTTTCAAACTGTACAATATATCTTTTTCTACCCCCATGTTGGACTTGTTTAATAGCGCACCATATTCCAAATCCTCCAGTCTACTACATTCTTTAAATTTAACATTGCCTTTAATATCTTGCATCTCTATGTCTTCTTGTCCATTGTTACGGAAACTTTCTATTTTTGGAATTGCCATAAAATGTTGCGGTTCCGTTAAAGCTTGCAAGTGGCTCGTTGGTAGGTAGGTAAATAATGTCCAAATCACCACCGTATGGCAACACGCTATAACCTTGCCTATTCTTATTTATCTCTATAAATACAGTTTTACAGACACCCTTAACATAGTATACACCCCTCCATCCTTTTCTGCCAACACCCCCACAAACTTGTTTACTACAAACGCATACACTATATAATGTCCATAATGCTCGCAGGAAGTAATCTTTTAATTTATCCTCTCTTTCCCTTCTTTCTTTAGCCAACTGTGCTTCCTCTGCAACAGTATTTTCCACATATTCCAATGTCTTCTAATTCCAGTTTCCTCTCTAAGAAAGGCTTGGAAAGTGGCTCTATTTCTTTAATAGCGTATGGGTACAGTTTATTGGTCCGGCTTCTTAAAACGTAGGGAGTAAGGTTAGGACTTTCCAAATTGATGTGTTTAGGTATAGTGGAGAAAGGTGTATTTGATGTGCCCCCAGATTTGATGTAACACTTATGCTTTACACTTAAGGCATCCTCCTCTATTACCTCTACGTAGTTGGTAAACAGTTAAAGCTAAATGCAGATAGAGCATACTTTATTAACTTTTCCCTTTGTGTACTATCTTTTGGCAGTTTTAGTTGTACTCCAGTTATCTTCCCCCAATATGCATCGTTAAACACTAAACAACAACTGTTTTGTAATTGGCAACTTTCACCCACATCTTATGCAGAGGTACAGCATAGAATGGAGCATTTTGGAAGTACCTTTTGTTGTCTTCTATTAGACTTAAACAATCTCTTAAAGGTTCAAACCCTTTACCAAAACCTCTACAATAGATTGTTGCCTCTAACCTTGCCATTCTCTCTAGCTAGTTTAGACGAGAACGTTTCTTTTAGGTTTACAAAGTTTATTATATGGTTTCCTATACTTTTAATTACTCCAGGGCTTGTAATCTGGCATATAAATTTATTATATATTTTTACCCTGCTATTTACACCGTGTTAAACAGTCTTTACTAACATTATCTACAATAACATTATGGGGGTCCATTCGCCCCCCTGGTAGCAAAAGTTTTCTGTAAGATATTGGCACATTTCCTCTTTATTAAATATTCCAACCAAATCTAGTGTTATATCGAAATCCATAAGATAGTACATTTCTTTTTCCAGATCTTGCAGTATCTTTGGAAGGTCTTCCAACAAATCCTTAATTTTAACATTTGCAAGCTCAATTTTATAGGGAATTGCTATAGGATCATCATACTTTTGTTTAATTTGGTCAATATCTTTCTTTATTATTTGTAACACACCCCCGCTTTGGGAGAATGGTAGTTTGGCCACAACACCATGTCGAGCTAAAGAGAACTTTTTAAATATTCCTCATAAGTAGCTATTAAACGAGCCACATATTTCCTTCTTAACTTTAAATTTATTCCGAACGTCCCCATCACAATCCGTAACATTGGTTATCTTAACCAACATCCGTTATAGATGTTATTTAATTTTGGTTCACCCTCGCAATAGTTTATATTACCTATGTCTGTAAGAAGGTTATTATTACGTAGATTTTCTAATAAAAACCATATACCAAATCTTTCGTTAGTAGGTTTAATACAATTCCCCAATAAATGGCTAACAGAGTACATTTCTTTTATACAAAAGTAGCGGAAACATGTAAACAGGACAGATTACACCATAGGCATATAGAGGTTGTAAATATATGGATATTGTATATAAACACAGGCGAGCGGTAAGTGTAACACGTAAGTGGACACCCACATGCAAATATGGAATACCCCCTATTAATATAATTCCAAATTCGACCAATTAAGTTTATAGTCTCAATATAATTAACATATTAACATTAGTACCCAAATTGTCGAAATTCTAAAATTCTATTCTTAGTCCTTGTATTAGGTTTTGTACTATTAAACCCAACACCCCGTGCAGTAGAGCAATATATGTATTTAATACAGATACGCACATTCTACAAGACCCATACATCTGTTGTATAAGCAGCAGAATAGACGTCTCATTGTGTTGTTGTAAAGTAAAACATAAATGTAAATTGTGCTGGATACAACCGGCCAGATATTAGACAGGAAATGTGTTGGAAGTGTATTGCCAAATAGTAAGACAAACACCACATAGTGCAGCATGTAATCAATCCATTACTATTTAGACAAAGGTCAGTATTGGTACAACATCCGATATATTAGCCAAACCCACAATCAAACTTGGAAAAAAAACAGTAAAAGATAAATATTATAGTAACAGAAATAGTAAGAGTATAAGGACATAGTAATATTTAAAGTTCATAAAACAACACAAATGCAGAGACACAATAACACACTCCAACACATTTGGACACAGGCACAGATACTGGTTTACATCCATTTAACACAACTTTACACGTTCTGTCAACCGACACAAAAATAGTTTGTAAATTGTGTAAGAAATATATGTAATATAAACAAATTTAACACAATCATAACATTGTGGACAATGTTGTGATTGTGTTAAATTTGTTTATATTACATATATTTCTTACACAATTTACAAACTATTTTTGTGTCGGTTGACAGAACGTGTAAAGTTGTGTTAAATGGATGTAAACCAGTATCTGTGCCTGTGTCCAAATGTGTTGGAGTGTGTTATTGTGTCTCTGCATTTGTGTTGTTTTATAAACTTTAAATATTACTATGTCCTTATACTCTTACTATTTCTGTTACTATAATATTTATCTTTTACTGTTTGTTTTCCAAGTTTGATTGTGGGTTTGGCTAATATATCGGATGTTGTACCAATACTGACCTTTGTCTAAATAGTAATGGATTGATTACATGCTGCACTATGTGGTGTTTGTCTTACTATTTGGCAATACACTTCCAACACATTTCCTGTCTAATATCTGGCCGGTTGTATCCAGCACAATTTACATTTATGTTTTACTTTACAACAACACAATGAGACGTCTATTCTGCTGCTTATACAACAGATGTATGGGTCTTGTAGAATGTGCGTATCTGTATTAAATACATATATTGCTCTACTGCACGGGGTGTTGGGTTTAATAGTACAAAACCTAATACAAGGACTAAGAATAGAATTATAGAATTTCGACAATTTGGGTACTAATGTTAATATGTTAATTATATTGAGACTATAAACTTAATTGGTCGAATTTGGAATTATATTAATAGTGGGTATTCCATATTTGCATGTGGGTGTCCACTTACGTGTTACACTTACCGCTCGCCTGTGTTTATATACAATATCCATATATTTACAACTTCTATATGCCTATGGTGTAATCTGTCCTGTTTACATGTTTCCGCTACTTTTGTATAAAAGAAATGTACTCTGTTAGCCATTTATTGGGGAATTGTATTAAACCTACTAACGAAAGATTTGGTATATGGTTTTTATTAGAAAATCTACGTAATAATAACCTTCTTACAGACATAGGTAATATAAACTATTGCGAGGGTGAACCAAAATTAAATAACATCTATAACGGATGTTGGTTAAGATAACCAATGTTACGGATTGTGATGGGGACGTTCGGAATAAATTTAAAGTTAAGAAGGAAATATGTGGCTCGTTTAATAGCTACTTATGAGGAATATTTAAAAAGTTCTCTTTAGCTCGACATGGTGTTGTGGCCAAACTACCATTCTCCCAAAGCGGGGGTGTGTTACAAATAATAAAGAAAGATATTGACCAAATTAAACAAAAGTATGATGATCCTATAGCAATTCCCTATAAAATTGAGCTTGCAAATGTTAAAATTAAGGATTTGTTGGAAGACCTTCCAAAGATACTGCAAGATCTGGAAAAAGAAATGTACTATCTTATGGATTTCGATATAACACTAGATTTGGTTGGAATATTTAATAAAGAGGAAATGTGCCAATATCTTACAGAAAACTTTTGCTACCAGGGGGGCGAATGGACCCCCATAATGTTATTGTAGATAATGTTAGTAAAGACTGTTTAACATGGTGTAAATAGCAGGGTAAAAATATATAATAAATTTATATGCCAGATTACAAGCCCTGGAGTAATTAAAAGTATAGGAAACCATATAATAAACTTTGTAAACCTAAAAGAAACGTTCTCGTCTAAACTAGCTAGAGAGAATGGCAAGGTTAGAGGCAACAATCTATTGTAGAGGTTTTGGTAAAGGGTTTGAACCTTTAAGAGATTGTTTAAGTCTAATAGAAGACAACAAAAGGTACTTCCAAAATGCTCCATTCTATGCTGTACCTCTGCATAAGATGTGGGTGAAAGTTGCCAATTACAAAACAGTTGTTGTTTAGTGTTTAACGATGCATATTGGGGGAAGATAACTGGAGTACAACTAAAACTGCCAAAAGATAGTACACAAAGGGAAAAGTTAATAAAGTATGCTCTATCTGCATTTAGCTTTAACTGTTTACCAACTACGTAGAGGTAATAGAGGAGGATGCCATAAGTGTAAAGCATAAGTGTTACATCAAATCTGGGGGCACATCAAATACACCTTTCTCCACTATACCTAAACACATCAATTTGGAAAGTCCTAACCTTACTCCCTACGTTTTAAGAAGCCGGACCAATAAACTGTACCCATACACTATTAAAGAAATAGAGCCACTTTCCAAGCCTTTCTTAGAGAGGAAACTGGAATTAGAAGACATTGGAATATGTGGAAAATACTGTTGCAGAGGAAGCACAGTTGGCTAAAGAAAGAAGGGAAAGAGAGGATAAATAAAAGATTACTTCCTGCGAGCATTATGGACATTATATAGTGTATGCGTTTGTAGTAAACAAGTTTGTGGGGGTGTTGGCAGAAAAGGATGGAGGGGTGTATACTATGTTAAGGGTGTCTGTAAAACTGTATTTATAGAGATAAATAAGAATAGGCAAGGTTATAGCGTGTTGCCATACGGTGGTGATTTGGACATTATTTACCTACCTACCAACGAGCCACTTGCAAGCTTTAACGGAACCGCAACATTTTATGGCAATTCCAAAAATAGAAAGTTTCCGTAACAATGGACAAGAAGACATAGAGATGCAAGATATTAAAGGCAATGTTAAATTTAAAGAATGTAGTAGACTGGAGGATTTGGAATATGGTGCGCTATTAAACAAGTCCAACATGGGGGTAGAAAAAGATATATTGTACAGTTTGAAAATATTCGTAACCTTTATGTCTCCAACCACTGGAAAGGGAGCTAGAATGTGGGAAGTTTGATTTTAACTACAAAATTAAGTTGGATAAAATAAAGACTACTCCAAACAAGCACAAAGAAAGATTGGTGTTTTGTGTTTAGTTGTTTTGGGTTTTAAAAATTTATTTTTTGCATTGGCTTAAAACATATCCAAAATTTGTTCTGACCATAATTGTAGATATATATTACTTATCAGCTGGATGTATATAATAAGCTTGTATTTATTTTTTTTAATCCAACCGTAATAGTGAATTTGGAAATGGGGTATTTACTTATGCAATGGCCAGTAATATATTGCAGTCAAAGTTTGGTTACGACAAAACAGCACTAAAAGGGAAAAAAATATATGGTAAATTTAGATATAGGGGGATATAACAGGTCGAAAAGTAAATAAAGGAGTTGTTGGTAGTAATTTACAATATAATAGTTTTGTAAAAACACAAATACCAATATTAGTTTTTAGGTTGCGGCAAAACAAACAACTGTATTATGGGTGGAAATAATATTGTAATTTTAGATATAATAGTTGGGGGCTATAACATATTCGAAAATAAATCAGACAATAAATGCTTAGGACAATATCCAAAGTGTAGGCAAATCGGACAATAAACAGCAAAGTCAGTTTTGGGATTACAGCAAAATAAACAATAAATAAACTGTGTGGTAGTGTGGTCTTGTTACCTATATAAGCGCTATAACATATCCGAAAATAAATCAAATCAGACAGTAAATAAAGAAGTTTGAAATTGTTAGTATATTTTTCAAAATATTTTTTAAATTTGACCGTTATAGTTAATTTGTCAAATGTGGATGGTGTGTACTAGCCTAGAATAATGACATATATAAATTTTAAACAAATCAGACCATAAATAAAGAAGTTGCCAATTGGCAGTATTTTTCCAATTTTTTTAAAATTTAACCGCAATATTTGTAAAATGTGGATGGTGCATATACACTAGCCTACAACAATAACATATCCAAATTTTAAACAAATCGGACAGTAAATAAAGAAGTTGGCAATTGGCAGTATTTTTCAAAAATAGTTTTTAATTTGACTGTAATAGTGAATTTGGGAAATGTAAGTGTAATTTATTAAAACACTTGCCTGCGACAATAACATATCCAAGTTTTAAACAAATCGGACAGTAAATAAATAAGTTGGCAATTGGCAGTATTTTTCAAAAATATTTTTTAATTTGACCGTAATAGTGAATTTTGGGATATGTAAGTGGAATTTATTAAAAGACTTGCCTAGGACAATAACATATCCAAATTTTAAATAAATCAGACAGTAAATAAAGAAGTTGGCAATTGGCAGTATTTTTCAAAAATATTTTTTAATTTGACCGTAATAGTGAATTTGGGATATGTAAGTGAAATTTATTAAAACACTTGCCTAGGACAATAACATATCCAAATTGAAGACAAATCAGACAGTTAATAAAGAAGTTGGCAATTGGCACTATTTTTCAAAAAATATTTTCTAATTTGACCGTAATAGTGAATTTGGGATATGTAGGTGGAATTTATTAAAACACTTGCCTACAACAATAACATATCTAAATTTTAAACAAATCGGACAGTAAATAAAGAAGTTGGCAATTGGCAGTATTTTTCAAAAATATTTTTTAATTTGACCGTAATAGTGAATTTGGGATATGTACGTGGAATTTATTAAAACACTTGCCTAGGACAATAACATATCCAAATTGAAGACAAATCGGACAGTAAATAAAGAAGTTGGCAATTGGCAGTATTTTTCAAAAATATTTTTAATTCAACCGTAATAGTGAATTTGGGAAATGTAAGTGAAATTTATTAAAACACTTGCCTAGGACAATAACATATCCAAATTGCAGACAAATCGGACCATAAACACTAAAGATAGTTTTTTAGCCTGAATTTGAAAATTAATTTTTAAAAATATAGAGGAGGGATGGGGATTGGGAAAATATATTTAATATAGGTAAGGGTTGGATGTTAGTATAGGCTAACAAGGAAACTTGTGTAAGGCGGGAGCTGGTGTCGGCGCAAAAACTGATCCCCATAAGAATAACATGGGGAAAAAGCGCCGAATACGGCCCCTCTTTGCTGTTTACCCACTACTTTTATGGTACGATCTGTATTAGAAAATATTTTATACAGTTACAATATAAAAATATTTACAATCATACCTTTTATTTATTTTACACAATAACCTAGTAACCCTGGAATTTTTGTGTTTAAACTAAGAAGAGAGGGTAGATTTTAAATAGAGAATGGTTAAAAACATACAGAAACACAATAAAGCGTTCTTTGAAATATTCATAGCAATGTGATTCTGTTAAGTAAATAATTACTGAGCTAGTTTTAGTAAAGAAGGGTATTCGGTCAAAATTTATTACCAGAACGGAAACAATGTATTATGCGTTAACACACTTTCCGGTAAAGTGGAACCTTTGCGTCCGGAATTGCCGTGATAAAACTTTAAATTGTTCACAAAATGAAGTGGATCAAACTTTCATTTCCGGGAGAAACTCAATATAATAATGTAGTGGGCATCAGACATACATATACACATGAAATGATTTAAAACATTTTGTATTTTTATTTCGTAATTTTTTTAGCGTCAGCATTAACTGTAAGAAATGGCAATGGTAGCAATTATGTTTTTTTCTATTGTGGAGAAATATAAAATGATTCCCGGGAAATTCAAATTAAATCAAAATAAGTAAAACACGTATTATTCAGACATATTATACTAGCGATCGCTAATTTCACTCAAGTTGATGGTTCCTGAAGTGTAATTTAAAATTCAAACCAAAGTCCGACTATGGTAGGAATGTTTAGATCTGCACTACTTTTTTAGTACTGTAGTAACATCTTCGGTAACACAGCACATGATTTGGTTAGTTCCAAATTCACCACTCATGCTTATCTCTCGAAAACCGATGAATTTACGTTTTCACACCCTAACTATGTTTAATAAGTTAGGTTTAAAGTTAGTTATGTTTAAAGTTTAATAAATTAAATATTAACTACGTTGATTATTAACTATGTTGCTTCATAAATTAGGGTTTTAAGATTAACAGTTTATACAGAATAAGTAACTCAGTACAGCCACAAGAAGTCAATACATTTGTCCCAGGTTCCGTGTTAAACGGGGCAGTACAAATCAGAGCAATGGCTTGTAAGTGATTTGTGTCTTCTTAGACTTGTTTTCACCCATTTTCTTAAGTAATTTAATTATAAAATAACTGTCCATATATTTATTATTTATATCAGCCGTATACAAAAATCCTGATCATTACTGATTTTAATCTTTAATTTTGGTACTTATTAAATGCAATCGTGGAATAAATAAAATAAATAATGACTTTATTGAGAAAGCATTCATCAAAGTATAACTCTGGTTTACATTACAACTCTTGTCAACATTATACAAAGAAATACAACAACAACAAAAATGAAAATAACAATTAGATATCTAAATGGTCTTGTGCGTTATATTGTATATTATTGTCTTGTATATTATTGTTAATAATATATTGGTCTTGTATATTATTCCAATAGTTTGTTTTACTATACAGGGTGAGTTTAAAATGAATCTCACTCTGATCATTGTTTCCACACTTCCTACTATATTGACTCCGAACCACCGCTGATATTTTTGATTTACTTCAATTTGACTTAGTTCATATTTTCGGCCACGATCTCGGATCCGCCACATTGGATTCAAATATGTTTGTCAAATATAAAGGCGGGGTTGTGACCCGTCACATTGAACTACTTTTTTACGTTGAACACGATTTTGTAATCCATTTTCGACAATTATTATTTATTTTCGAGATATTGGTGGCTAAAAATATTTTTTTAAGGGAGTTTTAAATGCCCCAACCTTAAAACATGTCCCTATTCTCGTCATTACATTAGATAATTACCATTATTTACTACTGATCGTTGTCGAGGGGCTTTTGCATCCCTATGAAAATATTAACATTTTCGGCCGTATTTTTGGTTTTGGAAATTCAAAATTATTAAAGCAGTGGAATTTATCAATTGTATGTTTTGTAACAGCATATTTATTTATATTATTGTGTCTGAAATTGGCTTCGTGTTCATTGAACCTTGTTTTTATTGATATTCTTTTTGTCCTATATACAATTTTTCACATTCATTACATTTTTAATAAAGTTTATTTACTAAAACTAACATAAGACAAACAGAAAATCAATAAATAAAAGACCCAATGAACACTAAGGCTACTCAAGACACAATAATATATATACACATATGCTACTATATAACATGTCATAGATGAAGATCACTGATTTGGTAATCGTAAATTACTAGAGCAAGTTCGAAACCCAAGTCAACTTTATGTTTCAAAATTTAGTTATGAACAACGATACTGACTCTATTCTTAATTCTTCACTAATCTAAATTCTGATTTTATTTGTATATATCTAAAATCTAAAAAAATATTGGATTTCAAACTAAGTTTTAAAACTTTATTAGATGTAGCTAATTTTTTATATTTATTTAGCCTGATGTGTTTGTTTATTTATATTGTAACCCTAATTTTAGTTTTTCGGGAATGTCTAGATAGCTACTTTTCAACTGAAAGGCCTTGTTTAAAGAACAAATTCCTTTTTTTTATTGATGGATTTTATAAGCATTCTCATTTTTAAATCTGTTACACAGGTTAGACACTAATATTTATCTAATGAATAAGTGAGAAAAATATTAACATCAGAACAAATACATTCTTATAAAAATTTTATTTTTACATTTTCCAACAATAAAATGTCATAATTAATGAATGTGTGAAAGAAAAATAACTTATAAACGTTTAATAACAAAATACAACCTACCAAAAGTCATGTTATTTGTTTTAGGTTCTGAGATAAACTGAGCTATTAAATACCGGGGTAGTGGCTTGTAAGCGACTTGCGTTATCCTGGAAATGTTTTTATCCAGTCACTCGTGTAATTCGTTTTACTTACGATGCATTAAGAGGTTTCTAAGATATTATGATTCAAGAGGATAATATTTAGATAACATTTTTCAAAACCATAACTTATTCCTAAATTTTGATGTAAAAAAATGCAAGGTGTCAATTATCTATCAATGTGTTGGTTTTATTACATATTTTAATGCTTAAAAAATATATTTGTATACTTTGTTTACTGTTAAGCATATTTAAACAGTTTTATCCCGATACTACCTTTAACTTAATTTGTATACATTTGTAAAATTAACTTTGTAATAATATATTTTACTTGGCATATGCTATTACTTAATCTGATATTATATTTAATTCGTTTAAATATTTTTTATATTTTTAAATTGTTGAATTTAGTGTAATTTTAATTAAGATGATTACTAAACACAAATTGAGAATATATTAGTTTATGTTTTGTACGTTTAAATACGTGCTATGCAATATTAACATTATAATAATATGTAATTTCCTTAGCAAATTTTATTTTACCATATTGTAAAACTACAAACAAGATAAAGTGATTGAGTATAAATTAAATTATTTTTAACGGAAGTGATAAATGACGCACCAGGCTTTGACCGGCCCGACTTTGGTTGACAGGTTTGATTTAAATATAAACTCAATATAACTCAACCTGTTCACATACAACTAGATGAACTCACTGTTGTAAACGGTGTAAAAGCATCTCATGTAAGTTAAACTATTCTTAAACTAGCTTTGTTAAATCTTATTTTTAAATATATTATAAATAGTATCCTCCAAATTTACTGCTAAATTATGCCTTTACATTATGATAATTGAACTCCATAAAAATAGTGGCGAAGAATCCTATTTTTTTATTGATTCAATATATATTTTATTATGTAGAGAATAATAAATTTACGACACTGAAGAAATACAATGTAATCGTTAATAAAACCTGGCATTAATTATTCTTACAAATCTCAGTTGCAAACAATTATTGCGTGCAATTGAATTCTGCACTTTAAATTGAATAAATGGGGGTGTTAAGTAAATCTTACCCCGAATAGGTAAGTGGATTGGATATGAAATAGAGCATTAATTTAATAGTCTAATAAAGGGTAAAGTTGTAGGCACAGTTGTGTTCACTAGCGCATACTTCACCTAAATTACAATGCACCCGGAAAAGTCAAGTTGAAATATCTTTATTTATAAACAGACTCAAATTGATCAGTACAAAAGTCACAATAACAACTCAAATCATAAAAAAACCTACATTAAAACTAACATAAACTAATTAAATAAATCCTTTCTTCGGTAATCCACATTTACATTCATCAGTGGCTATTGTTTGTCTGTCAATTTAAAGTTCAGAAAATCTCTTACGCAGCAATGGAAAACTAAACAATAACTATTTTCCCCAGGAGTAACCGTGGTTCATTCATGAATTTTAGTTTG
Source organism: Allygus modestus (assembly GCA_963675035.1). Classification (NCBI taxonomy): domain Eukaryota; kingdom Metazoa; phylum Arthropoda; class Insecta; order Hemiptera; family Cicadellidae; genus Allygus; species Allygus modestus. The sequence goes on along the minus strand of OY776111.1, from coordinate 483,517,313 downwards.
GTTGTTGTTATTTATTGTGGTTTATTTATTTTCAGTTAAAACTATTTTAATGAACTATTTATTGTTAAGCTATAATGAATTAGTTAAATGCATAAATATTAGTAATACATTGAAAATGCTATGGTTCTCGTATCATATTTTATACTCAAATTGTATTATATAATTTATCTCTGGATCTAAGAACATATTTTTCTCCGCGTTGAATGTCCTTGAATAAAGAATTAAATTTCAACTTAGTATTTAAAAATGTGTACCGTGAAACATTCAGTTTGAATATTTAAAGTAAGTTATGAAAATTTATAAAACTAACTAAAAATATAAAACTGCAAAAACGCAAACAAGAATATTGCAAATATGCTTATTATATACGTTTATTATTTACAATAATACTGCCTTAATTGTAAAGCATTTCACTTGTGAATTTTATTTAAAGATAAAAACAACTTTAAAAAAGATCAAATATATTATGTAATAAATTTATAATCAAATCAATACCGTTATGTCAAAGTTCTTATCAGGTTTTGGAAATGCCTTCCCTAAAAGCTTTTCTCTTTTAACAGAGTTATTACTAGATAATCATATAAAAGCTTTCTGGAGAGCTTTTGAAATGTTTGTAAAGTAAAGGAAAATTAAGCCTTAATTTTAATTTTGTCACTTGTCCCGTAAGGTCTTTTAACTCATACACAATTTTATACAGGGTGAGTTTTAAATAAGCCCCCCCAATGTTTTATACATTTCTTAAGAAATAAACTCCGGACCACCTCCGATCTTTTTTGACAAACTTATACTTCATTTTGACCTAGTTAATATTTTTGGTCGCAATCTTAGATCCGCAATATTGGATTTAACTATTTATTTTTAAACATAAATTTGGGGTTATGACCCATTGAAATAAATGTTTACAGTGATTACAATGCCGAAATCCGTTTTTGAAAATCATTATTCGTTCTCAAGATATTGGCGAATTAAAACAATGAATTTTAGAGATAGTTTTAAAGGTCTCAACATTAAAACATGCCCATATTCTCATAATTAAATAAAATAATGACCAAAACTACCACCATTCATTGTTGAGCGGTATTTGATTCATTTTTACAAAATTAAAATTTTCGGCTGCCATCTTGGATCCGCCATTTTGGAATAAGATAATGTTTTATTTATAAAGGTAGGGTTGTGACCCATCATTTTCAACTGTTTCCTTACGCTGAAATCAATTCCGCAATCTGTTTTAAAATATCACCATTAATTCTCATGATATTGTCACTTATTGAAATGTTTAACTTAAATAATTCAATATCATGAGAATGAAAGGTTATATTTAAAAACAGATTGCGGTATGGATTTCAGCGTGAAAGAAAAGTTGGAAATGATGGGTCACAAAACTACCTTTACATTTAAAAAATATATTTTATTCCAAAATGGCAGATCCAAGATGGCGGCTAGAAATTTTAATTGGTAAAAATGAAGCAAATGCCGCTCAACAATGATTAGGGGTAGTTCTTGGTCATTATTTGAAGTAATTATAAGAATACGGGCATGTGTTAAGGTTGAGACCTTTAAAACTCTATCTAAAATGAATTATATTAACTCGCCAATATTTTGAAAACGAATAATGATTTTCAAAAAGGGATTTCGGCATTGTGTTCACCATAAAAATTTACTTCTATATGATAGGTCACAACTCCACTTTTACATTTAAAAATAAATAGTTGATTCCAATATGGCGGATCCAAGATAGCGGCCAAGAGTATTAACTAAGTCAAAATGAAGTATAAGTTGGTCACCAATGATCGGGGGTGGTCCGAGGTTGATATCCTAAGAAATGTATAACAAATTAAGGGGGGAGGGTACTCATTTAAAACTCACCATGTATATTAATTAGCTAAGGCATTTCGTTTTCGGCTGTGTTGTTATTTCTCAACCGATTCGGTCAATCGATGAGTCATTTTAAAATGTTTACACTGCAGATTAACAGACAAATATAATACTCAAAAATACCACTTTAGTTTTTAAAATATTGACATTTACAAAATTGCTCCATGATATTTAAATAGGAGAATTTTTTTAAAGTAACTCAGCCTTAGTTTGTGAATACCAGTCAACGTGTGGTCATGGAATTTGTACCAATTTGAATCTAAAACATTTCGATACCCCCCCAAATTGTATATTTATAATTTTCTTTCTTTAAGTTCGTTAAATGATACAAAGAATAAAGTCATAAAATTTCCCCATGTTATTCATAAGGGAGAATTTTGACCAGGAATTCGGCCTTAGTTTGAGGAAACCAGGTGACGAATGGTCACGGTATTTATACCAATTTGAAGTTAAAACATTCTGATACTCCCCAAAATTGTCAGATCTATAATTTTCTCGTTTTAAGTTTGTTAAATGATTCATAATGTAGGTGTCTACATACAATTTTGGTTTGGTTTATAGCATATTTTGTTCTCAACAAACAGCTGATTATAATCCCAACTCGGTGATATTCATTCGACAGCTGATGAGCTCATCAAGCTTTTGATTTATTAGTGAATTTCCTATGGAAAAGTGAACTATTACCATGACTCGAACGGTGAAACGTAAGCCTGGGATCACCATCGAAGTTTCTAACGTAACCCCCGAAACACGTTTTGACGGGTCGCTAACAACTTTGTATATAAAAGTGCATTTTAATAATTTATGATATTTTAATTCAAGTATTTCATTGTTGGTGGTTGTTCCTACAGGGTACTGACGGCCAAACTTAGTATCTTATCCGTCGGATTTTGACGGGCACATCTAGTAGAATTAATGGATTTGACCAATCGAAAAAATTAAGCACACAAATAGATTTAATTGTTCAAACTAAGTTATTATCAGTAAGCATTTATACGCAATTAAAAACAAGAGATCATACAAGCGTGTGTGTAGTAAATGTCATAGTTATATTAAACATGTTAATTAGTACATACAATTTAAATTAATGTTAATTATGTAAAATATTGAAAAACACTAAATTAACATACAATTTCTAGTTCTACAAATATTTTAATTTGGCGCATATTGTGTTGTATGAACTGAAATAAACATGTCGTAATTTATCTCGTACTTTGAATTTTTGTATGTTGTTCTTAATTCATACCTTACTTTATAATAAGTTAGTCACCATTTTAGCTGTATTTTTCTGTCTTTGATCTTTGAAAAAATCTTTACACCTGTCCCCATAGGCCAATAGACTTCTGAGGCGATCTAAAAACAGCGAGTTACCGTTGACTGAAATATTCACATGGGCAATCCAATGGTGACCGCTCGTAAAACGTTTTATAGCAGTCACCCGGGATCAGACCTGAGCTTGACCACGTCTGACTTGAGATGCCAGAGCTCTACCTCTGAGCTACCGCACCCAGTAATGCCATTTACATGGTTGTTAAAATATTGAGTAAAAATAAGAGTAAAAGTAGAACCTCGCTAATCCGTCACCAACGGGACCGAGAGCGTTATCGAAAGGCAAAAAAGGTCGGATTATCAGAGAAACAATTTATTCACGTAATAAAACTCTAGTTTAAACTAAACATATTGCCACTTGGACTGTTGGGCCTATAAAATTCATAGCATGGTTGACAAACTACAAACAAATGTGATATTAACTCATACAACTTTTAAAAATTGAGTTTTGCACAATTTATGATCTTATTTACTGCATAAGAGAATGTACTGCATCAACAGTCCACGGCCTACAGACTTACATCTCCAGTCATAAACAAGGGTCGACATTAACGGAGCGACGACCGGATACGTAAACAAAACGCCGATAAGGATATGGTTGGTGTAAGCGAGGAGCCGGTCCATCAGAGGTCAGACTAACGGGGTCCTACTGTATTAAGATGTGGGTTTTGTTAATACTCTTCAAGTAGTACGAGTATATGATTGTCACACATTCCGCAATGTAACAGTAGTTCTTAGTATTGTGAAACACAACTACACCGGAGTGACAATGTGCAATTGATGAGTGGAATTGAATCGAGGTAATAGGACTAAACTTCCATTACCATAATTACGTCATTAGCTTTTCACCAATCAGTGGGCAGTAGAAGTTGTGGTGGCTTATCAGATCTCATTTAATTGATATTTGGCTTTGTGTCGCATCCGGACCAATTATCTCTACTCATATGAGCCTTAGGCATAACATTGCCTAAACTCCAAGACTCCATCAATTATGGCAATAGATATATTATGGTACAAAATTAATTTTTTACATTAAATATGTTCCTTCACATAATAGTTGTATGGAAAATGACATTTTGTATTTTTAATGATCCATTTTAGAACTTGAGACCTCCAAATATGGTAGTAAAATGTATATTTAGTACTAAATACATTCACTATACCATTATTTCCTTCATTTTGGCATTAATGACGATCTAACACGTGATGGTGATCCAAGTTCCGGCCTTGATAAGGCATTATCAAACTCAGATGTCTAGCATTTGCACTCAATAAAGAAGCACGTCAAATAAACCACATGCATCGGCAACATTAAACACAATACTGACTTGCAAAGAACCTAGCATATATTTGATTGTTTCGGCCTGCCGTACGTTATAGAACGTCGTGGGATTCAAAATGTACAAGTCTTCTGATCCCAATTAAACATTCAAATTAATAATACAACCAAAATACCCAAGTAATTTGATAAATTCCAAAAAGTTCTTCGAGAATTTCCACACAGTAACCGAAATGGTCGCATCAATAACTTTCACGATAGGATTGAAAGAGAAACAATCCCCGCCCTAACAACGGCCCTTGAGGGACTCCCTTACATTCACTGCGGAAATTGACATGTCCCGTGAATTGCTCTGTCAAGCCATTACTGGTAATGACACTATCAATAACGGTGCTATTTACAGTGTCCGAGATAAGGTTTTATTAGTTGACTCCATTACCTACCCTTTTCAACAGAAGTAGAAATGTAAACTTCATTTTATATGCAAAATATACAAAAATGTTTTAATTGACTAAATAATTTATTGGGCTAAAGTTTTTGCTTGTTTGGTTTTTGCTTTATTATTTACCTAAATGTTTTAATACAAAGAGTGAAAAAACAAATATCCTTACTTTTGTTAAATGTTAGGCATTAATAGATTATATACCTTTAAGTTATTATAAATCTCATATTAAATAGTTGCTGACCTTAGTTTTTCGACATTTTAGGTACCAATGGCTTTTTTAAAATAACTGTTGTAAGTGTAAGTAAATTTTAAAATAGAGGCTACAGGGTGAAATAATATTATGTTTCAAAGCACTATAATGGGTGACAAGGATTTTTTTCACACTTTCTTCCCTGAAGACCTCGTATACAAGTTTAAGTAGTTGTTGAGATTTATTGCAAATTGTGGGATTTACTACTAACCCAATTTAAATAATTATTTAAAAATTGTTATCTTTACTTGTAACTAAGCCTGGGTAAAATAGCATGTTAAATTTCATCAATACATTTACATATTTTTTATTTAATTAGGTTAGCAACAAAATACAAATTATTTGCACAAAATAACATGTACAAGGTTTTTTATTAATCTTCTACCTAGTCGGAAAGAGATCTAATAGGTTTTAGATAGCAATTTGTTATAGATATTAGATAAATAAATACAAACATTCTAGAGAAGGGAGGTTTACTTAATATCGTAGGTGTTAGATAAATATATGCTATCTTTAATAAAATAATATGTTCTTCAAGGTAAACTAATCTAAAATTAAACGAGAAAACTAATGACTATGTTCCACATCAATAAACAAATTTTTAAATACGTAGTATTTAAAAGCTTTGATGTTTTACTGAATATTTATGCTCTATGTATTCCAGACAACTATACCAGTTATTTATTTATTTAATATGTAATACGTAAGTTCTATGAAGTAGGTAAAGTCCAGAAATCGACGTCAAATCAAGTATAACTCGTGATATGTTCAAAGCTATCTTGACTTATTCACTGAGCCGGAAAATAGAGAAGTTCCTCCTTTGAAATCAGGAACATTTGAAGATGTATTTCGTCTTATCTCACGTTCGAGTTTCTTTAACTAAATTGTTTTAACATAAATGAAAAAGTATATTATCCATATTACAATATGTATTTTGTTTTATTAACTTGACTTATAAACTCAACTTACCATTTATGCATACATTTTCTAACCGATTTAAAATACATTAAATTATTCTAAATATTCATCAGTTCACCGATTAAAAAAATAAGGAGGTTAAATTATTTTTACAGAAATTCGTCAGCCGCACAGTGTATGTGTGTTGATTCCCATGACCATTTTTGTTACCAAAAGCTTAGTTTAAAATTCCTAGTTAAAAATTCCAAAATAGGATCAATAGTCATAGTTATATTATAGTCACTCTGAAATTTTTAATATGCTGTAATTTTACTGGAGTGAACGTTTTGTCATTCAAATTAAAAATAACTTAATAAACAATTTACAAATATATACTTATATACAGGTTGTAAGCCGTATTTAGTGGTTGTGTCTTTTATATGTAGAATCATACATAGGATCAGTGATCACAAAATATCAGAAAATCGCTAATTTTTTGTCAAAGATATGAATAAGTTTGAATGTAACGAATTTTAAATAAAATCAACTTGACTAAAATCGCCAAATTTAATGTATATTGATTAAGTTTCAGCTAAATTTTTATTTTCGATGGCATTCATCTTTAATGACTGTCATCACTAGGTTTTAAAGTAATTTTAAGTTAGATCTTCACGTACATCAACCCATACCGATGTTACATTAACACCACTAACCTGAGAAACCGTATTTAAACGTCAAAGCTTTGATGTATATTTTAAATGAAATGGACCCACTGTTTAATGCACTTTGCATGGACATCATTGACTTGTTTATTATGCGAATGAGTAAGATATAATGCACTATGTCTTATGCATTGCAATGTTATATTTCAGCTAGCTTGGAGACGTGTCCTAAGCGAGCAATGTTATAATTAAGCTATCTTGGAGACGTGTCCTATGCGAGCAATGTTATATTTCAGCTAGCTTGCCTCTATACACTTGTTTGTATAAGGAATTTCATTTTAGTATAAAACTAAAATTGTAGTTGTCTTATAAAGTGTTGATTTTTTGTTCAACAAAATTTGAAGTTTTAATGTTTATTAAATGTAATATATGTTTATAGTCTTATTTGAAAATTAAATACGGCTTTGTAGACAAATAAGAATTTGAAAACGGCCCAAACCTCTCAATGTAATTTTGGGCACCACGGGAATCGAACCCGTGACCTCTTGCACCAAAATCCAAGATGTTAAACGTTAGGCCTATGAAGCATGTAAGGGAGGAATTGCACTTCTCTTAGTATAAACTGACAATCTTTTAATACAAGCCTCCAAGTTATAGTTTCTAACTACATTCTATAAGTATATTTATTCCCTAGGAATGGAAGAAGGACTGAGATCAACAATTTAATGGAGTCGGTAAATACATGCTCACATGAAATAATTATTCTGACTGATGAAACTAATTTGTCAAGTGATAAAGGCTACTCACATCAGGGCTAGGCATGTGCAATTTCAACGTTTATAGAGAAAATAGATCTTCACTTGGTCTTTGAACTGCCAAAGATACCAGAGGTGGTGTCTTAGTTGCAGCTATTATGATTTAACTTCTACACAGTTTAAGACTGTCCCACACTTCTCGCGAACAGGCCTGGAAATTCGGCCGAACATTCTCCAAAACATTCGGCCGAACATTCTCCAAAACATTCGGCCGAACGTTCTCTAAAACATTCCGTCAATTGTTCACTGAACATTCCGTCCTGTAATCAAAGTTCGTCAAGTTCGCCTTTTATCAGACATTTTGTCAATCAATGTGATGGTTTCAAACATATCCACATTCATATACGATTTATCTATATCTTAACTTGCCTTATCACTTTTTTAATAGGATCAGTCTTTCACGTTATCAGCTGATTTGAATGACACACCTTGGGCGTTTATAACTAACCTTTTTAAACCACAATGAAAAACATCATTTTACCAAACTTATACCACTTAATTTACCACTTCACGCCATTTTGAAAATGCGCCATACATCTATGATGGCCGCTCCTGGCGCCAGTCTTCATCACAAACACACATTAAAATTTTGGTTTGTTTTCAACGATTGTTTCAGAATTACATAGAAACATGAATAGTGGGGTAGCTCCCACACTTCTCATGAATACTCCGAACATTCGGAGTTCAGCCGAATGTTCGGGCGTTCGCGAGAAGTGAGAGACCACCTTTAGGTCATCGGTTAAAAATTTTGAACACCTGTTTGTTACGTAAAGTGACGATTGGGGTGGTATATATTCCACCAAACTCTCCATCTCAAGTAAATTCTTCTTTTAGCGATACAGCTGAAGAAGTGTTCTCTCTTCCCTCAGAAACTCAGTTAACAATTGCGGAGGACTTCAACTTACCGGAAATAATCCCACACATAGATATTCTATCGTACTACAAATGGCATGCTTCTTGCAGGTGACCCAGGTGAATACGGTTTTGAACGCAAGAGGAGTTCTCTTAGATATTTTTATTCTGGCCAGGAGCTTTGTGTGTCTACTTCAGATGATTCTTCGCTAAAGTCTGAAAAATGTCATCCTGCACTTAAATTTGACATTGTGAATGCCAGGTCTTTGCCGATGGGTTCCCCAATATTTGTGCCCAACATTAGAATGTGTGACCTGCTGGAAGTTGAAAATTGCATTTGATACTTGCTTTACCCTCATTTTTACTGTTGGTGATGTAGAGCAATCTTTTACTGATTTATGCATTAATCTAAGAAATACAATCATTGATAATTGTCCATTAGGAAGACTAGGTCGAGGAAACTTTCCCTTTTGGTTCTATGATGAGCTCAGACGACTAGTCGTTAAGGATAAACAGCTCCATAAAGACTATAAAAGAACAGATAGTCCATCAATTTTCGTAAGATATAAAGAGGTCTGCAGGCAAAGTAAAATCCTATCCTGTAAATTCCATCGTCTCCTCTTGGCCAGAGTTGAATAAGAGTCTTTCTGCAAATCCAAACACCTTTTGGAATTATGTGTGGAAACATAAGAATAATTGGAAAACAACAAACAAGTTAAAATCATATCCCGCTAATTTAATTAACTTATATTTTACGAAGATCATACTGCTATCGTGACCAAAGCCACGACAGGCAGATAATTAGATAAGGAGGGTTACGTAGGAAGATATGGGAACACGACGAACAATTTTTAAATACCCCCGTCGCAGCAAACCTGCATACTCAGCGAATTTCCAATGAATATATAACTTAACACATTAAAATACTTAACAGGATTCATAAGAAATGTATTCACAAACAAGCGATATTTAAAACATTAATTATTCTCCATAAGAATAACATTGGGCATGAGCACGCAGGTTTGCTGCAACAAGGCACACAAAATAATGGGTTTTTATGCAAATATCAATATAACTCATCTTAGTGAAGTCACAAACCAAGTTTCATCCATATACATTCATAAATAAGCGATATATAACATTTTAAGTATTTTCCATAAGAATAACATGGGGACCAAGTACCTAGGTTTGCTGCTACAGGAACCATAGGTGAAAAATTGTTTTTTTGTGCAAACAACAATAAACCACAACCAGATCAAGCCATATACCAAATTTCACCAGTTTATGTTCATAAATAAGCGAGATATACAATTTTTCCTTTTGTCCATAAGAATAACATTGGACAACGTACTGTGTTTAGCACTTTCAATATCTCGGTAACCAATTGACTAGAGCAATGATAAAAATACCAAATTGTTTGTTTTTTTTAAGTTGAATTCAATGCTATAAATTAAAATTTGATTTATATTACAACTACATGTGAAAACCCCAAAAAACACATTTTTGGGGTACAAAACCCCCCAAAAACCCCCCTTCGGATGGTGCGATTCATCTGGTTTTCGAACTCGTTCTAATAAATGTTACTTTACACATTTGTACCAAATTTCATTAAGATCGGACCTTTTTTACGAGAGTTATCGTGCTTACGGACATATATATATATATATATATATATACATATATATATATATATATATATATATATATATATAAATATATATATACATATATAAAAATTTGAACGAATGGTGTTTTTGCATCTGGGGACATCAAAATGAAAAGTTATCGTGGTCTCGGGCTTAAGTCTTACCATGAGACCTGCGGTAATAGCTTATTCCCTATAGGGGAAATTCGCTAAAAGGTGCAACCATACGATAATAACCATAGTAACAGTTTAAAGATATGTTTTCAAAACCTAGGAAACGCCAGTTGAATTAAGTTTTTAATCTCTAAAGTTAATTACTCAAATTACAAACATGGATTCATTTTTGCGTATTGTGTAAGTAATCTCAGCTCTTACAATTTAGTATTGTAATTTTTATAGTATACATAATCTACTCTTAGAACATTTGCACATCAGAGGAAAAACAACATAATTCCTACGTAAACAAATTGATTGGCAGTTAAATGTCGGTGATACGTTTTTATTTGTAGAACTATACATCTTACACTTTTCAGATCTTGTTGTATTTTCCTTTTTGATTATTTTAGGTTTATTTAAACTAAATACAGCTGTCCCATGGCCGAGTGGTGTTCTAGACAAGGTTGAAATGACTCCATTCACTGGTGGAACAGCAGCATAACATTGTACCTCTGGTAGCGGTTAATGTCCTTGACTAATTCGTATTTGAATTGTTCCAGATCAGGGAATAGGACTCTGATTGCCGCAACCGCGGTCATTGGTGGTGGGGTGGCCCTCGGTTGGGCCCTATGGCGTAGGCGCGGCGGCGACTCCCCCCCTCAAGCTCCCGAATATCCTAACGAGTATCAAAACTATTTGCCCTCACCTAACGAAACCTCTGAAACTACCATCGCCATCATCTACCCCACAAACATTCAAAACCCATATCATCCTGCAAACCTCAATCATTAAACTTACTCATTTCATCTCATCATTTCATTTCATCCATTTCATGCCTACGCCATGACAAAAAAAACTAAATAATAAAAGAAGAAACCCCACCACCCCAGCCCACAAAAGTAACTAAGAAGAACAAAAAAAGTGGGCGTAGGGTATAAGAAGCTACTCGGCTTCATCAAAGGAAGTCGAGGATGCCCCCTACAGAAGATAAAAAGATAAGAACAGTGTAGCCCACAAAAGTACTTACGATGAAGAAACATAAAAGTGGGCGTAGGGTATAAGAAGCTACTCGGCTTCATCAAAGGAAGTCGAGGATGCCCCCTACAGAAGATAAAAAGATAAGAACAGCGTAGCCCACAAAAGTACTTACGATGAAGAAACATAAAAGTGGGCGTAGGGTATAAGAAGCTACTTGGCTTAAAGACAAGGATACCCCCTACAGAAGAGAAGAAGATAAGAACAGCATAGCCCACAAAAGTACTTACGATGAAGAAACATAAAAGTGGGCGAAGGGTATAAGAAGCTACTTGGCTTAAAGACAAGGATGCCCTCTACAGAAGAGAAGAAGATAAGAGCGGAGCCACCATGAGTTGAATACTCCCCCTACAAGAAGACAAGTGTGACGTCAGAAAGATAAATATGACAACGAGCTGCTCTCGGAGAAGCAGCTGATGGTGACTGAAGGTGACGGAAGAAAAAACCTCTCAACCTGGGTTACTAGATTTTGAGCGATCCAAGAAACCGTGTGAACTTCCCCAACGGACTACCTATTGGAACTCAGAAGATCTCCGCCTTCCATGGTACCGGTAATTATAGAGACTTAAAAAATAAGGTTAGGTACCTTGTCATCATCAATCCACTAAAAGTCGATGAATAAATTAGAGAGATTTTAGAATAGAATGAATGTTGTAATAAACTAAAACAAACTAAAAGTTCTTTTTTTAAGTATTATTACAATCCATACCTAGGATTAAAAAATATAAAAAGAAAATGTAAGAAGTGATAATGACAATTTGATACAAACATTTAAAAAAAACAGATGAACATCAAGTATTACAGAAGACGAATGAAGTAAATTCAGGTGATTGGTGTGCAACAGGATTGAGGTGGAAGAAAAATTAAACAATCTATACATACAAAGTGTGAAGGTCCCGTCTCAATAATTGTTCCTAGTGCGCTTTGTTTAAAAAGTATTGAACAATATATTTGAAAAAAGTGGGAACACAGATAAGTAGTATAAGCAATCTTTATATATAAATCTATAAGCAAATTTTTAAGTCAAAATTGTGGGAGTTTGGTAAATCACAGAATGATTAGATTGTCCGTCATTGCTTGTTTACATTCAGTTTGATGTAAACATAAAATTATGTGCTTATTTTGACGTTTAAATATGCGCGGATTTCGAGTTTTGAGTTGTAACTATAATGGAAGGAATTCCAAAAGCAATACGATTTAATTTAAAGATTTTAAAACATATTTAGAATTAAGTTAAAATAGGAGAGTTGCGCGTGATACAAGAGAAGAGTTAAGTATTGATAGTGTGTGGATGTGATCCTCGTTGACATTTAGTGACGAGGACTACGAAGTGACTCCCTAACAGAACTGTTATGTTTAAAAGCTAAAGGAGCTCTAAAAGTAATCCACAACCCAAGCCCCTCCCGTGATGTAGCTCTCGACTGAAAATGTAAGTGATATCGATCTCATCGAGAAAGAGATTGAATACACACTTTACAGCGATTTTGACTCTACTAAAACAACAGTGGTAAACAAAATGATCCTAACGAAAATAATAAATTGATTTCCAAGAGGAGGACATTCAAGAAATTATAAATTAAAATAATTTGGCTGCACAGTATCAAAAGGGGGCTAATGAAACCAACGCAACGGAGCTTAGGATAGAAGCAGTGGGCACAATGGAGAAAGAGTTCTTGAAATACTATGTCACAGACATTATAACAATTGCAAAAACATGAATAAGACTGGCTAAAAATACCACCGTTGCAGCAAACCTGCATACTCAGTGAATTTCAATGCATATATATATATATACACATATATATATATATGTATATATATATATATATATATACCAAGTTACATAGATACATTTAAAAAAATGAGCCGTATATTAAATTTTAATTTTTCTCCATCAGAATAACATGGGGATTGAGTACTCAGGTTTGCTGCAGCAAGGAACATAAAATATTAAGTTTTAATGCAAATATCAATAGACCACAACCAGGTGAAGCCACATACCAAGTTTCATCCGTATCCATTAATAAATAAGCAATTTATACAATTTTAATTATTCTCCGTAAGAATAACATGGGGGGCTGAGTACGCAGGTTTGCTGAAACAAGGAACACAAATTATGGCTTTTTATACAAATATCAATTTAACACAACCAGGTGAAGCTACATACCAAGTTATTTTCATTTATGTTCTTAATTAAATGAGGCATAACATTTTTCTTATTCTCCATAAGAATAACATAGGCGCTGAGAACGCAGGTTTGCTGCTACGAAAACCATCGGGAAAATTTTGTTTTAGCGAATTTCCCCCATAGGGAAGTTAGCGAATTTCCCCTATAGGGAAGAAGCTATTACCGTAGTCGGCATGGTAAGACCTAGGCCCGGGACCATGATAACTTTCGTTTTGAGGTCCCCAGACCCCAAAAACACCATTCGTTCGAAACTGTATATATATATATATATATATATATATATATATATATATATATATATATATATATATATATGTGTGTGTCCGTGAGCACGATAACTCTCGTAAAAATTATCCGATATTGATGAAATTTGGTATAAACTTGTAAAGCAACATTTATGACTTTAAGTTCGAAAACCAGCCAGATCGCTCTATCCGAAGGGGTATTTTGGGGGGGTTTTGTACCCCAAAAATGGGTTTTTAGAATTGTTTACATATAATTTTGGAAATAGTCAAATTTTAGTTTTTACCATTGGATTTAGCTTAAAAAACACACAATTTGGTATTTTGATCATTTCTCTACGTCAATTGGTTACCGAGATATTGAAAGTGCTAAACACAGTACGTTGTCTAATGTTATTCTTATGGAGGAAAATAAACATTTTATATCGCTTATTTATGAACGTATACTGACAAAACTTGGTATACGACTTCATCTGGTTGTGGACCATTGATATTTGCTCAAAATAATTTTTTTTTACCAATGGCTCCCGTAGCAGCAAACCTGCGTACTCAGCCCCATGTTATTCTTATGGAGAATAAGTAACGTGTTATCTCCCTTCATTATAAAAATAAATTAATGAAATTTGGTATATGGCTTTAACTACATGAGTTATATTGATATTTGTATAAAACCCCATTTGTTGTGCTCCTTGCTTCAGCAAATCTGCGTACTCAGCCGCCATGTTATTCTTATGGAGAATAATAAAATGTCATAAATCGTTTATTTATGAATGTATATTGATGAAACTTGGTATGTGGTATTAATATACATATATATGCATTGGAAATTCGCTGAGTACGCAGGTTTGCTGCTATAGGGGTATTTTTGAACAATTATCAATAGACCACAAAGAAATGAAGCCATATACCAAGTTTCGTACGGATACGTTTATAAATAACCGAGATATAGAATTGTTCTTATTCTCCATAAGAATAACATTGGACAACGTACTGTGTTAAGCACTTTCAATATCTCGGTAACTAATTGACGTAGAGAAATGATCAAAACACAAAATTGTTTTTTTTAAGCCAAATCCAATGGTATAAACTAAAATTATATTTCTTAAAATATCTTACGTACAAAACTCAAAAAACCCATTTTTAGGGTACAAAACCCCCCTAAAATACCCCTTCGGATAAAGCGATCCTTCTGGTTTTCGAACTTAGTCGTAAATGTTGCTTTACACGTTGTACCAAATTTAATCATAATCGGACTATTTTTACGAAAGTTACCGTGCCTACAGACACACACATATGTAATATATATACAATAATAAATACAATTTTATTTTTCAATATTTGAGCGTATTTACCCTATAGGGAAGAAGCTATTACCGTAGTCGGCATGGTAAGACCTGGGCCCGGGACCATGATAACTTTTCGTTTTGAGGTCCCCAGATGCCAAAAACACCATTCGTTCAGTACTGTATATATATATATATTCACTCTATGTGATTGTAAGTGATTGTAAAAAGCTCAGAATTTTTTATCTTCGGTGTGATTGTCTATTACATATTATTATTTACCGTACAATGCATATGTTGAATGGAGTGATCACTCAGCTCCGTAGCTCCCACTCCTGCTTGCGTAAGGTCAGGCTCTTCATGGTGTGACCCCAACTGCGCTGCGGGATCCCCGTGGTCTCCCCGCCTGCCTCTCGGCTTCCATCGGGAGTCTGTATTAAAACAACATTTTTGTATTTCCATCAAATTCAGCAATAAATATGAAAAAGAAAACATGAGTTCTGCTTATCTTCTACTTTTAATACCTGTAATTGCTTGTTTTGTAACGCCTTTTGCTATATCAGGATTCTAGATGTGGGTTTTGTTAATACTCCCCAATTAGTATGAGGACTCCAAAAATTAAGACAAGTAGATATTTTATGGTACAAAATAAATTGTTTGTATTAAATTCGTCCCTTCATGTAATAAATAAATGAACAATTTCATTGTTGTATTTTTAATGATACATATGTTAACCTGAGACCTACAAAAACTTTGGGAGAGGTAGTTTTAGTACTAAATACATTGATTACGAACTTATTCCCTTCATTGTGACATTAATGACAACCTAACAACGTACTGAGTTTCACACAATAGTGATTCAAGATCCGGCCTAAATATGCTATTATCAATCGTATATCTCATACAATTACACTCCATGAAGAAGCACGTATTCTCGTAAATAAATCTTCACATCGACAACATTAATCACAATAGGGTCTCGCATAGCACCTAACATAAATTTTGTTGTTCCGGCCGGCCTTACGCTATAGAACCTCGCGAGATTCAACATTTTCAAGTCTTCAATTCCCAATCAAACATTTCAATGAATATGATAAACCAAAATACCCTAGTACTTTGATAAATACTAGAAAGTTCCTCGAGCACTTCCACACAGTAACAGTAATGGTCACATCAATAACTGTCACGATAGGATTGAAAGAGAAACAATCCCCGCCCTAACAACGACTCCCTTAGATTCACTGCGGAAATTGACATGTCCCGTGAATTGCTCTGCCAAGCCATTACTGGTAATGACACTATCAATAAAGGTGCTACTTACAGTGTTCGTGATAAGGTTTTATTAGTTGACTCCATCACCTAATCTTTTCAACAGAAGTACAAATGTAAACTTTGTTTTCATTATGCAAAATATTCATAAACTTTGTTTTCATTATGCAAAATATTCATAACATTTACTTTCAATTAACTAAATAATTTATTGGACTAAAGTTTTTGCTTGTTTGGTGATTGCTTTATTATTTACCTAAATGTTTTATTATGAAATTTTTTATCTAGAAAAATATCCGTACTTTTTTTAAATGTTAGGCATTGCCAGATTATATGCCTTTAAATTATTGTAAATCTCGTTTTAAATAGTTGTTGACCATAGTTTTTCGACATTTTAGGTACCAAACATTTAAAATAACTGTTGTAAGTGTAAGTAAATTTTTAAAATATACAAGTAAATTAATGATAAATATTATTGTCTTAAAACATACAGGGTGAAATTAGATCATGTTTCAAAGCACTATAATGGGCGACAAGAATTTTTTTCACACTTTCTTCCCTGAAAACCTCGTATACAAGTTTAAGTAATTGTTGAGATTTATTGCACACTGTGGGATTTACTACCAACATAATTTAATTTATTAGATAAACTTGTGATTTGTATTAGTTTAAACATAATTTTTTAGTCTAGAAGTAGCAAAAAAGCATGTTATCTTACAAACACCACAATTTCTCAGTTATTTATCATCCTATTGTTACAATATTTATACCTTTATTTTTAAGGACAAAGAGACAAACCTTTTGGAATATAATAGGGTTCTGCTAATTATTAAGGTTTTTAAGATGTTTAGCTTTGAAAAACAAAAATGGCCGCCATTTTAAAACAGTGAAAGGTAGAAAATCAAAATTCAATTCCAAAACATCATTAAGTAAAGGCATGTAGTGTGCTAAGTTTCAAAACAGTACCGTTAACTGTTCAAAAGATATACCAAGTTTAGTACAAAAAACAAACAGACCGACTGACACTAAACGGAGCAGATTTTCAAAAAATGTCACTCTGATTTTTGCTTATTTATGGGTGTAAAATCCGAAAATATATAGCCAGTTCAAATGTGTTGTTACACCCTGTATAAAATGGCGAACAAGTTATTAGAATTATTCTCGTAATAATTGTCTAGTAATGATGTGACATAAACTCTTAAATATTTCGATTACAAAGTACATCTTGAAACAATTTTTATTTTTAGACTGTTGTGTATACGAACTTAAACAAGGTATTTACAATTTTGGAAAAAGTATAACAAAATCTAAAATATTAGTGTCCGGTAGTAATTAATTGCCTGGTTCTAAAAATTAATCAACTATTTCCATGAATCTTAATAAAAAATACGAGATGAAACTATTTATAAATAACTTGTTTATTAAAATGATATGCGAGTAGAAAAAAATATTGTAAACCTTATAAAACAGTTCAAGCTATAAACTCTCTCTACACTTAAAACTCTCTCTACAGTTTCTGTAATAAAACAAAACTCACCCCTCTTAATAATTACTTATGTGTTATCAGGAAGTTAAAAAGGTATTCGATTAGGTTTATTTAAATATTACGTTTAATCTTATATAGAAATAAAAAAATGCACACAGAATCTGTAACTTTGTGAGATCTCAATACAAATCTAGTTGGGAGGAGTCGTATTCTAAAGTCACAAATGTTGCCTCTATTACTTAACCACAGTCTGAACCTAGTCTTCTCGTCTTCCCTTAAACCATATTATTACGTGGTGCCTTTGTTAAGGAAATTGGTAGTCATTAAGGTAGACTGAAGCTCTAGTTTTAAGCTCTGGTTTACAATGCGTTGATTAAACTCTCTAATTAAATCCACCTGATATTTTACAGTTTAAAGAAGTAGAGTCTAAAATATACAGTTTTCCACTTTATTTTGAAATAATATACTAGCGATATTATTATGTTGTTTTGCAAAACATATAACAATTAAATAGCATTAGCAATGCGCCACACAATATAAAGAACAATTTCTTGGTTATTTATGTGAAGTGACGTTCTATTTAAGCTTTAGAACATACTCCTCCAGGAATGACTCAAGAATATGGAGATTATATTTCCTTGCAAGTACATAATATAAGACCATTAGGAGGATTAAACAGATTATATATTATTAAAATAAAGTTGTAAAACACTTAAATGTAGCAGTAAAACATGTTATTCCCTAAGTTCTATTTATAAACAGTTTCAAGATATCATACTATCGTTTACTATTTAATTATATTAAATAAATTATGTTGGTGAAATTTTAATCTTTTAATACATGTTTAAATTTTAGAGGAATATTTGACATTGTTTGGTTTTTTATAATTAATAAAGTCTTAGATTAGTGTGCAGATTCCCGTATAATTCCCTGAGCGAGATAAACTCAGGGGTTGAAAGTCAAACTGTGACACGGACATGACACTAGCACGCATTTCCTGCAGAGGTGTTTCAGTGGAAATAAGGTTTATGTTTCGCTTAATACTTCTGTAACAGAAATGTAAATCTCAAAAATAAATTACATCTCTATTTATAAATTATTATTTCTATTTGTGTGTTAATGACAGGTGAGTATTTTACTAGCGTACCTGGGACGGTTATGCCATGTAGTTATGCAAGCGATTATAAAGCTTATGCTTACCATGCGTTGGCATGATTTTATAGGGAAATTATGTAAATAATAATTTAATAATTAGTTACTTTTATATGTGCTTCCATGCTTTTAAACGGAGGATCGTATTAAATATTTGGTTGGTTTAATTTTCTAGCTAAATGCTTTTTTTTCTGAACTAATTTGGCCGTCATACTGCAGACTGTCACTATTGTTCAGAATATATCTTACAAACTTACATACCCAAAAACCATATACAACCCACTCCGTAATATAAACAATACACACTTTACAAAAAGTAAAAGCGAATATATTTTATAAACATAAACAAGTAATTAAAACATGAAAAGTGAATTAATCAAACACTTAAGGTGAAGTTTAGAATGTTAAAACTCTCGCAGAAGTTAAACCTACAACCGACACAATTGTTTGTTCTTCCTATTGAAATTTCTCGATAACATAAATTAATGCGAAATGAGCATGAAAGTTCACTTTCCAAGACATCAGTTATATTTTCACGTGGTACTCCAGTATTTTATAGTTTTAAAATAAATAACGATAATTAGAATGTTTACATTTCTTTACGACAACAGTAATGGTCACATCAACAACTGTCTCGATAGGATTGAAAGAGAAACAATCCCCGCCTACTCTTGAAGGACTGATGAAATTGACACGTCTCGTGAACTGTTACTGGTAATGGCACCATTAATAACGGTGCTATTTGGAATTGCTGTGATAAGGTTTTATTAGTTGACTCCATTAACTAAGCTTTTCAATAGACGTACAAATGTTAACATTGTATTTTACCTATAATATAATTAAATGCTTTAACCGTCTAAATAATTTATTGGGCTAGAATTTTCTGTTTGATTGGTGGTTCCATTATTATTTACCTTAATGGTGTGTTATAAAGGGTATATTAAACAAATATTACTTTTGTAGACTGTTAGGCATCCATTATAATCTGTCAATAACATTAAATTATTATAAACCTCATAATAAATAGTCGTTAACCATTACTTTCCGATATTTAAGTTTCGAGGGCTATTTTAAAGCATCTGTCGTAAGTGTAACTACATTTTAAATATATGCACGTAAGTTAAAAATAATTGTTATTGCCTTGTAAAATATAGAGGCTTTCGAGTTTAATGAGACTTCATATTCTAGAACACTAAAACGTCTGAAAAGGTTTCTTATTACACATTTTTTCCTCTTTTCCTGTAAACTCTTATACGAGTTTGTTTTTTGTTTGTTTACCAATTGTGGAGTTTACCACCAATCTAATTTGTTTTTGTTTTTAATTTTTATTCTTCAATGTAGCTAAGAACATATAATAAAGCAGTATGTAAAATTTTTCAATAGATTTAAGATTAAGTTAAATTTAGTTTGGGTTATTAAATACAGAAAATTACATCAACTATGTTTTTAATTGATCTTCTGTCTAGTTTGAATTTGGATGGAAAATTATTTTTATATTTACATATTTATAAATAAAAAATCTTCAAAATACTGTGAGATAAAATTATATTAAATAACTGTTATCTCTAATGAAATAATATATCATTTAAGGTGGACTTAATTTAAATTACAACTAAAAAGCAAATTACTATATGTTATATATTAACTTAAAAAAGAATATAATGTTAGATATTTTCAATTCAATTTTAAATGTTTCCGATTCTGTATAAACTCTACTTTTTCGATAGTTTACCTTGTTATATTATAGTATATATAACGTGAGAGTTGTAAGAAGTAGATCAAGTTCAGAAATCCTTCTCAAACCAAGTCTAACTCGTGATATGTACAAAGGTATCTTGACTTGTGCACTGAGCTGGAAAATACAGCAATTCCTCCTTTGAAATCAGGAACATTTCAAGATATATTTTGTCTCTTTTTACATATGAGTCCCTTTAAAAAAATTGTTTTATGATAAAAATATAAAATACTTCACCGATATTACATGATGTATTTTTTATTATCTTTGCTTACGTACTTAACTTACCATTTATTTTTAAATTTGTTTACCGATAAAAAAGCCTTAAAATATTCAAATTATACATCAGTTCACCAAAATAAAAAAGGTAAAATTATTAATTTTACAGCATTGTAGCAGACGCACAGGCCAAAAACCCCAATTCTCATATTTCCTATAACCATATTTTGTTATTTACATTACTACAGCTTAATTTTAGTTTCATAGTTAAGACTTTCAAAATTGTATAAATAGCAGTCATCATACTATAGTGAATCTGAAATTGCAAACCGGCTGCAATTTTACTGGGACACACGTTTATTCATAACCATTAAAATAACCTAATAAATCATCATAGATTTTACAAATTTACCCTTTTTTATAGGTTGTAAGTCGTATTTAGCGGTTGCATCTTTTATGCGTAAAATCTTCAGTAAGATCAGTAATCATATAGTATTAAGAAACCGCTACTTTTTGTGAAAGGTCTGAATACCTTAGTGTTTTAATTTAAGGATAAACAAAAATCAACTTGACTGAAATTGCAAAATGTAATGTATATCGTTTTAGTTACAGCAAGGTTTATAGTTTTGAAGAAATTTAACTTTAGTGTCCGCCATTCTAGATTCTAGATGATTTTGAGATTAATTTTAAGTTAGATATTTGGGCTAATCAAGACATGCTGATATTATATTAACACCACTAAGATGATACACCGTGTTTAAAAGGGCATACATAGGCATCACTGATTTTTTGATGCAACGAATAAATAATAGATTTAGTGCTGTGATTTTCATATCAACAATTTGACACTAATTCTTTTGGGTAGTTCATTAAACAAGTGAAAATTATTTGGGTAAATTTCCTTATTAATATACTTGATATACATAACGGGTTTTTTACCTTTATTCAGTGAAGTGTTTTTAATTGTACAACTGGCTAATACAGTTTTGGTTTCCCTGGACAATCCTCAGGCAAGGAATATCAATTTCCTTGTCACAGTTAAACTTTTAGGTCATAATAATTAACTTTAAAAAATAAGGTTACATACCTTGTCGTCATCAATCCACTAGTTAATATGATTACTAGTTTCGGGACTAATTTTGTCCCATTATCAAATCTCGCTGTATCACAGAATAAAATAAAGTCATCGTCTTGAGTTTAAAACATTTCAACACTAAACACAAACTTGTATACTGACACATAGAAACATTAAACATTTAAAAATTTTCAATAATTGTACACTTTATTTCCTATGTGTGGCCGGCCAAGGACAAGAGCAGACTGACAAACAATAACAGTGCAAGGGCATACATGATTATTACATGCCTTATTTTTTAAGTCATACAATTAATCCAGGAGGAAAATAGTAGCCAGTTGGCAAATTTATAACCACTTGACTGAATACAGGGAAAATAATCCTTTCTGGTATATTTAATCAGTAGTTTGAAGGCTAATCTACATTTACATATATTTAATACCTCGTCTACGTTTTGATGTTAACGTTTTAAATAATGTTATGTCCAACCCCTTTTGTGCACTGTGTTTACTGATATCCCGTCACCTTTTGGGACCGAGGCAATGTTTTCGTTTCATCGTTTTGACTGGGGGATAGGCCAACTAAATCAACCTCCTCCTGGTTCTGACGGTTTTAGGACATACATTTTATTTTAGGTACATTCTTAGTTCACAATTATTTTCTTAAAAAAAATCGGTTCTACGGTATTAGTACTTATTTAATCTAAAAGTGTGATATTAAAGATAAAATAAGTAAAGTGTACAACAAAGAAATTCGAAACTAAACAACAAAATGACTTTGAGAAAATTATAGTTGTCATCACTGGAGATGTATTTACTCTAGGTAGATATATACCCTTAGTATTTGTATCCACAACCAATATTTGGAGTATAATTCAAATAAATACAGCTGACATTTTAATGTAAGGTAACAGTGGGTGGCTTAACATTCAGTTGGCAAACAATATAAATTATTGTACTTCGAGTTGTTTAAATATCGTTTTTTATTGCAGTAAATAGATCAGTTACGGTGTAACATTCCTTTATACAATTTAATGTTAATTGGTGTATATGATCCCATTGATTATGTAAACAATGTTTACTGTTTATATTTAATATATAGTTTTACCGTATGATATGTAAGGGTATATATAAAAGTGTAAGTATTTCAGTAATACCTTTATGACTTTAGTTTATATAATTGTAAGTGTTTTGTGAATATTCGATTTGAAATCCAACTTTATTGATATGAAAAGAAATAAATATAGTATTAAAGTGGAATAAAGGAAAAGTAAATGGACAGAATGTATTTGGGACCGAAATACCGCCTGTGTCTATGAAAATATTATGATAAAGGGCAAGTGGCTGGTGGTGGCTTTGAGATGTTTCACCACAAGGGCGTACATTTATGTTGCGACTATATACGTGTTCTTCCTTTTAAGAGACAACCTTTCAAAATCCATGGTTGGTTATTTCACGTTGTATAGTAATAAATCATTAAATATAAGTCGTTTTAATCATGCTAGTAAATATTTTTCCAAAATCTTTTAATTTATCAAAGAATTTGTGAAATTGAGAAAAATATCTAAAAACACATTGTAGGAGATAATGGATACAGCTATAAAATTATTGACAATTTGATAAAAAAATATCTCGAAAAAAGTCAAAAAACACGCCAATCCATAATCACCAAGGGAATTTTGAATATGTATCAGCAGAATACGGTGAACAATTGACTTTAAACCTAAAAAACTAAATGAAAAATATGGAAAGATTGTAGATTTTAGGACCTCTAACAAATTAGTTAAACTTGTAAATAAAAAGGGAACAGTTGGTGATGCCACTAAGAAAACTGGAGTTTATTAATTATCCTGTATCGACTGCGATAAATTCTATATAGGTCAGACAGGACGTTCGTTTGAGAAAAGATTTGAAGAACATCTCCCCAGAGCTGTCAAAGTACAGAAATCAAATTTTGCCGAACATCTGGCTGCAAACAAACACAGAATACAAATATATGAACTAATTTAAGACCGTTGCATACTTGTAATACAGGAACGTTGATGACAGCTGCGGAACAGTATGCAATTTACAAAGCCACTAAAACCAGCTCCCGAGACATATTAAATAATAAAAGTATTCTCCTGTCAAATATATTATTTGAAACATTGATCAAGATAAAGGTAGCCCGGGGACAAAGGTCAGTTCCTAGAAGCAAGTCACCAACTAGTCGAGACTTGGCACTTGAGATGCACGCATCATTTCCCAAAATTGTTAAAGTACTGGTTTTACATCTACTGTTTTTATTCGTCTATTCGTCCGTATTTCTAATGTGTTTTATGTGAGGGGTTTTGTGGTTTTTAAACTACGACGTAACCGTCCTTGGAATATGTTAAAAATCAAGATTTTGTGCGACCTGAAGATGACGGATTAAACCGTCGAAACGCGTAGTCCACTGGGATCTACAAGAATCTCGAGGCAGTATCAGGTATTTTAACTTTTCTCTATTACTCAACGAGATTCTGAATAAACAACACAAAATTAAGTTGAAATTAGTGACGTTACGAACAGGTTGAAAACTAAGGCGGAATTTAATTTATGACATTATGATATTTGTCAGCAGCTGTTTTAATCATAGTTTTTTTCAACTAAACAATATATTCAAAATTAAATTATTTTTAATATAAAAATATTTTGCACATAACATTATATTTGTTTGGTCCTAATTTGATCATAAGTATCAGTAAGACTAAATACTAAAACCAGTACAATTATGAGACATAACTACAGTTAAAACATTTAATGGTTACTCTTTAGTGCCTTATTAAAGACTTTGATCAACCGTTTCGAAAAGCTGTTTCGTCCTGCTACCAATTAAAAGTTTACTATTTTTCTCTGCCACAAACAGCCACCGTTGGTGTAGCTAAAATTTCAAAGATAATTGTGGATTAATGGTTTATAAATATTTTAAAGTTGTAGGTGTAAGACCTAATTAATTGCATTCTGTTTTCAATATACGAGTAATACGGCGAACAAGATATTAAAATTATTATCTTAGTGATTGTCTATTGATAATGTGACAAAACATTATATATTTCGATTACATAGCATATCTTGAAAAAATCTTCACATTTAGATCGTTGTGTATACAAACTTAAAGTATGTATTACCAGTTTAGAAAAGGTATATAAAAAAATCTAATTAATTTAATAAAATTAATTGCCTGATTCTAAAAATATAATCAAGTCTTTTCACGGAACCTAATTAACAATACGAGTTGATTCAAAAATTATTCAAATTATATCTAAGTGGTAAAAAATGTTGAAAATCTACTAAAATAGCACAAGCTATTTGACTTCAAACTTCCCCCATAGTTTCTGTAATAAACCAAACCTTACCTCTCGTAATAATTACGAGTCGTTTGAAAGTTAAAAAGCTATTCGATTAGCTCTTTAAATATTACATTCAATCTTATTTAGATATAAAAACCTGCACACGCAATCTGTAAATTTATGAGATCTCAATGCAAATCAAAGTTAGGAGAAGTCGTGTTCAAAAACCCAAATGTTGTCTTAATTACTTAAACACAGTCTCGACCTAGTCTTCTATTCTTCCTCTAAACCATATTAAGTGGTGCCTTTGTTAAGGAGCTTGGTAGTCATTAAGAAAGGTTGAAGCTCTAGTTTCTAATGCTACGAGATTGCTTAGCTTTGCTTAGCTTTGATTATATTATAATTAAATCACCTAACGTTTTACAGATTCAAGTATTAAGGTCTGAAATATGCAGTTTTACTACATTAATGTAAAATAACATACTAGCGATATTATTATTTTATTGTTTAAATTATGGAAAAGTTAAAACACATGAGGCACACTTAAGTTAACACTAAAGTTAAATGTGCCACACTTAAGAAAGAACACTTTAATGGATACTTATTTTAAGTAACGTTCTGAGACAGCTTTAGAAACTAAGCCTCCATGTCATTTGGTGGTTCTAATTCACTTTGAAAGTACATATTGGGCTATTAGGTGAATAACAAAATATTATACAGTATTTAAATTACGTTTTAAATATCTTAAATCTATTAGCAAAACATTATTTCCTAATTTACATTTATATCCCTATTCAGGATATATTTTACAATCTAATATTTTTTATTATGTGAATAACAAAATATTATACAGTATTTAAATTAGTTTTAAATATTTTAAATCTATTAGCAAAACATTATTTCCTAATTTACATTTATAACCCTTTTCAGGATATATTTTACAATCTAATATTATTAATTAAATTATTTCGGATATTTCTAAAACGTCATATTCATATTCATGCTTAACAGGAATATTATACACGTATTAACTTTCCACATTTAATAAAGCCTTAGAGTCTGAACTCCCCGCACAATTAAGGGAGCGAGATAAACTCAGAGATGAAAGTCAAACTGTGACCCGTACCTGACTCTAGGACGCATTTCCGGCAGAGGTGTTTCAGCGGAAGTGAGGTTTTGTTTCGTTTAGTGTCTTTGTGACAGACTGTCATAATTCACAAATAAATTACATCTCTATTTAACTACTGTTTGTATTTAGTTTTTATTTTTGTGCTACTATCCGTTGAGTTTGTTCCTCACGATCTTGTGTGCCATATGTATCACGTGTCACATGTAGCTATGCGAGTTCTTATAAAGTGTACGGCTGCTGTACATGTACATAATTATGTGAATTATAATTTACTTGTACGTTAGGTTCTGGTATACGTGTTTCCGTGTTTGAAACAGGAGGATTCATAACATGGTTTGGATGTATTTAATAATTTAGCTCGACGATTTTTTTAAATAATATTTGAATGGTAACACTGTGGACTGTAAAGATTCATCAATTATATCTTACAAACATACATACCCAAACACAATATACTACACTCTCATAAATAAAACGATAAAAACACTACATAAGGTAAAATGATTTGTAGAGAACATACTAAAATAACCTATAAAAACAGATAGTGAAAATTAATTAAATTCTTAAGGTGAAGTTTTGAAATGTTTTAACTCTCTCAGGAGTCTATCTTCAACTCATTTCATTATTTGTTCTTTTCTTATTAAAATTTATCCATATCGGAAATGAATGCGACGGGAACGTCAGAACAAAAGTTTCCTTTCGGTGAGATAAAATTCATGTTTCTTCCCCAACATCAATTGAACACTGAAAAACTTTATTGTTTTATAACAAATAGTATATAGGAAGAGGTGTTATCATAAATACTGTATTCCTTTCAGGTAATAAATCAATAATAAATGTTCAGATATTATAATTAAAATAACGCAATATATGTATATAATTTTATATCCTTGCCAATTTGTTATCAATTAAATATATATATATATATATATATATATATATATAACTTTTTAAATAAATCTTGGTTTTTGGTTGTATTGTTATCTAAATTAACTAAGGATGAATATTACAATGAGAATAAGACAAAAACTATATAGTGCTTATTTATTATATTTTGTAATACAATATTTCAATTTGTTTATACCTTTTTTCTTATTTGTTATGATTGATATACTTATATTTGTAGTTTAAACTGCCTCAGGTAGTTACCTGCCTCAGTATGTTTTAAGGGGTTTTATCATAAACACCCGTTCGATATCCTCATTACTGCATGCCTCCAGGGTGAGCAATGGGAACTAGTATGCAATCAGGTGGCCGTGTTTCCTCCAATGGCGATCACGGACGCATGAGCCATAGCCGCATTGGATGTACTCGAGACGCGAGAGCAACTGGAAGACAAGGAACTGGCGTGTGTTTGTGGGGTGATTTTTGACTGAATTGGTTTTTATTAATGGAACCCATAGTGGCCTGACATCAATAACACTCTGACTTATCGGATTATCACGTAGTTTAATTAATGCCCTTTCAACTATCTTTCATTTAAAAAAGTGTCACCCATGACATATCAAAAATACATTTAGAGTTTCAAAAATATATTTATGAACAGATAAGGTAAATTAAAATAATTATTTTGTTTTATTTAATTAAATTGAGGTTTATTGTTACTTAAAAAAACACTCCAGTTTTATGTTTTATTTTACAGTATTTGTTACTAAAATAACCACTAATTAAATATTTTGTCACCTTAAATAATCCGATTTATAACAGTATCAATCTGATATCTATTTCAGAAGTGATGATTTTCTATTTATTATTACATAAAGAAATTTATCATTTTATACAAATTCAAATATGCATTAATTCAACCACTAAGCTACAAAAGAACCTGACAGACCAGAGTGCAATTAGTAATTTCGTAACATAAGCAACTCATAAGGAAGTAACTAAAGCCAATATTATAAAATACTTATGAAGTAGTAATATAAAGTATTTTAAAGTATTAAAGTAGTAATGTAAAATGTATACCAGCATTAACGGTTACCAAAAAGTAAACATTGCTACAGATTGCAGTATTAGTTATAAATATGAATAACAAATCAAAAAGGGACCTTGAGTCTGTTGAAGGGACTTTCCAGTTTTCTCGCCGCTTTTAGTCTTTTACTCACTGATAATGTGGTTAAGATAAAAGCTTCTTTACTATAGTGACGATTTTCTTAGAAATAAGACAACTGAATTAACTTCATTGGACTTTGTACTGTATCATTTTAATTTTACATTAGATTTGATTCTGAAAACCAAAAGATAACTAAAATATACCCCCGTCACAGCAAACCTGCGGACTCAGCGAAGTTCCAATGCATAATATTTGTCTGAATTCCACATAAAACCGCAAACCAAGTTTCATAAAAATATATTCACATATAAGCGATTTTAATTATTCTCCATGAGAATAACATTGGTAATGAGTATGTAGGTTTGCTGAAACAAGGAACAGAAACAATTGTTTTTTATGCAAATATAAATAGAATTTAACTAGGTGAAGCCACATACTAAGTTTCATCGATATTCAATCATAAATAAGCGATATATGACATTCTAGTTTTTCTCCATAAGAATAACATGGGGGCTGAGAAAGCAGGTTTGCTGCAACGAGGAACAGAAAAATGGGTTTTTATATAATTATCAATATAACTCAACCAAGTGAAGCTACATACCAAGTTTTATTAATTTATGTTCATAATTAAGGGAGTCAGTACATTTCACTTATTCTCCATAAGAATAACATGGGGGCTGAGTACGCAGGTTTGCTGCTACGGGAATAATCAACAAATAATCAATTTTTTGTGCAAATATCAATATACCAGTACTACTTGAAGCCACATACCAAGTTTCATCAACATACATTAATAAATAATCGAGATATCAAATTTAATTTATTCTCCATAAAGATAACATTGGACAACGTACTGGATTTAGCACTTCGAATATCTCTGCAACGGTTTGGCGTAGAATCACAATTTAAACACCAAAATGATTGTTTTGTGGAACTGAACAGATTGGTAAAAGCAAATGTGAAGTTTACATTAAAATAAACTGAGGAAAAGCCAAAAACCTTTTTCCCATAAGATTAACATGGGAGATTTTATGAGCAGGTTTGGATTTTCTCCGCAACCACTTAACCTAGGTTAATAATTCAAAATACTAAATTATTTGTTTTTTTAAGCTCTATAACATGGTCGAAACCAAAATTAAGTTTTTTAAAAATTTTAGGGTGAAAAATGCAAAAAACTGATTTTTGGAAAATTTAAAACCCCCATAAACCCCCCTTCCCATGCTTCGATTTTTCTGGTTTTCGAACTTAAAGTCATTAATGTCATTTTACACATTTGAGCCAAATTTAATCAAAATCGGACGTTTTTTACTCAAGTTATCGTGTTAACGGACACACACATATATATATACATATATATAAATTTGAACGAATAGTGTTTTTGGCATCTGGGGACCTCAAAACAAAAAGTTATCATGGTCTCGGGCTTAAGTCTTACCATGAGACCTACGGTAATAGCTTCTTCCCTATAGGGGAAATTCGCTAAAAGAGTATGAAAACAACTTCAAAAATAAATTTTGTAATAGGATAAAAGCCAAGAAGTCTATATAACGTTATAAATAAACAAATGTTTGATAGTAACAAGGTTGGCATATTGCAAAACCATAAATTTTCTTAAACTTGTAATTTACTAATTTAAACTTGATGTGCACAATTAAAATATGTTCTTTCATCCAATCTGCAAGGATTTGAATAAATCTTATTTAACTATACATCAATATTTATTTAAATATTAGTTTTTTAAAATCAACATTTGTTTAATTGTGGTCATGTCATCTCTTATGCTGTCTTCAAGCACTATTATAGTCACTGCATCCTCAGAAAATGGCATGTTAATAATTTACAACTAAGTGTTCATTTGAAAGTTGACTGGTTAGTTATGAGCGGCTACATTTTCCTAGTAGCTAGAACTAGTAAAATCTTTTTTAAATGTATTAAAGTAGGGGCCCTTCAACACACAAACATTTATAAAAGTGGCAGTTGGTACAATTACTGCACAGTCTCCACCAGACACAAATGTAAATAAAAATAGTGTGCTCATATGGCTCGTTGAACCACATCCTCCACCTTCTGATCCAACAAAATCCCATATTTACACTACAATGCAGTTTATAGACGGAGGACAAATTAAGTATGGTTATTTTACTAGTGACTATGTAGTATGAAAATGTATAGTTGTATACATTAAAAAATGTAAAATTATTTTGAATTCGTTTTTCACTATTTGTATGTAGATTTCTTTAAGTTAATTGGTTCAAAGACTGATCTCTATGACATAGGTATGGAACAAACACTGACAAATGGCCCACAACTGGCGTATTAATTATGTGGTAAAAACACATTTTACAGGTAGTGTGGTATTATTTATTACATATTGGATAAGTTTTACATGCAATAAAAAAACGGTCTATACCAGAATTATGTATATATGACTATGAAAATGGATCCTAACATTAAATGCAAAAATATAACTAACGGTATTTTAGAAAACCTTTTTGGCCAAGATATGGTCTGGTAGTTGACCCGGATTCAATGTTATCAACAATTCAATCAAACTTGGAGCGTCTCGTATCTCTCAAAGCTAGAATCTAGATCGAAATCATTTATTTGATTTGAAAATGCAATCGAACCTTCATCAAACGTATTAAGTTATAATGTTTCCTGATGAATATAATACTTAAGAGACCTGGTTTTGCTGATGTTATAATATGTAGCTGTATCTACAATTACAGCTGTATTTCGTTTAGATATGTTAATAGAAACACATAGTTGTATTACTATTATTACTATGGTAAAAGAAATAACTATTTTCCAAATTTTATTTGTTGCCGATTTTATGACCCAAAACAATGAATTTATTACTCAAAAATATAAAATAAACAATAATAGAATATTAAGTAAATAATCAGTGAAAACAACACTGCAACTCTTATCACTCGTTAAAAACACGGATTAACAGCAGTGTTTAAAATGATTTAAAAAATAACATAGACGTCCAATATAAATTTACAAATATAAACAAAAATAGTTTTATCCCTAAGTCACTTACAAATTTGATTAAATCTAAGGTTCAATCTGGATGTGAATCTGGTGCAATCTAAGTCCATAGATACAGAGGATATATATTTGAGATCCAAATATACTTCCGTTACAAAAATTTTATTCATTACAAACAATTTATTTAGATTTGCACTTAAATGTTTTCAACGCGGTTTCGATCTCGTTGTAAACTGTGTGAACCTTAAATAATATGTATCCTATAGAAAAATATAACATTTAATGTAAATTAAATTGACTATTTAATTAGAAATAGAATTGACTATTTACATATTTATGACTATGAAGTTAGGGAGGTCAAGAATTGAAATTGTAAATAACAGGAAATGGGTACTCAGGTTACAAAATGTAAAAGGATTGGTGGTTCAGGGTTCATGCAGTTCAATGATTAAGTAACTCATCAAATAAATCATGGCGGCGAAATGCTGATCGACTACGGCCACGAATAACAACGGGTGTAGAAGTCCACGATTGACGTGATTCGTCGACGGCTTAGCGAAATTGGTGAAATTATGGAAACCGGGAGAAATATCGAAAAAATACGAAAAGTGGCAGAGAGGAGATGATAGGCATGAGGTGAAGAGTTGGAAGAACAAGGGGATGGATTGAAAGGGTCCCATTACAATTAGGATGGTAAAATTTATCTTTATCGAATTTTAACTTTATTGGATTTTGTATTGTAACCGCCATCCACTTCCAACGTCAATTTTAGCTAGGAAAATTGTATTTACAAATATTTTATATAAGGATTTATCCCTTACAATATAAATTATGAAAATATGTTGTGAATTTAACTGTATAAATATTATTCCTTTTATTACTTTCTTGTATTTCTTGATAGTATCGAGGTATTTGTATCTTTGTCATAAAGTGTGATAATTGTATATAAGAGCTTTAAAATCTTCCCACTTTGATTTTTTTACATGGTTCTTAAATCGTTATCAAATTAAATGTATTACATTTATTGAAACTAATTTGAGTATATTCCAGATGTATCGAATGTATTTTGTTGTTATTCTTGGATGCAATATTCTACTCATGGTGTTATGCGTTTTGAAGGATAAAACTTAAATTTATTGAATGTATTGGCGATGTTCTGTGTTCTAATTTTAATAAAATTGAACGCTGTATTTTGCAGTTTCTTCTAATCTTTCCACTAAAGTTGTTACGCTACAGAATTCATTAAATTTTCACTACTATTTTTATGTTAGGCAAACCGTTTATTTTGTAAATTGGAACTTGTAACCGAGTGAAAAAAAGGAACCGGAAAGGTCCAATATCGTGAAGCACCTGATAGAAAATTGTCATACTTTACGATTTTTAAGAAGACTAATTCGATATTCTCTAAAACTACATGAAAGGAAATACAGTCAACGCAATGGAAAAGTTGTATATTTATAAAGGCGAATCTAAATATGGAGTTATATTCATGAATGTAACGTAAAATTTTACTCCGGTGTTTCCTACAAGAACCTGTTTCCGTAACTTCTGGAAGCCAACAGGATTCAAGCAGGGACGCTATTTTGTATGTGTCGTTCTCTTATAGGGTTTTAACTTGATCGGTGTGACTGGTAGTGAATTCGTTCAAATTGTATGTATATTCTCAAATTGCAAACTCGTCTTATAAGAAAATTGTGTATTCCTTATTTTTTACTTTTATCGTGCGGATGCGGGTTGACTTAATCTGAATATTATTTTGGTCTGGACTCGAATATTAGTTTGTATTTTGTTTAGTTACAAATTCTGACTACCTCCTGGATCTAGGTAAGAATAATTTCATAGCTAAGTATTTGCTGTAAACTTAGAATATACTTGATGGAATAAACTCATTACAACATATTTAATATGTTGTTGATAGTTACCTGAGTATAACTATGAGTTGTATATTAATTAACTATAAACAAATTAAATAAATTAAATAATACTATTAATTAAATATGTGTAAGCAAATTTATTTGGTGATCATATTATGTCCTTAAATAAACGAATACCTGAGTCCCATGTAAAAAAGAAGCAGTAATGTAACATGAGAGCGTGAGAGTCAGAATATCTACAAAAGATGGAACAACTTACATACTCAAGTCACGTAAAGTATTCACTTGGATCCCCGGGGAAACTTATTGACTGGCCACTGGGATGAAATAAATGTTATTTGTAAATCATGATGTTTTAAAATCTGTTCTTTGTAGCTGATTTCAAATGTAAATTACAGTAAATTGAATAAATACTATACCGTTTATATTTATTTACAACGGTCAACACCAGTTACAAATATACATAATTTAATGGATTCAAAAATGATAGAGACAGTGACATATTTCACTTGTAAATAGAGAGAAAGAAAATAACATTATATATATCCAAACAATATGTGGTAATGATCAAGGTATACGCCAGTGATAAACATCATTGTCAGTATTTTGGCTTTATAAGAATACTGACGATCAATAAAATGTGCAGAAGAAAATTACAACAATAAAACAGTACAGCAATAATAACAAAGATGAACTTTGTAGCTTATTTTAATGGTAAAGCATATTATATTGAGTAAATATTATACTATTTATATTGCAATCAAAGTTGGTGCTGAAAACGGCGCATGTTACAGTGAACACGTTAAAAATAAATAGTATTGATCCGATGAAAACCAAATTTGTTTGAACAGAAATCTTGCTGGGCTTCACCAATGCATAATTTACAAACAATTTTTTAAGTTATGTTTATAAACTATTTAATGCAAAAATAACTAAATTTATTCCGAAATTAAATGCCATTCGACCCTTTCCTTATCATTTTCATTACTCAACTATTACACATGTAATTTTGTATTCCATTATAAATATATTTCTAACGTTATATTTTCTTCCTAACTGAACAAACCTACGATTGGAATAGAGGTGATTATTTAATAAATCGTCTACTTTGGTTTACATGTCAAGGCGCGCGTACACATTGTACATTGTATTCTGGTCATATTTAATTTTACCTTTGGACTAAAAAAACCCACTTTACTTTTACTTTTCATATTAAGAACTAAATTTATAGAGCCAGAGAAGATATTCATTATTTAAGTAGTACCGAAATTTTATATGTGTGTATATGTTTTTTTATGTATCCGTTATTTTGTACTGTTCATAGATGACTAGTAAATGAAGGCTTGATATAAAATTTCCCTTTTTACTGTTCTTGGACACAGCTGACCAGGAAAATATTAATGAAACGTAATCGTGTTTAATCAGATGTCATTAACTCTTGCAATAAAAGCCAATCAAAATCATTGTCCAAACATTTATTAGCAAAGAAAGGTTGTAGGTGTGGGTGGTGCCTTTTCCCTCCCTTCTTGTTTACTAGCAGGTCATAAAGTCATCACTGAACAGAGTTGAAATCAAACTACTACAATAACATAACAAACACATAGGACAGTGAACAATAATTGGTAGTTAAACATTTAAACGCTAATAGTCAGAAATGCTAGAGCGTGTGTGTTTTCTGTTGAGTAAATTAGGACTTGTATTTATTTGTTGTTCCACATGCAATATACACATTTACAACTGGTTTGTTCGATTCATGATATTAACAACCAGTTTTTTCTATTCAATACATTTACCACGGGTGTGTTGGATTAAATAGATTTTCATGTTAAATCATACGACTGATAAGTTTTATGTGATGTTGTATTATTTTAGTATGCAGTTTAAATGCACTTTGGAGGTTCAAAATACCAATTTATTCTGCATGTGGATACACAAAGAATAAACAACACAGCGTTGTGTGGTATAACGCTGGGCATTTAAATTAGTATATCGATTTGAGAGGTATTTATTGAAACGCAAAGTAGTGTATAGTTTGTATAATTTTATAACGTATCTTGTAAGAACAAAGGCAAAGATAGAACGGAGATGTTAAATATTTAAAGTGCCTTTGTCGCACAGCCATGTTTGAACAGTGAGAATCAAACTTTATCTTCAAACAGTTATACAATCTTTTACTCATGAGCTGGTTCCGTAATCTACATGCAGTAAAGTAATGAAATAATGTTTATTACAGTTCTTACACGAAGTTATAGTTTTACTCTAGACAGTTATTAATGTATGTATGTATACGGGTAAGGTTAATTGGTACAGATTCTCATTGTAAGTCAATAGTGGTGGACATGTTCAATAATACTTTTTTAGCAGTAAGTAGGCTTGTATTTTCAACATTTTTGAAGAAGTCGCATATGAATTGCCGCATAATTATTTATACTGGAATTCTCTTTCTTAAATAAATTGCTTAGGAAATGTATCCTTGTTTGAAGGTACTAATATAAATTTGGTTAAATTAAAAACAATTTTTATTTTAAACATAACATATATTTAGAACAATTAATAATTTAAAAGATACGTTTTACCTCAATATACATAATTCGCAATGAACCACAGCTGGTTTCACTAATAATGTTAACTGGGTTATATGTTATGCAAAATAACGTACCAATGCCATTTTTCGTAGCAAATGACACCGCTGACAATTACGGTGTCAGATTATCTGGTAATATCAGCAATAAATCATTATAATTGTCAAATTTACAATAGTGTAATCCGCTCTATGTATAGGGTACTATTTGTTTTGTAGGGAATCGTCTAACTTATTAATTTAATCTCTATTATTCGTTCCTCTTAGCCAACTCTTTAGTATAGTTGGGGAATTGGTCTGATAATAATTTATTATTGGAGTGGATATTATTCGATTAAAATATTGAATTAAAATTTAACATGTTTTAATTGTTTGTTAAAAATGAAATAATCAATAATTACTAAGTTTTTAAGCTTAACTTGATATGGTGTTTACGAGTTCTAATAACAATGAATGATTTTAAATTAAGATTCAACATATTCATTTAAAGTAAATGGATGTATAATTGATATAACGCAAATAATGAATAGAAATAGTATTGATAATAATATAGGGTTTTAATACTAAAAGCTGGAACATATCACACCCTCACTGACAACTGTCAACGTCAACAGATATATTACGGTTTTAAATGTATTAATTCGATTTACATTCTTGAAACAAAAAGGACTATACAAATTCTTACAAATTAAAAATACGAATAATATTGTATTTATTATGGCTCTTTTTCCGTTGTTAAACAATAAACAAAACAAAACACATAAACTATACAGGGGAGAAAATATCATAGATCTTAATAAATCAACAATAACATTATAAAACTAATTATATAGAATTTCGAGAGATAAAATTGCATAGTGGTTGAACTTAAATATAAATCTTCTGGTTTCATATAAGACGCTCCTTCTACTTATTCCAGGCTTTTTTCAAAAGTTACAGAATATTACCTACCGCACTAACCTATTTTACAACATTTAAAAATATCAGGAGACTATAATTATAAACCTAATAATATCTAACAAAAAGATGAAGCAATAATAAAAGTTGAACAATATTGAAAAGGCTTGGAACGCTGAATTCCCTTAGAAGCAATTTGTGTAAAATTATCTGTCAAAAACAACCAAGTCATGTAATTTTACGGTCGTCTCTCATTTTACATCTTTAGCAACTTTAAATCCAGACAAAATAAGTTAGTGAGTAATAAGTAAGTAATCTAGACCAGCAACGATAAAACTGTACTTTAGTCTTAAGAAAGTGTGGTTAACTGTGCGTTAGTCTTAAGAAAGTGTGGTTAACTGTACGTTAGTCTTAAGAAAGTTTGGTTAACTGTGCGTTAGTCTTAAGCAAGTGTGGTTAACTGTGCGTTAGTCTTAAGAAAGTGTGGTTAACTGTTCGTTAGTCTTAAGAAAGTGTGGTTAACTGTGCGTTAGTCTTAAGAAAGTGTGGTTAACTGTACGTTAGTCTTAAGAAAGTGTGGTTAACTGTACGTTAGTCTTAAGAAAGTGTGGTTAACTCTGCGTTAGTCTGAAGAAAGTGTGGTTAACTGTACGTTAGTCTTAAGAAAGTGTGGTTAACTGTACGTTAGTCTTAAGAAAGTGTGCTTAACTGAACGTTAGTCTTAAGAAAGTGCGGTTAACTGTGCGTTAGTCTTAAGAAAGAGTGGTTAACTGTACGTTAGTCTTAAGAAAGTGTGTTTAACTGTGCGTTAGTCTTAAGAAAGTGTGGTAAACTGTACGTTAGTCTTAGGAAAGTGTGGTTTACTGTGCGTTAGTCTTAAGAAAGTGTGGTTAACTGTGCGTTAGTCTTAAGAAAGTGTG
Organism: Allygus modestus; assembly: GCA_963675035.1. Classification (NCBI taxonomy): domain Eukaryota; kingdom Metazoa; phylum Arthropoda; class Insecta; order Hemiptera; family Cicadellidae; genus Allygus; species Allygus modestus. Next base: position 483,479,666 of record OY776111.1, on the reverse strand, counting down.
GTTAACTGTACGTTAGTCTTAAGAAAGTGTGGTTAACTGTGCGTTAGTCTTAAGAAAGTGTGGTTAACTGTACGTTAGTCTTAGGAAAGTGTGGTTTACTGTGCGTTAGTCTTAAGAAAGTGTGGTTAACTGTACGTTAGTCTTATGAAAGTGTGGTTAACTGTACGTTAGTCTTAAGAAATTGTGATTAGTACGTTAGTCTTAAGAAAGTGTGGTTAACTGTGCGTTAGTCTGAAGAAAGTGTGGTTAACTGTACGTTAGTCTTAAGAAAGTGTGGTTAACTGTGTGTTAGTCTTAAGAAAGTGTGGTTAACTGTACGTCAGTCTTAAGAAATTTTGGTTAACTGTGCGTTAGTCTTAAGAAAGTGTGGTTAACTGTACGTTAGTCTTAAGAAAGTGTGGTTAACTGTGCGTTAGTCTTAAGAAAGTGTGGTTAACTGTACGTTAGTCTTAAGAAATTTTGATTAGTACGTTAGTCTTAAGAAAGTGTGGTTAACTGTGCGTTAGTAGTGGGGGAAAGGGGCTTTTGGACCGGAAGTGACGTCATCCGGTCACGTGACCGGATGCGCTGAGTCATGAAAGACGTCATCTGAGGCTGAGCCAGTGACGTAGGCGGTTTTGTGACGTAATGAGGTAAAGTTCAAGGTCACGGGGAGGGTGTTTTAAAAAAGTACTACCTCGCACGCGTAAAATCCGATTGTGATTCGATAGTTAATCGATAATAAATATCGAATGAAAATAATCGAATGAAACAATCGAATGATACGAGTGCGAGGTAGTACTATTACAAAATAACTTTATTTTATTAACAATGTTTGTTCTTAATTACAATACGAAGCTTCCGCCGATGTTGGTTAAAATCGAAGTTGATGATGCCGACGAGTCGTGATCATCGTGTTTTTTCCTGATGAAAGAAGGTAGATACTTCGATCCCTGCGCAGAGTCCATGTTGTTTTTTGTTGCGTAAAGTTCCAAAGATAAATCGTAACCGGACGCAATGAGAAGTCTTAACTCTTCATTAAAAACCTCGAGGTCTTGGAAAGTCGCCAGATGAATAGAGTCATAATGAATACACCTAATTTTGATGGACATTTCAACAGAGAGCTCGATGTACACTGGTCAAGAGCTGGAGGTGTACTGAATATTCGCTAGCTAGCGTTTTGGTATCAAACCAAATTGTGGGGGCAAAAGTGTGGTGGGGCGGAGCAGATGGCAGGCGACAGGTGGTGCGAGACAGATGGTTGCTACTACATCCACCATCATTAGTCAAACCCTATTAGAGATGACATTATTCTTTCTGCATCAGAAGATATTGTGCTATAAACTTCATGTACTTGTATTTCATCATTTGTATTGTCAGCTTGCTCAATATTAAAAGAAGAACATGTGGAAGAAACCGTAGTGCCTTGTATTGGCGAATCCATGTGAACTATGCAAGAGCCGCAGGTATACTGAAGTGATACAAGCATGTAGGATAGACACTCGTCTTTACCCCCCACCACACCAGTTTCCCCCACCAAGTTGTCACATCGCACAATAACTACGGGACATGCATTAGTTAGAGTCTAGCTCTGACTCTGTGAGGATCGGAGCTCCGTAACTAAAAACATTAACAATTCTTGCTCGACACTGTTTTTACGCAATCATAACAGTCACTGTGATCTAATTTATTGCATGTACTCATATGATGCATCTTGCGTAGCAGACAACTTGCTAAGAATGTTTCAGCCTGGAGTATTCTACGGTAGATTTCTTGGAAACCGAGTGTCAGATATAAGTACAATACCCCGTCGCCCTACTTTTATTCATTGTTCAGAGATTTATAGGGAAAGTAATTGCCTCAATGGTTTAAATTTGGATTATAACGAGAAATAGTACTTTTATATCGCTGATTATTTGAACTTTACTAGATTTGTAGATATTTTAGAGTTCAGACGTTTAGTACATCAAACAAAATCAAAATAACATCCAAGAACTCCATTTGCTAGCCTTACAATCAAAGAATCGAATCAAATTAGTTTTTAATATAAAAGGAAAAAAGCTATCGCCCTACACCTTTTTTAAAAATGTTCGTAATTTATTTTTCTTTAACACAGTGTTACAAGATTTATTGCAGTTTTACATGTTTTACCCGAGCGCCGACAATTTAATGTAACTAGTACAATGATTCGACGTCAAGCGCTGTTAGAGCGGGCAAACAGCTTGTCAACTACGCGTGATGCTTATTGGTTTATTCAAGGTCACGCCGACTGCAGGCTCCGCCCCTAACAGAGTTCTCTGCCGCAGGGCACTGTACATTACTCACATCCTTAGACCTCAGCTTCGTAACTGAAAACTTCAATAATGTTTGCTCAACGCTGTATAATTATAACAGCTACTATGATCTAAACCAGTGCATGTATTCACGTGCTGCTTCTTGCGTACAAACAACTACTTGTTCGTCTGATCAATCCGCAAGTTGAGTATCCATTTGGTATATGTTAAACCATAACTTCGGGTCACCAGAGGAGAAGTCATCCCGGTGATTCTGGGTGCTTACAACTTGAATTAAACCCATTGTTGATGCTGTTAACTTTGGAGAGGTTATTTCCATCAATTGTAAAAATATATTCAATTAAGAAGAGTAAAACTAAAATCATTGTATAATGAATTTTTTTTTTACAAAAGGTGATGTAGGCCTATGCAAGTTTAATTTGACATAACCTCATAGAGGTTTTTAGGAAAAGCTATAAATTTATTAAGTTTACCTACCTTGAAATCCTATATAGTTAACTGTTAAAGATAACAATCAACTTGTTTAATAAAAAAAAATATCCTGATACTTGTATTGCACTGTAGCGAAAATCAACCAATAATAGTTTACTATTGGGATTATAAATAAATTAAACATTTTAAAAACTTTAATACACCAGATTTTTATAAGGTTCTGATCATATAACCTGTCATATATGTAAATAAAACCGTGTATGAATTTAATGAGTAAATTAATGTAATCTAACATTTTTTGTTATTGAAATATCATTGGAGCCCACGATTTTGAATAAGTGCAAATGAAAAACATCTGATATCGATTGTTCTTTAATGAAACTAACAAATATTTTGAAAATCAAGTTTGCTATTAAAGTTTGTACGCCAACAAATGTACGTACAACTACTCCAAAATTTAGTATTGCAGGGTAATCCTATAGTATTTCTTCTTTACAAATTTAAAGTTGCAAAAAGTAGCAGCTAAAACACGAATTTTTGGATTGTGTACAATCCGCCCTTCATGGAAATATATAATATTCAAGGTTCTGGTAGGTTCCTTGAAACCTTTACTCTAAAACACTTTGTAACACATTTATTTTTTAAAAATTAAGCAAAAAAAAAATCTTCACACTAAAAAAATAATCAAAACAGGAACACTGACTTACCTTTGTGTTTCTTATCCATTGTATTAATAATAAAATAATAACCTATTTGAAGAACATCACATACTGGGGTCCTACACAGCGACTAATTGACAGCGACAACTTTAACTACTGACCGGCTCCCGCATTATCTGAGTATTTGGCCTTATCTGCACTCTGCCCAATGACAATGCAATTATAATAATCATTGTTTTGACTCTTTTGACTATTTGTTTATTTATATTTTATATCCTTTTGTTAAATAACAATATTTCTGATAGGTATTTTTGTCCAGCTAGATTATTAAAATTGCCCCACTATGCGACGTTCGACGTCTTGGCCGTATTTCACAATGATATATAATGGGGGCAGCTCACACTAAAGTAATAATACGAATACGTAAATGCAAAATACCTCAACTTGTTTAATAAAAAAACATCCTGATACTTGTATTGCACTGTAGCGAAAATCAACCAATAATAGTTTACTATTGGGATTATAAATAAATTAAACATTTTAAAAACTTTAATACACCAGATTTTTATAAGGTTCTGATCATATAACCTGACATATATGTAAATAAAAACGTGTATGAATTTAATGAGTAAATTAATGTAATCTAACATTTTTTGTTATTGAAATATCATTGGAGCCCACGATTTTGAATAAGTGCAAATGAAAAAACATTTGATATCGATTGTTCTTTAATGAAACTAACAAATATTTTGAAAATCAAGTTTGCTATTAAAGTTTGTACGCCAACAAATGTACGTACAACTACTCCAAAATTTAGTATTGCAGGGTAATCCTATAGTATTTTTTCTTTACAAATTTAAAGTTGCAAAAAGTAGCAGCTAAAACACGAATTTTTGGATTGTGTACAATCCGCCCTTCATGGAAATATATAATATTCAAGGTTCTGGTAGGTTCCTTGAAACCTTTACTCTAAAACACTTTGTAACACATTTATTTTTTAAAAATTAAGCAAAAAAAAAATCTTCACACTAAAAAAATAATCAAAACAGGAACACTGACTTACCTTTGTGTTTCTTATCCATTGTATTAATAATAAAATAATAACCTATTTGAAGAACATCACATACTGGGGTCCTACACAGCGACTAATTGACAGCGACAACTTTAACTACTGACCGGCTCCCGCATTATCTGAGTATTTGGCCTTATCTGCACTCTGCCCAATGACAATGCAATTATAATAATCATTGTTTTGACTCTTTTGACTATTTGTTTATTTATATTTTATATCCTTTTGTTAAATAACAATATTTCTGATAGGTATTTTTGTCCAGCTAGATTATTAAAATTGCCCCACTATGCGACGTTCGACGTCTTGGCCGTATTTCACAATGATATATAATGGGGGCAGCTCACACTAAAGTAATAATACGAATACGTAAATGCAAAATACCTCAACTTGTTTAATAAAAAAACATCCTGATACTTGTATTGCACTGTAGCGAAAATCAACCAATAATAGTTTACTATTGGGATTATAAATAAATTAAACATTTTAAAAACTTTAATACACCAGATTTTTATAAGGTTCTGATCATATAACCTGACATATATGTAAATAAAAACGTGTATGAATTTAATGAGTAAATTAATGTAATCTAACATTTTTTGTTATTGAAATATCATTGGAGCCCACGATTTTGAATAAGTGCAAATGAAAAAACATTTGATATCGATTGTTCTTTAATGAAACTAACAAATATTTTGAAAATCAAGTTTGCTATTAAAGTTTGTACGCCAACAAATGTACGTACAACTACTCCAAAATTTAGTATTGCAGGGTAATCCTATAGTATTTTTTCTTTACAAATTTAAAGTTGCAAAAAGTAGCAGCTAAAACACGAATTTTTGGATTGTGTACAATCCGCCCTTCATGGAAATATATAACATTCAAGGTTCTGGTAGGTTCCTTGAAACCTTTACTCTAAAACACTTTGTAACACATTTATTTTTAAAGATTAAGCAAAAAAAAAAATCTTCACATTAAAAAATAATCAAAACAGGAACACTGACTTACCTTTGTGTTTCTTATCCATTGTATTAATAATAAAATAATAACCTATTTGAAGAACATCACATACTGGGGTCCTACACAGCGACTAATTGACAGCGACAACTTTAACTACTGACCGGCTCCCACATTATCTGAGTATTTGGCCTTATCTGCACTCTGCCCAATGACAATGCAATTATAATAATCATTGTTTTGACTCTTTTGTCTATTTGTTTATTTATATTTTATGTCCTTTTGTTAAATAACAATATTTCTGATAGGTATTTTTGTCCAGCTAGATTATTAAAATTGCCCCACTATGCGACGTTCGACGTCTTGGCCGTATTTCACAATGATATATAATGGGGGGCAGCTCACACTAAAGTAATAATACGAATACGTAAATGCAAAATACCTCAACTTGTTTAATAAAAAAACATCCTGATACTTGTATTGCACTGTAGCGAAAATCAACCAATAATAGTTTACTATTGGGATTATAAATAAATTAAACATTTTAAAAACTTTAATACACCAGATTTTTATAAGGTTCTGATCATATAACCTGACATATATGTAAATAAAAACGTGTATGAATTTAATGAGTAAATTAATGTAATCTAACATTTTTTGGTATTGAAATATCATTGGAGCCCACGATTTTGAATAAGTGCAAATGAAAAAACATTTGATATCGATTGTTCTTTAATGAAACTAACAAATATTTTGAAAATCAAGTTTGCTATTAAAGTTTGTACGCCAACAAATGTACGTACAACTACTCCAAAATTTAGTATTGCAGGGTAATCCTATAGTATTTTTTCTTTACAAATTTAAAGTTGCAAAAAGTAGCAGCTAAAACACGAATTTTTGGATTGTGTACAATCCGCCCTTCATGGAAATATATAATATTCAAGGTTCTGGTAGGTTCCTTGAAACCTTTACTCTAAAACACTTTGTAACACATTTATTTTTAAAGATTAAGCAAAAAAAAAAAATCTTCACATTAAAACAGGAACACTGACTTACCTTTGTGTTTCTTATCCATTGTATTAATAATAAAATAATAACCTATTTGAAGAACATCACATACTGGGGTCCTACACAGCGACTAATTGACAGCGACAACTTTAACTACTGACCGGCTCCCGCATTATCTGAGTATTTGGCCTTATCTGCACTCTGCCCAATGACAATGCAATTATAATAATCATTGTTTTGACTCTTTTGTCTATTTGTTTATTTATATTTTATGTCCTTTTGTTAAATAACAATATTTCTGATAGGTATTTTTGTCCAGCTAGATTATTAAAATTGCCCCACTATGCGACGTTCGACGTCTTGGCCGTATTTCACAATGATATATAATGGGGGGCAGCTCACACTAAAGTAATAATACGAATACGTAAATGCAAAATACCTCAACTAGCTACACAACATAATTATTTTAGTTACAACAAAAGGTACCTAAATTAAATATGAATAGAGATAGAGAATCCCAACCTGTACTAGCGTTCAACAAAACGAGTGGGAAAGTTATTTACCTAGTAGAATGCAACCGGTGCGCAACCCATTAAATCAAGCTAAAAGGGAACGCCCCGCGCCAGCTGTTACACGCGAAATTAAAAAACCTCACTAAATCAGCCGAATTTTGTTTTTATGTCTAGAGCTGCATTACACAACCAAATTACCCTGTGTCGGGAAAATTACCCGCGCCCTCCCGCGGCCATATAAGCGAGTGCTCCGGACAGTTCCTTACCAGTCGTCGATCTAAGTCGAGACTGCTCCCATGCAAGTGACCTGCGTATTAAAGTGCGAGGACAATTGCAGTAGCGGGGTAATGCGGGGGGAGGGCGCCCCCCTCGTAAGATATCGCTACCTGGGTTCTCTTTCTCTCTCTTTTCCTTCTCTTTCACTCTGTCTTTTCCTGCATGTTATATTGCTGCTTTATTAGTCCGGCTATAGTAGTTAGTTTCTTGCATGCTAGGGTCGTTGCTTTTGCTTTCAGCTTTTGTATTTAAAATCTTCCGCATGTCTTTGCTTTTCTTAACTGTATTGTAGTATGCTGATAAAAGCGAAATTAAAACCTCATCAAACTCAGCCGAGGTAATTTCGCGTCTCCTATATAAGCGAACCATGCAGTAACTGACATCAGTTGCTTGCTGTACAGTGGAGTGTTAACATGGTACCATCTCCACTGTTCAGTGCAACTGTCTAGTTGTTCTTTTTATAAGAACAACTGGAGAAATAAGGGGTTAATACTAAGTATGCGCACACTTTTTATTAATCCCTTATACTTTTGCATGTTGCATGTTGTATGTTTGGTTGAACTTTGCTTGCTTGTTTTCTTATTTTGTATTGTAGATAGTACTAACTCCTTTCTTTAAATTACTTTAAAGTTTGGCTAGGTTATTTATACATTTTTTTTTAATTTATTAACATCTTACACACACACACACACACATATTAATGACACCCTTCAACTCCATCTCCTTTCCTTGCGAGTACGGCAAGAAAACCGGCTCTCCTTAGCTTTTAAGAGTACGGCCAGCAAACCGGCTCTTGCTTTGCAGTGTTTACGGCCCGCAAACCGATCACTGCACCTTCTTTGCATACCGGATGGGGTTTCGCATTTCCCCGGTTTTCGCTAAACCTCAGTGAGAGGGGTCCTAAGGCTCCTCACTGACTCCTTTATTTTAGATTAGTACAATTTACATTTATAACTCTTGTTAATTGAAATTAATTATTCATCATACAAATATGTAAGATACCCTTTAACTCCATCTCCTTTCCTTGCGAGTACGGCAAGAAAACCGGCTCTCCTTAGCTTTTAAGAGTACGGCCAGCAAACCGGCTCTTGCTTTGCAGTGTTTACGGCCCGCAAACCGATCACTGCACCTTCTTTGCATACCGGATGGGGTTTCGCATTTCCCCGGTTTTCGCTAGACCTCGGTGAGAGGGGTCCTAAGGCTCCTCACCGACTCCTTTATTTTAGATTTGTACAATTTACATATTTGCGTGACTTTATATTTGTAAAATAATGACTCTTCATTGTGACTTGAACTTTAGCCAGACTTTACTGTAAATTATATCTACTTCCCTTTAGGTTTCCGGGGTGTGAGATTCTGTCAAATCTCACACCCCAACCCCCATTTTGTTCAGAAACGACCTTGACCCAGTTATAAGATGTGGTAGAAGGGGTGATCACAGGCGGGGAATATATCAGTTTGTGGTTATAGTGAGAATCACTTACTGCTCTATTCCCCGTTTTGGTAATATAATCAGACGGCTTGACCCACTTGCATGATGGGTATTAAAGCGCGATGTTGCAGAGTCAATAATCACTTTGGTTGTGAACTGCATCAATAGAGCATCTACCATGGTATACCTCCACTATATTAACTTTACTACTAAAGCGGATATCTTTACCCAGCGTGTATACCAACTGCTTATGGAGTATCATGATGTTAAGGTCAAAGGATTGGGTATTCGTAAAACTGAAGAGGTAAAAATAGATGTGGAACCAATTCCTTTGAAGAGAGAAATTTACCGATTATTACAAGAGGGGTTTGTTTTGTGTCTTTATTACACTACACGTTAGGTTAGCGACTTTTTCCCGAACAAGACATTGAACCAGCTATATTCATTGTAAAAGGGTGGTGGTAAACATATATAAGGCAGTCGGCTTCGGAGTATAGTTATTGTTCAGCTATGGATAGCCCAGGAGGATCGTCTAACTTAGATGTTAAAGGCAATGTTGACTATTGAATATGTTAAAGATGAATCTACAACTGAAGATCCCTATTATTTTATGAAATTTTTAGTTGATCGAGATGCAATGTGTACAATCCGACTTCACATCCAAGTTTAAAAATCTATCAAATGTTCCTGTTGAAGAAAATTGTCCTTGTTAAATACAGAGCGGGGAATAGATCAATTTATGGTTTAAAATGAAATCATTTACTGCTTTATTCCCCGTTTTGGCAAATATGTTCAATGACCTTGAACTAAATACAAAAATTTTGTAGCCTCCAACTACAATAGTAAACAGAAAATGTAAAATATAGTAAACCTAACCTAATACTTACCCCCACCACTTCTTCTAGGGTATAAATAGAGGTGCATTTGCAGTGTTTTTTATTATTGCGTTGACCCTTGTGGAGAGCACACCTACATTATGAATCGCTGCAATATTTGTAAAGCTTCTTTCAGAGATGAATGGCTTTTAACCATTCATAAAGAATTGAAACATAACATCAATACAAATACAGAAGAAGAAGAACCAAATGAAGAAGAATTAGATTCAATCGACCAACAATTAGCAAAACATCAAGAAGAACAAAATGAAGAAGGAAGAAATGAAGAAGAACACAACGAAGAAAAAGAAGAAAATGAAGAAAAAGAAGAAAATGAAGTTTCAAGACCAAGTGTCATTCATTATGCGCCTGGACCATCAGTAAATGTGGAACTACACGCCCGAGCACTTTCGGGTAATGTTGTAACCCACTTTAAAATTGACAATACAAAATTGAAACTTGAAGAATTTTTAAATAACGCAAAAGGATTGGTTAGTAAAACTCTGAAAAATGAATTAAAAAGATTAAATTTTATTAAATTTGGACTATTACTGGATACTTTATTTACAAACATTCAAAATGAAACCTCACCGAGAGGTTTCTTAACAAAAAACCGAACTATTATGTTCTCGTCAGATATTGATTCAACTGTATCTGAATGTTTTGATGAGCTAATGGTGAAAATACAAGAACATGAAGGAAGAGGTTCTGGATGGAGTTTGTTAAGCATCACAGGGCTAGACTTAAGAGTACACAAACACGGCTATGGAATTCGAGGAAGTAGCTACATCCCTCTACCAACAAAGATTAGAAATACCTTATCCTGCGTCAACGTACAAAATCAAGATACTGAGTGTTTTAAGTATGCTATGTTGGCCAAATATGTAACAGACCATCCGGTAAGACCAAGTCACCATTATGAAGAAGTACAACATAGATATAATTTTCAAGGGATAACTTACCCTGTTGCTATAACAGACGTTTCAAAATTTGAAAAACAAAATCCTTCAGCTTCTGTCAACCTATTCGGATTGGATTCGTCAAACAATGTGTACCCCTTACGTATAACACCAAATGAGCGCAGAGATCATACGGATTTGCTATTGATCACTAAAGGGGACATATCCCACTATGTCTACATTAAAAAGTTTGAAGCTCTTGTTTCTAAACAATTATCTAAACATAAAGAAAAGAGAACAATTTGTAAAAGATGTTTTTGTCATGTAGACAAACCATTAAGAAGGGGAGGTTCAGAATGGTTAGTAGAACATCAAAGGTTATGTAATGGAAACTATGAGGTTAGAGTTAAATTGCCACATCCCAGCAGAGCGCAGATAAAATTTGACAAAGTAAATCAACAATACCCTGTTCCATTTGTTGTGTACGCGGATTTCGAAGCATCTTTACTTCCAATTGAACAACAAGAAGAGGATATCACAAAAAGAAGCAAATATCAAAAACATGCACCAAACAGTTATTGTATACTAACAAAATCCACGCTGTCTGAAGAACATCTTCAAGAATTTGGACTATCATCTGCTCCGAAGATTTATCGTGGTGAACAAGCAGCGAAACACTTTGTAGATGAGTTGTATTACATTGCCTCCAAGGTGGAAGAAATCTGCAAAATTAAAATACCGATGCTACCTATGGATGAACACCAACTTCAACATCACAATTTGGCAACAGCATGTTATCTGTGTAATAACCTATTTACACCAGATAACGTTAAAGTGCGTGATCACGACCATCTTACAGGAGCCTACAGAGGTGCAGCCTGTAACGCTTGCAACTTAAATTACAAAGTACCATCTTTTATACCCGTTGTTCTACATAACCTTAGTGGATATGACTCTCATTTCATCATCCCGGAGTTAGGAAGAGATGATGGAGCAATAGATGTTTTAGCAACAACAATGGAAAAATTTATAAGTTTCTCTAAAAAGGTTGGTAAAATAAAACTTAGATTTATTGATTCGTTTCGATTTATGCCTTCTAGCCTAATGAAATTAACTGATAATTTAAAAAGAGAAGATCTGATAGAAACAAGCAAAATTGTAGCCAGTAGTAAAATGGATCTGGTTCTTCGAAAAGGAGTCTTCCCCTACGATTACATTGATGGACTTCATAGATTTAATGAAACATCACTTCCTCCACCAGAACAATTTAACAACAAACTTAATGATTCGGAGATTTCACTTGAAGACTATCAACACGCATCTCGAGTATGGAACGAGTTGGATATGAAGACTTTAGGAGAATACTCAGACTTTTATGTAAAACTTGACGTGTCTCTTCTCTGCGATGTTATGGAAGAATTCCGAAGAACCTGTTTTGCTGCATACGGTTTGGACCCTCTACATTCGTATACTTCACCAGGATTAGCTTGGCAAGCCATGTTAAAAGAAACAAAATGCAAACTCCAACTTTTAACAGACATTGACATGGTTTTAATGGTTGAAGCTGGAGTAAGAGGCGGATTGACCCAAAGTGTTACCAGACATGTCAAAGCCAACAACAAATACCTTCCCGATTACGATGAAACCAAACCGTCAACCTATTTAGGATATTTCGATGCAAATAACCTGTACGGTTGGGCAATGTCAAACCCACTTCCTTTTGATAACTTTAAATGGATTAATCCCGACTCTATTGGCGATATTTTACAAATTCCGAAACATGGTGACACTGGATATATTTTGGATTGCGATTTTGAATACTCAGAAAATTTACATGATCTTCATTATGACCTTCCACTTCTTGCTAAAACAGAAATTTCACCAATTGGAAAACACCCCAAATTAATGATGACATTAAATAATAAACAACGCTACGTGGCTCACTTTTGGGTGGTTCAACAAGCTATCGAATTAGGACTACGTCTAACAAAAATTAATAGAGTTTTGGAATTTTCTCAATCATGCTGGTTGAAACCTTACATTGATTCAAATACCATCAGAAGAGCAGCAGCTACATCAGACTTTCAAAAAGATTTCTTTAAATTAATGAATAATGCGATATTTGGAAAAACATTGGAAAACAAAAGAAGACACAAAAATGTAAAACTTGTTACTGACGCAAAAAAATTACAGAAACTAGTACAGCAGCCAAATTTTGGAACATCTATAATTATTAATGAAAAACTTGTAGCAGTGACCATGAAGAAGACTAGTGTGAAGATGGATCGTCCTTTGTATATAGGCATGTCAATCTTGGACATCTCAAAAACACACATGTACGATTTTCACTACAACAAAATGGTGGCGTTCTACGGAAGAGAAAATATATCTATTACATATATGGACACTGACGCTTTCATATATCGCATAGTAACATTGGACATGTATAAAGATTTACGTACATTTATTTACAAGAACGACTTTGATTTCTCCGATTATCCAAAAGATCATCCAAACTACGACAATGGCAGACACAAAAAAGTACTAGGCAAATTCAAGGATGAGGCTAATGGTGTTCTACTTGAAGAGATTGTTGCACTGATGTCTAAACTATATTCTTTGAAACTCTATAATGAAAAAGAAGAAGAAGAAGAAAAGAAGAATAGCTATATTAAGAAAGCTAAAGGTGTAAAGAGTTTATATTTAAAGAAGAAAGTGCATTTTGAACACTACAAGCAATGCTTATTTGAGGATAACATCATTACAGCCAAATTCAACACCATCAGAAGTTTTAACCATCAGCTGTACAGTGTGACTGAAGTTAAAAAGGCGCTATCCTATAATGACGACAAAAGACAAACCCTTCCAGACAACATCCACACTTTACCATTCGGCCACTATTCCCTCAACCCTATTGACGAATAACCCTTTCATCGTCCTAGATCCTCTATCCTTTTCCTTTCCGTAAAAAAAGGGGAAACACAGCAATGTTAAGCTGTGTTTCCCCTTTTTTACACAAGTTTTGAATGACCTTGAACTATATGTATATATAAGCAGATTTATACAAAAGAATATTTAATACCATATCAGCTGCCTTCGTGAAACCATCATGTCAGACCTGAAGGAGAAGATTATTAATGAACTACACAAACCAGCAAGAATAAAGTTTCCAAGAAGAAATACTGTTATAAAAGGGATAAATGATCTATATCAAGCGGATTTAATTGAAATGCGACCGCATAGCAGAATAAACAAAGGATTTAAATATATACTCACAATTATTAATTGTTTTACAAAAGTTGCAGACGCTTTGCCTCTAAAGGACAAAACTGGTAAAAGCGTAACAGAAGCGATGGAAATATCCATAAAAAGAGATAAAAACAAAATTAAACATTTACAAACTGATGATGGAACAGAATACTTTAATACAAACTTTGCACAGTTAATGAATAAATATAAAATAAATCATTATTCTACAAATTCAGAGAAAAAAGCAGCTATTGTAGAAAGATTCAATAGAACCTTAAAAGGAGCACTGTATAAACAATTTTCAAAAAGAGGTTCTTACGTATGGTATGATGTCTTACCACAATTAATAAATGATTATAACAACAGGTTTCATCGAACTATTGGTATGAAACCTAACAAAGTAAATAGAAGAAATGCAAAAGATGTATTAAAACGCATAAAGAAAAATACAAAGCCTAAAGTAGAAAAAATGCAGCCAAGAAAATTTAATGTAAGTGATAAAGTACGGATTAGTAAATATAAGGGAGTGTTTACCAAGAAATACCTTCCCAATTGGACGAATGAAGTTTTTACAGTGTATAAAGTGCAACCGACTGTACCTGAGACGTATATTTTAAAAGATAACAAAGGAAATTTGTTGCAAGGTGCATTTTATGGACATGAAATGTTAAAATCAACAGTAGGTGATGTATATCTTGTTGAAAAAGTGTTACAAAGAAAAAAAGGACGCCGTTAAAGTGCGGTGGTTGGGATTTAACAAAACTGAGGATTCATGGATACCTATAAAGGACTTGGTTTAATGCAAGCAACTCATTTCATCGTTAACCTTTGAGCAGGATGGAGATTATTCACCATAAAGATCGATTCAATATTAATAACATAGATGATTTAACTGTGGATAACGTTAAAATCAACAATGGTAAACACGGTAGTTTACTTCCAAACACTGTTCGATGTATAGTAAGTGGTCCCTCAAACTGTGGAAAGACCAATGTTGTCTTTAATTTGATCACTAATCCGCAGGGATTAAGGTTTAATAACCTATATATTTTTTCAAAGTCTCTACATCAACCAAAGTATCAATTGCTGGATAAAATCCTATCTGATGTGTCTGATGTTAATTTTTACAAATTTAACGCTAGTGATAGCATTATGCAACCAAACGAAGCGAAACCGTTTTCTGTATTTATATTTGACGATGTATCTTGTGAAAATCAGGATACTATTAGAAACTACTTTGCCATGGGAAGACATAATAACATTGACAGCATATATATAGGACAAACTTATAGCAAAATCCCAAAACAACTTATCAGAGATAATGCAAATATTCTAATTGTATTCAAACAAGATGATACTAACCTAAAACATATATATAACGATCATGTGAATGCGGATATGCCATTTGAAAAGTTTAAAGAGCTTTGCGGAAAAGCATGGGCGGAAAAGTATGGATTTTTGGTTATTATGAAAGATCATGCTATAAAAGATGGTCGTTATAGAATAGGTTTTGATAAATTCGTTTTAATACACTGATTAGCGGTATTACTGTACAAGTCGTCAAGGTGTGAAGATGGTTAACCAGGAAAAGCTATTAAAGGAAATAAAATCACTTAGTGATTCTATTAGACAAAAAAACCGAGCTTTAAAATCAGGTATAAATGAAAGAGAGCAATTTTTAGAAACAACATTCAAACCTGTTACTGAACCTTTAAAGCGATTAGCACAAAATATGGAAAAACCTTCAATTCGCTTCGAAGGAGACAAAATGCTACCAATTTCCAAATATGAAGAAGAATTTCAGAATGATGAAAGTTTTGGCCAGTTACAAACATCTGAAGAAAGCGACGAGTATGAAGAAAGCGGAGATATAGAGGATTTAAAGGAAAAGGACATTGCAGAAGATACAAGTACAGAAGATACAAGTGTAGAAGATACAAGAGCAGAAGAAGAGGATATTAACCCATCCAACTTAAGCAAATTAGGCACGGATATTATGTTTAAAGGAACACTTGGAAGAACATATACGTTAAAAATGTTACACGCCGCACATGCTAATCGAAATTATCATACCTATGGAGCTAGAATAGAGGATAAAGGATTAATGATTGGAGATAGCAAGTTAGATATAAACGAAAATGATGATATAGTTATTGGAGATAAGAAATATAAAGGTACAAAAGGTTTGTTTGAACTTATCTTTAAAAATAATCCTGGTAAATATACTAAAAGGGATTTACAATTGTTTAAACATATATTAGAGTATACAAATGCACATAGAAAAAAGTATTCCAAAGACCTACCTATTCATAGAAACAGGTCAATAAAATACACAAACATTATATCTAGTCTTTTCCCCTCGAAATCAAATAAAGCTCCAATTAAAAGAAGAGCTTTATCTTCTGCTGAATTAAATGTTTTGCATAAAAAAAGAAAAACAACTGATCCTACTACATCTGGAAGGGGATTATTAAAAAATTTGTATAAAACCAATATAATATATTACAACGATATAAATAAGTTAGTTGATCGAATGAGGTTATTACATGAAGCTATGGAAGCCGGGCACACTGGTTTAGAAAACGAATGGGTAGCTTTGGTTGATGAACTGCGAAAACGAGAAATAATTGTTCAGTAGACGTATATATATATATAGTAAGAACCTAAACGATAGCGATTCAGTTACATCATGAGTGTGGACAAGTTTGGACGGTATTCCGAGTTTGGAGTAAAATCTGGATATAGTGAAAAAAGAGCTGGGTTTCCGTTAACACCTGATGGTAATTATAATTTTGAAGGAAAAGTAATTCAAAATGTTGGTGATCCGCTTTTGTCTTCTGATGCGGTTACGGTACAATACATGGATAAAAGAACCCCGATTGTACACGAAGACCATTGGGGATTTTCCGGTAAAAGGTTAAGCAATATAAAACATCCCATTTATGATGGTGAAGCAGTAAATTTAGCGACTTTAAAATTGTTAACGATTTACAAAAAGAATGAAACTGATACAAGCTATGATGTAAAAAAATTAAAATTGTCAAATGTAGGTGATTGTGAGCAGGATGGAGACGCTGTAAATAAGAAAATATTTAATATAGTACACAAGAAATGGACTACAGAATATGAAAAACATATGGAAAGGTTTGGTGCAGCTTTATTTAATTATATCCATCGGGCTTCAGGAAGAGCTGTAGCTTCAGATGTTGACAGCCACAATTATTTAGACTGGAAAAAGATACACAATCCAGAAAAACCTAATCAATTAGATAAACCGTCTGAGCCTTCTAAAGTCAAGACATTAGGAAAGGGGGATAAAGTGAATGTGATTAATGAACCAACAGAAAACGATGAAGATTATATAAGAGAAAAAAGAATTTAAATACCCATGATAAGGGATAAAGCATCAGTCATATTCGAGAGATGATACAGAGAGGATGATGGAATCCAATATTACTGCGTGGAGTTTAATATCTCAAGAGCCGAGATTTCCCCAAGGAGTGCTGACAGATGGTTTTGTTCAACGGTTTGATAGATATATGGATTGGGAACAACTTTCAATACACTACCACTTCACAATGACTATGTTAAGAATTTATTTTCACAGAGTTAACTGGATTCATATTTTACAAAGACAACAGTTTTCAGAAGACTTCCTTGTAGAGATGACATCAAATTTTAATTACTGTTGGGAAGTAATAAGTAAATATCAAAATCTCTCTGAAAATTACATTGACAATTTTAAAGATAAACTAGACTGGAATGTGTTATTTAATTACCAACGATTAAGTGGCAAGTTTCTAAGGGAACATGACAACTATTTAGATTTTATTCATTTTACCGAAAACAACGATACCATCACCAGCGGAGAAACATTTGAAACATCTTCAATTACACCTTATTTCTATTTTTACTACTTTTATTTATTATGTCTACATTTAATTAATTAATCCATTTCTATATAATAAATGGATTTTAAACAGTATATATAATACAAGAAGCCAAGACTAATATTACATTCATTGTAAAACATTTATAGAGTGCACCTACTGATTGTAAGTTTGGCTATAAATAGTCATGCCGAGGGCTAAACGCATCAGTCATAATCGAGAGAGATTACAGAGAGGAAGGGGAATAGCATCAACAGCATTTTCTCTATTAAGTAAACCGGTTGGAGCTATAGTTAACAAGGCGATTGATTTATTACCTGTGGAATTACATTTACCTGGAGGATATCAATATTGTGGTCCTGGAACCAAATTAGAGAAACGGCTTGCTAGAGGAGATCCTGGAATAAATAAGCTTGATCAGGCTTGTAAACAGCACGATATAGCGTATTCCAAATTTGGTGATACAAAAAATAGATCAATAGCAGATAGAGCACTTTCTGAGAAAGCTTGGCAAAGAGTAAAATCTAGTGACGCGAGTATTGGTGAAAAAGCAGCGTCTTTAGCAGTAACAGCAGCAATGAAAGCAAAAACTACGTTTGGAGGAGGAAAGAGAAGAAGGCGTGGGAAAAGACCCGCTAAGAAACAAGGAGGTAATATCAGAAGAAAACGTCGATCTACTAGTGGTAAAGGTAAAAAGAAACCAACAATATGGTCAATGATAAAAAAGGGAGGAGGACTATACCTAAGACCGTATCGTGTGTATTAAATAAGAAAGAGCAATTAATAATTAAAAACAAAGAATTAACCAATGAAGAACTGATTACATATGCTTCTTGTTTGAAAATCCCATTTTTTATAGGAGTATTTATGAAAGATGAATTACCGGTTAAAATGTGGAAAAATGAGACTGGTATAGTAAATTTGGATAATAGTGAAGGATTAGGCACTCATTGGGTGTGTTACAAGAAACTTGGTGAAACGATTTATTATTTCGACAGTTTTGGAAACCTTCCACCACCGAAAGAACTTCAACAATACTTTCGTGCGGCAGAAAATGTTTTTTACAATTATACAAGAAAACAACCTGATGATACATCCATTTGTGGTCATTTATGTTTAGACTTTTTAGCTAAAAGTGTTAGTCAACTTTAAGATGTCTTCGTATACAGTGTCATTAACCGGTAACTCATGTACTTTGCGCAGTATTCTGTTTCCAGCGCTACGTTTGCAAAAAGGAAGACTATGGGAAGCCGCATTATTGGATTTAACAACATATAACTCTATTCCAAACGTTAGTGAAGGAATTAATAACAAAATACATTATTACAAGACAAAAGATAATAAAGGAAAATATTCAGCTTTGGAAGAATTCAGTTTACCAACAGGAGCTTATGAAATTGATAATATAAATGAAGTTATACAAAAACATATGGGAAAAGAAAATATAACGATAAAAGGCAATAACAATACAATGAAAGCCGAAATTACTTCTAAGTATTATATTGATTTTGGCCAAGAACGTTCAATTGGTAGTTTATTGGGGTTTTCTAAGGAAACAAAGGTATTAGAACCTAATACAACTCATTCTGGGAATAGAACTGTGACGATCATCAAAGTAAACAGCATAGACATTACATGTAACATTATACAAGGATCCTACAGAGATGGAGAAAATCGGCTTATATTACACACATTCTACCCATCAGTCGCACCGGGTTTCAAGATAGTAGAAAAGCCTCAAAACCTTGTGTACCTACCGTTAAACACCAGTTTCATTTCAGACATCGTGCTGAACATAGTGGATCAAGACGGAAACCTTATTGACTTTCGAGGAGAAGCTATTACTGTAAGAATACATATAAAATCATCCGCTTAGATAATGGGGTTATCATTTAAAAAGAGAGAGCCAACCAGCAAAGAGGTCAGTAGCTCATCAGCTGTAGAAGGATTAACAAGTGACAACATTCGTTTTCTAGAAGAAATTGGATTAAAGGTCATTCACAATGGATATACTGGATATAGCGCAGGGCCCAACATTCGACGAGACCTTATGGGAAAAGGAATATCACACGCACAACCCTTACGCTTCGTCCAAATTAAACAATAACGATGAAATTAGGATTCCTATACAACAACAAGACATTTATACTCTTCCATGCGAAAGTTATTTATATATTGAAGGAAAAGTAACAAAAGCTGACGGTACTGTTGGAACCACTGTTCCGTTCATAAATAATCCTATGGCATTTTTGTTTGACGAGATTAGATATGAAATTTCAGGAGTTACAGTCGATTCAACAAAAAAGGTTGGAATTTCCAGTACATTAAAAGGATTAGCGTCTTTAACACCAAATGAGAAGAATCTGTTAGCTGTTGCAGGATGGGTTGCACCAGACAAAAGTATAATTACTCCTGACGCTTCGGGAAACTTTGATTTTTACGTACCTTTAAGATTACTTTTAGGATTTGCTGAAGATTACCGAAGAATAATAATAAATGTAAAACAAGAACTAGTTTTATTAAGGTCATCAAACGATAATGATATTATTAAAGCATCTGCTGGAACAACTGAAGCCAATTTAGACTGGAAACTAACATTAGACAAGATTGTTTGGAGAGTACCACATGTGCGACTAAATGATGAACACAGGATTACATTATTAAGAAAGTTAAAATCAGATCGAGACATTGTAATGCCATTCAGAAGCTGGGAGTTTCATGAATACCCCGTTTTACCTTCAACACAACGGCATACATGGACTGTAAAAACTTCTACTCATTTGGAAAAAGCGAGATATGTAATCTTTGGATTACAAACAAAGAAAAAAAGTATATTAACTGAAAATGCTGGTGAATTTGACCATTGTAAATTAACAAACTGTAAAGTGTTCCTGAATTCACAATTCTTTCCCTACGACAACTTTAATATCTCTTTTGATAAAAAAAGGTACAGTGTTTTATACGATATGTACGCTAGGTTCCAAAATTCATATTACGGCAAAACAAATACACCTCTACTATCTCCCGTACAGTTTGAATCGAAAGCTCCGATTGTTGTAATTGATTGTTCCAAACAAAATGAATCTGTAAAATCGTCTAGTGTTGATATAAAAATAGAAATGGAATTTCAAGAAAACGTACCTGCAAATACATCTGCGTATTGTTTAATTTTGCACGATAAAATTGTTACATACACACCGTTGACCGGTATTGTAAAGACAGTATTATAAAACGTTGTACCACCACCGGCACCGCCACTGTCGCTAACCTATAAATAGCGGAGCAACAATGCAGGTCTTCAGTTGATCGTCTATCGTCGCATGGGTAACATCTTCTACAAAATGAGTTCTCCATCTGTTGTACAAGGTGATGCAGAGGTAGCACCGTTATTGGAACGTGATAATACTAGTGAAGAAGAAATCATCAAGGAAATAACTGCATTTTTAAAGTTTGGTAAAAGAGATAGAGAGGAGGAAAGTAATGCAGACCCATCAAAGGTAGTACCAAAGAGGAAGAAGAAAGTTGAAGAAAATATTCCTCCTCACATTTTAACTGAAGTTTTTTTGCGAATCTTTTACCCCATCTCAGCATGCATCAGTAAAAGTGTATCAGTTGGATTGATGAAGTCATTGGATTATTCCCCTACAGTAATACTACACCATGGAACAAAAAAGGTTTTATTTTCGCAAAATGCTTGGGAGTCATTTTTGAAACATGTACATTTAATAGAATGTTATTTAACTAACAGTTTGTGTGGAAGGAAAACACATATTCGACTTTTGGATTGTGACAATGAAATCGATATTGTTAAACATCGTGGACAACTACAAGTGCGAATTAGAGACTTGACTCAACATGAAAATAAGATTCTACTGTCACGTGAAGAATTCTACGTTTTAAACTACGCAACAGAACCTATTACAAGGTACATGAGACAGTTGGTATTTGCAAGCGCTATTATTAAAGAATATTTGGTCGATACTTTGGAAAAACAACCTGATAGCACCATCGTGTACGGACCTGTGGATACATCTATTTTTAATAGAATACCTCATGAAGTTTGCATGTGGAGAAAGTTAAAGGATTTTGAACCACTTGTAGAAATCGCTACAGAAGCTACAGAAGAAACAACACAGGAAGAAGAAACGGAGAAACAAGAAGAAGAAGAAAACGAAACACAATAAGAAGAAGAAGTTAAAAAAGACTAAAGTTTGACTTAGTAAAGAAGAACACACGTGGGGTAGGCCTATTGGGGACGGTGCCCACGTTAAATATACACCAACGCGCCTGCAACTGTACGGCCTGGTATTTAACCTACCGTGGTGTGGAAAACAGTTTAGTTGATCGCTAGGTGCCATGATGAGCGGAGGGGATGAAGAAGTGAGTGTAAAGCCTTGTGTAATAGAATTTCAAGCATTTCGAAATAATGATGATAGGTTTATTATCAAGGAATTAGTAATTTTAGACTTGCTTACATTTGTAGCCTACCCATTCACGTTTGATGCTCCTTTTTCTTTTAACAAACTTAACACCAAAGCAAAAAGTACAAACAAATGGATAACAAACTACTTTCATCACATACATTGGTATGAAGGATTTATAAGCTACAGTAATCTGCACAGTATTATGTTTAACTTTTGCAAACAATATTCACATATATACACAAGAGGATTAGAAAAAAAGAACTGGATACAAAAGTACACTCACGGTGATGTTTTCGATATAACTATCAGTAAGGACTTTAACATTAATCTCGGTAATATTTGTATCGCTGCAAAAGATCTTAAACACGGCCAAACAAACTGTGCATTGTACAACGCGTATCGTTTGGCTGCTTACTTGAAACAAACGCAGGAATGTGGTGGGGGTAGCGGAGAACAGAAATGTGGTGGGAGTAGCGGGGCCTATAAATACGAGGAGACAGCACCGCTCCAGCACGAGTATTATTCGAGACTCCGAAGAGGCAACATCACAGAAGACACCACAACCACCACTGACGAAGATGGCATCACAACAGTTTCTACAAACACTGGTTGATCAATTCAACACTCATTCAAAATCCGACCTTCTGCTAACTAAAAAGTGTTCAGAACTAAAAGAACAAAAACACTACATTATTCATAACATCAAGAAAGTGGAAACCACACATGGAGAAGCAATTCTAGTTTCATTGAGCGAAGGACCTTTCACTCCAGGAGATGAGCCGAAGTTTCAAGTATTTCTTCCAAAACGATTTGTTCAACTGCTACAAAATGAAGATTTGCGAGATATTCAACCGGGGACGTTGTATTTGGTATCACACGGTGTAAGCGGCAACAACTCTACGGAACTCACTCTGCACATCACGCATATTTGTACATAATGGCTCTGTTTGTATTTCTCTGTTTGTATTTCTAGTCATTAATGTTAGACTTAAGCTTATTGTATTGTAAGATGTTTGTTTAATAAAGAAAAGAAAAAAAAGAAAAACAGCAACACAGCAGTATATTATTTTATATACTGCTGTGTTGCTTTTTTTTAAAATTCAAACGGATGACCTTGAACTTTCATTCAGGGTTAACTTATAAAGAGGTATAAAAGAGAGGGGAGCAGTAATGTTAGTCTCAGTCTTGTCTAACACACGCTGCAGCTAACATGTCGGTGCCACCGATGAACAATTTATCATTCGATAACAATTTGAATACATATTGTTGCGAGTTACAATGTTTTAAAATACCAGGCGATCAAGTTGACGGGAAAGCTTGTCGTAAGTGCAGGTGTTTAAGCTATTGCATATGTAGATGTAAAACGTATCAAATGAACCGACAAGATAAAATACAAGAATTACGCCGACGGATTGCATTACTGTGGCGGCGAATGTAGTAGCAACCATCTGCCGTCCGCCATCTGCTCCGCCCCACCACACTTTTACCCCCACCATTTTGTTTGATACCAAAACGCTAGCTAGCGAATATTCAGTACACCTCCAGCTCTTGACCAGTGTACATCGAGCTCTCTGTTGAAATGTCCATCAAAATTAGGTGTATTCATTATGACTCTATTCATCTGGCGACTTTCCAAGACCTCGAGGTTTTTAATGAAGAGTTAAGACTTCTCATTGCGTCCGGTTACGATTTATCTTTGGAACTTTACGCAACAAAAAACAACATGGACTCTGCGCAGGGATCGAAGTATCTACCTTCTTTCATCAGGAAAAAACACGATGATCGCGACTCGTCGGCATCATCAACTTCGATTTTAACCAACATCGGCGGAAGCTTCGTATTGTAATTAAGAACAAACATTGTTAATAAAATAAAGTTATTTTGTAATAGTACTACCTCGCACTCGTATCATTCGATTGTTTCATTCGATTATTTTCATTCGATATTTATTATCGATTAACTATCGAATCACAATCGGATTTTACGCGTGCGAGGTAGTACTTTTTTAAAACACCCTCCCCGTGACCTTGAACTTTACCTCATTACGTCACAAAACCGCCTACGTCACTGGCTCAGCCTCAGATGACGTCTTTCATGACTCAGCGCATCCGGTCACGTGACCGGATGACGTCACTTCCGGTCCAAAAGCCCCTTTCCCCCACTACTTGCGTTAGTCTGAAGAAAGTTTGGTTAACTGTACGTTAGTCTTAAGAAAGTGTGGTTAACTGTACGTTAGTCTTAAGAAAGTGTGCTTAACTGAACGTTAGTCTTAACAATGTGTGGTTAACTGTGCGTTAGTCTTAAGAAAGTGTGGTTAACTGTACGTTTTGTTTTTCTTCCACATGTTCTACGCACATTTGTGTATTGGTTCTTTCCGAATGAAACTTTTGAGGTTAATAAAGTACGAATCTCTTAAGAATACTTATCAATATCACAAACACAAGTTTTGTAGGACTAATGTATGAGTTTATAATAAACGAGAAGCGCTTTATGGTAGTTGGTTGTTACTAAGACCACTAGGATCAACAATTATCCCAATGGCCGTATAAGAACATGCTGTCTTTACTTGAATATAGAAGAACAGTATTGAATTAGTGCTTCAACATTTGGATTGTGACCCAATTGACTACTCGCGCATCTTTGAATTGAATTACTGGTGGGTAACAGACCTAAAGCAGACTAATTGATAATCCCATTGTTTAAAATAATCTAGTAAGTCAGTTCCCCGTTGATTACCCGGTTCATTACTAGACCACGTCTGGTCTTTCCGTTTAATATTTCATATAAATGCGCTTAATGATTATGTTATAGTGTTCTATTAATGATAGTACTTGGAAAGAATACTTCTAAGACTAGAGGGATACTACTAATACTACTAATACCAAAACGGGGGCAATACTACTAATACAATGATAAAATTAAATTTGTATACTTTCCCTCATAATATTTCCATGAAAAACCATCAATCAATATTTTTAAAAGTTGTATTTCGATTGTTATTTTTGTTTAATAAAGAAAATTTCTAATTCTGTAGCAAGTCATCAAATACTACAACATACACAATACAGTGTTCAACTTTATATGCTCACCACTGGGATCTCGTATATCATAAGAGTTACATTGAAGGTTAAAAGAAAATTATTAGGAATTAGTCTTTTAATAACATACTATGTCAAATATTTTATTACCTTATATTGTTAAAGAAAGGCACAGAGGACCCCAAACGCATATACACCTATGCCATGAGGGTGGTTGTTGTGTTACTCTGTGTGCATGGGAAACAGAGTATATTATTTAACTTTAAGGTAAATATTCAATTTCTATGTAACATTTCATGAAATTTTAAACCGAAATTCATATGTATCTTTAAATAAGAAAATGATAAACTATTTTTCTTTTGGTAAAAATATTTTTTCTGCGTTGCGAAAGAGTATAGTTGAATGATTTTGATTTATTTGTAACATTTTATTTAGTTTATAAGTACACTCTACTTAGCTTGTTTACCCTTTCTAATAACTATTATGGTTTACGAGATCCCATTAGTGAGCACAAACACATTTACACAATGTATATTCGCAGCCTATATTTATAAGTTGTCTATCCATGTAATAGCAATATTTAACTGTTTTACAACAAGTAAAAAACTGACATATTTAGTCATATATATATTTACATGTTTTTTTTCTAGTAAGTGACAAAAACCATATATTGGATGGGGCAATCAACTAAATGGACTTCTGATTGGGAATTAGTTTAAAATTTACTGAACTGTTGAGAGCTTGACATTAAATAATTGCTGGTCTGACCAATTTATAACATATCAAAGTGGACTAATGTGCATTTGTCATTAATGTAAAAGCATTTGATCATTAATAATTGTTAATTCACTAGACCAAGGACTGGAACAATATACTAAGCACTTATGCCAATACTTCACATAACAAGCAAAAGTCATGCTGTGTGTTTGATTTAAAACCTCCCAAATAATGTACTCTTTGACTTGCACATAAACCTTATGAACACATAGCACATAGCTTGAACCCAAGGAGAAAACTATGATTTAATGCAATAAAAGAAATTTTTTTAATAACCATGTTTTTCTTAAGGCAGATGTTTTACGTTTCTTCTCGTTTGCTGGTAACGTTTTGTAATTTTATTCTGTTTTCCGAATCCCTGGGATCAAGACCTTTATTTGGACTATGTCTCATCTTGCTGAGATTTTCCATATGCCCTAAACTTTCAGTTACAAATTTTCTTCAGAATTATTATTTGGATTGGTTGTTTTTATCTCTGAATTTCATAAACATTATTCTTGTAATGATTATTGTAAATAACTTGTTTTGTATTTTGTATAATATGATGGTTTTTCCATTGGTAAGACAATAAAAATAATGTAATACATAAACATTTGAGCAGAAAGTTTATGTATGTAAATAAACATTCCGTGAAAATTCCTTCACAATATAACGCCTCCAATACTTCCACTTTTATTCTTCTTCCCTGCAAATCTATCAGCAGGTGTCACATTTCTGCTTGACCGCTCATTTATTTCAGGCTTGCTAAATATCCTCTGATGGATAAAATAGTAAACCTTGCCTTTTTACCTGATATGTTATTTTCAAATAGATCTTCATTCGTGTTCAGAATTGTAAATGTTTTAAAAACAAAGTTATTTAAGTGTATTTTTGGAATATAACTGTATGAGATAACAGTTAACGTTTTGTAAATACACGACAATTATAATTACAAGTATTAGATAAATGTTAAGATATATGTTAACGTGAGACATTCATACTGTATTTTTGAAAATCAAATAGCGATGTATTTGAATTTATTATTGATTTATTTGAACTTTACCTATATTTTTTAATGATTAAAACTACAATACGTTTCAAAAGAGAAGTTCCCTTACGTCCCGAAACGTATTGTAGTTTTAAACACTAGAATCGATTAGTAAAGTCCAATTAAATTAATAATAAACAATCATAATGTATGCCATGGCCGTGGCATGCAGAATAACATACATTTATATATGAATTGGCACATTAGAAAGAAGTTTATAGTATAGATATTTCTTCACTGGAACCAAAAGTAAAGCTTTTCTTTACGAGGTCAAATTTAACTGAGCGAGGGTCAAAAAGCCACTTTTGGTCCTAGTGGTGAACTATATATTTCGTCATTAAGATATCAAATTTACAAAACTAAATGTTGTTTACTGGTTCACCTTTATGAGTTTCCCCCATCTTGAACTTGCTATTCTATAAAAGCACCTGATGACCTCGACCGAAAATTTTCATAAAATGATTTTTTTTTGTCCTAGAACGTACAAGATCATCAAAACAATACTTTTTATCCATGGAATAAAAAAAAAAAACTTTAGCATCTCAATTTAAGTGTCGAAAACAGTGTGTTTTGAAGCAGTATGACATACAGGTTTTATTTGAGGAGACTGTGAGGTTATCCTGAAATTATTTGTTCAAATTGATGCTAAATTGCTTAGTCTCATTAGCGCTAAATATTGACAATCACAGCTGAGGTGGCTGAGTACTGGCTTACCATCCTAAAAGACCCGGGTTCAATTCCTGGTGAAATCCATATGGCTTTGGAGTCTGAAACTACAGACGTGGTTCGGAAGGCACTCTAGGCCGTTGGTACTGGCTACTTAAGTAGTCGAAAGCTCATGTCCAAGTGCGCCTGAAATGTCAACAGACCTTGGCGAGAAAGTTACTTCGACTTTACTTAACTTCTCAGTGTTAACAAGTTAACGATAAATAAATTAATATATAGTTGTTCTACAGAAAATCCCCGCGTTTTTAGAGAGGGGGAGAGAATCTGTATCAGAATCTATTACATCAGAAATTAATTTTGTTATCGAAAGAAGATTGGTTTCTCCCAATTGAAATTGTATTTGTTCGCGTTGCTACAAAGCCTCAGATAAATATCTTCCAACCAAAATTAATCTTCCAGTGATGAATTACGTTATATTTAGATGAATGTCGCAAGGTTAGCTATCTGTTCATCTTGTATTCTAAAACCTACAATCAAATGTTATCTATTAGTTCAAAATGACATTCATTATATCTAAATAGGACATAATTATGACTTCAGGTACATATGAAGGAGTTTCGTAAGTCGTAAGGTAAACACAGGCCATATACGAATGACCCAATCTTGAGTTCAATGTTAATTATACAGACGAATATATATATATATATATATATATATATATATATATAAACTATTTCAAAGTTATTTGAAAACATTACAAAGCAATTTTAAATAAGTAATGTTGGGGATATATGTAGATTATTAGTTATCAACTTAAATTAGGGTCGTAAACACTTTTTTGTGAAGTATTTTTCGTACAAAAATTCCTAAATTATTGATATGCATTAAACAATTTTAAACTAGGAATATTATTCCTTATATTTACAAAAATAAAAGCCATACATGATAAAGGCTTTACTGAAATATAGTTAGTAAATTTAGTACTAACGACTTTCGTTTGTTTAATTTCGCTTAAACCGTTAAAAGTTAAAAAAAATGAAAGCGAATCTTAAGACAAATATTTTAATGGATTGCTAAATAGACTTACCTCTATTTGAAAGTGAAATGAAACTAATGAAGTTTTCTGTTGTGTAGCAGGAATAGTGAGCTTGAAACTGAAGGTTAAAGTCAAACAAACTTCAAGTGAATGAACCGCATAATGCGCACAAAGCAGTAACTCAACAACGCCGTCCCTATCCCACTTTTTTCTGTTCCTTTGTCAAGTCGCGGTTTTATTCAAGCAGTTTATAGCAGTATACAGTGTATTTAGGCAAATATGAATTACATTTACGAGTTAGATGATATGATTTAAGAATAATGAAAACGAAAATATCTCGATACATGTTTACATCTTATCTAATTTGTTCTTACTCATATATATATATATATATATATATATATATATATATATATATATATATATACACAACTATACTTTACTATAGGATATTAAAACGTTTTATAAAGAAAACAATTATAATTAAAATTACTAATTGTTGGCATTTCCTATGCAAAAAACATGTTTTGTTATAACGTGAGTGTATGAAAGAGTTATATTATATCACTTGCATGTGTTTATAAAATTTCATTTGAACTTAGTGTGAGAATGTGGTATGTTCCCAAAAATAACTTTATTATATTTTTGCTGAATGTCATATATTTAAAACTGTATCAATTGATACGTATTATGATTTATGCTTTTCAGTAAGAATTTAAAACGTTACACTAACAATATAACAAATAGACTTTTATGTTTTATTGTTTTAAACTCTTAAACAAAGTGTTTAGAAACATTATATATATTTTAAAACCCAGTATATATGGTGAACCACTCAGAAAAAATGTCGCGTTCACTTAAACAATGAGTATATTAAAGTTGCTGTTCCATTCCTGGATAATGCCTCTGAATTAGAGAAATAATATATCAAACCAATTAGAACTAATTCCTCGTGGACGTAGGCCGGTAATGATCATTAATTGATTTACTGTAGCCTCCATGCTCTTAACTCGCTTGATAATTTAATATGTCCGTGATACATTGAATTAATGCTTAATAATAGAAAATATTATTTAAAATTTTTTATTGTTATTGCATATTATTTTATTTCTTACGAACAAAATATATTTAATTGATTTCACACATCCTAATATATATTCATAATAAATTTTCTTCCGATAGTCATTTTCATCAATGAAATACTTCAGAGAATAGTTCTCGTTTAAGTTTAAAGTAGACGTATTATTCAAATACACATATGGTTTGTTCTTATTAGTGTCCTAAACAATAAAAGATTACAAAAAAGTCTCATTTGACATGTTTAAGTATTTTAATGTGATGAAGATAATAATTTTAGAGCAGTAAAATCTATTTACTGCATATACACTGTAAAACGTAGACCATGACCCAAGTAAAGATATGATCTTTAAATTATTACTTATTCAAAGGGCCTGAAGTTTACATTAGTAGTTAAATACTTAAACTGGTTTAGCTAGTTTTAAACAACAATACTTTAATATATGCCTGAGAGGTACTAGTATTTGGATTTAAAACCTAAAAAACCAAAAGTTAATCAATATTGGGTTTAAATATAATCATAATATTCTGGTAGATGGCTTCGAATACAAAGGATTAATGATGTCGTACTTTCAATATGGTTCCCGAAACCATTTAGGTCGAAACATTTTTCATCAAAGTGATTTATATTTTAGACAGTAATATCTTTCTGTGTAATGTCAAAATTATCGTACAATCTTTTTTCAGTTACCTAGGGATAAATGATACATATTAATTAAAGCAGGAGAATTGATCTGGAGCCAAAGTACTAGGTTATTTGTTATAAACCTATTGTTTGTAGATCTACATTTTGACATGTACACAATAATGCACGAATGATTTGTAATGCACAATGGGTAAGATAAGGGGGTACAATACTTTGGTACTCTTTTACAGCAGTGTTCTTTTGAAAATCTGGATAATCTGTATGACACGTCACATTTAGTGTCAATATCGGGCTAAACAGATGTCACATTCGAGAAATACAAAGCTCCAAAGGAAATATTCTAAAAAAAATAATCATAAAATACCCCCGTCGC
The DNA here is from genome assembly GCA_963675035.1 of Allygus modestus. Lineage (NCBI taxonomy): Eukaryota > Metazoa > Arthropoda > Insecta > Hemiptera > Cicadellidae > Allygus > Allygus modestus. The sequence continues at coordinate 483,449,071 of OY776111.1, read as the reverse complement.
AGCAAACCTGCTTCCTCAGCAAATTTAAAATGGTACCTCACTATGTCTCGAAGCCACTTGCCAACTTTCATCAAAACATATTCTTACATAAGTGAGATATGAAATTGTATTTATTCTCTATAAGAAAAAAATTAGGACTGAATACGCTGGTTTACTGCATCAAGAGCCACAAAATCGGGTTGTTATGCAAATACAACCGGATCAACAACAGATGAAACAATATACCGAGTTTTATTAATATATGACCATAAACAAGCAAGATATCCCAAGTTTATTATTCCCCTTAAGAATAACATTATAGCTGCTTAGTACGCAGGTTTGCTGCCATAGGGACCATAAAAATGGGTTTTGTATGCATATATAAGAAAACCAAAAACATATGAATCCTTATCCCAATTTTCAATAATCTGTGTTCATTTATAAGCTGGATATAACATGTTAATTATCCTCCATAAGATTAACATAGGACAACGTACTGTGTTGAGCACTTTTAATGTCTCAATAACCGATTAACATAGAGGAATAATTTGAAACACTAAATGTTTTGGCTTTTAAGACAAATTCAATATTGCAAACACAAATTTGGTTTTAACTAGAATGATATGTGAAAAGTTCAAAAAAGATTTTTGAGGCAAAAATCCCCAATAAAACCCTTAAAATGGTGCGACATGTCTGGTTTTCGAACTCATAAAAATAGATGCTGCCTTAAACGTTTCAACCAAATTTCCAAACACGTTTACACTAAATTTCATTAGACTGTTTTACGAAAGTTATCGTGTCTACGAACACACACATACGTATGTCTATAGATATGAATTTGAACGAATTTTTTTTTGGCATCGGGGGGTCTCAAAACTAATATGTATCAAGGTATTGAGCTCAAGTCTTACAATCCCACCTACGGTAATAGCTTAATATATTTGGGGGAAATTCGCTAAAATCACCAAAAATACAAATATTGAACCAATAAATTAACAAACGTGGCACTAAATGGGCCATTCGATGTTAGGGAAGTGCCGCTGTAGTAGCTGTTATTCACGCACGACCCAGATTAGTTTTATAGACACATCCGTCGACTACTCAGTCAAACAATGCAGAGGAACAATGCTCAACATTAGAATGCACTGAGTACAAAGCTGAACTAAACTCACCTTTTGTAAAGACTACCCACATTGTCCCTACTAGTTAGTAGTTTCTATTTTACCTATTTTGTTTCTAACTCTTTTTTTTATTGTTTTGAAGATTGCTGCTGTTTTAATCAGTTTGAATTTGTTATCTAGATTTATATAATTTCTATGAAAAGCTAAACGGACAAAATAATTGTTTGGTGAAATAGGGATTGAACTAGTAACCCACCGCGGTCTCCAAACTATACAATCTAATGATGGAATTTGTAAACAAAATAATTTTGGTTAATCTATAGCCAAAATGTACACACTAGTAAATAATAGATCCAATTTCTAAGCTTTTCTAAAATTATTTTAGAACTGATAAACTAATTATATAAACATTAGATAAAGTCACTTTAGTTTGAAGCTTGTTAATAATAGATGATAGTGGTTTAGAGAGTAAAATAAAATAAATATTACCAAAATGTAACTATTTATTTGATCATGTTTAAGAAACAAATGTTTCATTTTACTTTTGAATTACATACATTTTTGTGAGGTAAATAAAGTTTTCTTCGTCACTGGGGAACTCTCACCTTCGGCCTTGTCAGCGCCTTGAAACAAACAAAACCCAGACGACAAACGTCAAACTTACTCACACGAAAACACGAATGGCGCCCGAGAATTTCCTCCTACGTTTCGTGTTACTGGGGAAAACGCCCCGGTTCGTCAGGAATCCGACTCTTGTAATGTTTAAACATTTGTCTACCTTACCAACAAATATTGGTCTTATAACCGTATAAATAAATTACAGTAAAACACTGATATCAATGTTTATTTTGAACATGATAAATGCGGTATAAAGGAAAATCAAATTAGCATTGATGTTTCAAAATTTGATTTATTTCTTCTGGAGCGTTATAAGGTCCCAACAAACCTATGTCCTTATATTAAGTTTAATCTATATATAATGTATATATAAGGTAACCCTTTCACCTGTATTTATAGGCACTTGAATGTTATTTTATACATTTTTAACAGTAAAACGTTTTATATTTTTTTACTATTTCAGTTCAAGTACTTGTCACTATGTGGTAATTCTAGCAACGATTTCATCCACGTAATATCTGCCAAAGGAAACTACTTTAGTACTTAAAACATAACTTATTTAAATTTATATAATGTCGTACGGTAAAGTACAGAAATATAAATTAAGAAAAACAGTAACGACAATCGTAAGAACATCGACTTCACAACAAACCACTTTCAATCCTACATTAATCTTATAATTAAAAATTATTAGTATAAATTAACGTATAAAACCATTAGACAACTTCACTTTTAAATAACATTAAATATTCATTACAAAAGGATGTACACAATCTAAAATTAAGCTTCTACATAAATAATTACACCGCACAGTTTTCAAAGAATGGAACATAAATACCATTGAATTAAGAATAACATGAATATAAATAGAAATAAATCGCATAAATCGCCACAGCTCTGGTTTTCCACTAAAAGTTTGAAACATCGGCAGAGGAGATCACCAAGATTCCGTTTGACAGGTGGGAAGGGATTTGACGCAGCCCGTGTTGTTTATGTGGTCCAGCTTATGTGTTGGGGCTTATCACTACGTCGCTTTTCGCTCTGGTGATTGTATTGCTAACACCATTTTCTTCTCGTATTTGCTTATTTTTCCAACAAGTATTTTTATGGTTAGGTCATTCTGAACATAATCAAATTATTTATTGAACAAAATTAAATGTGATACTTGGTAGGTAGTTGTATCTATGTATACTCTTATTACAACATACTTTGGGAATGAATATTACGCGTAAAGTTGTTAATACAATTATAATTTACCTAACAATTAAAATATTTATCTAAACATATGTTTGTGCAACCCCTCAAATCGGTCTTGTATTTAAATAATAAGTATGGTAATATATAATATTTATAGATTATCTTGTTTAATTATTTGTTATGCCAAAAAAATATGATAACCATCCAGGTTTATTACATCTACGACAATTCTAGATAAATATTAATTTTAACTTGGTTTTCATCTTTCGAGTAACTTATAGGTGACAAAAGCTTTGTACATTTTTATTTTGATGTATACGTAAAATCAAACAAATATTTAAAAATAAATGTAATGTATATGATATAGAATATAAAAATCTTGAAGGAAAATTATAAAGATATTATAAAATATTGTGGTAAATAAAATAGTTTTAATATCATTAAATAACAATAAACAATGTCTTGATATTGAATTTACTGTAGATTTTAACAATTAAATTAATAACAAATTAAGGCTATTAAGGTATAGCAAACAACATGTAACAGATTCCTTGTCAAACTTTACAAATCCTAATCTGTGGTTACAAAGTGCTGTTGCTTCATCGTCGCTGTATGTACTTTGCTCCTCATACAGTTTCATCATTATGACAAACTATGTTTCCATTATAGGTCACATCGCTAACTTCACTTAAACTAATAATGTCGGTCCGTGAGTACAGAAAACCTTCTGTAAAAAAAAACAAAAAAAAACTAATATGCTACATTAAACATTTTATTTGTCAATGAAAACTCTAATAAAATTAATCATAATATAATAAGATAGGCTACATAACAAATACTGTTTGTGTATAATTTGCAAATGCCGAATACGATCACCTTATTTGACGTTTTGTATTATTCTCAAAGCTTTATAGTTATTCATATTATCATGCAGTTTTAATGGATTTGTAAATTATTTTAGTTTTTGATCGTGATGTAATTACGTTTATTCAAACTGTTATACCAAAGTTTAAAGAGCTTATACCTAGTCTGGCACTACCTGGAGGATATAATGTATACCAAGAATTAACAAAACTTATGTTGTTAACAAAGTATCCAGTTTAATTATGACAAGTGTTAAAATTGTGCACAGTTTTTCACCCGGCAATCATCAAACTTTGGCTTTATGACCTTAGATTGAGAATTAGACCTTTAGAATTTATTGTGATCCGTATCTTTGCTAAATTATTTTGAGTAATGGCTGCACCAATCTCTGTAACCCTGTGTCTCAACTCGGGAAAGTTAGTGGTAACTGAAGGAAAATAAACCGACTCCTTAACAATAGCTCAAAGAAAAAACACATGGAGTGAGATCGTTGAACTATAATAACCGATTAACAGCTAGCAAACTGAAAAAGTACAAAATATCTTACGTCAACAACTCACTATAATTATTACTGCCAATCCCTTGTAGAAAGTGAGGAAACGCGTCTGCGCACAAGGGCAAAACTAAAATCTTTCACAAGCTCTTTTAATTATGAAATACAAACAAATGTGTTTTACGTTAAAACTCTAATATCAATTTTTTTTACTCCATGTATTTATTTCCCTAGGGGGAGTATGACAACTAAATAATTTCCTAAATTATTAAGTTTCAGTAGTAAATTTCCAATAAACAAAATTATTTTTAGGCTGAATATTATGTAGTGTATAATCCATACAAACAATTTTATATGTTTACTATTCTGAATTTTCCATTATGTCTGTAAACCTAAACTACAAGATGAATATTTTAGTTTATCGCTAATGATTATCTACCAACTATAAGTTACAATTTATTTGAACTAAGGTTGTTAACCTGTTACATTAACAACAAAACCGTTAGCCTAGTTTAGAGCAATTAGTTACAAGATCTCCCACTCAGTACAAATCACTGCTTAACACCGTGACAGGTTTCTCAAACTGTCTCACTCACTGGCTGTAATGTGATTAATCTTGTAGGATATGAATTTGAGTAGTATCGAAACCGTCCAATAAATTTCAAAACTATTGACTAAGATGATACCTACGTCTTAAATAAAAAATATACATAGAGTAGTTAGGGAAGTCATATTGCAAAGAAGGTTTTTTAAAGTAAATTCGTTTATACATAGCTCAGTCTCACTTAAAATGTTCCAGCAAAATAACATAGTTTTAGTTAAGAAAACATAAGATATTAGCCAAAAGTTCTAATGCTCTGTTATTGTTTGGTGCGTTTATTTACCTTTTGAATGTGACGTGGATTATCTTAGGCAGCATACAAATAAAATGTCGTTTGCGTTTATTTTCCATTTTCATTTTGACATTCATTTACTGTATTTTAGCCAAAGTGATTTTGTAGTCCTTAGGGTTTTGGGGGATTAATTTCATACAATATAAAGAACACACTGTTTAAGTAGCCCGTTACCTTTTGTGGATACCCGGCTAAAGTACGCCTCTTGAAGTACAAGATATTAAGCGTTGTGCTAGCAATATAAATTATCTAACTCGAGGGCTCATATTTGTAAGGAAAAAAACATACATCATGTCAATCAGGAAGAAAATCAAAAGCTGACGGAATATAATTCACATATATGAAACAAAATATTTCATATTATTTACACTATTAAATACTAAGGTGTTATTGTTATATCTAACAATATATACTAATATATTGTTAGACAACTGATATTTGTTCCCTTTAACAAAATAAGTAAAATTAGTGATTTTACTTTAAATTTAATGAACTATGTTTGAGATTATAAATTTTTAATAAATATTTGTGAGGAGGAATGTTGAAATAGAAATATCTCGATAATGTCTGTAAAAGGAATGCGAAAGCAAACAAATATCTTGTCTAAATATTCCTTGAATGTCTTACTCCTCTAGTTTTGTTAATATTATTAATATAAATGAATAAATACTAATGCGTAATAATAATTAGCCATTCACGGTTTTAAGTTTTAATTCCTAGAAAAAAGTATGTTTAAAACCATTTGAATTAATTACATAAAAATACCTAAATTACTTTGTCATTCCATAATTTCATTTTTTTAAATTGCAAGTAAAAATAGAATAGAATAGAATAGAATATTTTTATTTTCTCATGATACATAACAAAATACATATTTTTTAACTTTAGTTAAAATTATGCAGCTTTTTTGCAACTTAAAATAAACAATAAATGTCCATTTTAATCGTCAGGCTGACATAAAATACAAATAAAACTAATGAGAAAATAATAGGGCCTCTTAAGGCAAATGCCTGTTTTGAGGTTCAATCACTTAAATTAAAATAATGTAAAGTAAGCAAACAGAAATGATCTAAATTTAATAAACACAATTGTTTCCGACAAACTATGTATATAACAAAATCAATAAAAATAAAATATTTTACGTGCCATATATTTACTGACATAAACACTGAAATTGAGCATGAGCTCAATGCGTAAAAAGCTAATAACAGAAAATAAATCAATCTTTATTTGTATGTTCATGTTAAATAAAAACAGCTTGGACTGTGTCCAATATATTATCATATAGACCAGATGACCAGGTAGCATGTGATGCTATAGGAGCAATCTAAATTCTACCAGTTCGATCAGCTTAACTTGCCATGTGACGGGTCCAAGCCAGGAGTTAGTCTCTGTCAGGGGGTGTTAGTCCCTTCTCTATAATGCAATCACATATGATAATCTACTATTAAGTTAAACCAAAATTTCCATGCACAAATTAAAACTTATATTTGAGTATTAAAATAATATAGATTGATATGTTGTTTAAATATATAGAAATTCAATTGGAAACTGTAAGGTAAGCAAACATTTTACAGCATTTTTTAAGAGGTTGGCAGACTTTTTTAGCCTCACTTTGCCCGTCCACATAGACTATAGATCTGTGTGTGGATCGTATCCAGCAAAGGAAGTGGTGAGTCGATACAGTACGAGCTGTACAATAATGATATAATCTTATTGCCAGACTGGGATTTGAACCCACGACTGTCATGGTTCCGGAGTTTTTTACCTTGATCACTCCGCCAACGACTCACTTCAAGTTCTAAATACAGCTTGTTTACGGTTTTGTTCAAAATAAATTAGTTTTATACCATAACTATAAAGATATTATAGGTCTACATTGATAAGTTAATTAATTAATGTTGATTCTATTAGTGAAGCTGTATTAGTTTAGTTACAGAAAGGACGGATCTCATCTGTATTTTCTGACTAACTTTCTAGGAAGTTGAATATTTCAAATATTTGATTCTGAATAAAACCAGTTTCCACGTCAAAAAGGCATGTAAAAATGTTATGAAGGATAACAGAAATGTATTGCTTTGTTAATTCTTCTTACTTTATTACTGACAGACATTTTTTTATTTAAAATTTAAGTAATCAAGTTTTTAAAGAATTAGAATTACGTCAAAAAGGGACTAATTCAATTTACCAGATTGTCCCTAGTTGCTACGAGCACGTTTTACCAATACAATTTACCTTAAATTGTCAAGCAACTGACAAAAAGCTAATATTTCCAACATATTTTCCCTCTTTCCGAACACAATATCTTAACTGTTAGTCTGTCTCTCATAGTTTGATTCTAAAATAATTTTTTAGTTTATGATTTATTTCTTATTCTTATTTGAAGTTATGAAATTAAGCTGTTTCAATATTATTTATTTATTGTGTTTTTAAAACACCTTTCAACCATTTAAACCTAAAGATAACAAAGTATCATGTAATGTTTAACTAAACAGATTTTCTCGACTATTTTGAAGGTTTTTGTTTTCCTACATTTAATAATATTATACCATGTACGAAATAAAAATAATCAATTTAATTACATATTTTAATAATTATTTATATTTATTTTGTTCGTGAATATCTATAATAGGAATGTAGAAAACAAAAACGTATGTAAATGATATTTACGGGATGTCATGAAATACGTCTTACAACATTTCAGATATATTTACACTTATACTTATTCACATATAGACGGTAAACATATATAAAAATATGGTACTAGGATATCGATTTCGACCAGTCACTCCAGTCATCATCAGGCCAATGAGAGAACTCTATAGCCTAGTACCGTATTTTATATATGTTTACCGTCTGTATGTGAATCAGTATAAGTGTAAATACGATATCTTAAGTGTTGTAAGACGTCTTTTATTACATCCCTAAGTAATAACAACACGTAATATGCTAATAAAAAAGTTGTAAACGATATTGTAATTATTACTAGAGCTCAATCCCCGAGGTGGTGCAGCCAGCAATGGACGATTATGACAGCTGGAAAACGTTTGTTATTCATCCAAGATGGAAATTCTTCCTTAGGGTCTGACTTTAACTCTTTTGTAAATATTTACTCGCATTTATTTGCATGTAGATTTTTATAAATGGTTAATAAAGCTGTTCTTAGAATGGTTAACGCCCTGATGGATGGAATGTTTACTTTTAAAGTATTATTGTTATTCTAAGAGTAGAGTAGTGTTAAAGAAAAAAACATTTCATTATATCGTGTAGAATCAAGTGTGTTTTTAATGTTTGGTCTTTTAATTTAATAAAATTTATCTGTAACCATATGGATTATTTATTAGCAGAATAATAATTATTAATTCCTGTTCAATATTTAGTTTTATTTCTAAACTCTGTTTAAAATAATGGATAATTTGCGTACTAAATTCTATCCCGTAAGAAAATTTCATACGAAGGTGGTATAACTTAGTGATAATGGAAGTCCAAGTAGAAGTTCGATAGGAAAGGTTTCTGTTTATATTCCCAACAATACTTGGACTCTTCAAAAAGTAAGAGAAGTGAAAGAACGGTTGAAGTTTCAGGAAGCTTGCCATCTGGAGTTATTGTTATGCAACTAGACCATATAATCACTGATAACATTGAAAATACCTTCATAATCAAAAGTAAGTACTGATTTAGTAATGTTTTACTACATAAGCAGAACCAGAGAAAATAAACAGTCATTCAATAATAACTGGATATTCATGGTTAAAAAGAGTTTTTAGTGAAGCTTTTTTTAGCTTGTGGGATAATAAAGAAAAAGTTATTATTACTGTTTTAATATAAAATGTATAGACCTGTAGACATTGAAATATACTTCTGTAATCATAGTAAACCCGAGTTTGTAATAACTGTAAGGTTTGATAAATTATCATAGGGTATCTTATTTATTTGTATTTTTTTATTTGTACAATCAATTATTGACAGTATATTTCAATTTCTCTTAATCTATATTTAATTTGCCTTATATAATTTCAAGGAATTATCGAACTCATTTGTTATAGCTTATTACATAGCTTATTACGCTTATTACACATTATTACAGCCTGTTACACTAAAAAATGTTTTTATACGTAAAAAACAGTAATTTTAGGCTATTAGTGTATAATTTTTAATTGATCTCCACTCCAATAGCTTTCCGATATCAAAACATATGAAAACAAAGTAAAACTTGACGTCACAAACGATATTTTATGCCTCAGTAAGCAATAAGAGGTTTAAGTCCACGTGCTGCTTCTTACCACCACCAGCTTTGTTGAACTTGATTTGGTTCACTTTTAAATATATATTTTATGTTAATTTGCAATAAATAAAAAAAAAAATTGTTTTTATCGATATAATGGAGTTAGATTAGACTTAGTTGATTTTAATTAGTTTGTAAAGGATTCCCATTGATAAATTAAATGAAATAAAATAAAAATATAATGCGTTAGTTCTTTATTGCACACTCAACTTCCATAAAAAATACAATTTATTAAATATTAATTTGGTCTTAATTTTAATATTGTTTTGTTTTATTTTACTTTGTACAAGGTGAGAAATCCAAAATAATCTTAAATAATACCTTGTTAAAATAACTAAATATTCAAACGAAAGATTTTACGTTATTATTTCAGTAACCAAGTAACCTAACCTAACTCCACAGAGCGTTTTATAGGATTTTATTTGTATTTATTTTTTCTCTCTATGCTATATTTACAATCCATAATAATATAAATTAGCAAATACAGCTTGTCGAATTCGAGCAAATTTAGTTAGTCCAAATTGTAATGTAATTCCAGAAGATTGGTTAAAACAGCTCATCTTGCTTATGTACTGATGTGTTTTGTTACCTTCAGTAGTTATCAAATGCTCAATTTGAATGGTTAATGTTCTTACCTAATATTAACAATACAAATTTGAATGCCTGTGGGGCGTAGCCCTAAGGGCCGATGTACATTTAATGCTTTTCTACAGACCTACGTATCTGTATATTGTATATTCTGTATATTGAATTTACAATTATCTGTCTATTGTATATATGTATACTGAAGTACCTTACCATAGATACTTCAATCACTCCAATCGGTCAAGTGGCTCCTGAGATCTCAGCGTAACACAAAATCAGCTTGTGTATTAAATATTCGGATATTTAAATGTGAAAACATTTCAGTTGATAGACTTTTAGTCGAGGAAAATCTTAATGTAGTTTCAAACTAGTTTAAAGTCACGAAATCAAAGCATAAACGATTTACTAACTTTATACATTCGTATCTTTATTAATTAGTTTAAATTTACACATTTAGAAAACAATAAATATTATATTTATCAAAAGTATCTGAAATTGTTAAGAACGTTCTTCAATTTATTTTCTTTAAGTGGGCAGAATTATATAAAAGAAAACTATTATTCATTTAAGGATTGATAGCATTGGTATCTATTATTATTGTCCTTTATTACAATAGGTAAAATCAAAATTCATAAAAACTTCGTAAATATATACACTTAGTTTACAAGTTGTATGATTTTTAGATAAAACGTGGATATCCACCTAATACCTTATTTTTATATAATCAGAATTTTAGTTACGATTTTAGTTTTCGATTGATTGAAAACTGAATTCTAAACTTCGGTTTTCAATAAGTTACCAAATATCTCACATTTAAATAAGCAGTAACTGATACGCAGTACTTTTGAGGGTAAAAGTATTAAAGTGTACCTTAAATAATTGAAAACCACATTTTTATCATAATATTTAACATCCACGTTTAAAAATGTAAATGTTGTATCAGTGTATGTTGTAATTTTATATATGAAACACGTCTCATTGTTATAAAAAGTTAAGGGATTCATCCGATCATTATAATTATGTTTGTAGAGTTATATTCATGGGTTATATTAGTCTGCATATTTTAGGAAGGGATGGATTGGACCATTGGTTGTGGGAGACCAATTATTGTCTATTGGGAGGCTCGGTCGCACAACTATGCGAACAATGTTACTGAACATGGCTGCCTTGAACACCACGTACACATGAAACATCCAGATACCTCAAGTCAGCTTTGATCTTTTGAAATTCACTTAAATGTAATTTTTTCAATGAACTTATTTTCCCATTATTATATAACTTTATACTGTAGATATCTAATTTTTTGGACATTTTCTTTTCATTGTTGTTAAAGAAGTTATCTGCCTCTTGTTTTCCTTATTTTGCTTGCCCAAGTTTATGAGTTGGAACAAGTCCAGCGAAAAAAGAAGTGAGCTATCACATGTAGAACTTGTAAAATTTGCTTGCAAATACTGGGATTTGAACCTATGACATTGCCACAGCCATGAGTTCTATGTCCGTTTACGTTTATTACTACACCAATGACTCTCTTTAGAAAAAAATTATCTCTTAGAATAAAATAATTTAAAATCACCTTTAAAAAATAAACTACGAAATGACGTAAGAACAAATAAAAATTAAATTACATAATACCAATGTTTTACTAGTTAATTCTGAACTGTTGTACATATTATATAATATAAAGATAATTTTGGGAAACAAAATAACAAATTTTACAAACGACACATAAAGGATGGCAGTTACCATCCGCCACACAAACAGAGGTGAATTTCTATTGTGATGTTCTGTATAAACCGTTAGTTCCCCGAGGTTCGGAAACATGTCCATGTTAATTGTTGACTGCCGCGAGACGGACGGTGGATTGAGTATGATATATTTGTAAATTTGACTGTAGTTTTTGTAATGTAATTTATTATATTTTGGGGTTTAAAGTGCCATGACAACGTCTGCCTTTAAGGGTTGAGCTCTTTTACAAGTTGGTAGTTTTTATAATAAAATAGAGTACATCAAAATAAAAATGCTTCTGTTGAAATTTTCGGAGAAAGAATTATGTACTATATGTTGAATTATATACTATATGTACAATAATATGTGTATAACAATACATGTACATGTAATATAAGATTTATACAAATTAAAAAGTATAATTAAAACAAAATATTTCGGTATTCCCGTATTTATTAGTAAATGTCCGTTTCGGTTGATTACAAATTGTCTTTCCAACTTATTTTAGAATATTTGTTTATGATTAAAACATGTTTAGCCCTTTGAGTTTCAGCTAACGAAAAATTCATGTAATACTTTTTCACACAAGCCAAACGTGTTTAGTTTTTGGCTTGTGTGTCTGACGTTAGGATTAACGTACTCAGGTTCACACAACCTTAAAGGAGTTAATTTTAAAATACACTTGTCTTTTAGGTAAAACAGTTATGTAAGTATTTTTGTGCTATTAGTAGCTACTTCCTAATTAAGGTAGCCCGTAAGCTAGTAATAAAGTGACTAATTATATTAGTTTTAGCGAATTTCCCCTATAGGGAAGAAGCTATTACCGTAGGTGGCATGGTAAGACTTAAGCCCGAGACCATGATAACTTTTCGTTTTGAGGTCCCCAGATGCCAAAAACACTATTCGTTCAAATTTATATATGTGTGTGTGTGTGTGTGTGTGTGTGTGTGTGTGTGTCCGTTACCGCGATAACTTTTGAAAGAAACACCCGATTTTGATGAAATTTAGCACATATGTGGAGAGTAGCATTCATGACTTTAAGTTCGAAAACCAGATCGATCGCACTATGGGAAGGGGGTTTTATGGGGGTTTAAAATTTTGCAAAAATCTATTTTTTGCCTGTTTGACCCCAAAATGTTAAAAACACTCAATTTTGGTTATAGCCATTTTACAGAGCTTAAAAAAAATTAGTATTTTGAATCATTAACCTAGGTTAAGTGGTTGCGGAGAAAATCCAAAAAACCGTGTCCCATGTTAATCTTATGGGAAAAAGGTTTTTAGATTTTTCTCAGATAGTTTTACTAAAAACTTCACATTTCTGTTTATTAATGTGTTTAGCTCAAGAAAACAAACATTTTGGTGTTTCAATCGTTGTTCTACGTCCAACCGTTGCAGAGATATTCAAATTGCTAAACACAGTACGTTGTCCAATGTTATCCTTATGGAGAATAAATAAAATTCTATATCTCGATTATTTATGAATGTATATTGATGAAACTTGGTACGTGGCTTCAACTAGTTGTGGTATATTGATATTAGCACAACAAACAAGTTTTTTGTTGATAGTCCTTGTAGCAGCAAACCTGCATACTCGGCCCCCATGTTATCATATGGAGAATAATTAAAGTTGTATATCTCCCTTAATTATGAACCTACATTAAGAGAACTTGGTATGTAGCTTCACCTGGTTCAGTTGTATTGATAATTGCAAACAAAACCGATTACTTATCTTCCTCGTTGCAGCAAACCTGCGTCCTCAACCCTAATGTTATTCTTATGGAGAATAAATAAAATGCTATATATCACTTATTTATGGATGTATTTTTGTGAAACTTGGTAAATAGCTCTATGTAGTAGTGAGTCTCATATATATGCATTGGAAATTGGCTGAGTACGCAGGTTTGCTGCGACGGGGGAATTCGTATGTATGTCCGTTTTTCCTGTTATATTTTTACTGCAATAAAATGTTATAAGTGGGTGCTTTTAATTCACACTGAATAGAAAGAAAAATAATTTTGAGACCAAAATCTCAGTTGTCCTGTAGGATTAGCATAAAGCCAAAACCGTAACAGTAACCTTCGTCTGCGCTAGATTAAGAACACAAATGGTTACTATATAAACTATGTTTTTGTTGGTTTCAGATCAAAATCTACATTCTGGCCGTCAACAAGCACTACCCCAAGTTACTGTCGTCTCTCTACTCTCTGAACGTCTTGGAAGACAACCCGGAGGGTTCTATCTTGACGACTCTGCAAGCCGAGGATGCCGATGCCAACTCCACCCTCCTCTTCTCCGTCGTCAACGGCCAAACAGGGTCGGGGATGTTCCGGGTGGACCATGACACCGGGGACTTGGTACTAGCAGCGCCGTTGGACATTCGTGGCTGGGAATACGTTTAGTGGGGCGCTTTATTTCAAGTTATGTTGTTACCAGGAAATGATTCTTGTTAGAAATGGGGTGTGATATTAAACAAAATTGTACAGGTATATTGTTACTGAAGTGGAAAAGGAAAAAACTACGTTGTTAAAAAAATAATTGCACCTAAAAATATAACTAAAATAATTATATATTCGTGCAAATATGGCTAGAAAATGTTTAATTTAATTTTACTAATATTTAATTGAAATGGATAACTGTGTCAATTTTAATTTGTGGTTGATTTTGAATGCTTATTACTTAACATCAGAAAAAATATATAAAAGAAAATAAATACAAAATTCTTTAAATAATATATTCGTAGTGTCAAACAAATATTATAGTTATTACCTCCTTAAAATAATGGTTTGGTTTAAAAAAATAAAAAACCCTGCCATTATTTATGCTTATTTTAAATTTTGGTTTTTCATGCAGCAGAGAATAAATCATAATTATATGTTTAAATACATTTTACTTATTTTTCATGCTTGCAGGAATATAGTTGTACGTAAATAACAGTAAAATGTAAATATGACTTTTGAATTGCTAAAGAGAGTTTGCGATAATGGAATACCGAGCTCATTTAATGATAATCAAAAGTGTTCGGCTTACCTGCGATAATGTTAACAATTTGTTAAGTATCACGATAACCATTGATACAGACACACAGGATACAAAAAATACGTACCACAACACTCAATATGTTGACAATAAATCTGTACTTACACACAAGACGGAAAATATGCTTAAGTATGGTACAAGGTAATCAATTTCGACCAGTCACACCAGTTATCATCGGCCTTAAAGATAAGAGGATGACATAGGCAAAATGGAGTTACTAACTATTACAAAAGTATACTAATGCAAATTATATTGTAAAAACAAAAACTAAATAATAAACGGTGATTGCCAGTGTAGCAAGGAAAACACGTTAAGGGATGTTTTTTCCTGAGAAATTTGCCAACAAAGAAGCTTCCTGGTCACGTGAACTGGTGAGACTTGAACACTATTGGATACGTGACCTAGAACAACTAAGAGTCTACTTTGCAACTTCTGTGATTGAAGTCGTCTCGTGGAATCATTTGTTTCTTTTGTTTTTTGTGTGTTTAGCACTGATTTTCGAATAAATCTAAATAACATATGTAACATAGTGTTTACAATTAGATACGGTATGGAATAACCTCATATACTTCTTAACGATAGGGTTTGTGTTTTAACGTAACATATCAATCTACTATACGGATACTGGTTTACTAATCTGATTCTGGGGAAACGCAATGTTGAAGTTCGTACTGAAAGGAATGAAAGAAAATAATCTGTTGGTATTTGGATATATTACAGGTATGAAAATAGTTAGTGGCTTCTGATATATTTGTATGTATTTAATTAGTTTTTAAAAACAAATATTTTAGTTAATATAGATTGTAGAGTGTAAGGTACCAATTTCCTGCCTGAGAAATTAGAAGGGGATAGAGAGAGAGAGGGGGAGAGAGAGAGAGAGAGAGAGAGAGAGAGAGAGAGAGAGAGAGAGAGAGAGAGTGAGAGAGAGAGAGAGAGAGAGAGAGGACATTTGACATTTCTTTATTTCTCCTGCTGTGATTTAGACCGCAATGGTCCAATCTTCCATCACAACAGACACAAAAATACACAAACAAAATACAATGAGTTGTGGTTACATAATAGTTACATTGCAATACAATTGCCGCAAAATATTACAAATACAAATATATATTAAATAGAACAAAAAATTGATTGTGTTTGAAAGGAATTCTTGGAAATAACTGATCTGTGTCTTGGAAATAGTAAAATATTTTCACCAAAACGCGTCTCTCTAATGAACATCTCTCATAAATCTATATTTTTAAACAGGTATGACGGTTCTTGCCGTTTCAGATTCTTATATGCTAAAGTCAGAATATTATATTCAATACGTTCTTTAATTTGTAACAAACCCAACCGTTTATAATATAGAGTTACGTGTACATGTTATCGTAATTTAAAGATATACCTAACACAAGCATTCTGAGCTCTTTGAAGTTTACTTAACAGTTTATTATTAATATCACAAAAAGCTGCACTGGCGAAATCAAACAAAGGAGACACTAAGATTAGTATAAACATTTTCCTAACTTTTTCAGGAGGATTGAAACACAAACGTTTAAATTGATATATACATTGGTACACTTTTTTATGAATACAATTAACCTGATCTAGCCATGATAAATTGTTCATAATTCTTAAACCAAGATTCTTGAAAGAAGTCCCATACTCTAAGTTTGAGTTATCAATTATCACTTTTGCTACATTTTCAGCGTTTAAAAAATCCAAAAGTCGGCTAGTGCCTAATATCATTGGTTTGCTCTTGGCTATATTTAATTTCAGACCATGACCATTGCACCACTCCAGTAGAGCATTCAAATCAGCGTTTAAGCGATATACAGAATTATTAATACATTTGTTTCATATGCATGTATATACAATTGTAAGTCATCCGCATAAAGCATTGATTTAGTCAAAACTATGAATCGCAAATGTTGTTAATGTATAATGAAAATAACATAGCAGATAAGGTAGAACCTTGTGGAACTCCTACTAAATTACATTTCCATTTGGATTATAAACCTGTTCTGGTCTTAACCTTTTGCTGTCTATCCACCAAATACAAATCAAACCCATGACCACACTACACTACATGAAAACGATATAAAGATTGACAGTAAAAGTTCATGATGGACACTATCGAAGGCACGAGTAAAATCTAACAAAACCATAATAGTCAATTCTCGATTGTCCATTGCTCTTCTGATATCAACAGTAATAGATACTAAGGCAGTTTGAGTACTATAATTATATCTATAGCATGATTGGTATTTACAAAGCAAGTTGTTATTACAAATAAACTTTGAAAGTTGTTGAAAAATAAGCTTATCAAAAGTTTTTCCAAGCACACATAAAATATTAATAGGTCCATAATGTGTAACATTACTTGGGCTTGACACCTTAGGCAGCGGCAAAATCAAAGCTTGTTTCCATTGACTTGGATACACAGAATTACATAGAGAAAAATTAAAAATATGACACAGTACTTGTTTTATTTCATACAAAATAATTCTTATTAATTTAATATTCACACCATCATTATTTACAAAGTTAGATTTAATACCATTAACAGCCTCAAAAATGGAGTCAGTAGTAATCTCATTAAAATTAAAGAAATTACGTTCTTCATTACCATCAGCTCTTAGAGAATTATAATACAAAATAAGATTACGATTAACATTATTTTCAATCCCACAGAAATAGCTTTTTAATTGCTCTAAATTTACAACAGGATCTAAAATCTCTTTAGATTTTTTTCCCTGCTCCCTGATCTTGAACAACTTTCCATAAATCTTTGCTATTCAAATTTGTATCAAATTTATTTTCAAAATATCTATTCCTAATGCCCCTCATTTGACGCTTTATTCTATTGCGCAAAACCCTATATTCTCCCAAACTCTTCGATCCTTAGTTCTTACATAACGCTTGTACAGATTATTTCTTTGTTTCATTAAACCCCTTATCTCTTCAGTTATCCAAGGACAAGGATTCTTATTAGTAATAACACGTCTTTCCAGAATATAGTTATTAAACGAATAAAGCAAATTATCAAATAAAATTTGCACCTTCCTATCAATATTACCAGTTGTATAAATTTCAACCCAATTCCATAACATACATTCTTCTGCCTTAATCCGGTTTACATCTATATTCTTAAACTCCCTAAAACTTATAAAACACTTTTTCTTATCTAATTTTAATTTTAAATTAATTTCAATGTAAATCAGGTCATGATATGACAAGCCTAAAACAGATAATTGGCCATAGTCTTTAACTTTTGACCAGTCCTTACATATAATTAAATCTAGTAATGTATCAGACGATGGAAGATGAAATGTGGCTTTCAAAGGCAAAATTTTTAAATCCAAATTATTGACTAAGTCCAATAACTGTGTTTTTTATTAATACGAACTCCAAGTATATCAACATTAAAATCTACAATTATCACTAAATGGTCATAAAGCGGAATTAAATTACCAACAGTATGAAAAAAACTCATCAATATAGCCAACTTTAGGTTGTCGATACACAACACAAAGAAGCAATTTCCAACCTAAACTTACTTCTAAAATCATGTACTCAGGCTTTCCAGAGTACAGCAGTTGAGAGGTGGCTAGAACCTTATATGAAAAAGAGTTTCTCAAATATACTGCCACTCCTCCCTCCTTATTCTGCCTGTCGTGTCTTATTAAATTACACTGGTATTATACTGGTAGAGTTGAGATGACACACGTTTTAAGAAAAGTTTTACTAACCACTACAATATCATAGGAGTTTTCATTGAAAAGACTCAAAAAATTATCTCTATGAGTAATAATACTTTCTACATTAACATGAGCTATTTTCAAGAACTTATTTCTAGAAACATCTTTGTTAGAAACTTTTCTGTTACGAATATCAGACATTGATTATAAGTACAAGAAAAAACTATGCTGAATATTTCCCCTTCAAACATTGAAAAAATTGATGACACAAAAACAGTTGTAAGTAAGCTAAAACATGATACAAACACTTAACACAAACACACAGAGTAACCCACGCAAACAGATTCATTTAACGGTTTCACACCGTTGAATACTAACTTTCATTGTTGATTATCGACATTACATGGACTGTTGATCACAATGACGCTGTCCCCTTTATTCTTGCGCATCAAAATGCGACCGTTTACGATCACATTACACAAACAACCACGCCATAGCATGTTGTAGGTTGTGGTTATTTATGTTTTACGATTTAATTCACCCACAGGAATGTGAAATGTTTCTCTCTTCGTGCTGACCGCGTGGCATTGAGCAGCTTGAGTCGTTCTCGTGTAAGGCTGCAATTAACGTAAATGACTGAAGCCTCGCCGTCCGTATATCCAATGTCTTTAGAGTTAAGGTTGCGTTTTATTTTCCTTTTATTTAAGAAACACTCTAGGTCAATCTTGCGGACGAATTTTACAATTATACCTCCTGGCCTAGGCCGAGAGAGAGAGAGAGAGAGAGAGAGAGAGAGAGAGAGAGAGAGAGAGAGAGAGAGAGAGAGAGAGAGAGAGAGAGAGAGAGAGAGAGAGAGAGAGAGAGAGAGAGAGAGTGATGATGGAAAGCCTGTGTTCAGTACCACTACCTGGTTATCGATTCGGTCTGATTTCCCTCGTTGTCGGCACCGTATTAAAAGGCAGCATAGTGCAGATGTGTGCGGTTTGGTGTGGGGATTAACATGCTGCTCCATGAAACAGAGGGATAATTTCAGATGGATGATATAGGACGTGTTTAGTGACATACCCTGTATGCAATCTAACTGATACAAATTTGGTTTTGTAAACCATGTGTTAAATTATTTATGAATATTGTTTATGGCTTACAACAAATATCTTGAATACTCATTAATGGGTGATTCTTTTTTATGTTTGATAGAAAATGCTGTTAAATTTACTATTCCTTTGAGGAGTTATAGTGGAAAATAAAAGGGAAAATATTGTGGAACTATTAATTTAATTATAGAGAAAGTTAGTAATGGAGAAATAAAACCTGATAGTTATTTTATATCTGATATTCCAGAATTAAAACAAAGCAATATAAAACAAAATTCATTGAGTACCTGAATTTAATTTATAATTAGTTGCTTGCAGATAAATTATTGAGCATATGACTCGTACTGTTAATCGAGAAATGTTGTTGGTATGGTATATTACAAATGAATTGCAGAGTGGAAGTGTGATAATAAGTGAGTTTTAACAAAAGACATACACCATTTATTAGGACAATAAACCATATAAGCTGTAACTATAAAAGTTGGTACCACGTTACAAAATGTAATACGATTCACCAAAAATATCGTCCTAGGAACCTTAAAACTGGTTTGTCAGTTTTTAATCTGACATTGGGTACAACAAATGCAGTTGTCATTATATATGGTAATTCTTTTGGCTGTCCATTATGACGATCTTCCCTTACACTTTTGGTCCCTCCATTTTCGGCGGCTGGGGACGGAAACTCCAGGTTTGGTCCCCAACCTGAGAATGTGATCCCTGGTTGATGAATATGGATAGCCTGTCAGTTGAGTTGGCCTTTTAGAGGGCATAGCTGGTCCGCCTGTTTGAGCCTGGCCACAGCTGTCAGAGGAGCACGGGAGTTGGCCCTCTGAAAGGTCAATTTGTCTACCTGCCCATCCTATCCTTTCCTTTCCTGCTATATCCTTTCCTTCCGGTAACCTGCGCAAAATTCCCGCCTGTGGAAGACGTGCCTAGCAGCTAATGCTGGGGTTTCCTAATCAAGTAATAACAACAACAACCATAAATATCTAAATATTTCTTTCACAAGTAATCCACCTTTTCTTATCAAAATGTCTACCAAATCTTGGGTACGGTTTACAAACAAACACTTGGATTTGATAGTTTTGTAAGGCACTGAAGAAATTAGAAGACCAGGATACTTATTGAATGTATATAATAAAACAGCCTTACCCATCAATGTCGGGTCTTTAGGCTTTGACAGTGTTTAAATTCTACAAACTCCTTTATGGCAGAAGAATATATCTGTGGTCGTTAGTCAAGGCAAACACTGAATTCTTAGACCTACAGCTTCTCTTATTTATTCCAAGTTTCAAACGCAACCGGTGGAGCAGAATAGGTGGCCTCCAACCCTCAAGATCAGGTTTGAATCCTATTCAACGATGATATTTATTTGTTGTCGTGACAAGTTGCACTCATAAATGAAAAAAAATAAAAGTTTATGACGTAAAACATATACTTCAACGTTAAAATGCTTGTTTGTTTTTTGAATCATATAAAAAATATAATATGATATAGTCAATCACGTTCCTTTAGGATGATATCCGAATCCAATCAGATACATAACAAATTTATATTCGTTAATACACTATAATGATTTTGTAGAAGGTAATAGTAGAACTTTCATTTCGGAGCATAAAAAATAGGTTTTAATGACGGTGTGTTACTGTCGTAGTGATGAGGTAGTGTGTGCGAGAGGGATGTGGCAAAACACGAGTGACCGGTGATGATAAATGAGGTGTTGTCATCCACCGGGGACGTTACCGGGATTTAGTGGGGTTGTTTTTTTACAGTCTTTCAGTTTTTATTTACATAATTTTTCTTTTCTAATATTGAAATTTATTTTTATTCTTTACTTTATATAAAGTAAACAATTAACTAGTTAACAATTTTATTTGTATATTATAGAACTTAAAGAAAAATTAAACATAATGTTTCGTGGGTTGATTAGATATAAAAAGATATTGGATTAAAATTACGTTATTACTTAGTTTTACATTATTTTATAATATTTTACCGAATTGTATTTGATTTTTTTACCTATTTGCATTTGATATTTAATTAATTACCATAAAACCAAAACTAAATAATGTAATGAAAACACATATTATGTTAATGTATATGTTAACAGAAGAGGTTGGCCATCATTTGGCCTTCCTGCAATTAGTAAATCTTTTCTCAAGAGGAACACAATTATAACACTTTATTTCTGTTGTTGCATTTAATTGATACATATCACGAGTAAACAAATTAATTCTATGATAAAAATAATTGCAATCAGGATTCATCTCTTTTTCTTATGCATGACTTTTGTAAATAATAAGTATGAATGTAAAAGGTTGTTAGATACAAATAAAACGATTAATTGTTAAAGTATATTTTAGGAATAGTAATACTTTTTATACAGAAGTAGGTAGGTAATAATTTGTTTTATAATATATTAACATATAATGATAAATAGGTTAAGTGTTTCATAAATTGAAGTGAAGGGATTACAATCATGTTTTATCAAAACACAAATCATTAAAGCACAAACATTTTTAAATTGATTATTTGGATGTTGACATATCAGACTGTATGGTATACTTTGAAATGCTAATACAAAGTAAATACAATTTATCAGATAAATGGGATTCTCTCAGTGTTTTATATGTGTTTAAGTCTTGTGTACTTTGCATTAGTGGAGTGAATTAATGTTAGCCCTGAATAAACCTTATACGATTTATTATATTGTCGAAGCGGTCAAACATATATTTTAATATCACTAAGTAATATAGGTATTTTAATAAGATATTTTGAAAATTATCCATTGGATAATTAAATTACATTGGATAACATTCCATTAGAAATTAAATTACATATTTATTATACTAACAAAGAAAGCAACGAGACACATTTGAGATTAGGGCTTGTAATATAATTATAAATATTAACAATTAACAATGTATAAGTGAATACACAAATTTATTCTACATTTAAACCGATAATTTTGGATCTCATTTAATGATAAGGGAAACTTTTCGAAATCAAACATATCTCTTAACAAAATATAAAATTAATGCGTATCAAAATGTTCGTTAGGATGCGAACTTTCATCGAAACTCCTAACAAATCCCAAGATTCCCTTATGGCTTAACTTTTTTGCATTTAACTTTGCATCGTTTAACTATGTCAAATGGTTATTTGATTTGAATGGTTTATTAAATTTGTATATAATATGTGTAAAATGTTGTTAAAAGATCCCAAGTTTCCTCCAAAAATGGAGCACAAACAAAAGCTTTCCGCTTTGTAATAATCCTTCTAAGGTACTGGGATCGTGATAATTATTAAGTCGTTAAAGTTAAAGATTTATTTTAAAATTGGTAACTTGAGTCTTATAAATAGAAAATAATTCAAACACAGACCAGTTATACAATCTTTGAACCATTCATTTAGGTACATCCTACTGCAATGTTACTTGTCATTTATGTCACTACGTAATTTTATAACCTTACTAAATCTTATATGTAACAAATTTACAAGTGTCAATAGAAGTGTCTGACACCAAAGATGTCACTAGACCCGTATATTCTATTTCAAGTTTAAATCAAGATGTGGCTTTATCGATTGACCAATTCACAGGGGAAATATTTGTTCAGGACCCTTAAAAATTACTTCCGAGGAGTATTACGGTCAGGGTTTTTGATAAAGTCTTCCAAGATGTTTTTCAAAATGTTCAATAAGTTAAAGCTCCATAATTTGTTTAGTAAAACTGGTTAAAAATCTGACAAAATTTAGATTAAGGCAAAACGTTATGGAAGGAATAATTTTAGACAATAGTATAGCAAAATATATTCTATACCGTAACTATGGTAATACATTTCGTTGAATGTTAAACTAATACAAACACAGTCGAAATATGGTTGGTCTATTAGACATGAAATAAACAAACTACCCCACTATTAAGCTACGCCTTTTACGACCCTAGTATTGTTACAAATTTCATGGCTCTACTTTACACATTATTTGAACATCTCTTTGGTACTAACTCTTGGTTTGAATAATATTAAATATGTGCCAAGTGATGTCAGCATTACAGAAATCAATATTAACAGTACCTATAAAGCTGGGGACATTTTAATAGTAGCCAACAATGAACAACTTACAATTTAAAACCAGCTTTGCATATTATGTTAGAGTATATGTTTCAACTAAATAAAGATAAACATGCACTCATCTGGTTAACTGCAGTGAATAGTAGAAAAATTTTGAATAGAATCAACAGATTGTTTACTGTTAATTTTATTTCGAAAAGTTTACTAACAATTAGATTCGTAACTTTAATATGTTTATTTTATTTTTTGTATTGTTTGTTAAAACACATGCATATAAGATAACTAAAAAAACTATTTGTATCATAAGTTTGTGCAATGGCTGTTACTTTCTGATATCTTACTATCAAATTTGAGTTATTTTACTTTATTTATCATCGTTGGCATGGCCAATATAAGGATTTATTTAAACTTTTATTTATATTTCATATCATTTTTAGCTTAGGGTAGATAAAAGGCCTAGGGTTCCTTTTAGTTCAATTCCGTTCAAAGTAACGATACTTTTCTTAAATGAAATGTTTTAATTAATTTTCTATTGATTCTCATATAAGTAATTCAATATAACCTAACCACTACGTTACTACGTAGTTTATTGCACACGGTAAAATCAAATTGCCCGTCAACAATGTTTGTACGCTCAGCATTGACTATGTTAGAGTACTACACTCGTACACAAAATACTCATTATTAAATATAATTTCAACATCCATAAATACAGTTATTACTGGAGTGGTTGTGAGTTGATAAAATCATACTCTAGCTAAATAGAAGTGAAAGTAAAGTGACGGAAAACCCTGATAAAATGAATTGTCTAAAGAAGGTTACACAAGCTTAAAGAATATTTTTCCAACGTTAACTCAAACTCATAAATAAAATTATTCAATGATATAAGAGCTTTAAATCTTAGAGGACATAACCGTATTCCTACCATCCAAAATTGAAACGCATCCAGTTAACTTTAGCTCATTTATCACCACTATAACTGTCTCACTTATCAGCTACTTTATCGCCGCCATATCTCATCTTCCCCGCCAGGCTAAATGCCCCATAATTCCTCCCAGTTTCTTTATATCTATTGATTAACCTGTTGTATATTATCCTTTATGTAATACATGTTTCCTCCCTTTTAGGGGCGTTTAAATAGCGTTTAAACTATCTGCATTTGAAGAGATTAATTTGTATCTCATTTTTTTTAAATATTCGTGTCCTAGCTCTGTACACTGTTGTAAGCCTCTTTTATTCATCCTCCACTACTTTTTAGAAAAATAAACTTAATTTATTAATTTGTCGCTCTCCATTTTCCGAAATAATTCATTCCCTTTCTTTTCTTCAAGATGGGAAGGTCTAGTTGTTTTGCATGTTTGTAATATTCATTAGATATCATGTATTATTAGTCCATCAAATAAATATACCAACTAATTTAACATGAACTTAAGAAGTATAAATATTTTAGGAAGAAAACAGTTAAAAACTATCCAACTTTATAACTTAGAGATTAGTAGATGTTTTAAACCTGTGATAATTGTTGTCCTTTAATATCATTATATTTAAGCCCAATTTCAACCAAACTGTAACGTTTCTGTAAACAAATTTTTACTTGATTCTAGGAACCGTTAATATTTAATAAAATGTATAACAAATTAGTATTTTGAGAACAAAGGAGATTGTTCTGGTCGCTTTAGTATAATAAGGAAAAAACCCTACAGGATGAACTTCTTTTCCAAATATAAGATCTACTAACCTAGATTACCTCGGTAAATATAGTAATCTACATTGATATTGTTGGCACGTTTATTGCATCGTTCTCTGTGATTGCATATTGTTGACATAATAGTCACATATATATTATTTCAAACAAAACTATTTTCATATTTTGTATACAACTCTTTGTTTACCGGACAGTGGATATCGCCGTCCTACACCATCAGCCCTCTGGCTCAAAGATTCCAAAGAGATATTTACGTCATAGCCGTGATGGAGAACACAACAAAACATGGATTGTGGCAGTGGTTAGTTTACCGGGATCCTTCCTGGATGAAAACATCCGGTTCTCAATTCTCAACCGGAAACGGAACCCGAGCTTCTCTATCGGAACAGCTTCCGAGATTATTTACTCAAATGATGTTTTTGATCGTTTACATTAATCGTTTAGTTATTCTATTTATGTTTATATTAAACAGAAATTAAGATAACATATATTTTTTCAGATAAATTACACTTGTATTACAATGGATACGTTTGATCATATTAAATATTTTAATAAAATACAATATTTAATTATCTTCATAGAGACAATTTGTTTACTTTTTATAGCATTGATTGCAACTGATAAGAAAATTAGCTAGTTTAATAACGTATACCTTAATTAATGGCTATATATACGTATATACTATCTTATGGGTAAGGTTTTCTTTAGCGTATGTCTGGTTGATTGGTCGGTTGTTTACAACTTTGTTCTCAAAAACGGGTAGCCAAGGTTTCTTTCAAACGTAGCAATTAACTAATTTCTGGGTTAAAAATAATAATTTATACACAGAAAAAACCTAGTAACTAAAAAATTGGATTTTCCCAATACAAAATTTAATCTAAGGCTTTTTAAGTATCAAATAAAAACAATAGAATCGGATCAGCTGTTTATAATCAATCAGTGAACTGTAAAAGTAAAACTCATGTAGTTTAAGTAATAACACGAGTTGTCCAGAGAGCAATGACTAAAACATTAAATGAAGATTATATATAGAGTGATCATATACAAATGATACAAAGGGGCATCAAGCTATACTAACAACTAACTGTAGTAATCTAAAAAAATGAGAAAAGAAACAAATGAGCAAAGCAGATTTGCTCGACAGTATGGGGCGTATTGATCAATTATTAAGTCATCCAAACGAGCCGACTGACCTTCCCTGAGCATAAATCGGCAACATAGGTACCCTTATATTTAATATAGGTAATACTGTATTGAAACTTAAGTATTAAATAAACATGTTTTTTAGATAATATTACAGTTATAACTCTTGATTTCAGGAATGATAATAGTGGCTAGCCCAAAAAAAATAAGGGCTAACGATTCCTTTGTTACAAATATATTAGTAAAAGATGGTCTGTATATGACAAACGGCTTGGTTGAAATATACGTCAACCAAGTATCAGACATCCACCATAATTCAAGAGAGATTTATAAGAAACTGAGATGGAGGAGAACAAGCCAGCTGGAACCTAGGTGATAAGAGTAGCAGCTTTTGATAAGGACACCGGTGTCTTCGGAAACATATCGTATACACTGCCACCTCAAAGAAGTGTCAAATGTTAAAGAACTATTTAAATGATTCCTAAATTGAGTAATATTTCACGCATATACTGTAGTATACTAGCTGTTACCCGCATGCTTGACCCCGCAAATGATTTATAAAATCTATGACAATTGCATGTGCTGTGTGTACTCTGTGGTTAGTCCGTGGAACTATTACACATCAAGGTCAGCTGTTTGTATTTTCATCAGCTCGAACAAAAATGAATGCCCATAAGGAATACATGGGAAGTTTGAATCTCCACGGGGCAAAGCCCTATAGGAATTTTTGCAACTTCAGTATGCCTATATGTTACTCAGGACTATCAAGTACCTCTCTGCTACATTTCAGCTCAATCAGTTAAGTAGTTAGAGCGTGATTGAGCCACAAATATCCAAACAAACGCTTACAAACTTTCGCCTTTGTAAACAGTATTAGTAGGATTAATAGTTATTTTATAGTTGTTAATTATATTAGGGTACATTTTGAACACGATAACTATCCGTTTGTGTAATAGTGTAATAGCTTATACCACACCCTCGAGCCTTTGGGTTGATTTGGTTGGAAATTTCGTTACGTAATTAGGTTCCAGAGTTGAGAAGAGGGTCCTCCATTAGGCCACTTATCTTGCATGAACTCGTGGTGAGGTACCTAATGGGTAATTATTGTTTTCCCTGGTGAGAATGTTCCTAAAAGCAAGTTGAAATATTGTAATATAAAACAATGTTAAATTTAGATAAATCGGTTTCAAAGTTTATTAGTGTTAATATTTTTGTAAAATCTAATATATTGATCTTCAGTGACTCTTACCGTATTGATTCTCCTTCATAAGGCATTATAAAATTAGATCAATTTTAATAGCAAACTTGTGACATGAAAATAATTTAGTTTTAATTTATATTTTTCATTTTACACCTCATAAATCGTCCATCTCTCATAAAAAAGCTGTAAAGTCTTGTATTTTAAATACTTTTAAGTTCCAAAGGATTTTAAACTATGTTTGCATAATCGAATTTCATTAGAGCATTGCTAAACAGTTTTGGGTATTGGCAGGTATTGAACCTGGGACCACGCGGATTCAAACTTCATCCTTTACTACCATACCAGATTACGTGCCAACATTTATAATGTACTTTAGTACAATATAGTACTTTAGTACTTTAGTTCAATAGTAACTCGACTTCAGACATTTAAAACCTGTAAATAATTTCAGTAACAATCTAGGTTACTGCTGAAACTCGATCGAATTATTTCTTTTGAGGTTTACAGGTTTATTGAGTCGTGAAGCTGTTTATTGGATAGTTACAGTACATACATTGAATGATTGACGAATATTCAGATTAGTTTTAGGTAACAGTTAAAAGTATATTACTAAATATAAAATTTTGTAACAACTAAGGGATCCCCTCACAAATATATGTTTTATTCCCTGGAAATTCCGGGAATAAAATTCAACGGGGCACTCTATTTCAATCCAACCTTGTATGTATATCTCTCTGACCGTTCCCCTTCTTTCGGCATGCAGCTGGAAATAGCAATTTGAATTTTCACAGATCCAACCCAATCTTCCGTGGTATACAAGACGCGGTGGATGAGTGAGTGAGTGATAATCAAGAGTCTGCTTGTTTTGTAAACCCTAATAAGATTATTTGTAAATCAGGGTCATGTGAACTAGAAAACATTGTAATGATAATAAATCAAATGATTTTTGGAGGGAGGTTTTCTGAATAATTACTCTGTTTACTGTCTTAAGATTGAATTACTTTTGCATAATGTTACTCGGTGATTTTAATTTTAAAGACAAATGGCACTGGATAGAGGATATAAATTTTCCCACAAACTAGACGTGATAGAGAGGGATGGCGGAGGGCTGATAAGCTGGTCAAGGTCATGGTCAAGGTAACAACAGCAACAAGCCCTTGCTCCAGCTCCCCCATTATTATGGCTGTGTGGGATATGGATTAACCACAGACAGAGAAATGATCAAGGTATCATTTATTCGTCCTACAATACATCCTGTATTCTAAAACAATCGATAAATGTAAACTTGTTAATTGTGTTTGAACATCAAACGAGTCTATAGCATTTAAAAAGTGGCCAATTCATTTCCTCCACAAGTTCATTTTCACATTTTTGGGGTAGGGAGACAAAAACCCATTGAAGGGTCATACAAACTAGCCAATCATTACGATGTGTACAGATCTGTTTACAATAAGAGTGCTCAAAATTTGTATGGAAAGTTTAAATCAAAGATTTTTAAATATACTATACATAAATAACTTACTTGTAACGTATTATAGTAGTAGTATGCAAGAGGTAAATTCATAACAAATTGGAGTTCATATACTTTGTAAGATGTTTTGGAAGCCTAATTTCCACGGATTAGTTTTAAGGGTATCGCTGAGTTGTTCCAGTAAAATATAAACTGAATAGTTCCACCACATGAATAGTTTCAAATTCACGCCTTGACAGAGAGGTTGGTGAGTGCACGTTACCGTTAATTAATATGAGAATAGTAATATAAAACTAAGTCTAGGAAGCCCTCTTAAAACAGATCGAGATTGAGAAACAGTTATTCTCCTCTAAAAAATTGTTATTACAAGATCCTAAGGTCTCTTGAGGATAAGACTGACATTTTTATTTATTTTATTTATTTGCAGAAGCAAGGTAACAGTAAATGTAATTTTATTTTATCGATTAATACTCCAGTCTCGATAGTGAGATGAAGAGTGCTTTAAATTGAATAGCAAATCTTCAGTCTCCAATGGTTTAATCTGGCAAGCCAATCTCAGATGTTTGCTAGAATTATCAAGGATTTCAATTTAATTTAGAAGAGCATTACTTGAGTGTTATTGATTCGGTTCTGAATTGAATGAATCATCTGCTACCTCCCCTCAATTAGATGTCAGATTACCGAGCGATACCTGTTGGAAATAGGTTAATAAATAAGCAGTAAGATCAATTTCTTCTTTTAAACAGTTGTATAACCTTTAACGTTGGTATGATAAAGTAATCGGTAAATAAGGTTAATTCTACAAGATGTTACAGTTTGCCACTCAGCAAATTCCTTTGGTATTTTTCAGTGTGTCATTAGATTATGTGAAATATTATTCTATTTCTTTTATCATTATCGTAAATAGTAGGTTGTGTAAAATTTTCTCACGAACATGAACACTAAGCAGCAACAATTTGTAAATATTTTATTTCATCTTTGTAATAAACAACAATTTCGAATCCTGCAAGATCTGATTCTAGTTTTAACCTGATTTATAGATAGCCCGACTGTAACTGAACAGCTGCGCCACTAATATACTTTTCAAAGTTTGACTAAAAGTCCTCAACCGAATTGAGTTTTGAAGGCTTAATCCAAATGGCAGCTTAAATGGGATTAAAATAATTACAATCTTACATAGAATAGTAATATATACCAAGATAAGTTAAATACAATTACTTGTTGGGTTACACAAACAGTGTTTGTTATAATGGCTCTTTAATTATCCCAGATGGTCTAGAATTCACAGTAAATGTATATGTTTATACATTTTTATTGGTAGTCTCAACAACTGCACCATTGGGCGGAATAACCTAAAAGGGCCTCCAGCTGCCACATAGTTGGTTTGACTATACCACCATAAGGTTAGACTACTTGAGAAACATCAACCCTCATGTATTGTGGTTGCGTCTGGGACTTGCAGGAAAAATATAAATTTGGCTTTAATTAAAATAATTTGTTGCGGACAGATAGTCCGAGGTTTACTGTATTTCCATCACAAGAATAATTTCAACAGTATTTAGATTTGTAATTTTAAGTACATAAAACTTGATTTATATATAAGTAGATAATGTCAAGATTTTGTGTTATTTTAAAAATAAATTTATATTTCAATCGACTTATTTTTCTAAATATATTTCATCCGCATAATTTTCATGATAAAAATACAATTACTGGCAGAGAAATTATAAAACTGTTACGAGAACTGCATTTTTCTCTAATGTTAAGCATTTCGAGTATTCGTTTTCATAAGTTTTCAAATGTATCGGTAATATTTCGGATAATAACGTTTTATTATAACAATTTTTTAACAACAATCATCCTCATCATTATTATGACTTAACAGATCATTATTATAATCATTATAAACATATCTTATACTATCTAGAAGAAAAATAAATATAACAAATAAACATTGAGAAGCGTACAATAAGGTCCAGCCCCAATTAGGAGTTGTTGAGTCAGGCTGAAGCTCCGTTTACTTAACGAGCTCTCCTTACACGAGACTCCGCCTCATTGGTTACGTTCTTCTAAGACTACGGGACCTTTTAATTCCCATTCCTAGCATGTCTTCGTTTGGTAGAACTTTTCGATTCAAATTAAATCTGTTTTTCCAGTCTATATGCATATTTTCAATGTTATTAAATATTATTGACCAGTAATATTGTTGCTTGTATCATTTTGTATATAACCTGATCAAGGTCCTTTATTCTATATATCCTTCAAGGACCGATTCCCCAATGGACCTGGTGATTTGTCATATCACTGACGTCTTCGCTATAGTTGAGTTTTAATAGAAATTGTAATTTTAAGGGATATGCAATTCTAGATTAAAATTCATGTAAATAAAAACACTACATTTGTTTACCAAGGGAAAAGGTTATTATTGTTCTAGGTTGTTTATTGTATATTTATTATCTGGTTTTATTTTCTATAAATTACGACTAGCAAAGGGTAATAAAACTGCACTAAAAACATCATATTTTTAATGTATCAATAATATTTTGTAGAATGAGATCAAGTTGGATGCATTAATCACTTATAAACATTATAAAATTATTCACTTAATGAATAAAACGATTGTATTTTGAGTGCTAATTTGTTATTCAAGGGGGACGTTCACGGAATATCAACAAAGTAATAAAATAACATTTTGATGCCTTATAATGAAGTTCAATATTTATACAAGTTTTTTGTAGGAATCTATCACCACGAATGACATACTTGATGAAATAAATATATATTAATGTACAATCTATGATATATTATATACAGTGCATTTATTTCTAAATTTGACAATTTTATATGAGGATTTAAAATACTTCTTAAATATACTTTTCTACTCAGGAAATATAAAGTCTCAACCATCCTAATAGTTATGTGTTTTAGTACGTGTTGCAGTTTAAACATACATCTTACTATCAGCATAACTTTGGCTTAGCAGTATTTAAAATCAAATTATTTACATCGTTTATTTTTATTATTACCTATGTTCTAACATGTTTTATTTTATTGAATCCTATCATCCAATTTGTCAATTTAAGTTATATGTTTTAAAAATAAACGAGTTCGCACGCAGCACGCTGACGTGAGGGAAGTGAATTTCCACATAAAAACTTTTAAAACTCAAAATCAGTGTAAAAACATACATTTGTCCAATTTTTATTGAAATCTGAAAACAATGATTTTTTGGCTGTTCTGATACTCCTGGTTTCATTTACTTGCAAAGCTGGGAAAACAATTTCACGCATTATAAGGTTAGGAGAAGGTCCAGACAGGCTTGAAAGTAGGCGTGAGGTTGCTGGGGATAATAAAAGTACTTTAACAAAGGAATAACAGGCTTTTCTAGTGTAAAACCCCCATAAGACAACGTACTGTGTTTAGCCGATACACATTTTCTTTAATAACTCGGTAAATATTTATGCTAGAATAACGAGAGAGGGCTTAAAACTTTCCCCTCTCTAATTCCCATATTTTTACATGCATTAATTTTACATCTGGGGCTTTTAGGACCCTTTTTGGGCCCAACAACTCGAAATTTGAAAGATTAATCCCCAAAAAATGGGTTTAGGGTTTTCCGATTGTTTTGCCCAACGAACTTGTCCAACAAATTATAGAAAGGAACGTCCCTACCAAATTTTAAGTAAATCAGACAAAAAATGCGACCGCTAGAGTGCATACACATATATATATATATATATATATATATATATATATATATATATACATATATATATATATATATAAAATTTTTAACGACCCCCCAAAACGTGTTCAGGGGGTCACGTTAGGAACTTCTATGGTGGTCCCGGGCTTAAGTTTCACCGTGCGGGTCATGCTAATAGTTCACTTTCCAAAGGAAATTCACTAACAAAAACAGGATTAGGTGGTGCATTAAAAGGGTTTGAAATTCCACAGAACAATATGAATGTATAGTTCAATTATTATACATATGAGTACACACTTCACATTTCCCTGCAGAGGATCTAGCTCGGGGGTTGGCAGCCCTGGATGACCCACTGTCACAAAAAGTGGTCCATTACAGTTTCCCACCATCATCATTGTTGACGTCACTTCCGTAGGAGTTAGAGGTCTCCTTATAGCAGCAACTGACCGCCTTACACCTCAAAACGTACCAGTTTAACACATAACTCCCCCCTCAGTACACTGTTCGTGCAATTTCATGCGTAATGTTTGAAAAGGTGTCCATTTCTAAGAGTATTTGTGGATGACAAAGGCTTTTCAACGTGACTTTGGATTAAATGCCTTGGTTTCACAAGGAAAAAGCATGCAATTCATACCTCACACATTACTGATTACATTAATAATAAAACCATTTCTTGAAAACCTCTCCCAAACAAAACTACCAGGACTAGTTTGTTTTGCAATATCAAGTTGTGAAAAATTTGTTAGTTTTTCAAACTGCTTTAATATAAATAACTACACATATTTTAATGTCACAAACTGAGTGAAATAATAAGTTATACAAACCCGTTTGCTAAATTTCATGAATAAGATAAATTTATATAAATGTGAGTAAGCAATATTTACAATATTAAAGTTATTAAAAAGCGATAATATTAAAGGATTGATTTGCTTACAAAACTCGTAGGAGATAAATGAGCTGAATATCCATTTTAACGATATTCTAAATATATTTCTAAACGTTTTATTGGAAGATTGTTTAACCTTAAATACAATATTTTATTGGTCGTTAAATGTGTTGCGTTACATTAAATTACTTTGAATGTTAAATATCTCCTATTTCTTAATAGAATGTTTAGTTTGTGTTTTTAATATGTTGTTGTAATGTTCTGGACGCCTTGATATTAAACAATCCTAAAAAGGTGTATTTAGGGTTACAAAAACAGAAAGTGTATGTAATATATACTAAAATAGATAACTAAATGAGCAATTCACGCTGAGCTAACCCATTCCGTAATTATTTTACCCATGCCATCCACGGTTTATTTAGGGTACCTAATTGTTTAAAGAATATCTTTTGTTGTTCAATTTTCCCATATTTTATAGTGTGGGTATTTATTAAAAAACTTCTTGTAGCATTTATTTAATTACATGTTGTTTTATTCCAACAGAAAAGTCATTCAAAGACTATTTTGAACATGAAATTAATTACAGGGATGTAAAAATACAATCTAAGAAATGTACAATTTGACTCCACACAAAAATACGTACTACAATATTAATTGACATAATGTAAAAGCTCTACTGAAAATAATAAATGACACCCTTTTAACGATAGAATCAGCTTGCTCATATTTATTTATGGTATTTATGGTACGGTAAAACATTAGATTACATTCAGATTGAGTTTGAGTTTTAATACACAAGCATGCAGTAATGTTAAATGTGCAATATAATTTATGATATTTTACCATAATTATAAGATAAAATAATAGAATCCCACCATTTAAAATCAAGTACTTTCTGATTTGTAAAGTACAAATATTAATGTCTATCTCTGCAAGGCGTCAATGCTATAAAATTGTATTTACGTTATAATACGAATGACGCTTATTTCGACCGGATTAGAGCATCATCGGTCAATGCATAATTATAATTATGGTTATTAGCATGATGAAGAATATATGTGTTGAGAAGGAGAATGGTTTCAGAGCATACATACATGTTAACGACACAACAGGCTGTATCGTGTTAATCGCGGTCTCTGCAAACCACATTCTCCATATGTATTTAAACTACGCTTTCCTGTTTTCACAATGTTGACCCTTTTAAAGATTGTTTCCCGAACCAATTCTCTATTCCAAAGTTTTAATAAAACTGTATAGTGCAAGAGCCCCACTGAATTCGTAGAAGTAAAAGAAATTGGTTAAACAGTTTTTATATAATTAAGGTAATACACAGTATTACCACTGCGTACTACTATTTAAAAACATTATATAACAAAATATATCATTTTAGTATTTGCAAGTCCTTTATTAAAGTTCAAACATTCAATTTAAATATGAGGCATGATAAATTGAAACTGAAAACCTAACACTGCATAAAACCAAGGCTAACACGATTCATCCTGCTATACTATATGTATCACTATATATATCACATTAAGCTAGTTATCAAAACTGGGCTTAGACTAGTTATAGTGGATTTTCTGTTTTTCTAAAAATGCATTCTACCTGACATAAAATATGATAATTTATATATTTTTTTATCAGAAACAGCTTCATGCTATAATACTACCCTAGAGTAAGTTAACCCTAGAAACAAACATCAATGTAACTAATTTAACGACATAACTTTACCAATATAACTTAACATTTCCCGCTACCGGCCATTATTTTTAGTAATTTATTTTTTTTATTGTTTCACCATAAATCAAATGCTAATTAGATTTTTACTAAAAAAAACGTTAGTTGGCTGTTTTTTGGTGCATATAATTATATAAAAATACAGTAACTATATTTAAAAAATATACATAATAATAATAATATACGATTACACGTAGTTTTAACCCACTAAGACCTTTATGACAAATAAAATATTGGGAAATATTGAAATATTGGAAAATATTGATTGAATATTGAATTTATCACTTTTTAAGCAATATTTCATATTGTTCTGTTTGTAAGTTAACAATTTATTCCTACAATTACTTCCAGTTACAATAACTTCCCTATAAAATCGTAAATGTTTATAAACAGCCAGGGTTATTTTGTTAACTTATAAAAAATCACTACCCAATAGCGATTTAGATATATACAATGCATTAATAGACTGAAGTGATCCAGGTTTGAATGGGATTTAAGGTTTATCAGTAATTGGACACTTACACGTCAATAAAGGCTCGGTGAAAAGGATCCTTTTATGTTCTTGTTTCATTTTGAATCAGTAAATTCATGTGTACGATTTCCTGACCATTTAATTATTTTAGCAAAATTAAAAATAATTTAACAATCTTCCATTTGGCTTAAAAAATGTAGACTTTGTTTAGGATCATATTTTTTAATACATTTTTTGCCTTATCTTTTTGTAGAAGCCAAACAAGTTTAATCCGTAATCATTTTTTGATATTTTTTTGTCGTAAAGAGTTTATTCTATACATTGCATGAGAAAACCAAAAAATAGTTCTAAACAGTTTTACAAATTATACATTATATAAAAATATTGACAGTATGAGTCTGTATTACTGGTTTGAATTTAGTTTAAATGTATTATCCCACCAATAAATTGTATGTAACATGAATACTAAATTATAATGTTCAGGTTCTTACCAATCAATTTTTAAGGTCGAAAACCCTTTTTTCCAAAGTTTTAATTAAATATTTCCCCTGGATTCCGTGATGAATTTCGCAAATAAAAAAAAAAACAAACATACATTACTGGAATTAGAGTATC
Organism: Allygus modestus; assembly: GCA_963675035.1. Taxonomy (NCBI): domain Eukaryota; kingdom Metazoa; phylum Arthropoda; class Insecta; order Hemiptera; family Cicadellidae; genus Allygus; species Allygus modestus. The sequence goes on along the minus strand of OY776111.1, from coordinate 483,412,489 downwards.
GGATATGTGTCTCTCAGAACAGTTCTGCTTTATCGTTAGTAGAGAGAAACTAGCGGGGAGGGGCCGTAATCGGCACTTTTTTCCCATGTTATTCTTATGGGGAGCCGTTTTTGCACCGACGCCAGCTCCCGCCTTACACAAGTTTCCTTGTTAGCCTGTACTAATGTCCAACCCTTGCCTATATTAAATATATTTTCCCAATCCCCATCTCTCCTCTATATTTTTTAAAATTAATTTTCAAATTCAGGCTAAAAAACTATCTTTAGTGTTTATGGTCCGATTTGTTTGCAATTTGGATATGTTATTGTCCTAGGCAAATGTTTTAATAAATTCCACTTACATTTCCCAAATTCACTATAACGGCCAAATTAAAAAATATTTTTTGAAAAATACTATAGTGCCAATTGCCACCTTCTTTATTAACTGTCCGATTTGTCTTCAATTTGGATATGTTATTGTCCTAGGCAAGTGGTTTAATAAATTCCACTTACATATCCCAAATTCACTATTACGGTCAAATTAAAAAATATTTTTGAAAAATACTGCCAAATGCCAACTTCTTTATTTACTGCCCGATTTATTTCAAATTTGGATATGCTATTGACCTAGGCAAGTGTTTTAATAAATTCCACTTACATATCCCAAATTCACTATTACGGTCAAATTAAAAAATATTTTTGAAAAATACTGCCAATTGCCAACTTCTTTATTTACTGTCCGATTTGTTTAAAATTTAGATATGTTATTGTTCTAGGCAAGTGTTTTAATAAATTCCACTTACATTTCCCAAATTCACTATTACGGTCAAATTAAAAAATATTTTTGAAAAATACTGCCAATTGCCAACTTCTTTATTTACTGTCCGATTTGTTTAAAATTTAGATATGTTATTGTTATAAGTAAGTGTTTTAATAAATTAGCCTTACATTTCCCAAATTCACTATTACAGTCAAATTAAAAAATATTTTTGAAAAATACTGCCAATTGCCAACTTCTTTATTTACTGTCCGATTTGTTTAAAATTTGGATATGTTATTGTTGTAGGCTAATGTATATGCACCATCCACATTTTACAAATATTGCGGTTAAATTTTAAAAAATTTGGAAAAATACTGCCAATTGGCAACTTCTTTATTTATGGTCTGATTTGTTAAAAATTTATATATGTCATTATTCTAGGCTAGTGTATATGTACCATCCACATTTGACAAATTAACTATAATGGTCAAATTTAAAAAATATTTTGAAAAATATACTAACAATTTCAAACTTCTTTATTTACTGTCTGATTTATTTTCGGATATGTTATAGCTCTTATATAGGTAACAAAACCACACTACCACACGTTCCACTACCCCCTATAATACAGTATTTTGTCTTTTTTGTTTGTTTATTTTGCTGTAATCCCAAAACTGACTTTGCTGTTTATTGTCCGATTTGCCTACACTTTGGATATTGTCCTAAGCATTTATTGTCTGATTTATTTTTGGATATGTTATAGCCCCCAACCATTATATCTAAAATTACAATATTATTTCCACCTATAATACAGTTGATGTGTTGTTTGTTTTGCCGCAACCCAAAAACTAACATTGGTATTTGTGTTTTTACAAAACTATATTTTTTAAATTACTACCAATAACTCCTTTATTTACTTTTCGACTTGTTATATCCCCTTATATCTAAATTTACCGTATATTTTTTTCCCTTTTAGTGCTGTTTTATCGTAACCAAACTTTGGATATGACTGCAATATATTACTGGCCATTGCATAAGTAAATACCCCATTTCCAAATTCACTATTACGGTTGGATTAAAAAAAATAAATACAAGCTTATTATATACATCCAGCTGATAAGTAATATATATCTACAAAATATTTATGGTCAGAACTGCCTAAATTTTGGATATGTTTTAAGCCAACGCGATAGCAAAAAATAAATTTTTTAAAACCCAAAACAACTAAACACAAAACACTAATCTTTCTTTGTGCTTGTTTGGAGTAGTCTTTATTTTATCCAACTTAATTTTAATTTTGCAGTTAAAATCAAACTTCCCACATTCTAGCTCTCTTTCCAGCCAGTGGTTGGAGACATAAAGGTTACGAATATTTTCAAACTGTACAATATATCTTTTTCTACCCCTATGTTGGACTTGTTTAATAGCGCTTATTAATAATTCCGCACCATATTCCAAATCCTCCAGTCTACTACATTCTTTAAATTTAACATTGCCTTTAATATCTTGCATCTCTATGTCTTCTTGTCCAACATCATCCCACTCATTGTTACGGAAACTTAGGTTTTCTATTTTTGGAAAGGAATTGCCATAAAATGTTGCGGTTCCGTTAGTGTTAAAGCTTGCAAGTGGCTCGTTGGTAGGTAGATAAATAATGTCCAAATCACCACTGTATGGCAACACGCTATAACCTTGCCTATTCTTATTTATCTCTATAAATACAGTTTTACAGACACCTTTAACATAGTATACACCCCACCGTCCATCCTTTTCTGCCAACACTCCCACAAACTTGTTGTTTACTACAAACGCATACACTATATAATGTCCATAATGCTCTAGATCCTCCCAACGTCGCAGGAAGTAATCTTTTAATTTATCCTCTCTTTCCCTTCTTTCTTGTTCTTTAGCCAACTGTGCTTTGTATTCCTCTGCAACAGTATTTTCCACATATTCCAATTTACGCTTATTACTGTCAATGTCTTCTAATTCCAATTTCCTCTTTTTGGAACAACTCTCTAAGAAAGGCTTGGAAAGTGGCTCTATTTCTTTAATGGTGTATGGGTACAGTTTATTGGTCCGGCTTCTTAAAACGTAGGGAGTAAGGTTAGGACTTTCCACTAAGCCTAATTCTTCTAAATTGATGTGTTTAGGTATTGTAGTGGAGAAAGGTGTATTTGATTTTGTAAAACATGTGCCCCCAGATTTGATGTAACACTTATGCTTTACACTTATGGCATCAGGAAACTCCTCTATTACCTCTACATAGTTAGTTGGTAAACAGTTAAAGCCAAATGCAGATAGAGCATACTTTATTAACTTTTCCCTTTGTGTACTATCTTTTGGCAGTTTTAGTTGTACTCCAGTTATCTTCTTCGTATTACTATTACCCCAATATGCGTATTGTAATAAATCATTAAACACTAAACAACAACTGTTTTGTAATTGATTGGCAACTTTCACCCACATTTTATGCAGAGGTACAGCATAGAATGGAGCATTTTGAAAGTACCGTTTGTTGTCTTCTATTAGACTTAAACAATCTCTTAAAGGTTCAAACCCTTTACCAAAACCTCTACAATAGTTATAGATTGTTGCCTCTAACCTTGTTATTCCATTCTCTCTAGCTAGTTTAGACGAGAACGTTTCTTTTAGTCTCGCATCTGGACAGTTTACAAAGTTTATTATATGGTTTCCTATACTTTTAATTACTCCAGGGCTTGTAATCTGGCATATAAATTTATTATATATTTTTACCCTGCTATTTACATTAAACCATGTTAAACAGTATTTACTAACATTATCTACAATAACATTATATCCATTCTTGTACGCCTCTTGGTAGCAAAAGTTAAAGTTTTCTGTAAGATATTGGCACATTTCCTCTTTATTAAATATTCCAGCCAAATCTAGTGTTATATCGAAATCCATAAGATAGTACATTTCTTTTTCCAGATCTTGCAGTATCTTTGGAAGATCTTCCAACAAATCCTTAATTTTAACATTTGCAAGCTCTATTTTATAGGGAATTGCTATAGGATCATCATACTTTTGTTTAATTTGGTCAATATCTTTCTTTATTATTTGTAACACACCCTCGCTTTGGACCCCAGAGGACCTCTCCAAGGAGAATGGTAGTTTGGCCACAACACCATGTCGAGCTAAAGAGAACTTTTTAAATATTCCTCGTAAGTAACTATTAAACGAGCCACATATTTCCTTCTTAACTTTAAATTTATTCCGAATGTCCCCATCACAATCCGTAACATTGGTTATCTTAACTAACATTATGTTATCACAAAACGCATCCGTTATAGATGTTAAGTTATTTAATTTTGGTTCGCCCTCGCAATAGTTTATATTACCTATGTCTGTAAGAAGGTTATTATTACGTAGATTTTCTAATAAAAACCATATACCGAATCTTTCGTTAGTAGGTTTAATACAATTTCCCAATAAATGGCTAACAGAGTACATTTCTTTTATACAAAAAAAAAGTAGCGGAAACATGTAAACAGGACAGATTACACTATAGGTATATATGTGTTGTAAATATATGGATATTGTATATAAACATAGGCGAGCGGTAAGTGTAACATGTACGTGGACACCCATATGCAAATATGGAATACCCACTATTAATATAATTCCAAATTCGACTAAATAAGTTTATAGTCTCAATATAATTAACATATTAACTAACGGTGCCATCCCGCATTAGTACCCAAATTGTCGAAATTCTATAATTCTATTCTTAGTCCTTGTATTAGGTTTTGTACTATTAAACCCTACATTCTTATCCTGTGCAGTAGAGTAATATATGTATTTAATACAGATACGCACATTCTACAAGACCTGTACATCTGTTGTATAAGCAGCAGAATAGACGTCTCACCCATTGTGTTGTTGTAAAGTAAAACATAAATGTAAATTGTGCTGGATACAACCGGCCAGATATTAGACAGGAAATGTGTTGGAAGTGTATTGCCAAATAGTAAGACAAATCACATAGTGCAGCATGTAATCAATCCATTACTATTTAGACAAATGTATAAGGTCAGTATTGGTACAACATCCGATATATTAGCCAAATTGAAGACAAATCGGACAGTTAATAAAGAAGGTGGCAATTGGCACTATAGTATTTTTCAAAAAATATTTTTTAATTTGGCCGTTATAGTGAATTTGGGAAATGTAAGTGGAATTTATTAAAACATTTGCCTAGGACAATAACATATCCAAATTGCAGACAAATCGGACCATAAACACTAAAGATAGTTTTTTAGCCTGAATTTGAAAATTAATTTTAAAAAATATAGAGGAGGGATGGGGATTGGGAAAATATATTTAATATAGGCAAGGGTTGGACATTAGTACAGGCTAACAAGGAAACTTGTGTAAGGCGGGAGCTGGCGTCGGTGCAAAAACGGCTCCCCATAAGAATAACATGGGAAAAAAGTGCCGATTACGGCCCCTCCCCGCTAGTTTCTCTCTACTATCGTTAATAACCAACAAATTTGAGAACTAATATACAAATGTTTGGCATATCAATATTAACCTCTAAAAACTGTAAAAAGCCATTTCACATTAACGCACTATGATACTGTTTCTACTATTTAATTTATTTAACACCTTTGACATGACTTTAGTGTTAAATTATATTCTAAACAATACAATATTACTCTCTTAACAAAAACTTACCTGGAAGGTTTTAACACAATCCAGCTCCCAGCAATCAGATCCAATTTAAAGTGATTAGATGTTAATTTCCCCAGCGGTTCTGCACTACTCTATTGGGAGCATTTGGCTTCCAAGCAGTTCCCTGTTCTGTGTTATGCATTCACCTTGTTTAAGGTTCATTCAATTTATTCAATTTCATTCAATTTCAATGTATAGTTAATATTGATAAAACGGGATTTAAATAAAAAAAGTCTTTCAACACTTAAAAAGTATATTTACACTGATACTCTATTTATACACAAAGCGGTAAATAAACATATAAGCTGGTAAAAGGTTAAAGATTTTAACCTGCCACACCGAACATCATAAGGCCCGATTAGAGTATAGCAAAATCAAAATGGCGTCCCGCTTACACTATATTGGCTCCCGGACGTTCTGGAAACAAGTTCTTGTGTTTACCATACTTAAATTATATTTACCATCTTGTATATGAATACAGTTAAATGCTAAGTGTTGATAGTTTTTTTTTTATCCCGTACCTATAATAACACGTATCAATGTAATAAAGAAGTTATTTATTGCTAAAAGGATGCTGAGATTATAGGTAGGTTATACTAGAGTCATGATGCAATAACGAACAAATAAAGTGATATTCTTTGCTAAAAACTATTTTTTGTGATCACGAGTTTATGTTTGTTAAGGAATTTTTAGGGACATTTTCCATCACTTAAAACAAAGTTTCACGACGTTTCAGAATCTTGAATCAGATCCCGTCTTCAAGTGGAAAGAATACCTACAACATACAAAAAATTGTGTCACAATCCAGGCAAGCTGGAAAACCACTGAAAAGCTAAAACAGAGAACTGTAAAAGAAGTCTAAACAAAATAAAATTACAATATAACACAAGTGAACGCAACTAAAACAAACGCACAAAAGAGACGTTCAGGTGGGACTCTGAGCAAAGTGTTATTGTTATTGTGGTCGTAAATTCGCATGAACTTCAAAATAACATTTTATAAAGTTTATATTCTATTCAAAATTTCATAAATAAATCATATTATAGATTAATATATTTATTTGTAATGCAAATTCAGGTGTCAGTTTGACGTAACGCTACACTAAATTATTTAACGAATTGGTCCATTAAAATAAATAAAAGAAAGGCAATATAAAACCGTTAATAACGAAATAGATCGTAAGACATTTAATGGAGGGAGAACTCAAAGACAAATAAATGTCTCGTTGCCTAAGAGACCTATCCATTTGTGTTTCCAAGACAAGTTGACGTACGGCTTAAGGTGGATTCATCATTAAAGTTGCATGAACCCTAATCCTTTATTTAAACGGCTTATTATATATTTATATTCCCAAACTAATGTAGATAAGTGGACTTGTTCGTTATGTATACAAAATTAATTAAATCAATGCAAATAATTACATACAGCAGACGATTATTTTAAATTCTTATGTTTGTTATTGCGCATTTTTATTTGGCATAAAAGTCTTTTCAGTTCAGGATTCGTAAAAAAGAAAAGCTTACCTTATAAACAACAGTTTTATATTGGTGCAACCAAAATATTTAGAATAATTTTTATTTTACACAAAATAATAGCATGTCATATATTTTATTTCTATATTGACTTTTATATGCTTTCATTAACGGGGTGTGGATATCATATACTCGTTTAGTTATAATTCATTTTATTTAATTTATTTCAAAGGCAAAAACGCCAAATTTTACAAGAGTTACAAAGATGTTACATATATAAGTCATATGGCAATAGCAATTTTAAATAAACAAATAATAACAGGCATAAACACTTATAGTGGTAATAAAACAGGATGACAGCTTAGAATAATATGATATAATAAATTAACAATGAGGCGATAATATTACAAGTTCAAGTAATTAAGTACATGAAAGTTGGTATTCGGATGAAATGGTGATACATTATTTAAATGTATTCATATTAGTGTTATATTGAACATTTCCAGTTCACAAACCACAAGCATTAATATATTTACTAAAGTATTTTTTGATCCTTTTTATTTTGTATTTCTTTTTGTGTCTTGTTAAATCAGATTAATACAGTTACACGTAACACAAACACAATCTAACTAATCTAAATAGAAAATCATTACGATCATACGTGTTAGTTACTTGTTACGCTACTTACTATCTTTCTCACTAGTAAATGTAAACATTTTTAGTGTAAAACAATATTGCAATATTTGTTTTCATATTTTTAAATTGCACACTAAACTGGAATATACTCAATCATTGAAAACTTGTTGTTTTTTCAATGGTTCATTAATTTGTTAAAACCTTTAAAATAAACCGTCATACTCCAGTCCTATGAAATGTGATTTTCTATAATGTAATGGTTTTTCAAATAATCAAATCTAACTGTAAGCTGTATCTAAACAACCTAACCGTCAGAATCAATTAATACTAATTGCTTATTTACCTAGCATGTATTGGATTCTTGAATAATTTAGCATGCAAAATCACACAGACAGTAATGACATCGCTGATTTTAATAAAATCATTTATATATATATTTTAAATAAATCTATTTCAATGTGTATTTTTTGTGAGCCTACTAATCAGACTAATATTTTATTGAATTAAATGCTTAGTATTATACGAGTATTACAACATTTATTTATACCAACACATTTTTAACACTGCATCCTTTTTATAATTACCTGTCTTATTAATTAATATCTTATTAATTAGTAATGTTAAGTTTTTTCAAGCAAATTTAAAACCAACAGTAGTTAGCTGGATAGAAGAAAACTAGTTGTCGTACCTCTTCAATACGTTTAATGTCTACCACAAATATTTAGGGAGCCTACAACATTTTACTCTACAGCAGTTGACGTAGTGAACGTGTGAAGTGTAAGTAACTTCGTCTTGTACAGAGTTGATGTAGGCTGGGTTTTCTCAACGGGACTTTATTGACTTTGAACTTCTCTTATATCAGCACACAGGGGGACGTAGTCAGTTTTGATATAACAACTTACATTAAACTACGACTATCATTTACCATGATAAATATTATTCTACTATTTACAATGCTCTTGCACACAACAAATCCACTTCCTTGTTACCAAACCATAAACTCAGTATAACATAATTAAAAATGTGGTGTAGGTCTGTCGTTGGATTACTGTTATCTCAGTTTTGCTTTTGATGTAACAACAAATATCTTGAAAATTTTGATGTGGTTTGCTTATTGGTTGTCTAACTTATACTTATCAGCTATACGTATGTCTAATTGCTTTTATAGGTCCTATTATTGATTATTATCATACGGAATTCTGTAAAATATATAAAAAGTTGTTCTAGGCTCTATTCGACGCGTTTTGAGGATCTAGTTTTATTCTTGTAGATAAGTTTATTTGATAATAAACCTATTAACTCTGAATAGTACTAAAGTTGTAAAGACAAGTTTGCATAAAAAAACAACAATAATAGACCACTGTTTGAACATGAGTCATCGGTAGGTTTTTACTGAATTTCATAAAATGTATTAAAATATTGTTTGATATTTTGTTTATTGCATTAAATTTAATTGTTGTTGGTTTCTCATATGAAATGTGTTTTTGTATCAATTTTTGGATGTCACAACTACGAATTTAATATTGCTACAATAGATTTTAATTTAATTTAGTTTAATATAGTAGTAGTTATTATAGTTCACTTGCAATATGTTACAATACATTTCTTAGCTATTAACGGTCATTGAAGTTTATGTTCATTGTGAAGTCTGAACAAAATGACAAATAGAAATCCCAAGTGTTAGATTCCCAAGCTGTGTAAGAGAATCGGAGTCTGTATATTAATCTTAATATTAAAGATATTATCATATTTTTAAGATTTTATTTAACTGGAAACTTTTCGAAGCCCGAAAATTATTTGAGTATAAATTAAAAAGGTAAATGTTAAGTTTTAGGACACGTTACCTTATTAGATGCCCATTTAAATGTTATTTACGAGTACCTTAAGGGTTTCGTTAATGGACTTAAAAACGTATGAAATAATATACAATAAATAAATTATTTAGTAGTATGATAACAGGATAAACAAATAAACAGAATAAACAAAATCTTACAACACTACAAAGTATATTTAGACATATACTGTACTTACAAACAAGACGGTAAAATAACTACAAAAGATGGTACAAGGCGATCGATTTCAACCAGACCACTTAATTCATTGGGCCTGATTGATGATGAACAGTGTAACTGGTTGAAATCAATCGCCTTGAACCATCTTTTGTGTACATTTTACCGTCTTGTACGAAAGTACAGTATCATTGTAAATATACATTGTATTGTAGTAAGACGTATGTTATTCATCCTGTCCTATGTAATATACAATAGTATAAATATTAGTACAAATAAACTATTAATACAAATCCTTGATCTAATAAAATAGAAAGTACTACTCATTAGAGAACCAGTTCAACTTTAATTTGACACCCAAAATATTTTCGTGACGGTTCGGTTGAGAGAGTGATGATGCCACAGAATTAAAACTGTGCAGTAAAGCTTTAAAATGTCGTCTGATGACTCTCAATGATGCAGACTCAAAACTTTTTGGAGGTTGGTTATATTTTAACTCTAGTAATAATTTGAGTATTTCAACAATAACTAGTAATTCCTGTAAAGTTTTCAGGAATGCAAACCCAATCTAGGTGAATGTTGCTGTTTTGATTTATTGTTTTAATGTATGATTATCAAAGTCGTAATGCATTTTATTTACAGTTCGAGGTTTGCCATAAATAAATAAAAAGATAACCCATACAAACTTTTAATACTTTAATATTTTGAATATTATAGCCTAGGCAGCTCACCATTATTTGAGTTATTATTCAATTTAAGAATTATGATTTAGTTATTTATATTCATTTAGTTATTTAATTAAATATTCTAAGTTTTCATAGATAAGTCTAATAAAACTGTGGGCAAAAGAACCATTGAAATCAAATTGCATAAGGACTAAATGGCAACCTCAACAGATTAAACTCTTAACCTGGTTAAAGCGGGATCCGTAACTTGATTTTGTAAATTATTTCTTGGTTGTATTGGATATAATTTATCTTCTAAATTGCCTGAAAAAATCCTTCTAATATCACATATCTGAATTAGTCGGTTTTTTTGTTCGTAGCTCCCCCTCTCAAAAACTAGTGGACGGCTCTGAAATGTGATGGACAAAAGACAAGTCCCTCAGTTACACGTAAACCTTTCATCATTAACCTTTCGCCTCAGGGCTTCACCTTACAGGTTAGTTGATTTCCGATTACAATATTATTGAAGATTACATACAATTAAAAAATACAACAAAACTAATGATATGTGTTTAAAATTTAATCTGACATGGAAACGGATGCATTTACAAAATAAACTCATGAAAATTTGAAACAAATAAGAGTCAACTAATAAATTTTGACTTAGTGAAAATCAATACCAATAATTCTAATATTAAAATAAATATAGTACACAATTTCTTGAGTAGCATGATACTTGGTGTTATTTTACGGTGGTTTAGTATTTAAGCTGTTCGCCATTTTGGTCCCGGGCGAACTGAAAAGTTTAAATCGATTTCCTTGTACCATGTTTTGTGTTTATTTACTGTCTTGTGTGTAAGTATAGTAAAAGTGAAAAGATTTTAGTATTGTGAGACGCAGCTTATTTTATCCTGTGTAATAAATTACCAGAGATGAAATAAGAAATAATTTAGGCTAGGATTAATTAAAGAATGATAAATAGTCTTCTTACTCAAATTTATATTTGGTAGGGTGTTTGTGAGTTTTCAGATGTACCATAAAATATTCGAAGAAAATATATAACATAACACTCTATAAACATTCCACTTGATTATAAATATTAAACGTTAATTGGAACTACAAAACCTTTACATGTTAATATTATTATTTGCTATGTATACAGGGTGTTTTTTTTAACTGTGCCACCATTGGGATCTTGTAAACTGTACATCATACAGTAAACTTTAAATGGGGAACATTCCCTTGTTTTTAAAGAGGTTTAAAAATAAGTAGATAAAACTTTTGTAAATGGCCGCCATTTTCCAATATGGCGGTCAACTTCATTTTTTCTTATGGCATACCCTGTATTTTATGGTGTTTACGGATATTAAATGAAAATGTAAGACTTTTTTATTCTTGAGTAATTTCTGATATACTTAACCGTTTATGAGATTTAGAGAGATAAAGGTAAATCATTTTTGTTGTTTTTGTTATCTGTGCTACCATTGGGATCTTGTAAACTGTACATCTTACAGTAAACTTTAAATGGGGAACATTCCCTTGTTTTTAAAGAGGTTTAAAAATAAGTAGATAAAACTTTTGTAAATGGCCGCCATTTTCCAATATGGCGGTCAACTTCATTTTTTCTTATGGCATACCCTGTATTTTATGGTGTTTACGGATATTAAATGAAAATGTAAGACTTTTTTATTCCTGAGTAATTTCTGATATACTTAACCGTTTATGAGATTCAGAGAGATAAAGGTAAATCATTTTTGTTGTTTTTGTTATCTGTGCTACCATTGGGATCTTGTAAACTGTACATCTTACAGTAAACTTTAAATGGGGAACATTCCCTTGTTTTTAAAGAGGTTTAAAAATAAGTAGATACAATTTTTGTAAATGGCCGCCATTTTCCAATATGGCGGTCAACTTTAATTTTTCTTATGGCATACCCTGTATTTTATGGTGATTTCGGTTAGCAAATGAGAATCTAAGACTTTTTTATTCTTGAGTAATTTTTGATATACTCAACCGTTTATGAGAAACAGAGAGACAAAGGTTTAATATAATTCAGGCAGGCCTAGGTGTATTAGTTTCAAGTGAGCTAGTGGCTTATTCATATTTTACTTGCTGCTTATAATAAGAAAATAATTAAAGTTATCTACAGGACACACATAAAAGATTTCTTTTAATTATAACAATTTCATTTTTGATACAAGAAACATATTTACAACAGGTGTTCAAAGTGGCCACCATCTGTATAAATACAAGCAGTCGCCCTTTTTAAAACATCATTCACAGCCTTATTGATTGTGTTGTGGTGAACTCCATGAAAGATTTCTCTGACTCTCGTTGTCATATCTGCAACAGTGTTGTATCGGGATTTGTACAAATTGTCTTTTAAATAACCCCAAACAAAGAAATCCATTGGTGTCAGGTCTGGGGACCTCGCTGGCCATGGTAATGGGCCATTTGTACCAAGCCACTTTCCGGGAAAGTGAATGTTCAAGAACTGCACTACCACTTCACTGTTATGCGCTGGGGCACCGTCTTGTTGGTATATCAACTGGGTTCTTACATTTAAAGGTACATCCTCAATTGAGTTCAACAAAATGTTCTCTAAAAACTGTAAATACATATGTCTTGTCAAATTCCCCTCATAAAAGTGTAGTGCTATTACTGCATTATTCAACACAGCACACCAACAGTTTATCGAGAATCGAACTTGGTCATGTCCTTCTCTCACTACTAACGGATTTACTTTAGCCCAGTAATGGTTGTTCTTCCTATTCCACATTCCCCTATTTGAAAAGTTAGTTTCATCAGTCCATATAATGTTCGATAAAAACCCTGGTGTATTTACAGCCTCCTGAGCTAACCATCCACAAAACTCTAGCCTCCTATTTTCATCACCCGGCATCAAAGCTTGAACTTTCGCATACTTATAAGCGTGGTACTTGTTTGTTTTTAGTACTTTAAAAATTGAGGAGGTTGAAGTTTGCAAAATGGATGCAACTTCTCTAATAGAAGCATTAGGAAAAGCCTCAAAGTATGCCAAAACATCAATTTGAAATTCATCAGTAACAACTGTGCTTACTCTCTGACGTGGCTTTGCAAAAGAACCATTGGCTGCCAAGTTTACAATAAGTTGTTTGAAATACCTACGATTCGGTACTCGCCTATCAGGATACCTCTCTTGATATGCGATATTTGCTGCACTACAGTTTCTGTTACACAGAAAATACACTTTGACCATGTCAAGTTTTTCATTGTTTGTAAATTCCATAGTAAGAGAACTGTCATAACAAGCGTAATTATAAAAAAAACCAAAATAAAAACAATAAAACTGTACAAGTTAAAAACCACAAGAAATTATTAATAAATTGCACGGTGAAAGACAACTATTCTGAGACTGCAAGTTTACAGGTTAGTGATTATTGTTTATTATTCCAACAATGCTATAATGCTAATAAACAGCTGGCAATGGAAATGGACGAAAGATTAATAACAGCTGTTATGAGAGCCTAAGCCTGCCTGAATTAAATTTTTATCTCTCTGTATCTCATAAACGGTTGAGTATATCAAACATTACTCAAGAATAAAAAAGTCTTACATTTTCATTTAATATCCGTAAACACCATAAAATACAGGGTATTCCATAAGAAAAAATGAAGTTGACCGCCATATTGGAAAATGGCGGCCATTTACAAAAGTTGTATCTACTTATTTTTAAACCTCTTTAAAAACAAGGGAATGTTCCCCATTTAAAGTTTACTGTAAGATGTACAGTTTACAAGATCCCAATGGTAGCACAGATAACAAAAACAACAAAAATGATTTACCTTTATCTCTCTGAATCTCATAAACGGTTAAGTATATCAGAAATTACTCAAGAATAAAAAAGTCTTACATTTTTATTTAATATCCGTAAACACCATAAAATACAGGGTATGCCATAAGAAAAAATGAAGTTGACCGCCATATTGGAAAATGGCGGCCATTTACAAAAGTTTTATCTACTTATTTTTAAACCTCTTTAAAAACAAGGGAATGTTCCCCATTTAAAGTTTACTGTATGATGTACAGTTTACAAGATCCCAATGGTGGCACAGTTAAAAAAAACACCCTGTAGACATAATTACGATTGCATTTATACTGAAACACAACGATGCATCTATGATGGTACTTGCAAAATAGAACAACCGTAGATTAAATTATTATTGGCAGTAAAGTGTAATAAATACATGATACATTCTAGTAAAGTGCACATATATTAACATGTAGATTAAATATTGCCGTTAAATAGCAACATTGCATTAGCTTAATGGATATTACGAGATATTTCTACATGTAACACACTATATGTGTATTCTATTTACACAAAACTATATAGTTTTTAAAATTTTAGTATGAAATACAATTGTTAAGATAAGTGTTGGTCCATAATAAAAAAAAAACCTGATGTACAATGAGACATCTTACATTTTAGTTGAAAGGTAATGTATTTGTAATTTGTGTTATTCTAACTTATTAACATTTAATATCAAGGCTTGCCATCAATATAGAAATATAATCTTCTTTTTTACTCAGACGTAAGTTTCGCAGCCCTAGGCTGCATCATCAGTGAGCGAGGTTAAATCACTGATGGTGCGCCTAGGAATGCGAAACTAACGTCTGAGTAAAAAATCCGATTAGCTATATCCGATTAGCTATTATATTAATGGAATATAATATAGTGTAGATATTAATTATATTAGCAATTCCTAGTTTTGCTCAACAATATGTATATTAACAATAATTTAAACAATATTAATATTAATAATTCTATTTTCGTAATAAAAACTGTTTCTTAATATGTTTGTAAAAAGGCTATCTTAAGTAAACATACTTTCAATTTAATAAATAATTTAACAATAGAAAGAACAATTATATTATGTGGATTTATAAAGATTATAGTTCACAGAATGTTTGTTTAAAATTAATTGGCAAACATTTCATTAACGAAATTCAAAATAATTTAAGCTCCTATGTTTTACGTGGACTTCGATTTTTTTGTTAATCAGGAAAAAAATATATTTACAAGGACGAACGAAGTAAAAGTTTAATGTTTACTGATGTTTGTTTTTGTTTTTAACGGAACCTAATTAACAAGTAGAAAAATCCTCTGTTTATGGTCCATAAGGTGGATTTCCTAGGTCCAAATTAAATTACTCTTCTGCTGGACTTTATTTAATTGCTACTATTTTAAAGTACTTACATTACTATGTTTTGTATTAAAGAGTTGATCATTGCACAGATACTGAAGGTGGTTTGTTTCAGCAGAATAAATTTAAATTATAAAGTTATAGTAGGTTAGTTTTAGCAAGGGCTAAAAACAATAAATTAAATTTTAGTTATTTGTATTTGTAGTAGTATTTTTTTTTTCAATTTTCGGTATCCAACTCAGAAACTTCTTCCATGTTTATTTTGTTTAATCAACTAATCGTTTGGAGGTAACAAGTAAAAATAATTTTCCGAACATGTGTTTTATTTTATCCATTTCCTACAACCAATTCCTACTGCTCTTACTTAATCAGTATTATTTTTTGACAACTAGGTGCTTACACAGATCATCTAGCAGATTACGCAATTGCAACGTTTTACTGGGAATATTTAAGTTGAAAGCCCTTACTTGTGTTTATTTTTTAAAATTATTTTTGAGGGAGAGGAGGGAAAGTGCATTTATGCACACATGTGGCCAACCTGTAGTGTGGGACGCATACTAAAAAAAATTAAACTACCCACTAAAACACCCTCTACACTTTAGGACTATAACCTGGGATTTTTTGTCATATTAATTCAGGCTAGGCCTAAATTTGGCTTAAACCTGCAGGGATCGCTCCTTTTCCGGCCATCTGATCATTCGGTCTAGTCCGCTTCCCGGTCTAAATCAGTTTTATTTCTGCGGAGGATGCCCTGGACGAAACGCGACAAACAGACCCAGTTGTCCTCACCCTCCATCATCTTTTCACATACCGTGTCCACCGAAAATTCACCCAGTAAACATGTGACCCCTAAGCGGAGTCTTTCACAACGCGGACAGCGGAAGAAAGTGTCTTCCGCGTCGTCAGGAACGCCCGGCAGTAGATGCAATTCGGCGAACCGGCTATACCCATCAGGAGCAGGTACGACCTTAAATGCCGTGACCAGTGAGGAACTGTGTTCGGTAGTAATCCACCTCACCATGCCACCGTTCCACCCACGGTTGGACTTGCTTGACGAGTATTGCAGTCCATCTTCCTTGGGTTTCCTCTTTCCAGCAATGTTGCTATTGCTGGTAAGTGATGGAGCGCTCTTTGGATCTGGCAGCGAACTGACCAATTTTGCCTTGTCTCTGATAAATCGCCTTCCTCTCCCCTGCCAAGAGCTTGACAGGGACGACTCCAGCGACCACCAGGATGACCGGTTTGGATTCTGTACGGCAGACAGTACACACTTTGAGCGCAGCTTGACGCTGTACTCGAGCGAGCCGGATCCGATAAATCTCTTTGTTGAGAGCGTCTGCCCACACCTCAGCCCCGTACTGAGCACAGACTGGACTGCAGACATCAATAAACGTCTTCTGTTAGACCTGGGACCCCCAACATTGACCATCAGCTTGCTAAGATATGCGACTCCCTTAGCAGCCTCATCCGCTGTACGGAAGATCTAGTCCCTCCAGCTTAACTTATTGTCCACCATTACTTCTACGTATTTGGCAGCACGCGTGGTCTGGGCCACATCCTTCCTCACTCGCAGCGGGACGACAGTGCCTATTCTTTTCTTTGTTAAGATCATGATCTCTGTCTCTGTCTCAAGGCGAGCGATAAACCGTGATCAGACATTCAACCGAACTTCACACATCACTTGGTTCAGCTTCAGCTGGGCCATCTCAACGTTGCGTGCAGCGATGAGAGCTGCGACATCATCGGCGTACCAAACCAAAATGGTTTCCTCATACACCTCGGATCTCAGAAGGCTGTCGTAAGTGACGTTCCAGAGATCCGGGTCGAGTATTGAACACTGCGCGGCACCGGGAGTAATGTCCATCGTCCGCGTCCCGTCATAAATCATCGTCTTTCGTGTCATAAACCAAGAGCCTGGAGCGGAGATAGTCTTCGATGAGCCGCAGTAGATACGATGGGATGTGGAAGATGTTTCGCAGAACATCCAACATATTGATCCACCTCACCAAGTTGAAGACATTCTTGACATTAAGCGTAACAAGAATCACTACTCGACGGGAGAAATGGTTGAGGCTCTCAGCTTTTACCACCGCTTTTTGAACCTCCGTAATTTCGTCAATTGTTGATTGCCCTTTTCTGAAGTCGTACTGCCACAGATCCCCGGCAGCTTCCACAGTAACTTGTGTTTGAAAATAACAGAAACAATGAAATAAACTCAATTGCAACAATGCAAACCAGCTGAATACCAACTTATAGAGATATTAATTTGGGACTTATGATACCTCTATACTTTGGCTGGGTAACAACTATATTGTGAATTTGATTAAGTTTAGTTACTGACAATAAACAAAATTGTTTTGTGTTCACACTTGTTTAATTAAAGTATTTAAACAGTTGTTTTACAGTTAAAATACCCCAAACATATTGTAATAATCAGGATAGTCATTTCACATATGAAAATACGGTAGAGAGCATTTGATTTATTTAAATAATTAAATCATGTATTTATTGTTCATTCGACACCTTTTCACTACATAAATAAATTATAAGCTATACATTAAAAGCTAATTTAAAAATTAGATTGTAAGCTATACATTTAATATAAAGAAATACGTATCTCTGATTCTACTGGAGTTTTGAAAACAAGTCATTAAAACTGCCTATTAATTGTAATGAGGTATACGATAGTACAAGGTTCAAATAAGGAATGAGAAGAAAGATATTTTATATAGAACGATGGAAAACACGAATCACTTTTTGGTATAAGAAAACACTCCCCAAAACGGAAGCTTTTTATGTTGCAGAAAGAGGAATTATTATTGTTATAAAGGGGGTCATGCCCTAGTTTAGTTTGAATTTCCCTTTCTTATATTTATTACTTATAAACACATATTATTTTAGATGTAATTATCAATCTTATTAAAATATAAAACTATGTAAACCGTGCAAATAGAACTGTATAAATAGTTTAAAAATTAAAGTTGAAAGTTAATATGTGGATAAATACATTTTACAAAGTTTATCTTAGTTATTGAACAGTTCAATTTCGTTAGGTGTTAAATTTAACGTCACACTACCACTACAGTATTAATAGAAGCTTAATATGCAACTATATATAAAACTTAACAAAAATAATTGAAAACAAAACTATTCTTAAGAACGTTTAGATTTTTAAATGCTGTTACGATTGCATAGCTATTTAATTTAAAAACAAAAGATATTAAAACATATAAGATGGTTAACAACTTATAGTATACTATTTATTTACATCCATTAGCATAGGCAAAGGACTACTAAATTAAGAGCCTAATTATTTTGTTGTATATATATATATATTGGAAATTCAATGAAGGACTTAATAAAGTAAGGTGTTTTAGGTGGGTAAAGGACATTTTTAATGAAACATATTAAGGATATTACTAATCAATAGAATATATTGAACTCAACAAACACAAACAAATTAATTAGTTAATGTTTAAAGGGCAGTTACCTTTCAGCTGAGCTGATTATGCTATTGCTTATCAAACACTGCCTCTTAAGCGTCTTATACCAGTAAAACTGTGTTGTTGTGATTAATTAAGCTTCGGTTATGATAGTTTATTCACCAACTACATAGTCTAACTTAGCTACCACAGCGCACTCTATAAATTATTTGTCCACATCAAGACAACTTTTTCAGGAAAAAAGCACTTTGGACATCACCAAAATCGTTTGTATTTCGTAATAGTTTATGTGCAGTGAACGGAACAAGGATGTGGCCTTTTTTAACAAATTCTTTAGTATATTTTCAACTGGCTGTGTCTCCTCTTCTCCTCTTGAATAAAGAGCACAAACGTTATTCGCCTTTGTCCTTATAATAAATATATAATTTTATATAATACATGATGCAAGTATATTTTGTTATGATTAAAGTATATATATAATATATATGTATAATATATATATATATATATGTATAATATATATATATATATATTATATATATATAATAAAGTATGGTAACTCGTGTTGTTAAATTCAGGATTTAATTATTTGTTATACTTCTAAAAGAAGAACTCACCAGAAATACTGTACATACTATACGAAGAAACAAGACAATACTGTATATACCGTTTGGGTTTACTGTCCACTGTTATTAAAAATTAGATATAGTAAAGAGTCATGATGAATTTACTACACTCTTTAATGCTAACCTTACGTTAATGTACACAAAGTATTGAAAATAAATAACGAGTTTGCACGCAGCACGCTGACGTGAGGGAAGTGAATTTCCACATAAAAACTTTTAAAACTCAAAATCACTGTAAAAACATACATATGTACAATTTTTATTGAAATCTGAAAACATTGACTTTTTGGCTGTTCTGATGCTCCTGGTTTCATTTACTTGCAATTCTGGGAATACAATTTTGCGCATTATAAGGTTAGGAGAAGGTCCAGTCAGGCTTTAAAGTAGGCGTGAGGTTGCTGGAGATGTTAAAAGTACACCAACAAATGAATAACAGGCTTTTCTAATGTAACACCCCCATAAGACAACGTACTGTGTTTAGTCAATACACATTTTCTTTAATAACTCGGTAAATATGTATGCTAGAATGACGAGAGAGGGCTTAAAACTTTCGCCTCCCTAATTCCCATCTTTTTACATGCACTAAGTTTGCATCTGGGGCTTATCTGACCCTTTTTGAGCCCGAAAACTCGAAATTTGTAAGATTAATCCCCAAAAAAGAGGTTAGGAGTTTTCCGATTGTTTTGCCTAACGAACTTGTCCAACAGATTATAGAAAGGAACGTCCCTACCAAATTTGAGGTAAATCGGACAAAAAATGCGACCGCAAGAGTGCAAACACATATATAGATTTATACATGTCTATATATATATATATATATAAAAAATTTTGAACGACCCCCCGAAACGTGTTCAGGGGGTCACGTTAGGAACTTCTATGGTGGTCCCGGGCTTAAGTTTCACCGTGCGGGTCATGCTAATAGTTCACTTTCCATAGGAAATTCACTAATAATAAAAGCAAGAGTGAACTTTTGATATTACGTTGGATTGGTAGATTACATTTCAGTAATGGTGGGGGATAAAGATGGAAAAATATAGAAAATTATATCACTATTTCACTACTATCGTTGTGTTTAGCTCTTTTAGCTAAAGCAATCGATTTACTTTCAAAGAATCAAAACGATTATAGAAATACTGTTTAAATCATAAACGAGCGAAACACATTATTGCTCTTATACTGTAATGAAATTAATAATACCCCCGTCACAGCAAACCTGCATACTCAGCGAATTTCCAATGGAGATATAAATGTCTTAATACTACATAAAGCCACTTACCAAGTTTCATAAAAATATATTCACAAATAAGTGATATATACAATTTTAATTATTCTCCATAAGAATAACATTGGGGCTGAGTACGCAGGTTTGCTGCAACAAGGAACACAAAAAATTGGTTTTTATGCTAATATCAATATAACTCAACTAGGAGAGGTCGTATACCAGTTTTTATTAATTTGTGGTCATAATTAAGGGAGACAGAGCATTTAATTATTATCCATAAGAATAACATGGGGCCTGAGTACGCAGGTTTGCTGCTACGGGATGATTATGCAAAAACAATTTTTTGGAGCAAATATCAATAGACCTCAACGGGATGAAGCTGTATACCAAGTTTCGTCAGTATACGTTCATAAATAAGCGAGATAAAAAATTTTTCTTTTCCTCCATAAGAATAACATTAGACAACGTACTGTGTTTAGCACTTTCAATATCTCGGTAACCAATTGACGTAGAGGAATGATCGAAATACCAAATTGTGTGTTTTTTTAAGCTGAATCGAATGGTCAAAACTAAAATTTGACTTTTTCAAAAATTATGTGTAAAAAATTCAAAAAACCCATTTTTGGGGTACAAAACCCCCCCAAAATACCCCTTCGGATAGGTCGATCTGTCTGGTTTTCGAACTTAAAGTCATAAATGCTGCTTTACATGTTTATACCAAATTTCGTCAAAATCGGATAATTTTTACGAGAGTTATCGTGCTCACGGACACATATATATATATATATATATATATATATATATATATATATATATATATATATATATACAGTATCGAACGAATGGTGTTTTTGGGGTCTGGGGACCTCAAAACGAAAAGTTATCATGGTCCCGGGCCTAGGTCTTACCATGCCGACTACGGTAATAGCTTCTTCCCTATAGGGGAAATTCGCTAAAAAACAAATAAAAACATTAAAAGGAAGCAATCCATTGTGGACACGGGACATTAGGCAAAGGTCGTATTGGGCTCGCTTGAGCAATCAGTAAACGCTCCAATGTTTTATTGCCGTATTTGTTGTTTTTTTCTGATACACTTATTTTTACTTTTGTAATTTGATTATTTTACCCACTGACACTAGTATTTATTGTTCATATTCACATAGCAATTCATACATTAGGAAATTAAATACTCTCACAGTTAATTTTTCAACAACATACATTCTTAGGATATTTAGTTTGTATCCAAAAATATAATTTAATGGCACACTTTTTAATTATGAAGTTAATATTTGAAGCGTAAAATCATATAACTAAAATAATTATAATCACTGATCAATTTTTAAATTTCCTTCCTACAATATAGTATGTGAGCATGTTTGTCAAGTAGGGTAACTAAAACTGCAGGTTTTAAATAAGCCCAACAAAGCACTTTGTCTTTTAATTTTTAAATGACATACTTTTTGGTGAGGTGAAATTATGATTTCTTTGTTGTTGGACTACTCTCACCTTAGTTTAATCCTGGGAGCCTTGTCAAAAGTTGGAAAACAAAAACACAAAAGACATTTGACGAACATCCACAAAAGAAAACACGAAAAGCGCCTTAAGATTTCCCCCTACGTTTCGCGGGACCACGGAAAACCTCCCGCTTCGTCAAGGAGCCGACATTGATTTTCCTGCACTCGTACCTCAGGTACGCTATTTGAACGCCGGACCACTATGTATTTGTATTATAATAAACTACTTAAGTACCGTCTGTAAGCTCAAATTAAAAACTTTCTTTTAAACACATTTATGTTCAATATTATCGTCAACAGCATGTTTGGTCTTAATTTTCCACATGGCAAAGTCAGAAGAGATAAATAGTTATCAATGAACACTAGATTTACACAGACACACAGACAGAAATCTAGCACTTTACTATAACGGTTCCCCCACCCCTCAGTTTTGTCACAATACAATGATTCAACGTTTTACGTCTCAATCGCATAAACCCACAGGACTCTCTGATTGGTTGAGCCGTTTAGAAACCGGATTGTTACGGACGTTTTATTTTATTTTATTGTTTTAGTTTAAGATGCACACAATTAAAATCTATGATGCTACTATATTTTATTTATATTTCGCTGTATAGTACTCACTTAACAACTGAGATAAAGCCTTACCTACAAAACAGTGTATCCATTGTTGCACACAACTATCTTTTAGCGAATTTCCCCTACAGGGAAGAAGCTATTACCGTAGGTCTCATGGTAAGACTTAAGCCCGAGACCATGATAACTTTTCATTTTGAGGTCCCCAGATGCCAAAAAACCATTCGTTCAAATTTATATATATATATATGTGTGTCCGTAAGCACGATAACTCTCGTAAAAAAGGTCCGATCTTAATGACATTTGGTACAAATGTGTAAAGCACCATTTATGTGAACAAGTTCGAAAACCAGACGTATCGAACGATCCAAAAGGGGGTTTTTGGGGGGTTTTGTACCCCACAAATGTTATTTTGGGGTTTCCACATGTAATTTTTATTTAAATCAAATTTAATTTTTAACATTTAATTCAGCTTAAAAAAACAAACAATTTGATATTTTTATCATTGCTCTACGTCAATTGGTTCCTGAGATATTGAAAGTGCTAAACACAGTACGTTGTCTAATGTTATTCTTAAGGAGACAAAGAAAAATTGTATATCTCGCTTATTTATGAGCATAAACTGACAAAATTTGGTATATGGCTTTATTTGGTTGGGGTTTTTCGTTGTTTGCACAAAATAAAAAATTTCACGTATGGTTCCCGTAGCAGCCAACCCAGGTAATCGGTCCCCATGTTATTCTTATGGAGAATAATTAAAATGTTATATATCGCTTACTTATAAATGTATCTGAATGAAACTTGGTATGTGAGTTCTAATGATATTTGCATACAAACCCATTATTTTGTGTTCCTTGTTGCAGCAAACCTGCGTACTCATCCCTAATATTATTCTTATTGAGAATAATTAATATTTTAAATATCGCTTGTTTGTGAATATATTTCTTATGAATCCTGTTAAGTGTTAATGTGTTATGTTATATATTCATTGGAAATTCGCTGAGTATGCAGATTTGCTGCGACGGGGGTATTTTACCAATAGCATCTCAATTTTTGCAGGGTCAAAATAAAAGTGCACTTTTATTGGCAAAATATTCCTTAAAAAACGTGTGTCATTTTGTTTAATACCGTTTAAGTAAGATTTTTTTCATTGCTAGCTCAGAATTTTCTTGTTGTTGGTTTTTTTTTTAGAACTGGTTTTAACAGGGTAACATCAACGCCAGGGTTTTATAAGGAAACGTTGTATTTCAGCTATGAAGATTATACTTTTTATAGTTTGATATTGAAAGTTTGACAATATTTGTAACTTGGATGGAAAACATGTTAACTCTACATAAAAATATATAATAATGAAAATTAAGGTATTTAAACAGTAATCAATTTATTTATTCGAGGATATTTGTAAAACTTTATTGGTAAAATCACTAATGAGATCACTGATGGATTATTAATCCCTTGTTGATTATTTATACAAGGTTTAATGCAATTCACTCTATAATACCGCTCGTCAAAGGCTTAAATCAGAACTTTCATTAGAGGTTTGCAATCTCCCTAATTATTCTAATGTTGAAAGTGTAACTAATTTGAATTCAATATTTTAAAATTAGATTTTATAAAATACATAAAAAAGGTGCTAAGCTTTCTATTTTAAATTTGTAAAAACCGTGTTGTTGATAATACCTTTGTCAAACCAAATCGATGGTAGTTTCCTATTTTTATATAAATAAATTTTACTTAGGAATTGTATTTTTAAATTAAGCTTGAGACGTCAAAGATCCACTTCTACTCTGTTGTTATGGTTCCCTCATCGTGTCCCAACAAAAACGATTCAATTATTTGTGGTTTTAATAAAACTTGATCCATCTAACTTATAGTTTTTACAGCGTTTTCAAGTCTTATGATAACTATAACAATCTGACAAGAAACAAACAAACGAAGAAGTGATGAGTGTCACAGACTCTGGGTGTAATGAAGGAGCCTCTTTAGACGGACTTTTGTTTTATGCTGTTTTCTCTCTTTTATCCTCAGCGATCTTTTATATTCTTTCTCCTGTCAGTTTTTCAAGTGTCTCTTTTATATCTTAGCCCGTGAATAGCATTTTAAAAATAGAATTCTTACTGTGAAGGTAGAATCTAAAATATCTAACTACCAATGGTACAAAGAATGGTATAGAGAAGTAGTTGCAAAATTAAAGCTATTTATTATTATGTAAATATTATGTATATATTCTTTTGGAGAGGTAACAACTATGTTACGACGAACTAATAAATCACAGAGCTGAGGTATAATGGGAGAGCGGTTTTGTCTAAAGACATGAAACACAGGTTCTGCACTAAATCACATATGGTAAATATATTTGAAATATTCTTATAAAAAAATGTATATGGAAGGCTCAAAAACGAATGCCACAAGTTCAAATCTCAAAATGTTCTTATATTAACGTAAAGCAAATTATAGGCCTATATCATTGTAAAGGTTTCATAAAAAAATAACATTTAGCTTTATAAGTTTCAAAATTCTTGCTATTTCGTAAAGAATATTGACATTACGAAATAACTTTTATTTTCTTAACCAATAAATGTATCTTGTTTCTGTTTGGAATTTCTAAGGTTTACTCTATTATTATTCTTAATATTTGTTTTAAAACAAAATAACCACTCATTTTTCAGTCAGAAGTAGATTTGACTTTCTTGGATACTAAAGGACTGTTCTGCTCACACACCTTTTAATGGTGATGTAAGGCGAAAAACTCCGTCGACCTGGCACCAGTAGGAGTGCGGAAGTCGACAAGCTCCAGGAGGGTGGGACAGTCAACTAAGCCTTTTAAAACCTTATATAATACCATTACATCTAATATGTGTCTTCGTACACATATACTTTAAAATGTTATCATCTTAATTTATAATACTGTAAGAGAAATATTTAAGTCAAATTTGTGGGGGTTTGGAAAATTGCAGGGTTATGGGATATTGGGCGAGTGTTCAAAGTAAAGATCTATATCCCAATGAAAAATCGGAGTATTTATAAAATGTTACCATCAAACGAGAACTAACGTAAAAATCCCTCATAATGAAAGCATTGCGATTTAAAAAACGTCTGCTTTGTTTACGAACTGAAATGTGTTTCTACTTATTATTGCTTTACTTTCCTCATCATTTAATGAGAACATATAACAGTTGAGGCAGATTATTGGAACAAGGTTATTAGCAATGTCCCCTTCAAGCCACTAATATATAATAAAACTGTAAGATTATAAGTGAGGGATGTAGATAATAGTACTGCAGATGTATTTTGTACAATTTTCAAAGCCAGTTTCAAAGTGTCACAATGCATTACACTAGGAGCCGTGGTTGGCATCCGTAATCCTAGGTAGGATTTTAGCTCGCGTCAGAACATTTGATTTATTGCCGTCTTGTCTGATCCAGCTAACACATATTGCTGTTATACTATATTATAGAACTGTAGCCAGTCTGAGAGACATGTTATGTCGATTAGGCACATAGCGTGGTGAAACATTTGATTAATTCAATTACAACAAGTGTAGTTGTTAAAGTTCATATTTTACATATTTAAGGTGCATAACACCATATGAAGAACATATTTTAGTTTTGGGTGTGTTTCATGTTTCAATGTAAGATTAATTAAAAGTATCAGTAGTTAAAAAATTTCTAACGCTTGATACACAGTGAATCCTTTGAAAACTTATTTTTCTATACAAAGTATTTCAGCAAAACTCGTAGTATGATGTCCTTTACATTAAGTATTAGCAAGATATATTACTTAAAAGTTAATTGTTCATGCGTATTTTAATTGGTAGGTAATAATACATGTTTAAAATAATAGGAGTATTAGGAAGTGATTACATACCATAACTTAAGAAACCTGTTTTCTTCCTACCGGAATCGAAATATATTGACAGACAATTTATATCTTTCGCTGTCATCACTACATTTTGTAAAACTGTTAAAAATAAACAATTGTGAACTTAAATCTTGTTTATAATGTTTGTAATCGTACTGTACCGAATCATATAAAGTTATAGCAAGTCAAAAACAATAGTATAGGTTAATTAATGCTGTCCTACATGAATGCAGTATAAAGCCCTTATAATGTATGAAAGAGGTACACTATCGTAATGTTCTGTTCTTGACAAGAACCTTGCTTTAAATCTTGCAGTAAAATCTTGTGTTTGTGTAAGTGACATAGTGGTATCTATGTAACAGCAACAATTTGCAAACTTGTATTACCTTGCTCATAATTTGTTACATCGAAAATGTCATTTAATAACATTATTTGGTCTATAACTATTCCGGTATACAGCAATAGAAAGTTCATAAATAAGGGGTTTCGGATTATTTGCTAATATTTGCTTCTCAACTTAACTAGTTTGTTATTTGTTACAAGACAATTTGTAAAATTCAGCATACTGGTGCTTATAGTCTTGTGAAGCTATAACACTACACTGAGCAATAGCTATAGCACTACATTGTTCATAGATATCACTACATTGTGCAATATCTATAGCACTACATTGTTCAATAGCTATAGAACTACATTGTACAATAGCTATAACACTACATTATGCAATAGCTATATCACTACAATGTTCAATAGCTATATCACTACATTGTTCAAAAGCTATAACACTACATTGTGCAATAGCCATAACACTACATTGTTCAAAATCTATATCACTACATTGTTCAATAGCTATAGAACTACATTGTACAATAGCTATAACACTACATTGTGCAATAGCTATATCACTACAATGTTCAAAAGCTATAACACTACATTGTGCAATAGCTATAACACTACATTGTTCAATATCTATATCACTACATTGTTAAATAGCTATAGAACTACATTTTACAATAACTATAGCACTACATTGTGCAATAGCTATAAAACTACATTGTGCAATAGCTATAACACTACATTTTTCAATAGCTATAACACTACAATTTACAAAAGCTATAGCACTACATTGTTCAATATCTATATCACTACATTGTTCAATAGCTATAGAACTACATTGTACAATAGCTATAACACTACATTGTGCAATAGCTATATCCCTACAATGTTCAATAGCTATATCACTACATTGTTCAAAAGCTATAACACTACATTGTGCAATAGCTATAACACTACATTGTTCAATATCTATATCACTACATTGTTCAAAAGCTATAGAACTACATTGTACAATAGCTATAGCACTACATTGTGCAATAGCTATAAAACTACATTGTGCAATAGCTATAACACTACATTGTTCAATAGCTATAACACTACATTGTGTTATAGCTTGTTTATGTAGTGCTCAAAGTTGACTGTTGACTGGAACAGTCCAGACGAATTGTCCTTATACAAAACCATTATTTATTATCAGCAGGAATGCCCTTGGGACTGAGAACAAATGGAACGGGTTCAACTTCCGCTGTGATAACGTTTTATGTGCAATACAAACTTACTTACCGTTACCAATAACTTTGGATCTTATCTTAAGCTACATTTTATTGGAGAGAAAGGAATGGCAAATATACGTGTGAAAACCTTGGGTAGTTGTGATTTTTTACAACATACTTGGTAAGATTTTAATTAATTATTAACTAACCGTATTTTTTAGAACTACTAATGTAGTATAAACATTAAAAACATTAATAAAAGAGTGTAATCCTATTAAAAAAAATATTTGTTACAGGAATTTCGTGATCAAAGTGTAATAGATTAAATCTGAAAAGACTCATGCATACGAAATAAACGTTGTATTAGGGACATGTTAATAATATAATAAATAGTTTACTCAGTAGTTAGTAAGTTCGAATATAAATAAATTTAATATATTTTGTAGTATGATGAGGATCAATAAATTCAGTTTTTCTTGGAAATCAATAAGTTGTATCACAACGTCATTAAAAACAAATAAAAGTTCTAATAACGAATAATGTAAGTACAATAGATACAAAATTACAGAAGGTATATTGCATAGTGAAATTAAATAAATGCAAGAATTATAACGTAAAATATGCCCTTGTCTTAAATGTTGCTAAAGGTCTGCCTAAACTCCTCTTAGAGCAAAAAGCTAATAAAATGGATCTCTGACTTGAGGCTTGATTTTGCAAATCTTTTCGTTTACAGTGATTCGCTATGCTTAATCTTAATAGTCTGTGGTTGTGACAGTAGCTAAGAAAAGTTTATAACACTTTTATTTTGTTCAGTTTGTATGAATAAATATTTATTTTATTTTAGTAGTACAATTGGCGGGTTTCTCCCCTATCAGTGATTGATAAGATAAGATATCATATGACGCGTTTAGTGTGACGTCATATGACGCGTTTTGTGTGACGTCACGACGCGTTTTGTGTGACGTCACGACGCGTTTTGTGTGACGTCACGACGCGTTTTGAGTGACGTCATTTTACGCTTTTCCTTAATAAATATTCAGGTCAAGGTCACCGTATTGTATTTAAAAAAAATATCTATCCCGCACTGAAAAGTTTCAATGCGAAATAGATTTATTTTTCCTTTTTTTTATTTATTTTACAAACTGTTATAATACAAATATCATATAAAACTACTTATATCTAGGAGTTTGCAGCTTCATGTTTCGTAGTATGAAATGTTAGATCTCTAAATCGTCAACATTCCAAGTAGTAGAGGAGACGAATTTTACTGCCCTTAATCATCCCAAAGATCATCTACGACTACATGTTCTGTTGGAGAACAAAACCTATTTAACAGTTGTAGTAGGGAGAGGTCTTTAAGAGTGTTGCTGCTGCTAGTAACAAAACATTCTTGAATTGATCCATTAACATAAGTTCTTGTATCTTGGTCAAACACCACAGACGTATTTGATGATGATGAGATTTCATTAACTTGGACCGACATGTTGGTTGCAAGTATAGGACTGCGAGTGATGCATACAACACGATGAACATAGCTTTTATAGCCAATCCCCTCCACCAAGTAATAATGAATTACAAATAAAGAGGGTTAGTTTTAATTATTTGGTTAACAATTAAATATTCTACTATCTTATTACTAACTATTTAATTGTTTACCCTAAACAATAACACCTTTAACTAGACACGATTGGTTATTTCAAACAATCCACTTTCCTTTGTTTAAACATGAATATTATACAAACAAAATAAAACTTGAAAAAAGAAAATCCATACCTATACAAACTGATATAAATAACCCGTTGTCAAATATAAAAATGTGAAACAGTGATTCAAGTCATGCTTATCAACTTTTTACTCAGCGTGAAAAAGCTAGGAAGGTCGGTTCGCTGTCTACCGATAAACGCCAGCTATTTAGATCGGGGTCACTGCCTGCTGAAATGTGTTATCAAAATGTGGTCTTGAAAAGTTCAGAGTTGCATTATAAAAAAAATGATCTTCGTTGTTGTGGTCTCCATGACTTTTTCTGAAGTTAAACTTCAAAAATAACTTCTCCATATTTTAACATTTTTAATGTTCTGCAAACTTTCAATGATTTTGCTTTGATATTAATGTCAACTGTTTTAGGAAGCTTAACTTGTAGACACATATTGTTATCTTCCAAAAAAACAGTTTGATGATCCCAGAACAAAATCTTATAAGCAGTTTGTTTCCTCAACCTTCGAAACTGAAGTCTTTTTATAGGTGTTTTGTCATACGAAAAATAAAATGAAGACGAATCATTCATCTCGTCAACAATTAATTCTAAACACTTTAGTACAGTAAATCCTTTTGCTGGTATCTGTGTAGAAACCAAAACCTTCTCATACATACATTCCTCGTCATCTGATACTAAATCCACAACGCTTAAAGATGTTGACTGGTTCATTGCTTATGATGGAATGAAATTAAGCTGTATCACTAATTGGTTGTCGAGGTTAAGGTCAACCGAGTGCGTCATAACCAGTGACGTAGTCTCACACACACATGCATTCACACACATACACTACAATGGTTTCCCCCTCCAACATTACCTCCTATATAAGGAGGACTATGTACACCGCTTCCATACTGGTCTGCGACACTCACGCGATCAGTCGATGGAATAATAGTAAAGCGCTAACTATAATTCCATTAATTATTTTAAAACATTACGATCCTATTGTTAATAATTAAATTATACTTAGTGTAAGGTAGTATGTAAAAGGCCTAATAATATAAGAATGTGCACATTACGCGTTATAAGTTAACGGTTAAAACCAATAATATAAAATAATACATGTATTATTTAAACATATTTTAGTTTATAAGCGAATGTGGTATATTTGTAAAATATTAGTGTTACTCTCCAGATACATTTCCAATAAACATGAATTAGGCCCGAAAACCAATTCAGCTTATTACACTATCCTTTGTAAAATCATATCAGGTCTGCAAGCCGATATGAACACATGCATTTTTAAAGTTATTGTGATATATGTTAACCATGTTTGTTTCAGTCTCCAAGCACCTAACCAAATAAACCAGACTTAGGCCAGAAAACCATGTCTGTTTATTAACCTATCCTTTAATCCCATGTAAAAACCGTATAAGGCCAGCAAACCTATACGGTTATCCACTCCACCACACAGACGTTGTAAGAATCGTTAAAGATGAACTTCCGTTCTACCAGGGATCAAAATGAGCGATTCAAACAAGAAGTAACTTCAGACTACAAAACCAAATACCCTCTTTAACATATATGGCCTGCAAACCATATTCCTTGACAACCAGACTTAGGCCAGAAAACCATGTCTGTTTATTAACCTATCCTTAAATCCTACGTAAAAACTGTATAAGGCCAGCAAACCTATACGGTTATCCACTCCACCACAATTTCCTGAAGACCAACTTTGTTTATTAAACCACACTTTGTAAAACTCATATTTGGTCTGCAAGCCAATATGTTTTAAACTCCCCATGATTTCTTAAGTTATTGTGTTATGTGTTAACCATGATTGTTTAGGATTCCAAGTAGCTAATTAAAATGAAACTTTGAATAAAACATTTCTTGGTTTTAACAATTCATATTACTCTAATAGTTTAAGTTTCTAAAACCTTCTTTTGAACTTCTATGATATTTTGTTCTAGTAGCAAAGTTTATAAATGTCAAAAGCCCAAAGGTTAAGAACAATGAACTTAACAATAAACGTTAAATCAATAAATAAATACTGTTAAAACTATATATCTATAATTTTTATTAGTATCACCAAGTCTGAAAGGTTTAGAATTAGGTATGAAAACCAATTCAGCTTATTACACTATCCTTTGTAAAATCATATCAGGTCTGCAAGCCGATATGAACACATGCATTTTTAAAGTTATTGTGATATATGTTAACCATGTTTGTTTTAGTTTCCAAGCACCTAACCAAATAAACCAGACTTAGGCCAGAAAACCATGTCTGTTTATTAACCTATCCTTTAATCCCATATAAAAACCGTATAAGGCCAGCAAACCTATACGGTTATCCACTCCACCACACAGACGTTGTAAGAATCGTTAAAGATGAACTTCCGTTCTACCAGGGATCCAAATGAGCGATTCAAACAAGAAGTAACTTCAGACTACAAAACCAAATACCCTCTTTAACATATATGCCCTGCAAACCATATTCCTTGACAACCAGACTTAGGCCAGAAAACCATGTCTGTTTATTAACCTATCCTTAAATCCTACGTAAAAACTGTATAAGGCCAGCAAACCTATACGGTTTCCTTTACAACCAGACTTAGGCCAGAAAACCATGTCTGTTTATTAACCTGTCCTTTAATCCTATGTAAAAACCGAATAAGGCCATGAAACCTATACGGTTATCCACTCCACCACAATTTCCTGAAGATCAATTTTGTTTATTAAACCATACATTGTAAACTTATATTTGGTCTGCAAGCCAATATATTTTAAACTCCCCATGATTTCTTATGTTATTGTGTTATATGTTAACCATGATTGTTTAAGATTCCAAGTAGCTAATTAAAATGAAACTTTTAATAAAACATTTCTTGGTTTTAACAATTCATATTAGTCTAATAGTTTAATTTTCTAAAACCTTCTTTTGAACATTTATGATATTTTGTTCTAGTAGCAAGGTTCATAAATGTCAAAAGTCCAAAGCTTAAGAAAAAACTAACTTAACATTAAACGTTAAATCAATTAATAAATACTTTTAAAATTATATATCTTAAATTTGTATTATTACCAGCAAGCCTCTAAGTTTATTCTTCTAAAACCTCTTTTGATCATCTGTGATACTTTGTTAAACATACATATGTATGGCAAGGTTCATAAATGTCAAAAGCTAAAAATAATAAACTTAACATTAACGCTAAATTAAGTAATATTTAATCTATTAAAATATAAACCTTTAATTTGAATTAATATAATAGTCAGTCTAGAACTCACTAAATTTTAGCAAGCTGTGTGATTCTAACATCCATAAAACTTTATATTATACCCTTTTTTATTGTTAACACTTATTTGAACCTAAACAAAACAGTATGCGCATGCGAACATATACATACATTGATTAATATTAGTACAGTTAAATCTGTAGCTAGCTACAATAACAATACATAGTTATATACATTCAAAACATGTACACCTCTCACTACTAACATTTTAAATAAACACGGTCAAAACGCATGTGGTTTTTTTGCGTTGACCGTGATTTAATTTTAGATCTCAAATGGCCTTGACCTAAATTCAATAAACTAACTACCCGATACAATTTGTACTTATTTATTTTGATCTTATATTTGACCTTACCCCTTCCCTTTTAGGTTGATAAGGTGTATAAAAGAGGTTGACTCTGTCATACAACATTCATTCTTGCTTTAACATTGGATCAAACAATTTGCGTAACCTAAGATGTTTCCATGGGAAAGAAAGACGACCATTCCTTCTAAGTTAACTTCATCATCGAGAGCAACCTCCACCGATGAGACTGAGGAAGCCATAAAATCGATAACTTCTATTTTTGATCCACCATCTGATACACGACCATTCTCCGAGATTCCTCTGCCGGGATCATCTGACCATCGCAGCATCATTAGACCATCGCAGACTGAGCAAGTTGTTAAATCGATACCTTCGAAGACGTCAAGCCCTCCACACGGACCTACCTCGCCTTCTGCACTTACAGTTTTCACAACTTTACTTACTAACATAGTAACTACTCCAGCCCCATTATCTCCTTTGAATGTAACCCCGACTAAAACAACTACTCGTATCTACTCCAGCTCCTCATCTTCCATATCTTCTCGATCATCTTCACCTGTACTTATTGACCCAACCCCACCGTTAGCTAACAAAAGACAGCTGAAATCCCTAAAACAAAACCGAAAACAATGTACATATACTTACAAACGGGGGGCAAAGAAAAATACACAATGTACCAAACTTGCCAAAATACTGTCCAATTTGTGTTGTCAACATTCTAACACTGATCACAATGTTAGCAAAAGATCAAAAATACAGATAGAAACACAGACTGCTAAAAATGTAACAAAACCTGCAACAACTACCAAACATATCCCTCTCACTGATAACGCAAAAACTATTAACGTACCAACTGTAAAACTGCAAGAACGACCGACTCAAACTATTGCTCCGAAGCGACTAAAAATAAACAGACTGGTCGCTGAGGAAAAATACTACTTTATAAAACCGTCACTTAATCACTCCGTCTTAGTACGACACAAAGGAAAACTATATAAACTGAGACTGCCACGACACATGGAAATTCCTAACTTTAACGGGTACTACATTCGCACTAAACACACAACCGACACTAAACTGAAAACCATATTCATTAAGACATAACTTGAAACTTAAAAAAATCAAAATAAAATAAAGCTAAACAGACATAAAAAAAATACTCATTGGTGGCCTTGACCTAAATGCAAAATTACCTTAAAAAGACTTGTACAACTTTGTTCCTTGATTTTATTTAAGTATATTGTTGGTTGTAATTATATTTGTACTGTATGTAACATATATGTATGATATTTATATTGAAATAAACTAAAAATGCATGGATACAAATGTGTTTACAATAATGTACTGACCTATAAATATGAAGTATTATCCTTTTTATTCATGAGAAGGGTGGC
This sequence comes from Allygus modestus, assembly GCA_963675035.1. Lineage (NCBI taxonomy): Eukaryota > Metazoa > Arthropoda > Insecta > Hemiptera > Cicadellidae > Allygus > Allygus modestus. The sequence continues at coordinate 483,377,604 of OY776111.1, read as the reverse complement.
AACACATTTATAGACATATCGAAAACAATTACAGTAAACCGCACAACAGACCGTGGACCACTGACTGCTTAGATAAATCACAGTGATGCAAATGTACAGATACACTCGCTTCACGTATCGCAAATGTTATGTAACTAAAATAACATTATTAAATTAAATTAAATACAAGTTGTGGGATTTTGTCTATTCTGCAACAAGCTGCAAGGAGTTTATTAACAACAAACATTTTATACGTCAAAGAAATCCATAAATTTAAAATATAATAACATTGCTAAAAATAAATAAATAAGTCAGGGGGTTTGGATCATTCCGCAGGAAGCAGCAAGAACTCAATTCACAACAAGTGTTTTATACATTAAAAAACTCAAAAAATTGGAACATAACTAAGATAACGAGAATAAAACTATTAAAAAAGTATAGGGTTTTGGGAAATTCTGCGGGAAGCTGCAAAGAGTTTAATTAAAACATGAATGTAATAGTTTAAATAAATGTATAAAATTAAAAAGAAACTTAACTTAGATAACATTTCATAAATATATGAAAAAGTAGAGGGTTTTGATCCTTTGGTAATTATTTGTTATTTTTATAGTAACTATTAAAATATATTGTTTTATTGTATTATAAAAACATACAATAAAACGGGGGGGGGCGGTGGGTGGTGGGGGGGGGGGTGATGTCTATAAAATCAATGTTTGTACATGTAAATACAACACTCACAATTGTATACTGCTTGCATCATGGTAGCATCCCGCAACAAACTCTCCACCAAGTTTGGTGGAAGTGTATTCTATCATCTCTTGGAAACCGAAGATATTCCTGCTTCTGAAGAAGTTCATGATAGAAACTTTCGAGATCTGCGATATGTTAACGTAACTGCCGCTTATTATGTCCACTCTTTGCTTTATTTTTTTGAAGCTGTGTACTATCCAGAACGATTCCTTATTTTTGAAAACCTGTGGTATATGCCAGAAGTTGATGTTGTTGAAGAAGAAACGATGGTAGGGGTTTTCTCCCCAGACTATTATATCGAACCTATTACATCGTTATATTCGTTAAATGAAATCCTTGAAGGAGAGCATCTTGTCTTCAACGAAGAAAAGGTCAACGAGGCATATGCATTGTATAAAGCAACGAATGACAACTATTTTCAATCTTTCTTCGTAACATTATACAATTAAACTTGTACATAAATTAAAGATTAATACAAAAAAGGAAACAGATCAATCTCTAGTTTGAATTATATAACTTACTAATCTGTTTCCTTTTTTAAAAAACATTGTTGTTTGACCTTGACCTAGTCTAAGTAAATATACCTTTAGGGAAACCTGCTTTAAAATAAAAGTATTACCTTATACAGTGAATATTTAGGTCAAGGTCATGGATTTTTTTTTGTTACCATTAGAATAATTTTTAAATTTTAATAAACAACTAATTTTTAGTTTTCATCTTCAGAGTCAAACTCTAACCTTCTACAGACATTACTTTTAAAATTTAATATTCTGCAGATAGTTGTTTTCTCCATTTCTACATCAGCGACATTCCATCTAGTTTTGGGCGTTTCCAATTCCCCTAACTCATTAACTTCCATCACTTCACTAAAACTTTCTACAAAACTATTCTGTTCTTCCTCTTCTTCAGGCACATCTTCAAAACTATCCTGTAACTCCATTCCCCCAAAAACTCATCTTCAGTCTCCCAGTTTCTTTCTTGGAAACATCCTGTAAAGTTAGTATGGTCTACTGGAGACATGGTAAGCATATGATAACAAAACTATGTATCTCCAGTCTATATATCTCATGTATTGGTTGAGTAGTGGGGGTACCCTTATAAATACAACCCCAGTTGGAACCACTTGCTCATATTTGTGTTAACCTTCTTACAATAAGGAGTCGCTCATGTTTATTTGTAATATATGTCAAGAATCTTTTAAAGATGAAATCCTCTATGACATACACCAAGAACTTATGCATACAAATGAAACCAGCCAATCCGACGTGGACTTTGACGATCTTTTACCAGAAGTAGAAAAGCAAAATAACCAAGTAAGACCTAGCATTATCCAGTACGCTTCATCAAGACCTTTGACTGTAGAGTTATTAGCTCAAGCCCTTCCAAAATCCGTTGTTAGACATTTTAAGATAACCAACTCTAACTATGAACTGTCTGAATTCCTATCTAAAACTAAACAGTTAATCCTAAAACTAGTGCGTGATGAGTTACAAAGGCTAAATTTTATAAAATTTGGATTACTTATGGATTCTACTTTTACAAATGTTCAAAATGAAGTCTCGCCACGAGGTTTTATTACAAAAAACAGAACAATTATGGCAACCAGTGATATCGAGTCTATTGTAGAGGATTGCATGCAAGATATTTTATTGAAAATCAGTGAACATGAAGGACGAGGATCGGGATGGTCTTTATTGAGTGTCAATTCTCTGGATATAAGAGTTCATAAACATGAGTATGGTGATCGAGGTAGCAGCTACATTCCACTACCTAAGAAAATACAAGACACCTTATCATGCATTAATGTTAAAAACGAAGATAACGAATGTTTTCGATATGCTATGCTGGCTAAGTTTATCGATGGTTGTCATGCTTATAAACCTAACCATTTGTACAGAGCGGTAAGTCACAAATACAACTTTAAAGGAATAAGTTACCCGGTATCCATCAATGATATTTCAAAATTTGAAAAACAGAACCCTTCAACATCCGTTAATTTATTTGCTTTAGATGTATCACACAACGTCTTTCCTTTGCGAATATCTACTACAGAACGTGCGGATCATACTGATTTGTTATTAATAAAAAATGGTGAAATTTCACACTATGTATATATCAAACGTTTTAACGCATTAGTAGTGAAGCAGTTAACAAAGAAAAAATGCAGTATTACAACCTGTAAAAGATGTTTCTGTTTTGTGACTAAAGATTTTCAAAGAGGAGGTCATCACTGGTTGTTGGAGCATCAACGTTTATGCAACGAAAAAGATGTTTTAAAAGTGCAATTACCCTCTCCAAATAAAGCAACAGTTAAATTTAACAAACCTATTCAACAATATCGTATTCCTGTTGTTATATACGCAGACTTTGAATCATCACTTCTACCTATTGAAACATCAGACAATGAACAGTGTAAAAGAACCAAATATCAGCTACATGAACCCAACAGTTTTTGTTTGCTTCTTAAGTCAACGCTCAATGAAGAACATTTGCAACGTTATGGATTAACTTCCCAACCTCAACTCTACCGTGGGGACCATGCTTCAAAAAGATTTATCGACAAACTGTACGATATAGCCGGGAAAGTTGAGCGATTATACCAGAATATTGTACCCATGAAGAACCTTGATGAGGAACAACTTCATTTTCACAATTCTACAGTTATATGTTATTTGTGTAATGGTTTATTTACGGATGATAATAAAAAGGTTCGAGATCATGATCACCTAACTGGGTTATACAGAGGTCCTGCCTGCAACAGCTGCAATCTCAATTATAAACTACCTCGTTTTATTCCTATAGTTCTTCACAATCTTAGCGGATACGATGCTCACTTTATTGTTCCTGAACTGGGAAGAGACAAAGGAGCTATTGATGTATTAGCTACAAGCACTGAAAAGTTTATTAGTTTTTCCAAAAAAGTGGGTAAGTTAAAACTTAGATTTTTGGATCCATATAGATTTATGTCTTTTAGTCTCATGAAGCTAACTGAAAATGTACGAAGAGAAGATTTGATAGAAACAAAGAAAATTGTACCTGCTGACAAGTTGGATCTAGTGATTCGCAAAGGAGTATTCCCATACGATTATATCAGTGATCCTAAAAGGTTTGAAGAGACTTCATTACCACCTGCTGAATGTTTTTATAATAAGTTGAATGAGGTAGATATTGAACCAGAAGATTATCAACACGCATGTAACGTTTGGAAAGAACTGAAAATGAACACTTTAGGTGAATACAGCGATTTTTATGTAAAACTAGATGTAACCTTGTTATGCGATATCATGGAAGAATTTCGCAACACGTGTATAACAGCCTACGGTTTAGATCCATTCCACTCCTACACATCACCTGGATTAGCTTGGCAAGCCATGTTAAAAGAGACTAAGTGTGAATTACAACTGTTAACAGATATCGACATGCTGTTGATGGTAGAATCTGGTGTCCGCGGAGGACTGACTCAAACGGTGACAAGATATGTGAAAGCCAATAATAAACATTTATCTAACTACGATTCTCATAAAGAATCAATATATCTAGGTTACTTTGACGCCAACAACCTATACGGTTGGGCGATGAATCAGCCACTCCCACACGGTGACTTTAAGTGGATCGATCCAAATACTATCGGTGATATATGTAGTATCCACAAACATGGATGTATTGGATTCATCATGGAATGCGATTTTGAATATCCTGAGTCGATTCATGATCATCATTACGATCTACCTTTACTTGCAAAATCAGAAACTCCACCGGAAGGAAAATATCCAAAACTAATGATGACCTTAGGAAATAAACAACGATACGTTGCGCATTATTGGGTTGTTCAACAAGCGATTGAATTAGGTCTTCATGTAACAAAAGTACATCGATTTCTACAATTTTCACAATCACGCTGGTTAAAACCATGCATTGATTCAAATACTAGAAGAAGAGCAGCAGCTACATCAGCTTTTCAAAAGGACTTTTTTAAATTAATGAACAATGCCATTTTTGGTAAAACATTAGAAAACAAAAGGAACCATAAAAACGTAAAACTAGTTTCTGATCCAGTAAAATTAGAAAGATTAGTAAGACAACCAAACTTTCAAACTACTATTATAATAAACGAAAACCTAGTATGTGTTTCAATGAACAAAACGACTATAAAAATGGATAGACCACTATACGTAGGTATGTGCATTTTGGATATATCCAAATGTCATATGTATAATTTCCATTATAACATGATGGTGGCTTTCTACGGTAGAGACAATATTGGAATTGCCTATATGGATACTGACGCTTTTATATATTGGATTAAAACCTTTGATATGTACAAAGATCTTAGAACATTTCTATACAAGAATGAGTTTGATTTTTCAGATTACCCTAAGAATCATCCCAATTATGATAATGGAAAAAACAAAAAAGTGTTGGGAAAGTTCAAAGATGAAACCAATGGAGTACCACTTGAAGAAATTGTTGCACTAATGGCGAAATTATATGCTCTAAAATTATTTCAAACTAGTAGTACCACTGATGAAAATAAAGAAGAAAATAGTGTTATCAAAAAGGCAAAAGGAATAAAAAAGCTCTATTTAAAGAAAAAGCTAAAATTTGAAAGTTACAAACAATGTTTGTTTAATAGTGAAGTCCACATTGCAACATTTAATACTATAAGAAGTTATAATCACAAGTTATACAGCATAACTGAAAATAAAAAGGCTTTGTCAGCAAATGATAATAAAAGACAAATTCTCGCAGATGGAATTCACACGCTACCATTTGGACATTACTCAAACATTACAATTGATAAATAATTGATGTCAGAAAAAAACAACGTCAACCCTATTTTTATCCTGTACATTACAAGTTCCTTTTAAAATAATTCCTTTCACCTTTCCTTTCCGTAAAAAAGGGGAACTTAGAAAATGTTCCCCTTTTTTACACTTATATAATTTGACCTTGACCTAGTATGAAACATATGTAAACAACAAGGTGCGATAATAAAATTCATTAATCGAGTATAAGACTGATGATTGATTGTTAAGATGTCAGTTGTTCTTTAGACGTAATCGTGGTTGTATGCACACCTGATGGATTTAAAAAGTAAAGTTGTAAGTGAACTGCACAAGCCTGCAAGAATTCATTTTCCGAGGAGAAATACTATCGTTAAAGGATTAAATGATTTATATCAAGCAGACTTAATTGAAGTTAAGCCTTACAGTAAAATAAACAAAGGATTTAAATATATATTAACAGTTATAAACTGTTTTACCAAAGTAGCAGATGCTGTTCCATTAAAAGATAAAACAGGTCAGAGTGTGTCAAAAGCAATGGAAATAGCTATACATAGAGATAAACACACAATAAAACATTTACAAACTGACGATGGGAAAGAGTATTTTAATAAAGACTTTTCAGAGCTAATGAAAAAACATAATGTGAACCATTATTCTACAAAATCTGAAAAGAAAGCTGCTATTATCGAAAGGTTCAATAGAACATTAAAGGGAGCGATGTATAAAGCCTTTTCAAATAGAGGTTCTCATGTGTGGTATGATATACTTTCTGAACTGATAAAAGATTATAACAATAAGTTTCATAGAACTATCCGTATGAAACCGATTCAGGTGAATAAAAAAACTCTAAACAAGTTTTGAAAAACATTAAAAAGAACACTAAACCCAAAGTGGAAAAGAAGTTACCACGAAAATTCGACGTGGGGGATAAAGTTCGTATTAGCAAATATAAAGGTGTATTTAGCAAGAAATACCTACCCAACTGGACTAATGAAGTGTTTACAGTACATAGAGTACAACCGACATATCCGGAAACCTATATTATTAAGGATAATAAAGGAGAACTTCTACAAGGCGGTTTTTATGGTCATGAAATGTTAAAGTCTACTTCTGGGGATGTTTATCTCGTGGAAAAGATCTTAAAACGTAAAAACGATAAGGTATTGGTGCGCTGGTTAGGATTTGATCAAAGTGCTGACTCGTGGATACCTAAACAAGATCTTCTATAGGTTTCCACTAGTATTACGTTAGCCGTTGAACAGTGTTTACATGGAGATTATTCAACTAAAGGATTCTTTTAAAATTGCAAATATAGATGAGTTAACTGTAGATAGTGTTAAACATGAAGAAGGGAAACATGGAAACTTATTACCAAACAGCGTAAGGTGTATAGTGAGTGGACCTTCAAATTGTGGGAAAACAAATGTAGTGTTTAATTTAATAACTAATCCTAATGGATTCAAGTTTAATAATCTATATATTTTTTCCAAGTCTCTGCTCCAACCAAAATATCAGTTATTAGATAAAATTATTTCTGATGTTCCCGAAGTAAATTTCTTCAAATATGACGCAAGTGATAAAATTTTGCAGCCGAATGAAGCAAAACCTTACTCAGTCTTTGTCTTCGATGATGTCTCTTGTGAAAACCAAGACACCATTAGAAACTATTTCGCTATGGGGAGACATCATAATATAGACTGTATCTACATTGGTCAAACATATAGCAAAATCCCAAAACAGTTGATTAGAGATAACGCAAATATTATCGTTATTTTTAAACAAGACGATATGAATTTAAAACATATACACAACGATCATGTTGGTGCTGATATGACGTTTGAAAGGTTAAAACAAATTTGTAGTAAAGCTTGGGAAGATAAATACGGATTCCTGGTGATTGATAAGGAAAAAAGTGTTAAAAATGGTAGATATAGATTAGGATTAGATCGGATCGTGTTAATTCAGTAACATCTATACATACTATTAAATAAAATTGCTTAATTAACCTTCATTTTGAAACGTATATAAATGATTTCGTAAACGATTATATAGTCATTTGTAAAATGAGTGTGGACAAGTTTGGACGCTATACCGAATCCGGTTTAAGATCAAGATTTTATGATAAAGAAGCTCACACTGGTTTGCCTCTTACACCGGAGGGCGACTATAACATTAGCAATAAACGTTTAAAGTATGTTAATGATCCTCAAGATAGTAGTGACGCTATAAATTTAAAAACTTTAAAATCGGAAATATCAACAGGCTTAAAACTTAAGGGAGATGTGTACGATGCAAAAACTCATAGAATTGCAAATATCGGTAATCCGGAAAATGAACAAGATTCAGTAACAAAAATATATTTAGACTCTAAATTGGAAAAGACTATAACTAGACAAGGAGATGCTTTTGTAGAAGGAAAAATGAACTATGAATGTTTAGAGTTGAAAGATAATATGTGGAATGGTAAAAAACGTAAAATAAATAATATACTACAAGCTGAACAACCAGACGAAGTACCTGTGATGGGGCAAACGCTAACTAGATTAGGAGACAACTTTGTTCAAGGTGGTAATAAATATAATTTCTTAGAATTGAAAGAAGACGAATGGAATGCTAATCACCATAAAATTTGTAATCTAAAGGATGGTAAAGAAAGAGGTGATGCTGTAAATGTTTCTCAAATACCAACAAAGAGTAAAGGATATTGGGATTTTGAAAATAAAAGATTAGTTCGTGTTAAAGCCGCTGTTGATGATAATGATTGTGTAACAAAACATCAAAGTATAACATTAAATGAACATAAGTTTGATGGAAAAAATAAGCAATTAACAAACATTTTAGCGGGAACCTCACCAAGTGACGTAGCAGTTGTAGATCAAATATTAAAATATGAGGATGGTTTGTTAAAACAGGGTGATAAAAAATACGAGTTTTTAGAATCCAAAGAAAATAAGGAATCCAAAGTAAATGAGCGGGATGGTAAAAAGAAAAAAATTGTAAATTTACTTTGTGGTACAAATACTTATGATGCTGTATGTGTCTCACAAATACCCAAATCAAATATTGGTGAGTGGAATTTCAATTATAAAAGGTTGGGTAATGTTAAACATGGTGTAAGTGATAATGATTGTGTTACAAAAAGTCAGACTATTACATTAAAGGGGGATACGTTTAATGCTAACAGTAAACAAATAACAAATACAAAAGAAGGTGTATTGCCAACAGATGTAGCAGTGGTGGGACAATTATTAACAAAGGGTGAAAAAAGCATAATTAAACAGGGGGATAAAGAGTACAACGTAATAATGTTCGATAAAAAAGAAAAATGTTGGGATGCTGAAAATCAATTCATAAGGAATTTACCAAAGGGAGAATTTGGGGATGATATTTGTTTAATGTCACAGGCTTTATGGTATGATGATGAAATTAAAAAGTTTAAATATGCTGGTGTACAATTTGATTTGATGGAGTACAATCGTGATTTGTTGGTTGGTGATCCCACATCTGTGAGCGGATTTAAATATATAGACAATAGACCATATATACCGAAAAATTATGTATTTAAAAGAATAACAGATGATGTATTAGTTGATGCTGATGGTAGCCCTTTTAGAACTACAGAAAGTGATCAAATGGTAACAAAAAAAGGCTAAAAATGTTATATATATTTTCATACATAAGGACTTAACCATTCATAAGATGAGTGTGGACAAGTTCGGACGCTATACCGAATTCGGTGTAAGATCAAGATCAAATGACAAAGAATCGTACTCTGGTTTGCCCCTTACCCCAGAGGGTGACTATAATATTAGTAATAAACGATTAAGATATGTTAATGATCCTCAAGATAAAAATGATGCTATAAAATTGCAAACCTTACAGTCTGAAATAACGTCAAATAAAAACTATTTTGTTCGAGTTTTAAGCGAAATGTTTTTTGATTTTTATAATAATTTAGCTAAAACTAAAATTAAAGAAAATAAGAAGAATGATTGGATTCAAACAAATATTGTAAACAAATACTTTATAAATCCTGCAACAAAAATCTTACGAAATGTTGAGTGAACACATAACTTATACAACCAAAAGACAAAGTGATAGAGATACATTTGCATTATGAACAAGGTTTCTATTGGGTGAACATGGTTAACCAAGAAAAGTTGATAAAAGAGATAAAATCACTAAGCGATTCTATTAGAACTAAAAACAGAGCATTAAGACTAGGTATTAGTGAGAGAGATAAGTTTCTTGAAACAACGTTTAAACCAGTCATTAATCCTTTAAAGGAAGTATCTAAAAAGCTTGGAAAAGTTTCAGAAGGAGATTTAGTTTTACCCTTTATAAAAACTGAAGAATTTGGTGAAGGAACCGAAAAAGAACTTGAAGAAACTGAAGATGAACCGGAAGAAATACAATATGGACAGGAAAATGATATAAGTGAAGAGGAAGAAGAAGAAGAAGAAATACAAGAGGGTTCCCCGTCAGATATTAGCAAATTGGGTTTAGATATCCAGTTTAAAGGTGATCTTGGTAGAACATATGTATTAAAGCTGTTACAGTCTACTATACCTAATAGAAGTTATCATGTATACGGAGCCAGATTGGAAGGAACAGGTTTAATGATTGGTGATAGCAGGTTAGATGTGGATGAACATGATAATATAATTATAAATGGTAAAAGGTACAAAGGAACAACCGGATTGTTTGAATTGATTTTTAAAAGCAAACCTGACAAATATACTACACGAGACCTGGAAACTTTTAAAGGCATATGTCTAGATACAAATACTCATAGAAAGAATTATAACCCGACATCCCCGATACATAGAAATCGGTCTATAAAGTACAGAAACATTATGTCAGAGTTATTTCCAACAAAACTGGAAAAAACTAAAAAGAGGTTTATGTCTACTGAAGAAGTTACTCCTTTTTATACTGAAAGGAAAAAAAGAAAGGTATATGACAAAACGGCTTCTGGAGAAGGATTATTAAAAAATACTTATAATACAAATATAATTTATTATAATGATGTCAATAAATTAGTAAATAGAATGCGGTTGATACATGAAGCAATAGAAGCGGGTCACACAGGTCTTCAAAACGAATGGGTTGCTTTAATTGCTGAATTATTAAATAGAGGTATAATCGAACGATGAAGGTGTATATAATGGATGATAAAGTATAGAAAGGATCATTCTTTGTTAATCCGTCACCTGACAAAGGTATAAATGTCAATGGGGAAAATGAGCAGTGTTAGTTCTCATCGAGAATCGATAACGAAAGGAGGCGGTGTTGTCTCTTCAACACTAAACTTGCTAGGAAAACCGATTTCAGCTTTAGTTAATAAATCCATAGATTTGTTACCTATCGAACTTCATCTACCTGGCGGTTATCAATATTGTGGACCTGGAACTAAATTGAAAAAAATATTGACAAGAGGAGACCCGGGAATCAATAAATTAGATCAGGCTTGTAAAGAGCACGATATAGCCTATTCAAAATTTAGTGATTCTGCTCACAGATCAGTGGCCGATAAAATACTTGCAAAAAAAGCTTGGGAAAGAGTTAAAGCGAGTGACGTTAGTCTTGGTGAAAGAGCGGCAGCATTAGCAGTGGCAGCAGCAATGAAAACCAAAACAGCAATTGGTGGTGGAAGGAAAAAGAGAAGAGGGGGAAGGAGAAAAACAACTCGAAAACTAGGAGGAAGAATTAAACGAAACACTAGACGTTCTACTAAAAAAGTTAAACCATCAATATGGTCCATGATAAAAAAAGGACAAGGACTTTACCTAAGACCGTATCGTGCCTATTAAATACAAGAAAACAGTTAATAGTTCCTAATCGTGCATTAAGTAACAAAGATCTTTTTAGATACGTTTCTTGTTTAAAGATACCATACTTCAGAGGAGTGTTTATGAAAGATAATTTACCATCAGAAATGTGGAAAAATGAGAGCGGTATAGTAAATCTAGATAATAGTGAGGGACCGGGTACACATTGGGTATGTTATAAAAAACTCGGTTCAACAGTTTACTATTTTTACAGTTTTGGTAATTTACCACCTCCAAAGGAACTTCAAAAGTATTTTCTTTCTGCTAAACAAGTTTTATACAATTATGAGAGGGTGCAACCCGACGGTACATCTATATGTGGACATTTATGTTTGGAGTTTTTAGCAAAAAGTGTCAGTCAGCTTTAAGATGTCTTCATATACGGTCTCTTTGACTGGTACAACGTCAACCTTGCGGAGCACTTTATTCCCCGCATTACGTTTACATAAAGAAAAACAGTGGGAAGCAGCATTACTAGATTTTACAACTTATAATTCTATACCAAATATTACTGAAGGCGTGAATAATAAACTTCACTACTATAAAGCAAAGGATGCAAAGGGACAGCTTCTCCAACCTAACGAAGTTGCTCTATCCACGGGGTCTTATGAAATAGATGATATATGCAAGGAAATACAAAAAAAGCTGGGAGAAGATAATATTATTATAGAAGGAAATAATAATACTTTAAAAACAGAAATTAAATCAAAGTATTATATAGATTTTAGCAAACCACATTCAGTTGGAGGATTATTAGGATTTCCTTCTACAACACCGATATTAGAGAGAAATGTGAAACATACAAGTTCAAATACTGTAAGCATACTTACATTGAACACAATTGATATAACTTGTAACATTATACAAGGATCGTACAGACTGGGTGAAAATCGACACATATTGCATACATTTTACCCATCTGTCCCTCCAGGATTTAAAATAATTGAAAGACCACAAAACCTAGTGTATTTACCTTTAAACACCAGTTACATCTCAGACATTGTTCTGAACGTATTAGATCAAGACGGTAATATAGTTGACTTTAGAGGTGAAACTGTCACAATAAGAATACATATACGATCAATTTTATAAATAATGGGATTGACGTTTAAAAAGGATCGAGTGAGTGATAAAAAGCTCAGTAGCATATCAGCGTTAGAAGAGTTAACAAGTGAAAACATTCGATTTTTAAAAGAGATTGGTTTTAAAGTTATTAACAATAGATATTCTGGATATAGCGCACGGACCGACGTTCGACGAAACCTTGTGGGAAAAGGAATATCACACTCACAACCCTTACGCTTCATCGAAATTAAACAATAATGATGAAATCAGGATTCCTATTCAACAACAAGATATTTACACCTTACCTACCGAAAGTTATTTATACATCGAAGGAAGAGTAACAAAGAAAGATGGAAATGAAGGAACAACTATACCGTTTATTAATAACCCAATGGCTTTTCTTTTTGATGAAATAAGGTATGAAATTTCAGGTGTTACTGTGGATTCTACAAAAAAGGTTGGAATAGCCAGTACATTAAAAGGATTATGCTCCATAACACCAAACGAGAAAAACCTGTTAGCAGTCGCAGGGTGGGTCACACCAGATTCATCCACTATAAAACCTGATGACAAGGGATATTTTGACTTTTACGTACCTTTAAAATTATTATTAGGTTTTGCAGAAGATTACAATAAAATATTAATTAATGTCAAACAAGAATTGGTTCTTCTAAGAGCTTCAAATGATAAAGATATAATATTAGCTCCAGGGACAACGACTGAAGCCAACCTGGACTGGAAGTTGGATTTAAAGAAGATTGTTTGGAGGGTACCACACCTAAAACTTGCAGATGAACACAGGATTACTTTGTTGAGACAATTAAAGGCGGACCGCGATATGGTTTTAGCATTTAGAAGCTGGGAGTTACACGAATATCCTATTCTACCCGCAACGGAGCGACATACATGGACTATCAAGACTTCAACACACTTGGAAAAACCTAGATATGTTATATTTGGATTACAAACAGATAGAAGAAGTAAAATAACAGCTGATCCGACATCGTTTGATAATTGTAAACTTAAGAATTGTAAATTATACCTCAACTCACAATTCTTTCCATATGACAATTTAAACATATCATTCGATAAAAACCGATATAGCATTCTATACGATATGTATGCCAGATTCCAAACATCTTACTACGGTAAAAAAAACACACCACTACTATCACCAACGCAGTTCAATTCAAAAGCTCCTATCGTGGTTATCGATTGTTCTAAACAAAATGAATCTGTAAAATCATCAAGTGTGGATATTAAGTTGGAAATGGAGTTTGAATCAAACATACCGCCTAATACAACGGCATATTGCTTGATTCTTCATGATAAAATTGTAACGTACACACCTCTAACGGGGATTGTAAAGATGGTTCTGTAGGTATATAGAGGGGAAGAGTATAAATAGCAAGCAGTACAAGAGCGGTTCAGTTGATTTACGTTTGCGGTTGGAACAACATCTAGTATAGTCGAGATGACCTCTGTAGTAGAGGAGCAGAACAATGTAGAAGTGCAAGATGAAGACTCAATCATCAAAGAGTATGAAGAAGAATTGACAGAGTTTCTAAAGTTTAACAATGAAGAAGTAAAGTCCGACAACTCATCAAGATCTAAGGTGATTTTAAAGAGGAAGAGGAAACCTGAAAACGACACCCCTTTAAACATACTGACAGATATTTTTCTTTGCATACTGTATCCAATCTCAAGATGCATGAGTAAAGGCATAGCAATAGGTTTGGTAAAAGAATTGGGTTATACACCTAATGCGATTTTAAACCAAGGACCTAAAATGTTATTTTTCTCAGATGCCGCATGGGATTCTTTTCTTAAACACTTACATCTCATCGAATGTTATTTGGCTAAGAATATGTTTGGAAAAAAGACAGCTATTCGACTATTAGAATGCGACATTGAAATCGATATTTTAAAGTGTCGCGGGGAACAACAAGTACGGTTTAGAGACCTGACAAAACATGATGAAAAAATTCAACTGACGCGAGAAGAATTTTTCGTTTTGAGTTGTGCAGCTTCACCTCTAACCAGGTATATGAAACAACTTGTATTTTCAAGGAGTGTGGTAAAAGAATATTTGCTAGATGCGATGGAACAACATCCAGATGCTCAGATCCTTTACGGTCCAATAGATACATCAATCTTTAATCGAATACCTTGTGAGGTTGAAATGTGGAGATGTCTAAAGGAGTATGACGAAAAGGTTAAAGAAGAACATATAAAAGAAGAACAAAAGATTAACGATGAAGAAGACAATGTAAAGAATGAAGAAAGAGAAAACGTTTTAACTGAAACTGTTTAAAACCCCTAACAGTAACAAATGAAAGACTAAAACTAAATTCGTGGGGTAGGCCTATCGGGGACGGTGTCCACGTTAAATATACACCAACGCGCCGATGACTGTATGGCCTGAGCTATAAAAGCTCTACCGTGGTGTGGAAACCAGTTCATTCAACATCATGGAGATGAAGAGAAGGTTAAATTTTCTAGTCAAGTAAAAGAAGTAAAGGAGAGGTCTGGTATAATCGAATTTCAAGCTTTTCGTGGAAACAATAATGAATTTATCATCAAAGAATTAGTAATTCTGGACTTGTTAACCTGTGTTGTATATCCCTTTTTGTTTAAACCTCCTTTCTCATTCAACAAGTTAAACGATAAAACTAAAAAAACTAATAAATGGATGGTGAAAAATTTTCATTGCATCGAATGGTGTGAAGGTTTTTCAAGTTATAAAAATCTTGAAAGTGTTATGTATCATTTCTGTAACGAATTTACAACAATATATACTAGAGGGTTAGAAAAACGCAACTGGATCCAATTGTATACAACAAGTAAAGTGTTTGATATGAAATTGGATAACAGTTTTGAATTTAGTAACTGTAAAGATATCTGTATTTTTGTAAAAAATAAGCAACACAGACAATCACAGTGCGCTTTGAAGAACGCTTATCGGTTAGCAGCTTTCTTGGAACCGGATGAGGAGAGGAGTGGTGGGGGTAGCGATGGGTATAAATATCACAAGGAATTACAGACTCAGCATGAGTATTACTCCAGGCTCCGAGAGGGTAACACTAATGAAGATGGCTTCTCAACAGTTCCTACTATCTCTAGTTGAACAATTCAACGCGCACTCCAAGTCTAATGTTTTGCTAACTAAAAAATGTGCTGAACTCAAGGAAAACAAACATTACATAGTTCACAGTATTAGAAAAGTAGAAACATCACATGGAGATGCTATCCTGGCTTCGTTAAGTGATGCACCTTTTACACCAGGAGATGAAGCAAGGTTTCAAGTGTTTCTTCCAAAACGATTTGTAAACTTGCTCCAGAATGAAGATTTAAACGCTATTGAACCTGGTTATCTTTACTTGGTGTCTCATGGATCAAGCGGTAACAACTCTACCGAACTCTCTCTTCATATTACCCATCGAACTTAGTTTTAAGTTATGTTTGTAAATTTATTGTAGTAAATAAAGAAGAAAATTAAAATATATATATATCAGTTATTGTTTTAACATTGATATATTTTTTTAAAAAATGTTTTCGGATGACCTTGACCTACTTATGAAGGTGGCTCTTATTGTATAAAAGGAGGTGTGAAAACGGCACTATCTCCAGTTTGATAAGAGACAAGCTTGAGGTAGCACAAATATGGAGAGTGAACTATATCGTGTTTTAAGTCATCCTGCATTGGGATTAACCAATTGGAATGTAGATGTAATGTTTAAGTTTGCTCAGATTATTAATAATATTATTAATATTAAAAAAAAAATTGATTCGCATGGTTTAACAACAAAGATCAAAGCTAAACACGGTGTTCATTACAAAGAATGTGTATGGGCAAGGGACGATGTAGAATGCGGACCAGATACTTGCGTCTGTTGTTACATAAGCTGGGAAAGATGTAATATAACGCATTTGCTGAATGAAATAGCTCTAATTATAAGGCCTCAAGAAACCAGATCAAGATCAGTACATTGACCCGTACAACACACAACGTGATGACAAGTGTTAGTGTAGGGGAGCATGCAATTATTAAATTTTTTAACGTAAAATGAGTGGGGAGAAATCGTATATATATAAGTAGTATCGTCGGGCTGGTGGCAGTCATTTGTAGAGCTACTCGCTTGGAGTTAACACGTCTGCATGCAGTTACACTGGAAACACCATGTCGTTGAAAATTAAGCATGTTCAGTATGATGATACGCACTTGTCAACTTATCAAGATTTAGATGTTTTTGCTGAAGAATTAAGAGTTCTAATAGCGAGTGGATACTGTCTATCTTTGGAAGTCTCTGCAACAAACAACACGATTCTTGATTGGGAACCACCGAAACTACCGATTGGAAATAGAAGACAATATGAGCTCGGTAACTTCGGATCTAACATTTCATACAACAACTCAAGTACTACGAAACATGAAGCTGCAAACTCCTAGATATAAGTAGTTTTATAAGATATTTGTATTATAACAGTTTGTAAAATAAATAAAAAAAAGGAAAAATAAATCTATTTCGCATTGAAACTTTTCAGTGCGGGATAGATATTTTTTAAAAATACAATACGGTGACCTTGACCTGAATATTTATTAAGGAAAAGCGTAAAATGACGTCACTCAAAACGCGTCGTGACGTCACACAAAACGCGTCGTGACGTCACACAAAACGCGTCGTGACGTCACACAAAACGCGTCATATGACGTCACACTAAACGCGTCATATGATACCTTATCTTATCAATCACTGATAGGGGAGAAACCCGCCAATTGTACTACTTATTTTGAATGCTTAAACAGTAAATAATGTATTATAAACAGTTGTTTTTCTGTTAGCAGGTATCAACAAAGGTTTTCGTAATAACCTTAAATTATGCTAGCTTATGCATGCGTTTCACGAATAAAAATAATATTAAGTACTGCAGTCCTGACTATTTTTAATTATATTTTTCCAATTCAGAATAGTTAAAACTACTTCCATCTTTAGTTATTAAGCTTTTCTTTACTAATAAAAACTAAAACACAAACGTACCAGTCAATTACAGTAGAAACCGCCCCTAAAGTGTTCCTCACCTGTCTTACTAGTACTGGTATTTAGGGAATGCACCCCTCAAATTATTGTGGACTCCCCGGGATTGGAACCCGTGACATATTGAACCAAAGTCTAAGACGCTAACCGTTAGGCTAGTGAGATGCACTAATTTTTTCTATACCATACTGCAAATAGATACTATACTATAAACATACTATAAACTATACTATAATACTATAAACATTTTACAGTAGAAAAAAATTACGAACTCCAAATATGTTTTTTGCACAACGATTACTAGCCTAATGTCTAGACAACAAATATATTACATGACGTACAAACTTGTTATGATGAAAGCAAGATTGTAGCACGCAAATAAATAATTTACAATCCCCGAGTTGATGTTACAAAGTGTAGCTACGGGATATTCATCGCCTTTCTTGCAAGGGATTTCCTCTAACATAAAGATTTAGACTTTCTTTACCTTATGTTTCTGTATATTAACGGATCCTTTGTTCCTTTTGGGCAAACATGTTACGTAAATATATACATATATTTGATTGGCTCTTTTAAATTCGCATTTCCCCTATTTACATAGATTTTTATTTAGTATTCATTTTTAAGAAATTTCTAATTTGTTTAATTAGAGTTGCATATTAAATACATTTAAATTTGGACGTATTTATTTGTAGTTTATACTTAAAGAAGGAACAGTAAAGACAGTTTAAAGCTAAATGTGTCAGTGCCTCGCAAACTCAACGGTTAGCATCTTGGACTTCGGTGCAAGAGGTGACGGGTTCGATTCCCGGGACGCCCACAATACTTTGAGAGGTTTAGACCGTTGTCTATAACAACTTTAAAAACAAAATACCACTGGCGTGGAAAAGAACAGACAAAATATCAATACAATAAACTGGTTTCATTTATTAAAATTTTTTAACCGCCCGTTTAATTTGGCCAACTATAGTATTCTCAGTTATTAGTTTGACTATTGTGTGATAACAATCGACTCCAAATTCTTTCAATAAACTTTTACGAAAGATTCCACAAGTTTTGAGTTTAATAATTAAAAATACCATTATATATAGTTTTGATTAATATTTTTTATTTTAAAATTATAGCACTGTGAGGTAAGTATTTATTCAATATTTATTTTAATTTATAGGTAAATCTTTCCAAATTTACTAGAACTAAACTAGCAAAATATGACGCATTAAAAAGACCATTATAAATGTAAAATTTGAATGTGCAATGAAGGTTTATTTCACCTTTATATATTCCATTTCAAGCTAGGTCTAAGAGTAAGCCCCGTTTTAAGCAACTACTTTTATTGTCAGTCAAAAATAATGACACCAGAATCATGCATGAGGTTTGCTTTCATATCGAATGCACAAACCCATCATTGAGATTGCACATAGGTTTATCCACGATTATGAGATTGAATGATAAATGTACTAAAACAATTATAATTACTAAAATAATCACTTTCAAATTTGAATATTAATTTCATAGTGTTAAAGTAATTTAGATGTATTTAAAATTAAAACGTTTGGTTAAACCACACTCAAAAGTCTTTAATGAATACGAAGGAGCTAATTAAACTATGACATAAGATTAAATGTTAATAAATGACTTAAGAATAATAGGAAAAATGGTAACAACGTTATTCACTAATATGAAAAATACCTAAATGATAAAAACATAACTTTAAATTTGCTTATTTAGTTTTGGCCCATTACATTTTTAAAATGACATAGAAAAAAAACCCTTAGTAAACTATTGTATAATATTTGAAAATGTTTGCATAAAATATTAGATGATTTTATGTAAAATTTTATTTTGAAATATCCTAAAAAAGAACAACTAAATTAAAAAATGAATAAGTAGGGAAAATTGGTATGTTAATTTCTCTGTAGCAAAAACATAATACATATTCATTTTACTTAAGCTTCAATCTATAGTACTATAACTGATGATAATGATTGGAAGTGTAATAACTATTATTAATGTATTTATTACTAACATTAATGCATTATGTGTAGTGTATTTCGTATGCTTACTGCATGTAATTTATCTTAATTAAATTATAAAGTATAATACTTAAATATGTAACAGACTTATATACAAGGTGTACATAAAGTCCCACACGGGTTTAATATTTTTTGAATGATAAGAGATAAATCAATAAGATTTGGTACATCAACACTACACCTGAAAATCTCATTTTTGAAGGAACTATCAGTTTTCTGTCATATCATGGGGACGTCCCGCAAGGAGTCAGAAGAAAATTTTAAATAGGAGCATAGGTCAATATGCACATCACTTTAAAGGGCTTATCTAGCAGAGTTTAATGCCGCAAACCGCACTAAAAAAGGTTGATCCAGTAAAAATTGGCGGAAGGTAGGTATTTGTTTTCTCAAGCAAATAGCGACATTGCTCATCAAGAATATAAGTACTGAAAATGCTTATAATTAGGGACACATAAATTGTTTCACTAATAAAGTCCATTTTTATAATTTTGATTGAAACTTATATATTATCTGAGAAAATAAAGCAAAATATTCCACAAAACTTTTGAGGAATAAAATAATGAAAACCTTAAAAAGGTTTCTGATAAATCCTTAGGCGACCTTAACTACATACCTATTAAATGCTTTCTCGAATTAGGATTGCTAAAGATAGAAGTTTGAATTTATTACTTGACAAACGCATGTAAATGTGTTGGCAGTAGGTCCTAGATAATCCCGGATTATGTGGTGATTTATGCGTCTACTGTTGAAGCACACGCATCACAAAGAAAACACATATGATTAAGGTATTGGCTTTTACCTCTGTTTATGTTTCATTCATGTTTGAGAAACTTTGTAACAGTTTTTTATTGTAAAATATTGTTAATAAACGTTACGAAATTGGTAATTTTGATTGTTTGATCAAAACCTAATGGTTGCAAAGGATCGGAGAATTAAAAATAATTGTGATATAAAAAAACGACAAAACTAAAAACTTATATCAGCTATCGGAGATATTGAGGTTCGAAAAACTGTCATCGGCAATACCCATTCCCTTTTATAGGTAAACACGTCGGAGATGGAACTTGGCTGCAAATGCCTAACATAGTTAACAAACTCTTTTCTGAACTTACTTTTATTACTTTTATCTCATACTTTCTCTCTTACCTTTTTCCTTTAGTTAACCTTTTTCGCATTATAATAAATTAAGTTGTCTTATACTTAGCAATATTAATTTTAGTGAGTATAAAAAAATGAACTGTTTTAAAAAAAAAATGTAGGAAAATAAATGAACTGCTGTATACAAATGGAAATTTTGGATCAAGAGTAATTTTATTTTGTGATTTAGAAATCACTGAAAAAATACTGGTTAGATGGTAAGTTATATCGATATCGCACTGCAATGCAAGTTTTTTTAATTACTAACAATAAATGAGTATTTACTCTTCTTTAAAAACATTGATGGTCATTTAATAGTCAATTTAATTTATTATTTTTTAGCGAATTTACCCTATAGGGAAGAAGTTGTTACCGTAGGTGGCATGGTAAGACTTAAGCCCAAGACCATGATAACTTTTTATTTCGAGGTCCCAGATGCCAAAAACACAATTCGTTACAATTTTTATAATATGTATATATATATTTATATATATATATATATGTGTGTGTGTGTGTGTGTGTGTGTGTGTGTGTGTGTGTGTGTGTGTGTGTGTGTCCTGAAGCACGATAACTCTCGTAATAGAGGTCTGATCTTAATTAAATTTGGCAAAAATGTGTAAAGTAGCATTTATTTGAACGAGTTCGAAATACAGACGAATCGCACCATTCGAAGGAGGGTTTTGGGGGGTTCTGTACCCCAAAAATTGTTTTTTTGGGGTTTTCTTGTTGCAGCATACCTGCTTACTCAGCCCCCATGTTATTCTTACGGAGTATAATTAAAATGTTATATATCGCTTATTTTTATGAATGAATATTGATAAAACTTGGTATGTGGCTTCACCTAGTTTAGTTCTATTTATGTTTTCATAAGCACCAATTGTTTGTGTTCCTTGTTTCAGCAAACCTACGTATTCATCCCCAATTTTATTCTTATGGAGAATAACAACATATTTATATATCGCTTATTTGTAAATATAATGAACTTAGTATATGCGGCTTTATGTGGTATTAATACTATGCAATGGAAATTCGCTGAGTACGCAGGTTTGCTGTGACGGGGGTATTTATTTGTTGTGGATATTTCAGTACAGCACATGCATGAACAAATATTTGTACTATTACTTTTGTAAAATTGTAACTGAGGAATCAATTGATAGATGAAATTTACACGAAAATTGTTAGTTTACAATATCAACGTAGGATGTTTACAGTCAGTTCCCTTCCTCAGTTTAGTTCCGAGTAACAGTAAAGGAAACCGTAGAAGCTCCATGTTCCATCAACAGTTTGATTAACTTTACTATTTCGTTATATCTGCCGAATGATTTATTTTATGATATATTTTAATCACTAGTCGTTCCAAATCAAGCACTTAGTCTGGGTCAGATAATTTATTTTCACTAATATCAACATTACAACACATAATATACAAAAAAAATGTAAACTTCGATTATTCGTTTAAAGGATTAGAAGACACTAATATTAGCCGGCTAGAGAGAGTGAGAGAGAGAGAGAGAGAGAGAGAGAGAGAGAGAGAGAGAGAGAGAGAGAGAGAGAGAGAGAGAGAGAGAGAGAGAGAGAGAGAGAGAGAGAGAGAGAGAGAGAGAGAGACAGAGAGCAGTTCTTATCCTATCCACCAGCTGAAGGAAAATCTGGTCAACTAACTCCAGGCAGACTCACGCTCTACAACTAGACTATCTCTCGAGCCCGTCTTTCCTTCCACTTGGGACCTTTTCTCCCATAATATGGTGTCCAGAATCCATTTAGAGCTCCTACACTCCCTATTCGAGTGGGTAAGAAAGTTTACAGTTGGGGTCCAAAAAAAAACGGGGGGATTTGGGGTTTTGTTGTATACAAATGTCACTCGAGTGTTATTCCTATATTTGGTGTGCGATTCTAGAAGGCAGCTCATCTACTACTGGCTGGTCTTGGTTGATAGGCCTGTAAACCACACTGAGTCATTTGTTGGCCAACTTAAATTGTTCTCAAATTATTATATAATATAGGAAACATAGGTTAAATTATTATTAACAAGGAATTGGATGTCTGAAACGCCCATTTTATGAGTATTTTTAAATTTTAAATTTATAATGTAAATTAACCTAACTCCACAGAGCACTGTTTGGACAGATAACTAGGGTATAAAGTATTCTGTGGAGTTAGGTTTGGTAAGGTAAGTAAACAACTAGCATAATAATCGTCAACATCAGAGAACTTATTATAAGAGGCTGATAACGGGAGATAACACGGTGTGGACTGAATTTCTGACGGTCTCATACTCTGTTTCACCCCTTTCTAACAGTTATTGGTTGTATAGTCCTGTTACAAACCAGTATCACAATACATGGAAGTATGAGAAAAATTTATGTTGACCCACATATTACCTTGAATGCCCACACCCTTAACTGTCAAATCCTATTGTCCACTGGAATAAGTCAGTTTGCCCCCTAGCATTAAATGGTTTAGGAAAGGCCTTTCCCCCAGGTACCAACCAGGTGGGAGTAAGAGGCAAGTATTGCTCTCTTTAAGGCTCTGGCTTGACTGTGGTATCCCGGATTAGCTGGAATTATGTCATTTAAGGTACCAGCTCCCAAAGAAACAAATAGGTAACACGTGAAAGGAAGCTTATCAGTCTAGATTATCAAAAAGATCTTACTGACGGTGTGCAAATTCATTTTTCCTGTCATCGACTTAGCTGTCCTCGTTCAAACTAGTAATGACTGGTCCAAAACCCGTCTTTGGATCAGAAATACTTAATATAAGAAGTAATATAATAATACTTAAATTATATTATATTAATATTAATATACAAATTATATTAATACTTAATATAAGGGACTAAAAGGGGAAGTGTTATTAAAACTACTTTCAACAAAAACATAACGGTTGTTATGCTTTTTTGTAAAATACATTAGGCATAATTTATTGTTATGAATATGAGATTAAAACCATATTAATTATTAACATCTAAATTAGAGGTAAATTATTTTTAAGTGAAAATATTCCAACTCTAATTTACTACCTTACAGACGTATGCAAATTTATTGGAAGGGATGCTGCCTAATCCTGGGTTGTGGGAAGATTTATCTGTCTGCCGATTAGGAAAACAGATTATACTGGCATTAGATTGATACTGTTTGTGATTTGAACAAAAGTGATTAGTTTAAATTCAAACAACGAAACAGTTTCAGTCGTTTATCATAAATATTTGTAACTGAATATTCTTTGAAAACTATTAAATAACTGCACGTGCTCTTTGTTGTGAATTTTTCGGGGTCATAAATGTTAAAGTAGCTGTTTTTGCATTAACGACACTTATAAATTGTGACATGAACGTATAACGAAACACATATTTGTAATAATTAGATAAATTCTAATAGATACAAATTATATGCTATTTTAATAATATTTATAATTAAAAATATTTTATAATTTATAACTGTCAGAGGGTAACTTAAAAGTATATACTTGTGTTTGGACTACATGAGCAATTTAAATGTCAATCGAGCGTACATGTACTCGTAGATTGCTAACAGCTGCGTTTGGATGTTAACGTTATTGTTACCTGTTACCATCTGTGACGTACTGGTGCTGATAAAACAAATATTTTGTGAAATATTGTAATATTTTTGTATGGTTTCATGACTTTAATAATGCAATAACAGTTTGGTTAACCGCAACACAACAGTTAAAAATTGGTCGTTTTGGTTATATATAAACATAGATTTTACAATGAATAATCAAAACAAATTGTTGGTGTTTTATAAAATTATATTTCTGTTTATACAAAAGTATTACAACTACACGAGGTTTTATAATCATGCACTTTTACAAACCATAAAAGTACATCGCATTCACTTAAACATTTCAAAATTCCGGGAGTATTTAAGACCTATATGTAGGTGTTTTGACATATGTTGTGATTGTTAATTTTACATTATAAAAGTAAAGTATTTCAACGCTTATTATTTTTTTACAGTTTGTTTGGCCTAAAATTAGACAATACATTGCGAAACATTTTCCCAGAGTTAGATATATTTTTGTGTAGATACCGAGAAACGCTATGCGGTGCCGGTAACTCAACCGAGAAATGCAACCACGTGAGGTTGGAAAAATATTTTCACTCTCTAATACGCTCTACAGACTGAAAAAGAATCTGCTATATATTAGAGTTTAATTATTACAATAATTTTACCTGAGGGTTAACAAATGTTAATAACTTGTTCGAAACAATTTACATTTTCCCTAGACACTTTACTTGATTAATGTTTCACCATGTATAACCTTGAATGGTGTTTGGGATACAACACCATACCACCTCACACACAAAGAGAGTGGTGTTGTGGTGTTTATGTTTGTTTGGTGTTTCGTTTGTGTTGTACTAAGGAGCCGGTGTTCAATATACTGTGTCGAGTCATGAAATGACCAATCAAACTCAGGACATTAAACAGTCTAGGAGGCTGTAAATAACCATTTGATTCCCCACCTGAAGCAATGCTATAAAGTAGCTGTTTTTGCATTAACGACACTTCTAAATTGTGACATGAACGTATAACGAAACACATATTTGTACTGAGCGCTGAACTGAATAAAAAAGTGGTAAAAGCAAAGGTTACTTATTGATAAATTTTAGAATCAAAACGTTATATGTAGATAAAAAATACAATGAATCTAATACTTCCGAGTTTCTTTTTCACAGTTTTTTTACCATTCAGAGTTTTTTATTAATAATATTTTACTGTGTTTCTTAGCTTCAAAAGATAATCTATACAACTTATGAAAAAACACAATCGCGTGCCGAAAAATACCACTTTCGTAATAAATATCCTATTTTGCTATTTCCTTAGTTAAATACGACGTTCCTGAGTTATATAACAGGACTAAGTAAATTGAGTAAAGTATCAGATTTTAATTTTACTGTAACGATGAATCGCTTACGTTTTAGAAATAGTAATATTATCAGACAATGTTATGGAATCATTGATACTTTTGTCAAAAAAGGGTTAACCGATACTGTTGTTTTTAACTGATGGTTTCGTGACATCCTATTTTTTAAATTAAAACGAGAATTTGTTCTCTCAAACTACATGTAACATTTCGCGCAAATAACCTGACTAACTTGGTAGAGTATTCACACACGTGTCTATGGAGAGCTGCACACAAGCCGTAAACTGTTGCAGTTTTAACCTGGTTATTATACGTTTCCGGCATGTTGTTTATAACAAAAAATGTTTACCCACCTAACACACTTTGTGTTGTATTAGCTGCTACAACACTCGAAACTCTATCAACAAAGTTATATTGGGTAACTTTACCATGGTTGAGGTTACATCTGGTCTTAACAAGTGGCACAGTTAAAATCTAGTGTAGATTAACAAATATTTAACAAATATTATGGAGTGCTAAATAAAAAAATTCTAGTTTATAGCGTCCCAGACATATGTAATCTCAGCGGTAGAAAGCCCTGGATAAACCTGGATTATGTGGAGATTTAACCGGCGTTAGTTTAGACAAACATGGTACGTAGTCGTTCGTCATTTGATAGATGTTCTTTGTTGTTTCTTGTATTTATGTTGTATTGTTACTAATACTATTATATAAAAAGTTTAAATTATCATATAAACTATAAACTATGTCTGTGGGATTACAGCTATAATAATTGTTAGACGAAAATGTTTTGCTCAAGGATAAGGTAATAAAGGGTTCAATAGAAGAAATATAACTTGTACAGATGACAAAATTTGATTTTATATACACGTAAACTTTAAAATAATGTTTTAACTTTAATTGTATATCTTGACTTTCTCATAGTGTACTTATGTTTACTTTAAACGCAGTGATTAATCAACCATTGGACTTGTGTGGGGGAATTATCTAAAGTGATGTTTGCTCAGGGATTATACCGTGCATAATATTGAGAATCAATAAACTAATTTGCCATGAAATTGACTTTATGAAGACATATAATAGTTTCCAAACTAAAGTTCACACACTGTCTGCAACATTGCGTGAACAACTTCTGTGCATTGTAATGTTCCTTGATTATTTACATATTGTTTTAGTTTTATAGCTTGATGTCAATCTCATTTAGTATGGCCAATACCATACGTTTAATTTTACATAACATTTGTTAAAACGTCTAAGCTCAATAAAGCCTTCAAATAAATAAAATATAACTAAACTAATGTTTACACATTGTGAAAATAATACGTAACGTTTTATATATATTTCCTCCCAATTCACTTACATGAAGAGTATTGCTAATTTTGTTATACATTTGTCTAGAAGTTTTGAACATTGTTTTAACGGATTGCCAAAAATAATTAAAAGATGAAGAATGTAATTAATTGCGACTTTTTTACTACAGTACCCAAGTATTTTAAAATAAAATAAATACAATATCAGGATTAGAAACACAATGATCGATGTTATTTAATGTTTAAAACTGTTGAGCAGATTTGTTTAGTATATTTTATAAGAAAAACATTCCGTCTTACTTGTCCATTATAACAGTTGAGTTCATGTTTGATCGCTACAATGTTTAGTAGTATTTAAAATAATCCACAAGGTTTATCTAGTACATAAAACCATTGACTAGTACGTCAATATAATATTTCTTTAACAGTTCCGCAGCAATATAACATCTGAACCAATTTGTTATATTTAAATACTTATTACGCATACTTTCATATGCAATGAATTTAATACAGTATAACACATTATTTCAAATGTATTCAATAACATATTTCAACACAGTATTTATTATTGCAGGTCAAGTATTAGTCATGTCTTTCACGAGGTCAGCTCGATGTCGGCCGCACCTCAGTGGAGTGATGAGGTGTTGTCATGACGGGGTGGTTCAGACCGGAGATTTAGTGGTGTTGTTGGTTACAGAGTACATCCTCGGTTTGATATATTGTCAGAATTTGACAGTGTTGTTCTGAACACAGGGTAGTTATTTTTATTCCAAAGTCCGTTTCATATTCATAAATTATACTTTAATCACCTTCAAATGACATTTTATAAGCCAAAAATACAGAATAATAACAAACGAGTTTGCACAAAGCAAACTGTTGTGAGGAAATTTGATTATCACTTTTAAAACTCTTACAAAATGTAATATCTTCTTAAAAAAAAAAAAAAAAAAAAAAAAAAAAAAACACTTCTGTCAAAGGTATTGAAAGTTCCAAAATATGTTATTTTTTGCAGTTCTGATGATTCTGGTTCTGTTTATTTGCAATGTTTGGATAGCAGTGTCATTTATTATAAGGTTAGGAGATATCCGGTCAGGAGTAAAATAGATTTGGGGGTATTGGGAGTGATAAAACTGCATCACGGTATGAAAACCAGCCTTTTCCAATGTAAAATTCCCATGAGACAACGTACTATGTTTAGTCAAGTTATATTTTCTTTATAAACTTGGTGAGCAGTTGAGCATTTTGGCGACCTCCAAAACCTGTTAAATGGGTCACGTCAGGTACTTCTATGGTGAACCTGGGCTTAGGATTTAGCAGCACAGGTAAATTTACATAGTCAACATAGTAGTTTAAATAAAAATGTTTAAGCTTGTTACATCATGTCACTTCTAATTAAGACCGAAAAAGGGTTGAAAAGTAATTGATCATAGCAAACTAACTTCAAACCAAATGTTTTACAAAATGACGGTGTCGTAAGTCTGGCATTGCTTAATAAATTGTTTCAGATAAAAAAGGTGATGAACGCAGTTTGTATATTCATATTGTGAAGGTAACTAATTGGTAATTAATACATAATAGAGTATAACAATAAATTTAGTACAAAACAAAAAGTAAACCAAAATATTTTAATCAACCAATATATTACATTATCTTAAAATTTTTAAAACATTATTTTTTAACTTGTATACTTCTTTACAATATTGATATTTAAACAAACATGTAATTTTACAATGCAGTAAAAAAATCAAAAAATCAACATACAATTCAATTACTGTAGAAAAAGCCCCTTAAATTCATATGTAACCCACACTAAATTTGTGATTTTTATTCTTAAATTACTTTTACAGCAGAATAGAGCAAAGGATCAAACATTTAACAGATTTTCGCAATATTTATAACTCTGTATCAACATCAAAACCACACAAAGTCGATTTAATTCAACATTTGGTTAAGGAATGTATTAACTAACTTTAAAGGTAGTCCAGGTTATATTTTAACCTCTTTGAAATTTAATTAATGACTAATTGATAAGTACAGAGTCAACAGGATAAAATAAAACTACATCTCACAAGACTACAAATTATATTTACACTTATCCTCTACTTACATTCAATACGGTAAATATACAAAAACATATGCAAATATACAAAACGAATTTTTATGTTGGCCAACCCGTAATTTTGCATAAAAACTTATGAGAATCGTGTTTCAGCATGGAAGAACAGGAAAACGGAAAGATCAAATGTCCCAAAGCACCTCCTGGAAAATCGCCAAACATTGGGAATAATTTAAGACGATTTAAGTATTCTTCAGATTTATAGATACCCCCGTTGCAGCAAACCTGCATCCTCAGCGAATTTCCAATGCATAATATATGTCTTAATACCACATAAAGCCGCATACCAAGTTTCATAACAATATATTCACATATAAGCGATTTTAATTATTCTCCATAAGAATAACATTGGTAATGAGTACGTAGGTTTGCTGAAACAAGGAAGACAAAATATTGGGTTTTATGAAAATATAAATAGAATTTAACTAGGAGAAGCCACATACCACGTTCCATCAATATGTAATCATAAATAAGCGCTTTATAACATTCTAGTTATTCTCCATAAGAATAACATGGGGGCTGAGAAAGCAGGTTTGCTGCAACAAGGAACAAAAAAATGGGTTTATATATAATTATCAATATAACTCAACCAAGTGAAGCTGCATACCAAGTTTTATTAATTTATGTTCATAATTAAGGGGTCATTACATTTTACTTTTCTCCATAAGAATAACATGGGGGCTGAGTACGCAGGTTTGCTGCTACAGGAATGATCACCAAAAAATCATTTTTTTGTGCAAATATCAATATACCAGTACTACGTGAAGCCACATACCAAGTTTCATCAACATACTTTCATAAATAATCGAGATATACAATTTTATTTATTCTCCATAAGGATAACATTGGACAACGTACTGTGTTTAGAACTTTCAATATCTGTGCAACGGTTGGGCGTAGAATCACAATTTAAACACCAAAATGATTGTTTTGTGGAACTGAACAGATTGGTAAAAGCAAATGGGAAGTTTACAGTAAAATAAACTGAGGAAAAGGCAAAAACCTTTTTCCCATAAGATTAACATGGGAGATTTTATGAGTAGGTTTTTTGGATTTTCTCCGCAACCACTTAACCTAGATTAATAATTCAAAATACTATATGATTTGTTTTTTAAGCTCTATAACATGGACTAAACCAAAATTAAGTTCTTTTAAAAATTTGTAGGTGAAAAATGCAAACAACTGATTTTTGGAAAGTTTAAAACCCCCATAAACCCCCCTTCCCATGGTCCGATTTTTCTGGATTTCGAACTTAAAGTTATGAATGTCATTTTACACGTTTGAGCCAAATTTCATCAAAATCGGGCGTTTTTTACTCGAGTTATCGTGTTAACGGACATATATATATATATATATATATATATATATATATATATATATATATATATATACATACATATAAATTTGAACGAATAGTGTTTTTGGCATCTGGGGACCTCAAAACAAAAAGTTATCATGGTCTGGGGCTTAAGTCTTACCATGAGACCTGCGGTAATAGCTTCTTCCCTATAGGGGAAATTCGCTAAAAAGGAAATGTAATGAATGCATGGGAGGAATTATTTATTTTTAAGGAAGAATATACGGATAGGAAAACTTGTATTAATGAACATGTCAACTTTGACGCTGGTGGCACTTTTCACAACTGCCAGTTGTGGAAATCCAACTGCTCGAGTGCGAGCAAATATTTTTTTAGATTGAGAATATCCTGCTCATATACCGTCTTAAAAGTTTACATTCACATTCCATTCCAGACGTTTTCTTAAAACAACTGATCTAGCTTATGTACTGATTGTTAATATCAACAGCTGCTGTGAAATGTTAAATTATTGTATTTATTTATATTCTTATATAAGATTAACATCGGAACTTTGTAAGCCCAGAGGGCAGAGCCCTAAAGTTGGACGTCTTCCAAACCCCCAAAGAGACATCTAGACGCCAAGGGCTTTCAAATAACACAGAATCAGGACTTTAAACCTAATAGTTTCGCTGATAGCGTGTTTACAAGGATCGCCTTATTTTTTTAATAAGTTTATGATGATGTGAAAACTGAATTCCACAATCCTGCAGAAGGATATTTCATAATTTAAGAATGGGGGTTTTGGGTCTCATAAATCAATTGGCAAAGTCCTAAGAAATAAAGGTTTCGCTATAAAAACTACTTTAAATTTTGAACATTTACATTGGAATAAGGGAGTTAAAGACCATAATAAAATTATCACAACCCCTTATTAAAAACAAGCAGAGAGTCCTTATAAAGTGTCTCGTTAGAATTAGTAACAATTATAACAATCTTTAATGTTATAGCTTTATCTTTAAATATAACAAGTACTGTAATAATAAAAAAATCAACAGTGAATTTGGAGTCATATAACACAGTATAAATAGGTTTAGAAGAAATATTTTCCAAGTGAAGTGTTAAAAATGTTTTTAAACAATATATAAAATATATTTTGGTTCACAAGCGAACTGCAAACATTTTAAAATTTCAACACCACTTTAATATCACGAACGGTTAGCTGCTAAACACCAAAAGCGTTAAGTGTTTAGTGAGTTGTATAAAGTTTGGCAAGTTTTCTATCTCATAAATTGTAGTAAAGCTTTGCGCACAATTATTCAAATTCAAATTCAAATTTAAATTAGTTTACAGACTAGTTTATTATTTATATTACTGAGTTACGCCGAATCATAAACAATGTTAACACCACCGAAACTATGCAATTAACACATTTCAAGGCGAGAACCTTTTAGTATACCTACATTGGTAACAATTACATTTAAAACTTTACATTTATTTTTCCTAATTAAAACAAACTACTTAATAGTTTCCTATAAGACAGCGTATAAGCTTATTGATTTAAAAGTAATGAAAATGTTTAAGTAAAAACATGTTTATAACAATTTCAGAAATTAATTTAATAACATTGTTAACAACCACAAATGTTCCATATCATAAAATTACACAAAATAAAAAGTCCTGGGGGCTATTTATCTAATTGATTATCTCCGATACTTCTCAAGAAAAACAGGAAGCACATAAATATTAATAATCTTATGTAGGGGGTTTACAATACGTTACATTTAATGAAATACTGATTAGTATCTTTAAGCTGTTTGGAAACTAATTCATTTCATCTTTTATGACTTCTTAGTTAGTAAGCCAAAATTGTTTGCTGTCTAACGTCAATTCCAGATCTTCTAATAGTAAAACCATGGATTAGGAGAATAATAATTTTACAAATGCACCCTAGTTTAACTAATGACGTATGTGTAACAACAGTGAGCAATATGACTAATGACAGCTAATTAGTTCCAATGGCAAATCTCTGGTGATCATCTGGAGGAAAACAGATGGCTTTGTGTTGGTCATTATTAGAAAATAATTGTTTTTTATGGTAATATCATAAAAGTGTGGAAACATAATATTACTTTAATCGTTCGGTTTTTTATGCAAATTTCTTGAGGTTTAAATTGCTTAATCTTTTAATTGCGAACTGCCAAAGGTCCGCCAGTGTGTAATTTAACAGAGAAATTACTTAAGTTAAAGCTAACGATCTACTAGAACTACTTTATTTAGAGGATGACGTTTATAGTAAATTTTATAACGACTACGTGTTTCACAATTAGATATTGAAATTTAGATTTCAAAATGGGACAGCAGTTCCTAGAATGGTCAACTACTATTGGTTAAGGATTGACGATGGATAAGGTACGTTAACCTATTACTTAAAGTTTTATGATATACTCACAGGTTATTACTAAAACAGTTTTATTTTTTGTAAGTGCATGTACCCAAGTTTAAATTTCTACAACATTTACATTTATACATAGCTACATAAACTACACAGCTCTTGCAGAAAAACGTATATTCCAAACAATCCTGTGCTTTACAGATACCTTATAAATTAAAAGCGTGGCATACAACATATTCCTATTAATGATTCCAAAAATATTCAACATTAAGTTAATATTTTTAATGATTGAGTTTACAGTTTTAAAAACATGCCGATTATATTGGTAGCTTTACATATGCAGAGTACAAATTAAATACTATAATTTTGTAATAGCATAATTTCGAATATTCCAATCAACTATCTTGTAACATTGGCTGGGTAGCACAGTGGTTAGCGCGCTCGCTTTATAATCAGAAGTTCACCAAATCAATCCTGAGCAAATCCTGGGAAACCTTTGTGAAGGTTCGATACTGGATCCAGCTGCCATTGGTCATTGAGCTATTAATTAATGATCCTGGCTGAAGAATCACTCGATCTTAGTCAGTAACAAGGCTACACGAGGCACCTCACCCATTCTACACTCATCATTCATTCATATTCGCCCTTAAAATATGCTCAGGTTTCGTCGGCGTTTTAAAGAGATATTAAGATATTAACATAAAAATAATTTTTTTTTTAATAGTAAGATTTAGAATATCCCTATCAAGTGTTATGTATCATGTAACTTATAGTGCCTAAAGAGCTTAAACCCAAATGCATTAATTCATTGAGCTATATAGCATCAACAGCTTATAATTCAGATTTGAAAGTGTTCGATAAACCATGTAAAATTAAATTATCGATGGGTAATTGTTGGAGTCAGGACTGCAAAATAGTCCGTGCAAGAGCTTCGATCTAATACTATATTTTATTAAACGTTAATAAAAAATATAAAAAAAAACAAATCGAACTTCTCGTGTTACGCCCAACAACTCAAAGCATTTATTAAGGGTAAAAGAGAAACAATCATAATCGAACTAAAAGTTTAAATCTAGTTCAACCTATAAAAAGCATGTTGAGTTCGACATAAAAGTTTCAATGTGTTCAGAACAAATATTGGTCTGGAAAAGTAGAAAAGTTGGAATCCTCTTTTAACTTCTTTTATCTCAGTTTTTCCACTTAGTTGTGAATGTGTCATTTGCGTACCTAAGAATGTATTCAGTTAGAAAATGTATATGATAAATATAAATCTTTAAGCTAATAATAAAAAATATACAATTGAATTACATTTTGCTGCCACCAAAATCTTGATTATAAAGAATGTCAAATCATATTATGGACTATACAATTATAAAATAAGTTTAATTTTTCGATTTCCTAGGATTTTATATTGAAAGAAGACTTACTTGGACATATGTCAAAAGTTTGTGATCCATGGAGTTTTCCTAACCCTTCTGGTATGCAAGAATTATCAAAATACTGTCCTAAATATATTCTGCTAATAGCGTATTATGGTTTAATACATCCATATTTTTCGTACGGTATTACTATTTAGGGCAAATGCAACGATACGCCATTTTAAAGACTTTTTATCCTTACGAAAGGTACATACAAATAACTGGCAGTTTAATTATTTATAATTTTAGCCCTGCCACGTTTTTATAAATTTTTAACTTCAGATGGTGTTGAGAATTTTAATGTTAACAACATTTTAGGCAAGAATGTCCATGGTTATAATACACTAAATTATAATTTCGTATGGCAACAAAATCATAGACTAAATATGTTTTATAGTCTTCCATCACAAGCAAGTATCAACTTTCAAAATAAATTACAAAATATATAAAATTTGAACAAAATAAACAAATAACTTTAACAAACTATAATCATAAATTAATGTTATCACGTGTCTGAATGCATGGACCACTCTTGATTCTGAAATGATTAATGGTATAAACAACCTGATTAAAATGAACGTCCATTGCATCCAAGACTCTGACATTTGTGAGACCATTTTAATTGCATTATGTGTTATAATATTATTGTTTTAATTGTATTACCTTGCAGTTTCGAAATCTATTTTTTTAACTTTAATAGTTGTTTATTTAAAATTTTTTTAACATTTAAACACACTTGGTTATTGGTTATATTGATAAACTGTTGATTGATTGTTCAGAGCTATTAAGGTGGAATATTTTGTATCTACCAATATCAAATCGATCATAATCAATATACACCTGTGATAGTGCCTAACGTCTTGAAAGGTATAGTTCCAACATATGGGATTCTTTTTGTGTAATTAGCATACATACATTTAAGGAATATATGATTAATGCTGGCACATATTAAGTCTACATAAGGCAGAAAACTGAACTATTACATTATAGAAAAGAAAAAATATTACAGTAATTTAATTTTGAAAGAGAATCAGTTCAACTTTCATTTTACGCCCAAACAAACTGTGTTTTTTTAGACTGGTTCTATTTCATAAATAGTAGTCATTTAAGTGTTGCATAAATTATTTTCAGTGATTCCGGTAATGTTTAAAGTTATTTTCAGGAATGCGTTTCTGACAATAGGTGAACTGAACTACATCCATCCGTATTATAATAATACAAAATTATTTAAGTTAATATTAATTTTGTAGACATGGATTTTTATTAATCAGCAAGCTCTCAAAACTTAACAGCCGTAGCAAGATGATAATGTTTAATGTTCATGTATGAAAATTACGGAACTCAATTCACCATTACCAACATATATTTTTATATTATCACAGGTCCTTGTTGAAATCCCTACGTTCTTATTGCATTCTACTTCTGCTTGTGCTTATTTATGTGCTGTAGTTACTACATTAAAAATAAAATTGGGTTTACAATAAAGAGTGGATACGTTTACAACAAGTGCAGGAGGTATGTTTGAGCAGCTATTCCAAACGTAAAAAGGAGTTATAGGAGTTAGATTTACCAGTGGTTTTAATCAACACACAAATATTGTTATTGTTATTTGTAGCTATTTAATGTTGTAAATATTATTTCTTACTTCCAAATAATAGACTTCAAATCCCCAAAGCCTATGTATATCTATATTAAAGCCCTAAAGGGTTCAAAAATAACATATACTATAAAACAAACAAAATCCCAACAATTCAAACCAGCTTATGAAGGATAACAAACCTTGATTAACAACTTATATTGATCTTAAACAGTGAGTTGCAATACCAGTAAAATTGGGTTGCGTAGAAAACGCTTTATTTTAAATTTAACTTTATTTAGTTCCTAATAGTTTAGAGAAAAAATATTTTGTGTTTTACAATGTGTTTAAAGTTACCAATAAATATACTATTATACAACTTAGAGGCCCATCACTTATAATAATAATCAAATAGACATTTTACATCTGAACTTACTGTTAAGACTGTTTTATTTACAACAAATTAGGCATAAAATCAATTAATTGACGTTACACTGAAAACTTAATTATGTGAACACTCTTGTAGTCAAATAAAAAATCTGTTCAACTAATTTATTTACTACTAGCTGCTGTGCCCGTGCTTCGTAGCTGGGTGAAAATTCAGAGTAGAAAAATGTTCAACAAAACGATAACAGTCTGTGGTTATATGCTCCTTATAACAGCTGTTTATTTCAATGAATTGAATTAGGAAAACACACATGTGACATAAACCAAATAAAACTCACCTCCATAAGAATAACATGGGATCTTGGAAGTCCCGTGGGGCAGATCTCTGAGGACATTTCTTAACGGCGGTAGGCCTATGCCACTCCTCGGTACATAGACTACATTTTTGCAAAATTTCAGCAGAATTGGTCCAGTGGATTTGGCGTGATGGAACAATAGACAGACAGACAGACACCAACTCATTTTTAAAGTAGTAGAGATATAAATTATTGCAAACTTCTTTTAAAAGTAAGCTACTATTTTATTCCTCACTCTTTGTAATTAAACTTGAATACAACATTTAAAAAACGAATATTTAGTGTTGCATAAGAAAAAGCATTTAGCTTGTTACTTTGCTTTAACACAAAATATTATATAATAAATCAAGGGGAAATTGAAAAGGAACGTAAATGCTGTTGAATGCTGGGGAAATACGCAACACCACTTGGTGTTAGTAAATGGTCTACAGCACGGACGTATGTTATGTTGCGGTAAGTGAATCTAGTGTAGAGTTTACCACGATTTGTTTGTATTAGCTTTAATTTCCCTTTGTAAGTTTTATTCCTTTTGAGTGTCATAATGATCATGTATTGCTACATTGAGGCAGTGTACATTGCGACATAATGTATGACGAAATATAGACTTCCATCGATAAATTTAGGTTATCCAAATAATATTTGTTTAAATTTATGTCCAACATAGTAAGACAAGTTGAACTGATTACTGTACATTGAACTGAACAAACACAAACAATTATATATTGACGTTCTAGGTTCTGTAACCTAATACCAACATTTGCATTTGTATATCCACTTAAGCACCTACTTGCTGGAACGGCTACCTTAATGTCCTCAGCCAACAACGTTACCCATCGTGATTTTTAAGTTTTACGTGTACATCAAGCCAAATTTCCCAGGTAAAATATAATATACAACCAAGAAAATCACCAGGTGTTTGCACTTTGCGAGTTTATTTGAAATGCAAAGCACAATAGTACGACCGTTTCCAATGAATTCAGCAAGATAATATCACCCACTGGCCATTTAAATAAATAACATTTGTATTTGCTCTTCTCCTTTTAAGTCATTTTATCTCATTTATAACGCATTTCAAAATTGATTTTAGTCGCCGTGGCACGTGTTGATGTGGATTTATAGTTTAGTTTAGTACTTCTTACACTTTTAAATAATCGGACGCTTTCACTGAACTCACGGGAAAGACTGTATATACAAATACAATGAAACATGAAAATCTATACCGATTTGTTCCACTGTTTGCTCTTATTCCATATGAGATATTGAATGAGATATAGTAACTTTAATACACTCTGTAGTTTTGAATTTCCGTTAATGGAAAGCAAACATACATCTAAATGGAAAATAAATAATACACATAGTACGGCATTTCGAAGTTACGCCAGGTAAGAATGACGCTTTAGTAGTGGTTGTAGATAAAGAAGGAGGGAATGGAAGAAATTATATAACTGTTGCCCTACTTCTGAGGGATTTAGCCCTGATAGCACGTACTTTACTTCTACACCCTAGGAACATTTGTGCCCTATATCCGTATCTAGTTCTTACCCACCCTAATTTCTCATATAAAAGTACTTTTATTTATTTTTAAATGCAGAATAAAAACGCGTATTTTGGTAAATTAAATCATTTCTCAGTACTTTTTCATTTGAACATAAAATATTTAACAAGCAATATTTATCGTTTAAAAGTTGTCAGTACTAATACAAATGAAATTAAAGTTACCTATTAAAACTTTAAATAGTAATTAATTGTTCCAGTTATCACTAATAAAAGTCCTGAATAAGTTGTAACTATTTATAAAACTGTATTTACGCTCATTAGTGTTCACAATTTCTAAGTATGCAAAATTTATTTATCTATGAAAATTATTCTGAAAATATGTAATAAAACATTAGTGTACTACTTGATAATGTTAAAAACTTTGTAACTTTAACAATTTTAAATTCTTAAACTTATTCAAGTTAACTAAATACAATTGGTTTTTTAACCGCTAAAATATTTTATTTTATTTCTCATTTACCATGTAACCATTTGTTTTTGCTTTGATAACACTCTATTCACTATTTGACGTTTAATTTGGCAGGAACAGTTTATCCAAGTAAAATATAAAAAAATTGGTTGTTAAAAATTGCAACTGTTTACAAATATATTATTTGTACAAAATCTCTATCAGTTAATTTGTTTATTATTGTGTTTTGTAGCAAACTTGTAGAAGTATTTAACACCCTTCGCTGTAAACAGTGTTATTAACTAAAAAAACAGTGCCAGACAAGTAAAATACAGTCTAATAGAAATATATAATATATTTTTTTAATAACATTTTTAAGCACTCAATAATATTTTCAAGCACTCAATGATTATTTTCAGATCCGTTTTATGTCAACAATCTAAACTGTAATTAATGAAAAGTGAACAAAATAAATTTAAACATCTTCAAAAACCATCTTGTAGTATTAGGGTTTGCTTTAGGCAATATTAAAAACGCTTCTGCAGTAAAACTATTTCACAAGACGAGTGGGAATTAAGCCTTTCATTATGAACGGCTTTCTATAGATTAAAACTTCTCTCGAAGCTTTGTTAGGTCGGTTAAATATTTGAATCTTATAGTAACGTATAAGAGACATTCTCCTAAAATATTGTTATACTTGAATTAATAATAATAATGTATTGTGTTTTTAATTAATTTTGACGTAACCATCTGGTCAATTAACTTCATTTAAGACCAGTTGATGATGATGCAGTTGCATCGAAGAATGTATTAAACATTTTTTCTCCAATTTTAGCTGACAGACAGCACATAAGTAATTTAGTCTTACATAATATCTACAACTCAGGTTCTTAAACCATGGATGAGTATTCAAATAATTCTTAAAACTAAACTTTCAGAATTATTTAATATGGCCAAATGAGTACTCAAGGATTAGAGTCAATAACAATACGTGTGTAATATTATGAAACGTTTATATTAACTCTAAGAAGCGATTACACATACAATATGCCACTGACACATTCATCATAATTTAGCTTTCCATCGTCTGGATTTAATCTACTAAAACATAAATAACGGTGCCTGAACTATTAACTTCCCTATGTGTCACACTAACTGCTAAATGAAATATGCTGCAAAATAATATATATACTCTTAGATTTTGTCTTATTCCTACAAATAAATCAAAAATAATAAATCTAATGTTTTTTACACCAATTTCCATTTTATCTTACATATCAGTGTGGAGTTTAAATTTCCCAAGAATATTTAATAGTTACAATTAAAGTAAAACCATTCGGTAAAAGTAGTTTTTATTTCAAAACTTACTAGTACTCTGTTAAGATAAACAGCGGTTACAAAACTATTATGTCAAAGGTAGACTAAGACTGTTAACTGATCGAATAAAATATTTAAATAATACTAAATGTTGTATTATATATAGCATTTTTATTAACGTACATAAATTACAGTTATATATATATTTCACCAACAAGAAGTAATATTAGTCTTCTAAAACTACTTACAGAAAAAAGTTATATAATGTTTTATTGACATTTCGTTTATACAAACTTATAAACTAGGCAAACAAGTTTCCTTATAGCCTTGAGGTAATGTATTTAATGAGGTAAATTGCAGATTTGATTGCATAAACCACAAAGGGAATAAAACATTTAATCAGTTAAATTATCATCATTTTTTCAAAATTTAAAATATTTAATAAAACAAGCGATTTACTTTCAGAGGAGGACAAAGATAGTGGACCGTCGTTGTTCCCTAATTATTATTCATCTGAATTTAACAAACCTTGCCCTTAATTAGGAGAAATCTTCTTCCAAATCAAGTTCTCTGATACCTTTGACCACTTTAATAAGAATGTTAATACACTGGAAAAGTACAAACTGATCGTTTGGGGTTTAGCTTAAAATAAATACACCTGTCAGTTTTGATACAAATTGTGGTTTATTAAACTTAATAAAAACTAAAATCATGACTTCCCTTTAATCCTCAGACCTTTAATAACTAAAATAAAAAACATGACTTAGGCTGAGCTTTTTGAAATTTAAATTTCTTCCTGATTCTAATATTTTTATTTAATTAGGAATTATGATTTTAAAAGGATTCCGTAGTCCGTTGGTTCACATTTTGTCAGTATCTCGTTAGACTCATCAGCCCTAATATCAGAATAGATAATCCTCGCTATAGAAATATATTTAAAATTGTGCTTATATATAAAAGCTAATTAACTTACTTTTCCCAGCTAAAATTATTTTAATATTCTGTTTCCCTAATTTACATCCTAGTTCTTAATTTGCTGAAATATACATTTAATAAACCTTTGTTAACTGTAAACATGAGTTTTCTGCTGATTTCCTGAAATTGACATTTGATACAACACATGGTGTTGACGGTGCCCTCAAGTGAAGGGATGTGGACCAGGACTCGTGGGAAGATCTCGGACACGACCAGGGCTCCTCGAAGCTGCCAAATGAATGGCGACCGGCTGTTCACATCCGCAGTGGAAGGGTTAACCCCCACCTAACTACTTATTCTACCACTTTTCATTTCCTGATTTACTTTACTTGATTTTGCTTACCTTACTACTGGTTCCTACTTTTTTAAACTATCTTGTTACATCATGAATTTCTTTAATGGCCATTCGTGGTTTTTATTTGCATCTCACTTTAAAGTTTAATAAATGATTGGAAAATTAATTCGAAAAATCCAAATAATGTACAAAAGAAATAAATTTGAAATCATATATTAACGAAAAAAATAAATACTTCTAAAGTGCAATTCAATTAGTTTGAAAAGGAATAAAAGCATTACAAGAAAGCAATCCGCTAGACACGGAACACTAGGCAAATGATCCGTGACTCAGACTCAGACTTGCTTGGGCGATTAGTAAACGCTCCAATTGTTTATTGCCAAATATATAGTTCTTTAATAATTGTTTATTTACTTTTGAAATGGATTTAAAAATTCCCTGAACATTGTTTATTTACTGATCATCTTATTTTACCAATTCGTCCATTAGGGTAATTAAATTTAATTGCTCTCAAAACATATTTGGTAAACATATTTATTCTTAGGATAATTAGTTTGTATTTGTATTATAATTTAACTAGAAAAATTATAATTGTGTTAGCTTTTTTAATTTAAAGCGTAAAAACAAATGACCAAAACAATTATAATAGTCTACAGTTAAATGAAATGCTGGTATTCTACGTTTAAAATCGTTTATATGCTTTGGAGTCGTTTTTGGTTCTTCATATTATTAAAAATCGTATAAAGGTTATACAAATTGTATAACAGAATAAATTGTTAAATTTACTGTGTAATATATATTTAATACCTGTATTTTCAACCAAGACTTGATCTATTGCATGGGCTTTCCGTAGCGATCAATAAATATTGTCTGTTTTATATTGTTTATGGTCTATGTTATATTGTCTATTGTCTGTTTTTATATTGTATTTTGTCTTGTTTTATACTGTATATTCTATCTTTTATATTGTCTATTGTCTTTGTAAAGCCATATCCTAACAGGATTTGAAAATATATCAGGATTTGAACATGGGAGGGGAGTGTAAATTTGAAAGGACACTCTTCCAAAAGTAAACAGTTTAAACAGCTGATTATATAGTTGATTACTAAATTAAATAATATAAAATGTAAAATTAATAATTCAAATTAACTTAATGACGTAAGTATATTTTACCTCCAGGAATTACATGTAAACAAATATTTAATAATTTGAAAAGCATTTGTCAAATATTACAGTTATAATACAAACAGGCTATAGAAAAACTATTAACCTATTGGAATTATAACAACTCTACTACTTAACAAATGTATGTGTATCTTTTAGCGAATTTCCCCTATAGGGAAGAAGCTATTACCATAGGTCTCATGGTAAGACTTAAGCCCGAGACCATGATAACTTTCCATTTTGAGGTCCCCAGATGCCAAAAATACCATTCGTTCAAATTTTTATATATGTATATGTGTGTGTGTGTGTGTCCGTAAGCACGATAACTCTCGTAAAAAAGGTCCGATCTTAATGAAATTTGGTACAAACGTGTAAAGTACCATTTATTTGAACAAGTTCGAAAACCAGACAAATCGCACCATCCAAAGGGGGGTTTTGGGGGGGGTTTTGTACCCCAAAAATGTTTTTTTTGGGGTTTCCACATGTAATTTTTATTAAAATCAAATTTTAATTTTCACCATTGAATTCAGCATAAAAAAACAAACAATTTGGTATCTTGATCATTGCTAAACGTCAATTGGTTACTGAGATATTGAAAGTGCTAAACACAGTACGTTGTCTAATGTTATTCTTATGGAGGAAAAGAAAAATTGTATATCTCGCTTATTTATGAACATAAACTGACGAAATTTGGTATGTGGCTTCATCTGGTTGTGGTTTATTGTTGTTTGCACAAAAAAACAATTTTTCGCCTATGGGTCCCGTAGCAGCAAACCTAGGTACTCGGTCCCCATGTTAATCTTATGGAGAATAATTAAAATGTTATATATCGCTTATTTATAAATGTATATGGATGAAACTTGGTATGTGACTTCACTTAGCTGAATTCTATTGATATTTGCATAAAAACCCATTATTTTGTGTTCCTTGTTGCAGCAAACCTGCGTACTCATCCCCAATGTTATTCTTATGGAGAATAATTAATATTTTAAATATCGCTTGTTTGTGAATATATTTCTTATGAATCCCTGTTAAGTGGCTTAATGTGTTATAATTCATTGGAAATTCGCTGAGTATGCAGGTTTGCTGCAACGGGGGTATTTTAATACTATATGAGTGTGGGTGTGTGGATAAAGTTTAAAACGGGACGGTAAATTTATATAAAATAATAATTTTCACCAGGTATCTGCAGTAAAGTTTTATTTCTGGTTTACATTCGCCCGCAAAAGCAGAGGGAACCGATAAAGCACATTTGAACCGTTGTTTCCCTGCAGATTCACAAATTGAATTTCAGTTCCTTACACGATACTTACCTTGACTGAATTGGAATATGTGAAACGATAAAATCTTTTTAACTTAACTGTAGTTTCAATATGATTAGATTGTTAATCTATCCAAAAATAAGTATAACTAATACTTAAAAATAATATATGCTACAATATTATGTTATTGTTAAAGTAAGGGTACATTCCAGTTATAGTGCCTTGCTACTTGGAATTAAATGATAGTACATTACGGTCGTATACGTCTGGCAAAATAATTATTTCTACACCGTAAACATTAAAACGACCTCCTCATAATGTCCATGTAAATAAAATAGGGCATAGTAAAAACCCCTTTGTCGTAGCGTAAAATATTTTAATAGCCTGAAATTGTGGTTTTGTGCTTTATTGGAAAATGTTAAAAATTTTACTATATCCATGGTTCAATTAATAGCGTTTTCGCTTGGTAAAATAAATATATTTTATGATTATTTATAATATAAATTTGTATTCAATTGGTAGCGTTTTTATCATTTTTATTTAATCAGATATAGAATGACTAAATAATTTGGAGGAAATTAACTTAAACATTCTGATGATAAAAATTAAATCGTATTTTTAAAATTACCTGTTATAACGGTTCTGTTCGGTGTACTAAATACGATTAAATAATTCAATCATATTATTTCCATGCTGAAGTTATGATCTCAAACAGAAAAATGTTGCAACGATTAATGCCCCAGTTATGTTTATGTGTGTCATATTTAAATACAAATTTTATTATTATTATCTTTATATAATACACAGCTACATATGTTTATAAGGAGAAAGTTGATTCAAAATGATGTATTTCATTGAATCAGAGAATTAAAAATAATTTAATCATTATAAGAAACACAAATACAAATTAAAATAACTCTCTGAGTGGCTTGTTTGTTAAATAATATAGTTAATTGTTTAGCATAATTGGTAAAGGAGTAGTGTAAAAATTACCAGGGTGTTATTAACATCATAAATAGAAATAACCTTAATTATTCTGTTTTTCACCCACTGAATAAATATATAAATATATCCTTTTTAATAATATATTTCGTAATCCCTAATACGTAGTGTAAATCAAACTTTAAATAAAGGTAACTCCCTGTAGGCAAACAATATTAGTTATAAGCAAAAGTACAATCTAAGGTTGAATAAAACAAATATACCTGATATAAATACAACGGATCTTGAAAACACTAAAACATGGACTCAGGCGATATGTTTCCGAGGGCATGTTTACAGGAAGTCTGGTTTTGGAGCTTGAGCCCGGAAGTTATCATTTTATGGATATATTTCCGGGGTTATATTTCTGGAACGTTCCCAAAATGGTGGCTGGTAAGAAGAACGTAGTCAAGTTATAACAAATAATAGGATAATGAAGAAAAAAATGCCTCTACCGCGCTAGTGATGGATAGAAAGTGAAATACGTGCTACCAGTCAGCTCAAAGTGATTATTAACTTTTAGACTTAATTTTATTAATATGTTTAA
This sequence comes from Allygus modestus, assembly GCA_963675035.1. NCBI lineage: Eukaryota > Metazoa > Arthropoda > Insecta > Hemiptera > Cicadellidae > Allygus > Allygus modestus. Next base: position 483,332,764 of record OY776111.1, on the reverse strand, counting down.
TTTGTCTAATGCATATTTAATATGACGTCAGTATTTTTACTACACCATCTAAAAAGCTAATTAAATATCGGGGAACATTAAGCTCATTAGACACACAGGAAGCCAGTAAGCACTTTACTATAACAGCACGCCTACCGCTCAGTATCCTCACCATACACATCACTCAAACTGTTAGCCTCAATAGCAAGGAGCCTCTCGTAGGTCTTTCTGATTGGTCGAGCAGTTTTGGCGCCGGCAGGAGGCTATCACATGGACACATGGTATGCCTAGCCCTTATATACATGTTTACAATTACAATCCTTAACATTACTCTTATCGCGTTCTCATAACTATAGATAATTTACACACCAAAAAGAGCTTTACTTCCTCCTGTTTCGTCAAATCAAAATAAATGATTTTCTTACAAAATATTACATAAACACGGATCCTTTTTCAATTAGCCTTAGCAAAGGATTACTACGTTGTTTTTTCAGTAAAGACAAATTGCTGGGTTCAGTTTTAATACTATCACTATTAAAACCTCTTCCCTTTTATGTACAATTTGTATTCAATCTTTGAACATTATAGCCTACCAAGTTTGATATTAAAGACTTGGCAATGTATGTATCTTGAATGGATCATTAAAAAGTAATAAGTTGTCAAGTTAATTTTGTATTTTATTTACACAGTAAAATCCGTAATGAGAGAGCTAAAGGATCGTAATCCTTTGTTGATGATTGATTCGTGATACAATCTGATTCGTTTTGATAAACCCCTCGCCAAATTGCCTAATTTAAAACTTACATTAGTAATTCATGATTTTATTTATCACTCCATGATTGTTGATATTTATTTTAATTTAAATTAAGTACTTTAGAAATTGTATAAGTACAATGCATATAAATACTGTAAAACTAAAAATCTTTAAAATAGATAAGATGTCTGGATTATTAAAATTTTTTGAGCTAGAATAATATCGTTGAAAACTTTAACTCAAACAAAGAAAATATTGGAAAATTATTTATATAAGTTAGCTTGAGTCTTAAAAAATCTACATCCACTCACTTGTAGTCCATCCTCATAATGTTTTACGAATTTTGATTATTTGTAGTTTGTTTGTCCATAAAATTTCCACGAATATTTTATCATAATCATAAAAAGCTGACGAGAAACAAACAAACTAAGAAATGCTGAGAGTCACAAGCTCCAGTGTAATGAAGAAGCCACTTTGGAGAGACTTTTGCTTGATGCTGTTTTCTCTCTTTTATTCTCAGCGATCTGATATATTCTTTCTCTTGTCAGTTTTAAGTGTATATTTTTATATCTGTTATTTCGAATAGCGTTTTTGATATAGTTCTATTGATTGTGAAAATTGGATTTGATTTCGCAAATGTTATTGGTTTTTTTTTTATTTGTTTGTGATGCTGCGATCCGTGATTTTCATACACAAACAGTTTCAGGCAACTACTACTGTAAGTAACAGTTTGAAAATCGAGATTTTCCAAAAATGCCATTTTCAAAGGTATTTTTGAAATTTGATCTAAAACTTTGATAGGTAGAAACTTTATTTGTTCTTCCTGAAATGTGAATCTTAATTTTAAAATGTTACACAAGATTTAAAAGGTCATGAACTACTTATTTGTTTAAATTAAAATTACATTTAAAATTAAAGCCCATAATATTACACTAAATGTGATTTAGGATTGGCTTATAATATTTACAAACCACAATTATTTTTCACCAATAGCATCTCTATTTTTGCCGAATAAAAATAAAAGTGTTTTTATTCGTGACAAAATGTTACTTAATCTGCTAATTACTTCGTACAATACGTCTAAGTAAGGCTTAACTCATTAACTTAACTTACATTAGCTTAACTTTTACAACTTTTTTATAATCCGGTGTAACAAGGTAGCATCAAAACCTCCTACTTTCATAAGGAAACGTTTTTTACAACTTTAAATATCTAACAAGTTGAATATTTAGGGTTTAATAATATGTACATCTTGAATGGAAAACATAATTAAGTTAAACACAAAATAGATTATATTTCGATTAGGATGTAAAAAGTATACGGTTGTCAAATGAATCATTTGGAGATGTTTTTGAAACTTGATTGGTAAAACACTAATGAGATCGCTGATTGATTGTAAATCCCTTGCTGATTATTAATACGTGGTTTAAAGTTATTTGCTTAAAAACCCGCTCGTTAAATCCTTGGATAAAACCATTCATTAGCAGTTAACTGTTTTCCAAGTCTTTCTCATGATAAACAAACGTGTAATCTGAATAAAATACACTAAAATCTAATTAAAAGAAATGGATGCCAATTGTGTTAAGCTTTCTATTTTAAAATTCGGTAAAATACTTTTGTTTACAAAACCTGTACTTGTTTCCAAAAAAAATGACTGTCAGGTTTATGTCTTAATACGAACAAATAATATCGGAAAAGTATTTTGTAAGTTGATACGAGCCACCAAAGATCCACATCCACTCAATGTTTATGCTCGCCTCATTCTGTTGTAACAGAAAAAACTAAAGATATCATTATTGTAGTTTGAATGAAACGTAATCCATCCAATTTCCTGTAAAGTCTTATCATAATCATGAAGACCTGACGAGCAACAAACGAACGAAGAAGCGCTTAGAGTCCCAGACTCCAATGTAATGAATTAGCCACTTTGGAGAGACTTTTGTTTACGCTGTTTTATATCTTTTATTCTCAGCGATGTTTTATATCAATTTTTCCGTCAGTTTTTCAAGTGTGTCTTCTAGAATTGTGAATAGGATTACAAAAAATAGCAGTACTTATTGTGAAGATCGAAAAAAAGTATAATTAACAGTAAAATATAAATGTAAAATTAAGTGTATAATTAACAATGGTATAAAGAACCCAGTAGCTGTATTAGTTCCTTATTAGATAGGAATTATACATATTTCTTTCATTGGTAACCACTACGTAACGATGAATAAACTATTCATAGAGCAGTAAAAGCCACTTATCCAGCACGTATAAGAGAAAAACGGTTTATTCTAAAGACATGAAACACAGTTAACTGCACTAAATTGTAAAAGAGAAATCTATTTTTATCAAAAAATATATATAGGGTGCTAAATTACGAAGGCCACGAGTTTAAATCTAAAAAATGTTATTATCTGAACTTAAGGCTATTTATTCACCATTTTAAAGGCCTTATCAAACTAAAGATTTTGGTGGAAACAGCATCCACTTATCTGTATCAGTTTAAAAATGGAGTTTATTTTACTGAACAATGTTGAGATTTACAGAATAAACTGTAAATTTAAACCACTAAATGTATTTAGTTTCCGATTGACATTTCCTAATCATAATAAACTCAGCTTTACTCTGATACTTAGCACTAGTTTTTGAACAATGTAGCAATTTGAATTTCAGGTGGATAGATTTGCCTTGCGCTGAATACGAGCCGCAAGGCTGTTCTGTTCATACACTGTTTAGGTGTTGTCTGGCAAACAACTCCGTGGACTTTGTGCCAGGAGGCGCGCGGAAGTTGAGAAGCTCTAGGAAGGCGGGTCAGGCATATGTCTCTTCTCTTCTGAACATTTTATCATATATAATGAAAGTGGTAGATTATAAGGGCGAGTTTAAGATACTGCAGATGTATTTTGTAATACAAAATACCAAATCCAGTATCAAAGTGACACAAAGTATAAACCTAGGAGTTATGGTTGACCCCGTAATCCTAGACTGGATTTGAGCTCGTGTCAGAAATACTTTCTTCATTGTCTTCTTGACTGATCCAGCAAAGACAAATTGCTATTTTACTATATTTTAGAACTCTAGCCAGTCTGAAAGACACAATATTTTGCAACGTTTTGATTAGCATATTACGTGTTGTTATTACTTACGGGATGTAATAAAATACGTCTTACAACACTTAAGAATATATTTACACTCACTTCTCTCATTGTTCCCATCATGACCGGTGTGATCGATAGCCTTGTACAATCTTTTATATATGTTTACCGCCTATATGTGAATCAGTATAAGTGTAAATACATTCTTAAGTGTTGTAAGACGTCTTTTATTCCACCCGTAACAATATTTTAATATGGTTCATGCCTGGTGAAATATTTAATTTGTTGAATAACAAAACGTATTTGTGTATTTTATTTGAATAAAATAACGTATAGTTATTAAGGTACAAAGTACTATATGAGGAATATATTTTTATTGTAGGAGTGTTTTATGTTAAACTGTAAGATTAGATCAAAGTTAAAATAGTTTAACAATTCATCATGGAAAATTTTGTATATAAAGTGATTGAAAATATTACTACATCATCTATTCACGTTTAAAAAATTAACAATATTGTTTGCAAAATATAATAGTAAAACTTGTAGAGTAATCCTCATTTCATTTAGCATTAGCTAGTTTAATTACTTATCAATTGATACCTTTTTTACTAGATTATAAAACATCTGTTAAATACTATTTACATATAATAATAGTATCATAAATTAATTACAGAATATAGCTCAAAACCGGTTTCCTTCCTACCGGAATCAAAATAAAAAGTGAATTTTATATTTTCCCTGTCATTAATAAGTTTTAAAAACTGTTACGAAAAATATTTATAAACTAAATACATTTTTATGTTTATGATCGTAATGTAATGTAACATATTCGATTATAACTGGTAAAATATATAAATAGTGTAGGTTAATGCTACCTTACATGTATTAAATGTACTTATAATGTTTGAAGAAGGCATACAATCGTGGTTCTCTGTTCTTGACCAGAACATTGCTTTGAATCTTTTAGCAAAATCTTGTCTTTGTGGAAGTGACAAACTGTTTTCTATGTGACAGAAATAATTTTCTGTAATATCTATCCCATAACCTGCTGTATCAAAAGTATTTGTTAATATGATTATTTGGTTCCTACCTTGTATCTTGTACCTTGCGTAGCTTCCAAATGACCGAAGTGGCATTGGAATTGTCAAGATGCCCAACTACAGTCGGGACATCCATTCTTCTTGACGAGGGGGTTCTTGGTGTAAGTCTAGATTACGAACTACGGTATTCAGTATTGGAACGTGTATAACTAATGGTAACTATTATTATTATTGATATTAAATTATGAATAATAATCAAAATGTTATTTGTTAACATTTGGTAAGCTGAACTTGAATAACCTGCTATTTTCTACAGGAAAATTTTAAAACGTCAGCTTTCTGTTACTTGTAATATTATGAAGCTGTAATACTACAATGGACATCAGCGCAGACAAAAGCCAACCTGGGGGTGTTAACGATACGGTTTTAACTTTCGCTGTTATAGCGTTTTATGAACAATAAAAACTTACTTACCGTTACCAATAATCTTTGGTCTAATATTAATCTACAATTTTATTTGAGAAAAAAAATAATAAATACAAGTGTGGAGACCTTGTGTGACATTAATTTAGTTCAATATAGTTTGCCAGCTTTTACTAAAGTAATTGGCGAACTATAACTTTTAAAATTGAAAAAGGTAGTATGAAAGGTACAAGAAGTAATGCCCAAGAATTTCACACTGCATATTAAATTGTATTTCTAAAATCTTTTTCATAAATAATAACACAGTTGTCGTGTTATACATTTAGTTTTATAAAATTACAGAGATAAAACCTTTGACCATACCAGATCACTTACTAATTTTTTGTTGTAGTAGAAAAATCTGTATTGGGACCAATACAATAAATATTAACCAAGATGTATTATTAATTTTATTTTATAATGTGTAACAATAGGTTACAATTTAAAATTGAAAACACATCAAGTGAAATAGTTTTTTTTTTCAATGTAAATTTACATGTTTTCTCCATAAAAAAAAACAACAAATTATTTAGTTCATTTGCAATTACAAAACGTGATTAAATGCGTGTATTGCGTTTGAGCAATACACAATCTAATCGGAAGGAACTGGTTGTAATTGATGGATCAGCCCACTAAATATAACGGCGGGTATCTCTTTTCACAAAACGTAGGGTCTATTAGAGAAAAAATAAATTAAAAATATTACATCAACAGTAGTTTAGTTTAAAAAAGAATATTTAAAGTTTTCGACGGATTTAATGTTTAAACAATACTTAAGCAGTTATCCAATATAATACTACACTTCACCAACACAAATGAACATAAACTCCTTGGAAATTCTTGAATGAGCATACACCGAAAATGTATTTATTAAATATAAATGGAACCTATTGTTATTTAGACACAACTACATTACTACTAATTAATTAAATTTTGGTATTAAAAACAACTGCCCAATTAAAAATCAACCGCATGGCTGATATAATCATTTTAAAATACTCCTTTTAATTAAAGATTGTCCTAATATTCTTTGGCATTCTAATTATTCTGGATGGTTCTAATATTCTGGATCGTTGATTAGATTTTATTATTTATACAACTTTGCACTTAGTAAAATTAGAGAATATAAATTAACAACGTAAGTCTCTGTATTCGTATTTAGATATCATATAAATAATAGAATACCCCGTCGCAGCAAACCTGCGTACTCAGCGAATTTCCGATGCACATTGTTGTCTTAATATTACATAAAGCCGCTTACCAAGTTTCATAAAAATATATTGACAAATAAGCGATATTTTAATTGTTCTACATAAGAATAACATTGGGGATGATTATGTAGGTTTGCTGACACAATTTTGATGAAAATATCAATACAATTCACTTAGGTGAAGTCACATACCAAGTTATATCAATATTCATTCATAAATAAGCGATATTATTATATTATTATGACTCATTCTCCATAAGAATAACATGGGGCTGAGTAAGCAGGTTTGCTGCAAATGGAAGGCCAAATATGGTTTTTCATTCAAATATCAATATAACTAAACTAGGTGAAGCCACATACCTAGTTTCATTAATCTACATTCATAAATAAGGAATGTATAACATATTTTAATTATTCTCCATAAGAATAACATGGGGGATGAGTACGCAAGTTTGCTGCTACAGGAAGTATCGGTAAACATTGTTTTTTGTGCAAATAAGAATACATCACAACCAAATGAAGCCACATACCAAGTTTCATTAATATTTATTCAATAATAAGCGATATATAACATTTTACTTATTCTCCATAAGATCAACATTGGACAACGTACTTTGTTTAGCACTTTTAATATCTTGTTAACCAATTGACGTAGAGCGATGATCAAAATACCAAATTGTTTTTTTAAGCTAAATTTAATGATCTAAACAAAATGTTGGGTTTAATAAGAATTACAAGTAAAAAGTAAAATAAAAACAATTTTTGGAATACAGAACCCCCCCCCAAAACCCCCTTTAAAATAGAGCAACCTGTCTGGTTCTCAAACTAATGAAAATAGATCCTGTCTCGCACGTTTGTACCAAATTTCATCAAGATTGGACCATTTTACGAAAGTTATCGTCCCTACGGAAACATATATTTACCTATACATATATGTACATATATATGAATTTGAACGTGTGGTGTATTTGTCATCTGTGGGCCTCAAAACGAAAATTTATCATGGTCTCGGGCTTAAGTCTTACCATGAGACCTCGGTAACAGCTTCTCTCCTAAAGGGGAAATTCGCTAAAACATACTTATATTATAATATTTGGTATGTATTTCAATAAAATACATCCATTGAAGAGGTTCATTTTTACACATAATAAATTAAATTTCGTTTGTCCAAATAGATCAAAATCAGGGTCATTGTTTAATACAAAATCGTTCAATATTATAAATAGTTATTCATAAATTTATATTTTCAATTCTAAAATGTGTAACCCAATGATTTAAACACTCTTACTATACAATGCTGTTGTTTCAGCTAAAGTTAAACAATATTTTGCAAAACCTTTGCCACTGCTTCAATATTAAGACTTACTACGGATACAGAACAGCTCTATTTGCTTACACAGCTATTAAAATGCAACCACGTGATGTTAGAAAACAATACTATATCACCAGTCTCTATTACGAACCAAATTGACGTATACTCTGTAATATATATTTGCATTTAATGTTTAAAACTAGTTTCAACTGAAAATAATCAAGCTAATAATTTATTCAAAACAACATTTTCGGCTACCAAACCCATTACATGATCAATGTTTCCCCGTCTAAACGATTATAGTTATTCATCAAAATCTAACATTAACATTTTTATATTATCAAATTAAGTAGCAATTAAATTTTTCATCTTTAACGAAGATATATTGTCTTAGTTCAAAATTATAGTTTTAGTATTTCCTTAGCTGAACACGATATACCTGATTCTTTCAAACAGACTCTGTAACTTGAGTAAAGTATAATATTTTATATTTCATTAGAACCTAGAACCAAGAATCGGTTAAGTTTTTTGAAATATTAATATTTTAAGAAATTAGAAGAGAATCAATGATACACAATATTTTATGGCATATTGTTACCCGATCTGTTTATTTATCGTTACAAATATAACTTATCAATTAAAAATAAACACTTGGTTGCTTTACCTTGTAATTGTATTAGTTATGGTAACCTTTGTGGGAATAAGGCGTATATTTTAAGGCTTATTTCCTTTTATTTTTTAATCGTTTTACTTGAAACCCCTGTTTTAAAATTAAAAACTAAAATGTATTCTCTAAAACTACATCGAACATTTTTCGCAAATAAAGTGTCTACTTAACGTGGTGTAGTATACACACATAGGTATGTGTAGAGAGTAGGTCACAAACACTCAACTGCTGCAGGTTCAAGCCGCTGCAGTTTCCATCATGTTGGTTACTTCCAAAACAAGTGTATATCCAACTAAAACACTATGTTGCTCTAGTAGCTACAACACTCGACACTATCAACAAAGTTATATTGGACAACTTCGCCGTGGTTGAGGTTACATTTGATCTTAACAAGTGGCACAGTTAAAAACGAATGTAATTTATATAAAATAAGTGAGAGAGTGCTAAAGACAGCAGTACTAGTTTACTGCATCCCAGACATATGTAATATCAGTGGTAGAAATCACTGGATAAACCTGGATTGTGTGGAGATTTAACCGGCGGTAGTTTAGTCAGACACCATACGAAGTCTAGTGATAGAGATTCTTTGTTTTTTTTTTTTGTATTCGTGTTTTATTGTTGTTAGGGAATACAATCCCGGGATCCCAACCGGATTTCAATTATTATCAATCCTGGAATTTATGTGTCAATCCCAGGATTTTAGGGATTATGAAAATATGTCAAAATAGTAATATAAAAAAGATTTGTGGAAAATATCAAAAACATATAGTTAGAACTGCTTGCAAAACAATTGAAGAAATTAATTATATTTAATTTACATCCGTTTAAATAACTAAATATTTGTTATAGTTATCATTTAATAATACGGTACATTTTCATTTGTGATTTTTAATCGATATTACCTTGTTTTGTTTAGTGAAAGAATAACCTCAATCTCATACACGAGAACACGACATACATGTGCAAGTATTTAAAGCAAATTTCACAAGAAAAGGTACTCGGTTGCAACATTGCAAGTTGCAAGAGGATTATATTTTCGTTTTATTACTAATACTAATCATTTTAGAATATACGGGTTAGGTTTACTTAGTTATATTATACATCCAGTATTATAATTAAAGAATCCTTTTTTGACAAATAATTTATTTTGCATTCTAGTCTTATACAATATGTTATGTTTAGATTTAATGTGTCACGAAATGTAAATACATATGTTAGAATATTCAGAATAAACATTCAGTAAAGCTTCACTTCAATATCCAACTCCATTATTAGACTAGATAGAACCTAGAGAGTTGGTCCAATAGTTATGTATATATAAATAACTACCGAGTATCAGTTTTGAATTAAGAGCTAAGGTGCGTTGTACCGTCGGCGTTCCCTGATTATTATTTATCTGAATTTAACAAACCTTGCAAACAAATTAGGAAACAACTTGTTCCAAATCCAGTGCTCTGATACCTTTGACTATTTTAATTACAATTTTCACTACACTGGCACTGTAAAAACTGTTCGTATGGGATTTAGCATAAAGTAAATACACCTGTACGTTTTGATACAAATTGTGGTTTATTAAACTAAATTAAAACTAAAATGAAGATTCATCAGACCTTTAACAACTAATGTACAAAACATAACGTAGATTGAGCTTTTTGCAATTAAATTTTCCCCATGATTCTAAAATTTTTATTTATTTAGGAATTAGTGTTTATTAAAAGAATACCGAAGACCGTTGCGTCACATTTTCGACAGTATCTCTTAGGCATTTAAAAAAATAACTCAGTCTTCGCTGTAAAGTTATATTTACAATTTGATTTTACATAAACCTAAAAAATTTAATTTCCCCCAGCTGAAATATTTTAATACTGTACTTTCGTACAATATTTTAATACCAACGAATGCCATGTTCTAGTTCTTAATCTGCTTTGCTGGAATGTACAATAAATAAACCATCGCTAAACTGTAGATAAGACTTATTTAGTAATTTCCTGAAATGACAATTATTATACAATATAGAATTTACGGTACCTTCAGGTGAAGGGAGGGATCTCATGGCCAGGAGACGTGGGATGATCCAGAAGACACGACCAGGGGTCCTTGGAGCTGCCACACGAATGACGGACGGCTACTTACACCGGCAGTGGAAGGGTTAATCCCCACCTTGCTACTTAATTCTACCATCTTTAATTTCCTGATTGTATTTACTTAACTTTGCTTATCTTGCTACTTGTCCCTACTGGTTTCAACTATTTTGTTGCCTCATGAAGTTATTTAATGGTCATTCGTTGTTTTTGTAGACTTCTTACTTTAATATGTAATAAATTATTGGAAAATTAATTCAAAAATTCCAAATATAGTACAGAGTTCGTGATGCAATAATTTATCATGACAAATGTTAGACGCTCTAAACTCCACTCTGTACTGCATGCATGCTTAGGTCATAAACGAACTATTTAATTTATTACTATTTTGAGCAATTAACAAAAATTTCGTAGCAGCTATCATTAAATTCCAAATTTGTACAATATTGCCTAGATAGATTACAATGTTGTAAACTTATCGTTAAACACGAGAAAATAAAAAATTATTTGTCACTGTTATTTTCATGCAAATTAATGTTGATCCCAGGTTTAGTTCTGGGATCCCGGGATTCTTCAACTTACTCCCGAAATCCTGTCTTGAAAATATCATCCGGGATTGGATTTCCTAATTGTTGGTACTGCTAATTAAAAAAATATCCCATTATCAAATATAGATTGTTGTTAAATTCTCAAAAGTATGTTTCAGTGAACCTTTATGTCTGTGGGTTAACAACTGTAACAATTCTGGGGTGAAAACTTTATATTCAATGATAAGGTAATTAAAATACTCATTAGGGTAGTTGTAACTTATAATAGCGTAGAGTATTACTAACAATCAATCTAATAAACTTTAAAATAATTGTTACCTATATATTGACTTTCTCATATTGTACTTATGTTTACTTTAACGCAGTAATGAGTCAAACAGCATAGAAGTTGTGTAGGGTGAGTATCTAATGATGTTTTCACAATATACCGTTTGAAATATTGAGAATCAATTAAGTTAATTTGCCATGACGTTGAATTTATGACCTCATACAATGGTTTCCAAAAGTAAATTTAATACAAGAAAACATCTTTAAACTATAAGAGTATATAACTTGAATTGTAAATCATGATGCAAGGCTTTCTCTCTCTCTCTCTCTCTCTCTCTCTTTCTCTCTCTCTCTTTCTTCTTTCTCTCTCTCTCTCTCTCTCTATATATATATATATATACAATCTTGTATATATATTGTGAAATTTGACCAGGCACTCACTCCCCCTTGGCTCTGGCAATACGGAGGTATGCAAAGCTTAGTTATGTTATAAATAACATTAAGTTACAAATGTTATCATTTAATTTATAAGTTAAGGGAGAAATTTTAAGATTATAAAATTTATAGCATAAAATAAATAATGTTCTTTGTTATTAAAAGTATAAAACTTTTAGCATTGGGATATTAAAACGTAATATGGTGTAACACGGAAATTAACTTATCAAGTGAGTAACTGTGTAGCAGGAAAATCCCACCCTCCGAAATAAGGTGACGACTGATGATATAGATATCAATTGTAATCATTAAGGATAATGTTTTCGGATTAACGTATTATTTGTTTAATGGCTAATAAGAACAATTTTATTATAAAAGAATATTTTAAAATTGAATGTAAAATGTATTATGCAACTATTAAATTTAGTTATAACTCTCAGGCATCTTACTATTAAATTTGGCTCGTTCTTTCTCAGTGTTGTTTACTTCGTAACAAATTGAGTGAATTTGTTAATTTCACTTAGCAGTTGAGGTATTTTATATTATTTGGTCTTCTTCAAATTTTGTCTTTACCTTACGCATTCAAATAAATCTAAAATTAACTGCTGTGGCAAGGTTATGTTTTCATTTCCTTGCCTAATAGCACATTTTGAGGCAACTGATATAATAAATAATATATTGAATATCAGTTCTACAATTATTGATTTAGATGTGGTTTAGTAGCTTTTACATGAAATAGGAATGTCAAATATTAGTTATGACAATCGAAATTCCTTTTTATATATACGATTTACAGGTTACAACTGTTACTTTAAAACAACATGTATTACTACACAAAATGCCCTAAGAAACTCATTACACGTTTTGTCTTATTTTGCTATCCTATATTATTTACTATTATGTAAAACTTATACAAGGACGTCATACACTAAATAATAAATATACTAATATGCTATTTCTAGACAGCAAATTAAATTGTACACTTTAATATTACTATCTACATGACCACAATATTTAGTTTAAAGTTTGTAGTTAATCTTTTATCATACATTTAAGCAACAGCAAAACAAGAGCTCATTCTGAATGTGAAGCACTCTATATGTGTTGATTAGAGAGTAAACCCCCAATGACATCATCACATAACACTTTCTGGAGGGTTTGATGAATGAGTTTTATACATGCAGGAATGGAATATTGCAAACTGGTGTTGAACTAATTAGTTTTGAGGTTGTATTCATATTAACCATGAATATTTAGGTAAAATGTAAGAAGTACAAAAGCATCTAATTGGTGTTAGGGGCCGAATTAATACAATTTATAACTATTGAGTTAGATATAACATAGACTTTTAGTCGATCGAGACGTAGCTAGCGTATAAAAGTAAAAGTTAGAACGTACATTAAAATGTCTTTATTAACTTTAATTGACAACATGACGTTGAATTAAAAGATTAGGCAAATTTATCATCCAGGTATATTCAAGCATTTTTAGGAAGTACACAAGCTTTAATCAGTTTAGTTTTTCTGTGTAAAACCACTATTATTTATATTTAGATATTTACAACTTTGACTTCTAGTTGGAGGAGAAAGAAAACAAGTAAAACGTGCATTAAAATAACTCAATGAAATGTGAAAATAGAAATAACATATAATTAAAATAATATAAATAAAGATTTTTTTGATCTAGTTAATTGTTCATAGTATCAAATAACATTTATTTATATTTAACTTTGAAACAAACACGAAAACCCAACTTGACAAGTGCGTAATAAGATGACATTCACTAAAAGAGTACTCGTGAATATAAAAATATGCAACGTAGTAAATTAAATAAATATCAGATAACAACATTTCGATTACATTAAACAAATACACAGAAAAGTTATAAAAACTAACAACAAATGGCGACTTTTTTTATATGTTACTTAGGCTTAGGTTTTCAATAATTAGTTGGTTTATTGTTGTAGTAGTTTACCAAAAAATATTTGGCAAGGGTTTTCATTGCTATATTTTAAACTATAATCCGAGTAAATACAGTTAATTTAGCATTATATCTGACAAAACCGTGTGGAAATCCATTAAAACCACCAACGGCTCAGATAACACTGCCATACTTTGCTATCTGTGTAGGAAACTGGTAACTGCTATTGGAGCACATCCAGACAATGTTGAATTGTGTTTAACTCAAACACAGAACTAGGTTCACCGAAAGTTCTGCTGCTCGTTAAATTTGCATTGTATTTCACTTTTATAATTTACTTATTTTCCAACGTATTAAACAGTTAATAATTACAACTAAACGGGTTTTAAGAGTCAGGAAACAAATAACAATATAACTAGTTTAATAACTAACTGGCATTTCTGAAAGTGCGAAGTTTAGTAATTTGTCTCTTTGTCAGTACAAGTCTCAGTGTTATTTGAGTATCATGTTGCTTAAAAATTTACAATATTAATGAAATTATATGTTAGCTTATAATCTTTTATTATTAACACAAATTTATTTATGTATCAACAACTAACCTATGTATTAAATAATAAAAAAGAAAGCATGCTGGTAATCAAAACTAATATTTGTATCCAATCATTACGTATTTAGTTGGCATGACCAATAACAAAACTTTGAAATTATCTGTAAATTCGGAGTTTATAAAACATAGCATACTACAGTCTGGGTTAATTAATAAGTAAGAGGTGCTGTTTAATGAATATAAATTTAAGAAATTAGTGTCCAACAAAGGGGGAAAAAGTTAGATGGACATGGTAGGCGAGATAAGATAACGCGACAGTCTGATTACTGCCAGTGCGTGGAGCGGTTACCAGTGGTGTTACTGTCTATGTATGTTATGTTATGTTTATGTATGTTTATGTATGATTATGCATGTTTATGTCTGTTTAAGTATGTTATGAATATGTACTTCCTGGTATAACACTAATATCTGCCTAATGAAAATCTTACAATCAGTTGCATCAACACGGTTATACAGTAACCACCACACAGTCACCCACAAATAGTAGTTAGTTGATCCCGACTCTGGGGCGCATACACAAACTGTAGAGTTGTGGAGACTCATTGGAGGTTGGCTAAACAACACAATAAAGTGCAGTGCGGCACGTACAGCTCGATGCTTGACTCATGTCTTTGAGGATTCTTGTGGCGTCAACGGAATCAAGATAAGGATCTATTCCAACATATTCTACGAGATATAATCACCTACTGGCCGCCGGAATAAAGGTAAGGAGTTTTTAGTTGTTTTTGACTAAATAAAAAGATATTACAGATTGTTGACACATAACCGAAAAGCTCCATTTACAAAAGGAGGTGGGTGTACTCCATTTTATAGGATACAGTTTACCTTTATACAACACAATATAAACGTTTTGCTGTTCTATAATTGACCCTTATAAAGTTATGCTTACCCTACATCAAGTAAATAACAAAAAAATCCGAATACTAATAGCTAATTTTAAGGGTTTATTTTTTCCTAAACCCTAACACCTAACATTATTTCTACCCTGCTTAGTACCTACTAAAAACGGAGAAGTGCAAAATTACTTAGTTAAGTACCCTCAGTAACGTTTAGTGAATGAAAAGAGTGAAAAGAAGAGAACCGGAGGTTACACTTTATTTTGCTGTCCTAGTAGACTTCTCATTGCCATTGTATAATCTGTGTGTAGTTTTTGTATGTCAGGATTCAAAGAAGACGTAGTTCTCACTAGTCACCAACAGAGTACACTGCTGTCAACTATTACTTATTTTCTCAAGGTGGGGGAAAATACAATAGTTATTGTGTCAGGACGCAAACATAAGTTGATTATCACTTGCTTTCTGGGATTGCTTTATGTGCTTTCTGGGCTTTAAAATGTTGACATTAGGCATTCTATTATAATTTATTTCTATTTTGTAATGTGTATTATTATTGAATTTTTGTTATTTGTATTTTTATTCAGTGGAAACTAAATTTGTTTCCTTTATTTAGCATATATGAATACAAATAATTTGTATTAATGTGGATGTACAAAATCAAACTCATAATATTTTACATTTGTTTAAAAATTGACTACTGTACATAATAGCTCTATAACGTTTGTCATAATAGAACATTCAATTTTAAGTAATCAAATCAAATGTGTCCCAGACCATCAATAAAGTAATTTAGCTTAACAAACCCAATATCATACAAAAATGAGAATGTGGAAATCATTGGATATTAGGTTTTATATAAACTGAAAATGCAACTTAAATTATGTTTTATCATAATATTGTATTTTTCTATCAATACCTAAATACATAAATAGATTTATGCCCATTGGTCCGTCACTACTCCAAAGAAGCAGGGGTTCAGGTTACTCAATCTTTCACTGCAGAATGAACCATATTTGTTCTAATGAGCGTTTAGTCAGATAATGTATCTTTTACCACAGAATGGAGGAAAAACGAGCTTTAATAACTAATCCACAACGGTATACTAAACAATATAAAATAACGGCACGGCAATGAAACATTGGGTAGGGAATACATAAGCTCTGCAACATGGTAATTAGCGCAGTTTGTATAGGTAGTCATTGTGATTATAATGCTGAATTTGTTTGTGTTTTTTAAGCCCATCCTGCAAAAACTACATAAGTTATTGAGCAGATATTTTGAAGAAGATAGGTCAAAGCAGCTATGGGCTTATTCCCGTTCTAATGAGGCTCGGCCCTATTAATGACCTCCAAAATTGCCATGTTAATCATATACTTACTATAACGATTGAATAAATAATTGGTAGAAAGAAAGCAGGCAATGGGAATGTACCATAAGCAGAAATAGGTCTATACTTTCCGTCCCTTATGAAATTTGCTCCGTTGACCTTTAACATTTTAATTTGAAGAACACTGACCATTATTAGTTAACTGGAACGATTGAACAAGCATTTGTTAGGACGATATTTAATACATCAGAATGAAGCCACGAGCTTTGCCTACTCCTGTTCCAAAACTGCTTTAGGGCCCTCCAAATGTTGGAGCTATCAAATTTTTGGGTAAAGAAATAGGTCTTAACTAAGACTCATCCCCGGAAAAATATAGATATGTATAAAAAGTTGTTCGAAAAAATGACATTGGGGTTAGGGTTAAGATTTGTAAATAAAAACAAAAGAATCCTAACAGCTGTTCAAAAACAACCAGTCAATTCTAAAAATAACACTCGCTTAGTATAGCATATGTTTATTTTAGAATAGTGATTAGAACTAATGTAAACATAAATTAAATGTATAGATTATTAGGTTATGTATGAATTTTTAGAACCATTAAAAATTAAGAGTAATTGAATGTACAACTGACATGTCCAAAGTAAAACGAAACAAGCGAATAAAGTCAATATGCTCGCATTGTAAAGGAACCGTGAAGATAGGCATTTTCAACAAATTGACTGGCTTTTCAAGCACAGCTCGGCACCCCAAGTGCTAAAGAGTTTTAACAAAATAAATTTATCTAAATTTTCAAATAAAATATCGCACTATGATCGCGAGCGAAGCCACGACGGGCTACTAGTAATGATGTATTGTTTGTATGAGCAAAATGTTTTGACAAGAAACCTTGAAGATAACAATTCGTAACTTAAATGCTACATACTTCATGACAGTATTTAGAAGTTTAACTTATTCTGTCGTACCATTATTCAACTAAAACTATTTACATGATTTATATTTTTTCCCTTTAAGTTGGATTTACAGGGAAGGTACTTTATTCTTACAGTAAATCAAGTTTAAATTCAGAAGTAAGGTGGATTTACAGGGAAGGTACTTTATTCTTACAGTAAATCAAGTTTAAATTCAGAAGTATGTTATTGCCTACTAATCTTATTTGCAGGTGATTTTTTATTAGGACAAATTCAATGTTAGTCGACATGTTAGGTGACATATATTTACAATCATAGTCACCAAGAAACCGTATAAATATCAATTGTAATTTAAGCAATGGTTCGGTGAACTTTTAGTAAAGACAGCCGGTGTATGTAATTATTCTATTAATATCGTAATACTATACAAACAATCTTCAATAAAATAAAAATTAAACATTGAACTAAGAAAGCATTATGGTTACTGTTTCGTATGAGAGCTTTTTATGAATTATACATCCAGACATCCTCTAAAATGGCAGGTAACTCTACCTACATATTACAATAGGCTAAAACCGCAAATAGAAAAGATTTACTTCTCAATACTTTTAAATTTAAATATATATGCAGTATATATATGAGTAAAAGAAAAATTATTTTTTGTTAATATGCGTCGTTTTACATAAGATCATCTCACCATAATCTGTAGCAACCTTAACTAAAGACAATAATTAGATTTGAAAATTAAAAGTTTAGAGCCAAAATAACAAATTGGAAAATAATTCAAAATGCCATTTTAGTAGCAAATTACTAATAAATCATGTTTTACTTAAATAATTTGAAATATGGAAAACTCTTTATAAATTTTATTTGTAAGAGAATTATATTCCAAATAATTGGCTGGTATAAAATATACTAAAGTTCTCTCAAAAAATTTAAATAAACAGGGAGGCAGTCAGGGCATTGCTAATGTGTACAGTATAAAATCAAATATTGGTAAACGTCACTAATTGCTCGTAAGAGTTTTAAAAATAATAAAAGTGTAAATATGCTTATGACACATAGAGTGACTTCTAGATAGGGAAGAACAATCTTACTGTGGGAATCGTATTGGTTTTGTAAATAATATAAAGGGTTTGCGTGCAGCCAGAGAGTGTAAAACTGGACTTTAGCCAATGTAAATCCAATAGAAAAGTTCAGAGCTTGGGTGGAGGAAAAACGTATTCCATTTGAATTAAATAATGACAATTTCAAAGATTTTTTTTATCTTAAAACATATAAATGTTCAGTAGTTACACATAGTATTAGTTTCAAGTATTTTAAATTACTTTACAGCTTTTACAAGTAAGTACATTAGAATGATTACATCATTGGCAGTAAAAGGTAAAATGCTAATGTAGTTATAAATACCAAAACCAACTGGATATTAAATTAATGTGAATGCTTTTTCCTAACATTGATTGCAATTATTGCAACATTCTTAAGAATTAATACTTTGTATATTTTCTATGAATCTATAATGGATCGAAGTTTCTCTATATTGTAGCAAATATAAATCACCAACGTTATTATTTATGTTTTCTGGCAACGTTTTGTGTAATAAACATACGTTTTTTGCATTCATTCCATCGCAGACAATTTGTTATCCCATCCAGTACTAAAATATTGTGAATAGCGCAACCTTTAAGATTTGTGCATAACATTGTTGTTTATATAACGTTCTATGCCTTAAATGTTATTGGCTTGGTAACTTAACTTAAAGACCTGAGTCAGCAATTATAAATATGTATACCTTTACATATATAGTTGCAGTCAGGTTTCTTTTTTTAATCGACAAAAACAAGTTTTTGGCTCTTATGCAGCCAATAATACTATAAAAATAATAAAAAAATTATTTCAATATATCTAAAACCTAAACACCCACATACATTGACCCACACCTGTTTAATTAGTTGAATAAAAAGAAACCAAAGTCAGTTTAAAACGTTATTAATTAATTTGTAAATGTAATGGTAATTTTAACATATTATTTGGCAACAAAAAAGTACAGTAACAACAACTTTAACCCTGCGAATAATTAAGGGCCCCAACAACATCGTCCAACATTCCACAGCTTTGTAGAATGTTAAATGAACCACCTTCATCATCATGAGTCGCTAAACAAAACACAATGTTGCCTAATGAGGTAGTTTATTACGGGCTCTCAGAAAGCCATTATTGCGTTAATTACATATCATAAAAATAATGATATAGGGTAAATAGTAGATAATTTATTTAATAATGATACAGGGTAAATAGGGTTCTACAATTATTTTTAATGTAATGCAAAGCATTGTTGATCTCAACTAGTAATTATAACTTCCTTAATTATGCATTCTTAAAACAGTGTTATTAAATTTATAGTATTCTAGACACTTTTTAAAATTAGTATGCACTATTTGAACTTACTCTTATAAAGTATTGCAATGCTTCGTACTCTCCCTCTAGTTATTTCAATTCCTATATATTTTTCTAAGATTGTTAAGCATTAATTTATTCAATCCACTCTTCTTACTGATATATATATATATATATAAATTAAAAATTAAACACATCGAAACCTTTTTACTTTTTTGTTTTATTTGGGACCGGACGATTCTTACAAATAATAACGAGTTCGCACGCAGCACGCTGACGTGAGGGAAGTGAATTTCCACATAAAAAACTATAAAAACTCAAAATTAGTTAAAAACATACATTTATTCTAACTTTTATTCAAATCTGAAAACATTGATTTTTGGCTGTTCTGATGCTCCTGGTTCTATTTACCTGCAATGCTGGGAATACAATTTTGCGCATTATAAGGTTAGGAGAAGGTCCAGTCAGGCTTTAAAGTAGGCGTGAGGTTGCTGGGGGTGATAAAAGTACACCAACAAATGAATAACAGGCTTTTCTAATGTAAAATCCCCATAAGACAACGTACAGTGTTTGTTCGATACACATTTCCTTTAATAACTCGGTAAATATTTATGCTAGAATGACGAGAGAGGGCTTAAAACTTTCGTCTCTCCAATTCACATCTTTTTACATGCATTCATTTTACATACGGGGCTTTTCTGACCCTTTTTGGGCTCAAAAACTCAAAATTTGAAAGATTAATCCCCAAAGAAAGGGGTTTAGAGTTTTCCGATTGTTTTGCCCAACGAACTTGTCCAACTGATTACAGAAAGGAACGTCCCTACCAAATTTGAAGTAAATCGGACAAAAAATGTGACCGCTAGAGTGCAAACACATATATATATATATGTCTATATATATATATATATATATATATATATATATATATATATATATATATATATATATATATATATATATATATATATATATATATATATACAATTTTGAACGACCCCCCAAAACGTGTTCAGGGGGTCACGTTAGGAACTTCTATGGTGGTCCCGGGCTTAAGTTTCACCGTGCGGGTCATGCTAATAGTTCACTTTCCAAAGGAAATTCACTAATGATTACATTACTGATTCGATGTTTGTAATTTTAAATTTGCTAAGCATATTAAAATAATGAATGATGTTAGAGGCGTTGCATTGGTAGATGAGAGCCACAGAGAGCCGACTCAGCGTCTTGCAATCATCTAATTTCCCGACGGCCAATCAGAACGCAGATACATCAAAGTGTCTTGATCACATACAACGTGTGGAGTGGGGGCTCGCATGCATGTGTTATATCGAAAGACTTATTCGGGATAACACCTTTTATTCCCGGAGTTGTTCCCTATATTATATTCTATCATATTTTATTTTAAATACACGACATGTCATTCATGCAGACTGTTTACTTCTTCAAATTACTCTGTTAGTATAGCGGTTTACCCCTTATGAATGAAAAGAGGTGAAATCAAAAAGCTACTCTTCTCTTAACCACGATCTACCATCACAAGATACGTTTACAAATATTATACCCAATAAGTCCAATTAGGGCAACATTTTGGGGGGGGCATTTGTATTTAATCTTACAATTAAGATAATTTACGGTTAAGACATTTCACCTTCATATGCTACCTTTTTGGATTTTATTTAACACACATGCAAATAAAAATGAGTATGTTGAACGAATATTTGGACTGGAAAATAATAAAATGAACTTTACACTGTCTCCAGTTTGCTACACTTTTAATCACAGTTTGCTATTCATTAATTAAAATAAATATATTCCTTGGATATAGGCTACATTTGGTGACAATGTAGTAAGGAAAACGTAGCTCCATCAGCTTAGACCATACACTGCAAATCCCCAATAATTTTGAAATGGTCTTACGTTTTGGAGGTGACAACTCTGGGATCTGTGATACCATGACAAAAGAGTTCGTCTGTAGACAATTGACAATACTTTCGTTTAGTTAGTATGGACTAGTATGTCCATCAGGGATTTCATTTGTTGACGGACACAGAATTTCATCGACATCAGTAACGGCCTGGTCCAATACAAAAATATATTACAGACAATACAAAATATATTACTCATATACCTTGTACATGGATGGCCTAATTTACGCAAGATACCGAAATGTAAAAGAATGTAGGGTAAGAATTAAAATCAATTCCTACAACTAACTGCAACTTTCTAAAAAAGTACGGTTGTGTGGCGTAAATATATATAATTCATCATATGATGCACAATGTGACAATACTCTAATGTTCTAATTATGATTGTTTTGTAAAATAAAATATTGAAAGGCTGAGATATGGTCTAAAAGTATTTAAAAATCCTAGGTTTTAAAATCACTACAGTTATAAAAGGTTCTCATCGCAAGATAAATCTATAATAGCAATGCTTAAAATTGTTACTCTTACTTTTCCAAATAAAGAAAGAAACAATTCGTCAAGTTTTAAGGTTTACAACAACGAAACAAAGGGCCAAATCTTGTAACAACAACAGGATCATATTTCATTCTCAACTTACACTCAGGAAGTCGTAACAATCGTTCCTTGCTTCCAGTTCTGTTCGCTACTCTCTTATTTTAAACAACTTTAACACTAGTAATTTCAGGTTATTTAGGCAACTTTTATTTAGGCTAAAGAAGTGGTTTTAGTTCAACAAAATATACTAATTAAAATTACTGGACTTTCGTATAAAAACGTTTAACAGTTCTTCTCAGTCAAATATAATAGAATAAATAAAAACTTCCTTCAAAATTAAACTTACAAAATCGTTTGTTTTGCTTTCCTTTTTACAGTATTACAACTTCGAATTCCCTTGAACTAAAACCAGTAACTAATTTACTTCAATACTCATCACATTATTCATTTTTATTCTAGTTCTTCATTCAAGCTTTCCCCGAACCTATTTTAACGCTAAAAATACTGTTAAAGAAACAAACAATTGTTTACAGACTGATTCTCTACTTCTGAAAATTGTTTTCAGAAATACCTAGAAAACTGCAATGTATACTTGGCACTATAGAAGCCCCAAAAAGCCACAACCCCTACCGGAGGCTGTATTTAAAACCTTGTACTGACACAACAGACACGCCAGCCGAAATCTGACGGAAATCGTTGTACTTTCAGCTCAAGTACAAACCATCGTCTCTAACCCTATTCCAACCCCTGGGTCCTAAAAATTGTGATTTTGTTTCGTCCTTTCCGCTTGAACCTTTATTCTCAATTTGTACTTTACAATATCTTGTTTACATCAAAAAGTTATTATATCGGTTTTATATACTTTATTTTATCATCGAATAAAGGTTATAACAAAAATTGGAGACGTTGTTAAACCCCGCACTATGTTGTAAGACATGATTCTCTCGTCACAAGATACATTGTGTCAATAAAGTGTAAGACAGTGCCTGGTATTTATTAATTCCTGGAAACTGAGATTATTATGTCTAGTTTATAAAAGTCGGTCTAAGTAAAATAGTACACATTGCTGTATATAATGCATGGCATATGTAAAGTTTTACAAAGTCATCACTTATTTGTCAGGTCACTTATATCATTCGTACAACTTTTTATTTACTTTGTATTTATCAATACCCAAATCATGACAATTTTTATTTATTTATTTTCTAAGCTATGAAGTTACACTAGTAACCTACAATTATGAACGTATGTTTTTCACATTAATGTTGCCCTAATGTTGTTAATATGTGTTGTCCTTTCTCACAGCATGAAAATTTTATTAAACTTACTTTGGCTGTTAGTGTGCCCTATTCCCTTTAAATAACTGCTGACAATACTTTGGGCAATAGTTATTGGAGAGAGAAAATGTTCACAAAGTATCATTTCATACAAATATATATTTCTAAATCGTAATTACAAAATAGGACTGTCAGTAATAATTAAAGCACTCGCTGCAGCTAGAATGTATCCTTAGATACCATGACGATTGCTGCAGTTATTATAAATCAAAAGTTGTAACAAGCGATTCCAGAGAAGTTTAGAGATAATTGCCTTAAGTGCTCAAGTTTATCTTCAAAACTTTCTGAGATATTTTAAAAAACAAACTTCCAATCGTATTAAGTCATGCTAACGAATTGTACATGATATTGACGTAGATAAACCACAGTAAATTATTTACTAACGTATTTATACATTTACACCTTTTATTTTTTAAATGTGGTTGGTAAAAATATAAATCATTTTGGGGGTTGGTAAACATTTATTGCTCTTCTAAACATTGTAAATTTGATGATAAGCTAGTGTTATTCCAGATATAAACATGTGCTAATAAATTTTCCGGTTGGACTATATCATTTTTAAATTGTATTAATTTATAAATATCAGAATCTCCTGAAGAAGTTGATATTACAAGGAATAAGGTTAGCAAGACTGTTTTAGGGAGTCTAAATTTAATCTTCGTTAACACCTTCCTAATAGGATAAGCACCACACCTTAAGTATTCCCTTTAGCTTTCCCTCTGTTACTACTTATAGTTTAATGTATGTCAAGTTACCACTTTTTAATTCAGCCCGTTACTAGGTTGATTGCATCCCTATGCCATTAATCCCGTATTTCATTACTGTTTCTTAAAAGAGTCACCAAGAAAAAAAAGGTAGAAAAGGGGTATAAGAAGACATAACGGTATCAATATTGTGTCAAAATTAGTGTTCACATGGTTCTCAGGGTCGCTATATGATCAAACGGATAAATAACAGTTAGGAACGAATATATGCAGATAAAATTACGGTATATTTATATGTTTAAACCATGGAGATTGAATTAAATGCAGTAAAGTTAATAAAAACCATATATTATTAATTTGAGATAAGCAATCACAAATGGCCGTTTTTATTTGCCATCACCGAATGAAAAAAAAGTTTCACAACGTTTTGGGGTCTGAAATCTGTCCCCTTCTTCAAGTGAGAATAATATATAGAATAATATAAGAATGTTTTAAAAAAAGTAGTATCCAAATGGATCTTTTAAATCCGCAAAGTAATTCAAACTATAAAAATATAAGATTTATTATATAGCTGAATACTCAATAGTTAATATCAGTTTAGACATAAATAGGAACATACCGAGAAGCTAAAATATTATTGTCCTAAACAAATTTTGTTATAGTCCAGTCACTTCAACGGTTGATTAAATATTTGATTAACTTAACAACTATCTTTTTCTTATTTAGGTTACAAACTACTTAAAGAAGCAATAACTGACATAAACGTTTCAAAATGAATTTATGTATGTGCCATATTAAGTAATGTGTTAATCTTTCTAAGTATTGAGTAAAAAAATATAATAACATTGAAATATTTTTACTTTAACTAATAATTTTCCTATATTATAAATATTACTGTATAACTATTACAAATCATAAAGCTTACCAGATGCTTTCATTGATCATTAAGAAAGGCAAAACCTAGTTATAATTATATATGTTATTTGTAAATCAGAAAAAACAATGAACTTATTGAGTAAATCATAACAGTAAAAGAAAATTGTGTTTAAATGAGTTATGTTTTCGTACGTTAACTAATAAATCATCATTGTAAAGAACATCGGGAGAAACCGGATGTGGCTAACGGCTACTACAACTTCCGGTTTGAAGTTTGTTGTGAAACATGGCTTGTTGGAGTTGTTTTATCATTGTGTTTTTTATTTTCACTAGACAACAGTTATAAATACTACTGGCTTACACGACCAATGTTAATACCCTCAATTAGAAACTTGTTCTCTTAATTCAAATGGTGGCTGAACTCAGTATAAATATAATTAATTTATCACTTTATCATCACTGTATTAACTTTGCTGTACAAATCTATTTAGAAAATGGTTTTGCAGTTAAAATGTAACAAAATAAAACAAATATATAAAATAACCAATGTTAAACAGAATTAAAACTTGAATAAAAAGTTTCTTCAAAACTGTTTATTTATCACTATAATTACTTTTATATTGGTTTGTGAAGTACATTAGTAGATTATAAATAAAATGTATTCAAAATATACGTTTATTAATTAAGCTATCTATTAGTAAACTAGGCCAAACACCTCTTTAGGTTAATGCTCGATGAGGAAATAGTTAACATAATACTTTTAATAAGTCACCGTAACAAGCTATATAAAATAAAAATATGTTACATCATGTTACTAAATGGGATAGAAGATGTAAAATTTCATTCGGTAATATAAATTGCCTCTATTATCATGCACAATATGAAGCACAACAAAACGTATGTTGTCTAAACGTTTGTTAAACAATAACAATATTTCTCCGGTAACTTTAAGGGAAACCGCCAAAGCAGTACTGGGTTGAATATATGTCCTACAAGCCGTTCTTCAAACGAATCGCCCTGCCGTAACAATGAACATAACTTTTCCAAAACACAATGTTACCCTCGTAAAAGAGAGTCAGGTTCAATTGGGTGAATATTTCACAGTTATTTTCCATCCTTAAAACTGGTTCTGCTTGTTTTACAGGCTCATAAAAGTATAAATTCCTTCAAAACCACCTTTATACTTTTAGAAAACCTAACTCTAAAGTGAAAAATAAAACATTTCATATAATGTAACAGTCTTTTTAATATTTTTAATAATAATATAAAACGATTTTAGTTTTACTGTTTTTCATTTTCATTTTTACAATTCATAAAATCTCAAAGTTTTCACTATTACAGTACTATTACAGTTACTTTCAGATAATCTTCTTTACATCTGCCTTATTTTATGTTTTAATTTTAGAGTGTAAACAATATGTTATACTATGTATCATCAGAGATACCATTTCTCCAAACGTACACCGGAGTGACTGATTGAAATAAATAGCTTCGTACCATATTTTGAATATATTTAAAATCTTCAATGTAAATTACACATGACTTTAAATACATTTTTACTTTCTCCCCTTATACATAGTATATGGAGAAAGTATTGTTTTCGTAAAAATTTTCGAATTTGAGTTGTTAGTGGAAATATTCGTTTTGGTGCTCCCTGAACCCCAAAAAATGTGTTTTTACGTGATGTCTGTCTGTGTGTGTGTGTGTGTGTGTGTGTGTGTGTGTGTCTGTATGTGTACAGAGCTACAGCCTTAACCAGTGGGCCGATTTTCATGAAATTTGGCATGTAGGTACTAATCTACGATATCTTCAGGTTTTTTTTCATTTTTTTGAATTTTTGATTTTTAAGGGTAATTATCCCCCCAAAACCACCAAAAAACATGAAAAATCAAAATTTCTCAAAAATGGCTGTAACGATTTTGATTAAACTTTAGTCGTTTGTAGAACTTTAGTTTTCAAACAAAATGACACCACCCGCATTCCTGTAAAAATTCGGGTTCAGAAATTACAGGACTTAAAACACCCAAAAATAATTTTTTGGGATTTTTCATAAAAATACATAAATGTAAAAAAATATTACTATTCACCATTAAAAATAGCTCAAAAAACTAAATAATTTAGTACTTTGAATTACTATTCTACGATAGCTGGTTTCAGAGAAAATTGAAATTTTCATTTTGCAGTAAACGCAGTACGTTGTCCAATGTTATTCTTATGGGGAATAAAAAAAATACTATTTCTCTCTTATTTACTCGTCTATTTCATTCAAACTTGATATGCTTGTCAATTTTGCATTGACCAACAGAGGAAATTCGAAATATGTTGCCCTTAATAACCCTGGGGGGGAATAGGGGGCATTTCACCTCTTAAAACCACGAGTGTACCAATGGATTCTGTAGTGCCTCCAAAGCAGGGATTTGGGTGGATGTTTTTTCAAACAACTTGTTTACAAGATTTTCTGTACATTCGACCGTGCTTTGTATTCTATATTTAGTAAATAAAAAGTAATTTATTCATTAAAGTTGGGCTAAAAGGGAGAAATTATGTGTCAGTTTCCTGATACCGTTTATTAACTATTGTACGACGTTAGGAGTACGGTAGTATAGGAGTATAGGAGTGTCAGTAATAGT
The DNA here is from genome assembly GCA_963675035.1 of Allygus modestus. Classification (NCBI taxonomy): domain Eukaryota; kingdom Metazoa; phylum Arthropoda; class Insecta; order Hemiptera; family Cicadellidae; genus Allygus; species Allygus modestus. The sequence continues at coordinate 483,304,925 of OY776111.1, read as the reverse complement.
AAAGCACTCGCTGCAGCTAGAATGTATTCTTAAATAACTATGGCTTTTGCTGCAGCAATCATAAATTTAAAGTTTTAACAAGCGATTCCAGAGAAGTTTACAGATAATTGCCTTAAGTGCTCAAGTTTATCTTCAAAACTTTCTGAGATCTTTTAAAAAACAAACTTCCAATCGTATTAAGTCATGCTAACGAATTGTACATGATATTGACGTAGATAAACCACAGTAAATTATTTCCTCATGTATTTATACATTTACACCTTTTATTTTTTAAATGTGGTTGGTAAAAATATAATGCATTATGGAGGTTCGTAAAACAGTTATTTCTATTCTAAACATTGTAAATTTGATGATAAGCTAGTGTTATTACAGAGATAAACATGTGCTAATACATTTTCCGGTTGGACTATATCATTTTTAAATTGCCTTAATTTATAAATATCAGAAGCTCCTGAAGAAGGTGATATTACAGGGAATAAGCTTAGCAAGACTGTTTTAGGGAGTCTAAATTTAATCTTCGTTAACACCTTCCTAACAGGATAAGCACCACACCTTAAGTATTCCCTTTATCTTTCACTCTGTAACTACTTATACTTTAAGGTATGTCGAGTTACCACTTGTTAATTCAGCCCGTTACTAGGTTGATTGCATCCCTACATCATTAATCCTGTAATTCATTACTGTTTCTTAAAAGAGCCACCAAGCAAAAAGGTAGAAAAGGGGTATAAGAAGACATAACGGTATCAATATTGTGTCAAAATTAGTGTTCACATGGTTCTCAGGGTCGCTATATGATCAAACGGATAAATAACAGTTAGGAAAGAATATTTTTAGATAAAATTACGGTATATTTGTATCTTTAAACCATGGAGATTGAATTAAATGCAGTCAAGTTTAATATAAAATATATATTATTAATTTGAGATAAGCAATCACCAATGGCCGTTTTTATTTGCCATCGCCGAATGAAAAAAACAAGTTTCATGACGATTTGGGGTCTAAAATCTGACCCCGACTTCAAGTTAGAATAATATATAGAACATAACAAAATCAGTGGCACAACATAGGCAAGGTATATGCTGTTTTATAAAAGTTATGTGTTTAGGAGTGGTGCAAGGCTTCAAAGTTTTGTTTGGATTTATGTTTAGTGTGACTCTTTTATAGTTCACTGTTTTGGCATTTTTTTTATTCAAAGTTTGCATGATTCGTGCCATTATGTTGGTTATAGTATATGTATTCTTTTCACCTGCAGACGGGATTAGATTCCACAATCGGAAACGTTGTGAAATTTGTTTTTCTAACTTCGTGATGATAAAAATGTCCGAAATTATTTCTTCAATAACCTAAACTCTCAATCACCAGCAAACAGTTTTAGGAAAATATGAAACTAAATTTACATTTGAAACAATTAAAAACATGTAACTTGTTGAACCCCACAATTCATTAAATCCTCGTTTTACCTAGGCTCTCATTTATATTAATTAGTTTTTCTTTTCAAATAAACCCAAATATAAATACTACTACAGTTACTTAAGTTTCAATAAAATTACAGAACAGTGTAACCGCGCTTATAAGGGAAGTAGATAATGCGCTATGATAGACCGTATTTAAGAATGTTAAAAAAAAGTAGTATCCAAATGGATCTTTTAAATCCGCAAAGTAATTCAAACTATAAAAATATAAGATTTATTATATAGCTGAATACTCAATAGTTAATATCAGTTTAGACATAAATAGGAACATACCGAGAAGCTAAAATATTCTTGTCCTAAACAAATTTTGTTATAGTCCAGTCACTTCAACGGTTGATTAAATATTTGATTAACTTAACAACTATCTTTTTCTTATTTAGGTTACAAACTACTTAAAGAAGCAATAACTGACATAAACGTTTCAAAATGAATTTATGTATGTGCCATATTAAGTAATGTGTTAATCTTTCTAAGTATTGAGTAAAAAAATATAATAACATTGAAATATTTTTACTTTAACTAATAATTTTCCTATATTATAAATATTACTGTATAACTATTACAAATCATAAAGCTTACCAGATGCTTTCATTGATCATTAAGAAAGGCAAAACCTAGTTATAATTATATATGTTATTTGTAAATCAGAAAAAACAATGAACTTATTGAGTAAATCATAACAGTAAAAGAAAATTGTGTTTAAATGAGTTATGTTTTCGTACGTTAACTAATAAATCATCATTGTAAAGAACATCGGGAGAAACCGGATGTGGCTAACGGCTACTACAACTTCCGGTTTGAAGTTTGTTGTGAAACATGGCTTGTTGGAGTTGTTTTATCATTGTTTTTATCATTTTCACTAGTCAACGGTTATAAATACTACTGGCTTACACAACCAATGTTAATACCCTCAATTAGAAACTTGTTCTCTTAATTCAAAAGGTGGCTGAACTCAGTATAAATATAATTAATTTATCACTTTATCTTCACTGTATTAACTTTTCTTTACAAATCTATTTAGAAAATGGTTTTGCCGTTTGAATGTAACAAAATAAAACAAATATATAAAATAACCAAAGATAAACATAATTAAAACTTAAATAAAAAGTTTATTCAAATTTGTTTGTTTATCACTATTATTACTTTTATATTGGTTTGTGAAGTACATTAGTAGATTATAAATAAAAAGTATTCAAAATATATGTTTACTAATTAATCAATCTATTAGTAAACTAGGCCAAACACCTCTTTAGGTTAATGCTCGATGAGGAAATAGTTGACATAATACTTTTAATAAGTCACCGTAACAAGTTATATAAAATAAAAATATTGTTACAACATGTTACTAAATGGAATAGAAGATGTAAAATTTCATTCGGTAATATAAATTGCCTCTATTATCATGCACAATATGAAGCACAACAAAATGTATGTGGTCTAAACGTTTGTTAAACAATAACAATATTTCTCCGGTAACTTTAAGGGAAACCGCCAAAGCAGTACTGGGTTGAATATATGTCCTACAAGCCGTTCTTCAAACGAATCGCCCTGCCGTAACAATGAACATAACTTTTCCAAAACACAATGTTACCCTCGTAAAAGAGAGTCAGGTTCAATTGGGTGAATATTTCACAGTTATTTTCCATCCTTGAATCTGGTTCTGCTTGTTTTACAGGCTCATAAAAGTATAAATTCCTTCAAAACCACCTTTATACTTTTAGAAAACCTAACTCTAAAGTGAAAAATAAAACATTTCATATAATGTAACAGTCTGTTTAATATTTTTAATAAAAATATAAAACTATTTTAGTTTTACTGTTTTTCATTTTCATTTTTACAATTCATAAAATCTCAAAGTTTTCACTATTACAGTACTATTACAGTTACTTTCAGATAATCTTCTTTACATCTGCCTTATTTTATGTTTTAATTTTAGAGTGTAAACAATAAGTTATACTATGTATCATCAGAGATACCATTTCTCCAAACATACACCGGAGTGACTGATTGAAATAAATAGCTTCGTACCATATTTTAAATATATTTAAAATCTTCAATGTAAATTACACATGACTTTAAATACATTTTTACTTTCTCCCCTTATACATAGTATATGGAGAAAGTATTGTTTTCGTAAAAATTTTCGAATTTGAGTTGTTAGTGGAAATATTCGTTTTGGTGCTCCCTGAACCCAAACCATTTCTCCCAACATACACCGGAGTGACTGATTGAAATAAATAGCTTCGTACCATATTTTAAATATATTTAAAATCTTCAATGTAAATTACACATGACTTTAAATACATTTTTACTTTCTCCCCTTATACATAGTATATGGCGAAAGTATTGTTTTCGTAAAAATTTTCGAATTTGAGTTGTTAGTGGAAATATTCGTTTTGGTGCTCCCTGAACCCCCAAAAAGTGTTTTTTACGTGATGTCTGTCTGTGTGTGTGTGTGTGTGTGTGTGTGTGTGTGTGTGTGTGTGTGTGTGTGTGTGTGTGTGTGTGTGTGTGTGTGTGTGTCCGTGTGTGTGTGTGTGCGTGTGTGTGTGTGTGTGTGTGTGTGTGTGTGTGTGTGTGTGTGTGTGTGTGTGTGTGGATGTGTACAGAGCTACAGCCTTAACCAATGGGCCGATTTTCATATATGTTGCCCTTAATAACCCTGGGGGGGGAATAGGGGGCATTTCCCCTCTTAAAACCACGAGTGTACCAATGGATTCTGTAGTGCCTCCAAAGCAGGGATTTGGGTGGATGTTTTTTCAAACAACTTTTTTACAAGATTTTCTGTACATTCGACCGTGCTTTGTATTCTATATTTAGTAAATAAAAAGTAATTTATTCATTAAAGTTGGGCTAAAAGGGAGAAATTATGTGTCAGTTTCCTGATACCGTTTATTAACTGTTGTACGACGTTAGGAGTACGGTAGTATAGGAGTAGAGGAGTGTCAGTAATAGTAAAGCACTGGCTGCAGCTAGAATGTATTCTTAAATAACTATGGCTTTTGCTGCAGCAATCATAAATTTAAAGTTTTAACAAGAGATTCCAGAGAAGTTTACAGATAATTGTCTTAAGTGCTCAAGTTTATCTTCAAAACTTTCTGAGATCTTTTAAAAAACAAACTTCCAATCGTATTAAGTCATGCTAACGAATTGTACATGATATTGACGTAGATAAACCACAGTAAATTATTTCCTCATGTATTTATACATTTACACCTTTTATTTTTTAAATGTGGTTGGTAAAAATATAATGCATTATGGAGGTTGGTAAAACATTTATTTCTATTCTAAACATTGTAAATTTGATGATAAGCTAGTGTTATTACAGAGATAAACATGTGCTAATACATTTTCCGGTTGGACTATATCATTTTTAAATTGCCTTAATTTATAAATATCAGAAGCTCCTGAAGAAGGTGATATTACAAGGAATAAGCTTAGCAAGACTGTTTTAGGGAGTCTAAATTTAATCTTCGTTAACACCTTCCTAACAGGATAAGCACCACACCTTAAGTATTCCCTTTAGCTTTCCCTCTGTTACTACTTATAGTTTAATGTATGTCAAGTTACCACTTTTTATTTCAGCCCGTTACTAGGTTGATTGCATCCCTATGCCATTAATCCCGTAATTCATTACTGTTTCTTAAAAGAGCCACCAAGCAAAAAGGTAGAAAAGGGGTATAAGAAGACATAACGGTATCAATATTGTGTCAAAATTAGTGTTCACATGGTTCTCAGGGTCGCTATATGATCAAACGGATAAATAACAGTTAGGAAAGAATATTTTCAGATAACATTACGGTATATTTGTATGTTTAAACCATGGAGATTGAATTAAATGCAGTCAAGTTTAATATAAACTATATATTATTAATTTGAGATAAGCAATCACCAATGGCCGCTTTTATTTTCCATCACCGAATGAAAAAAAACAAGTTTCACGACGTTTTGGGGTCTGAAATCTGTCCCCTTCTTCAAGTGAGAATAATATATAGAACATAACAAAACCAGTGGCACAACATGGGCAATGTATATGCTGATTTTATAAAAGTTATGTGTTTAGGAGTGGCGCAAGGCTTCTAAGTTTTGTTTGGATTTATGTTTAGTGTGACTGTTTTATAGTTCTCTGTTTTGGCATTTTTTATTCAAAAGTTTGCATGATTCGTGCCATTATGTTGGTTATAGTATATGTATTCTTTTCACCTGCAGACGGGATTAGATTCCACAATCGGAAACATTGTGAAATTTTTTTTCTAACTTCGTGACGATAAATGTCCGAAATTATTTCTTCAATAACCTAAACTCTCAATCGCCAGCAAACAGTTTTAGGAAAATATGAAACAAAATTTACATTTGAAACAATTAAAAACATGTATCTTGTTGAACACCACAATTCATTAAATCCTCGTTTTACCTTGGCTCTCATTTATATTAAGTAGTTTGCTTTTCAAATAAACCCAAATATAAATACTACTACAGTTACTTAAGTTTCAATAAAATTACAGAACAGTGTAACCGCGCTTATAAGGGAAGTAAATAATGAACTATGATAGACCGTATTTAAGAATGTTTTCAAAAAAGTATTATCCAAATGGATCTTTTAAATACGAAAAGAACTTTAAATTATAAAAATATCAGATTTATTATATAGCTGAATACTCAATAGTTTAGACATAGACAATATCAGTTTAGACATAAATAGGAACATACCGAGAAGCTAAAATATTCTTGTCCTAAACAAATTTTGTTATAGTCCAGTCACTTCAACGGTTGTTTAAATATTTGATTAACTTAACAACTATCTTATTCTTATTTAGGTTACAAACTACTTGAAGAAGCAATAACTGACATAAACGTTTCAAAATTAATTTATGTAAGTGCCATATTAAGTAATATATTAATTTTTCTAAGTATTGAGTAAAAAAATGTAATAACATTGATATATTTTTACTTTAACTAATTTTCCTATTTTATAAATATTACTGTAAAACTATTACAAATCATAAAGCTTACCAGATGCTTTCATTCATCATTAAGAAAGGCAAAATCTAGTTATAATTATATATGTTATTTGTAAATCAGAAAAAAACAAGTGACCTTATTGAGTAAATCATAACAGTAAAAAAACTGTGTTTAAATGAGTTATGTTTTCGTACGTTAACTAATAAATCGTCATTGTAAAGAACATCGGGAGAAACCGGATGTGGCTAACGGCTACTACAACTTCCGGTTTGAAGTTTGTTATGAAACATTGCTTGTCGGAGTTGTTTTATCATTGTGTTTATCATATTCACTAGTCAACGTTATAAATACTACTGGCTTACACAACCAATGTTAATACCCTCAATTAGAAACTTGTTCTCGTAATTCAAAAGGTGGCTGAACTCAGTATAAATATAATTAATTTATCACTTTATCTTCACTGTATTAACTTTTCTTTACAAATCTATTTAGAAAATGGTTTTCCCGTTTGAATGTAACAAAATAAAACAAATAAATAAAATAACCAAAGGTAAACAGAATTAAAACTTAAATACAATTTTCTTCAAAACTGTTTATTTATCACTATTATTACTTTTATATTGGTTTGTGAAGTACATTAGTAGATTATAAATAAAACGTATTCAAAATATATGTTTACTAATTAATCAATCTATTAGTAAACTATGCCAATCACCTCTTTAGGTTAATGCTCGATGAGGAAATAGTTAACATAATACTTTTAATAAGTCACCGTAACAAGCTATATTAAAAAAATATGTTGCATCATGTTACTAAATTGAATAGAAGATGTAAAATTTCAGTCGGTAATATAAATTACCTCTATTATCATACATAATATGAAGCACAACCAAAACGTATGTTGTCTAAACGTTTGTTAAACAATAACAATATTTCTCCGGTAACTTTAAGGGAAACCGCCAAAGCAGTACTGGGTTGAATATATGTCCTACAAGCCGTTCTTCAAACGAATCGCCCTGCCGTAACAATGAACATAACTTTTCCAAAACACAATGTTACCCTCGTAAAAGAGAGTCAGGTTCAATTGGGTGAATATTTCACAGTTATTTTCCATCCTTGAATCTGGTTCTGCTTGTTTTACAGGCTCATAAAAGTATAAATTCCTTCAAAACCACCTTTATACTTTTAGAAAACCTACCTCTAAAGTGAAAAATAAAACATTTCATATAATGTAACAGTCTTTTTTATATTTTTAATAAAAATATAAAACGATTTTAGTTTTACTGTTTTTCATTTTCATTTTTACAATTCATAAAATCTCAAAGTTTTCACTATTACAGTTACTTTCAGATAATCTTCTTTACATCTGCCTTATTTTATGTTTTAATTTTAGAATGTAAACAATATGTTATACTATGTATCATCAGAGATACCATTTCTCCAAACTTACACCGGAGTGACTGATTGAAATAAATAGCTTCGTACCATATTTTGAATATATTTAAAATCTTCAATGTAAATTACACATGACTTTAAATACATTTTTACTTTCTCCCCTTATACATAGTATATGGAGAAAGTATTGTTTTCGTAAAAATTTTCGAATTTGAGTTGTTAGTGGAAATATTCGTTTTGGTGCTCCCTGAACCCAAAAAAAGTGGTTTTTACGTGATGTCTGTCTGTGTGTGTGTGTGTGTGTGTGTGTGTGTGTGTGTGTGTGTGTGTGTGTGTGTGTGTGTGTGTGTGTGTGTGTGTGTGTGTGTGTGGATGTGTACAGAGCTACAGCCTTAACCAATGGGCCGATTTTCATGAAATTTGGCATGTAGGTACTAATCTACGATATCTCCAGGTGTTTTTTTTTCATTTTTTAGAATTTTTGATTTTTTAGGGTAATTATCCCCCAAAAACCGCCAAAAAACATGAAAAATCAAAATTTCTCAAAAATGGCTGTAACGATTTTGATTAAACTTTATTCGTTTGTAGAATTTTAGTTTTCAAACAAAATGACACCACCCGCATTCCTTTAAAAATTCGGGTTCAGAAATTACAGGACTTAAAACACCCAAAATTCAGTTTTTTGGATTTTTCATAAAAATACATAAATGTAAAACAATATTACTATTAACCATTAAAAATAGCTCAAAAAACTAAATAATTTAGTACTTTGAATTACTATTCTACGATAGTTGGTTTCAGAGAAAATTGAAATTTTCATTTTGCAGTAAACGCAGTACGTTGTCCAATGTTATTCTTATGGGGAATAAAAAAATACTATTTCTCTCTTATTTACTGGTCTATTTCATTCAAACTTGATATGCTTGTCAATTTTGCATTGACCAACAGAGGAAATTCGAAATATGTTGCCCTTAATAACCCTGGGGGGGAATAGGGGGCATTTCCCCTCTTAAAACCACGAGTGTACCAATGGATTCTGTAGTGCCTCCAAAGCAGGGATTTGGGTGGATGTTTTTTCAAACAACTTGTTTACAAGATTTTCTGTACATTCGACCGTGCTTTGTATTCTATATTTAGTAAATAAAAAGTAATTTATTCATTAAAGTTGGGCTAAAAGGGAGAAATTATGTGTCAGTTTCCTGATACCGTTTATTAACTGTTGTACGACGTTAGGAGTACGGTAGTATAGGAGTAGAGGAGTGTCAGTAATAGTAAAGCACTCGCTGCAGCTAGAATGTATTCTTAAATAACTATGGCTTTTGCTGCAGAAATCATAAATTTAAAGTTTTAACAAGCGATTCCAGAGAAGTTTACAGATAATTGTCTTAAGTGCTCAAGTTTATCTTCAAAACTTTCTGAGATCTTTTAAAAAACAAACTTCCAATCGTATTAAGTCATGCTAACGAATTGTACATTATATTGACGTAGATAAACCACAGTAAATTATTTCCTCATGTACATTTACATAATACATTTACACCTTTTATTTTTTAAATGTGGTTGGTAAAAATATAATGCATTATGGAGGTTGGTAAAACATTTATTTCTATTCTAAACATTGTAAATTTGATGATAAGCTAGTGTTATTACAGAGATAAACATGTGCTAATACATTTTCCGGTTGGACTATATCATTTTTAAATTGCCTTAATTTATAAATATCAGAAGCTCCTGAAGAAGGTGATATTACAAGGAATAAGCTTAGCAAGACTGTTTTAGGGAGTCTAAATTTAATCTTCGTTAACACCTTCCTAATAGGATAAGCACCACACCTTAAGTATTCCCTTTAGCTTTCACTCTGTAACTACTTATACTTTAAGGTATGTCGAGTTACCACTTTTTAATTCAGCCCGTTACTAGGTTGATTGCATCCCTACATCATTAATCCTGTAATTCATTACTGTTTCTTAAAAGAGTCACCAAGCAAAAAGGTAGAAAAGGGGTATAAGAAGACATAACGGTATCAATATTGTGTCAAAACTAGTGTTCACATGGTTCTCAGGGCCGCTATATGATCAAACGGATACATAACAGTGAGGAAAGAATATTTGCAGATAAAATTACGGTATATTTGTATGTTGAAACCATGGAGATTGAATTAAATGCAGTTAAGTTTAATATAAAATATATATTATTAATTTGAGATAAGCAATCACCAATGGCTGTTTTTATTTGCCATCACCGAATGAAAAAAACAAGTTTCATGATGATTTGGGGTCTGAAATCTGACCCCGACTTCAAGTTAGAATAATATATAGAACATAACAAAATCAGTGGCACAACATAGGCAAGGTATATGCTGATTTTATAAAAGTTATGTGTTTAGGAGTGGCGTAAGGCTTCTAAGTTTTGTTTGGATTTATGTTTAGTGTGACTGTTTTATAGTTCTCTGTTTTGGCATTTTTTATTCAAAAGTTTGCATGATTCGTGCCATTATGTTGGTTATAGTATATGTATTCTTTTCACCTGCAGACGGGATTAGATTCCACAATCGGAAACGGTGTGAAATTTGTTTTTCTAACTTCGTATTGATAAATTTCCGAAATTATTTCTTCAATAACCTAAACTCTCAATCACCAGCAAACAGTTTTAGGAAAATATGAAACAAAATTTACATTTGAAACAATTAAAAACATGTATCTTGTTGAACACCACAATTCATTAAATCCTCGTTTTACCTTGGCTCTCATTTATATTAAGTAGTTTGCTTTTCAAATAAACCCAAATATAAATACTACTACAGTTACTTAAGTTTCAATAAAATTACAGAACAGTGTAACCGCGCTTATAAGGGAAGTAAATAATGCGCTATGATAGACCGTATTTAAGAATGACCTCAACAAAATTAAAATCCATATGGATCTTTTAAATACGAAAAGTAATTCAAATTATAAAAATATAAGCCTTATTGTATAGCTGAATACTCAATAGTTAATATCAGTTTAGACATAAATAGGAACATACCGAGAAGCTAAAATATTCTTGTCCTAAACAAATTTTGTTATAGTCCAGTCAGTTCAACGGCTGTTTAAATATTTGATTAACTTAACAACTATCTTTTTCTTATTTAGGTTACAAACTACTTAAAGAAGCAATAACTAACATAAACGTTTCAAAATGAATTTATGTATGTGCCATATTAAGTAATGTGTTAATCTTTCTAAGTATTGAGTAAAAAAATATAATAACATTGAAATATTTTTACTTTAACTAATAATTTTCCTATATTATAAATATTACTGTATAACTATTACAAATCATAAAGCTTACCAGATGCTTTCATTGATCATTAAGAAAGGCAAAACCTAGTTATAATTATATATGTTATTTGTAAATCAGAAAAAACAATGAACTTATTGAGTAAATCATAACAGTAAAAAAACTGTGTTTAAATGAGTTATGTTTTCGTACGTTAACTAATAAATCGTCATTGTAAAGAACATCGGGAGAAACCGGATGTGGCTAACGGCTACTACAACTTCCGGTTTGAAGTTTGTTATGAAACATTGCTTGTCGGAGTTGTTTTATCATTGTGTTTATCATATTCACTAGTCAACGTTATAAATACTACTGGCTTACACAACCAATGTTAATACCCTCAATTAGAAACTTGTTCTCGTAATTCAAAAGGTGGCTGAACTCAGTATAAATATAATTAATTTATCACTTTATCTTCACTGTATTAACTTTTCTTTACAAATCTATTTAGAAAATGGTTTTCCCGTTTGAATGTAACAAAATAAAACAAATAAATAAAATAACCAAAGGTAAACAGAATTAAAACTTAAATACAATTTTCTTCAAAACTGTTTATTTATCACTATTATTACTTTTATATTGGTTTGTGAAGTACATTAGTAGATTATAAATAAAACGTATTCAAAATATATGTTTACTAATTAATCAATCTATTAGTAAACTATGCCAATCACCTCTTTAGGTTAATGCTCGATGAGGAAATAGTTAACATAATACTTTTAATAAGTCACCGTAACAAGCTATATTAAAAAAATATGTTGCATCATGTTACTAAATTGAATAGAAGATGTAAAATTTCAGTCGGTAATATAAATTACCTCTATTATCACAAACAATATGAAGCACAACAAAAATGTATGTGGACTAAAAGTTTGTTAAACAATAACAATATTTCTCTGGTAACTTTACGGGAAACCGCCAAAGCAGTTCTGGGTAAAAATATGTCCTACAAGCCGTTCTTCAAACGAATCGCCCTGCCGTAACAATGAACATAACTTTTCCAAAACACAATGTTACCCTCGTAAAAGAGAGTCAGGTTCAAATGGGTGAATATTTCACAGTTATTTTACATCCTTGAGTCTAGTGCTGCATGTTTTACAGGCTTCTAAAAGTTGACGTTCAATTCAAAAACACTGTTATACTTTTATTACACCTAGCTGTAGAGTGAAAAATGAAACGATATTATGGAAAACCCACGTAAATGTAATACTCTTTTTTTATCAACGGTTATGATCTTTCTAACTGACATATACAACGATACCCTGTTCTCCAGACGCACACTGGTGTGACTGTTTGATATAAATAGTCTCATACCTTATTTTGTATATTTTTAATATCTTTAATGAAAATTACGTTTGATTTTAAACACATCTTTAACTGTTGTACGACGTCTTTTATTACACCAACAATGTTTATCTATATTTAACACGCTAAATTTGAGTTTGAATAAATTTGATCAAAGGGAAATCCAACATATAACATTATAAGATGCTAACGTGACAAAACCCTATTGCGTACTAAAATGTTCTTTAGGACTCTGATATGTGTATAAAATCATAAAATCTCCAAAAATGCTTCAGTATGTTTGCCTATTTGCCTTTTAATGATTTTAATGATGATCTCATTGAAAAGAAGGTTTTATTTGGTCAGTTGCTTATTGACATATTTGTTAACTATCCGAAAATATCACATCTGCAGAACGCAAGAAAAACAAATGTACAATACATCAATAGCCTTGTCACCTGAAATAATATGGCATTGTTCCAAAATATTTACTTACGTAAACAGTCTTTAGATGTCGACTGTAGCTTTTGATTTCACATTGTACACGTTTCGGACGAATTACCGTCCATCTTCAGCGCGGTCAAAGAACTTAAAAAAGCCAATTTTTCCATGGTTGTTGATTTACACCCACACACACGACAAAGTACAATATTACATATAAGTCACATTTTTATTTACAACACTAATTGCAACACGCACACACGACGGATAAATTATGGTCAAATTTATGTATTATGTATTCGCAAAAAAATGATAATTAATTGATAATTAATTAAAATTGATAATTAATGAGGGACTCATCGTGTGTGGGGGTCGCAATTAGTGTTGTAAATAGATGTGACTTGTACGTAATAATGTACTTTGTAACATATGTGTGTGGAAATTGAAAACCATGGAAAAATTGGCTTTTGAAGTTCTTCGACCGCTGCTGAAGATGGACGGTAATTCGTCCGAAACATGTTCAGCGTGAAAACAAAAGTTAAATAGTTGACATCCAAGGGCTGTTTCCGAAAGTAAATATTTCGGAAAATACCAGACAAATGTTTTTGGGTTCTTTGAATAACCCCGGTGTGACTTAGGTCGTTGTGACTTAGGTCGTTAGGCACCATTAAAATGAAATAAGTAGACGCATAAATAATAACTATGAATCTTCGGGAAATACCTGTATTTTATTGTAAACCGGGTTTTTGTACATCAGACTAAATATTTTGCTCACTGAATATTGATTGCCTTTCAGTTATAAAAAACAGAGTATATGAAGAAAGTTATTCCAATACTATAACAGCTTGCATATTTTTAAACAAAATAATTTATTTCGGAATTTCATCATAAGGTTTTAAACTAATCGTTAAAAACTCTTTTTTGTTATCTTTGATGATATCGTTTTTAACAAAGTTTAAGCCAGTCGTTGAGCTTAATCTTCAGAGTAGTTAAGAGGAACTTATTTAACAACACAAACCCAATTTCCCTGTTTTACTTTGTATACGTTCTGTTTGCTCTATTTTTTAAGTAATATGAACAGTTCAAATAATATAATTCAAACCTGTTAAATCGTTCTAGTTTGCATTCTTTAGTTTTTAAATGTTAATTACAGTGAAGATTTCACCCAATTCAGTTGTATATCCCAATTTGTAATTATAATAATAAGTATAAAACTGCCATTTTGTTTAGAACTCAATTATATAATAAATTAATTGGTCCATTGTAAAAAAACAAACGTAACAGTACAGTAATAACCAATAATAATATAAAATATAGTTAGTAACTAATACATCCTTTTTATCCAATTAGTGATATTTTTCATTCAACATAGATTAACGTATTTATACGTCTATTTTTACTATTTTAATTTTAAGTTCTAGGCCGGTTTGAATAATAACTTTATCAAACTGAACAGATCAATTATTTCTGCATTTTCAATGATTCTGTTTTATTTCATTTACATTTAAGAAACTTTGACAAGTTGTCAAACCCTGTATATGACTTATAGTACTGTTTTATGTTCTGAAAGGCAATAAGTAAATTTTATGCGATTATAAGCAAGTTATTTCTTATTTTCTTCGCCAATATACCAAGTAGCATACATCTATGCGCTATATAATATTATATTTTTTGCATACTGTGATTTGTTGAGCCCACCCTTCGCATGTGTAATTTTTCATACAGTATAAGGGCTACTTTTCACATTTAAAAACCCTATTTTTCCCATTTTATTTCTAACCTAAAAGCCAAATTTAATTTTAATGCGTATCGTATAGCAAACTTAAACATTGTTATGCCTATTAAGGTTGAGGACGAGTAGTCTAAATTAGGTTTGTTTAAGAAGCCCAGACGTAGTCTAGGATTCGCAATATAAGGCTTATCGGATAGACCGGAGGAGCCAAACACTATCCGAGGGATTCTGTGGTAATTGATTGATTACAGTCTGCTACGTCTTAGCTTAGATTAGTTTACTTTAGATCCATTAGCTTTACTAGAGGCAAATACTTGTTTAGAATAGTTTTTAGTTAATCAATTAAAACAAAGTATTTGTTATATACTTATAGTACAATTATTTTAAATATATTACTGTTGTTGATTCTCAGAATCACTGGATACTCAAACTACTAATACAAATTATATATTTTGTTCCGTCAACGTGATCCAGAAAATGGTAATTCTGACTCCATACCCATTGATCTCAAAGATACTAAAACGTCATCTTCAGGCCACAAGAATGTAATTACTCATCTGAGGACGTTTTGATTTGAAACTTTTATACGTAACAAAAAAATACATAAAATCACGTTCGAAAACACCACGAACCCCACGCACGTACCCGCACGCACGCACGTTTGTGTTGTCACGTTCGTAGTGTATTTGACAAAAACACTAATTAAAAAAAGCGACGTGGCACGGGCGAGATTTGAGTCTTGGATTAAACGATTGAACATTTAAATTTAATAATAACATTTATTTTAACCTCATTATTCACTATCACCCAAGTAAAAAGATTATAAATCATTGAAATTTATAATCAATACATTTTAAAAGTTTATGGTTTTGTTTGATTACTATTCACACATTTTCTACCAAGTGAAAATGTGTAGTTCTTAAATAATTCAAAGTCGTTGTCCAGGCATAGGTAAAACCATAAACTGCTGGTTAGAATATCTAATAATGTGTCACTTCTAAAATTTATCTTCACTTATTTTAAACTAACTATCTCATACTTATACACTTTATCTTACAGAATAATATTTTTATAATTTCATTCAATTTAAATAATTTTATGGTATTGAAGGCTTCATGAGATAACATATTTTATTAATAAATGTTGTATTTACCTCCTAAAGTTCTTGTTTCAGTTGATGCAACGCGTTAACAAAGTGACTACATCTGACAGGGCATCTACTCAATAGCGTTCGTCACAATGACGTCACATGGTCAAAATGAACAAAAAAAAATATGTGGTGGTGGCCACATTGTTTGTATGGATGTTCAAACGGTTTGCGATGTCGTCTGGAGGACGGAGCTTTCTCATTTCGTTGTTGTAGCTTCTCTTAAAAATAAACATTATTCTTATTCTTATTCTCTACGATGAACATGTTACTGGTTCAGCTCCTTTCCAAGTGAATCGCCGTTTTGAAAAAAGTTAAAGAGTTGACTTTCCTGTTGTGTTTAGTACAACAACTACAACAAGATCGTTGGAATTTAAATCAAGTATTAATTTGACAGTGACGTTACAGTTGTACAAAGTGAAGTCTATTTCAATTTGAATAGAATCGTGAATAAAATTTATTTTTTCATAATTCTGAAAGCAAAATTTAAATGCCTTGACTAAATTAAAAAGGACCCTAATCTCTATATTGTATGCGAATAGAAGAGATACAAATCTATCTTGAATAAAAACATATCATTATGTTTGTATTACATCAAAATCTGACAGGGATCCGCACGATGATTCTAATGGAGACCACCAGGGATCGGTATTGGAGCTCTACTCATTTTTCACCCAGTCATTCAATGGCGTAATTTGATGTTGCTCTTACATTTGTTATCAGGAAATAACAGAATCTGGTTTCTAATAATATGTTTTTTTGTTAAGCAATTATTTTATCACTTGAAGAGCTAAGCCACTTTCCGCAAGTTTTTTAAGGCTAGATAGTTAACAATATTAATTGGAGAAAATATTAAGCAACGTGAATAGAAACTAGGTTATGTTTTTGTGAAATTTGAAATTTGTGAGTTTTTGTTTGATTGCGAAAAATCCGGATCTTCTTAAAACTCTGAATGTGAATTTGAACAGAAATAAATAACAGCTTTTGACATTGCAGACATATTAAAGCTTATAAAAAAAACTGGGATGGTTTAGAAATGTTTTGTGAAGTATTCTCAGCAAACGAGAAGTTGTACCCAGACAGCACATAATATTCTAGGAACATTCTCAGAAAGTTCTGGATATGCCCTCAATATACCGAAATAATGAGAATATTCTACGCACATTCCCAGAACAAACATTTAGAACATTCTTTTTAAATATCCCAGAGAATGTTCTCAGAATATCCTTTTTTACACTTTATGGAATGTTCATAACTAATAAATTTCAAAAGTGCTGAGAATATTCTCAGAATATTCTGAAACGAATATTCTCCATATAGACAGACAGCACTTTCAGGAAACAGCACTCGTCGCGCTCCCCACGGATCACGTGACAGCGGACTTTTATTAAACTATTGTTCAACTGTCAAAAAACTTGCCGCCATTTGCTAATATTTTCTACATTTGTTGTTTATCTTTCTTCTTTCGGCTGTTATGAAATTACTCAAGAGATGTGAATTTTGGAAGTGTTCATTACGATGGATAAAGGTAAATAAGCAGTTTTATAATAGTTATAATTAGTTTTAATACTTCTTTTTACTGTCAATATTCAACTGGACCCTGCATTAGTTCAATTTGCCTTGGCTTCAATCATGGCTAGGTTATGGTTAGTTAAATTTACAACTATTTTAAAGCTTTCTAACTTGTTCTTATTTCCTAACTTCACACGGCAGTCACAAACTTAATCGAATCAAGATATTCGAAGCTAAACATGACCATATTCATAATGAACAATCAAATAACTTGGCCTATTTACTACAAGCATTGACTATGTATCCTGAAGAGTCAATGCTACAAGTCAGAGATATTTGTAAACATTTATAAGTTACTTTAAAACTCAAAGAACATGCAGGTAGAAATTAATTGTGGTTAATCCATAATCAGTCCATGCTTTGAAGTGCAATTCTTCAGGCTTCTTTCACAACCATAACAGTTAAATTACTAACTTACAACTTGGAATACCTACCGGTACCTAGTTAAAATAGTTTACTAGTTACATATCATTTTTGTGTGGTTACAACAGTTATGGATTAATACATCGAAGGGTTAATTATGGTACCGGTAGGGTTATTAATTGGGATTAATTAAGCGGTTAAATTATTTTCAACACATTTTCTTATAGGCCTACTGTATTAAAACTACATTAGAATGAGTTTCAAGTCTCTATTTTTTTCTATAACCCTACAAATTTCTTATGTATCGATGTTTTTTCCTAGGAGTAAAAGGTAAGTGTACAGCAAATGATAAAATATTATTGATTTGTGTGGGCTACCACTTGTACAGGGCGCTGAGGCGGTTAGGTTAAAAATGTTATGTTACATGACTAATATAACCTTATTTTAACAGCGCAGCGTGCTGTTTCATGTACTTGTGTTAAAAGTATAGGCCCAACATCTTTTAACTGCTGAAAATTAATTACTGATAAAGGCTAACTAATGTAGCAATTGCCATTTTTAAACATTGTTTCGATAGTAACGTCACATTCGGTTAAAATATTCATGGTACCAAAAAATATGTGTTGAAAATAATCAAACCACTTATGAATCCATACCCGTTATTCAAATACCAATAATACCTGAGTTTAATACATATATAGAGTGTTATAATAAGGGAACTTACTGCATATTTATATACCTAAAACACAATTATTTCGTGAAATAACTTTAAAAACTTCAAACAATTTTTTAAAGATAGTAAGCTTCTTTTTTATTGAGGAATTCTTAAGTTACTCATAGTACGGTAGGGTACTAACATATGTATGTATATTTGTATGTGTACCTAATAACTATGTATAATGTAGGCTTAGACATATTTGAATCTACCAACAGAAACCTAAACATTTTAAACATCCGGAGAAGTGTACAGTTAATTACCACTTGTTATTTATTTCAGATTAAACTTATATCGGAACACTTTCAATCGTAACAAGTAAGCCTGACAGACCCAGGAGCTTACCGTTGGATAATGACTGCCCAGCATCGATCAATTTGAAAGGTACCGTATTTTGATAGGGGGATTAAATTTAAGTCATGGCAGTGCCCCCCAGTCATGATTATAAAAGTAGTCTGTTTATTTTGAGTAGATCTTACCACTACCTAATAACTGGTATTGGATCTTACCACTACCTAATAACTGGTATTGGTATTAATTAAATTTGGTCATATTGCACACAGACTTTTCTAAATAGGTACCTACCGTAACTTAGTATATGCATGGGTTTACCATATTTTTTGTTCTGGGGTGGAATACCCAGCTACGTTCGATATTAAATTAGGCCCTATTACTTTGGTTTTAAAATTCTGTACATGGAGGGTTAAATTTACTTTGCTCTTCACCATCCTTATAGGCCTACATGGTTCACACTTTCTAAAAAGTCAGGGGGATTTGAAAATGCTCAGGGAAAATGCTGGATATTTTATACTAGTCAAGGAAAGTTTTCAATTTAATAATAAATGCAAAGCAATAGGCCCACCTTGCAAAAATAAGAATTTATTAGATTTTCGTTAACACGTTCGGTGTGACGCAAAACTTCCGGCGGTTTCTTGGTAAGAAAACAAATGTAGTTATTTTGATTAAACCAGCTTAACGCATTGAACGGGTTAAAACACTTTTTATAGTGCAATGAAGACTAAGTGAACCTTAAATAAAGGTAGGGCCTAAAGAATGCAAGACAATAAATGTTTTGGACTACAGCCAACTGTAGCCTAAACATTGAAATAAAAATAAATAAACACGAGAATGTTGTACGGTTATAGGAAAGGTGGAGGCCAATACAAAAATAATTTATGTAATTGATAATATGGTGTAAATGAATTGTCCATTCTGAGTTGAGAGTTGAGAAAATTTACTAGCCTATTTCGGTTAGGCGGAGTTGGGGAAAATTTACTGTTTTGGTCAGGGAATGCACTAAAGTCATTAACCAAATAAAATAATGAACCATGTTTTGCGAATTCTCTTTAATTTTGGAACCTTTGTATGAGCTGCATTCTGTCTTCATACTAATAAAGTAAATCCAATAATAAAACATTAAATAAGCTTAAGATCAAATTTAAATATCTTTTCACCATGACATTAATGGTAATTTTATGTATTTACATTGGGTACCTAGGCCTTACCTTTATTTACAGAGCCTGCAGGGTTAATCCATTTCAAATCACCCAGGCCATGTTGCTCAAAATTGTTTATTTTCCTGAATTTTTTATCATGAGTTCCCTATAGGGACGACTGATATATAAACGAAAAATACGTTAGAAAATAAAACTAGAAATTAGAAAAAATATCCAAATAACATGAATTTAGATTGCGGATATGGATTAAATCAAACTTAATTACCCATTTTAAATACATTACCTAAATGCATAAAAATAAATCCAATACCAGACCCAACAATCCTGCGAAAGTTCTCGATTAAAACACCAAATGGAGATACCGCCCGTCTGTCTCCTCCCAGCAATTCCAGGAATATCTACATTGGAAACAGTAGAG
Source organism: Allygus modestus (assembly GCA_963675035.1). Lineage (NCBI taxonomy): Eukaryota > Metazoa > Arthropoda > Insecta > Hemiptera > Cicadellidae > Allygus > Allygus modestus. The sequence continues at coordinate 483,284,649 of OY776111.1, read as the reverse complement.
TAGGTGCCACCCCTACTGGCATTCCTGAGGTTTCTTGAATGGCCGTGAACCAGGTCAGGTCTGTTTACAACCTATGGCCACTCCTACGCGACACCTATATAAGCGGGATAGTCAGACGAGCGCACCAGTCAATGAGTGAGCTTTTAATACGTTTTTGCTACTAATTCACGTCGCCCTGAAGTTGTATATCGTAATAGGCCTATATCCGAAACGTCGGCCAAAAACTTCTTCGACATCTACACGGACTAACCCGGAAATGAACTTCATGAATGTATCTTCGGACCATGGAAGCCTACACTATAAAAAATACTCCTTAGTAGCTTATCCAATGGTTGCTTAAGACTATACTATAAAGAGCTACTCTATTTTATACATAGCACCATATTTCAGCCGTCACCATATTTAATGGAATTTTAAGTGTTCCTATCGTCTTGTTTTGTCTGATTTTGGGCATGTTATGGAGAAATTTTTCATTCAAAAACTCTTCCATATGCTTCTGTTGTGGTTGTGCCCAGGTTGAAGGTATAATTACCGAAAATAAGAAGAAATATCCAAAAAGCCTTGTAGCTGGTAATTTCTACAGCTTGTAAAGCCTATAAGTTTTTAACCGTTAATCCTATGGCAAAATAGGAAATTTAATTATCTCCAATTATATATCTAGGACAGTTGGCTAAAACTAATAAATAAGGAAATGTGAACAAAAATCATGGAATTTCCAAATTTCATCATGAAATTTCCCCTTAAGAGGCTTCCCCACCGCCCGCTCACCATCCTCGCTTGGGGACTTTAAGTATGATGTGCAGAAGGGGGTAACAAATAATCCTACCTTTTTCAAAACTCTGGGATAATACATTAATACATACGGCTCAGGGGCTAAAACAGTGGATTATTATGATATTATTCCATTACTGGATATACAATGCCCCCTAAAGGGATATATTATTGGATATACCCCCCCTTCCCTTCACCAGTAATGGATATTATTCACAAAAAGTTAAGGATCCAACAGCCATCACCGTTTTTAGTATCTGGGTGAATGTGTTTCAACTTAACATTTGTTTATACTCTGATTAGTAGCTTTTCGATGAAAGAAAGTCAAAACGGGACATCACAAACGATAATTGATGATGCGGCAAGCAGTAAGAAGTTGAAAGTTCATATGCCGCTGTATTTTCTGTGACTAGTTTTTCCAAAGATGATAATACTTAGAATGTAAAGGCTTAAAGTTAAAAATTAAAGTAGAACCATGGTTATTCTTTGGTTATGGGTTTTCATTAGTTCATGGGTCATTGGTGGTAAGCATTGGATTACAGATAGTTTTGATGCTTGGTTGAGATGTGCGGACAAAACCATTGTTAAAAACTGTGATTGTCTTTATATTTTAGATTTATTTACTATACCACACATTTTTGTTGCAGAACAATCCATGCTGAACATATCAGTGGCGAGGAAGAAATCTAATTAGTGGAAGATAATTTTGAAAGAGGATTAAGACTGATATTATAGATTTCATAATTGTTACAATTTATATTTTTAAATAAAACGTTTCAACTTTTAATTGGATTTATTTTTTATCCAAAATTCTTATTGTATAAATATTTTACATACAAATTTTGATGACTTAACATATATAAAAAATACAGTTTTTATGATTTTGACCATTTTAAAGTTTGTAAACTAATTTTAAACAATTTTTAAAAGCCAGCTTGTTATTTTTGCACAGATAATTTAAAAATAAATCATCGGTTATGTGTTAAGAATGAAGTTTAGAACATAACCAACAAAAATTTTTGGGCAAGGTTTTTATTTCAAAAGTGTATCTTGGCACATAATGAAATGTTACATAAAATTATTTATTTATTATAAATGTTAAGATTCATAGTTCACGATAGTATGAGTACTTTGTCTACGGTATATGGGATATTTGAAACGAAGTGACCACATACACGTCCAATGTAAGGGCAAATTCACTTTGCTACCGCTTAGGTTAGGTTAGGTTACGTTACGTTAGGTTAGGTTAGGTTATGTTACGTTAGGTTAGGTTAGGAGGTTTTCTGGCTCTCAATTTGTTTTAAAAATCACAGGAAAAGTAACGTACGGTGCATAATTTGGAACGGACGTGAACAGTAGTGGCTCATGACGGACGTGTACGTAGCCTCCGCCTATTTGAAATAAGTTGGTTATTAAAATGGTAAGCACTATAGGCCTATTTTATTCGACAGCTGTTTATTAATTCTGTGATACAATTTCATTTAAGAGAAATTCTCACCTTTACACACCCCTAAAAGGTGTTAAACCAGTCATAGAACATTACTCAGCCATATTTGTTCTGTGTTTATTCCAGGTTTGTGCCTATAATGTAATAGTTAATACTGATCGAACATTCTCAGATTATTCCTAAATGTTCACAGACTATTCTCAGAATATCCCTTTAGAACATTCTGTAACCGTTCTCTGCAATATTAAACTGAATATTCTACAAACATTCTGGATTGTCCCAAGACTATTCTTAGAATATCCATTTAGATAATTCTATGAACATTCTCTGTACTATTTGGCTGAATATTCCTCAAATATTCTAGATGGTTCAAGGAATATTCTCAGAATATCCATTTAGAATATTCTGGGAACAGTCTATGTAGAATCAAACGGAATATTCTATGGATGTTCTGGAATGTCCCACGAATATACTGAGAACGTTCTTTTGAATATTCTCAGAATATTTACGAGGTGGGACATAGAATATTCTAAGGTTGTCTTAAGAATCATTATAGAACTTTCCAGAATATTCCTTGTTTATACTGAATATTCCACAAGAACATTCTGAGAATATTCATGGGATAATGCTGTGATGTCTGGGTATTTAGCGAATTAAATTTTTAAAATATATATAAGGTTATTTTAAGGACTTTAAAGTCTTATAGTCATTCCATTAATTTATTATAACCATCTTATACATTATAAACATATTGTATAATTTATCTATAATGTATAATGTTTAGTTTTATTTAAACAATTTTCACAACTGTAACGTAATGTTATAATGAGCTATAATGATATTTTATTACTCTCTTTCTTTTACTTGATTGAAATATAGTAAGGTTACAAATAATAATTAACTATTTATTTGTATATATATTAAAATATGGATTTATATATATATATATATATAAATAAGGAAGGATCTATATATATATATATATATATATATATAGAGAGAGAGAGAAAGAGAGAAAGAGAGAGAGAGAAACATTTTTTGACAAAATATATGCTGTACAAAAATGGTATTAAACATATATTTTAAACTGGCTGACATTTTCAAAGACTTTTATAAAAGTTTCCTAATCTGTTAGACTCTTTGGAAAGTTTCAGGGTGAACAATGTTTATATGCGCTAACGTAACACTACTTCACCAAATAATTTTAGTGTTATCGTATTAAAAACTTAATTACATTAAGTTTCCTTTGTTTAAGGAAATAATTTACAAACACGTTAGAGGTCATTTTTTGTGAATTTATTTTTTAACAAATACGACTATAAGTTTTTTAAACAAAATATCGTTCGGTAAATTATATAGTATAGTTTATAACGTTTATCAGATAATACGCAAAATAAAATAATACTCATAATTAATATAATATAAAGTAATAATATAATATAAAGTAACAGTTTATGCAAAAATTATTCAAATGTAATAGCTTGCTGGTACTCGCGAACTTGTTCGCGTGTTTATTGATAACCGTTGAATATCGTTGTTGCTAGGTGTGTTACTGATGATTAACATTGTTCCTGGTGTCAACAATTATTGTGAACATGGAAACTAAAATAATATCATTATAAAAATAAAAAAACTCATTTTAAAAGAACTACCAAATTTCAGCTTCATGGGTTCATTAGTTGTCGTTTAATGGTTAACATGCAAATCTTTTATTCATCACTCAAATTTTCCATAATATTAAATACTGTATGATAATAATAATTTGTGTAAAAATTAAATTTTAACTATTTGTATTTGAAAGTGAAGTAATAATTTAACTAATACACTTAAAGAGATATTTCTTAAAACAACTCATTTCATAAGTAAGTTCACTTAAATACCAAGTATAATTAGTTGTGATGTTTTAATGTTTAAGCAACTAAGCATATCATATGGATGTTAATTATAGTATGATTAACTTTATAGCCAACTAGGCTTATCGCCGTTGGAGGCTTCAACCCCAAAACCCCCTTTTGGAGTTCCCTTCGCTCACTTGCACTCCTCAGTGAGCACAAATTTAAATCAAACTCAACTATTGTAGTCCGTTAACCAAAGAAAAACTAAAAAACAATGACTTTGGTGAGCACATTATAGCGTACACAGGCGGTCCAATATCGCGATGTCGGTCGTATAAAGTAATTTAGTGATTGGTTCGATATCGAAACATTTTGTTAACTGGTTGCTTGTTCGTTTTATCGGTTGTACCGACTACAATAGTTGTTTCGAGGTGTATAAAAGAAAAATATGAAGTGCTCACTCAATTCAAAGTCAATCAGATATATGTTAAATACAAATTTGAAGGCGTTTGACTGCGTTGACCCCGGCATCCTGGTGGAGAAGACTTCTGCCCTGGGAATCACTGAGGTTGCCCTGGATTGTATTGAATCCTACATACACAACAGGGCTTAGACTACCGAAATTGACTTTTACTCACATGACATCAAATCTAATTTTTCTCCGACACACTGGACATAACGCTAAGGGTCCCTCAGGGCTCAATCCTGGGGTCAATATTGTTCCTGATTTACATAAACGACATTCAAAATTAACATCCAACTGAAAACTTGATCACTTATGCTGAAGATACCACACTGATCACTAAAAAAAGACCTTGAACTACTTGAAACAAACGCCCAATTTGAAGTCAACCTACTGTCTCAATAATTTTCGGATCAGAACCTCTCACTAAACCCCAACAAAACTACTTACATGCACATCCAAACTGGACAGAGGCCCAACTCAAAGTTTTACAAATTTCCTCATCTTTCAATTGACGACAATTTACAGGACAGACTTGAAGGTGTGAAATTCCTTGGAGTCGCTATGGATTAGGCATCTCTTTCAATCAATGCATCTCTCTCGTCTTGATTGGTCTGAGCATATTGAACTTGCTGAATTTCACCCAGTCTTTATGCCCTTAGGCACATCGCAACCTTTGGTAAAAGGCAGCTTTCTAAAGTTGTCTACTTTGGTCTCATTAAAGCGCATTTTCGTTATTCTATAGTTCTGTGGGGTCCCTCTACCGATAATGACCTTCAATGTATGTTTAAATTTCAAAAAAGGCCAGGTATATCTGTGGTCTTAGGGCTAGAGATCATTGTGTTGAGGCTTTTATACAACTTGAAATATACTTACAGTTCCATCTTTGTTCAATTTTGAAGTGGTAAAAAATTCCAAACTGACAAATCAATTAAATTTTCCAGTAACGCATAAAGACAGTATATGATTTAGAGGCAACAGAGCCTCAGTGCGTCATAACCTCAAAATATTTAAAGAAAAGCCAAATTAACAAGGCATCAGATTATGCAACAAATTTTCAAAATACTTGAAAGATATTCAGCTCGTCCAACAATTTTTAGGCTCTTAAAGGAATTCTTGAACAAAAATTGTTTCTATTCCTTAAATTAATTGATTCAATTTATCAATTGAATTGGTTAATTTAATTCAAAATTATTGGTAGGACTATTGTCTTTTGTCCTGGTAATTAATTGTTGGTATAATAACCCTTCCCCTCCTTATGGCATATCGGGGAAAAGAATAATACTAGATGACTGATCCCTTGCTGTCTTCTGCGGTCTTCGGGACTACCTGGGATATGTAAGTATGTATGCATGTATGTATGTTTTGTTCACTATTAAGTCATACATTGATATTATACTCAAATCAGGCAAAGGAAAGATACAAATGCCTCACCTACACAAAGACACATCATACACACACACTAAAGGAAAATTCGGGTGATATCTCGTTCCTTTCATTGGTCAAAATAGTGGCGTGATCGGTATTTCAGATCAATTTGGGCTATCCCTCTAGGAAAAATTGGGATCGCGTCCCTTCCCACTCCCTAAAACATCGGCAGTAGAAAACTTACTTTGCTTGGTAGCACACGTGCATTGAGCCGTGTCATCCGATATCTCCACTTTATTTGTTTCAACCCTCATGCATCTCTCTCGGCCTCTGTACCAAATTTAAAACCTTTATACGTCACTAGTTTAAAATCTATTAGTACTATCTTCGGAGGAAAAATTAAATGTTGCATATTTTCCCGTGTAACGCTCGTTCGTAATCGCCTCATCTGCCGTAACCTAGTAGTGCTGGATTTGCCTGTCTCAAGTGTCTTCTGGATACCCCCTGCAGTTAGTTTGTGCCTGCCCCCAAAAATGGTGCACATTCGTCGCCCCCGTCAACGACATCACAACGAAGCCACTAAATTAGCCGCCCTCCTCCAAAGATGCCGACGGCCCATGGACTCTACACCGCCATCCTTGGTTGCTGAATTTGGTCGTCCCACAACCCATGCCCATTACAACAGGCAAGTTGTTGGTGAGAGAGTTAATTTCAAACTATTGTGCGCTAATTCTCAGTGCAGAATCGGCGCGCCAATGTTTTTTAACCACAAACAAATTACTCCTGGCAATGCTCACTATCCACTGTCCCCTCTCAAAATACAGTCCACTATAAAATAAAAACTCTCTTTTTAAGGTAAATGTGATACAAGAACAATACTAATATTACAATGAAACTTGAATGTAAGATGAGGTATTAAAATAGGATTAAAAATAATAAAAAAAAACCAGAAGAAATCTACTAATACAAGTTTTCCCTTTACGCTCTGAACTTAAAAAAAGCTCAAGATCAATCTTTGATCGGGTGGTAAATAGAGGCAAAAGGTTATTAAAACATTTGTTGTATAAATATTCGTAGAAGAATATATTGTTCAGCGAGGACGTAAACATCAGTAATTGACGCTTTAAATTTTATTTTATTATCATGACAATAGATGACAATTATTTATATGACAATAGTGACAATTTATATGACAAATTATTTATATGACAATTTATATGACAATATCATGACAATAGATGACAATGGCTTCAAGAGATAAGTATTAAAGCTTTAACTCAGCTTTGATTTCTAGTAAAAGTTGTGTTTATACGTAGTGATTACTATTTGTTCATTACATTAAACTATTATATTTTTCAAAAATGTTTTAGGAGTAAGAGGTTTTTGTTAACCTTTACAATCGGTCTTTGGTTCCAAGCTGTTTTGGACTCGCTCCAAAATTCACTGAAGCCAAATGACTTGAATCTTGGCACTGCTAAGCTAAATCTGATAACGATCATTACGTCCATTTTTAAAGTTGAAGAAAATAAATAGTTTAGAAATTAAAACTATTGATAAGGTCGGGATTAGTATGTACACTACTATTGTGTACCATTGTGAGGATAATCCATTTGTTGTTATCACCTTAAAATAAATCTTAGGAATTCAGTTTAGAATAAATGGTTATATATGATTGACCACTATTACTTCCAAATTCAGTTAAGTTAGTTGGTAGTTTTTTTTTTAGAAATAAATAATCCTTAAATGTGGTTGTAGTCATACTAAATTAATTACTAACAGTTTTGATGGGTAAAGATAAGTATCTTGCTTATGATTTGCAAAACCTGTTATTATAAATAAATTTGAAAACTTTTCGCTGTTCACTTGTACGCCGAATTGTATATCATTTAAAGATAGTATATAGTTATATTTTCAAGACTTATATTATTATATTAAGGCTTATATTATTTTATTTTGTGAATCAATAAAATAATTAATAAAACAACATATTGTACTTATATGTTGGTTTTACTATTCAATTAGTAATTTTCATTGAAAATCATTGAAATCTCAAAATACATAACCGAAAAACTCTACTGTAATTATAACTTAATATATTAATAATATTTAATAAAAAAAGTTTTCTGGTTTTACTTTGTATACTAACATTAATACATCAAAAGATAATGTTAGTGTTGATTTTTATTAAGTCAGCAATAATATCCATTGCGTACTTGTAAAATCTCTAACTTGTAAACTGAATATTTTAAGATGACATGCACATACTTATTCCTAAGGAAATTTACATTGCCATATACGTGAGAGTTATCTATAGACGGGATTTGAGCTTTCATATTCACAATGTGTGCTCTAATACTCTTACATTTGTCGTACTCATTTATGTGAAAGCAGCAGAATAATGTGAACGTGTCAAGCGAGGATAAGTGAAACTCAAAACTAGTAATATTGTTTCCAGTAGTAAACAAAAGTATCAACAGTTGTAAAATTAGGAATAAAAATTAATTAATAAATTAGTACTTGCCTGCAATGTGATTTTATTTAAATTTTGGTTCACCCTCTTACATATTTAAACATAATTAAGTTAATGTTTTTAAAAGTTTTTTCTTTATGTTAGATTCCTGACCTATTTAATTTTACTTGCCATAAATATAAAAATAGTTTGGAATTAACGCATGTAGTATTATTTACGACTTGCAACGAAGAAATACAGATTGTATTTGTTGTAACTTGCTTCCGGATTGAACTTTTTTCAATTATAATAGAAATATTATTTTATCCATTTATATATTATCCTGTTTCATTTATTATACATTTTCTAACACAATTTTCTCTACCACGCAACGGTTTAATTTTTGTTAGTCAGTAAATGTAAAAATAATATTATTTAAAATATAAAGCCAAATCACTGCAAACATAAATTTATATTTATATAAATAAAAAATAACAAGAGCAGTTTTAAGAAAAACTAATGTATGATTATTGTTTTGTACTATTTATTCATTATTTTATAACATATATATCTATAAAAACATATATTTAAAAATACAAATAAAAATAATTTAAAAAAATTTGGGGTATACTGGAGAAAAAAAATCACTATGCCATTTTTTTTATTTAATCTCAGACTTAGAGATCTAGCCATAAGTAACATTGTATATTCCTCCAATGTACTGGGTATTTCCCATTGTAATAAATAATAAAATAAATGTATATGACAATTAAATTTTAATATTCATGTACAGTATGAAAAGTTGTCAAATGCATAGTGTTAGTGATCACTAAAGTGTATTAAAGTTATTTCATGAATTGCAGATTTTTGTCATTTAAATCTTTTGATTTTGCATTTTATATGAAAGTCCACCATCAAAGAAGAAAGACGCCCTACTAGCATGTGGATGACTTAAGACCTGAGATAAATCCCCTTATCATGAAGTTCCATTCCCTTCTGACGCCCTCAATGAGGTATTGTTCTACTTGAGACAAAGACTTCTAATATATTATACTACCTGGGATGAATATATTTACACAATTTATATGTTGCACTAACTTGTACATAGTAATGGTATAGGTACACGTTATCAAATCTAACAAATATAATGTCATTGTTATATAAGTTATTAAGGTAAACTTACAATGGCAATGTGCAGCCTGTGTAATGAAACTTCTATTGAGAGACTTTAACTTGTAGCTGTAAGATTAAACCCGTACGTTGGCAAATAAGTGAATTATCCATTAAGTTACAATTGTAATAGTCTTGGATTGGTTCTTAGTATTTATTCCCAATTAGTGGTGAAAGTAAGCTTAAAAATATCGGATGAGCTATTGGTTTTTAAGGTGTTAAGGGAAATATGGCGTACCGACATAAACTCGCGCTTAATAAATCACATTTATACTTTTTGCTTACAAAAAATTTACCTTAAAAGTTTTAATTCTTATGTTGATAAAAAATTCATTGTTAGTGATGGTGATTTGTGTTATTTAAGAGATTATTGTGGTCTTTTTCGTCACTCAGTGGTCGGAAATACACACGATAATTACTTGAATAACGTTTTACAGTTATTTTTTATTTTCATACATAACAAATATTTTGGTTATATTTATAATTTCAACCTGTTTTTTTCTTTTGGTAAATAGATGTAACTTAGTAACAAGCTGGCAGTAATAAAATTGTATTGTTCAGATCTAGTTATATATAATTACAAGTATATATACATATAATACATTGTACATATTTGTTAACGAATTTTTAAACTCACCACATGAGTAAAGTATACAACACATATTTAATAATTATATAGTCTTCTAGCAATTTTTTCAAAATTCAATACCTACAAAAATTGGGTCAAGGGATTAGGAAATACAAACTATATTGACCTTATATATTTTTGTGGTCTGACTTCCTGCCTTTAAATAAAGCTGTAATGCAAAACATTGCTTTTAAATGTTTTAGAATGTGTTAACTTTCAAAATAAAATCATCTGAAAAGATTTTACCCCTACTCAAACCAAAATGAGTCGTGAAATAGTCGTATTAAAAACTCTGAATAATAGTCTATATTTAGATTAAAACATATTTTGATCTAATTGTCCGCGTTATTTAATTTTGAATAATAACTGTATAAGATCATATTTTTTTAAAAATAAGATTGGATAGTTTTAAATCTGATGATGTTTACATAAACATAATTAAAAATTGAATCACTAGGACAAAATCAAAGTAGGTCAGTTTGGACAGCTGTTTAATTACGCTATGTTATCAAATCCATCATACTCGGATGGAACCAGAGTGGTTAGAAGCAAACAACATTAATATTCAGCGAATCATACAGCTGTGATTGAGCGTACCAGTAATAATTAATTGCACAAAATAATTACTAGAACTAGGGTTAAATATAGAATGCAGTGATTGCATCTTAACAATTGTCTATCAGTATATTACTGGTATTACTGGTACAGTATGTTACAGTACCGCACTTTTAAGAACACAAGTGAGTATAAAACAAATATTTCACTAACTTTGACAAGCAAGAGACAGCCAACTTTTAGTTTTGAAAAAAAATATAACTAATTATTCTTGGGATAACTTGTTATTACATTTTGGTAAAAAGTAGGTCAACAGATAGGCCTATATCCCAAGTGTAATAATTGTATAGCTTTACCAAAGTTGTGAAAGATAAATATCGTTCTTGAGAAAGAGGCAGCGAAAATAAATATGAACATAAAGTTAACCTGAAAATAAAAGCAATTCTATGATGTACGACAAAAACGGAAACAACTGAGAAAACTGACTTTATCTGTCAACCGCAAAACGGAAGTCGTCACAATCGGGTGTAACATCCGGTTCACTTCCTGATAGTCGTTTCTTTTACTTAACGTTACTTTGGGTAGTTATCTCAGATTACTTATACTTTTCCAATAATATTGAAATAAATGTATAACAAAAAATACTTATAAATTATTAAATATTTTTTATTTTCATTATTTAGGAATTATTATTATTCTACTTTTATTTAATACACTCTTTGTCGATATTTAAAGTAAATTTTAAAATTAATAATCTATAACCATCAATATAATTTTAATTTGAAGACAATAAAATTGTTGTTTAGTTATAAAATTGTTTAAAGAAAATTAGTGTTTTTATGATTCCAATTCTATTGATGGAAGAAATTTGTGATTGAGTCCCATGTTTTTAAAAAGCTATACAGTAGGGTTTGAGAGAAGAACTGTTATAACTGTTTCATTTAAACGTGGATAGTAAATAAAAAACAATTCGAAGGCATTCATTAGTTTTCACATTGCCAGTCTCTATAAATTACCCCTTACTGTGGTGGGATCTAATTTTTGTATCTTATTTAGTAATGTTTTGTTGGTTGAGTACACCAAACCTATAGTTAAATAAATAGATATAATTATATCTTATATTCAAAAAAATTAAGATTGAACAAATTAAAGTTTCAGTAAACCCATAAAAACTTTAATATTTTCCCTATAGTAATTATTTATTTGGTAAGGAATACTAAATTGAAATAACACACCTACACTTATCGTAGAAAAACATGGAAAATAAGAAATTTGTACTTAGATAAACCTAAATATTAATATAATTATAGGATAAAAAATAAATAAAGTATAATAATAAAATGTAATTAAATTCTTTTGCACGGAATACTTTTCCGCTAACCTAGCTCAGTGTTGGAGATGAACATAATTCATCTTATCTTGGTTGTGCTCCAATAGTAGATGCCAGTTTCCTACACAGACAGCAACGTATCAGTGTTATCTGAACCACTTGTGGTTGTGATGGTTTATCAATGAGTTTTGTGAAACATATTATAGGACTATCTGCAATTTATCAGACTACAGTTTAAAATATTGCAGAGGAAACCCTTGTCTAACATGTGATGGTATAGACCTTTATAGTTAAATTTAAAATGCTTCATAGTTGACAAAGTTTAGTTATCTGTTGACAACTATTAATGTACTCGAATCAAATTGGTAACCTATATATAGTTATTACACTACGTTTACTTTTTTATTTACCATCATTTTAAAAGTGCATATCGTATTTGACAAATTAATATAATTCAGTTTGTAAGAAAGTAAATTATTACCATAAGTTATTTAATGTGATCAATAATTGAAAATATCTGATTTATTACATATTTTATCCTCCGTTTTCACACTTCATTTTGGTTTATATTTTAAATATTTTGTTTCGCCTTTATCTGCTAGCCAGGTCTCCTCTGACTATAGTCAAAGTTTTACCTAACTGAACAAATACAGATGTTAGTGATTCGGTAACTAAAAACTAAACTGATAACAACTTCTATAATTCATTCATATTGCCTAAATAATAATATGTAATATAAACACAACCTGAAAAACACTTAGCTAAACACCCGGCAATGCGAGATTCCATCCATGCTTGATGAAAATACATTTATCAAACACTCCCCAAGGTGTTTTGTAAAGTTGTCGTATGTGTTTAACTTCAATAATTAACACGTACAGAAGGCTTCGTATTCTTAATGAGCTCTTGTTTTGACGTTGCTAAAATATATGATACAGCTTTTAATACCAGTTAACACTAAAATAAACTGTATGGTTACTGATGCATGGTACTGATGCAGTAATATTATTGTAGAGTATTTTATAAATATTCTGCTTATTAAAATATATTTATTGTATTAGGTACTTCCAAAGTTTTAAAACAATTTTGTAAATAGCTTTAGAAAAAAAATAATAACAAAGTTGTTAAAAGATACGTGCATTGTGTATATCATTTCATGTTCTATTTTATATAAAAATAATATTTTTGACCTTACAATCGTATATTTTATACGGGGTAAAGAATACTATAATTAATAAAGTTATATACGAATAGGCTTTACATACCTTGATTTGAAATATACTTAGTACTTTTATTATTTAGTCTAACTGTTACAATACTTATTCATGATTTCCATAAACAAAATACACAATATTTACAGTATACAACTTTAAAATCGGTTAGGATTCCACTATACTGTTATTCCCGTACTATTATTATATCTATTGGTACTTCCTATATTTATACATATATGCTTTTACTAATGTAACATATACCAGATCCTGTTATAACTTGCAGGGAAGTGTAGTGGCTAGAGCCTTCGTTTGAAACTGAAGTATCCATGAACAGATTTAAAAATGTATGGAAATATTGTGTTAAGGTCGACCTTTTCGATTAGGATATTAATTTGTTAAATTGTTTTGAACAAATAAAATTTATATAAGTCCGTAACAAAACAGAGGTATGACCTGTTCTTGTTATAAATTTAAAATATTCCAATATCATAAATATATATCATACAGCAAAGTTTACTGATGGTTGTATACATTTTGTGGTTACCAATGGCAAAGCCATTATACATTTAATACAAGTTCATCATATATTTAAACAGTTCTATAGCTAAATTTACAACAACAACCAAACAATTGAATTTGAAAGCTGATTTATAAAAATGTTTAGTAAGATGACGAGATTGACACATCAACAATAAATGAACTTAAACAACAACTGAATGAAAAATAACGGACAGTCAAAATAACATTACTAAATACACGAGATATCAGTTAAAAAATCATCGCAACCAATTTTGAGCCTTGATTTAGCTCGAAAAACCAATATATACAAAAGTATACTAGATTGAAGATAAGGATTATTTCGGTATCATGGAAGGGGTTTTGAAAACAAGCCGGGGGGGGAGTGCAGACGTCATCAGCTAGTGGCGGAGTGTCTAGATAACACATGGGAAAAGTCTTATTCTTCTGTTACTAAATCCCTAATCATTTGAATCGTGTACATGGGAGAATGTTCCAGATAATCTGTCCTGTGCCCACAATTGTACGTAAGAAATGAATTTTAGTAATGTTGTTTTTGAATCGTGTTGATTGTTGAGTTGTAATCTATTAAGAGACTAAAGCTTTATACCTTAATGTTTTCATAAGCCTTTTAGAATCGTACAAATATTTAGTTAAAATTATGAATTTATTTATTCCAGTTGTGTATTAAAAGAAAAACATAATTAAACATACGTTTTCTTTAATAACCTACTCATCTTTGCTCTAACATCGTATGTGTGCATATTACTTTGATATTACAATTTTTCCAAAAGTGTATTAAATACAAAATTTATTTTTTGATTTATTTGGACTTTACCTATCGCTTCTAGTGTTTAAAACTACACTACGTTTCGGGAGGTAAGGAAACTCCTCCCGTTATCAAGTGAACCCTACTTACATCTAAATATCAAACTCTTACACCTAACTAACCTACATTTTTTTGGATTTTTTTTGATTATTTTTCCTTTACATTTTAATTTACACTAACACAAAGATAGCAAAAAATCAAATACAATACACTAACACAAAATTTATATACACACCTAACTAACCTACATTTTTTTTATATTTTCCTTTACAATTTAATTTGACTAATAGAAAGATAACAAATAAATATACAAAAAATCGAATACAATACACTAACACAACATTTATATATACGAACAAATGAAAAACTGACAATACACTACCTGTTCTGCATCGTGGCCTCCAAGCTGACGGGCAAACACGGGAAACGGGCTCACGTCTATCCACAACCAAACCGCACACTAGACTAGTGGCTAGCGGCAGTGGAAGGGGGAGAGCCGTTACCCCCACCTACCGACAGGGGCACGTGACGACACAGCTGTGGCTACCCACACGTCTTTGTCGACGGGAACATGACACGGAAACCAAAAACTGCACGATTCCTCCTAGAATGCTACACGGGCACCAGTACGATATTCTCATAGAGATTACCGCATGCCTCCAAGGTGAGCATTGGGAACTGGTCATGCAATCAGGTGGCCGTGTTTCCTCCAAGGGCGATCACGGACGCATGTGTCGTAGCCGCATTGGATGGACTCTAGACGCAGGAGCAACTGTAACACAAGGAACTGGCGTGTGTTTGCGGGGTGATTTTTTACTGAAATGGTTTTTAATTAAGGGAATCCATAGTGGCCTGACATCAATACTACTCTGACTTATTGGATTTTCATGTAATTTAATTAATGCCCCTTCAACAAACTTTCTTTTATAATAGTGAGACTCATGACGTATAATTTTTGCCTCTTCCCAACTAAATTTATGATCATTTTCCCAGGCGTGTTTTGCCAATTTAGATTTTACTGTTTCGCCATTTTTTGTGTTTCTTTTATGTTCGTTTATACGAACTTTAGCGGCCTTTTAGTTTCCCCTATATATTCACCCTCACATTCACATTTGATGCTGTAGATACAGTTTTTTGAGGCTTGTTCTTCATTTTTCGGTTTTACTTTAGTTAGTTGCTGTCTCAGAGTGTTTGACGATTTAAAAGCTGTTAAGATCTTATATTTTCTGGCAACTCGCCTTATTTTTTCCGACAGTTTTGGGACATATGGAATGCTTATGAAAGCTGTTGGTTTATCCACATTTGGAACAGTGTTTGGCTTTGTCCTCCTTTCCTTGTTGCATCTGCTAATTATTTTTTGAGGATAACCATTCTTTTGTAACTCTTGTGAAATTTTATTGTGCTCCGCGTCTAAAGTTTTCTTTTCACAACAAACTGATTTGGCCCTGTCGAAAAGAGAATAAGCTACTGATTCTTTGACTGATTCACAGTGGTTTGATTTGTAATTGAGGTATCGACCTGTGTGTGTTTTCTTTCTAAAAATTTCTGTTTTAAGGGCGTTTCCACCTTTAACTACATTTACATCCAAAAATGCTAGTTTTTTGTCTTGTTCTTTTTCTGTTGTGAGTTCAATTGTTGGTGAAACTTTATTTAAATGCTTAGTAAACTCGTCCAACTTTTTATCGCCATGATTCCAGACTGCAAAGACATCGTCAACGTACCTCAGCCACACTTTCGGTTGAAAACAAGCAGACGCAATAGCTTTCTGTTCGAATTCTTCCATAAATATGTTGGCAAATATTGGTGACAAAGGCGATCTCATTGCCATTCCCTCATCCTGGCGGAATATTTGGCCCTCCAATTCAAAATAATTTGACTCAGTACATAATTTAAGCAAATCCATAATTACATTTACTGGGATTTTGGTTCTTGTGTTTAAGTTTTGGTCATTGAGTAACCGTTTTCAATGATTTCGTGCCCCTGTCGGTAGGTGGGGGTAACGGCTCTCCCCCCTCCACTGCCGCTAGCCACTAGTCTAGTGTGCGGTTTGGTTGTGGATGGACGTGAGCCCGTTTCCCGTGTTTGCCCGTCAGCTTGGAGGCCACGATGCAGAACAGGTAGTGTATTGTCAGTTTTTCATTTGTTCGTATATATAAATGTTGTGTTAGTGTATTGTATTCGATTTTTTGTATATATATTTGTTATCTTTCTGTTAGTCAAATTAAATTGTAAAGGAAAATATTAAAAAAATGTAGGTTAGTTAGGTGTGTATATAAATTTTGTGTTAGTGTATTGTATTTGATTTTTGTTATCTTTGTGTTAGTGTAAAATAAAATGTAAAGGAAAAATAATCAAAAAAATCCAAAAAAATGTAGGTTAGTTAGGTGTAAGAGTTTGATATTTAGATGTAAGTAGGGTTCACTTGATAACGGGAGGAGTTTCCTTACCTCCCGAAACGTAGTGTAGTTTTAAACACTAGAAGCGATAGGTAAAGTCCAAATAAATCAAAAAATAAATTCAAATCCATCGCGATTATGAGTTTCAAAAATACAGTTGATTCACGGTTTGGACCCGGAACCAGACAAAAAATCAGAAAATTAGAAAAACTTAAGATTAAACTTACTAAAGAAAATAATCATGTCACGTATTTGACCAAATGTAAAAAAGAAGGACTCGTTCCCAAAGGTCTCATATTAAAATCTCCTTACTACAGCCACAGAGCGAAAAAGATTTTATCAACAGCCAGCCAAAAACTAATGAAAGATAGGCTTAATTTTCATTTGAGCAACAAAGAAAAACTCAAAACTCAAGTAAACGTAGAAACAGAAAAATTGTTTGAGTTAATAGGTCCAGAGTTTGAAAACATCTTAAAAAACTTAAACAAATCTGCTGATAGGCACAGTGAATCCAACAAACAATCACAAATAAAGAAGCTAAATCACTTGAAAGCAATGGACAGTAGGGCGAGAGAAGGTTTGAACACGCCGGGTTTAGCGGCACAAGTGCGGTATTCCACGAATTCCGCATCGCCCCAAGCGGTCGTCAACCTCTCGGACAAAACACTGACTCACGACGAAATAGAACTACTTTCTAAAGGTCTAAATTTTGCTGTAGCTCCTAAAGCCGTAAACGTACTTGATTTCATTACTGGTATTGAATCGGCGACACCCCAGCTCCCTGAGGATGTAGCTGATCAATTCAGAAGTGAGGCCAGTGCGGCACTTAAAAATATAAAACCAGTGAAACCAAACATAACAAGAAATGAAAAAGAGGCCTTAAATGCTTTAAAAAAGGAAGAAACCCTAAAGATTTTACCAGCCGACAAAGGAAATGCAACTGTGCTAATAAATAAAGTTGATTATTCGCATAAAATTCAGGATGTTCTTAAAGCTGGAAAATACACACTACTAAAGAAGGACCCAACTAAAAGTTATAAAACTAAAATCGAAAAGACTCTCAGAAAACACAAAGAATTTTTTACAGACGCACAGCGCAAACGACTTACACCACACCACTCAAAAACTCCTCACATGTATGGGCTACCAAAAATACACAAAGAAGGTGTTCCTCTGAGACCCATTGTTAGTTCAAGAGACTCCCCAAGTAGAGAACTATGTAGATTTCTCCTGCCCATACTCAAACCTTTGTCAGGAAATACTGATTCACATGTAACAAACACAAAGCATTTTGTAGAAATCGTAAAAGACATGCAAATTTCAGACAAGGACATGTTAGTTAGTTTTGATGTTGAAAGTCTTTTCACTAATATCCCCGTAAACCAAACACTATAAATCATTGAAAAACGGTTACTCAATGACCAAAACTTAAACACAAGAACCAAAATCCCAGTAAATGTAATTATGGATTTGCTTAAATTATGTACTGAGTCAAATTATTTTGAATTGTAGGGCCAAATATTCCGCCAGGATGAGGAAATGGCAATGGGATCGCCTTTTTCACCAATATTTGCCAACATATTTATGGAAGAATTCGAACAGAAAGCTATTGCGTCTGCTTGTTTTCAACCGAAAGTGTGGCTGAGGTACGTTGACGATGTCTTTGCAGTCTGGAATCATGGCGATAAAAAGTTAGACGAGTTTACTAAGCATTTAAATAAAGTTTCACCAACAATTAAACTCACTACAGAAAAAGAACAAGACAAAAAAACTAGCATTTTTGGATGTAAATGTAGTTAAAGATGGAAACGCCCTTAAAACAGAAATTTTTAGAAAGAAAACACAC
This sequence comes from Allygus modestus, assembly GCA_963675035.1. Classification (NCBI taxonomy): domain Eukaryota; kingdom Metazoa; phylum Arthropoda; class Insecta; order Hemiptera; family Cicadellidae; genus Allygus; species Allygus modestus. The sequence continues at coordinate 483,265,832 of OY776111.1, read as the reverse complement.
ACAGGTCGATACCTCAATTACAAATCAAACCACTGTGAATCAGTCAAAGAATCAGTAGCTTATTCTCTTTTCGACAGGGCCAAATCAGTTTGTTGTGAAAAGAAAACTTTAGACGCGGAGCACAATAAAATTTCACAAGAGTTACAAAAGAATGGTTATCCTCAAACAATAATTAGCAGATGCAAAAAGGAAAGGAGGACAAAGCCAAACACTGTTCCAAATGTGGATAAACCAACAGCTTTCATAAGCATCCCATATGTCCCAAAACTGTCGGAAAAAATAAGGCGAGTTGCCAGAAAATATAAGATCTTAACAGCTTTTAAATCGTCAAACACTCTGAGACAGCAACTAAATAAAGTAAAACCGAAAAATGAAGAACAAGCCTCAAAAAAATGTATCTACAGCATCAAATGTGAATGTGAGGGTGAATATATAGGGGAAACTAAAAGGCCGCTAAAAGTTCGTATAAACGAACATAAAAGAAACACAAAAAATGGCGAAACAGTAAAATCTAAATTGGCAAAACACGCCTGGGAAAATGATCATAAATTTAGTTGGGAAGAGGCAAAAATTATACGTCATGAGTCTCACTATTATAAAAGAAAGTTTGTTGAAGGGGCATTAATTAAATTACATGAAAATCCAATAAGTCAGAGTAGTATTGATGTCAGGCCACTATGGATTCCCTTAATTAAAAACCATTTCAGTAAAAAATCACCCCGCAAACACACGCCAGTTCCTTGTGTTACAGTTGCTCCTGCGTCTAGAGTCCATCCAATGCGGCTACGACACATGCGTCCGTGATCGCCCTTGGAGGAAACACGGCCACCTGATTGCATGACCAGTTCCCAATGCTCACCTTGGAGGCATGCGGTAATCTCTATGAGAATATCGTACTGGTGCCCGTGTAGCATTCTAGGAGGAATCGTGCAGTTTTTGGTTTCCGTGTCATGTTCCCGTCGACAAAGACGTGTGGGTAGCCACAGCTGTGTCGTCACGTGCCCCTGTCGGTAGGTGGGGGTAACGGCTCTCCCCCTTCCACTGCCGCTAGCCACTAGTCTAGTGTGCGGTTTGGTTGTGGATGGACGTGAGCCCGTTTCCCGTGTTTGCCCGTCAGCTTGGAGGCCACGATGCAGAACAGGTAGTGTATTGTCAGTTTTTCATTTGTTCGTATATATAAATGTTGTGTTAGTGTATTGTATTCGATTTTTTGTATATTTATTTGTTATCTTTCTGTTAGTCAAATTAAATTGTAAAGGAAAATATTAAAAAAATGTAGGTTAGTTAGGTGTGTATATAAATTTTGTGTTAGTGTATTGTATTTGATTTTTTGTTATCTTTGTGTTAGTGTAAATTAAAATGTAAAGGAAAAATTATCAAAAAAAATCCAAAAAAATGTAGGTTAGTTAGGTGTAAGAGTTTGATATTTAGATGTAAGTAGGGTTCACTTGATAACGGGAGGAGTTTCCTTACCTCCCGAAACGTAGTGTAGTTTTAAACACTAGAAGCGATAGGTAAAGTCCAAATAAATCAAAAAATAAATTCAAATCCATCGCTATTATGAGTTTCATAAATACAAAATATTACGTAAATTTAAAAAAATTAGTAACTTTACTAGGTTATGGTGATTTAAATTATCCTAAAACATAAATCAACCAAAGGCATATAATAAAGGCCAAATGAGAACTACAAAACACTCCATACATGCAAATTACGGAGTAAAGCACAAGCGCCAAATACCCATAACACGCGTGGAATGTTTAATGAATGTACTCGTATTTTCTTGATGCACCCATTTAGCAATTAGGTTCTGGTTTTAATGAACTGTACTCAGTGGTTGATTATTTAATATTAAATATACATATATTGATCATTAGTTTTAATTTATAAAAGGTAAATAAAGGAAATATGTAGAGTTTTGATTAAAAATAATTTGCTTTAGTTTTTAGTATTTTGTTTCTTTCTACCTGTTTGTGACCTCAAACTAATATAAATAAAAAAAACTTCATGTATGTAACAAAATACTTTAGTAGAGGGTATAGGAAAATAAACTATATTCCTGGCTTTTGTATCTTTTTAAGTGTAGTACAGAAGTTTTACATTACTTCTGAATTATTTTAACTCCTTTCAACACACAAATGCGTAGCAAATAAAATGAGATCAATCATTTATATAACCTCAGAAGTTATATATTTATAAGTAATATACCACTGTAATTGTTTTCTTTAATTACAATAATTTGATATACAACTTCACGTGCCTTTACTAACGAGTATCTCATTGTATTCAAATGCCCATACATTTAATTTTGGGTAGTGATCAACACAGTATAAATTAATCTGAAAAAATGTTATGAGATTAAGTAAGTTCAACTATAATGCTAACTCATTATCAACTGAAAATAGTTTTTGCCATAATTACAAGCCAGCATCAATGACCCACTCAGTGTATACTATCAACAAACAGTTTGTTCTTTTACAATCTACTATTACTTTTACTATCTTCTATTACTTAATGTATTTAGTTTGAAGGAGATAAAATGTGTAATACTCTAAGCTGCCCCATCTATTGTTTCATACAATGAAAATATTCACTATCAATGGTACAAGTAAATAACATGAATCTACAAACTTTAGGAGGGATGGGAACCGGATGTTGCCACCGATTTTAAGAACTTCCTGTTGACAGGCAAAGGATGACATATTAGTTGTTCCAGCGGTTTCCCCTAGAAAAAGGAATTATATTTTATTTTCAATCTGAAGAGTAGTAAATCACAGAGGGTTTTATGAAAATCCTCTTCCCGGTCAACCTCTTTCTATATTCACTCAACGACTTTTAAGCTAATTTTAAAATAATTTAGTACTATATTTTAAAGCAAAATGTTTATTACGATGCACATATATGAAACAAATCCATATATATATATATATATATATATATATATATATATATATAACTACTATATCCGTATATAGTGTATTATATAGTGTATATAGTGTATATATATTACACTATAGTAATATAGTACACTATAGTGTATATAGTGTATTATAGTGTAGTATATAGTGTATATAGTGTATATATCCGTATTATAGTGTATAAAATAGTTGTAAAATTAAAAGGCACAGCTACCAAATGCGAATGTAAAATATACAGTATAGTAGATCTGCATATCTTTAAAAAGTTTTGAAAATACATTACATATGGCAAAAGCTTCAGTTCTTAGCTTAACTATTTAAAATAGATAAGTGCAATGTAATTCACCTGAGCCTGGATGTAGTCCAACAGCGGTTGCAAACTACCCCACAGATAGCGCCACTCTAGAATGTCATCAGCCCATGCAGAGTGTGCATAACGACCTTCTGCTGTTTGGTGCCAGAACACAACTTTAATAATACATTGCCTTAGGATCGCGGCATATGGTACATACGAGTGATGTTAATTTGGTTGTTTTACAATAAAATATCACCAAACTAAGTACTCAATTTACCTAAAATATTTAAATAATGCTCGTCCAATATGTGAACAGATTCTGAAACTTCTAAAACGTTGATAAATTATTTTTAACAGTTTTAAACTAAAATAACCATAGAATTTCTCCTTATTCTCTCAAACTAAGCTGAATGGTATTATTGTAGCAACACTCTGTGGTATTCGTTGACAGACATATAATGTTCAAGTTCTTTATTTAGCATGTTGACAAATATTACAATGCATACGCCAAGTCATGGTTACAAATCATAAAATAAAATCTTTTGTTACAATGGGTAATAGGTACTCATAAACTCATAAAAAATAATTAATTATTCTATCTTATACAAAAATCTAATGCGATTTTCTATCAGCTACAAAATCTTTTACACTATAAACAAACTTATCAATTAGTAAGCTTTTTATTTGCCTTCTAAACCTACTATAGTCTTGTCCTACCTTTATGTTCAGGGGCAGACTATTGTACAGTTTCACCGCGGAGTACCTTAAATGCTTTTGGAAAAATGAGGTGGAGTATGATGTACTCATTATGCGTCTAGGTTTACTTCTACAATATAACTATGAATAGGAAACAAATTTTGAAAGGGGAAGAAGTTTTTGTGAATAAAAGACAAAGTTTCAAGGAAATAAACGGAAGAAAACGTAAGAATTTTATCAGACACGAAACAGTCTGCACATGAGTTCTGCCCTGGTATCTGAAAGATTTTCCTCAGGGCCCTTTTCTGCAATCTAAATACCAGCTTTGTTTTACTGCTTTCATAACCCCAAAGGGGGATTCCATAACACATATACAGGAGTAAGCAGCAATAAGAATCTTGACAGAGGCAAAACAAGACAACTTTCGATGCAAAAAATACCCTGAATCAGCTTCTTGCACACGTGATCTATGTGCAAGTCAAATGATAGGTTAGAATCAATAATTAGACCAAGAAATCTTATGGAACTCGTTCAGAAGACTGGATCATCACCAAGGCAAACACTAAATAAACTATTATTTGGACGTTTCCTAGTACAAAACTCAATAAGTTGGTTTTGTTCTACCCCATCAAGGAGTCAATTCTCCTGTAAGAATCTCTCTAATTCCAAACAATTTCTGGATGGGTTAGAAAATGTGAGGGAAGTGTCGTCTGCATAAAGACAAACGTTTGAACAATTTACACTATGACGAAGATCATTGAAAAAATCAAAAATAGTACAGGTCCGAGAATTGATCCTTGTGGCACACCCTTCTTAATGATCCCCTTCTTTGAAAACCTTCTATATTTGGTTCTTGATTGATCTATACAGGTAACTTAGACACACTGAACTCTGTCTGTGAGATACGATCAAAACCATTCATGACCTTTACCTCGGGCACCCATGTTGTACATTTTCAAAGCAACAGATCATGGTCTACGAGGTCGAATTATTACCATTTAGAATCTTAGCAGTAATCACTAAAGAATTCATAATCTTATCCCTAATGTTTCCATAGCTTAAAGAAACGAGTAACATTTATAATTTTCTAACTGATTTCTACAAAGTGTTAATACAAAGTACTCTTAATACCTAATAAATTGACTTTTTAAATTTGAAACAGCCGCAGAAATATCCGTTGGAAATCAATAGTTAAAATAAATCCGTTTTTTGTCAAAAGTTAATTAATCATGTACCAGGATAAAATAAAACTATTTCTCACAACACGTATACTGTACGTACATGTAAGGCGGTAAATATACCAAAAATATGATACTCGGTGATCGACTTCAACCAGTCACACAGGTCAATCAGCGTCAGTCACACATCATGCCCAATCAGCGAATAACAGAAAAAAATTGCGAAAAGTACCACTAGAGTTAAAGTTGTCATTTTCCTTAATCAACTTGTTTTTAATCTGAAATGTTCCTAAAATTGAAGACAGTGTAAGTATTCTCCAGATTTTTAAGAAAGAAATGTAATGAATGCATAGGAGGAATTATTTATTTTTTAGGAAAAATTTAACGGTAGGAATTAATTGATTAATGAACATGTCAACTTTTTAATTGTAAAATGTGTTAAAATAAAATTCCAATGTTTTCAAGTTTTGTTATATATGTCATAACATGTTCAACTTTGTATATCAGATTTGTTTTGAGAAAAAAAAGACAAAATTATAATTGAAGTAAAACGTAAAACTATATATACTATATATACTATATATATACTATATATATACTATATATATACTATATATATACTATATATATACTATATATATACTATATATATACTATATATATATAACATATGCCGCCCTCATACAGGGAACGATAATTTAAACAATCAATAATTACTTTAAAAAATTGCAATTTTAGACGAAAATTTACAGGATCATACAGATTTAATGATAAAACAAACTTTCCTTTTTATTAAAAATATTTATTATACCGTACGATATTGCAATAATCTCAATCCTTTCTTATATATTTAATTTATAGAAAAAAAGTTAATGAAGTATAGCGGCAAAGGAGCACACTCATACACTTGATGAGCATGTGTATCTTAAAATAGAGTGGGAACTTTAAAAACATATTTTAATTATGTTTTAATAAATTAAAATGTCCTATTCAATCTCTACTACAAAGATCAAAATAAAATTGAAAACAAATTGTGAATATACTGGAAATGCTAAAATAACGACACATCAACTAGCTTAATAACATTCTTAAGCAAAAGAATTGACGATGATAAAATATATATTAATTTTCTCTGTCTCAAGGTAAAAATTCATATAAAGCTTATATAACTTATAAACTGAAATTATTTACATAAAATAATACCAATATGAATGCCCCACCAAGTGTCAATCTCCTACATTTATACAAGTTTTAAATAGTGCAGTCATATACGAGTTCATCATATTATCTTGTGTTCCATAGCAGTGATTTGTAGATATTTCAATCTAATTAGCTAAATCCTCTCTAATGGCAAGACCTTATTTCGTTCGACAGTGTAGTCTGTTATCGTCCTTTGATCTTAGAGTGTGCCGTTGCGGTCGGATGCCTGAAGGACCACAAAACCACAAACCTATCCTGTATGCTCTTAGACTCACTTCTGCTACAAAGCTAATATAATTGACATAGTAAAAACATTATATAATTATTTGGAATTTCATTTATCCACTTAAATTGATTTAACATTAAAATTCCAAATTTAATTCACTCTGCTGTCGTTAGTCCGGCTCACGATCTCGGTTACCACGTCTGCACGTTGATCGTCTTTAAAACTTTATTTCCCAGCTGACGTGAGCTAAGATATGACCGGGAAGGCGAGCTTCAAAGAAACGTATCAAGTGTTTAGACACACAAAAAAAAGATCTTTAGATCGGGTGATGGAGGGGAGTGATAAGACCGAGGAGGAGAGCCCGATATCATCGGGGGAGACGAAGACGAGGTTCAGACAGCGGAGGTGTGATTTCGATTTTTTTTTATTTAAACAAATAAACTTAGTATTTTACAATATTAGGATTTAACAAAACACCATGATTCACATTAATTGGTCAATATCAGGCCCAATCAGAAAATGTCATATTAAATTAGGCTGTATAAAGTTAAAAATATAAAAAATAACGCAATTAATTGATGAAGCGTGGTGTTTTGGTAAATCTCAAGTTTTTATATAATAAGTTTATTTTTCCCATCAACGTAAACCCACCTTTTTACAAGAAATATATTATATATATATATATATATATATATATATATATATATATATTCGGCTGAGAGAGACAAGGGTAAATGGTACGCTAAATGATATACTAATAATATATTAGTTATAAGCTATTTCCATGAAATTTTTTGTTCGATCTGTACATCCAATTAATCATCCCCTTTACGTACCATTGGGATAAAACAATGGAGCAAAAATGTGTATTTTAATTACAATATAATCATAATTGTGTTTTATTTTTTAACATTCTGGTTACTAGTAAGTTGTCATAATCTATATGTCAAACAGAAACGTGATTCATAAACGTGATTGAGAGTTCATAAACAGAAAAAACTAAAGAAATTTTACATAAAAATAAGGATAAGTATAGATAAAAAAATCGCACAGTTTCAATACCTCTTACCTGTTACCTCCATAGTCTGTCCTGAAGACGTTAGTGGCATGGGACCAATAAAAATCCAATAAAATTCAAGCGGCCATAGATCTTGTCCAATCTGGTTTGGGGAAACATGATTAGGTTGGTTTGGAAAAAGAGTCCAGGATGGGACAGAGAACAAATCTCAAAAAAATGTTCCACTGTGGTCAGAAATCTGGTAAACTGTAATGTCACTTTTCTAAAAGATAAAGTTTCAGTTTTTTATTGAATATAACAGTTTATATATATTAAGTCCATAATTTCTTGAATATGCGATCAAAAGCTGTGAGAAATATGTAATACCTGTTTAGCTCGTATTTGTTTCAAACAACCTTAAATTACGTTGAACAGATGGATTTACTCTATGACTTCTGGTAAAATAATGATGTTGATTTTGAATAATTATAACTCTACTACTATGCGCATCTTAACAATAACTGTAAACATTTGTGAGGTATTTAAGTTATGCTAAATCACACATTTAATCTATGTACATAACAAATTATGTCACGAAGATACTATTGAATAAATAAATAAATTTAATATGTTATATAAATACAAAGTAACATACTGATCGTTCACCAGCAACGTAAACCCACTTCCCCAGTAGTTTTATGAAACTCGGTTGAATCTGGTAGTTACTTCTAATGCTGAGCATTCTACAAGTAACTCTATTTGAACTGTAACAATTTATTTTTCCCTTACACAAACATTTGTTTACGTACCATAAGTGTTTTAAGACACATTTTCAAAAAACTGTTTTGTCATAGAAACAAATTTGCACACTTTTAAAATGCGGAATTTAAGAAAGGCAATTAAAAGGTTAATAAAACTATGTCTAATTATGTACGAAAAATATAATATCATGTACTATGTAGGGTAGATTTAAATTGCGGTGGCATTTTATTACATGACGATTTTAAGAATTTGGTTTTACGTAACTTTAAAATATTCTCATTTGTTTTGATTGTCTTAAGAAACTGTATCGTAAAACAAGGGATGATTAATTATTTAATTGTATGGTGGATTTTGTATGTAATTCAATCTTTTGATGACCTTATGAAGAGTATGAATGCTTGATCTATTGTGTGAAGCCCTTCCCCAATGTGTTTCCAGGTGCGTTTGACGGAATGTAAGAGGGACAAAGTAAAGATACACAAGACTGCTTTCGAAACAGTTTATATTAAAGAGAATGCTAAGTTGATAACAAAACAAAATAAGTGGGAAACGAAACTTTAAATACAAAATCTAATGTATATTTAAAGATCAAAGAGTGAAAAAGAAAAAGTCCAATGTCCCCCCCCCCCCTTTAAAATAAAGTAACGAAACAAAAGATTAAAGTTACTAATTTTCAATTTAACGTTGTCAATAAACAAAATTGTATAAAAAAAATACTAAAAATATATTTTATGTAAACTCAAATAAAATTGTAATAAACCTTTACATTTTAAAACTAAATAAATTGTTATTAAGATTAAGAACGCTTTAGAACTAAATAAATCAATTAGTTCAATGTCATCTGATTGTGAAAACTTGCTTAAAGTTGCTATGGTAAATAGTTTTGGCAACTTTAAAATCAATAAACGGACAAAATCTCTTTTTTTAACAAGACCTGCAACATCAGTTGTATATTGATCATCAAACCTACTTAGTCACTTTCTATTGTAACAATTAAATCATTTACCTAAAGCTATAGATTTAAACAAAGCCTACTTACTCCCCTACCGTTTCAGTGATCATTTAAGGAAAAAGCATTGTAAGAAAGTACAGTGCATAAAGAAAAGCCGCAAGAAATCAAACAGTTTTTACCTGTTGTGATAAACTGAGCCATTCATCTCCAGTTAACGGGTTGAAAGTGATTTGTGTGTCTGGGTGGACTATTAGTCCTGAACGTTTTTGTAACAGTTACAATGATATAAGAAACTGCAAGAGACTAGTATCTCTTTGTGTTACAGCTACAATAAATAGTTTCTCATATATACTAACACATGGAATATATTTTGTATACAGTTTTCCAGTTCTATTGATATTTGATTTTTATAATGTCATTGAATAATCCGTTGACAAAACGTTATGAAAAGCTCGCACAGTGATTAATGATCCGACTTTGGCCCTGTTCAGCATGTGTTTACCGTGCAATCGATCATGATAAATGTTCGCTATCATCAACAAGGAAAATAACGCGTTCCGCCCGTAATAACCATAACAAACTAACGATCTATTAAAGTTAACAAAGTTTGAAGGAAAATAATTTATTCATATTTGTATTGAGTGTCCAAAAAAATTATTCACTAAAAAAATACATAATATTACATAATTGTTAATTAACTTAAAAACAGCATAATATTGACTTAATTACTTAATATTGCAGTGGCTCAGATGGTACTTAGCCTTCCCTACACACTGCCTCTAGCCTTCTCTCTCCTGGACCTGATCTTCAAATTCTGAACAGCCTTTTCAAGTCTCGCAGCATCTGGTCTTTCCACCTCAGTTTTCATCTACCTGGTTCATTCTGGGTCTTACTTAGGTACTTGATTAATGGTAGCGTCCTCATCTCTTCTTAGCACGTAATCAACTCATCTAAAACGGTTACTTCTTGCTTCAGCAGTGACATAATACCTCGGCTGGGTCTTTCAAGAGGTATCTAATTTAAAGATTTTAACAATCTAAAAGTTATAAAAACATTTAAGTAAATTAAGTCGGGCACTTGTCAAAGATAATTTAAAAATAACAAACACCTTAAAATACTCACTTGTCTAAATTAATTTAACTTTTTAGCCGTGAATCATATTAGCCGTCAAAAAAGGAAAAACCTAAGACTATGAAGTCAGTTTAGCTTTACAAGTCGTCAAAGCAATTTGTATAATATTTTTCTTTACTAAACCTTAAATAATTTAGTTATTCGTCGTAATACCATTCCTGACCAGACCAGTCAACCAAAGATCCTGTCACTAAAGGTAATAATCTGTTACACTTTTATTTTATCAGCGAATAAGCTGTTTATCCAAAAACTCAATTGTATTTTCGCCTCAAATAGAAGCTGACAGTAATAGTGATGTCGTCTAGTAAAGATGCAAAACTCATTAGTGTAAGAGCAGCAGCCTAGTGATACCAAAAAACTATTGCTACAATCAAGCGATAATAAGTCAATGATTATTGTAAAATTTTAAATGATTATTTAACATCACATAGAGTTGTTTCGGCTGTGTTTTAAATGTTAAGTCTACAAAATGAATTGTCAGATACTCTTTCAAGATGTTCAGTAAAACATCCAGTCTAATGTATGTATCTCCTTTTAGAATAAATATTATATTTCAGCTCAAATATATAAAAGAAACTGTGAAAAAACTCGAAACATTCTCATCAACCCTCTTAATTAAAGACACATGGTAGTAGATATCTTAAAATAAGTTATTGAGTTGTTTAAGGTTTCTTTAGGTTTAGGTATTTAAATTAAATGGCTTTAGAATTTTTAACATACGATGTTTAGTGAACTATATATATTATCTAAATTAAAAAATATACAGGTGTTTAGAAAATAAGTATATAACTTTGAGATTCAAATAGAACTATGTTTTATTAACAAGGTAGACATAACTTACATTTTCAGAAACCACATATTCTCAAGTTTTGATTCCATATATTACAAGAGTTCAATATGTAGACCTTGTTTCGCATGGCAGAGATCAATTCTAAAATAAAGTTCTGATCAAACTCTCTGAGGTGTGCGCTTATCAACACTCTGTTGCAGATTTTATTCTATCTCTTATCTGTAAGATGTCTGATGGGAGGGAGGTAAAAAAACGTTGTCTTTGACATAATCCCACAAATAATATCAGAAGAAGTAAAATCAGGGCTTTGAGGAGGCATTCGTAACATTGACTTCATCGCAACAAAAATCTCGCTAAAAGAGAAGAGACATTTTATTCCTAAACAATAAACATTGCCACTTAAACATAGTTGACGACAATCAACCGTATGAAACAAAAATTGAGGTATTTTCTTATCCATAGATAACAACTACACTAAAATAAATTATGTAGTTATTAGTTTATTGGTGTATAAAGTTGTTTACTTCTTTTATAAACAATCTGTATTTATATATCAAAAGTTTGAGGGTAAAAAATAACAAATATACCTTTATTTCAATGCAAAATATTTTACTACGACAGGTTATTTCATGATATTGAACAAGGTAATAATAGTATTACTTAGTTTTTAACTTTAAAATATTTTAAGTTAATACATTTTTCTTTTCTATATACACCATCCAACTAATGGAATCCGTCATAGCCTTAAAACCGATTAGGGCACACAACAAGCCTCACCACTACACATGGAGTACAGACGGCTTATCACTTACCACTGAATATCACTTATCACTTCGATTGGCTCTAAATCAATGTCTAACCTACCAACTATGTGGCGCATGTCAAAGTGAAATCCATTCATCACAAATCGGATATAAATGTATCGATCACTTAGCCTTCATGCCATGTTCGATAACTTGCAACCGCCAATACTGATTCAAACGGACTGTGAATTCTTAATGAACTGTGAATTGTCAATGTTAGTTAAAATGTAATTTTGAAATAAGTGTTGTTTTTTATAATAATTTTAATTTATTCAGGACTAATTGTCTGTCTACTTCCATTTGTTTTCTTCATGAAAAGATAACACGTAAATCATCATCTTGAAAATATAATTTTGATTAATGTATTCGATATACGTAAATACTCAAAATATTTGAGTGCAAAATAATAGTGTTGTGACATTTATAAGTATTTAATCTAAGGCTGTATTGTTTATAAAGTGCACGAAGAACAAGTTTAATGGCAGTGGTATGACATATGTGGTCTGACCATGCCACCCTACGTTAATAGCTTCTACCTTATAGGATAAAATCACTAATAAATATGTAGTTATACTAGCCGTGAACATTCATCGTCCTAGTATTATGTATGTAAAAGTACTAGTATGTAAAAGTTTGGATGTGTTATTTGTAGTTCCATCCCGCATAACTACTGGACCGATTAAGCTAAAATTTTGCATGATCATAGCTTTAATATCAAATTAACATATAGACTTAATAATGCCAACATCAAGCCTCGTTTGTTGGGCTCCACCACACGGGTCCTGCAATTTCTAAGGCAAATGTAATAGGAGGATATCATTTATACAATTACCAGCTTAGGTGATAGTCAGTTACGGAAACGGAAGCCACATAGTAATACTAAACAAAGATTTGATATTGCTGGCAAGATAATATTTTAATGTGTTTTAATTTGTTGCGAGCGAAGCCACGGGTAACAACTAGTAATACTATTAATACTATATCTCTAAAACCCAACGGATAATTCTTTGCAATAAAATATATGTTAATCTATGATTTATGTAAAATATATAATCAAATAAATTGTATGATGAAGTATAAAAAGACATGGATTGAGATATATTTGGATTAAAAAGCCTATATTTTATGGAACAAAAAAACTGCAAACATAAATATTGTGGACAGACAAAAAGGAAAGTCTGTCTCCACCCTCTGCCATATATAATGTAAACAACATATTTAGGAACCTATATGCTCTCACTATAAAAAAAAAATATTAAGGAAATCTTTTTAATAAATATCAAATGTGTACAGGATAACTGTACAATTAACATTATTATGTTATTTTGTAATTATATCTATGTAAATTTGAACATGTTGATGTAAGAGCTATGTTATGAATCCAGGATTAGATCTTACTAATTTGGTATCTTATGGATGTCCTCAAGAGAAATCGCAAATGTCTGCTAACTTTAATGACACATGTGATGACATGCTCATTAAAGTTCAGAGTGGTTTGGAACAGCAAACCCAAGTCCCTAAACACATCAATCCTTTGAAGTACAGTGTTGCAGTGATGCAGTTTTGCAGTGTTGCAGTGTTACAGTGTTGCCAATCATGTAGTTATTAAAAGCAGAATGTTCTCTTTGTAAATCTCATGGATCTAATAGATGACAGAATTTTAAGACTATTACGTATAATACAATGCACAAATAAAAAATGTTTTCAAAACACCCTCTGTAAAGTTTAACTTGTTAGTTTTACTTAACTGACTTATTTAGTTGAAACCCATGTTTTCTTTAGGATGTCAAGAATTGCAAAATAAATTTTATTAAATTTTAACGGGTTGAAGCAATAGCAAATATTTAGTTAATGTGTAATTAAATTAGGATTGCCGTTCTTAAAAATTTGTTACCTTTTACAGCTTGAATGTACATAGAACGTTAGAAAGCTGCTGGATTGCAAAGCCAGATCAAAATATATTTATTTCCACCACAGACATAAGTCTTTTGTCATTGGAGCTTGCACATAAAATTGGTATTTCACAAATAAAAAATAAACGTTTTTCTTTCTTTATCTACGGAAAAAATAATGCCTTGGTTTATCACTGTCATTACTGCCTTGATTTGTTATTACCGTTAACATAAGTGTCTTATTTATATCAATTATATTATTTCATATTTCCCAAAAAAGTCTATAGTTTTGACGTTAGATATTTCAACACGTGATTGTGTAATGTTTAATCCCATTTTATAAGACAAGTCAAGTTATAATATACTGTACAAAATAACTATTTAGTTGTTTGTATTCAGCTAACAACAATTCCATCGTTATAAATAGATTAAAGCAAACCAGGTAGTGAAAACACTATAACTTTAAGTAGGAAAAATGGCAACAGCATATCATATTAAAGTGTCGATTTGGATTTCATTATTAGAATGACTTAAGTATTTAATATAATGTAATACATCATATAAGAAATATTAACAGATTATTTGTATGATAAACACCTAGTCTTTTTCTAAATAAAGTAATATTGTACGAAGACGTTACTCACTAACCTCACGCAGGTTTTTGTAACAGCTACCCTCGTAATACATTAAAGTCAACCCTAATCTGCTTGACCTTGTGAGGGAGGCATCTGTAATATTTGAAACCTAAAAATTTTATTTTTCTGTTTTTTATCTTGTAGTGTAATCTTGCAATCTGTTACAATTAATTAACCTATACATTTCCCATTGTAATGCTATAAAATATCCTTTGTAAAAAGGATTCAAACTTTTAGATGTAAAATGTGGGAAAGGTTATTTCAATACCCTTTTATATAACATCTACTTTCAACCATGAATATCGATGATAAGCGAGCAATTTTATGTAGTTTTTTATCTTACTATTTATCATTTCAGCTATCTTACCTAAGCCATGATATTACCATTAAGTTTATTGTTCAAAAAGGTGGGTAAGTAAATATGATTTCTAACGTTTGTTGATTTACATCTAAACTTGCATCAGTGAAAAACAATACTAAAGAGTCTTTACATGGTCTCCATTTTAATGGAATATATATTTTTAAGATATATTTAGTTATTTAACAGTGTATAATCATGCCTAACATTAATACACAGTATAATTCAAATAAAATCAAATTTAAGATATGGAGATAACAGAATCTCAAATCGTAATAAATGCAACTATGTCAGTAGGATGGAACAACATGCATTATGTCAATAAGACACAACATAATCTTTAACATTATTAAATTACTATAGGAAATTAATAGATTATTTAGCAGTGATCGCAAGAAAATAACGCACAATAACGGTTTTAAGGTAAAGTGGTCCAAACCCTTCAACTGTTTTATCTTAGATGTAAACCGTAAGCACTTGAATTGAAATCCAAATCGCTAATCCGATAGACCAGAATACTTACCGATGGACCTCAACAAAGCGCTAGTATTTTTTCATTATATTATTCATTTTATGTTTAACTGCTCTTATTTATTACTTACAATTAATAAACTCATCATACAACTACAATCCTAGTGTATAATTTACAAATAAACAGAGTAGAGAAAATTATACAACGTTCAGCCGAGAACCACAAATCACTTAACAGTTCCCTAGCCAATGCAAATCACTTACATGCGGCCTTTGACACATGGCCCAGTTTGTCTCTGAACCCCAGAAAATACCTTTTATTGTCTTATATTTTTCATTTCCTAGTTCGAACTCAATAAAGGGTATTTTAATTTAATGTAATACTAAATATAATATCCTAAACACTACTGGTACAACCCTAAGGTCATATATGTAAATTTAAACTATTTAGATAGGTACCCATTTACTAATAAATTTTTTGTTGTCGTTGGTTTTACACGTTATAGAAAATAATTATTGAGTGAAATAACTGGTGTTAAAACCTATAACTTTTTTAAATTTACATTTGTACTGATCAGTTCCTCAATGGGAATTGGGAGGATAAAATTGCTATATCCTTTAACAGACATAATTACTCCCCTCCTTTCTTCTTGACATATTAATATTTTAGTCAGGTTCCTCCTGATTTGCCTCTCTAAACATGTTTACCCAGTAAATGACCGTTTAAGATTTATATTTTTGTGTCTTATCCTAAACGGCCATGTTATAACGATTTACAGAGGGAGTTGGTAAATTCATTTTAAGTTTATGGAATCCAATAATAATTGATTAAATATTCAGTATAATGGGTAATAACAATATTCAATAGTTTAAATCAGTACATAACCGTACAATGTTAAATATAACGATTTAAAACGCATAAAACATTATCAATATGGCTATAAACAAACAGTCAAAACAATATCAACAACTTATGATATAAACTTGTATGATTCAAATTAAATTTAAAGATTTATAATAAAGAGTTATTAATCATGACTGGTCAGCTATGCCACCAGATCATTTTTTAAGTTTGCTGGTTATCATTTTTTTAACTCAGCTCAACCGTTACCAAAAGGAGACTATTTATGGCACATACTTATAATAGTATGTTCTATGGAAATTGTGAGTAAGTAGGTTTACTTATCGAGAAAGCCAGGGATTCTAAAGTCCACCTAGGCCAATATTTCGGTAACACAAAACACTTTTGATCGGCTTGAAGAGAAAGAACGAGTCAGCGTAGTCTCAACACTCTTCAAGAGGACAAAGATTCAATTGGTTTATTGGATCTTCAACAGAAAACTCAGCGAAATCCATCCCCTGATTTATTCCAACAATCCTCACAAATGGTCCCTGAACTAATCCTCGGTGAATGGCACGGTGAAGGTAGTACAGTTTCCATACCATAAAGCCGTATACCACAACGGGGCGAATTATTTTTGTAAAGGGGTGAGTGATTGAGTGGGCAGATAAATCATCGTGCTACAAGCTGCTGCCCAGAGTATTGTAATCATCTAGAGAGGATGTTTCACCTTCAAGTGCATTTGGACACATTTAGATGCACACGGTTATTGACACTACTTGCAGATGCATTTAAGAGAGTGCTGCATAACATATGGAAACACACAGTACATATACACCGCAGGACACAGGCTCTACCGGAACTACAACTACACACTAGATGGTACTCTATATCCCAAATCGGTTATCACCACTATGTTTGCTTACCATACACAGCTTTTCAATTAGTTTAAGAACACATATGTAAATTTAACTGTGGAATAATCTTATTATTAAATCAGTGCGATATTTTTTAAGTATATAAATTAACTGTTTATTTATCGATGATGTTAATCACAGAATAGTGCTACAGAAAAATATCCGTGGTTTAAGAAAACATGTTGATGCATTTGTCTCGGAACTACAGTTATTATATAAAATGTCAGACTTTATAAGATTGACAGAGATTTGGATTGAGCAAAGTGGAGTCGTCTCATTTAACTTGCCTAACAATTCAATATTTTAAGTTTTAATTCTGATTATAGAGCAGGTAGGGTGGCTATTTTGCCTCAGATAAGATAAGGGATAGCCATTTGGACAATACTAGTATGACAAGAGTTCACCTAGGAATATCGCTACCAAACGATGGTTTTCTTGAGGTCTTAGCTATTTATAGATTACATTAGTTTTCAGCATATACATTCACGATTGAGTTGGATTTAATTAATTTACAAATCAAAGCACCTGATCTAATGATTAATGGCGATATTAAAATTCTTAATACATCACGCACAATTGATGAATACGTTATCTAAATGGCAAGTGACGGGCTAAGAACATTAATTGATGAGCATACCAGAGGGACAAAGTTTTCAAAAACATGTATTGCTCATGTCCTCTATAGAAACAAACTAAATGGTAATGTTATGTGTGAAGCTAAAGTTTTTAAATCATGCATAACTGATTCCTGGACGACTGGAGTTTATATTGGATGAAATGTGATAGGCCTATCAGGAACTAACGGTAATTATAAAGAGCTCTCCAAATTTGAATTAGATTCCCTAAATATCACTGAAGCTGAAGTTGATTGAAGTTTCCTTTTCACCATGAACTCAGCTTCAATTGTTTTTGATAATTTTACAGTAAAACTAGAACATTATGAGAATAAATCCTACAGAACCTTTGAGCTTAAATCAAAGTTCATAAAACCCTAGATGATGGTAAACATAAAAAGATAATATTGACAGAAGAAATATACTTTATAGAAACTTTGTAAGAAGTCCACATTATCTTATTTTGTAGCAGACATATAAAAATCATAAGAATGTTTTATTAAATCAAATAAGATATGCGAAAAACTATACTATAGAAAATTGTTTGAATTAAATAAAAGTAACATCAAGACACAATGGAAACCAATAAAAGATTTAACAGATGTAATCAAACAAATACAAACCAATGTTAAAAAGTAACAATGATGAAGTAATTACTTCTCCAAATAAAGTAGCAAATTTATTAAATAACTTTATTTGCCCTGTAGCTGATGATTGAAGGAAACATATTATTTTGGACAATGCTAATATTAATAACGACTTTGATGTATATAAATAAGAATAATTTTATTCCTATTACAACTAAATATTCGATCTTCTTTTACCGAAAGTGTAAGGAAGAACGCATGCTAATTAAAAAACCCCTAAGCAATAACAAAGTACCCGGAAATGATAATATGACACCTACTGTTTTAAAAAGAATGTATCAATCAATCAATCAATTGATCATTATGCTAGTTTATATTTAACTTAAGTTAGTCATTTGGCAAATTTCCAGCAAAATTGATAAATACCTCCATAGCAGCAAACCTGCGTACTCAGCGAATTTCTAATGCATATATATGTATCTTAATACCACATAAAGCCACATACCAAGTTTCATAAATATACATTCATGTATAAACGATTTATGACATTTTAATTATTCTCCAAAAGAATAACATGGCGACTGAGTATGCAGGGTTGCTGAAGCAAGGAACACAAGAAATGGGGTTTTACACAAATATCAACATATCTCAGGAAGGTAAAGCCATATACCAAATTTTATTAATTTATGTTCATAATTAAGGGAGATAACACGTTACTTATTCTCCATAAGAATAACATGGGGGCTGAGTACGCAGGTTTGCTGCTACGGGAACTATCAGTCAAAAAGAAACTTTGAGCACGGGTTCATTGAGCACTAAAAAAAGAATTCCACCAAATGCTCAAATCCGAAATCTACGGATTGCTGTGACAAGGGTATTTATTTTTATGAAACTTGGTACGCTAAGTGGCTTTCTAAGGTAGCATTGGAAATTTGCTAAGTATGCAGATTTGCTGCAACGGGAGTATTTATTCATAATTATAATTCTGAGCTGTCCCCTCATTTGATAAGAGGGTGTCCTCCTAGTTGCTACCAGAGTACCTGGGCCGAATGAACTATGATTTTGTTGGAAGATAGTTAATACTCTCTAAGCAAATCCAGGACTTCCATTTTCCAAAAATTCAATTTTAAAAATCCTTTAGGGCCCACACTACTGGCCTTCCCCAGTTAATGATATTAATTTTAAGGATAGTCCGTTTTTTATAACGAGACAATTACTTAAAAAAAGATGCTGTGTATTCGAGATGGCTTAACGAACCCTAGAACGCCGCACACAACTGCAACCAAACTACTGGAGGCCGAATAATCTCACTACCCTGGGTGAGAACGGGAACTGCAGGAAGGTCAAGCATATTAATGTAGACGATGTCACTGTAGTCAGTTGCCACGGTAGTGATTTCAAGTTAATCAATTTAAAACCTAGGAAACCGTCTTTGGTTGGGACTCAGTTTTATTAAACAACCGTTTATTTTCCGTCCTCTTCGATTAATTTGAGATGGACTGGCGGAGTTTTGTGTAAGTGATCACAGATACATTTCTTTTTATTCTAAGACAACGTAAAATAAATTTGGTGTTTTCTGACAATTTCTCAGTATTTGTGGTAGTATTATTTCTACTTGAACATATCATGTCAATCTACTATGGCAATCATTACAGCGTGTTAGCGTTTTTCTTCACCTTCCTTTATTAGTCTCACTCAAGATTTATGG
Organism: Allygus modestus; assembly: GCA_963675035.1. Taxonomy (NCBI): domain Eukaryota; kingdom Metazoa; phylum Arthropoda; class Insecta; order Hemiptera; family Cicadellidae; genus Allygus; species Allygus modestus. The sequence continues at coordinate 483,245,861 of OY776111.1, read as the reverse complement.
GATGATAAAATAAAAAAGCTGATCAAATACCAATATTTAAAAAAGGTGTTTAACTTGACATTTACATAATTTGATTTATGGCCCTAGAAGTGCTTTACCTGCCACACGGTTTTTATTTTAAAAGGTTGCGACATAGTTTCCTTTACTGTAAGTAGAGAAAATAATGGTAACATATAACAATTCGGCTCCTTTGGGGATTTTTCCATTTAATTTATACGATTGTTCTAATTTTCAGCCATTTAGGTTGTTCGATTGCTTCAAAAACATGCTCAAAGCCACGGATTTGCCATTTATCTTCCCGAAATGGTATCAGGATTGTATTTGAACTAACGGAACTGTTTTGAGTTTTCCAGAAAAGATGACAAGTTGCTAGTGATCGTCAGTACCAGTACTTTGTGGAAATTTAGTTTGTCAAATAAAACATATATAATACAATTTAATTAATAGGATATTTTAACTGTTCCAGGGGTGACCACAAGTGGGCGGTCGGAGGTGTCGTCCTTGGCGGAGCTGTGCTGGCCGGGGCGGTGTGGTGGTGGAGGCGGCCACCACCGGAGCGGTTTGTAGCCGTGGTCAATTATGAGGATATCCCGTCGTTGGAGGCGACGAGTGAGGAGTCCATGGACTCAGAGGAGTCAGAGGCGTCCGGGGAGGATCAATAAGAGAAGAAGACGAAGGAGAAGAAACTGAGACAATCTTACGGATGCTGAAGTATTCAAACAAGTGCTTCACGAGTCACAACCTGGGTTACAGGAAATCCAGTGTTCAGCGTCCAGGTCCAGGACGTAACTACTACTGCCCGTCCACCTCCATAGAAACTTATGAACTGGTGATAAGAACAACTACGTTTGAGGGAGAAATTTCCAACTGCTGCCCGCCACACCTCTAAAGACACTGATGAACTGAAACATAAGAATCAACCGATGAGAACAACTAAATTTGAGGGTGAAATTTCCAACTGCTGCCCGCCAAGCCTCCAAAAAAACTGATGAACAGAAATATCAGGATCAAGCGAAGAGAACAACTACGTTTGAGGGAGAAATTTCCAACTGCTGCCCGCCACACCTCCAAAGAAACTGATGATCTGAGATATCACGATCAAGGGATGAGAACAAATACGTTTGAGGGAGAATTTTCCAACTGCTGCCCGCCAAGCCTCCAAAGAAACTGATGAACTGAAATATCAAAATTTTCTAATTTGAACCTCCACAAATCGAAATGCAACCACCCGGACCCTGACATTCATGAAAGAAAAGAAAACTTATGATGTTATGTGACGTCTATGTACTGTACCTCCAATAATACTTTACTAAAATAAATGAATAAAAAACAACATATTTTACGGTTTTTATGATAAGTCCATAAAAGAACAAATACACTTGCACGAGTTTTAAAACGTTAGGTTTAGTTATAAACATTTGAGTTTCCAAAAAAATAACAATAAATTTGATCCACTCGCAGCAAGGGTAAATGCAATCTGTTTGAATTTCTGCCCAAAGAAAATTTAAATTTGGTACATTAATTGACTAAGCTGTGAGTAAAAACATATAACCAGACTAATCTTCAGCACTTCAAGCGTTTTTAAGTATTTTATTGTTCTTTATAAGATTCGTTCCTACCACAATGCTAATTGAAAAAGGTCCGAAAAGTATGACATAACAACTTAGTTAGGCTATAGAGTTGAAATATGCAATTTTTGCAGTTTTATAGAATATTATTTAAAGTTATAAAATTGAAATATGCAATTTTTGCAGTTTTATTTAATATTATTATTTTTTATTCAACGCTCTACTGGCTTACAGAACAGGGGAGCATATCATACAGTTAGGTGTCAAGATAATCTTTGACACTGATTTACCTTAAATAAAATGTATGCTAAAATGTTTCATTTGATCATAACCGATATTTTTCATGTTTATTATACAACAGTATATTTCGATACCTTTTTAACGACGCAAATGTTCTCTTTTTCTAATAGTATTTAAAAGTGATCTCAAGTTTGTTTACATTTGTATAAACGGAAATCCGGTTTATTGTACAATAACGATTGTGCCTAGTAAATACGATTTCTTTAGACTTTTGGCTTACTTGCAAAATCAAATTTAGAACGCTTTTGCGGCACTCATCTGCCATATACATAAAATTTTTACAGTTTGTTATTTTTACATTTTAACATTCCAAAATGATACATATAAGTAATATTCATCTTATATTTACAGTAGGTTTGAAAACTTTATTTTAGCTAATTTTATATACCGTAAATAATATACAAGTATTATTGCATTATGGAATATTTGTACTGATAAGAACAAATTTCTACACATGCTTTATTAAAAATTAAGCTTGGTCGGAAATAAATTGCACCTTAGGTTATGTGTTAACTTTCATGTCAGTTAAAATATTATATTCATTTCAATTTATTCTGCAGCTTCATACATGAACACATACAACAGGACAATGTTCAGACTTTTGTGTTTTGCACTGAATGGTCTTCACAACAATCATTAATGCTTGAGTTTCATGAGAATTATATAATACCCCCGTCGCAGCAAACCTGCATACTCAGCGAATTTCCAATGAATATATAACATAACACATTAACACTTAACAGGATTCATAAGAAATATATTCACAAACAAGCGATATTAAAAATATTAATTATCGTCCATAAGAATAACATTGGGGATGAGTACGCAGGTTTGCTGTAAAAAGGCACACAAAATAATGGGTTTTTATGCAAATATCAATAGAACTCATCTTAGTGAAGTCACATACCAAGTTTCATCCATATACATTCATAAATAAGCGATATATAACATTTTAAGTATTTTCCATAAGAATAACATGGGGACCTAGTACCTAGGTTTGCTGCTACAGGAACCGTAGGCGAAAAATTTTTTTTTGTGCAAACAACAATAAACCACAACCAGATCAAGCCATATACCAAATTTCGCCAAATTATGTTCATAAATAAGCGAGATATACAATTTTTCTTTTTCTCCATAAGAATAACATTAGACAACGTACTGTGTTTAGCACTTTCAATATCTCGGTAACCAATTAACGTAGAGCAATGATCAAAATACCAAGTTGTTTGTTTTTTAAAGCTGAATTCAATGGTATTAATTAAAATTTGATATAAATTAAAATTGCATGTGAAAACTCAAAAAAACACATTTTTGGGGTACAAAACCCCCCAATAACCCCCCTTCGGATGGTGCGATTCATCTGGTTTTCAAACTCGTTCAAATAAATGGTACTTTACAAATTTGTACCAAATTTCATTAAGATCGGACCTTTTTTACGAGAGTTATCGTGCTTACGGACACACACACACATATATATAAATATAAATATATATATATATATATATATATATATATATATATATATATATATATATATATATCAAAATTTGAACGAATGGTGTTTTTGGCATCTGGGGACCTCAAAATGAAAAGTTATCATGGTCTCGGGCTTAAGTCTTACCATGAGACCTATGGTAATAGCTTCTTCCCTATAGGGGAAATTCGCTAAAAGCAGTAACATTAAACTGCTGCAGTGCAATAACTTGTTCGAAAACTATAAATCTAATCTTAGCAATTATACACTAATAGCTCTTTTATTACTTAAAAAAGTGAAACGTTAATGAACATTTTGGTTTAATATTAAAATGTACAGTATAACATAATTTCGTTGAACACTCTTGTAATTATTATAGAATATTTATTTTCATATACCCAGTCAACAATTTGACATTAACTTGAAATTGAATTAGTGGAAAATACTGGCTCGAAAAATACCCTTTTAATTTATAATTATTTAACGAATTTATGTATATCATATTTCACTATGACTTAGGACATAATGATATTTTGCCAACTTCACCTACCAGATTTAATATTTTCATAATTTTTATATAATTTAGCAACAGGCAGTTTTTTATTAAATAATATACTTTTATAACAAAGAAAACAAAACAAATAAAAACTCATTTCTACAAATAAAACAATAATCAATTTAACGCAGTTGTTCATAAAAAAGACAACTGTCAGAAAAACGCTCACTGGTAAATGTTTAACATGTATTTTCCCTACAACAGTGACTTTGAAAAAAATACTGTATATAGAGCGAAGTGTAATGAATTGAGTGTTCATGTAAAAGAAATTCCAACTATGGGGATACTAAGATATAATAACAACAGGAGGGACCCTATCATGAAGGAAAATAACGAATGAGAGGAGAACATTTGCTCGAAGGGGGGGAGGGGGTTGTGGTGAATCAATTACTATATGCCTATAAAACAATTTTACTGATCTTCTCCAAACAAAACTTATTTCGCAGGCACTAAAACGTAAATTTAAAAAATGAATAAGTTTAATCACTTTTAAGAATAGTAGTAGGTAATACACCATAAAATGTGGAAAGTGGCTTTATTATTTAAAAGTAATCGTCGGTATCAAACTTACTAGTGGTAATAAGAATTGGATTTAAGACGAATTTTTGCAAAACAAAAATACAAATTTGGAAACTCTTATTGACTAAGTAACTTATTGCAAAACCTGATTGACCACTTGGCGGAAATTACTTTTATATCTAATTAAAAAAGGTACAAATTATAAAATTATTGGAACATATCACATTGCAATTATCAGACTGAATATTTCAACAGTCAAATTATATACATTAATGAAACAAATATGCACAGTATTTTGTACAAAAATAACATTTCCGAGTAACTGAAAAATAAAATTTCACTAGATGTAAAAATGCTAATGTAGGAAAAATTTGCAGTACTGTAACTAAATGTTGGTGAATGTAATGTTTGCTCTTGTTGAGAGAGTCGACTTGCCATGTTGAACTCTCACTGTTGCCGTATCTGGGATCTTTAACGTCGTGCAACTTAAAGATTTCATTCTATCAGTGTTGATATGCAACATTTAACAGTACCATATTATCAAATTTGTTGTTGCCGTAGATACTGTTCACAACAAATTAAATTGTTTGGACATTCTGTTTTTATTAAAAATATTTGTTTGTGTTGCTTTTAATTAAAGTTTTAGTCTGGTTATTTGATTATGTTTTATTGATTATTTGTTTTTGTTTAAAACATATTTAACAATGAATTTTTTTAATAAGATTCTTATAAACTATATTATTTCTGGCTCATGTTACATATAACACGATAAAGTTTCCCCAATGCCTCAAAATTGTATTTTATTTTAATTTGTAAATAAACAGATATATCATAAAATAGTTTCTAACCGCTTATTATCAAACCAGTTTATATTTGTATGATATATATTTGTGTTGCGATATTTTATTGTATCTGCCAACATGTTATAAGATAAAAAAGTAGATATTTCAGTTTATAACTATAACAAGCTCATTGAACTATGGCAAGTCAAATATTATCTTTATAATTACTTAAAATAATGGTAATGACCCAAAAACCTTTTCAACATAAATACTGTTTAGTTTTCTACTAAACAAATTACAAAATTCTAGTGGCTTACAGGGGCTATGGCCCCTAGCATATATGGTCTTTGTGCTAGTGGATAATCACACCTGATCATTAGTTCAATTTACTCATTAAAAAAAACACTGTATTGATATTTCCACAAGAAAATCATTGGATCTTTGAAGTCCAGAGGGGCGTAGCCCACGAATTTTTGACATTTCTGTTATTTTTCCCACTGTAAAAAAATGGGAAAAAGACCCTTAAGCTTTAAAATGAATCGTCATAACCTAACTTAACTTCTTCCTAGCTAAAGATATTTCATGGGGGCCGATTGCTTACGGAATTACATATAAGGACGTCATAATCTAACTTAATTTCTTCCTAGGTCGAGATATTTCCTGGGGACCGATTGCTTACGGAATTAAATATAAGGACGTCATAACCTAACTAAACTTTTTTCTAGCTCGAGATATTTCGTGGGGACCGATTGCTTACATAATTAAATATAAGGACGTCATAATCTAACTTAACTTCTTCCTAGTTCGAGATATTTCGTGGGGACCGATTGCTTACGGAATTAAATATATAAGAACGTCATAACCTAACTTCTTCCTAGCTCGAGATATTTTGTGGGGACCGATTGCTTACGAAATTAAATATAAGGACATCATAATCTAACTTAACTTCTTCCTAGCTCGATATATTTCGTGGGGACCGATTGCTTACGAAATTAAATATAAGGACGTCATAACCTAACTTAACTTCTTCATAGCTCGAGATATTTCGTGGGGACCGATTGCTTACGGAATTAAATATGAGGATACTACGTCAGAAACCTGTGTATTAATCTTATTCTGCAATAATTAAGTACGAACGTAAAATGATTAACAAAACAAAATATACTCAATAATTAATTAATTTTTTGAGTGGCCCAATACATGCTATTACATTTTAACAAGATAAATAAACTACGTCTCAAAATACTACAAAATATATCTATACTTATACTGTAGTTACCAACAAGACGGTAAATATACACTAATGGTGGTACAAGTCAACTTCTAGATCTACTCAATAAATATTAGACGAGATAAGTTATTTTCCATGAAATGTTCTCCAAGATTCTGGGCTAAGACCAACCCAGGTTCAAGTAACTCCAACTCTCGGTTGCTTTCAGTAACTAATGTTCTCATTATCAACTGGAGTCACGCGCGAGCTCCAGATCGTGAGGAAAATAGCTTCAGTATTTCACATTCAATTAACTTCCGCTATAGATTTTCCCCGGAACTATTTCTGGTGGAAATGTTGTTAAATCCAATATGCATTAGGAAAAAAAAGACGTTTTCAAAGACGTTAACAAAGACGTTAACAAATAGTTAACTGACAACATTTAATAGTGTCTGTTTAGTTTACATGAGGTATATTGCAGTAAAGGTAATATTATTTTATCTTTGAAGATAGTATAAGTGAAATTTTATAATTTCTGGTGGAACTGCAATACATTTTAGATTACTTGTTTATATTAAAATGGTGTTGTCTGACATAAACTCTCTACAAGGGTATATATAAAAAGGCAACGTATTTGTTGTTAAAATAGGCCTTTAGGTACCATATAATATGCCCTAGTTATACCGTCTGTCCCAAAAGTCCCACCCCCTCTTATTTTTTTAACGACTGCATATATCGAGAATATCTTCCGGGGAAGACTTAGTGACACAAAAAGGAAACTTTTGAATAGTCCAAATTTTCAACCCCAAAATAGGGGTTTTGGGGGGTAAGTAAAAACACTTAAATGGTAACCCCATTGTAATTTTTAACAGATTATTAAATATCATTGTAAAATTTGACATTTAATATGCTGCCATGTTTTAGGGGTGGGTCATCGTAAAGACTTCTAGTTTGCAACATTCATATTTTTTTATTAAGACCTTTAAAAAGGAGTATCACTCAGTAAGGGTTGCTATTTAACCTTTTTGACTTAGTCCCAAAAATCCCTATTTTTGGGGATGGGGCCAAACTTCTTCACTCTCTAAAAGATAAATAGCTTGGTTGCTTAAACGTTCCCATCGAAAATCTTATTATTTCAAAACGTTTTTGGTTAATTAAAATGAATACTATAAAAAATAATGCAAGATGACGTTTTAAATTAAGAAATTCAATTGGACGCTGTATTTGATAGAAAAAAGCTAGAAACCCCAAACTTGTGCCATTCTCCTTCTTGTATACGCCCTTCAATATAATACATCACTCAAGAGGGGTTACCTTTTAAGTTTTTTGACTTACCCCCAAAAATTCCTATTTTGGGGGAGGGGGTTGAAAATTTGGACTCATCAAAAGTTTTCTTTTTGGGTCACTAAGACTTCCCCTGAAGATAATCTCGATATATGCAGTCGTTAAAAAAATAAAATGGGGGGCTGGAACTATTGGGACACATGGTATATTGAAAATACTTATGAAAATATTTATTTTAATTTTATATTTGACGTTTTAAAGGAACATTAGGTAAATACAACATATTTTTTTTATAATATATATAAAAAAGTATTAGTAATCTGTTTGGTTTCCTATTTGATAAGAACCATCAACTTTAAAAACGTGGTGATGTATGATAAAGTCACAAAACAATAAATCGAGAAAGTTGTGATATTTAAATTAATAACAATGTTTTAAGTAGTAAGCAATCATAACGTTTGAAGCATAAAAGGTTTGATCAATACATATGCATTTATAGAAATATTGGTGTGGAAGTTTTATAAATTTTTACAGTGCCTCAATATTACTTGTACAGTCTCAACAATATAAACAAAATTTTACGGATACAAAATTATTATATCATACAATTGTAACAATAATATTAATATTGATTAATATTGTTAACTAAATTTAATAATATTTTTAATTAATTAAAAATATTATGACACTTTATCTTAGATAGTGTATAACATTGAAATATAATAAATAATGAAATCAGGATGTTATAGACTAGAAATAATTGTTTTAGCGTTTGAGCATAAAAATATGGATAGTGTATTAACTTAAATTTTGTTAAATAAAACAATATTAATCAATAATACTGTACAAAATCTTAATATGGAGTCCTATTAGTTATAGTTATACGTTGGTTTTGTCTTTAAGTTATTAATAAACAATTAATATTTTTAAATAAACGATGTTTAGAACTATCATTGATTTATTATTTAATGTTTCATATTCACGTAACTACAACCCAAATGTTTTGTATTCAGTAATTTTAGATTGCTATTTGAACAGTAAAACTCAATAAAGTGGTAAGCAACTTGATCTAACGTTCATTGTTATTCATAGAATCCCGATCAGCCTTTTGCCTGAAGGCCCACGTTACAGTACACCGAACCTACAAGCAATATGCGGGGCTGTTTGAACATTAAAACGCAATAAAGTGGCAAGCAACTTGATCGAACGTTCATTGTTATTCATAGAATCCCGATCAGCCTTTTGCCTGAAGGCCCACGTTACAGTACACCGAACCTACAAGCAATATGCGGGGCTGTTTGAACAGTAAAACGCAATAAAGTGGCAAGCAACTTGATCGAACGTTCATTGTTATTCATAGAATCCCGATCAGCCTTTTGCCTGAAGGCCCACGTTACAGTACACCGAACCTACAAGCAATATGCGGGGCTGTTTGAACAGTAAAACGCAATAAAGTGGCAAGCAACTTGATCGAACGTTCATTGTTATTCATAGAATCCCGATCAGCCTTTTGCCTGAAGGCCCACGTTACAGTACACCGAACCTACAAGCAATATGCGGGGCTGTTTGAACAGTAAAACGCAATAAAGTGGCAAGCAACTTGATCGAACGTTCATTGTTATTCATAGAATCCCGATCAGCCTTTTGCCTGAAGGCCCACGTTACAGTACACCGAACCTACAAGCAATATGCGGGGCTGTTTGAACAGTAAAACGCAATAAAGTGGCAAGCAACTTGATCGAACGTTCATTGTTATTCATAGAATCCCGATCAGCCTTTTGCCTGAAGGCCCACGTTACAGTACACCGAACCTACAAGCAATATGCGGGGCTGTTTGAACAGTAAAACGCAATAAAGTGGCAAGCAACTTGATCGAACGTTCATTGTTATTCATAGAATCCCGATCAGCCTTTTGCCTGAAGGCCCACGTTACAGTACACTGAACCTACAAGCAATATGCGGGGCTGTTTGAACAGTAAAACACAATAAAGTGGTAAGCAACTTGATCGAACGTTCATTGTTATTCATAGAATCCCAATCAGCCTTTTGCCTGAAGGCCCGCGTTACAGTACACCGAACCTACAAGCAATATGCGGGGCTGTTTCACTCAATAGCTTGGTATGGAAAGAAAATATTGTCTAGTACAAATTAAATGTAAATAAGTAATAATTACACTTTAAAAGAAGTATTCCAAGCAAATAATTGTTTCTGTACATGTTTATTCTTGCCACTAAACCATTAAAGCGGTTGGACTTAATTCAAATAAAAAATACAATACCCTAAATTAAATTGATGAAAGGTTAAACTGCTAGTTGGAATTTCACTAGGATTAACAAAAACGCCAAGTTGTTAATGTACATATTACATGTATTATATTAAAATACACATAAGTATATACCCAATGTAACTTAATAAATTAATTTGATAAGCTTGTAATTATGAAGGACAGAGGTTTAGATAAGGTATGTTTACTTTTATTTTCGAGAATGGTTGTTCGGTAATAGGCTACTGTATTGTTTCTCAATCGTTCTGTCATAAAGTGGGTAATTTTTACATTGAAGATAGTTATATAAATCTAGTAATTGTACTTATTATTTATGAAAGGCAAAGAACGCCTGTTACTAGAGATAACAATTGTGTTCCAATGATTGTTACCATCTCAAAGCTGTCAACCTTTTAAGGTGGAGAGAGTAAGAAGGGGAGGACTTTATACGGAACCTGAGATCAGATCCGGGGTGGATTAAGTTTTATCAACAAGGAGACACAGGAAAAGCGAATAAGTTCGTTGATAGTATTTTTTGCATGTAAGTTAATAAATTCAAAATGAGACGTCTAAAATTGTATAATATTAAAAATAGTTGGTTTAAAAGTGAATGTGGGCGAGGTAAGAAAATGGAAGTAAAGCATTTAAGGGACTTTCGGAAGACAGGACAACGAATAATTTACGTGAAGTCGAAAACACATTATAAAAGGCTGTGTTAAAAAAATTGGAATGGTGGTGCAAACATTTAGAAAACCTTTTTATGGAATGTAACTCAAAAGAGGCTTGGATGCAGATAAATAAGCTAAAAGGAATACAGCTTTCAAAAGTCAAATTTCCGACGAGCGCTCTAATAAAACATTATTCAGATTTGTATGAACAAGAGGATAAATGGGTAGTTGGTGGCAAGGCGATCCCGAAGATACCTGTAACACTGCCAGAACTTGATTACGATGTAAGTAGATGTGAAATGTTAATGTTTTGAAAGGCTTAAAAATGAAAAGGCGGCAGGTGTGGATGGAATGTGCCCTGATTTTGTTTAAAGAATGTTATTAGAAATGAAGAGTTCGTAACTTGTTTGCACAGACTAGTAGAGGAGAACCGATTATTTGGGGCGAAGGAATGATACAGAGTACAGAGTGTATATAAGGGAGCTGGTAGTAGAGACGACTCAAATGTATACAGGGTCATCACATTGCTTCCAATATTAGGAAAGAGCTACACGAAATTGCTGACAGACAGAATAGAAAAGTGGATATCAAAATTCAATAGAAAATCGGACATGCAGTGTGGATTCAGGGAATGTAATACTCAAGGTTAATAATGTATTTCAGCTGAGATCAGTGATTGATAAAGAGTTGAGTAAGAAAATAGGTAGTTTGTACTGTTGTTTTTGTGGATCTCAATAAAGCTTTCGAATCAATATCCAGAGAGGCCTTATGTTTCAAATTGAAGGTAAAAAGCATGAGTGCAAAGATGTTTAACAGAATAAAAGCGGCTTATGAAGAAGTGAGTTTCTGTAAAATATGAAGTAGATATGGTGAAGGAAAATGTAAAGTTACAGGTCGGGGTTAGACAAGGATGCCAGATATAGCCAATATTGTTTAATTTGTTTATAGATGACACTGTAGAAACGCTAAAAAACGTAGAATCGCACCCCCCGTGATGTAGGACAAAGTACTATAAATATTTTTCTCTACGCCGATGATATTGAATTTGAACTTAGTTAATTGTGAATACGATATCTTCCAAAAAATCCAAAAAATATAAAAACGTGAGGTACATTATTACAACCTTCTTCATCTTGTATTCACAATAGATATAATACCACAAAAAAAAAACGTACTTGTAAATAAAAAGTAAACACGTGAACAAAACATTGCAAAACAAGTACCTGCAGTTTTTTTCTAGATAAGAAAGGGAATGGCTTTTTAATGTTACTGTTTAGGTTTATTACACTGCAATAAAACAAGCACGTCGTTTTATTGTGGTGAACCGATTTAATAAGTATATAGGGATAAAAAGCTCTACGTATAAAAAGTTCATAATCAAGATATAGCAGTGAATTCCAGCCCTGTCGTCTAAGTTTGTCTAGTTCTGTACGTCTCGTAGAGTAATGACTCACTTACCAGTACTTTTCTGGGTACGTGGTGGGAGGGAGGCAAACTAGGTTAAAGACAGGCTGCCAACCTTTAAAATATAAAAACATGTTTGAGGTGGATCTATAACAGGCTGCGCATGTCCCCATTTTATACTGAGTTTTTGTCATGTCTGGTTTAAATTGTTCTGAACTAATAACAATAATTGGATCAGCATGTGTATGTACTTGGTGAGACAACAATGTCTAGACCTTGTAGCTCCACCATAAACACACATAGACACTAACAGGGAGTGCATATAACATGTACAAGGAGTTTTACAAATAAACCACACAACTCGAGAATGGTAATTGGATGAACGTAGTGAATCCATATACTCAGTTTAAAATTCGAAGTAGTGTGACGCTATCTACATTTTAACGGTTTGATGGATTGTCATGAAATTTTTAGAGTAACGTTTTGATGGCTTAATGCTTTAAATAAACTATAATTGACGAATTATTATTACATTTTAATAATTGTTAGTTTTTTCATTGAACATTATTTCAGTACATATTTTGAGCTTTGTGGTACCGTGTTGTTGGAGAACTGTCAAAATACATCAGCTCAGCTGCTGTCATTTTGTTTTGTTCGCAATCGCCGTTTGATGTTTGAGGTTAGAGGATCCCAGATAAGAAACTGCACCCATAATAATTTCATTAATGTTATAGCAATAATCAAATGTAAACCTTCTGTAAGTTAAGGATGTTACCTTGTGACTTCAACACATAACTTATGTGAAGCACTGTGGTTCAAGTTGGATTTAATAGTACGATAAAAAGTGTCTTCAGCGAGAATGTCAACATTATTCAGCACTACTAAAAAACAACCATACATTGGTGGTTTTGTACCTGTGTTCTTTTGCAGATAGTTTGTGTTCGAATAATACTCAGGTTTTGTATATTAGCCTATAGTTGTAGCCATAACATGGATGATTATAACACAAGGTGTGACTAAAAACTAACTTTTTATGTTATTAATAAACTTACAACGTTTGAATTGTCATAACAGACAGTATCCTTTGACTAAGTATTTACCTTTCATATAGGATAATTTAGGTAGGCCAATGCTATTGTTGTTTCTCAACCGTCCCAAGTTGGTCAATCATCATATTTTAATTTTAGCTTTGCTGTAAATTTATTCTAACCATAAGTAGGTCTTGGTAGTCTATACAGGGGAATGTTATGATAGGCTTAGCTTATATTTACATTTGTGAGTTACTAAATGTCACCAATGTCCACTTACTTTTTGTGATAAACTTAAGTTTACCGAGGCAAACTGTACTTGGAATGGCTAAACATACTTAAATCAACCCACCACAACACATTGTCTTATAAACATTACCCAACACAAGGTAGTTAACTTATTAATAAGCAACCATGTAAATCTCACCAATCAATCATGCCTGTTGGTAAATATACTTGCTGATTTCAAATAAATAAACTAACAGATAAGTTAAGTGATTATCTAAAATGTACATGATGTAAAAAATCTTAAACTCAAATACAGACCTCACAATAAACAACGGCAGTAGAACTTTTCTATGTCAGTACATTTTGTAACTTATCGCCATACCGTACTACAATATCGCTATCAACTGAGTATTTGCTTACTTACATAGGCCCTATTGTGAAAATATTAAGGTTGGTCAAACTGATAATATTACCTGTCACGTAATACCCATAAACAGAGAGGGGAGAGAATTATGTTTACCGGTACCTAAGTTATGTAGCTTGGTGGAAATCTTATAATTTCAGATCTAAATTTATCTTATTGGATTGAAGCGATTGGATTGTCATGAAATTTTTAGGTCTAACGTTTTGACAATTTAATGATTCTGATAAACTACACCGGAAATTGACGAATTATTAGTTTTAACATTCTTCAGTAAGTTACCCTACCACTTTTGACCTTAGTAGCACACCGTACACAGGCTCTTTAGAACAGTCAAAATACTTTAGTTGCTGTCATCTTGATGTTTGGCGTTTCTTTGAGGTTACGATTACGAACGAGAAGTTTATTTTTTGATAATCTGTTCTAATATCCAGTTCGACAATCATAAACTATAAATGTGACGTTCTTTCAAGTTCAATAATAATAATTTAATTTATTTCATAAGAATACCAGTAATCGAATGTAAACCTTCTGAGTTACGGATACGTTTCCTTGGTAGTTTCATACACATCTGTAAATAGGACTGTGGTTTGTTTAGTTGGATTTAATACGATAAAGTGTCATCGGCGAGAATGCCAACATTATTCCATTACTGGTTAAATAATCTGTGTGGATAATTTAAGACTTGAGGTTTTGGTATAGGCCTATAGCCTACAGTTTTATTCATAAGTAACATGTAGCCTATATAAGAGAAGATGTGACTAAAAACAAACTTCTTATGCTGTCAATATACATGAAATACTGTCTTTAACATAATATGAAGACTAAATGGTATTCTTTAAGTTACCATACCTATTTAACTTTCATATAATGTAGATACGGTAGGCCAATGCTATTGTTTGTCAACCATCACATTCTAATTTTAGCTTTGCTGTAAGTATATTATATCCATAAATAGGCCTTGGTTGTCTATTAGGGATGATTTTATAAGAGGACTAGCTTAGCCTATATTTGGGATTTACAAAATGTCACATATGTCCACTCGCTTTTTGTGAAAAACTTAAGTTTGCGGAGGTAAACTGTAGACCTGCTTGGAATGGCCAAACATACTCGAATGAATCCGACAGACCACACCACCTTATACACCTTACCTAACCCAAGGTATCTACTTAATGTGATACACCCAGTGCCGTCCTTAGGGCGGCGCGACAGGTGCAGCCGCACAAGAACCTCGTGCCTACGAAGGCCTCGCACTTAGGGGTTTTTTCGTGGAAGCTAGAGGCGTCATGGCCATGACTGGGATCAGAAATGTGGACTTTTGATGATTATCAATTGAGGAACTGGAGACAACGTAAAAACAGTTTGTGGTACGTACATATTTTGCTAATATTGATAATATGTTTTGATTTAACGGCAAGTTCTGAAGTACATGAATTAGCCGTGTATTTAGCCAATAGCGGGTGTATTTCTCAACGAAGCAAGTAAGTCTGTGTCGGGACTATACAGGGGCCATAATTTTATTTTGATATCACAACAGAATGAGTTTCAGGTATTTTTAAGTTTATCCTAGCTATTTTTTTCTATACTTTATAACTTAGGTATTGATTTTTTGCCAAAGTCAGTGATAAGAGTGACCTCCGATGGTGAAATGGTGTTTTTGGTTTTTTTACGTCGTATCTTGTACTGTGTGTTAGGTTAGGTTATCTTACGTTATTTTTAAATAACAAATCCTATTGTATCCAACGAGGTATATATCTATAGAAGTCTTGTCTGGGGTAAAAAACTGTGCTTACATGCTGACCGTCATTTTGACGCTCTATACCTTCCGGTCTTCATGGCAACAAATATGTTAACCAATCAAATCCCCTCTTCACTACTTATGTTTGTCTTTATTACTCTTTGGCTGAATGTTTTGTTTCCAGAAATGTCCTCCAATGAGCTTTTTTCAAAAGTGACAAAGCTCTATAATTATTTAAACCGCGTTAATCTTATCCTGACCACCACAGTGTGTTAACAGTTTTAACTGTTACATATTCATAACCGGTTGAAACAGAAAGTATTGGACCAATAACTTATACATAGCCTATTTTATTTTTTCCGAAAGATATTTTACTGTAGAATTCACAAATAAGGTTAGTGTTTATCAAAAACTTTCCATTTGGGTACACTTTCATAAATAATGAAGCGATAATATAAAATATACCCCCGTCGCTGCAAACCTGCATACTCAGCAAATTTCCAATGAATATATAACATAACACATTAAAACACTTAACAAGATTCATAAGAAATGTACTCACAAACAAGCGATTTTTAAAATATTAATTATTCTCCATAAGAATAACATTGGGGATGAGTATGCAGGTTTGCTGCAACAAGACACACAAAATAATGGGTTTTTATGGAAATATCAATAGAACTCATCTTAGTGAAGTCACATACCAAGTTTCATCCATATACATTCATAAATAAGCGATATAACATTTTAAATATTTTCCATAAGAATAACATGGGGACCAAATACCTAGGTTTGCTGCTACAGGAACCATAGGAGAAAAATTGTTTTTTTGTGCAAACAACAATAAACCACAACCAGATCAATCCATATACCAAATTTCGCCAGTTTATGTTAATAAATAAGCGAGATATACAATTTTTCTTTTTCTCCATAAGAATAACATTAGACAACGTACTGTGTTTAGCACTTTCAATATCTCGGTAACCGATTGAAGTAGAGCAATGATCAAAATACCAAATTGTTTGTTTTTTTAAGTTGAATTGAATGGTATGAATTAAAATTTGATTTAAATTAAAATTACATGTGAAAACCCCAAAAAACACATTTTTGGGGTACAAAACCCCCCAAAAACCCCCCTTCGGATGGTGCGATTCATCTGGTTTTCGAACTCGTTCAAATAAATGGTACTTTACACATTTGTACCAAATTTAATTAAGATCGGACCTTTTTTACGAGAGTTGTCATGCTTACGGACACACACACACACACACACACATATATATATATATATATATATATATATATATATATATATATATATATATATATATATATTTGAACAAATGGTGTTTTTGGCATCTGGGGACCTCAAAATGAAAAGTTATCATATGGTCTCAGGCTTAAGTCTTACCATGAGACCTACGGTAATATTTTCTTCCCTATAGGGGAAATTCTCTAAAACAGAATGAAATTGTCTGATACGGTATTGCTATTATTTAGGTTATTCGGTTATGGTTTCGGTTATGTTCGGTCTCAAAGATGTGGAAGATATCGTCGGAAATTTGTCCAGATAAGAAACGTTGATTCCAATCATACTTAAATATGTATTCTCGGGAACAACCTTTTAACGGATCTATGGAAATCGTATGTTTTAGCGCATCCTTGGCCTATTTGGAGGGGGTTTAGCGGCCTGAAGTATGACTCATCAGGTATCATTAGATTCGTAACGAAACAAGGAAAGTTCTACAATCATTTTTATGATAACCCATCCTAACATAAATGCCGCAGCGCGCTGTATAAGGGTGGCATCCGTATAATACCAAAGTACCTATATTTCTTATGAATCCTGATAAGTGTTTTAATGTGTTATGTTATATATTCATTAAACGGGGGTATTCTTTTTACATGCTACTGTATACCAGAAAGCTATTTCCTAGAAACCTTTTAAATTTGTTTAGTTTTTTAGTTTTATGTTTTGTAAATCAATTATTTTGTTTATTCAGGTAAGGTTTATTTCATTTTTATTTTAATTTTATTTTAAAAACAATCTAAAAAACAAATATTATGTTATAACTAACATACAGATGATAAAATATTTTACAGTCGATCTAATCAATATATCAATGAATTTATTCGGCTTTGAGTATTGTTCCGCTTTTGAAAGTGTACCCTTCCGTTCTCCTGGAATTTTAAAGTTCACACCACCCTGCATTAGTCAAGAAAATCCTCTCTCCAATCTAGTGTGTTTATTCGTGACGGGTAATTTTGGCTGTTTAACAAACGTTAATAGGCTATACTTATTCTTAACCATCTGATGAAAGCAAACATTCGGATCTTTTCCTTTGATACCATGGCTTTTTTGGCTGTTAATTTTGTTAAATGCACTAGATACCACTGACAAAAAAAATTAAAGTAGCCTATGTTTATTTTGTAGTATATAGGCCCTATTCAATATCTAAACATAAAACGTAACCAAACTTAATTAACATAAACCGAATTATTGGGTTTTTTATAAAATTAAGTAAAAAATGCCTGACTGGAATACTCATAGGCCTATTTAGTTCTGATAGCACATTCAAACCTAACCTAATTAGGGGTAAAAAGCAAATGGAAATAAATTCTGGTGTGTGATTGGTGGGTTTGACATGTGTGCTTATTACGTTAAGTAACGTTGAGTTCGGTAAGGTATTTAACATAGGTCTAAACACTCATACACATTCCCACCAACCAACCATGCCTGTAAATTGTTTTGAAAACTTCAAAATAACTAAATTAACACAGGCTATTACAAATCGTTTGGTGTACATACAAACCAAAGTAGCGTTAAACAATTAATGTAAAACATAATTAAAATAAAGAAACACAATCCGATTTGACCCGGGGACCATACCTGGGATGCCATCTTCCCACTTTGGCCGAGTCTAGGCGAGCAAAGATGAACGCGAGTCAGTGGATGTGTAACTTTGTCCGACTCCACTCATGTTATTCCAATTGATTATTTACAATGTCAAATTACAATGCAAGTCGCTCACCTAATACATTTGGCTAGATTGTGAAGTGTATTACTACTGAACTTGATACTATTTATTATTAAATGTGTGTGCGAACATTAATTCTTTTTAGCAGAGTGCAACTAATATTTGTCTGAAGATACCTTTGTAAAAAAATAATTTGACAAAATGTTACACGAAAGTGATTTAGTAAGTTCCATATGCTTAAAAGATGTGATATGCGGTTATTTTCCTTTTTTTAAAACTTTTTATGATATGGACGCGGTAGTTATCGTGCATAAGACACTCCAGTTTGAATCACTTCGTTAGCTGTAGAAGAATTGAAGTCAGGTATGAGGTCTCACTCACTTTGTGAGCTCATTTGATTACAGTAGACCTCTTTTAACCGTCCTTACTTTAAACTTCCATCGTATTAACCGCCTTCTTATTTCTAGGAAATAAGTTAACTCTCATCTGCCGCCGCAGCCGTATTCCTGATACTGCACCGGAAAAAAAAATCAGAACAGAAGTCGATCATATGTTTCCATAGTTAGCAAGTATTCCAAAGTTGCATCTTGGTACCTGTTTTTATACCCTTTTTTAACTGACGTTTGACTTTTATAATTTTAGTGCTTAGTATGACAAATTATCCAAAGATTATTTGTTTTAACCAACCTTTCAGTTATCTGACCCAGGGCTCAGTCCCAAGGAGGGTGGTTACAAGTTTGTCTTTTGTTCTTAATTTTATTTGCATAGGCCTATTGGCAAGACTTGTTTGTAAATATATTTGTTATCAATTTAGTTGTCCAGTACTACAACTTCCATTTTAACACCTGTTTTAAGTTATTTGAACGTGTCTTTCTAAGATGGTGCTACCAGTACATTCAAAATAAGTGAGAATCGCCCATTTATGTTGTAATTTTTGTGGTTTTGAATTCTTTATTTTACACATTTAATGGTAAAAGTATCTTCACCATGATAGCTCAGTTATTCGTTCCGATGGTTTATTAAGAGAAATATGGCTTAACTGCAAAAAACACAATTTGAAATGATTTATGTCCAATATTTAATGTTCATATAAGGGACCATGCATAAATTACGTCACGCTATATTCAGCCCTTTTTGACCCCCTCCCGCCCTTTATCACGCTCTGTCACGCTGCTCATTACTCCTCCCCTCCCCCATGTCACGTCACACATTAATTTTTAAGTATTGGATTGTGGCGTACGGTATTTAGTCTCTGTAACTGGCGATTTTGCATACTTTAACAGTGACATGTCACGCAGCCCGTAACCTCCCCCCCTCCCCCGTGTCACGGTCTGTCACAATGTGCCGCACCCCCCACCCACCCCCCAGGAAGGCGTGACATAATATATGCACGGCCCCTAAAACTTAGTTCTGGAATAATAAAATACTGTTTGAGAATTAAATATTTAATGCAGTTATTGTTAGTTTATTTCTCTTTTGCCACGTTCTTTTTTAAACGTGATTTTTGTAATTCTTTCAAGCACTCAAAGTTTTCCCTTATAGTATACTACCCGACCAAGCCTGGCTTTGCACGGGTGCAAATTATATGTGGGAGGACAACGTTTGATTCAAATTTCAGCTTTCTTTTTTCTGTAGTTGGGTGAGCGATAATTAGAATATGGGAATAATAAAGGCCTGTTGGGTGGGACCCTACAAAAAATGCATTTGGAGTAAGTCTGTCCATCCTGCTTTGAGTGCTTTAGCCATCATCCTACTGACCTTCGGCTTCATCAGTCCAGTAGTAGGTGCAAGATGGTAAACATAGCGTGAAGTACCAGTGGGGCGAGTCCCCAAAGGGTCTTTGGATTTAGGGAATGTGTATTTTGATTCTGGTGTATTATCTATTTTTCTAACAAATTTCAGCTCCTTCAGCTCCGGGTCATTGGTGTATAATGTTTGACATGAGTATATTTATTTATATATTTATTTTTTATTCCGTGGCAATGTTTAACAATGTATTGGAATTTACAAAACAAAATATTAAATTTATGGGGTAATCATTTTACCAGGTATCATATTCCAGTGGGGCTAAGTATTATATTATGAGGAGTAGGTTTATGTCTGACGTTAACCTCTCAGCTTTCTTTCTACTGAATTTTACCCCTCAGTCCAGTAGTAGCAGCAGTAGTAAGCTGGTAGGAATAGGTATTTTAAATTTCCAGAAGGCAGAGCCCTAAAACATTTGCAGAACATGATTAGACTTATGTTTGACTCTGATATATTAGGTACATTGCTACCGCTCAAGAGGATCCCTAATGACCATAGGATTTCCAAGCGAGTCCAGTGGGGCAAAGCACTAGGTTTTAAGAAAATGGCTATAAACCTTCCTAGGGTTACCTGGATCACTATGCAATGTTTCACCGCAATTCGATGTATGGTTAAGGAGCGCGTAAAGTAAAAAGAAACCAAAAGTAATTTAGAGAGAGATTATGTTTTCCGTCTTGATTTGTTTTGACACTAAAAAAATTTATACTATTTACATTACAGCTTGCTACCTAAATAAATAGACAGGTTTTTACAACATTTTATAGTAGTTACCTGTAAAAAACATAACAAAATTTTCTTTCATATGATTAGCATGGTAACTTTGAAGTCCAGTGGGGCAAAGCCCTATAGTTCTAGGACTTTGATTAGTGGCTTCCCAGGGTTAACCTGAATGACCATGCAATGTTTTATCGAAATCGGATGAGTGGTTTAGGAGGAGGTAACAGATAAACATTCAGACGCGGGGAGAGACTTCAATTTATATTATGAATATATTTGTTTAATTTAAATATAAATATATATTTCCACTTCACAATATAATAGTTTAAAATTGTTCACTCAGAACTCTTGATTTAAAATATAAAACAATAACACAATATTTCTACTCTTTAAGTATGCAATTTTTATTAAAATGCACGCTAATGGGCAATACTATATACAGATAAGACCCTACTGTAATATCAAAATATGATGTAGCTTTCTGAATTACTGCTACAAAGTGCTACTTCCTCTAAAGTGTATTATAAGATTTGAAAATTATTGTTGATATCCTTTACAGACAACTGCATGATTTTATGATATTTATTTGATATATCATTTAAATGTTTATTACACCTCATTTTGTTTCTTTTATACTTTACTATAATATGATTATGAATAATTCAAATACCCCGTCGCAGCAAATCTGCGTACTCAGCGAATTTCTAATGCATGCATAATGCATATGTTTCTCACTACCACATAAAGCTACTTACCAAGTTTCATAAAAATCCATGAATAAATAAGTGATCTATAGGATTTTATTCATTCTCCATAACATTAGGGCTGAGTACGCAGGTTTGCTGCTACAAGGAACACAAAATTTATGTTTTTATGCAATTGTCAAAATAACTTAACCAGTTGAAGCTGCATACAAAGTTTTATTAATTTATCATCATAATTAAGGGAGATATAAAACTTAACTTATTCTCCATAAGAATAACATTAGGGCTGAGTATGCAGGTTAGCTGCTACGGGGATAGTCAACAAAAAAATAAATTTTTGTGCAAATATCAATATACCAGTACTACGTGAAGCCACATACCAAGTTTCACCAATATACATTCATAAATAATCGAAATATCAAATTTTATTTATTCTCCATAAGGATAACATAGGGCAATGTACTGTGTTTAGCACTTTGAATATCTCTGCAACGGTTAGACGTAGAATCACAATCTAAAACCCAAAATGATTGATTTGTAGAGCTGAACTGACTGGTAAAAGCAAGTGTGAAGTTTACATTAAAATGAACTGAGAAAAAGCCAAATACCCCCGTCGCAGCAAACCTGCGTACTCAGCAAATTTCCAATGCATGCATTTGTTTCTCACTACCACATGAAGCCACTTACCAAGTTTCATAAAAATACATAAGTAAATAAGTGATCTATGGCATTTTATTTATTCTCCATAAGAATAACATTAGGGCTGAGACGCAGGTTTGCTGCAAAAAAAGAAGAAATATGTTTTTGGGCAGTTATCAATATAACTCAACCAGGTGAAGCTACATGTGTGATTAATTTATGAAGTTGAATTAATTTATGTTCTTAATCAAGGGAGATATAAAACTTTATTTATTCCCCATAAGAATAACATTAGGGCTGAGTATGCAAGTTTGCTGCTAATCAATAAATAATAACAAAAATTATTTGTTTGTGCAAATATCAATATACCAATACAACGTGAAGCCACATACCAAGTTTCATCATTATACATTCATAAATAATGGAGATAACAAATTTTTTTTATTCTCCATAAGGATAAACATTGGACAATGCACTGTGTTTAGCACTTTGAATATCTTTACAACGGTTGGAAGTAGCATCACAATCTAAATACCCCGTCGCAGCAAACCTGCATACTCAGCGAATTTCCAATGGAGATATAAATATCTTAAGACTACATAAAGCCACTTACCAAGGTTCATAAAAATATATTCACAAATAAGCGGTATATAGGCTACAATTTTAATTATTCTCTTGTAAGAATAACATTGGGGCTGAGTACACAGGTTTGCTGCAACAAGGAATACAAAAAATGTGTTTTTATGCTATATCAATATAACTCAGTTAGGTCAAGTCATATACCAGTGTTCATTCATTTATGTTCATAATTAAGGAAGACATAGCATTTAATTATTCTCCATAAGAATAACATGGGGCTGAGTATGCAGGTTTGCTGCAACGGAAGCCTTTGGCAGTAAATTGTTTTTTTGAGCAAATATCAATAAACCACAACCAGATGAAGCCTTATACCAAGTTTCGTCAATATACGTTCATAAATAAGCGAGATATAACATTTTTATTTTCCTCCATAAGAATAATATTAGACAACGTACTGTGTTTAACACTTTCAATATCTCGGTAACCAATTGACGTAGAGGAATGATCAAAATAACAAATTGTGGGTGTTTTTTAAGCTGAATCCAATGGTAAAAAATAATATTTTACTATTTCCAAAATTATATGTAAAAAATTCAAACAAAACCATTTTTGGCGTACAAAATCCCCCAAAATACCCCTTCAGATGGAGCGATCTGGCTGGTTTTCGAACTTTAAGTCATAATTGTTGCTTTACACGTTTATACCAAATTTCATCAAAATCGTATCATTTTTACGAGAATTATCGTGTTTTCGGACATATATATATATATATATATACAGTTTTGAACGAACGGTGTTTTTGGGGTCTGGGGACCTCAAAACGAAAAGTTATCGTGGTCCCGGGGCTAGGTCTTACCATGCCGACTACGGTAATAGCTTCTTCCCTGTAGGGGAAATTCGCTAAAACCAAAATGATTGTTTTGTAGAGCTGAACTGATTGGTAAAAGCAAATGTGAAATTTACATTAAAAATGAACTGAGAAAAGCCAAATACCCCCGTCGCAGCAAACTTGTGTACTCAGAGAATTTCCAATGCATGCATATGTTTCTCACTACCACATAAAGCCACTTACCAAGTTTTATAAAAATACTTAAGTAAATAAGTTATCTATGGCATTTTATTTATTCTCCATAAGAATAACATTAGAGCTGAGACACAGGTTTGCTGCTACAGGGATAATCAACAAAAAATATTATTTTGGTGCAAATATCAATATACCAATACAACGTGAAGCCACTACCAAGTTTCATCAATATACATTCATAAATAATGGAGATAACAAATTTTATTTATTCTCCATAAGCATAAACATTCGACAACGTACTGTGTTTAGCACTTTGAATATCTCTACAACGGTTGGACGTAGCATCACAATTTAAACACCAAAATGATTGTTTTGTGGAGCTGAGTTGATTGGTAAAAGCAAATGTGAAGTTTACATTAAAATTAACTGAGGAACAGCCAAAAACCTTTTCCCCATAAGATTAAAATGGGAGATTTTGTCAGTAGGTTTTTTGGATTTTCTCCCTAGATTTTTTGGGATCACTTAACCTAGGTTAATGATTCAAAATACTATATTATTTGTTTTCTTAAGCTCTATAACATGGTTCAACCCAAAATTAAGTTTTAAAAAGTTTTAGGGTGAAAAATGCAAAAAAAAACTGATTTTTGGACAATTTTAAACCCACATAAACCCAAAAAACTGATTTTTGGAAAATTTTAAACCCACATAAACCCCCCTTCCCATAGTCCGACATTTCTGGTTTTCAAACTTTAAGTCATAAATGTCATTTTACACATTTGAGCCAAATATCGTCGAAATCGGACGTTTTTTTACTTAAGTTATCACATATACGGTTATATATATATATATTTACATATATGTATAAATTTTAATTAGTAATGTTTTTTCATCTGGGGGCCTCAAAACAAAAAGTTATCATGGTCTCGGGCTTAAGTCTTACCATGAGATCTACGGTAATAGCTTCTTCCCTACAGGATAAATTCGCTAAAACCTTTTTCCCAAAAGATTAACATGAGAGATTTTATGAGCAGGTTTTTTGGATTTTCTCGGTAACCACTTAACCTAGGTTAATAATTCAAAATACTATATTATTTATTTTATTTTTTTAGCTCTATAAAATGGTCAAAACAAAAATTGAGTGTTTTACAAATGTTAGGGTAAAAAATGCAAAAAAAGATTTTTGGAAAATTTATAAACCCCATAAACTCCCCTTCCCATGGTCCGATTTTTCTGGTTTTTGAAGTTAAGGTCATGAATGTCACTTTACACATTTAATCGAAATTGGACGTTTTTTACTCAAGTTATCGCATTCGCAGACACACACACACACATATGTATATAAATTTGAACGAATTGTGATTTTGGCATCTGGGGACCTCAAAACAAAAAGTATCATGGCCTCGGGCTTAAGTCTTACCATGGGACCTACGGTAATAGCTTCTTCCCTATACAGTAAATTCGCTAAAAGTCAATATTTTATCATGCAATTCACTATATTAAACTGCTCAAGTGTCATTTAACTATCAAAATAAGGTAGTAATTCAACTCTTCGTTCATCCTCTTACGCGACATTAGAGCGTACTCCTAGTAATACTAACACATACTAGGGTATACGTTAGTTATAGAATCTGGAAAAGCTATTCTCGATCCACCATCTTGTATATATAAATTCCTGGCTTACATTTCTTGCTTCCGATTAGCTTTTACCACAAATTATTCTGAAAAGGCTCTTAGGAATTACTACCTGATACATCCCACCAATGCGGGGTGAAAGGCAATGGAGTGAACAGCTGGTCCGCGGTCCTATTGAAGTGACATCGGACGTGACATAATCACCTTAACGGTTTGATGAGGTGATGGGTTTTTGACCTCAAACAGCTGTACACTAGGTAAAAGGTCGGTTAAGTCAGATATCGGAGGTTAAGGAACAAAGCATAATAATACAGATAATGTATTTAATTCATTACGAATTTGTTTTTAAATGTTTGTAGACTATTGATATGTACTCTACAGTAATATGCATCCGATCAGCAATAGTAGTGTGGGTTTGCCGGTTTTGGACCGGAAGTGACGTCATCCGGTCACGTGACCGGATGCGCTGAGTCATGAAAGACGTCATCTGAGGCTGAGCCAGTGACGTAGGCGGTTTTGTGACGTAATGAGGTAAAGTTCAAAGTTCAAGGTCACGGGGAGGTAATTTTAAAAAAGTACTACCTCGCACGCGTAAAATCTGATTGTGATTCGATAGTTTAATCGATAAGAAATATCGAATGAAACAATCGAATGAAGCAATCGGACGATACGAGTGCGAGGTAGTACTATTACAAATATTACTTTATTTTATTTACAATAATTCATGTTTACAATAGTTCCCCGTTGTTCGTTGTCATCGATGTTGTTGATCCGGACGAGTTGCGGCCATCACTACGCTTTCTGATGAAAGACGGTAGATACTTCGATTCCTGCGCAGAGTCCATGTTGTTTTTTGATGCGTAAAGTTCCAAAGATAAATCGTAACCGGACGCAATGAGAAGTCTTAACTCTTCATTAAAAACCTCGAGGTCTTGGAAAGTCGCCAGATGAATAGAGTCATAATGAATACACCTAATTTTGATGGACATTTTAACAGAGAGCTCGATGTACACTGGTCAAGAGCCGGAGGTGTACTGACTATTCGCTAGCTAGCGTTTTGGTATCAAACAAAATGGTGGGGGTAAAAGTGTGGTGGGGCGGAGCAGATGGCGGTCGGCAGATGGCAGGCGGCAGGTGGTGCGAGGCAGATGGTTGCTACTACATCCACCATCATTAGTCAAACCCTATTAGGGATGCCATTATTGCTTCTGCATCAGAAGATATTGTGCTAGAAACTTCATGTACTTGTATTTCATCATTTGTATTGTCAGCTTGCTCAATATTAAAAGAAGAACATGTGGAAGAAACAGTAGTGCCTTGTATTTGCGAATCCATGTGAACTATGCAAGAGCCGCAGGTATACTGAAGTGATACAAGCATGTAGGATAGACACTCGCCTTTACCCCCCACCACACCAGTTTCCCCCACCAAGTTTTCACATCGCACAATAACTACGGGACATGCATTAGTTAGGGTCTAGCTCTGACTCTGTGAGGATCGGAGCTCCGTAACTGAAAACATTAACAATTCTTGCTCGACACTGTTTTTACGCAATCATAACAGTCACTGTGATCCCTTATCCCGCTTTCCCCTTAATATCCCGATTTCCCATTCTCCGTCTATATAACCCGAGATTTCGAGCGTCTCTTCGCAGTAGCCTGCCGCCCGTTGCGATGAACGTCCCACTGGGTTGCAGTGCCTGCTGCAGCGTAGGTCTGTTAAGTGTGCGTTGGGCCCGACGCGCAATTAAGAGATCCGCGCCCTTGCATGTTTAGTTAGTTTGTTTAAGCATGTTAGATAACGCTTGTAGTTTGCTGCTAGGTAATGTAGTTAGTCTAATATATATGTTAGTGTTTGGTATTGGTTTGAAGTGTTTTATTTACTAATAACATATGTACTCCCGGCCCTACAGGTCCCTCAACAACCTTGGTCAAAACTTGGGTTCGCAGCAGCCTGACGCCGGGTGTTTGGGTCTACGTCCCACCGGGTTTCAGTGATACTGTTGACCTTTGCAAAACCGACCTCGGCTGTTTTTGTAAAAATAACGTTAACTGATTAATTTGTTTCTTTTACATAGTTGCTGGTAAAGTCTTTATTTTCAAAGTAATGTATCTTGTTTCTCATCCTTTTCCTAACCCCCTGACAATAAGGTTCGGCCCTGAAAACCGGCCTTGTCAATAAGATCAATACGGCCATGCAAACCGGTTGACACCACCTATCTCACCCATGAGAAACGTTAAAATCAGTCTCTTGTTTAAAATCAGTCTCTTGTTTGTTGTCTTTTGTCCCCTTCCCCAATACAGAGCGGGGAATAGAGCAGTATGTTGTGCTCTATTCCCCGCTTTGGCATTATGTCAGATGACCTTGACCTACTGACGGGACTTAGAAAAACCGTCGTTTGATCAAATATTGGAAGAAATGTGGACTTAGAGATATTTCATGCGGACAAGGTTGACACAAAAATGTTGTATTAAAAATAAAAACTGGAGGGGGAAATGTTTTATATACTGCAACAGCGTGGTAAAAATCATTATATCGCTATGGAAGCTGTAGGTGTAAACACTTGGCTTGTTCCTTCCGAGCTTGCTATTTCAGAAGCCTTTCTGTCCATCCTTACTTATGAGTTCCGAGGCATTAAATTAAAAGTAAAAATAGAGCTGAGACCGTTGCATAGAAATGATATGCATTGTATTTTGGTGGAATGGGAATCGCCCTCCGGCATTAATCTTTTCCATTTTATCAAAAGATCGTGCAAGGAGTTTTATGTAAAACGGATAATAGTCTCCCTTGTTTAAACGTAGTACAGCTTGCTTCCAAAGTAAAATAGCAAAGGTAACACCTTTGCTATTTTACAAAATATTTTAACGTGTCCTTGACCCAGTTACCGGACTTGGAGCAATTCAGAGTATGTGATACAGTGTTGGAACAAACTACTGTCGAAGTCCTTGCCCCCCCCACCCCATGATATATTCCTATAAAAGCGGGAGCAGCCCGCAGAGGGTTCGCAGTCGCAGGCCGACAGCCTAGCTAGCTGTTTGCCCGCGCTGTCCGCAATAGTATCTCTAGTATAGAGTTGGTACCACTGTATATTAGAGATGCTACCTTAGCTTAAGGCATGTCTGTTTATTATTAAGCATGTTAGAATAACGCTTGTAGTTTGCTGCTAGTAAATGTAGTTAGTTTAACTGTAGTTAGTTTGGTGTTGGTTTTAAAGTGTCTTTGAAGTGTTTTTATTTACTAATGAAATATGTACTTCTCTTTCACGCTCCCATTCAAAAAGGTATGGCACGAAAACCGACCTTATGTCTTTAAATATCTCAGGGGGGATTATGTTTCTCAAATAAACACCTTTCCTAACCCCTTACAAAAAGGTACGGCACGAAAACCGACCTTGAGTCATTACGGCATGAAAACCGGATGACTTTTTTTACCTATCTTAGCCCTCACTCACGAGAAACAGATTCAGTTAGTTTGCTTATCTTGGTTAAATCTAAAGGGATCTTGGTTAAATATTTGTAAAATTTAAGGGAATCTTGTTTAAATATCTGTAAAATTTAAGGGGATCTTGGTCAGGTGATTATTGTACTTCGGTTCGTAGTACTCTGGCGCCTACACAGTGATGAACGTCCTTGCGGTTTCAGAGTACGCGACTGTTGTAAACTGGCCATATTGCTTATCTTGGGGGATACATCTTCGGGGAAATAAACTTAAGGGGACCTTGGTCAGGTATTATTGTACTTCGGTTCGCAAAACTCTGACGCCTACACAGTGATGAACGTCCTTGCGGTTTCAGAGTGCGCGACTGTTGTTAACTGACCATTTTGCTTATCTTGGGGGATACATCTTCGGGGAAATAAACTTAAGGGGACCTTGGTCAGGTATTATTGTGTTTCGGTTCGTAGTACTCTGGCGCCTACACAGTGATGAACGTCCTTGCGGTTTCAGAGTGCGCGACTGTTGTAAACTGACCATATCGTTTGTTTGTTGGGTGAATAATTTTTCGGGGGACAGGTTAGTGTTCCGTTATCAGGTTTATTGCCTATAATTGCGAGCTTTAAACTAGTCCTCTTCTCCTAATACAGAGCGGGGAATAGAGCAGTTTGTGGTCCAAGTGAGAATCACTTACTGCTCTATTCCCCGTTTTGGCAACAAGTTCAGATGACCTTGACCCACTTCGGGACTTAGAGAAAATTATTGTTTGGTAAAAACATTTACTCTTACAATAATACCCCTTCCCTATCACTAACAACCCCCCCCCTCGTAAAACGGGTATATAGGAGGGCTTCCACCAGTGGTAAATCATTCTGCTGCTTACACTTTCCGAGCGCAGTTCAGTTTCCGACATGTCCAGCCGTAGGAAACAATCTTCACCGAGGAAGGTTGAACATTCTCCATCTGCTCCGCCAGCTCCTTCCATCCTTCGGCAGGCGTTGATGCAGGCATGCGTTGTTCCTGCGGAGCCAGCACCACGTTCGATGCCAGCTCTTGACGTATCACCACCACTTCAAGCAAACCCTGTTGCTCCCCTGTCTGCTTCTTCATCTTCTTCATCGTCTTCATCTTCTTCATCGTCTTCATCGTCATCTTCTTCATCCTCTCCGGCTACTTCTCGCCCACCTTCTCCGACTAGTTCAAGTTCTTCCAAATTATCTACATCGCCGAGGAAGGTTGGACAATTACCACTTACTTCATCTCTGGCTTCACCAGCTCCTTCCATTCTTCAGCAGGGGCTGGCAGACATTCTTCCACTGGAGCCGAAACCAATCAGAGATGAGAACCCACCTTCTACATCAGGCTCTTCTACACGTCCGTCTGTAATTTTTAATAACCCGCAATCTCCTTCTGAGAATTTAAAACAATTAAAATGCCAATGTATATATATCTTCAAAAAAGGTCCGAAGAAAGGTGAACGCTGTCACAGGTCTTGTGTTTCAAATGAGGAAATATGCGGGTATCATTTAAAACTGAAACATAAGACTAGCGTTTCTCGATCTTCACCAATATCAACAGTGAACCCCAAAAAACTTCGAATTAATAGGCTTCGTAAAAACGAACGTTACTTTTTTGTTAAAAAGAAAGGTTTTCTAAAGGTGATTCTAAAATGCGCAGACCAACTGTTCTATTTAGCATTACCTAAGGGTATGTTCCACCCTGAAAACCCTACCAGACGAGACTATTTAATTCGAAACGAAAAGGGAGTCACTTTGTGGAAATCATTACCGTAAAATCAAAGTTCAAAAACCTATCTTCCAAATTTAAGTAAATATTTGTTTCTTTTCCAAATTAAAAAAAAAGTGTGGACAACCTATTTAAATTCTGTAGCATGCTGCAGAAGGTAAATAGGTTGTCCACACTTTTTTTATAATCTTAAAACGACCTTGACCTAGATAGGCGCGGGTTTCGGGACTTCGAAAATTTTTGTTTGGTAAGATATTGGAAGATATATTTATTTCCTACAATAAAACTAGGGTCACATAGGCTAGAGGTCATCACCAATCCTTTTGAAGAGAGAAATTTACCGATTATTGCAATAGGGGTTTGTCTTGTGTCTTTATTACACTACACGTTAAGTTAGCGACTTTTCCCGAACAAGACATCGAACCAGCTATATTCATTGTAAAAGGGTGGGGGTAAAAGGGTGGGGGTAAACAGATATAAGGCAGTCGGCTTCAGGGTATAGTTATTATTCAACTATGGATAGCCCAGGAGGATCGTCTAACTTAGATGCTAAAGGCAAGGAGGAGAATGATAGAGAGAAAAGAAGGTGTGCTAGAGAGAGAAGAAGGATTGCAATATTGAATGAAGCCTATAATTTATTACGAACAAAAGTACCTTTTCTTGAACCAAAAGCTTCAAGACTTTCTATTATAACACACGCCATAAAATACATTGAAATGTTGGAAATGTTGTCACAAAATACTTCATTTCAACTGCCTGAAGAATTGCTAGCAATAGAAATTGAAAAACTTTCTTCAACTAACTAAGAGTCTTTGGAAATACTGAACAGCGGAAGACAGAACGGGGAATAGATCAGTTTGTGGTCAAAGTGAGAATCACTTACTGCTCTATTCCCCGTTCTGGTAATAGTTTAAGGTGGCCTTGACCCACTTACAAAACTTTATACTCTGTTAGTATTAAATTGTTCATATATTGTTACAATAATACCCCATCCCTATCACTAATTACCCCCACCACTTAAATCGGGGGGGGGGGTATAAAAGAGGTTTTTCATCAGTGCTTATCTCATTCTGCTACTTGTGTTAGCACTAGGATATATAGCAGCTATGTCACCAAAGGATAATATATTTCCTTCTGCAAAATCAATTGTGGAAAATATAAAACATATTGTGATTGAAAGTGAGGATGAAAATGAAGACGAATTGGGAGATGTTGAATTATTAAGTAATATGGATGCAATGGAAGATCTTGAATTATTAAGTGATATGGACAGTGATGATCTTGAAGCAGGATATATGGAACAAATTGAACCGTTAAGTGACGTGGAATCTGAAACCTATAGAATCTATCTGCATCTTCTCTGTTCTGAAGAAATACATGATGAAACTCCAACCACTAGTAGTAGTAGTTTGGATGGGTTATTTTTAGATAGCGCACGAGGGGTATATCATATTCGTCGACGACTATTTCTTTCCGATGCTTCTGATACAACTGATTCCGATTCATCAAATGAGTCTGATTAAGTGTTGTTTTTTTTCTATTCAACTGTCAAACTTTAAATACAGAGCGGGGAATAGATCAGTTTGTAGTCAAAGTGAGAACTACTTACTGCTCTATTCCCCGTTTTGGTAATATCGTTGTATAACCTTGACCCAGTTACAAGACAGAAAATATTTACCAGTTTAAAATATATTAAATTTTCCTGTTGCTAGAAAATTGTCCTTGTTAAATACAAAGCGGGGAATAGATCAGTTTATGGTTTAAAATGAAATCATTTACTGCTCTATTCCCCGTTTTGGCAAATATGCTCAATGTCCTTGACCCAAATACAGAATTTTGTAGCCTCCAGCTACAAACTTAACCTAAAACGTACCCCCACCACTTTTTCTAGGGTATAAATAGAGGTGCATTTGCAGTGTTTTTTCATTATTGCGTTGACCCTTGTGAAGAGCACGCCTACATTATGAATCGCTGCGATATTTGTAAAGCTTCTTTCAGAGATGAATGGCTTTTAACCATTCATAAAGAATTGAAACATAACACCAATACAAATACAGAAGACCCAAATGAAGAAGAATTAGATTCAATCGACCAACAATTAGCAAAACATCAAGAAGAACAAAATGAAGAAGAACACAACGAAGAAAAAGAAGAAAATGAAGAAAAAGAAGAAAATGAAGTTTTAAGACCAAGTGTCATTCATTATGCGCCTGGACCATCAGTAAATGTGGAACTACACGCCCGAGCACTTTCGGGTAATGTTGTAACCCACTTTAAAATTGACAATACAAAATTGAAACTTGAAGAATTTTTAAATAACGCAAAAGGATTGGTTAGTAAAACTCTGAAAAATGAATTAAAAAGATTAAATTTTATTAAATTTGGACTATTACTGGATACTTTATTTACAAACATTCAAAATGAAACCTCACCGAGAGGTTTCTTAACAAAAAACCGAACTATTATGTTCTCGTCAGATATTGATTCAACTGTATCTGAATGTTTTGATGAGCTGATGGTGAAAATACAAGAACATGAAGGAAGAGGCTCTGGATGGAGTTTGTTAAGCATCACAGGGCTAGACTTAAGAGTACACAAACACGGCTATGGAATTCGAGGAAGTAGCTACATCCATCTACCAACAAAGATTAGAAATACCTTATCCTGCGTCAACGTACAAAATCAAGATACTGAGTGTTTTAAGTATGCTATGTTGGCCAAATATGTAACAGACCATCCGGTAAGACCAAGTCACCATTATGAAGAAGTACAACATAGATATAATTTTCAAGGGATAACTTACCCTGTTGCTATAACAGACGTTTCAAAATTTGAAAAACAAAATCCTTCAGCTTCTGTCAACCTATTCGGATTGGATTCGTCAAACAATGTGTACCCCTTACGTATAACACCAAATGAGCGCAGAGATCATACCGATTTGTTATTGATTACTAAAGGCGATATTTCACACTTTGTGTATATCAAAAAATTTGAAAGTCTTGTTTCTAAACAATTATCCAATCATGAAAAAAAAATGACAATATGCAAAATATGTTTTTGTCACGTGAACAAAGAACTAAGAAGGGGAGGGTCAGATTGGCTAGTAGAACACCAGCGATTATGTAATGGAAACTATGAAGTAAGAATTAAATTGCCGCATCCTAGCAGAGCGCAGATAAAATTTGACAAAGTAATACAACAATACCGTGTACCTGTTGCTGTTTACGCTGATTTCGAGTCTTCTTTACATCCACTTGAACAACAAGAAGAGGACGTTACAAGAAGAAGCAAATACCAACTTCATTCACCAAACAGTTATTGCATACTAATTAAATCCACGTTGACTGAAGACCATCTTCAAAAATATGGACTATCATCTTCTCCAAAGATTTATCGCGGTGAAGAAGCAGCCAAATACTTTGTCGATGATCTGTATGACATAGCTGCAAAGGTAGAAGAACTGTATGGAACAAAGGTACCCATGTCACCTATGGAAGAAGAAGAGCTTCAACATTATGATTCAACAACAACGTGTTATCTGTGTAATAACACCTTTACACTGGATAACGTTAAAGTTCGTGACCACGATCATCTTAC
The DNA here is from genome assembly GCA_963675035.1 of Allygus modestus. Lineage (NCBI taxonomy): Eukaryota > Metazoa > Arthropoda > Insecta > Hemiptera > Cicadellidae > Allygus > Allygus modestus. The sequence goes on along the minus strand of OY776111.1, from coordinate 483,211,564 downwards.
GGGAGCGTACAGAGGTGCAGCCTGTAACGCTTGCAACTTGAACTACAAACTGACATATTTCATCCCCGTAGTTCTGCACAATCTGAGTGGTTATGATTCGCACTTTATAATCCCCGAACTAGGAAGAGATAATGGAGCAATAGACGTTTTGGCTACGACAATGGAAAAATTTATAAGCTTTTCAAAAAATGGGGGTTAAATTAAATTAAGGTTTGTTGATTCATTTAGATTTATGCCTTCAAGCCTCATGAAATTATCTGAAAATCTAAGAAGAACAGATTTGATAGAAACAAGCAAAATTGTACCCAATAGTAAAATGGATTTGGTTCTTCGAAAAGGAGTCTTCCCCTATGATTACATCGATGGACTGCATAGATTTGATGAAACATCGCTACCTCCACCAGAACACTTCAAAAACAAACTTAATGATTCGGAAATATCACTTGAGGACTATCAACACGCACGTCGAGTATGGAACGAGTTAGATATGAAGACCTTAGGAGATTACTCGGACTTTTATGTCAAACTAGATGTAACTCTTCTTTGTGATGTAATGGAAGAATTCCGAAACACCTGTTTTGCTGCATACGGTTTGGACCCTCTACATTCGTATACTTCACCAGGATTAGCTTGGCAAGCCATGTTAAAAGAAACAAAATGCAAACTCCAACTTTTAACAGACATTGACATGGTTTTAATGGTTGAAGCTGGAGTAAGAGGCGGATTGACCAAAAGTGTTACCAGACATGTTAAAGCCAACAACAAATACCTTCCCGATTACGATGAAACCAAACCGTCAACCTATTTAGGATATTTCGATGCAAATAACCTGTACGGATGGGCAATGTCAAACCCACTTCCTTTTGATAACTTTAAATGGATTAATCCCGACTCTATTGGCGATATTTTACAAATTTTGAAACATGGTGACACTGGATATATTTTGGATTGCGATTTTGAATACCCAGAAAATTTACATGATCTTCATTATGACCTTCCACTTCTTGCTAAAACAGAAATTTCACCAATTGGAAAACACCCCAAATTAATGATGACATTAAATAATAAACAACGCTACGTGGCTCACTTTTGGGTGGTTCAACAAGCTATCGAATTAGGACTGCGTCTAACAAAAATTAATAGAGTTTTGGAATTTTCTCAATCATGCTGGTTGAAACCCTACATTGATTCAAATACCATCAGAAGAGCAGCAGCTACATCAGACTTTCAAAAAGATTTCTTTAAATTAATGAATAATGCGATATTTGGAAAAACATTGGAAAACAAAAGAAGACATAAAAATGTTAAACTTGTTACCGACGCAAAAAAATTACAGAAACTAGTACAGCAGCCAAATTTTGGAACATCTATAATTATTAATGAAAAACTTGTAGCAGTGTCCATGAAGAAGACGAGTGTGAAGATGGATCGTCCTTTGTATATAGGCATGTCAATCTTGGACATCTCAAAAACACACATGTACGACTTTCACTACAACAAAATGGTGGCGTTCTACGGAAGAGAAAATATATCTATTACATATATGGACACTGACGCTTTCATATATCGCATAGTAACATTGGACATGTATAAAGACTTACGTACATTTATTTACAAGAACGACTTCGATTTCTCCGATTATCCAAAAGATCATCCAAACTACGACAATGGCAGACACAAAAAAGTACTAGGCAAATTCAAGGATGAGGCTAATGGTGTTCTACTTGAAGAGATTGTTGCACTGATGTCTAAGCTATATTCTTTGAAACTCTATAATGAAAAAGAAGAAGAAGAAGAAAAGAAGAATAGCTATATTAAGAAAGCTAAAGGTGTAAAGAGTTTATACTTAAAGAAGAAAGTGCATTTTGAACACTACAAGCAATGCTTATTTGAGGATAACATCATTACAGCTAAATTCAACACCATCAGAAGTTTTAACCATCAGCTGTACAGCGTGACTGAAGTTAAAAAGGCGCTATCCTGTAATGACGACAAAAGACAAACCCTTCCAGACAAAATCAACACATTGCCATTCGGCCACTACTCCCTCAACCCTATTGACGAGTAACCTTTTCATCGTCCTAGATCCTTTATCCTTTTCCTTTCCGTAAAAAAGGGGAAACACAGCAATGTTAAGCTGTGTTTCCCCTTTTTTTACACAAGTTTTGAATGACCTTGAACTATATATATAAGCAGATTTATACCAAAGAATATTTAATACCATATCAGCTGCCTTCGTGAAACCATCATGTCAGACCTGAAGGAGAAGATTATTAATGAACTACACAAACCTGCAAGAATAAAGTTTCCAAGAAGAAATACTGTTATAAAAGGGATAAATGATCTATATCAAGCGGATTTAATTGAAATGCGACCGCATAGCAGAATAAACAAAGGATTCAAATATATACTCACAATTATTAATTGTTTTACAAAAGTTGCAGACGCTTTGCCTCTAAAGGACAAGACTGGTAAAAGCGTAACAGAAGCCATGGAAATAGCCATAAAAAGAGATAAAAACAAAATTAAACATTTACAAACTGATGATGGAACAGAATACTTTAATACAAACTTTGCACAGTTAATGAATAAATATAAAATAAATCATTATTCTACAAATTCAGAGAAAAAAGCAGCTATTGTAGAAAGATTCAATAGAACTTTAAAAGGAGCACTGTATAAACAATTTTCAAAAAGAGGTTCTTACGTATGGTATGATGTTTTACCACAATTAATAAATGATTATAACAACAGGTTTCATAGAACTATCGGTATGAAACCTAACAAAGTAAATAGAAGAAATGCAAAATATGTATTAAAACGCATAAAGAAAAATACAAAGCCTAAAGTAGAAAAAATGCAGCCAAGAAAATTTAATGTAAGTGATAAAGTACGGATTAGTAAATATAAGGGAGTGTTTACCAAGAAATACCTTCCCAATTGGACGAATGAAGTTTTTACAGTGTATAAAGTGCAACCGACTGTACCTGAAACGTATATCTTAAAAGATAACAAAGGAGATTTGTTGCAAGGTGCATTTTATGGACATGAAATATTAAAGTCAACAGTAGGTGATGTATATCTTGTTGAAAAAGTGTTACAAAGAAAAAAGGACGCAGTTAAAGTGCGGTGGTTAGGGTTTAACAAAACTGAGGATTCATGGATACCTATAAAGGACTTGGTTTAATGCAAGCAACTCATTTCATCGTTAACCTTTGGGCAGGATGGAGATTATTCACCATAAAGATCGATTCAATATTAATAACATAGATGATTTAACTGTGGATAACGTTAAAATCAACAATGGTAAACACGGTAGTTTACTTCCAAACACTGTTCGATGTATAGTAAGTGGTCCCTCAAACTGTGGAAAGACCAATGTTGTCTTTAATTTGATCACTAATCCGCAGGGATTAAGGTTTAATAGCCTATATATTTTTTCAAAGTCTCTACATCAACCAAAGTATAAATTGCTGGATAAAATCCTATCTGATGTGTCTGATGTTAATTTTTACAAATTTAACGCTAGTGATAGCATTATGCAACCAAACGAAGCGAAACCGTATTCTGTATTTATATTTGACGATGTATCTTGTGAAAATCAGGATACTATTAGAAACTACTTTGCCATGGGAAGACATAATAACATCGACAGCATATATATAGGACAAACCTATAGCAAAATCCCAAAACAACTTATCAGAGATAATGCAAATATTCTAATTGTATTCAAACAAGATGATACTAACCTAAAACATATATATAACGATCATGTGAATGCGGATATGCCATTTGAAAAGTTTAAAGAGCTTTGCGGAAAAGCATGGGCGGAAAAGTATGGATTTTTGGTTATTATGAAAGATCATGCTATAAAAGATGGTCGTTATAGAATAGGTTTTGATAAATTCGTTTTAATACACTGATTAGTGGTATTACTGTTCAAGTCGCCAAGGTGTGAAGATGGTTAACCAGGAAAAGCTATTAAAGGAAATAAAATCACTTAGTGATTCTATTAGACAAAAAAACCGAGCTTTAAAATCAGGTATAAATGAAAGAGAGCAATTTTTAGAAACAACATTCAAACCTGTTACTGAACCTTTAAAGCGATTAGCACAAAATATGGAAAAACCTTCAATTCGCTTTGAAGGAGACAAAATGCTACCAATTTCCAAATATGAAGAAGAATTTCAGAATGATGAAAGTTTTGGCCAGTTACATACATCTGAAGAAAGCGACGAGTATGAAGAAAGCGGAGATATAGAGGATTTAAAGGAAAAGGATATTGCAGAAGATACAAGTACAGAAGATACAAGTGTAGAAGATACAAGAGCAGAAGAAGAGGATATTAACCCATCCAACTTAAGCAAATTAGGCACGGATATTATGTTTAAAGGGACACTTGGAAGAACATATACGTTAAAAATGTTACACGCCGCACATGCTAATCGAAGTTATCATACCCATGGAGCTAGAATAGAGGATAAAGGATTAATGATTGGAGATAGCAAGTTAGATATAAACGAAAATGATGATATAGTTATTGGAGATAAGAAATATAAAGGTACAAAAGGTTTGTTTGAACTTATCTTTAAAAATAATCCTGGTAAATATACTAAAAGGGATTTACAATTGTTTAAAAATATATTAGAGTATACAAATGCACATAGAAAAAAGTATTCCAAAGACCTACCTATTCATAGAAATCGGTCAATAAAATATACAAGTATTATATCTAGTCTTTTCCCCTCAAAATCAAAAAAAGCTCAAATTAAAAGAAGAGCTTTCTCTTCTGCTGAATTAAATGTTTTGCATAAAAAGAGAAAAACAAGTGATCCTACCACATCTGGAAGGGGATTATTGAAAAATTTGTATAAAACTAATATAATATATTACAACGATATAAATAAGTTAGTTGATCGAATGAGATTATTACATGAAGCCATGGAAGCCGGGCACACTGGTTTAGAAAACGAATGGGTAGCTTTGGTTGATGAACTGCGAAAACAAGGAATAATTGTTCAGTAGACGCATATATATATATATATATATATATATATAATAAGAACCTAAACGATAGCGATTCAGTTACATCATGAGTGTGGACAAGTTTGGACGGTATTCCGAGTTTGGGGTAAAATCTGGATATAGTGAAAAAAGAGCTGGGTTTCCGTTAACATCTGACGGCAACTATAATTTTGAAGGAAAAGTAATTCAAAATGTTGGTGATCCGCTTATGTCGTCTGATGCGGTTACGGTACAGTACATGAAAAAAAGAACCCCAACTGTACACGAAGATCATTGGGGGTTTTCCGGTAAAAGGTTAAGCGATATACAATATCCCATTTATGATGGTGAAGCAGTAAATTTAGCTACTCTAAAATTGTTAACGATTTACAAAAGGAATAAAACTGACACAAGCTATGATGTAAAAAAATTAAAATTATCAAATGTAGGTGATTGTGAGCAGGATGGAGACGCTGTAAATAAGAAAATGTTTGATATTGTACACAAGAAATGGACTACGGAATATGAAAAACATTTGGAAAGGTTTGGTGCAGCTCTATTCCATTATATCCATCGGGCTTCAGGAAGAGATGCAGCTTCAGATGTTGACAGTCACAATTATTTAGACTGGAAAAATATACACAATCCAGAGAAACCTAATCAACGAGATAAACCGTCTAAGCCTTCTAAAGTCAAGACATTAGGAAAGGAGGATAAAGTGAATGTGATTAATGAACCAACAGAAAACAATGAAGATTACATAAGAGAAAAAAGAATTTAAAATACCCCCATGATAAGGGATAAAGCATCAGTCATATTCGAGAGACGATACAGAGAGGATGATGGAATCCAATATTACTGCGTGGAGTTTAATATCTCAAGAGCCGAGATTTCCCCAAGGAGTGTTGACAGATGGTTTTGTTCAACGGTTTGATAGATATATGGATTGGGAACAACTTTCCATACATTACCTCTTTACAATGACTATGTTAAGAATTTATTTTCACAGAGTTAACTGGATCCATATTTTAGAAAGACAACAGTTTTCAGAAGACTTCCTCGTAGAGATGACATCAAATTTTAATAACTGTTGGGAAGTAATAAGTAAATATCAAAATCTCTCTGAGAATTACATTGACAATTTTAAAGATAAACTAGACTGGGATGTGTTATTCAATTATCAACAATTAAGTGGCAAGTTTCTAAGGGAACATGACAACTATTTAAAGTTTATTCATTTTACCGAAGACAACGATACCATCACCAGCGGAGAAACATCTGGAACATCTTCAATTACACCTTATTTCTATTTTTACTACTTTTATTTAATATATCTACATTTAATTAATAAATCCATTTCGATATAATAAATGGATTTTAAACAGTATATAATACAAGAAACCAAAACTGATATTACATTCATTGTAAAACATTTATAGAGTGCACCTACTGATTGTAAGTTCTGCTATAAATAGCCATGTCGAGGGTTAAACGCATCAGTCATAATCGAGAGAGATTACAGAGAGGAAGGGGAATAGCATCAACAGCATTTTCTCTATTGAGTAAACCGGTTGGAGCTATAGTTAACAAGGCGATTGATTTATTACCTGTGGAATTACATTTACCTGGAGGATATCAATATTGTGGTCCTGGAACCAAATTAGAGAAACGTCTTGCTAGAGGAGATCCTGGAATAAATAAGCTCGATCAGGCTTGTAAACAGCACGATATAGCGTATTCCAAATTTGGTGATACTAAAAATAGATCAATAGCGGATAAAGCACTTGCTGAGAAAGCTTGGCAAAGAGTAAAATCTAGTGACGCGAGTATTAGTGAAAAAGCAGCGTCTTTAGCAGTAAAAGCAGCAATGAAAGCAAAAACTACGTTTGGAGGAGGAAAGAGAAGAAGGCGTGGGAAAAACCCGCTAAAAACAAGGAGGTAATATCAGAAGAAAACGTCGATCTACCAGTGGTAAAGCTAAAAAGAAACCAACAATATGGTCAATGATAAAAAAGGGAGGAGGATTATACCTAAGACCGTATCGTGTGTATTAAATAAGAAAGAGCAATTAATAATTAAAAACAAAGAATTGACCAATGAAGAACTGATTACATATGCTTCTTGTTTGAAAATCCCATTTTTTAGAGGAGTATTTATGAAAGATGAGTTACCGGTTAAAATGTGGAAAAATGAGACTGGTATTGTAAATTTGGATAATAGTGAAGGATTAGGCACTCATTGGGTGTGTTACAAGAAACTTGGTAAAACCATTTATTATTTCGACAGTTTTGGAGACCTTCCACCACCGAAAGAACTTCAACAATACTTTCGTGCGGCAGAAAATGTTTTTTACAATCATACAAGAAAACAACCTGATGATACATCCATTTGCGGTCATTTATGTTTAGACTTTTTAGCTAAAAGTGTTAGTCAACTTTAAGATGTCCTCGTATACAGTGTCATTAACCGGTAACTCATGTACTTTGCGCAGTATTCTGTTTCCAGCGCTACGTTTGCAAAAAGAAGACTATGGGAAGCCGCATTATTGGATTTAACAACATATAACTCTATTCCAAAAGTTAGTGAAGGAATTAATAACAAAATACATTATTACAAGACAAAAGATGATAAAGGAAAGTATTCAGCTTTGGAAGAATTCAGTTTACCAACAGGAGCTTATGAAATTGATAATATAAATGAAGTTATACAAAAACATATGGGAAAACAAAATATAACGATAAAAGGCAATAACAATACAATGAAAGCCGAAATTACGTCTAAGTATTATATTGATTTTAGTCAAGAACATTCAATTGGTAGTTTATTGGGGTTTTCTAAGGAAACAAAAGTATTAGAACCTAATAAAACTCATTCTGGGAATAAAACTGTGACGATCATCAAAGTTAATAGCATAGACATTACATGTAACATTATACAAGGATCCTACAGAGATGGAGAGAATCGTCATATATTACACACATTCTACCCATCAGTTGCACCGGGTTTCAAGATAGTAGAAAAGCCTCAAAACCTTGTGTACCTACCGTTAAACACCAGTTTCATTTCAGACATCGTGCTGAACATAGTGGATCAAGACGGAAACCTTATTGACTTTAGAGGAGAAGCTATTACTGTAAGAATACATATAAAACCATCCGCTTAGACAATGGGGTTATCATTTAAAAAGAGAGAGCCAACAAGCAAAGAGGTCAGTAGCTCATCAGCTGTAGAAGGATTAACAAGTGACAACATTCGTTTTCTAGAAGAAATTGGATTAAAGGTCATTAACAATGGATATACTGGATATAGCGCAGGGTCCAACATTCGACGAGACCTTATGGGAAAAGGAATATCACACGCACAACCCTTACGCTTCGTCCAAATTAAACAATAACGATGAAATTAGGATTCCTGTACAACAACAAGACATTTATACTCTTCCATGCGAAAGTTATTTATATATTGAAGGAAAAGTAACAAAAAATGATGGTACTGCTGGAACCACTGTTCCGTTCATAAATAATCCTATGGCATTTTTGTTTGACGAGATTAGATATGAAATTTCAGGAGTTACAGTCGATTCAACGAAAAAGGTTGGAATTTCCAGTACATTGAAAGGATTAGCGTCTTTAACACCAAATGAGAAGAATTTGTTAGCTGTTGCAGGATGGGTTGCACCAGACAAAAGTACAATCGCTCCTGACTCTTCGGGAAACTTTGATTTCTACGTACCTTTAAGATTACTCCTAGGATTTGCTGAAGACTACAGAAGAATAATAATAAATGTAAAACAAGAACTAGTTTTATTAAGATCATCAAACGATAAAGATATTATTAAAGCAGCTACTGGAACAACTGATGCCAATTTAGACTGGAAATTAACATTAGACAAGATTGTTTGGAGAGAACCACATGTGCGACTAAATGATGAACACAGGATTACATTATTAAGAAAGTTAAAATCAGATCGAGACATTGTAATGCCATTCAGAAGCTGGGAGTTTCATGAATATCCCGTTTTACCTACAACACAACGGCATACATGGACTGTAAAAACTTCTACTCATTTGGAAAAAGCGAGATATGTAATATTTGGATTACAAACGAAGAAGAAAAGTATAATAACTGAAAATGCTGGTGAATTTGACCATTGTAAATTAACAAACTGTAAAGTGTTCCTGAATTCACAATTCTTTCCCTACGACAACTTTAATATTTCTTTTGATAAAAAAAGGTACAGTGTTTTATACGATATGTACGCTAGGTTCCAAAATTCATATTACGGCAAAACAAATACACCTCTACTATCTCCCGTACAGTTTGAATCGAAAGCTCCGATTGTTGTAATTGATTGTTCCAAACAAAATGAATCTGTAAAATCGTCTAGTGTTGATATAAAAATAGAAATGGAATTTCAAGAAAACGTACCTGCAAATACATCTGCGTATTGTTTAATTTTGCACGATAAAATTGTTACATACACACCGTTGACCGGTATTGTAAAGACAGTATTGTAAAACGTTGTACTACCACCGGCACCGCCACTGTCGCTAACCTATAAATAGCGGAGCAACAATGCAGGTCTTCAGTTGATCGTCTATCGTCGCATGGGTAACATCTTCTACAAAATGAGTTCTCCATCTGTTGTACAAGGTGATGCAGAGGTAGCACCGTTATTGGAACGTGATAATACTAGTGAAGAAGAAATCATCAAGGAAATAACTGCATTTTTAAAGTTTGGTAAAAGAGATAGAGAGGAGGAAAGTAATGCAGACCCATCAAAGGTAGTACCAAAGAGGAAGAAGAAAGTTGAAGAAAATATTCCTCCTCACATTTTAACTGAAGTTTTTTTGCGAATCTTTTACCCCATCTCAGCATGCATCAGTAAAAGTGTATCAGTTGGATTGATGAAGTCATTGGATTATTCCCCTACAGTAATACTACACCATGGAACAAAAAAGGTTTTATTTTCGCAAAATGCTTGGGAGTCATTTTTGAAACATGTACATTTAATAGAATGTTATTTAACTAACAGTTTGTGTGGAAGGAAAACACATATTCGACTTTTGGATTGTGACAATGAAATCGATATTGCTAAACATCGCGGACAACTACAAGTGCGAATTAGAGACTTGACTCAACATGAAAATAAGATTCTACTGTCACGTGAAGAATTCTACGTTTTAAACTACGCAACAGAACCTATTACAAGGTACATGAGACAGTTGGTATTTGCAAGCGCTATTATTAAAGAATATTTGGTCGATACTTTGGAAAAACAACCTGATAGCACCATCGTGTACGGACCTGTGGATACATCTATTTTTAATAGAATACCTCATGAAGTTTGCATGTGGAGAAAGTTAAAGGATTTTGAACCACTTGTAGAAATCGCTACAGAAGCTACAGAAGAAACAACACAGGAAGAAGAAACGGAGAAACAAGAAGAAGAAGAAAACGAAACACAAGAAGAAGAAGTTAAAAAAGACTAAAGTTTGACTTAGTAAAGAAGAACACACGTGGGGTAGGCCTATTGGGGACGGTGCCCACGTTAAATATACACCAACGCGCCTGCAACTGTACGGCCTGGTATTTAACCTACCGTGGTGTGGAAAACAGTTTAGTTGATCGCTAGGTGTCATGATGAGCGGAGGGGATGAAGAAGTGAGTGTAAAGCCTTGTGTAATAGAATTTCAAGCATTTCGAAATAATGATGATAGGTTTATTATCAAGGAATTAGTAATTTTAGACTTCCTTACATTTGTAGCCTACCCATTCACGTTTGAAGCTCCTTTTTCTTTTAACAAACTTAACACCAAAGCAAAAAGTACAAACAAATGGATAACAAACTACTTTCATCACATACATTGGTATGAAGGATTTATAAGCTACAGTAATCTGCACAGTATTATGTTTAACTTTTGCAAACAATATTCACATATATACACAAGAGGATTAGAAAAAAAGAACTGGATACAAAAGTACACGCACGGTGATGTTTTCGATATAACTATCAGTAAGGACTTTAACATTAATCTCGGTAATATTTGCGTCGCTGCAAAAGATCTTAAACACGGCCAAACAAACTGTGCATTGTACAACGCATATCGTTTGGCTGCTTACTTGAAACAAACGCAGGAATGTGGTGGGGGTAGCGGAGAACAGAAATGTGGTGGGGGTAGCGGGGCCTATAAATACGAGGAGACAGCACCCCTCCAGCACGAGTATTATTCGAGACTCCAAAGAGGCAACATCACAGAAGACACCACAACCACCATTGACGAAGATGGCATCACAACAGTTTCTACAAACACTGGTTGATCAATTCAACACTCATTCAAAATCCGACCTTCTGCTAACTAAAAAGTGTTCAGAACTAAAAGAACAAAAACACTACATTATTCATAACATCAAGAAAGTGGAAACCACACATGGAGAAGCAATTCTAGTTTCATTGAGCGAAGGACCTTTCACTCCAGGAGATGAGCCGAAGTTTCAAGTATTTCTTCCAAAACGATTTGTTCAACTGCTAAAAAATGAAGATTTGCGAGATATTCAACCGGGGACGTTGTATTTGGTATCACACGGTGTAAGCGGCAACAACTCTACGGAACTCACTCTGCACATCACGCATATTTGTACATAATGTCTCTGTTTGTATTTCTAGTCATTAATGTTAGACTTAAGCTTATTGTATTGTAAGATGTTTGTTTAATAAAGAAAAGAAAGAAAAAAGAAAAAAGAAAAAAGAAAAACAGCAACACAGCAGTATATTATTTTATATACTGCTGTGTTGCTTTTTTTAAAATTCAAATGGGTGACCTTGAACTTTCATTCAGGGTTAACTTATGCAGAGGTATAAAAGAGAGGGAGCAGTGAAGTTAGTCTCAGTCTTGTCTAACACACGCTGCAGCTAACATGTCGGTGCCACCTATGAACAATTTATTTTTCGATAACAATTTGAAGACATATTGTTGCGAGTTACAATGTTTTAAAATACCAGGCGATCAAGTTGACGGGAAAGCTTGTCGTAAGTGCAAGTGTTTCAGCTATTGCATATGTAGATGTAAAACGTATCAAATGAACCGACAAGATAAAATACAAGAATTACGCCGACGGCTTGCATTACTTTGGCGGCGAATGGAGTAGCAACCATCTGCCGCGCACTTGCCACCTGCCGCCTACCATCTGCCGCCTGCCATCTGCCGTCCGCCATCTGCTCCGCCCCACCACACTTTTACCCCCACCATTTTGTTTGATACCAAAACGCTAGCTAGCGAATAGTCAGTACACCTCCGGCTCTTGACCAGTATACATCGAGCTCTCTGTTAAAATGTCCATCAAAATTAGGTGTATTCATTATGACTCTATTCATCTGGCGACTTTCCAAGACCTCGAGGTTTTTAATGAAGAGTTAAGACTTCTCATTGCGTCCGGTTACGATTTATCTTTGGAACTTTACGCATCAAAAAACAACATGGACTCTGCGCAGGAATCGAAGTATCTACCGTCTTTCATCAGAAAGCGTAGTGATGGCCGCAACTCGTCCGGATCAACAACATCGATGACAACGAACAACGGGGAACTATTGTAAACATGAATTATTGTAAATAAAATAAAGTAATATTTGTAATAGTACTACCTCGCACTCGTATCGTCCGATTGCTTCATTCGATTGTTTCATTCGATATTTCTTATCGATTAAACTATCGAATCACAATCAGATTTTACGCGTGCGAGGTAGTACTTTTTTAAAATTACCTCCCCGTGACCTTGAACTTTAACCTTTCACTCATTACGTCACAAAACCGCCTACGTCACTGGCTCAGCCTCAGATGACGTCTTTCATGACTCAGCGCATCCGGTCACGTGACCGGATGACGTCACATCCGGTCCAAAACCGGCAAACCCACACTACTAGCAATAACCAATAATATGAGTAATAATGTTGAGTGATAAATGTTAATAATAATCTTTACGCGTTTCAGAATAATAATCGTAGTAGTATGTTTGGTAAAATTAAGATACACAGTGGTTTTAATTAGGTATGCTACTTCATATTTATAGGAAAAGATACACAGTGGTTTTAATTAGGTATGCTAGTTCATATTTATTGGAAAACTGTTAATAATTTGTCTCTAACACCAACCGATACCATAAAACAGCTAATAATTTTGTATACAGGTAAATAGTTCCTACAAATACCAAGAGTAGGGGGCAATAGCCGATTCAAAACCAGCAAAGGGCGAAGTGAGGAGCCGAGGAGCCCCCCCGCCGTCACGTGACGTCATCGATGGTCACGTAACGGGGGGGGGCTCCTCGGCTCCTCGGCTCCTCACTTCGCCCTTTGCTGGTTTTGAATCGGCTATTGCCCCCTACTACCAAGATTTAATAAACAGTTACATTTTAAATCCTTAATTGTGTATTTTACATGGACACTCTACATAGACGTCTAACGAGTTATTATTTAATTGACTTAAAGTATGTATCTAAGACGGATTTTACTGCTTGATTAATTAAAATTTTAGATTATAATTTAACAAAGATTAAGACTTTTAGCAAATGTAAAATGTGTGTTTTCCTACAGCAATTTCTTTCCTATGTTATTCTGTTTTTGTTTCATACCAAAGACCAGTAAACATGGAACGAAGGGCTGTATTCAAGTTATGCACCTTAAACACAAAATCTTACGCCACACCAGCTGCTAATAGAATAATACGATTTTAACCAACCAAAATTTAGCCGAAGGAGTGTTTAAACCCATTACTAACATTGCCTTGTGTGTGGACGATAATATAGTTTACAAGTAAAATGTTTTGAATTTCACAAGACTGTTATTTTCATAATTAGTTGCAGTCGATTCAATATCCAGAACCACACGACGTTTGACAGTTCAGTTCATCACCACTGCCCTTTGATCTCAGAGAGCTCTGTTGCGGTGATGGTTAGGAGGACCACAACACCACAAAGCTGTCTTGTCTGGTGTAAAATAACCACCCTTATAGAACTGTGCTACTATATTTAAATGGTAAACAACAAAAAATGTAATCGAATAATATTGTAGTTATTTCTAAAACATTTTCTTTCCAAGTACACTTGATTTGACCGATGCTCTTGATGCTAAACCAGCTTGCTTCGGCCACCAAATTCAAACAACAAACTGATACATAAAAACATAACTGTTTTAAAGAAAATGTTGGAATGCCTGCAAAAACTGATTTAGATGTAAACATAGTTAACATTTTATCTTGGGGCAAAATACTTGAGAAATTAATCTTTTGTGTTCATTCTCCTAAATACTCATAAACAATACTTTAGAGGTTTTGGAGGTTCATGTTAACTGTCAAGGTAAACGAACCCGTATTTGTGTTTTATTTAAATCGTTTGATAATAATAATAAATGTTTGTAGTAAAAATAAAAAATACCATGAGGTTTCATGATTTAATTGTGATTTAAAAGTATCTACAAGGAACAAAACCGTGTACATTCGTTTAAACTTTAATCGCCAGGAATACAAGGTAATCTAAGATAGTAAAGTAAGGTGATTTTACAAAGCCACTATATATAATGCTAAACATTACAAATAACTTAGTCAACTTAAAGATCCTTTCACTGGTAAAATGTTATTAAATTACGGCCGAGTACTTTGTACAATTACTACATGTTACCATTTTCTTACCTATATAGGTATGGCTTATTACTTTGATCCGCAAGTTTACTTTTTAAACTATACAGCGCTCTATATTTGTTTACTATTTAATTAAGTATATTATTTATAAAGTCTCAATGGATTTATTATATTTTTTAAGGTATGAGTTACATTCTAAATACATTGTCTTAAAGAAATTAATAATAATAGTTTAAAGCCCAAAAAAAATTAAAAACAATATCGAGATTAAATAAGTTCTAAGTTTCAAATTACAGGATACAGGTTGTATTTAGGACGTGTTTTTATATATAAAAAGCAAGATGTATCAGGCAATTTTCAAGTTACACAGTATATTACTCCCAAAGTTAACAACACTGAAGTTCTAAATATTTACAATTAGGTTAATTACAACTGGAAACCAACTGTTGATAAACGGAGAAAGATTTGGGTCTCAAGGTTGTGCATCCAGCAGATTGCCCCTGGCAGTTTTAAACTTCGCTGTTCACGTAGACGTTCACATTTCACTCTACCCGGTATGCCATCTTTGTACCACATTGTACCTTTTTACTCCAGCTTTGTACATTTACAAAATCAGTCTCGTTTCATTACTACTAATTAAAACTAAATTATGATTTGAAAATTAAGCCCAATCAACCTATGCAATTTATTTTAAAGAGGTAATATAATGAATTAAATGATAAATTTTCAATATGTAAAAACCATATATCTATGTATTAGGACAACACATTCAGAAAATAAAAAAATTATCAAAATTAGTTTGTTATCCAATAGAAACAATACCATATTAGTTATACTATGTATTCAATTATTTTAAAATATTTCTTAATTTTCAATCTAATTAAACAAATCTTTCCACATTTTAATATGGAATACACATTTTTTGTTAAGAGTATGATTTAAAGTCGGTTTTAAACCCGATTATTGCGGGTATGATTATGTTTTATAGTATAATATACTAATTTATAAAATAATGCATGGATCCTAAATCGTATTGTGATGTTTATGATTAGATTTAAAAAGAAATTAAATAGATTTTCAACCCAAATACATTTTCAGGTTAGTTGTTTAAACTATACTAATAATGATATTCAATTTTGTTTCTGTAGTTACTCAAATCTTTAATAACGAACTTCGTAGAATATAAAAAGATCAAGGTTATTTAAAATCCCAGCGGAGCTCCCGAGGTAATTAGGTGGTAATACAAATTTGACTATCATCTACAAAATTAGTTTCTTTGTGAAATAAATTAATATCTATTAATATATGAGGATAGAGTATAATTAATTAATTTAACAGTAAACTAATATAACGTGAATTTGATTTGTGACAAAAAAGAGAAAGATACATTTATAACCCTTTTCACGGATAGTAAGCGTTGTTGTAAGTTCGTTTAAGTAATAAAAAAAACTGTGTATAAAGCGTTCCAATTCCCATTAATTCCCGCTGATTCTTGTTGATTTCCGTTTGTTCCCAGTGATTGTTTGTATGAAACATTTATAATTGATTCGAGTATTTACTTTCCTATCAAATTCAGATCCATATTTTCAAAATTAGGTGCAAAATGGCTAACATAAGTACTTGAGGAGTCAACAGGCCCTAATATATTTAGTGACTTGAATTATCTTACATTTTACTTAGTTATAATTCCTACGTTCTTAAAAAAATTCCAACTCAAGCCCAGTAATAAGTCCAGTAATTCCCTTTATTAAACTTTAAGTTAACTAGCCCCAGAGCTGATGAATAACAAAAACAGGGTTTAGGTTATTATAACGCCGAAATCATCATTAAGATCCGGATGGCTGTAACCCTAAATCTTTTATATATAGCTCATCCTAAATATATTGATTGTCTAAGCTCCAGTGCAGATTATAACAACGCATACTATTGTAAAAGGGTTAAAAGGGGTAACATATTAAAAAAAAATCTTATCCTCGAATTAAAAAAATATGTAATAACGAAACAAATAATTGGTGTTCAGAGATAAAAAGAGAGATCAGGATTTCAGAGCTTCAATTGTCCTGTACTAAATATTTATTTTATTTTTTTCCTATGAGATATCACACTTATTATTCTCAGAGTTTGGCTTCGAGGTATTTCCACGGTCATCAGTAATGAAACATTATTATTCTGGACATAATCATTTAAAACTTATTTTTGATGGATTTTAAGCATACTTATTTTACTGTTAATTTATTGGTACGAATTTCCCTTGTCCAAAAATGATGATTCATAGTTTAACACGGCATATGGTGGGTTTGTATGTGTTAAAAAGTGCGACATACAAAATACAAAAATTATTTATGTTTAAAAATATAATGTACTGTTTCTGGTAAAAAATATGCTAATTAATGTTTAACACTTATTTTTCCCAAGCTTTTACTTAAGTTCCCTATGGTAGTATTTTTATCAAATAAATATCATTATAAAGAATCTCTTAGGAGGTAAGAATAATTTTAATTAAAACACCAACAGTGATTCAGGAGTGATCAAGTAGTATTATCTTTGAAATTAGTTTTTAAATTATAGAACTTACTGTTTTCCAATGTCTTGGTATCAATTAGAATGATGTAATGCAATGTTGTAAATTAATAATCCTTTTTTGTACTTAAGTACTTAATAGTTGTTTGGTTTAGAATGTAAAGTACAAAGATATCTAACTATCATTAATTGGTTGGTAAGCCGTATTTTAACTCTGTTACTATAAATATAACACAACTTAAAAATAGAGTATTTAAAATATATCAGTTTACAAGCATATATGTTTTGCATTTTAGTTTAAAATAAATACCCCCGTAGCAGCAAATCTGCGTACTCAGCGAATTTCCAATAGATATGAATGTCTTAATACTACATTAAGCCACTTACCAAGTTTCATAAAAATATATTCACAAATAAGCGGTATATACAATTTTAATTATTCTCCATAAGAATAACATTGGGGCTGAGTACGCAGGTTTGCTGCAACAAGGAACACAAAAAATGGATTTTCATGTATCAATATAACTCAACTAGGTGAAGTCATATACCAGATTTGATTAATTTATGTTCATAATTAAGGGAGACATGGCATTTAATTATTATCCATAACAATAACATGGGGCTGAGTACGCAGGTATGCTGCTACGGGTGCCTTTGGCAAAAAAATAATTTTTTTGAGCAAATATCAATATACCACAACCAGATTAAGCCATATACCAAGTTTCGTCAGTATACGTTCATAAATAAGCGAGATATAAAATTTTTCTTTTCCTCCATAAGAATAACATTAGACAACGTACTGTGTTTAGAACTTTCAATATCTCGGTAACCAATTGACGTAGAGAAATGATGAAAATCCCAAATTGTGTGTGTTTTTAAGCTGAATCCAGTGATAACAAATAAAATTGGATTTTTTCAAAAAATACAAGTAAAGAATTCAAAAAACCCATTTTTGGGGTACAAAACCCCCCAAAATACCCCTTTGGATAGAGCGATCTGGCTGGTTTTCGAACTTAAAGTCATAAATGTTGCTTTACACGTTTATACCAAATTTCATCAAAATCGGATCATTTTTACGAGAGTTATCATGCTCACGGACATATATATATATATATATATATATATATATATATATATATATATATATATATATATATATATACAGTTTCGAGCGAATGGTGTTTTTGGGGTCTGGGGTCCTCAAAATTAAAAGTTATCATGGTCCTGGGCCTAGGTCTTACCATGCCGACTACGGTAATAGCTTCTTCCCTATAGGGGAAATTCGCTAAAACAATGATGTTATTATTTTTTCAGCCATAAAAAGCATTAGCTCAGGTATAGTATCCTTGACTATCATTTATAAACTTAGGCCAAATAAATGTTTGTCTAATATCGTGACAAATAATAGTGGTAAGGAAAAGTAAAATATATGCTATAGTTGTAATGCTGGGTAGTAATACATTTGGCTTAAACCCAAACTTGCTGTTTGCCCAAAACGTTCCAAAAACTACTCAATGAAGAAATTGTTTAATGAATAAAGATATTAATTTTAATGATTTGTGGCGGTTTTTATTTTATAGGAAGTCGTTTTATTTTGATTAAAATTGGAGCTTAGTACTTATCTTATCCACGGATATATTTTACAAACTATAAAGTTCATTAATTTACAGTTGTCCTGACATTAGCTATAAGTGTGCGTTAATCTTTGTTTTACATGTGTGTCGTTCTACTTTTCAAATTTTAAAACACATTGGTAAAAATTTAGGAATATTCCTTCATTAGATAACTTTTTCAGTTACAACTTACAATATAATTAAGATGCAAGTTAACATAATTTATTTATGACCCCTATTTACTAAAATATAAAGCATATAGGGAATCAGAGTCAATAATATAGGCTATTAATATATTGATTGTTATACAAATAAATAAAAAATGCATAATTATCACTTGATTGTTAAAAATTGGTTGAGTGAAATGAACAACCGAAAATGTAAAAAAGATAATTACCCAAGCCAAACAACGTTATATATCTTAGAATAAATATCCTTAATTCAACCTTTGTCTCGTTACACAATTATTAGTAATTGATAAACTAAAAGCATCCAGAAAACCTTTTAAAACTTTTGACAGTTTTGACAGGAACTGACAGCTTCTATGTTAATTTCAAAATCAACTTTATACAGCTCTGATTTTGTTAGTTGATATTATAAACAAAGTTTTTATGTTAATTTCGTTATTGAAAAAGTTTTATTTACGTAATCGAGCTATACTGTTTAAGACAACCAACATGATGAGCTGCTGTTTATATTTATGGTAAATATAAAACTTTATTTTATAATTAAGTGACTAGACATAGTTTAGATGGTAACGTCAGCAGGCAGACAAGAATTCGAACGTTCCAGCCGCGCATGCGCGTCGGCTAGCTCAGGTAAGGAGAGGCACAGCTCGCTCAGTCCCAGGGGGAACTTCGAGGGGTCAGTTCGTCACTCATAGCCATGGTCAAGGTACTGTTCAATATGCTACAAGGTCACCAATTTTGGGGGGAATGAATCACGGAATTGGCTAAATAATTCAAGCTCTACAACGATAGCAGTTAATCTAACCAAAGTAACTGATAACATGGACTTGGAGTTCAGTTAAGAATTATTTTAAGACTATAATAGATACAATTATACAACGCATTAAAGTCTTAATCTTAATGGAGTAACGGCTAGACGTTCTTCAGGTGAGATTGGAGGGTGAAAATTAGTGTACTTTTGAACTATATCGTTGTAATGCACGACAGTAGTTCGTCAAACAACGCTACGATGAGACGAAAATAAGAAAACAAATTGTTATCTCTAAGAAATGTGATTATAGTGTGAAACTGTCCATGTTTTAAAAGAAAGGCATTCATCGGATGAACTCCGAATTTACGATTTCCCTTCTTTTTCAAAAAATCTTTCATTGCATTCATTAGCATCAAATCCTCTTAATGCATGAGAGCCATTTTGATGACTGTGCTACTGTAATTGTCGCCGTAGTGTGTCACCTCCCCACAACCTGGTCGCGAATAAAATAGTTGCGGCGACCAAGACGAGGCGCCCAGGTCGCCTATCGTGGCCGTAGCCTAAGATATACGGCAACCTGAAAAGTTTATCTTTATAGTTCGAAGAAGCGCCTTCCTTAATGCAACCTTTGTCTTCTTGCACAATTATTGGTAGCTGATGGACTAAAAACATCTGGAAAATCTTTTAAAACTTTCGAGAGTTTTGACAGGAACTGACAGCTGCTCTGTTAAATTCAAAACAAACTATATTTAACTTCGAATATGTCAATTAAAATTAATATAGTTTGAAAATACTTTACCACAAATAAGTTCTTTACATTTACGTATTCCAGCTATCTTGGTTAAGACAACCAAATTTGATACAATTTTAATCAGATTTGATGAAAACTGATCAAATTTGAACAGAGTTGATCAAGATTTAACGACTTAGATAAAATAGTCTTGATCAACTGTCTTGATCAGGCATGACAAAATTTCATCAGTCCTGAACAAGTTTGTTCAGACCCGATCAAACTTAATTAGGCATGATTAAATTTTATCAGGACTGATCAAGTTTGTTCAGGTCCGATCAAACATGATCAACTGTCTTGATCAGGTATTATCAAATTTTATCAGGCCTGATCAAGTTCATTCAGGTCTGGTCGGACTTGATCAAGTGTCTTGGATTAAGCCTGATATCAGACTAGGTCAAATGACTTGACCAAGCCTGACAAAATACTTAAAACTTTTAGAACATGATTAGCAACGTTATCCTGTCTCCATTAAATCAATAACAATCAGTGTTAAAACCCAGTTCAGAGGGGCCTATATATATATATATATATATATATATATATATATATATATATATATATATACCTTCACACCATATTCCTACGCTGCATACTCATAGGCTGCATGATTTTTGACTCATTATATAAGGCAATTATATAATTAAGACAAGATTGTCTTCTGTTCAACATAAGCTAGTTTAATATTGGCGGGATCCAGCCAATACTGCTAGGAGTACGTCACAATTTCCTGCCTATGAGTACATTGAGTTAGAGGAATGATTTTTTGTATATTAATGTGCAGCTGAAAAATAAAACTATAGGGAATTACTTTGGCATAAGTTGATAAACAATTTCACGTTCATAATTAAAAAAATAGAGTGTTATTAAAATCGTGGTCCTGTACAGTTGCTCTTGTTCATAATCGCTTCTCTTCTACATTGGTCATGTAGTGCTAGTGATGTAGTGGATAAGAGAACGGTAATATACGCTGGAGACCCGGGTTCGAATCCCGACCGTGCCAAGTATTTTTTTCATTAATTTATTGATATTAATGTATCATATTTTAAAGCATATTTAATATGTTTCAAAAATAAAATTTATTATATTTCGGGTTTTTAATTTTGTTTTCCATAAATCAAACCTAATTAATTGCCCGAACAAATTTGATCAGAATTGTTCAAGCATGTAAGGTCTGATAAAGTCCCTCATCAAATTTGATCTGGAAAGGTCCCATAATCCATATGAATCTGATCAGCTTTGATGAAGCCTTATTCAGGTTCTGATATTTTTTTAATCAAATCTGACAGTTTTTTCATGAGAGCAGTCACATGAAACAGATTAAAAAGAATATAATTTATAATTTTGATCTCAAAAATAATTTATTTAGTTACTTTTCGTAAACTATTTCTGAAACTTCCAATAGCCAAAATAAGCTGCACTGGTAATTATTAAAAGTTAAATAGTTTTATTTATTATGCCGATAGAAATTAATTCAATTAAAAGTTAAACTGTGACACCATTTTGATATTATCATTCTCTGAATAGGCCTGATGATGACCGTAGTGATTGGTTAAAATCTATCTAATTGTACCATATTTTATGTAAATTTAGTTACCTTTTATGTAAGGAACATATATATATATATATATATATATATATATATTTACTTTTCGTGTTCTGAGAAGATATTTACTGTGTCCTGTTTTAAAACAAATAGCAGCTGTCATCAAATTTAGATATGTTTAATTACATAATCATTTGCCATAATAATAACTTACGACAGTTTTTAGTTTTCTAATACTTTACCAACTGATCCATAAAAAAACTCCTTTATAAACGAGCAAACAAAAACGTCAAGAATTAAATGGTTTACGAACCCAAAAGATAGAGAAAATCTCCAATGTTTCAATGGCCCTGTCCTAATATTTAACATAGAAGACGCGTTATCTATTCATTTTAGTTCTCTTAAACTGATTAAAATGAGTTTATGATATTAATATTCAATATTAAAATTTTAATATTGTTCCATATAAAATGTTGCTAAAGTTAATTACGGCAAGAACTTATTTTGTTTATTTAATGAACATTTCTTGAAACAAGATTTTCTATATTCTTGTGTGTTGATAATTAGAAAAGATAGATTTAATGCCGTAATGAACAAACGTACAAACGTAATGTTATTGGAAATTCTTTATTTTATACTGAAAACTAGAATAAAACTTACTCACAAGCTTAGTGGTAAGAGGAATAAAAAACTGACAATTTGACTAAATAAGTCAAAGGTTTCTGAGATTGCATACATCTATATTTATATAAATCAACACATTATATCTCAAAAACTATCGATTTATTAATACATTTGTATTAAAATATGAAATGAACATATACAGGGTGAGTCCAGCATGTATAACGGGATAACGGTTTGGTCTAAAGACATCAAACTAAATTCTTCCACACTAAAACGCATATAGGAAATATATTAAATATATTTTCATCGAAATCTATGTACAGAATATTCCAATACTGTAGGTCACGGTTTTGAATTTTAAAATGTAAATTTTATGTAAATATAGGGAAAGTTATACATAATTTTAAAGGTCCCTGTAAAAGAAACATTTTGGCGAAAACAGAATTCACTTATCTTTATCCGTTTCAAAATGGCAGTCATTCTTGTTTAAAATATTTACATTTACGGAATTCCTATATTTTATAAACCACAACTCGTATCATTTTTCCGACTTAAATTTCTTACTCGCGACAAACTCAGCTTTAGTCTGGTATGCTACATGACAGGCTTTTTTGAGAAAATATAAACTACAACAAAATATTTATTTTGAAAATGCCTATATCCCCAGAATAAAAAAGTCAAATATTAGCGTATGTCAAAAAGCATACCATTTTAAAAAGGACTTGTAAATCCTAGCAACTTTCAAATTTATACCAACTTTGTGTCTATTTTTTTCTTGCCGTTTGCAAAAAACATAATTTTCCCATATGAAATGCATGTTTAACACTTGCCTGTACTCTGTGGCCACATTAATGTTATGTGTCTATGAACCCCTAATTAAAATAATAATAATTTAAAACATAATTTAGTTGAATTAGGAGAAGTTTTGTTTCAGCTGCATAACTTACGAAAACTAGTTTTATTTATTTTTAATTAAATTACTTATGTAGGTGGAACGTAACAAGGCATCAACATACATTTACGTTTACATTTTACATTTATTTCAACCTAGAATATACGGGATTAGTCAGACTACTTTTTCATAATGTATAACAGGAGAAGAGTTTGATCTAAAGCCATCAATCAAAATTCTTCTCTACTAAAACGCATATTGGCGACATATTAACAATATTGTATTCAAAATCTATGTACAGAATGTTACAAAACTGAAGGTCACTTGTTAGAATATCAAAACTATCTTATGTTTACATTATAAAGGTATAAAGGTCTTGTTGAAATAAACATTTTGGCATACACATAATTCACTTAAGTGTCCGTTTCCGTTTTAAAACGCCAGCCATTTTGAAGTAAAATATTGACTTTAACTTAATAACCTGTATTTTCTAAACCACTTCTCAAATAGTTTCCCCGATTGGCATTTCTTACCCTTGATAAAATCTGGAGCTACATGAAACGCAGTTTAAAAAAATTTAATCTCAGTAAAAAAAGTATTTTTAATGCTTTTACACCCAAAACTTAAATTTCAAACATAAATATTTGCGGATGCCATAAAGAATATAATTTGCCAACATCTTTCTAACTTACTCCAACATTTCACATCTTTTATAATGTTTGACAATCATAATTTGCAATAGCCTTGCAATAGTACAAAAAATATACATCTTTGATTAAAAACTGTTTTTAAAGAACAGTTTACTATATTTACCTCCTTAGGCGTTGTCAGTGAAAATCACTGCAATAAATGTACAATAAGTTAAGAAAAGCTGCAACAAGTCTAGCTAATAGTACCTCTCGTAATAACCTGAACCATATTTCTCAGGGTAACTGATTATAAGTATTTTTTTTGGAAATTACATCAGCCGTAACTGTTAATGCAAAGGAAACACTGAATAAAAACCAGTATGAGAGACACATTGGTTTGTCACATAAGTTCTTAAAGTGACATGTTCAAATATATTGAATGATTAGGTATACACTTAAAACATTACAGCGCTAATTTTGGTAAACATATAAGTATTTATTTTTAAGGAGTATTTATTTATCCTGATTATAGTAGCTAGAGATTGATGGAGAGAAACTTTTGATGATTAATGATTACAAGTTTGATCTGTCCGATCTTGGTTTACTCTGCGATTGATTGTAGAAGGTGCTCAGAAAAGCCAAATAGAGGAATCAACAACTTTTCACAACTCCTATGATGTGATTTTAACTTACTTTCATCACACTGATATCTTAATATGTCATAAAGACGCCGACGCAACCTGGGTGTATTTTAAATCGAATATGAATGAATGATGAGTGTAGAATGGGTGAGATGTCTTGTGTATCCTTGTTACTGACTAAGACTAACTGATTCTTTAGCCAGGATCATTAATTAATATCCCAATGACCAATGGCAGGGTCCAGTGATCCAGTATCGAACCTTGACAACATTTTCTCAGGACTCTGTTCAGGATCGATCTTTTACCAAGTTAAAACGTTTTTAATTTATAATTATTAAAATGTTTATTGAATTGATTCTTGCAATGTCTGCTGGTGTTCTGGTAGCCATAAAGTAAGTATAAGTAAATTCAAATTACATTTACTTTGTAGACGAGACTAGGGCACTGGATCAGCACAATAAGCCAATACGCTGACGTAAACAAGCACGGACACCTAACTATCGGAAGCCGGGCCGCATCTCCCCAAAATCGAATCTAGTATAGTACATATATTTGTATTTGCACAATCACAACAAGTGAGTGAGTGAGTGAGTGTTCGGTTCTAGAGTAAGAACCGTAACTTTGTTATAATTTTTGTCCAGTAAATCCTGTTAAAAATTTTTAATTTGATAACTCAACATGCATTTATTACTTATTATATTTGGAAATATATTATATACCACAACAACAAACTATACATGACGAACAAACGGCAAAATTCCAACGTATTCTAAAAAGCATAGAACAACCAAAGAACCGGACTGAGGGTAGGCCTACTTTGGTTCTTCGGGATAGTACTATATTGAGTGTACTTGTATATGGCAGTTTTAACTGTGTGTTGTCTTAATATAAACATGTGTTATGTTGGGTGATATTAGTGAATTGCAGAACATTTTAAGTTGTTCAGTCGAGTAAGCTCTATGCGAATGCAATTCCTATCTAATAATATACTATTTGTGTTTTGATCAAATGAATACTTTAACATTATTTGACTTAGTTTTCAGTTGAAAGATCAAACATTGGTAAAATTAGCATCATGAAAAAGAAAGATGGATGTCAAAATTTAAGTTGTTGTTAGATGGTATAACAGTTTAAAAACCTCAAACAACTCAAATACATTCTCTGAAGAGTAAACAGTCTCTAAAATATTGTCTAATAATTTTAATTATCGGCTTGTACAATTTAAAACTTTGTAACTAAAATTAAAAAATTAAATGTACTGACTAATATTAAAATAACTTTAGATTAAGTGTTTATTACTTTTAGTTACGTTATAAATTCCATTATACCTTTGCGTAGCAGAAAAAAATTGCTGGATGGTGTGTCATTAAATTATTGAATTTGTTATTTAAATTTGTTGAGGTTTATCTGCTCCGAAGTCCAGAGCTTTCTTTGTCAGACAAATTATTTCTTCCCCAACCCTCTCTCTAGTCCTAAGGTACTGTATCATCGCCCATGGAATAGAGAGTCTTAAAGCCACAAAGCCTTATTTTATGCTCTTGTATCCAAGTGTATTATAATTTACTTGGAATAGACAACGTGTAAACCGAGATGAAATGGGAAAAAGTTTTAACTTTATTTAAACCTTCTCCACTATATTTTATACAACACATTTTTATTTCAGTTTTTCACTAGTGGCAATGCTTACTACTGTGTAAACGCTTCTACATTTGTTTTTGTTCAAATTATTTTTCTTTTACGTTAGTTGTAAAAGATGGCACCGCAATTGTTTTTATCGTACAATAACCTAACAATTACACCAAAACTTATGAAGTTTTGTTTTAAATATGTTTAAAATAAAACAGCTTACTAATCATAAGGTACTACAGATAAATAATATGAAATACATAATTTACTGAATTCATAGCATAATCGTAAATTCCAATAAACCTTCATATTTTAGACTATAAATATTAGGTTCTTTTAATCACACGATGTCAAAATATAATTTTTTTTCTAAAACCAAACCAACAAACTTTTTAACCATGCACAAATGTAGGTGTATCCTTAAACTGTATGAATAATCCGATTTGTTTTCCTTATAAAAAAGAGAAGGTGTTAGGAGGCAAATAAAGTGCAAACTAGATGTAGGCAGCTCAGGAGACAGAATGAGGTCACTACCAGTCTCAACACCTTGTCTTTATATTAGTCATTGAGGTGGTGCAGTATTCTCTTTACTTTTATTTGTCTTGTCTGCTGTGTTTTTCTATAATATACAATTTATATAAAATCGTCTCTTGAATTTGTTTATACTAAGGTAAATTTAATATTAATTTTAGTTTATAGTTAGAGCTATCAATATTTTTTTCTTAATGTTTAGAAGACAAAACGATGGTTGTATCCAATTTAAAATACTGTCATTCTAAAATGAATTTATAAACCCTTTTTTATTTTCCCTCTTTTTAAGCAGCAATTTTTGTTTTTTGTTTGTTTGAATACCTTATCAATATATCAGTGAGAACTACCTAAATAAAAGGTTTAAATAAGGGTTTATTTTTTCTAATAACTGCTACATTCTAACATAAAATAATAATATGAGCGTCGTAGTTTTATTTTGAAAATCGACTCTAAAATCTTTATCCAAATGTTTCAGGACAAACATTTAGGGGGCATCGAGTTTTTCAAGGCAGTTAACTAATGCAGCCTAACACCGCAGATATTCAGGTCTATCTTCAGGTATGATTTACATCCATCTTATATGTCTTCCTATGCAACTATAGCGGTTGCAGTGTTTCTATAGTGTAACTAGTGGCTTGGCTT
Source organism: Allygus modestus (assembly GCA_963675035.1). NCBI lineage: Eukaryota > Metazoa > Arthropoda > Insecta > Hemiptera > Cicadellidae > Allygus > Allygus modestus. The sequence continues at coordinate 483,183,938 of OY776111.1, read as the reverse complement.
GAAAGGTCGATAACCCCTAACAGTGCTCCAGTCCTCTGCTTTATCAGATTTTTTACTGTTTACATACCAAGGAAAATAAAACGATAAAAGCAGGAACACATGACAGTTCGTAAACAAAATAGACACTTTAATGTAAACAAAAAACAGACGTTTTAAAATCCCTATGCTTTTCTTATGTTGAATGTTTACGTTATTTCTGGTTTGCTGATCACCGTTTAGAAATACTGCTATTTTTACCGAGTCTCTGGGAACAAGACCTTCAATTTGAGCAGTCTCCCGTAACAATGCGATTTGCCAAACTCCCATAATTTTGACTTAAAAATTTCACTTATTGAATTTAAATAAAGATAGCATAATACTTTAAATATCTAGTTCCACTGCCCATCTATTTATAAATTACCCATAAATAGATATATTTAGTCATGTAATATGACTGACTTAGAGAGAAAATTAAAATGCTGTTAACAGCATGTATTAAACAATAAATGATTAACGGCGCTTCGACATCTGTTTGCCAAACAATGAATCATGATCAACGTTCATTATCATCGATTGGGGAAAAATAATTACTTAATATCTATATACATGTCTCTTTCTTTGTAAATGATTTAACAGAAACTTAACATAATATTTTGGTGATACATTAATGCCTAGAACGTACACATAAAGTTATATACAAGTAATCAAATTTATCAGTATTATATCAGTTAATACCAAAACTTACTAAGAACAAAAAGCCCTAATTAAAACCATATCAGATTATTTAGTCTGATCCTACACTATTTATAAAACAGTTCTGTGCTTCACAGTTTTTTTCACACTAAAGTGGAACCTTTATAAAATAATATGAAACTCGTGCCATAGACTGCCGTATATCGAATCAAAAAAAGATCAGTGTGCTTAAAAATTCAATGTGGCAGAAATCCGATTGGTCGAAAATTATTTGTTAATGTATATTTTTCTGTTATGTATAATATTGCTTGAATAACCTTTCTAGAATTTTTGACACCTCCACTAAAATGTTGGTTATTTGTAAATTAATTAAACAAATATACACTTTACATAAACAACATAAGGAAGATCGACTGGAGTATTACACTGCATACTAATACTATGTGGATGAGTGTTCACAAATCTTTTACATTTGACATATACTAGCCCTAAGACAAAGATACAACACCGTTACTTGTTAAAAAAACAAATCATAATAAAAATTCTGGACCGTATACAAAAGATGTTATTAAAATATGTACTGCTCATTTTATTGTTACTTTATAATTTATTTATTATAAATATTCTTTAGAAAATAAATATACATTTTTTACGAGCAAGATATTTTGTATTTTCTCTACATGCTATAGTATGTTTTATGTTTAAATAAAACTTTGTAACGATGTAATCTAGAATAATTACTGATTATTTTATTTGAAATATGTACTTTAGCTTATATATTAGTATGAAAATAAATTGTGTGCTATTTATGTATTTAATATATAATATTGTATGAAATATGCCAGCCATTTAATTTGTTATGCTAGTTTCAATGACTTTTACTTAAGTTTAAAACTTTATTCATAATATTCATTATTTATTTTAGGATTGTAATTTTTATCAGCGGAGCGCACATTATTTATGGATAGTATCGTTAGTGCCCTAGAGAAAGCTCTACTCTACTGAACTAATGTTCTCAGTGGGGCCATATATTTGTTTTTAAATATTTATCCGCTTTATAAAATTGCGGGGTTTGGTATCAGTGTTTGTGTTTGGTAAAGTTTGCTGTGTTTATGATATTACAGTGTTGAAAGTTGAATAAAAGTAAAATATTTTTGAAACTCATAATAGCGATGGGTTTAAATTTATTTTTTGAATTATTTGGACTTCACCTACCCAAAACATTAAACACTAGAAGCAATAGGTAAAATCCCAATAAAAAAAATAAAGTAAAATAATTACAAAATACTTTAAGGCTAATTATTTATTTATTTTTTATTGAAAACGTATGCATAGTGAAACACGTTATACGTTCTAAGGGCGGGTCATGCAAAAAGTGTATGGTAAAATAATATATATCTCACATTGCTTAATGATAACTTTTTACAGACTATTATAGTATTACTTCATTGACAGATTATTCAGGTAATTTAATTTACAGTTGGCAATACGGGATGTAGCTGGATTGTATAACGAAAGTTATACCTTTATTTACAGACGTAAATTTGTTAAAATATATGTTCAAAGGAACATTAAACGTAAAAATACTCCATTGAAAAAACAAATAAAGTATAATTTTCTGTGACGTGTATTGGAAGAATAATCCTGTAAAAAATTATAAACTTTAAGCATGTTAAAGTATTGTTAAGTATTTGCTTACTTTTTGATTTGACATCACCTTTTTTTTATAAATTACCTTAGACATTATAAAATAAATTATTGAAATTCTTGTACGACGTTTGTACCTCCTAAGCACTCTTGTATTAGTGCTTGTAGATACGTATAGATCACAATTTAGGTTACGCAACATTTAGCCACATGTCTATTGTCTGCTAATGTGACGGGTAATTAGCTACTAATAGCACTGTTAATTACCTATCAGACGTTATTGTGGTTGTGTCAATGATGTGGTAATGCAAGATTGAATATCAAACAGATCATGTTTATCTGTTCTATGCTATACTTTACAAGGGCTGGAATTACTTTACCTCAAATATTGTAAGTAACCTATTTTAACCCGGCAAAGGTTGCTCCAAGTTGAACACACGCAGTCTTTTTAACCATTAATAAACAGCCATATTTTACCACTTAAAAGTTTTTTGAAAATAATCCGTAAAATACTGTAGTCAATGTAATTTATGAGACTTTTTAAAATATAAAATATCCTAAACTTAGAGGCCTTTGAAAAAAAAAAACTCTTTTATAGTTATGCATGAAAAAATAAATACAAATTAATGGACCCCAAAGAGAAGAATTAAATATTTTTTATTTTATAAAGAGGATATTAAGAATAAGATAAACTATGGATAAACATATGTACTAGAGAAGGAAACTTAATGAGATTAGTATAAAACATGTAGTTAACCTTAAGAAAGTCCTGTTTCTGTAATAAACCAAATAACTTTCTAAAATATGTTATAACTAACTATGGAAAGCACGTCACGGCGATCGAATGAAGCGCATTAGGTACTGTACCCACCAACGCTGCCCACTGAAAAAAATATTTAAGTACCATACCGTTTTTAAGGCAGAAATGAGATCTCACAGGAAAAAGGTGTATCGGGTAACAAACAGACAACACCGGTACCTCAACAACATTATCTTACTCCACCAACCACACCGCCACACCAGTTTATCAAGGTGTCGGACACCTGCCACAGGTCAACGTGGTGTTGTTGTACGCTGGGTCCTCACGGAAACAGCTGGGCTCGTGCTGGTAGTTGCCCAGATTGGTGGTACAGTGCTGGTGGGAGTCACCATACGCGGGCTGGTCGCAGTAGACGTAGTTGAGCTTCATCAGGTCCAACTCCGAGAGCTCACCGTCCTTACGTCCTACCACCATGGTCGGCTGGTAATCTATTGATTGGTAATTGTGTGTAGCATAAGATAACCTATAATAACTGAGCCCAAACATATTAAACAACGAAAGCCTAGAGTTTGCAGGGTAATTTAAAGTTACACTGAATTTAAAGTTACACGAATTAATTTCGTTATTGAAAAGTTTTATTTACGTAATCGAGCTATACTGTTTAAGACAACCAACATGATGAGCTGCTGTTTATATTTATGGTAAATATAAAACTTTATTTAGGAATTAAGGGACTAGACATAGTTTAGATGGTAACGTCAGCAGGCAGACAAGAATTCGAACGTTCCAGCCGCGTATGCGCGTCGGCTAGCTCAGGTAAGGAGAGGCACAGCTCGCTCAGTCCCAGGGGGAACTTCGAGGGGTCAGTTCGTCACTCATAGCCATGGTCAAGGTACTGTAAAATATGCTACAAGGTCACCAATTTTGGGGGGAATGAATCGGGGAATTGGCTAAATAATTTAAGCTCTACAACGATAGCAGTTAATCTAACCAAAGTAACTGATAACGTGGACTTGGAGTTCAGTTAAGAATTATTTTAAGACTATAATAGATACAATTATACAACGCATTAAAGTCTTAATCTTAATAAAGTAACGGCTAGACGTTCTTCAGGTGAGATTGGAGGGTGAAAATTAGTGTACTTTTGAACTATATCGTTGTAATGCACGACAGTAGTTCGTCAAACAACGCTACGATGAGACGAAAATAAGAAAACAAATTGTTATCTCTAAGAAATGTGATTATAGTGTGAAACTGTCCATGTTTTAAAAGAAAGGCATTCATCGGATGAACTCCGAATTTACGATTTCCCTTCTTTTTCAAAAAATCTTTCATTGCATTCATTAGCATCAAATCCTCTTAATGCATGAGAGCCATTTTGATGACTGTGCTACTGTAATTGTCGCCGTAGTGTGTCACCTCCCCACAACCTGGTCGCGAATAAAATAGTTGCGGCGACCAAGACGAGGCGCCCAGGTCGCCTATCGTGGCCGTAGCCTAAGATATACGGCAACCTGAAAAGTTTATCTTTATAGTTCGGAGAAGCGCCTTCCTTAATGCAACCTTTGTCTTCTTGCACAATTATTGGTAGCTGATGGACTAAAAACATCTGGAAAATCTTTTAAAACTTTCGAGAGTTTTGACAGGAACTGACAGCTGCTCTGTTAAATTCAAAACAAACTATATTTAACTTCGAATATGTCAATTAAAATTAATATAGTTTGAAAATACTTTACCACAAATAAGTTCTTTACATTTACGTATTCCAGCTATCTTGGTTAAGACAACCAAATTTGATACAATTTTAATCAGATTTGATCAAAACTGATCAAATTTGAACAGAGTTGATCAAGATTTAACGACTTAGATAAAATAGTCTTGATCAACTGTCTTGATCAGGCATGACAAAATTTCATCAGTCCTGAACAAGTTTGTTCAGACCCGATCAAACTTAATTAGGCATGATTAAATTTTATCAGGACTGATCAAGTTTGTTCAGGTCCGATCAAACATGATCAACTGTCTTGATCAGGTATTATCAAATTTTATCAGGCCTGATCAAGTTCATTCAGGTCTGGTCGGACTTGATCAAGTGTCTTGGATTAAGCCTGATATCAGACTAGGTCAAATGACTTGACCAAGCCTGACAAAAAACTTAAAACTTTTAGAACATGATTAGCAACGTTATCCTGTCTCCATTAAATCAATAACAATCAGTGTTAAAACCCAGTTCAGAGGGGCCTATATATATATATATATATATATATATATATATATATATATATATATACCTTCACACCATATTCCTACGCTGCATACTCATAGGCTGCATGATTTTTGACTCATTATATAAGGCAATTATATAATTAAGACAAGATTGTCTTCTGTTCAACATAAGCTAGTTTAATATTGGCGGGATCCAGCCAATACTGCTAGGAGTACGTCACAATTTCCTGCCTATGAGTACATTGAGTTAGAGGAATGATTTTTTGTATATTAATGTGCAGCTGAAAAATAAAACTATAGGGAATTACTTTGGCATAAGTTGATAAACAATTTCACGTTCATAATTAAAAAAATAGAGTGTTATTAAAATCGTGGTCCTGTACAGTTGCTCTTGTTCATAATCGCTTCTCTTCTACATTGGTCATGTAGTGCTAGTGATGTAGTGGATAAGAGAACGGTAATATACGCTGGAGACCCGGGTTCGAATCCCGACCGTGCCAAGTATTTTTTTCATTAATTTATTGATATTAATGTATCATATTTTAAAGCATATTTAATATGTTTCAAAAATAAAATTTATTATATTTCGGGTTTTTAATTTTGTTTTCCATAAATCAAACCTAATTAATTGCCCGAACAAATTTGATCAGAATTGTTCAAGCATGTAAGGTCTGATAAAGTCCCTCATCAAATTTGATCTGGAAAGGTCCCATAATCCATATGAATCTGATCAGCTTTGATGAAGCCTTATTCAGGCTCTGATATTTTTTTAATCAAATCTGACAGTTTTTTCATGAGAGCAGTCACATAAAACAGATTAAAAAGAATATAATTTATAATTTTGATCTCAAAAACAATTTATTTAGTTACTTTTCGTAAACTATTTCTGAAACTTCCAATAGCCAAAATAAGCTGCACTGGTAATTATTAAAAGTTAAATAGTTTTATTTATTATGCCGATAGAAATTAATTCAATTAAAAGTTAAACTGTGACACCATTTTGATATTATCATTCTCTGAATAGGCCTGATGATGACCGTAGTGATTGGTTAAAATCTATCTAATTGTACCATATTTTATGTAAATTTAGTTACCTTTTATGTAAGGAACATATATATATATATATATATATATATATATATATATATATATATTTACTTTTCGTGTTCTGAGAAGATATTTACTGTGTCCTGTTTTAAAACAAATAGCAGCTGTCATCAAATTTAGATATGTTTAATTACATAATCATTTGCCATAATAATAACTTACGACAGTTTTTAGTTTTCTAATACTTTACCAACTGATCCATAAAAAAACTCCTTTATAAACGAGCAAACAAAAACGTCAAGAATTAAATGGTTTACAAACCCAAAAGATAGAGAAAATCTCCAATGTTTCAATGGCCCTGTCCTAATATTTAACATAGAAGATGCGTTATCTATTCATTTTAGTTCTCTTAAACTGATTAAAATGAGTTTATGATATTAATATTCAATATTAAAATTTTAATATTGTTCCATATAAAATGTTGCTAAAGTTAATTACGGCAAGAACTTATTTTATTTATTTAATGAACATTTCTTGAAACAAGATTTTATATATTCTTGTGTGTTGATAATTAGAAAAGATAGATTTAATGCCGTAATGAACAAACGTACAAACGTAATGTTATTGGAAATTCTTTATTTTATACTGAAAACTAGAATAAAACTTACTCACAAGCTTAGTGGTAAGAGGAATAAAAAACTGACAATTTGACTAAATAAGTCAAAGGTTTCTGAGATTGCATACATCTATATTTATATAAATCAACACATTATATCTCAAAACTATCGATTTATTAATACATTTGTATTAAAATATGAAATGAACATATACAGGGTGAGTACAGCATGTATAACGGGATAACGGTTTGGTCTAAAGACTTCAAACTAAATTCTTCCACACTAAAACGCATATAGGAAATATATTAAATATATTTTCATCGAAATCTATGTACAGAATATTCCAATACTGTAGGTCACGGTTTTGAATTTTAAAATGTAAATTTTATGTAAATATAGGGAAAGTTATACATAATTTTAAAGGTCCCTGTAAAAGAAACATTTTGGCGAAAACAGAATTCACTTATCTTTATCCGTTTCAAAATGGCAGTCATTCTTGTTTAAAATATTTACATTTACGGAATTCCTATATTTTATAAACCACAACTCGTATCATTTTTCCGACTTAAATTTCTTACTCGCGACAAACTCAGCTTTAGTCTGGTATGCTACATGACAGGCTTTTTTGAGAAAATATAAACTACAACAAAATATTTATTTTGAAAATGCCTATATCCCCAGAATAAAAAAGTCAAATATTAGCGTATGTCAAAAAGCATACCATTTTAAAAAGAACTTGTAAATCCTAGCAACTTTCAAATTTATACCAACATTGTGTCTATTTTTTTCTTGCCGTTTGCAAAAAACATAATTTTCCCATATGAAATGCATGTTTAACACTTGCCTGTACTCTGTGGCCACATTAATGTTATGTGTCTATGAACCCCTAATTAAAATAATAATAATTTAAAACATAATTTAGTTGAATTAGGAGAAGTTTTGTTTCAGCTGCATAACTTACGAAAACTAGTTTTATTTATTTTTAATTAAATTACTTATGTAGGTGGAACGTAACAAGGCATCAACATACATTTACGTTTACATTTTACATTTATTTCAACCTAGAATATACGGGATTAGTCAGACTACTTTTTCATAATGTATAACAGGAGAAGAGTTTGATCTAAAGCCATCAATCAAAATTCTTCTCTACTAAAACGCATATTGGCGACATATTAACAATATTGTATTCAAAATCTATGTACAGAATGTTACAAAACTGAAGGTCACTTGTTAGAATATCAAAACTATCTTATGTTTACATTATAAAGGTATAAAGGTCTTGTTGAAATAAACATTTTGGCATACACATAATTCACTTAAGTGTCCGTTTCCGTTTTAAAACGCCAGCCATTTTGAAGTAAAATATTGACTTTAACTTAATAACCTGTATTTTCTAAACCACTTCTCAAATAGTTTCCCCGATTGGCATTTCTTACCCTTGATAAAATCTGGAGCTACATGAAACGCAGTTTAAAAAAATTTAATCTCAGTAAAAAAAGTATTTTTAATGCTTTTACACCCAAAACTAAAATTTCAAACATAAATATTTGCGGATGCCATAAAGAATATAATTTTCCAACATCTTTCTAACTTACTCCAACATTTCACATCTTTTATAATGTTTGACAATCATAATTTGCAATAGCCTTGCAATAGTACAAAAAATATACATCTTTGATTAAAAACTGTTTTTAAAGAACAGTTTACTATATTTACCTCCTTAGGCGTTGTCAGTGAAAATCACTGCAATAAATGTACAATAAGTTAAGAAAAGCTGCAACAAGTCTAGCTAATAGTACCTCTCGTAATAACCTGAACCATATTTCTCAGGGTAACTGATTATAAGTATTTTTTTTGGAAATTACATCAGCCGTAACTGTTAATGCAAAGGAAACACTGAATAAAAACCAGTATGAGAGACACATTGGTTTGTCACATAAGTTCTTAAAGTGACATGTTCAAATATATTGAATGATTAGGTATACACTTAAAACATTACAGCGCTAATTTTGGTAAACATATAAGTATTTATTTTTAAGGAGTATTTATTTATCCTGATTATAGTAGCTAGAGATTGATGGAGAGAAACTTTTGATGATTAATGATTACAAGTTTGATCTGTCCGATCTTGGTTTACTCTGCGATTGATTGTAGAAGGTGCTCAGAAAAGCCAAATAGAGGAATCAACAACTTTCCACAACTCCTATGATGTGATTTTAGCTTACTTTCATCACACTGATATCTTAACCCATTGAGGTAGTAATTTTATTCTATTTGTAGTAGCCTATAACGGGAATTGATTGGTGCTGCACCCTAGTAGCAAAATATGTAACTAATGACCGCGGGCGTCTACGGTTCTATCCGCTAGGGGCGCGGACTGACTGAAAACCCTTAATATCGCCGCCAGTCCTTTGGTCGTGTTAGCTGAGTTGGCTACGTCGTGGAAACACCTTGGCCAGGTGGCGATACGATGTTCGTGGGTTCGATCCCCAAGTAAAATAAACGGTGGCAGGCTTGCTTGGAAGTTGACGGGATCGGTTAATTCTTTGAGACTTGCACATGGTCAACACTGATTTTGCTAATTTTTACTTACATCTACTGTATGTGTGCCAATGCGACTCTCTAAACTGAAATAAAACAATATTTTAATTAAAATATGCCATTAATCCATTTAAAAACACCAATTTTATACTCCAATTCACACGTTAATAAAATTACAAGTAAGGAACGAGACCTGCTCGTATGTCTACGCCAATGGGTTAATATGTCAGAAAGACGCCGACGCAACCTGGGCGTATTTTAAATCGAATATGAATGAATGATGAGTGCAGAATGGGTGAGATGTCTTGTGTATCCTTGTTACTGACTAAGACTAACTGATTCTTTAGCCAGGATCATTAATTAATATCCCAATGACCAATGGCAGGGTCCAGTGATCCAGTATCGAACCTTGACAACATTTTCTCAGGACTCTGTTCAGGATCGATCTTTTACCAAGTTAAAACGTTTTTAATTTATAATTATTAAAATGTTTATTGAATTGATTCTTGCAATGTCTGCTGGTGTTCTGGTAGCCATAAAGTAAGTATAAGTAAATTCAAATTACATTTACTTGGTAGACGAGACTAGGGCACTGGATCAGCACAATAAGCCAATACGCTGACGTAAACAAGCACGGACACCTAACTATCGGAAGCCGGGCCGCATCTCCCCAAAATCGAATCTAGTCTAATACATATATTTGAATTTGCACATTCACATATTATGTTCTAGAGTAAGAACCGTAACTTTGTTATAATTTTTGTCCAGTAAATCCTGTTAAAAATTTTTAATTTGATAACTCAACATGCATTTATTACTTATTATATTTGGAAATATATTATATACCACAACAACAAACTATACATGACGAACAAACGGCAAAATTCCAACGTATTCTAAAAAGCATAGAACAACCAAAGAACCGGACTGAGGGTAGGCCTACTTTGGTTCTTCGGGATAGTACTATATTGAGTGTACTTGTATATGGCAGTTTTAACTGTGTGTTGTCTTAATATAAACATGTGTTATGTTGGGTGATATTAGTGAATTGCAGAACATTTTAATTTGTTCAGTCGAGTAAGCTCTATGCGAATGCAATTCCTATCTAATAATATACTATTTGTGTTTTGATCAGATGAATACTTTAACATTATTTGACTTAGTTTTCAGTTGAAAGATCAAACATTGGTAAAATTAGCATCATGAAAAAGAAAGATGGATGTCAAAATTTAAGTTGTTGTTAGATAGTATAACAGTTTAAAAACCTCAAACAACTCAAATACATTCTCTGAAGAGTAAACAGTCTCTAAAATATTGTCTAATAATTTAAATTATCGGCTTGTACAATTTAAAACTTTGTAACTAAAATTAAAAAATTAAATGTACTGACTAATATTAAAATAACTTTAGATTAAGTGTTTATTACTTTTAGTTACGTTATAAATTCCATTATACCTTTGCGTAGCTGAAAAAAAATTACTGGATGGTGTGTCATTAAATTATTGAATTTGTTATTTAAATTTGTTGAGGTTTATCTGCTCCGAAGTCCAGAGCTTTCTTTGTCAGACAAATTATTTCTTCCCCAACCCTCTCTCTAGTCCTAAGGTACTGTATCATCGCCCATGGAATAGAGAGTCTTAAAGCCACAAAGCATTATTTTATGCTCTTGTATCCAAGTGTATTATAATTTACTTGGAATAGACAACGTGTAAACCGAGATGAAATGGGAAAAAGTTTTAACTTTATTTAAACCTTCTCCACTATATTTTATACAACACATTTTTATTTCAGTTTTTCACTTTCAACAGTGGCAATGCTTACTACTGTGTAAACGCTTCTACATTTGTTTTTGTTCAAATTATTTTTCTTTTACGTTAGTTGTAAAAGATGGTACCGCAATTTTTTTTATCGTACAATAACCTAACAATTACACCAAAACTTATGAAGTTTTGTTTTAAATATGTTAAAAATAAAACAGCTTACTAATCATAAGGTACTACAGATAAATAATATGAAATACATAATTTACTGAATTCATAGCATAATCGTAAATTCCAATAAACCTTCATATTTTAGACTATAAATATTAGGTTCTTTTAATCACACGATGTCAAAATATAATTTTTTTTCTAAAACCAAACCAACAAACTTTTTAACCATGCACAAATGTAGGTGTATCCTTAAACTGTATGAATAATCCGATTTGTTTTCCTTATAAAAAAGAGAAGGTGTTAGGAGGCAAATAAAGTGCAAAGTAGATGTAGGCAGCTCAGGAGACAGAATGAGGTCACTACCAGTCTCAACACCTTGTCTTTATAATAGTCATTGAGGTGGTGCAGTATTCTCTTTACTTTTATTTGTCTTGTCTGCTGTGTTTTTCTATAATATACAATTTATATAAAATCGTCTCTTGAATTTGTTTATACTAAGGTAAATTTAATATTAATTTTAGTTTATAGTTAGAGCTATCAATATTTTTTTCTTAATGTTTAGAAGACAAAACGATGGTTGTTTCCAATTTAAAATGAATTTATAAACCCTTTTTTATTTTCCCTCTTTTTAAGCAGTAATTTTTGTTTTTTGTTTGTTTGAATACCTTATCAATATATCAGTGAGAACTACCTAAATAAGGGGTTTAAATAAGGGTTTATTTTTTCTAATAACTGCTACATTCTAACATAAAATAATAATATGAGCGTCGTAGTTTTATTTTGAAAATCGACTCTAAAATCTTTATCCAAATGTTTCAGGACAAACATTTAGGGGACATCGAGTTTTTCAAGGCAGTTAACTAATGCAGCCTAACACCGCAGATATTCAGGTCTATCTTCAGGTATGATTTACATCCATCTTATATGTCTTCCTATGCAACTATAGCGGTTGCAGTGTTTCTATAGTGTAACTAGTGGCTTGGCTTGAAAGGTCGATAACCCCTAACAGTGCTCCAGTCCTCTGCTTTATCAGATTTTTTACTGTTTACATACCAAGGAAAATAAAACGATAAAAGCAGGAACACATGACAGTTCGTAAACAAAATAGACACTTTAATGTAAACAAAAAACAGACGTTTTAAAATCCCTATGCTTTTCTTATGTTGAATGTTTACGTTATTTCTGGTTTGCTGATCACCGTTTAGAAATACTGCTATTTTTACCGAGTCTCTGGGAACAAGACCTTCAATTTGAGCAGTCTCCCGTAACAATGCGATTTGCCAAACTCCCATAATTTTGACTTAAAAATTTCACTTATTGAATTTAAATAAAGATAGCATAATACTTTAAATATCTAGTTCCACTGCCCATCTATTTATAAATTACCCATAAATAGATATATTTAGTCATGTAATATGACTGACTTAGAGAGAAAATTAAAATGCTGTTAACAGCATGTATTAAACAATAAATGATTAACGGCGCTACCCTGTCCTTCGACATCTGTTTGCCAAACAATGAATCATGATCAACGTTCATTATCATCGATTGGGGAAAAATAATTACTTAATATCTATATACATCTCTCTTTCTTTGTAAATGATTTAACAGAAACGTAACATAATATTTTGGTGATACATTAATGCCTAGAACGTACACATAAAGTTATATACAAGTAATCAAATTTATCAGTATTATATCAGTTAATACCAAAACTTACTAAGAACAAAAAGCCCTAATTAAAACCATATCAGATTATTTAGTCTGGTCCTACACTATTTATAAAACAGTTCTGTGCTTCACAGTTTTTTTCACACTAAAGTGGAACCTTTATAAAATAATATGAAACACGTGCCATAGACTGCCGTATATCGAATCAAAAAAAGATCAGTGTGCTTAAAAATTCAATGTGGCAGAAATCCGATTGGTCGAAAATTATTTGTTAATGTATATTTTTCTGTTATGTATAATATTGCTTGAATAACCTTTCTAGAATTTTTGACACCTCCACTAAAATGTTGGTTATTTGTAAATTAATTAAACAAATATACACTTTACATAAACAACATAAGGAAGATCGACTGGAGTATTACACTGCATACTAATACTATGTGGATGAGTGTTCGCACATCTTTTACATTTGACATATACTAGCCCTAAGACAAAGATACAACACCGTTACTTGTTAAAAAAACAAATCATAATAAAAATTCTGGACCGTATACAAAAGATGTTATTAAAATATGTACTGCTCATTTTATTGTTACTTTATAATTTATTTATTATAAATATTCTTTAGAAAATAAATATAAATTTTTTACGAGTAAGATATTTTGTATTTTCTCTACATGCTATAGTATGTTTTATGTTTAAATAAAACTTTGTAACGATGTAATCTAGAATAATCATCTTCATTACTGATTATTTTATTTAAAATATGTACTTTAGCTTATATATTAGTATGAAAATAAATTGTGTGCTATTTATGTTTTTAATACATAATATTGTATGAAATATGCCAGCCATTTAATTTGTTATGCTAGTTTCAATGACTTTTACTTAAATTTAAAACTTTATTCATAATATTCATTATTTATTTTAGGATTGTAATTTTTATCAGCGGAGCACACATTATTTATGGATAGTGTCGTTAGTGCCCTAGAGAAAGCTCTACTCTACTGAACTAATGTTCTCAGTGGGGCCATATATTTGTTTTTAAATATTTATCCGCTTTATAAAATTGCGGGATTTGGTATCAGTGTTTGTGTTTGGTAAAGTTTGCTGTGTTTATGATATTACAGTGTTGTAAGTTGAATAAAAGTAAAATATTTTTGAAACTCATAATAGCGATGAGCTTAAATTTATTTTTTGAATTATTTGGACTTCACCTACCCAAAACATTAAACACTAGAAGCAATAGGTAAAATCCCAATAAAAAAAAAATAAAGTAAAATAATTACAAAATACTTTAAGGCTAATTATTTATTTATTTTTTATTGAAAACGTATGCATAGTGAAACACGTTATACGTTCTAAGGGCGGGTCATGCAAAAAGTGTATGGTAAAACAATATATATCTCACATTGCTTAGTGATAACTTTTTATAGACTATATATTATTACGTCATTGACAGATTATTCAGGTAATTTAATTTACAGTTGGCAAAACGGGATGTAGCTGGTTTGTATAACGAAAGTTATACCTTTATTTACAGACGTAAATTTGTTAAAATATATGTTCAAAGGAACATTAAACGTAAAAAATACTCCATTGAATAAAAATAAAGTATAATTTTCTGTGACGTGTATTGGAAGAATAATCCTGTAAAAAATCATCAACTTTAAGCATGTTAAAGTATTGTTAAGTATTTGCTTACTTTTTGACTTAACATCACCTTTTTTATAAATTACCTTAGACATTATAAAATAAATTATTGAAATTCTTGTACGACGTTTGTACCTCCTAAGCACTCTTGTATTAGTGCTTGTAGATACGTATAGATCACAATTTAGGTTACGCAACATTTAGCCACATGTCTATTGTCTGCTAATGTGACGGGTAATTAGCTACTAATAGCACTGTTAATTAGCTATAAGACGTTATTGTGGTTGTGTCAATGATGTGGTAATGCAAGATTGAATATCAAACAGATCATGTTTATCTGTTCTGAATCGTTTTCGCTCGACTTTTTTTACATAAAGGCAACATCCTTTTGATAGCTTCCTTTTTACCTCCCCAAACTTTCTACTCATCAACAGGCTGGCATCAGTGGCTCCCTCATCGATGAAAATATTGGCAGTAGTCAAGGATAAGTTTTAGTGTTAGGTTGACTGAAAATTAGAGACATTCAAGGCTAAGTTAGTAAACTAGGAGAAGCCGGCATGTTTCGCCCCAGCTCTGAATATGTAGGGATTTGCCAATTTAGAATGGCTTCGCTTAACGAAGCCAGTTATTACTTGCTACATTTAGACCACGTTTTCCCCAACTAACCAATTATCCCAGAAAATGTTTTAGAGTCACTTGGAGATTCAGTTATCAGTTGTTAACGGTTAGGAAATCATTTAGTGGTCTCATGCCATTTTAGTTAGCCACAATTGCAGTAATATCAGTTTGGAAGGTGTTAGTTTAGTTCAATGTGATTCATTAAATTAGTAAATCAAGGCTGGCTGGTGGCAGCTTTCTGGTCTGGGTAAAATATTCCCGTCTCTTGTTCCCAGGAAAGTTTCCAATTTAGTTTAATCAGTTTGGTACTGGTAGTACTCTTTACAGATTAGGACCTAGACAGGCCCTATCCAGGCGATAATTTGGCACCCCGATTCATTCATATTATTCCCCCTATTCACTTCAGATATCATACACTATTTGTTACACGATATTAGATAATGAGAAACATAAACAAATCCAGCCTAATTTACCTAGTCTACCCTTTTTTTACCTAACCGTTAGGCTTGCGAGATGCAATTATAAAGTCGTTAGCATGGAAAACGGATAACCCACGATTATTCTAATCTAATAAACCAAACCTAACATTATGTAAAGTTTCAAACAGCACAAATAACCCTAAATACACTAAGAAAGAGAAGAAGAATGGGAAAGTTGTCAGACACATATTTATCTCTGAAATCTGAGTGTAGAAGATTGTCAAATTTTAAGTCGTTAAAAATGAATATAACTTAACAACAATTTGCTTGTCCCTACTCACGTAAACGTGAGCGTAAAGGTCTGGTTTGTTTGTAGGGTAATGCATGATACTGATAAGTCATAAGGGAACTTTATTGAGTAATAACCTCCTTCAAGCCTTTCGTATGTTCCTGGGTGCTCCAGTATAACTGTAAATAAAGGAATGTGCTTAAGGTAAGGCTTGGTTGGGTTAAAAAAAGTATACCTAATTGTTGTATTAAGAGTTCTTATCCGTAACTTACGTTTATAATATAACTTCAGTCTCGTAGAGGAACAGCTTGAGTAACATGATAGCATATCGCTTCCTGTTCTTTGGTTTCCTTGACAATAACAAGTATATCAGGGACATTTCTAACATACATTAATATTTCATGTTTCTTTTTCCTAAATGATCTCGTTATATTGTGAAAACACCTCTGATAATATTGTTGAAAAGGGCTACCCATGGCTAAACCCTCAGTTCTTATAGAATCTATTGTTAAACCTAAAATATTTTTGTTTCAAGGCGATTCTGAGAAATTGTATATTTGATTTACATACTCATTATCTTAATTATTACGTATGAGCCTAGCTTTAATTATTTCAATAGTTTAATTTACAGAAATAGTTTCATATAAATTTTAAATATCAAATGAAACTAGCCTACTATTTCAACTAACACTTTTCACCATAACTTTATCAACAAGATCATAACTGTCCATTTCAAATATATTTCAATTCAAAATCTAGATATTAAGTCGTCTTGTAACATGCTTGATACATTGTATGTAGGAGAACATTTGAGTTTGACTAGAGGTCTAATTGGTATGTTGTTCTTCTGGATTTTTGGAATTCCCCTCATTACAGGTGCTTAATGTTTAAAATGTTAATTTTAAATATACAATCTTCAGTAATATCTTTAGTAATTCTTTTTTCACAGTGTCGGTGATCTCCTTTCGATATTCCTCCGTGGGATCTTTTGGCTAGTCCTTGAAGTTATTTTTATTTTTTTATCAAATAATTCTTAATTTGTCTTGGTATAAGCATATTTTCCCATTATTACTAAGACGTTGCTTTTGACGGCTTTAACTCCGATCGAATTAATATCTGCTAGCTTCTTTTTTATTGTAATACATTTCCTCAAATCTTCTTTTGTGTCCTGGGCCAATTTGTCTCTGTCGGTCGAGATATCTTTTGTGACTTCCTGTCGTATGGAAAAATGATCCATATCTTAAAGTCTTCTGATGTTAGCTATTATATCCGTGGCTAAAAGATCGTTCCCTGACTTGAAAAATACATGTAAAAAATTGTGTTTAAAAACGTATTCTAATACATCCTTTTCTTCTTTACAAAATTGAACATATTTAAATCTACTACTCTCTTCTAAAACTGACGTGGAGTGTCTGTTTCTTTTATTTCTTCAATATGGGTGTTTTTTTGTTATTTTAAGTGCGTATAATTTAATATTTACGTGCGTACTTTCGTTCCATTACTTTTTCGACTTCATTTGAAACGATTTTAGAAAAAAGGTTCCACGCAACAGGGCCGTAGTGATCTTCAAACGCAAGGTGTATGGTATAGGGCTACAAGTTAAATTCTTCTTCTTTACAATGTAACTTTTTTATCACATGTTTAATCTATACGACTTCACCTTTAGCTTTAGTTTTTCGAGCTTCAATGGTGTTCATCTTGATATTTGCGTATTGTGGTGTCACTTTATTCCTCAGGCATTATTTGTTAAAGTATACAGTATACATGCAGTCCTCGTATGTGTCTTGATTCTTACATCTCTATAATACACTGCTAACTTAGCCTGACTGGCATCACTAAACAACATTTTAATTAAGTCTATACAGTATAAGTGTAAATCTATTTTACGTGTTGTAAGACGTCTTTTATTACATCCCGTAACTAATAACAACCCGTAATATGCTAATAACAACGTTGATTATGTGATAGAACAACAGTAAATGTCGAAAAGATTTCGCCTAAAACCAAAGATAACCCTAGCATGGTTATACCTTTACAGATTATTTAAGATAATTTCAAAGTCGAACTGAGTAAAATTAAATATCTTTGCTTAAAATTATTTAAAATATATATTTTTAATAGCTAATGTTTATTTGCTATTTATATTAAATATAAATATCTTATTAATAATATTTTAAAAGAGAAAAAGTATGTATCGGTTTTATAAAATATGCTTTGTATTTTTGTATCATACTATTGTAGTGGATGTAACAATGGGTGTTAACTAGCTGTTTGTAATTTTAGAAGCTCTTGTAAGGAACGAGTTCCCATTGTTCTCTTAATAGTTGTCAGATCTTATTGTAAAAGTCTTGTCATAACGAAGAAATGGATATTGCATGTCTACTTACTACATAGTACACCTAATACCATTCGCATTTCAATGAACTTTTTCAACTAGTTTTATAATAATACACTATAAAGAAAAATTACAAAATTTATATTATACGTAATGCATATAACTTTTAAACAATAGTACCTGGGGGGCCGAGCTTTGCTCGGGGGAAGGCCAGTCAGTTTGTTTAGACGACTTGTAGTAATATTTCACCACTTCCCCCTATTGATAATCTGATTTCTATAACTCATTTGCCTCTTTTCTACATTTTTAAGGTCCCTCCAGTTATTATTTATAGCTCAATGTCCCTTTGATTTAGTTTACTACTCTATATATGTAATCTTAACTCAAATCTTTTAATTTCTGCTCTCAGGAAACCACATGTTAATAATCATAAACAACATGAGTATTACTTTGACAGTTCCCTGGTTGATTATGAACAGCTGTTATAATTCTTTTGTTTTGATTTGAAACTCCATAAGCCCAATGTTAATTTGTTTAACTTTTCATTTTAGTTTTTTTTAACATTATTAGATTTTTCCTAGGGATGAGGCCTGTCTAGAACTTATTTTTATCCCAGAAATTAGTTATTTTGAACATTTGAAGGAAATCGTTGGAGCCGTTTTTGAGATCCGTGTCGCAAGCAAGCAACCACGCAAGCAAGCAAACCTTACTCATATTAGAGTATAGGATTCTATGCATTAATATATGCATTAGTATACACATACTCAACTAATAGACACACCAACTGTATACCTACATTACAGCACTGGGAACCTATTCAATAATAAAGTGCAGATTACCCATGTGAGCGTCGATATCGTAATATATCTTATTGGTTGGCCACTTGGAGTCCGCCAGGTAAGCTTCGTGCAATGACTCGTCGAAGTAAAACTCATTTTGTACAGTTGCATTGTCATAGTAGCAAATGCCTGTAAATATAAAATAAAATGTATTTATTATATGATTAACAATAAAACAAATATGCTTATTTATTATCATTCAGTTTTACTAAGTAAGCAAACATATATTTTACACTCATATCATCATCAAATAAGAATTTCCTTGGTTTTTCGACCCGGAATTCCCTTATAGTTACAAAATCTATATTTTAACATTGTCTTTATACTCTAAGAGCTATTCGAACATTTCCTATGGATCTAAGAATTTCGTAGATCTACGAATGTCGCCGTGAGTGGATCCAGTAATATACAAATGTCGGCCCGGTCGGAGTTTTAAATGTGCAATTGTACCGTGTGTTATGTGACGCGTAAAATATGTTTTGTATGTTTTTTGAATTGTTCACGATTATTTGACCATTGTATATAATGTCAAGAAGTGGCTGATGATGACTCGTAATTGAGTTGAAAAAGGTTCCATTAAAGGAATAAATTGTGGCACCATAGGCTGAAGAAGTTGGGGATTTTTTTAATATAAGGTGTCAAAGCTTTTACAGGTAACAATTTACTCGCTATATTTAATGCTACATTTCGATAGTAAATCACTAAAATATTTAAAAGTTATATTTTTATATTTTGTTTTATTAACCAGCAGATTCCACCACAGAGAGGTGCAAATTCAGAATTGAATAAGCGACTGGTATGATTATAGAAAACTTGTAATGTTGAACTATCGTCATGTAAAATACGATAATAAAAACCAAAAAGTAGACATCAATCGTCGTTAAAGTAAGTTACACTATTAGTTTATCAACTAAATTACCTTTATAAATTCTATATTAATATTGTGTATCAAACATAATATGATGTATTAATGATTCATTAGGCACAAAAACAATCATAACAAATTGTTGATTCAAAATTAGGTACATTATTTTTGTACCTTTTCATCGAATTGTCTATGGGAAAACTAAACGCTGCGGTAGTATTTTTGACTATTGTTGGTAGTTAAAATAGTTTGACGGCTCACTGGAGCTAGATTTAGCCTATGCAAGTGAGTATAGGCATTACTCCATTATAAGTTCAGATGGAATATCCCCTACACTTAATATATGTGATTTTAAATAACAACATATTTTCGCATTACATGTCTTCTATTATAAGTGTAATACAATTTGTATAAACATTATTTATCATAAACATATTTTAACCATGCCATTAGTAACATATAATTTAAAAATTAAAATAAAACATTTTATTTAAGTTTCTGAACAAATTAATTTTGCTAGTAATATACATTTTTTTCAATAGTTTTGTTTTAAAATATTTTAATATCAGTAAAATAAACACAAGTTACTTAAGTCAATAACAAATTAATACTAAGGAATTGCATTGATTTACGACGGGAAATTATGATTTGAAAAGGGAAACCAAACTTGATCTTTCACCTATAATAATACCCTCTAATAAAACATTTATAATCTTAATACCATTACTTACATAATATTTAATTTCATATATACAATATTCCATTATATCCATATCCATGTTTAGTTAAAGAACTAAATCATCATTGATGGTATTAAATGCTTCTGTAATATGTTTTTAAAGCATGGTAATCGAGAGGTTGTAAACATATGTTATAGAAAACATTCAAGTATAAATACGATTCAAACTGTTGATTGCAGTATTAGTAATACTACGTTATGGAAGGGTGAATATTTAAATGTCAGTATTTATTCATCAAACCTAAAAGTGCCTAAATATTTGTTAAGGGATTAATCATCTTTACTGCGGATTGAACATTTGTTTCATTTTATCGATACTAATTTTGAGTCGTTAGACAAGTTTGATAAACTCGACAAGTTTGATAGTTGATAAACTCGACTATGTTTTTTATTGTATGAATAATCTGTAATATACAATGAATATAATTGAATTGTAATTACATTTGTATAAACGGTGGTATATTACTTCTAACTGACTTTTGTTAAAATTGGATAATTGGGTGTCATTTAGTAACTTTTCCGATTTTAATTTATTATTCAGTAGTAACTATTCTTCCTTGCCTTGCCTTTACCATTTCTGATAAAACAATTTTAGCTCTACAGATGTTATTAAATTAACCTAGTGTCAAGTTTGATTTATATTTCAACGAAATAATAATAATAAGAATCGTTATTTCCCTTAAAAATTTTACATGCAATAGGATTTGTCAGTTATGTGTGGCATTTGTACGAAAATCAATGCAAATTCACAAGCACTAAAATAGAATTATTCAAAACATATCTCATACTATAAGCTTACATATATAATCAATGATGTCACATTAACCTAAAAATCACAAAATAATAAAAGAACAAAAATTGTATTTACGGATGCTGCGTGGATTTTTAAGAACACATTCCATGAATATAATGGGTAATTCAATTATAACCTCCGGACATTGATTTTGAATTTTGAAAATTCCTTGGGGGCCTATTTTTGAAACGGGTGAGTGGTGAGTCAGTCAACTCACCTACCAGCTGATTTTAGCATTGTTTAAATTCACCACGTGAAGTATGAATTGGCAATGATTTATCTGTCAAATCAAAAAGCCAAGAGTAAACATTGACCAATGTACAAATTTATAAATTTGTTGCTGCTTTAGCTAAATCAATTGGTATATTTTTAAACATTTATTACTTTTTGAGCATTTTAATAATAAATCATACGTTATTCAACTGTATTTACACATTTTGTAATGGAAAGTAAACATAACCTAGTTAGGCTGTTTACTATTGATTCCTTCTGTCATTTCCCTCTAACATGAAGAAGAAGAAGGTTATTTCTGGTCAACTCACCCATTTTAAGTCACCAGCGTTTTTCCTGGTGAGTAGAAATGGTTGAGTTGGTCACTTATTCAGTCTAAATATCTATTTATAGTAAATCTATCATTGTTAAATATAAACGTTCATTGAAAATACTAATATAAATTTTGTGTGGTTTAACATAATTAACCGAACGGTTACCTAAATAATATCTGTACTTTTATCTGTTGATCTGGAAAAAAATTGTGATTTGAGTGA
This sequence comes from Allygus modestus, assembly GCA_963675035.1. Classification (NCBI taxonomy): domain Eukaryota; kingdom Metazoa; phylum Arthropoda; class Insecta; order Hemiptera; family Cicadellidae; genus Allygus; species Allygus modestus. Next base: position 483,161,506 of record OY776111.1, on the reverse strand, counting down.
CTCACTCACCTACTCACCACTCACCCCATTCAAAAATAGGCCCCCTGGTCCCGAGCCACATGGAAGTCTGTTAAACAACATCAAACCTGCCCACCTGACTGTCTGAATAAAAAAAAACTAAAATATAGTTTGGTCATAAGATATTGCTTAAAGTTATTAACCATGTACTTCAAACTTTCAGGTACAAATTGAAAACCTCATACGAACTTATATATGTTGTATATTATTATTAATATTAAAATTAACTCACTTGTAACACACACCTCTTGAATAAGGACCACCGTCTTCATCCGTGTGGTGACGTCATACACGGCCTCTGTGGTTGGCCAGCGGCTCAGCCAATGGGACGTGGGCATGCGACTGTCGTAATTGGGCATTAATGGGCAGTAATGGAAAGCTGCAGATTGACCAATCACCCTCTCAATGACAGGACACCTCATGGCTTTTTAGGATTTTCATTTCATATGGTTTTGATCGTCAAGTTAAACCTCGACATTTTACGTGGTAGGAGCAACTCCCATTGGACTCCCTGCTTCAGTTTGGAGCTCCGTCCAGATGAACTATCAAACCCGTTCTTGTTGTGGGAACTTTTAATGTTGTATTTTTTAACGTTTGTGAGCATTTATGATGGGTGATAAACAAATTTAAATTAGAGGTAGTACATAACAAAATTAATCCCTACAGTAATATGATTATAAATCAGGACAGTTTGTGTATGGAAAAGGTTGGTAGTGACTACGGAATACTACAAATGAGAAAGGAGACCGTCCAAACTAAACGATAGTACAATTTCGCCGGATTGTGTAACTCCGCCGGCAGCAAAATTGGAAAACGATCAAGCTAGACGATTGAGCGACCGGACCAATGTAGACTCAACTCAGAATGGTGGCAGTATGAATCAACTAGGTCGGTTTAAGTAATTGTGTACGGAGTAACCCATCGCTGTATTTGCCGAAGGAAGACCAGTTATATTTAATGGTCAATCAAGAACTCCTCTTTATCAAAAGTATACATCCTATATAAACAAATTACCAATACAATATATTTGAATTTTTCTTACCGAAACTTCTGTCTGTTTGTGTAGGTGCTACTTAGTATAAATAGCAAATAGATTGGTCTGTGAGACCGGGGTTTCGGTTGATGTAGGTACTACTTAGTATAGATAGAAAATGGATTGATCTGTGAGACCGGGGTTTTGGTTGGTGGAGGTGCTACTTAGTATAGATAGCAAATGGTTTGGTCTGTGAGACTGGGGTTTTGGTTGATGTACGTGCTACTTAGTATAGATAGCAAATGTACTGGTCTGTGAGACCGGGGTTTCGGTTGGTGTAGGTGCTACTTAGTGTAGATAGCAAAGGGTTTGGTCTGTGAGACCGGGGTTTTGGTTGGTGTACGTGCTACTTAGTATAGATAGCAAATGTACTGGTCTGAGAGACCGGGGTTTCGGTTGGTGTATAATAGTGAAGTATAGAAATGATCATAATAGAAGCTAAAAACCTTTTTAAGAGGACAGTTGTGATGCTAAATTAAAACAGCCACGTGAAAAATGTATAGCATATGCACAAATAATGTTACAAAAAAAGGGTCTCTCAGGTTTTAGTTGGCGTTAAAAAAATAGGGTTTTAGGAAGAGTGTTAATTAATGGGAATATGTAGTTCTTTACGAGTTCGTCATTAGTCCTTGCAGATTTCAAGTCTAGTATACTTGACATTAAAATAGTATAGAAAATATAAGGGGTAACACAGGGGTAGAAGGTAAAAATGCATCGTCAGGGTTTTTGTGCCATGCATGTAAAGTTTTATATTGTAAATCTGATGACTTACTGCTAAATTGATCAGCACTTATAGTCAAGAGACCAAAACGAACTCAGCTGTTCTGACACTTTTCAAATAAATAGTAATGTTTCTCGCTCCATTTGTGCGATTACCGACCAAGCTATCTGATGTTCTTCTTCACATAGATTAGGCCAAGTATCACTAGACAATTATTCATATTGATTCATTACCCTCCATATGAAAATCCTAGTCATGCAGTTAGTATTAAATTAAAACAAGGGTTGTGGGCAAGTTAAGTGATGTCAGTGTTCTTACTGAACATATATAAATTGTTGTCTTAAAATATTTAATTAATAACCAATTTATTATTATCCAAAGTATAAAACAGTCCAAGCGTTCATCCAAAAAATTGCGTTCAATTGCAAATAATTGAATTGTATTAGTTATATAATTTTTAATTTAAATTTGAAAGGGTTATTCGAAAGGGTATTCGAAACAGTTCTATTAACTCCCAGGATTATATATACTCTAACTCGGGAGATACCCATGGGGGCATTGTGCAGCTGTAATATTCAAAAGTTCCGACACTCAGCCAAGCGTTTACTTTGAAGATCTGAACATAAGTTATTTTTCCTAATCACCTTATCCAGTTTAATCACCTTATCCGAAACACCAGTAGAAACAAATTATGAATAACGTTCATCAATACCAAATCTATCAGTTATCAGTTAAGCAATTTAAATAATCGTGATATTAGTCACCTTCATTGCATTAAAATAAATCCATAATTTTCGTGGTTCTTTTACAGAAGTTAGCAAGTATATATTAAATTACTAATTTAATATCAACGTTGGTTAGTGGCACATAAATTATCTCGATTGGACCTCAGAGGGTGATATACTCAAATCATGCATAATAGATATTGTTGTTTAGTTCATGTCCCAAAAGTCCCCCCCCCGTATTATTTTTTTTAACGACTGCGTATAACGAGATTATCTTCCGGGGAAGTCCTAGTGACCCAAAACAAAACTTTAGTAGAATAAAAATGTTCAAACCCCTTCCCCCAAAATAGGGGTTTTGGGGGGTTAGTCAAACAACTTAAACCGTAACCCCCCTTGAGTGTTGTAGTATTTTAAGGAGCGTATAAAAAGAAGAAGAATGGTGCAAGTTAGGGGTTTCTAGCTCTGTTCCATCAAATATAGCGTTCAGTTGAAGTTTTGAATGTTAAAACGCCCTTTTGCATTACTTTTGCATAACAGTAATTTAAATTCACCAAAAACGTTTTGATACAATAAGATTGTACGATGGGAACGTTTGAGTATCCAAGCCATTTATCTTTTAGTAAGTGAACAGGTTTTTCCTCATCCCACAAAATAGGGGGTTTTAGGGCTAAGTAAAAATGTTAAATAGCAACCCTTACTAAGTTATACCTCTTTTTAAAGGTCTTAATAAAAGAAGATGAATGAAGCACACTAGAGGTCTCTACGATGATCCTCCCCTAAAACATGGCAGTTTATTAAATATTAAATTTCACAATGATATTTAATAAGCTATTATGATTTAGTGGATCATCCCAGAGACCTCTAGTTGACACCTCTAGTTCATCTTAATTTATTAAGACCTTTAAAAAGAGGTATCACTAAGTAAGGGTTGCTATATAAAATTTTTGACAGCCCCAAAAACCCCTATTTTGGGGGATGAGGCCAAACCTGTTCACTCATTAAAAGATAATTGGCTTGGTTACTCAAACGTTCCCATCGAAAAATATTGTTTTATCAAAATTTGTTGGTGAATTTAAATGACTGTTATGCAAAATGACGGTGTAAAATTCAAAACTTCAATTGAACGATGTGTTTGATAGAACAGAGCTCAAAACCCCTACTTTGCACCATTCTTCTTCTTTTTATACGCTCTTTAAAATAATACATCACTCAGAGGGTTTACAATTTAAATTTTTGACTCACCCCCCAAAACCCCTATTTGTGGGAGGGGGTTGAAAATTTGGACACTTCAAAAGTATCCTTTTTGGGTGACTAAGATTTTCCCGGAATATAATCTCGTTATATGCATCCGTTATAAAAATAATATGGGGGGGAGGGGGTGGTGGGACTTTTGGGACACACGGTATTTACCAGTCACCTCCTACTTCAGTTGTTTAATACATTTATCTTTGCTTTATTCACAAACAATTATTTATGTTTCAAACTGTAAATTGTATAGTTCAAAATAACTACACATTTTTGTTTAAATTGTACACTAATCTTTAAAAACTAATATAGGAAGAAATATAGAACGTATCTAATAATATATTTTAATGAGATTTAGTCACTAGACGCTCATTTTTGTAAAGTAAGTTATTACATTAAAACAGTTACAGAAAAATATTATGACAATAAACGTTCTTGATTATTGAAAAAAAAAACGGGAAAATACTAATTTTCCTTTACTTTATTCTGAAGTTGTTTAATAGTTATTTTAATCATATTACTTGCACCTACGTTTAAACTGTCTTATATGTTGGTACTAATATTTTTAATAAATTTATATCTCCCTAGATAGAAAATAACACCTGGATCAGGTCTGCCAACCTTGCGTTAGAACACAAGACAGGTTACATCTTACAGTGTCATATGATATGTTACACTATAGCACGATGCTACTGGGCTGAATACAGATAAGGCATGCCCTTTATAACTGACACCTGTATCGTTTTAGTTCAAAATTGTGACAAATATCAAAAATATTGTGCATAATTATAATAAAATAATTGATTATTATAATTTAAATATATTTTTTACATACGATCTGGACAATTATATTGTGTTTTAGAGCTGTGTCTGGGAAAGGGTAGATTACTATGTAGAAAAGTAAACACTGTACAGTATTTTATAAATATAAAGTTATTGTAATTTGTTTACCTAATATAAAGAAATATTCTAAATTATATTTTAACTACCATGTTATTTATTATCTTCAACCGAATTAATTGAAATCTATTTATTTCGATCTTAACTTATACTGTACGAAGACTCTTGTATTTTGGTATCCCATAAACTTAACATATTTCACTTAAGGTTCGAAAAAGTTAATCAAAGGGTACAAATATTTTAGTACAATAAATTATAAATCATTAATATTAACTAAGCAATCTAATGAAACTAATAAATACTATGAGAGTGTAAAACAAATAATTTAGAAATAAACAAAAAAGCATTAAAAGGAAGCAATCCGTTAGACGCGGGACATTAGGCAAAGGTCAACTCAGCCACGCTTGGGCGGTTACTAAACGATCCAACTGTTTATTGCCGAACATATTGTTCTTCAATACATTGATTTTTACTTTTGAAATTAAATTAATTCATTCTCTGACTCTGTTTATTTCTCTGATTAATATTTATTTCACAAATTATACGTTTAGATATTACAACATGCACTTTTAAGAATATATTTGTGCTGTATTTATAGGTAAGAATTTCTTTTTATTTGTAAACGTAATTGAATTACATTTTTTATTTAAGTTTTGATTTTTAATTTATGCGTAAAACCACACAAACTCGACTTTCAGTTATTGAAATGATTCAAAAACCGCTCTCATGCAATATTTGAGTTTGCTTGCAGTTGACGCGGCTAAAACAAACCAACCCTTTCTTAGTAAAATAAGCATAACAATACTTCCTAATTAAAATTAAAAAATAACTAAATTGGTTGTATTTTAATATTTATAGTATATTATAAGAGTAGATACCAAATCTTCTGTATAAAGATACTGTAACCATAGGGAGAAAGGTAAGACACAGGACTTTTGGATATTCTTCGAGATTGCAGTGTTTCTACATGAATGTTTTTAACATTTTGTATTTTTTGTATTGTATATGTTTTTGTATTTTTTGTGAAATTAACATATTAAATGTTAACATAATTAATAAATAAATATTAATTTCATACTTTAAATTCAACAAAATGTTATTAAATACCGTCATATTGCTGCTGTTGGTCTAGCTTAAAAATAACAGTTAGCATCTTTTCAAAATTTGCCTAATATTTCTCCGTAATAACTCTCAGTTTTATTGTTATAACATGGAACATTTCATTGGCTCAACGAGCGTACAGAGGTTTTACATATTTGCTGTAGAATTTTAAATTTTTCTCTAGGTCAAATTATATTCCACACCAAATTAAACGAGTTCGCACGCAGCAGGCTGACGTGAGGGAAGTGAATTTCCACATACAAAACTATAAAACTCAAAATCAGTTAAAAACATACATTTATTCCAATTTTTATTCAAATCTGAAAATATTGATTTTTTTGGCTGTTCTGATGCTCCTGCTTCTATTTACCTGCAATGGTGGGAATACAATTTTGCACATTATGAGGCTAGGAGAAGGTCCAGTTAGGCTTTAAAGTAGGCGTGAGGTTGTTGGGGATGATAAAAGTACACCAACAAATGAATAATAGGCTTTTCTAATGTAAAATCCCCATAAGACAACGTACTGTGATTGGTGGATACACATTTTCTTTAATAACTCGGTAAATATTTATGCTAGAAAAACGAGAGGGGAATTAAAAGTTTCGTCACACTAATTCCCATCTTTTAACATGCGTTAATTTCACATTCGGGGCTTTTCTGACCTTTTTTGGGCCCAAAAACTCGAAATTTGAAAGATTAATCCCCAAAAAAAGGGGTTTAGAGTTTTTCGATTGTTTTGCCCAACAAACTTGTCCAACAGATTATAGAAAGGAACATCCCTACCAAATTTGAAGTAAATCGGACAAAAAATGCGACCGCTAGAGTGCATACACACATATATATATATATATATATAAAATTTTGAACGACCCCCCCAAAACGTGTTCAGGGGGTCACGTTAGGAACTTCTATGGTGGTCCCGGGCTTAAGTTTCACCGTGCGGGTCATGCTAATAGTTCACTTTCCATAGGAAATTCACTAAAAATATAATCTACTGTTGAATCATTTTCCAAGCAAAATACTAAACTTCCAAGAGATTAAACTGCGCTCGTCATACGAAATAAATGGCACAAATGTGTTACTTTGGTGTTAATGAAAGTCACGGCTGTTATCGGAAATCTTAGTAAACTAGAGGCAAAGCCCTCACTCGCTCATCACAACTTCTCCAACCTCCTAGAATGCTAAAGTGGTAAATTTTGTACATTGATTCTTTATGTCTAAAATAGAAAAGGGAACGTTTTTTCACAACAATACATTCAAAAGGATTTGCTCAACGGGGCTTAAACGTTACTATGTTATGGAAATTAAAAAATTAAAACAGCTGAACTTGATTCGTAGTTTGACCACGGGCTAACCACAGGATGCAGCACAAACAACTGTCATTGTTTATTCGGGCGAAGCCGCATTAGTCGTACTAGTATAGTTATCAAATCATGTATTGGTTTTTGTACTGAACAAGGAAATAACAATTAATTGAAACTAAAAGACGTTTATTTGTTTTTTCTACCCCATAAAAGTTAATTACCGTCTCAGTTACGTACTAAATAGACTTATATAGACTGCGTTCTGTTTTGGTCTTCACACATAGATTCTCAATGATTTTTTGGATGATTTGGAAAAATCCAGTCGGCCGACAAAAGTCGTAGGGTGTAAAAGTAAAAAAGTGAGTTTAGGATCAGTTTCAATCCTTTAAATGTTTTATTAGTGTGCGTGGTGTAATATCTGTGTGTTTTATTCGTTTGTGTACTTTATGTTTCGACAAGAACAACTACCAGTTTGCTACTAAATGTTTTAACTCCTAAAGCTGTGCTGATGATGCCCCCAGGACACGAGGGCGAAACAATTGTCCACTGTAAAACAAGTGGTTGGATAGCTCAAGAACTGAGTCCTTTGCAATTTATTAAAGCAATTCCTGGTCACCAATTAAACCAGAAAACTTAAATTGCTTTAAACCCCAACTAATAAAAATAAATATAATATAAACAATGTGTTAAATGGTAAATATTATATAAAACGTGCTGGAGCCAAACTGTTAACATATTGCCATAGTTAAAAATATTGTAGAGTAAATTATGTATGTGATGGCCAGTCTGTAATAACAGTATATGAGTGTGAGAATTTATATAAAGTATAAAAATGGTATAGTAAAAAGGGAAAGTAATGGAAAAAGATAAGTGTATAAGCTACTCCAGGTATCTGCAGTAAAGTTTCATTTCTGGTTTACATTCCCCTGCAGCAACCCATTCGAACCGTTGTTTTGGTGCAGATTCACAAATTGGATTCAGCTTCTTACAGGATCACTACCTTCACTGAATTGGAATATGTGAAAAGGTAAATTTTGATGTAGTTTTACTGTAGATTTATCATGTTTAGATTGTTAAACTATCCAAAAAGAATTTAAACTAATGCTTCAAAATAATATAATATTCTTCTGTATTTTAGAAGTAATTTATAGTAATGGTGTATTGTCACATTTAATTTAAGGCATTCTGGATTTATGTGGTTAGTAAAATAATTAATTATACATTAAACAACTTTAAACGTGCCGTCCCTTTGAGCAGTCTCAGTAAATTACGTAATGCAAAGTTAAAACCCCTATTTCGTAGCGTAGTTTGTATAGTTAGTATTGAACTATATTTTTTATTTGACATAGAATTAAATCAACAAATTATTATTATCATGTAAAATTATTGTAATTAGAAATTCTAACTGTATTTCTATTATCAGTTCAAATTACTGGGTGTTTTTAAAGCGCTTTAATAATTTAGAATATAATAATTAATGCAGAAGATAAGAAGTAAATCACCCAAATACATTTATTTAAATATACAATCCACTTATATTATTAGGTGTTATGTTGAAATGCAAAATACATTACTTTGGATTGTGGTTTTAAAATTGTTTATATTACCATATGACAAATAAACGTTGATAATTTGAAACCCATTACAATAATTTGTTTTAGTATTTTGTATTTTTAGTTATTTAAAAAATCTTGTTACCACGTAGGAGTGGTAACAAGAAGGAGGAGGGGTGAACCAATTAAATAATACACAGCTTACCACTATTGGAATTAATATAGACTTTTTCCTTAATTATAAAGCTTTTTGGCTTGATGTTTATCTCCGTCTGTTTAGTAAATATATGTCTTTCATCTAAATAAGGTGTGTAAACTAAAATTCAGCTTGGAATACAATTACGGTACTATAAACAACACTATTTATAATCAAACGTAGGTATCTAGGCTAAAAAAAATTAATTAAATGGAGCTTATATCAATATAACAGAAGATTAAAACACAAAACATCGGTTTCAAGATGTATATTTCTGTGGGCATGTTTACAAGAATTGCGGTTTTGGGAACATGAGCCCGGAAGTTATCATTTTAGAGTTATATTTCTGGGTTTATATTTCTGAAAAATATGTGCACGGTGTGGTAAGAAATGTGTAGGTAGGTAATAACACTGGATACGATTAAACAAAAATCTATACTTCTATTAATGAATACGCTAAGGAAATTTTTGTCGTACCCATTTCTCGGATATTCGGCATCGTAAAGTTATGAAACTTGAGACAATTATTTAGTACTATTAGGGAATGTGTTGAATGGAAATCATGATGTATTTGGGTGTGTGTGTGTGTGTAGGGTAATGCCTTTTAGGCTTTAAAAATTTACATGTCATCCTTATGGGAACTTGCGTCCTGCTTTTTGTTCTGATTTTCATTTAATAAACAGCTGCGTTTTAGTAATCAGCAAGGACAGATGATTCATAACTCAGACTTATTACTGACTACTGGAATGGTAACACCCTACTATAAACTGCGTCTACATTTTAACTCTACATTAATCGAATTAAACCTGTTTGTGAGGGGAGGAGGAAGAGGGACGGGAAGATGATGAGGTGGAGAGGTTTTAGGCATAAACAAAAAAGGTTACTGATTACTGGAATGGTAACACTCTTCTGCTATCCGTTAAGCACTACCGTTTAACCCACTAGGTATTAAATTTGTTTAATTTATTCATCGACTTTATATTCAACAATATTTGGTCGAATTTAGACCATTGGGCGGTCCCTAATTTCTATTTTAGATATTTACGGAATCATTAATTTAAAATACCAACATACTGTACCTCTGTAAACGCGTTTAAAATTAAAATTCAAAACATTTGTTTAATTTAGTTTATCACTGTGGAGCATTTACGTACAAAATATATTTTACATAAAAATATGACACGGAAGGTAATTAAAAGTGAACAGTTGTCATGTTAATTATTCGGGGATATTTGTAAAGTTGTATATGTAAATGCACTGATGAATTCTTAATCCCTTGTTGATTATTAATACATGGTTTTCTGTAATTGAGTTTAAAAATCTACTCGTCAAAGTTCTAATTTAAAACATTTATTAAAATAAATATACTGTAAAAATGACAAATTTAATAAAATAAAATCTTTAAAATTTGTTTAATACAATACAAATATTTCTAAGCTTTCTATTTTAAAAGTTATATAAACTATTTTGGTTGATTTTTTGTTTCTAGTTAAATCAAACTACTGTTTCTGTTTTTATAAGTAAATATAATATTGGAAAAGTACTTTGAAAAACTACAACATTTTACTAGATCCACATATATTCCCTTGTTTTACTATACTCCTCATGTTTTAACGATGGAAAAACAACAATTTTATTTCTTTTAGTTTGGTAGAAACGAGGCTCGTCCAATTTACAGGAACAGTCTTATCGTAATCATAAAGATCTGACGAGAAACAAACAAACAAAAAGTGACGAGAGTCCCATTCTCAACTGTAATGAAGGAGCCACTTTGGAGAGACTTTTGCTTATGCTTTTTTCTCTTTTTTATCCCAGCTATCTTTTATATTCATTCTTTTGTTAGTTTTTAGTGCCCATTTTATCTTTACGATTGTGAATAACACTTTTTAAATAATTCTACTTATCTGAAGAATGCACGAACACTTCGATTACTAATGTTATAAAGCCAAGTAATTGTAAAACTATAGGTATTTGTCACTGTACACAAATCAAAAAGGTCCTTAATTGTAATCACTACTTTATTTAACAAACAAATAAAAAAACACAATTGATCGTAATTAGAAAACAAATTATATAATAAATTGTTTACGGTATGTAAAGAGCGTGGTAGTGTTTACGTTGTTTATTGAATCTTGGCTAAATTTGAATTGATATTTTCTTTATCAATAAGTGATTTTAATCACCTTTTGACGTCTAGATCTTTCAATTCGTCCACTGGACGACGAAAGGAAATCCATTTATTACGTAATACAAGTTCTGGGGCAGTATTACATCTTTAAGTTGTCAAAAATGTTTATTTTTGGTAGTGAAGAGTATCAATGATTTAATAAGATCAGCATTAAATAAACCCGGAGTATAAACGTGCATGTAACAATAATAAGAAGAACAATAGTTATTTAAGTCAACATTTACAATGGTATATCAATTAAAGGCACAATAAGAAGCCATTACAACTTATTCTTTCGGACATTTGTTTAAAGCCAACTCAAGGTTTACTGTGATTAATTTATATTTATTGTTTAGTTTAATAAAAGTAAATAATTTTAGTGGGCTAATTAATTAACAAACTCTAAGTTTTTAGTTCTTATATTAAGTGTTTTAATTATTCAAGTGTTTTAAATAGCTCGCAATGAAGTATATAAATCAATTACTCGATGGACAAAGATGAAGTATTCAGCCAGAAAAGCAAGTATACAAAAACACTTCCCAAATTAATAAGTTATAAATTAAATCGTTATTAATTCCAGTATGAGTAGGCTCACACAGGTCTTAGTAAGGTGAGCATTATAATGAGGACCACTTCAGTATTCGTAAAAATAATGTTGCTGGCTAAATGTTTTATATGAATTTGTTTAAATCCGTATAATTATGCTTACTTTACTTTTTAATAAAAATCTATACTAAAGTATAATTGTTCATTTGAATATTAAGTTAAGGTTTATAGTTGAATGAAATATTCAGTGAATATTGTGACTCCATTTTGGCTAGTTGTGGGGGGTTATTTTTGTACAGATGCAATATATTCCTCTTTAACACATTGTTAAAGATGCGTAGATACAAATATATTCGGTTACGACTTTAAACAGGTTAATAGAAAACATTTTAGATACTATACACAAAATTACGTTCTTAACAGGCTAGGTGTTAAAAATAAATCATTTTACAATATCTAAAAGCAATTGAAAGTAATAACTAATTAAAATTATACATTTAAACATAATCATTATTGAAAATAACATTTGTCATTTACCAATAAGAGTGAAAACTAGAAAAAATTATCTAAATACTTGTTTACAGTATGTTTTATCCGTGGCCATAAGGTTTTTAAAATTTTTTGTGTAGTTAACAAATTTCTAAAAATGGATAATTATGCTTTAATATCATAAATAACCATATACAGTTATTTTTTACCAATCGCACATTGGAACAGAAATCATTCTGTTTTAAGTGATAATGATATTCCAGCCTTTTTATTTAATGCTTATTCATTCCTTTTTTCAGCCTTGTCTGGATTGTGCCTTTTCAAATTTTGTCATTTTCTAGATTTTTTCTCACATGAAGAAGGGATCAGATTCCAGATCCCGCAACATCGTGAAACTTGCTTTTACTAATCAGTGATGGAAAATGTTCGCAATATTGTTTTCATTTGCATGAACTGACCATCACTAATAATGAATTTTATACAAAGAAATAATATTCCATTTTTAAATATTACATGCTCTGGAGTTTAATCTTGAAACCTTTACGATTTATTTTTCGTTTATTTTAAACTTAAATATAACAACGATATAAGATGACATTTAAGGTATTAAAATGTAATCAGTTGTCGAGATAATTACTCGGGGATATTTGTAAAATTGGAACGCTAAACACTAATGAGAAAGCTAATGGGTTCATAACACTCTGTTGATGACGGACACGGTGTTTAATCTCATTAGCTTGGACAAAAACTCTCGGAAATTGATTAATTCAAAACATTCATTAGTACTATCCATTTCATTAATCAGTCTCTTCATTACCAAGTTCAGTATAATAATATAGAACACGTTTAAATTCAATTGATTTAGATTGTGTTAAGCTCTCTATTTTAAAGTTGAATACAATATTTAGATTATTTAAAATTTTCTAGCTGAAATGATATCAGGGTCAATACCCTGTTTTATCATGCAAAAATAAAAGATCAGGAATAAAGAATCAAGAACTTTTATTGCCACCAACTGTAACAGCATGGACGATTGTCAGGTGTTATACACTTTGAACAAGAAATAAATAACCTAATAAAACAAACTAAACCTCTAACTAAACATATTTATTTTCTGTAAAACAACTCCTTAACACAGTTATACTCCTTAGCTATGAGAAAATATCTAAGTCTGGCTCTGAATCGTTTACTGTCTGTCAGTGATTTTATTTCTGTGGGGAAAGCATTGAAGAATTTAATAAAGATATATGAGTAATAACAAAATAATTGTACTATGTTGTCGTATTGTTAACGTAGAGTTATGTCTAAGCTTGTAATGACGAGAATTACGAAACTGGAAACAATTTTTATTTCTTATAAAAAAATACATTCATAAATATATAAAGATCAAAAAGTGAGCAAATTATTTAAGGCAAAAACGCCTCTTTAAGAATCAGTCCTTTTCATTCTAAAAAACAATCTAACAGCTAGCTTTTGCAATCGGAAAATTGCCGTTTTTTGCGATGATTCGGCACCCCAAATTAATACGCCATAATATATGTGAGGGTAAATGTACCCAAAATAAGCAGAGTCTAGTAGCAAATTTATATACGCAAATTTAGAGAGTCTACGAAGGATGAACAAACCACAGTTAATTTTGAGCTTAACCTTGGCAACATGACCTGAAAAAACAGCCAAAAATCAACAATTTGTATGCTAGAAAACGTGCGTTCTAACAACATTCAATCACTCTTTCACCTATCAAAATACTAGATGGATTGTCCACGTTCCTCAGTTTGAATTCAATGACCTTGGTCTTTTCAGTATTTACTCGCATATTTGTAGCCATAAAACCACTGAAGAAGAGAACTACTTCAAATGAAGGATTCAATCTCAAGGCTCGCCAAGAATTACTGCTTACGCTGAAAAACGCGAACAGAAAAACCAACATTCGATACATATGATCCAATATTATTGAGGAACAGCAAGAAAAGTATCGGCCGCAATACTGAACCCTGTGGGACCCCACATGTAACATCAACTTTACGTGACTTCTCCGAATAAATACACGCGTCAACATCAAGATAGGGGATTTTGACAGCTTGAGTCCTGCCTTCCAGGAATGAAGACATCTAACTTAGAGCATTTCCTCTAATACCAACATGTTTTAATTTCTTCAAAAGCAATTTATGGTTAACCCTGTCAAACACTTTATTCAAATCAAAGAAAAAATCTAAAACATGTTTATGTTCATCAAGGGATTTTGATATATTAGAAATGAAACTGAACATAGCATTAACAGTGGAAGTATGTTTGACTAATATCGGAATACTATTTTATAACGTAAGTCTAATTCTTCAAAGCGCCGTATTCAATCGGGTATCACACTTTACTTGTCATATTTTAACAATGAAAAATATACATTTCATAATGTATGTTTTAAAATAAACATTAGCCACCCCATTTTCAGGAATAGTCTTGTCATAATAAAAAAGAGCTGACGAGAAACATACAAGCGAAAAAGTGTTGAGAGTCAAAGTCTAATGAAGGAGCCTCTTTGGAGAGAGTTTTGTTTTATGCTGTTTTCTCTCTTCTATTCTCAACGTTCTTTTATATTCTTTCTTTTGTCAGTTTTCCAAGTGCACATTTTATTTTTACGATTGTAGATAGAATTTATTTTATTATTCTACTTATCTGAAGAACGTTTCTTTAGGTATTAGATCTTTAGGTATAAATAAAATAATTAAAATATAATAAAATACATTTTGAATGTTTATATCGTACGTTAACCATTAGAGGCCTTATAGATCCGATACTTGATTAATTAGATAAATGATAATCTGGACTATGTTTGAAATTGAAATAAATCTGACGCCAAAGCTTCCGAAATAATTTTTCAACGTCTTTTTTTACATTCAGCGCCACCAAAAAACATAACTTTATTGCTACGTTTAAAGTATTGTTTATTAAATTTTTTCGGCTAATATTTTTTTAACTTTTAGTTTTTAAATACAACTGAAAATTATAAATGATGTTAACATAAAATAAATCAATAATAATAAATCCTACTAGTGAACATGTTTTGATTGGTTGTCACAGAATTGTAATTGCAAATTATTAAGCGTTTTAAGTTTTTTTTAATATTTAAATAGTACAAAATAAATACAAAAATCATTAACATCTAGTCAATGATTGGTTAAGATTAAAAGCAATAAAAATTTTATAAGAATAATATAAACAAATAAAAAACACCTACCCGGATTAATCAACAAAGAACCGTTTACGTTCATTCATTGGACATATTGTGAACGTTCAAAGCTGCATAAGTGGTTTGGTGGCCACCGCTCCTCAATTGCGGTTAGTTGTGAGTGGTTGTGGTTAGCTGTGAACGGTTGTGGTTGGTTATGATGGTTATTATTGCAAAAGACTGAACTAAATTGGTTCACGGTTCTAAGTACGTTTCCGGAGTAAAACTTCACAGTCTACCTCAACAAATTATAATTTTCACTTACTTAAAACAATGTTACTTAAGGAATGAATACGAATTTCACTTATAAATACATTAAATATTTTGTCAAAAACATAAGTAATACTTATAATTTTAATTTTATGTTTAGATATATTATAAATGAAAAATCATTTCTAGCTAAGCGATAATTTTAGAAATTAGTATACAGTACATATACATTTTTTGTTTTAAACATTTAATTACTTACGTTTCAAGTCTATTTGAAAACACAGAAACTAAAGCAATCCATTATGTTAGACATTTGAAACCAAAGACTTCTAATATGGCATTCCAACCAAGTAAATTGGCTGTTTTAGCACCCACCCTTTTAGCTATTTGTTATTTCATATTCCATTGTCTATAGCCATTGTTAATATTCCATTCAAGGCTTTAATATATTGTCTTAGATATTTCATATTCCTCACACTTACCTAATACAGACTTATTCTATTACCACAAATTAACTACAAATGGGCTATGTGCCAAGAAAGGTGTAGAAGACACTGCACATGCGTACAGTGTTAAACTGGACTATATTTACATTTATTATTGTTGCAATAATAATTAGTGTGTTTTGCTTTTGTTTAGTTGAAACTCCACTAGGTTAGTTTCTCACTCCTGAAGATTTATAAAATGATAAAGATTGCATTCCTATGTTTTCTTACTGTAAGTAATGGACAATATTAGACAACGTCTATGCCCCAGTAAATCAAACGATCTGTTAAAAAAAATAATCAACTTTTTTATTAGCATAATCTTGTAAATTATATCTTGTAATAATCTTGGCAATTGCAAATTTTTAAATACGGTATGAAAATTTGGTAACACAGGACTTTTTTCTGACGTCAGTTTAAATTTGTGTGTGTGTCAACTGTTCCCATCTTTTATAAAAATGGGATGTTTTACAGAAACATTTTTAAACAAAATTCTGCTGTCATTATAAAATTAAATAAACACATAGTACGCACACACGATGAAACGACACAATACTTTTAATCAAACAAGGTAGGCCTATCACATTAATCAGCCGGACGCATCTTTCCGGTTATGGTCAGGGTGCAGACTGTGTCCGGGGCGATGCGTCTAAGTAGGTTGTACAATTTGAAGCAATACAGTGTTCTAGATAACAGTTATTTAGACATAAAAACCAAAAAAAGGACATGCAATCTCCATTAAAGAATTCCAGCCTTTATTTTATCGAGAATAATCTCCTTACCTAAGTTTTAGTAGTTACTTATGTGCTATAACTTTACTTCTTAATCTGTTGTTTAGTTAAAGCATCTTGAAGCCAACAACAGAATGAATAAGAAATAATGTTTGAATAAGAAATAACAAACTAATTCCCTTTTCAACATACAATATTCAAGGTCAGTAATTCTAAGTAATGTGTCGGTCAACTTTAATTTTTCTCACATAGCTATACAATAAAGTAAACATATATTAAATTAATCTTCACAAAGAATTTGATGTCGGAAACGCAAATTTTAAATTTTTTAAACCTTTTTATTTTTAACGTAACCTAATCTAACCACCGCATAGCGCTGAGTGGAGAGAAAACGGGAATTCTAAATATAGGCTGAATAAATATAGTAAACTAAATATAAATCAAATGTCCTAATAATCATCAACATCAAGTCTGTATCGGGCTCTGCAGATTTGGCAGGTAGATGGTCTGAACGGCCAGCGTAGGTAGGAGGAATGGCCGTTGTAGATGTAGGCAATCACATGGAAGATGTGGTGTATTCTTGTTTTTTACTCTGATTACTACCTTTACAAAATAAATTTAGCTAAATGGCCAATAATGTGGTGTTTGTTGTTGCCCTATCTTGGGATATTACCCCTTACCTCCCTCCACAGCCTCTCGATATTTTGCGTATGCTCCCCAGTATCGGAATCATCAAAATTGTAAATGTGATTCACAGTTAGGTGTTGGAAGCCCTCGAATTGCGAGCAGTTGTTGGTCCTCCAACAGTCACTAATTGCAGTTGTACCTGCTAGTATGTACTTGTGTATAAAGGGCAACAACGTCTCGTGGCCACGTGTCGGAACTGGAACGAAAAAACAACGTTTGGTTTCACACTCAATACCATCGATCACCCAGTTGCCTTCAATAATATGACCGCGGTTTTATATACGGTTACCGATTTTTGTTTTGTCAATTTCAACTGTTCAACTCACCTCTCCAAATTTTTCGCACTTTTCTGTGAAGATTATCGCACAAACTTTCCTAAAGTAATAGGACCCAGTAAGCTACAAATCAAATGATCGTTTGTATTGATAACTTATGGTTTTCAAAAAAGTAAACTGAAACTGAGAAACGGACTTCTTACTCTGAGTTTTAATTTTTTCAAGTTTTCTTGTCGGTAGTTTCTATTCTGTTCCAACACCTAAAAACGCTATTTTTGCCATTTAATTCATACGGTTGCTACAAACTACGTTTTTTTGCGCAATAACATTAACATTTAACAAAAAAATTTAATTGCACATTTAACATTAACTGTAAGGGTTTTATTTATTTGATCTATGTGGAGCATTTACATACAATACACACTTTTATCATCTCATTTGTCAACAATAATAAAATTAGAATTGTATTAATTCGTAACAAAATAAATATTACCACAGAGATAAATATTACTTCTCTGTGATATTAATTAAATGCAGCCTATCATTTTGTAATACAGTTTAACTGAGACTAAACTGTTTTGTCATTTTTATTCCGTTTAGTAAATATTTTTTAGAAGAGATTATTTTAAAATAACATCAATCGAAGCCTCACCCTTATTTAGTTTAAAACGAATTTTAGCTTTGACTATTAAAGTCTAACAAGCATCATATAAAATACTTAGCAAGGTACGTATCTTGAATGCAAACTCAAAGTAAAGTTAAATACAAAAAATAAATTATTTCATTGAAGTTCATTAAAAGTGAACATTCGTCATGTTAATTATGTCGGGATATTTGTACAACTTGATATGTAAAGAAAGAAAGAAAGTATTTATTTGAATGCACTAATGAGATAGCTAATGAATTCTTAATCCCTCCTTCATTATTATACGTGCTTTACTGTAATTGAGTTAAAAAGTCTGCTCGTCAAAGGCTTAAATTGAAACACTTATTAGTATGAATAAATTTTCATAATGACAAATTTAATTAAATACAATCTTTAGAATTTTTTTGATACAATACAAATATTTCTAAGCTTTCTATTTTACAAGTTTTAAAATCGATTTTGGTTGATTATATATTTCTAGCTAAATCAAACTACTGTCAAATTTATGTTTTTATAAATAAATTATGTATCGGAAAAGTACTTTGAAAAGCTACAACACTTCAAAGATCCACATCTATTCCCTTTTTGTGCTATGCTCATATTGTTTAACGATAGAAAAACAAAAATTTGTTTGCTTATAGTTTGAAAGAAACGTATCTCGTCCAATTTCCAGGAACAGTCTTTTTGTAATCATAAAGATCTGTCGAGAAACAAACAAGCGGACAAATGCTGAGAGTCACAGACTCAAGTGTAATGAAGGAGCCACTTTGGAGAGACTTTTGTTTGATGCTGTTTTCTATATTTTATTCTCAGCGATCTTTTATATTCTTCATTTTGTCAGTTTTTAGTGTCTATTTTATCTATACGATTGTGAATAGAACTTTTAAAATAATTCTATTTATCAGAAGATCGCACTATTACAGATTACTAATTTTATACAATGAATGAAAATAATTCTTTACTTTTCACAAACTTTCAGTTTACAAATATCATATGACAGACTTACATAAAAATATACATATGCAGCTAAATAATTGCACAATTGTAGATATAAGTCATTCTATACATATTATATTTTTTTTAAATGTTATCCCTACTTTTATTTATACAAAATTAAGCAAAAATCCTAAATAGCAGACCTAATTAATACCTAATAAAACCTAATAGCATACCTAATTAATAGCAATTAATAGCAATACCTAATTAAAACCTAATAACATACCTAAATAGAAAACAAATTATGTAATACGGTATGTATTAAGGTTGATAGTATCAACGTTGTTTAGTAAATCTTATCTAAATTTATATTGTTATGTTTATTTATCAATAAGTAATTTAAATTATCTTTCGTCGTCCACTTCCTGTCAAGTCATCAATTGGACGTCGAAAGGTAACCTAAATGATTTATTGCATCATATTAGTTCTAGGGCAATGTTACATCTTTAAGATGTCAAAACTGTTTATTTATGTTAGCGACGAGCAACAATGATTTAATACACATCTTTAGAAATATAGAACTTTTTTGGAGTTAACTTCAAGTTTACCGTGTTTAATTTATATATTTTGTTTATTTTAATTATAATAATCAATTTTAGTGGGCTAGTTAATTAACTCTATGTAGTTTTTGTATTATGTTTTTTTTAAATAGCAAGCAATCAATTATACAAATAAATTACTCACCGGCAAGAGATGAAATATTCGTTTAATAAGCTTACATCCAGAACAGGTAGTATTAAAACATAATACATCCCTAATTAATCAGTTACAAATTAAATTAATATTTATTTCAGTATAAGTATAAGTACTGAAATAAGTATGAGTATTTCAGTAAGTTATTAATAAGGTAAGCATTATAAACAAGAACGCTTCGGTATTCATAAGATGAATTTTGCAAATTAAAAGATTACTAATATTTTTGTTTTTATCAGTAAATTTATGCTTCTTTTACTTTTTAGTAAAAATCTATACTTGTGTAAAATTGTTCATTAGAATATTTAGTAAAAGTTAACAGTTTAATATAATATCCAAAGAATATCGTGGCTCTATTGTGGTAGGTGTGAGAGGTAATTATTACATAGATACAAAACAATGCTCTTTTACACATTGTTACAGATGCGTGGATCTATTCGGTTTACGATCTTAAACAGGTTACCAGAAACATTTTAGATCCTATACAAAAATCACGTGCTTAGAAGACTAGGTGCTAAAAAATAAATCATATTACCATATCTTAACAGCAATTAAAAATAGTAACTACTGGAAATTATACATTTAGACATAATATCAATTGGAAGTAAGGGGTTTTGTGGATCAATAACAGGGAAAACTAGAAAACATTATCTTAAAAGTTGTTTACAGAATGTTTTATCCGTGGCCGTAACGATTTTTCTATATTTTGTCTACTTAACACATTTCTAAAAAGTATGATTATGCTTTAATTTCATTACTAACCATAATATACAGTGTTTTTACTAACCGCACGTTAGAAACTAAAATCATTCTGTTTTAAGTGATAATGATTCCAGCCTTTTTTCTTTGATCCTTATTCATTCCTTATTTTTCCAGCCTTGTCTGGATTGTGAATTTAATATTTTGTGTAATTTTGTTATGTTATTATATTGATTTCTCACATGAACACTGGATCAGATTCCAGATCCTGCAACATCGTAAAACTTTCTTTTACCAGTCAGTGATGTGAAATATACGCAATAATGTTTTTGATTACGTGAACTCACTACCACTAAGAATGAATTTTAAACAAAGAAATGATATTCCAGTTAAAAATATTATATTCTCTGGAGTTTAATCTTGAAACCTTTATTTTTTTTAATTTATGTTAAACTTAAATATAACAAATAAATAAGATGACATTTAAGATATGAGCCGGGTAGAATAAATGGGAAATTGAGTGATCAGGGGAAATCTGTTTGGGGCATGAGTCTAACAGAACGTTTGGGGGAAATTAACGAGGAAGTATGAATATAAACTAACTGAAGGCAAGTTAGATACGGGAAGGTATACAGAGAATGTAAACTAGCCTGGTTGGTGACTGAGTTGGTGTTAAAGATCACTGAACACCAATAGGTAATGAAACTAAATTAAGAAATAACTATTGGAAGCAATTGCTGGATTTTACCCAAAGGAAGGATCGATCTGCCAGATAAAAACTTGCCATAGCCAGCTTTGATGGGTCCCTAATTGATATATAACTAACCTGTAAATTGAACCTATTAAAATAGTATTGCTGAATCACCTTAAAATACCTAATTAATACTACAAAATCCTCACTAGCCAAACATATTGATCCTAAATACTACATTTTAATGCTTTTCCTGATGGCCAGAAGGCCCTGTGGCGTGGGCGGTACCCACGCCAAGGTAAAAACTCAATAAATATTCATAGCTATATTTAACTACCCTTAACCTGGCTTCACCTAGCTCCCCCCTTAAATTAGTGTACTTAGCACATCATTTCTAGTAGTTCAAGCTCGTAAAATTCGCAATTTATGCCAAACGGGAAAAGGGCGTCTTGATTACTTGAAGAACTACAATCGAGAGGGAAGATGCCGGAAGGGCCGCGATTCAACAGTTTTTGGTACGTCATGCCGCTTCCGGTAGCGCCGTTGGGTTGGTGGTGACCAAAAAGATTATTAGCAAAATCATATGTCCAGAGAGACGTGGCGTTGCTCGGCACAGGTAATAAAATGTAATCAGTTGTCGAGTTAATTACTACGGGATGTTTGTGAAATTGGAACGGTAAACACTAATGAGACAGCTAATGGGTTCATTACCCACTATCGATGATGGACACAGTTTTTAATCTTATTAGCTTGGACAACAACGCTCATATATTTATTCATTCAAAACATTCATTAGTACTAACCATTTCATTAATCAGGCTCTTCATTAAAAATTTACTATTTCAATATAATACTTTAGAACATGTTTAAATTCAATTCATATAGAATTTGAAAGCTCTCTATTTTAAAGTTGAACAAATAATTAGAATATTTAATTTTTTTGCTGGAATAATATAACGGTCAATATCTGTTTTGTCATAAAACATAAAATAAAATATCAGAATACTATTTCGTAAAGTAAGTCTAATCCTTCAAAACGCCGCATCCATTCGGGTATAACGCTTTCCTTGTCATACTTCAACGATGAAAAATAGACGTTTATAATATATGTTTTAAAGTAAGCGTTGTAAACCCTATATACAGGATTAGTTTTATCATAATAATAAAAAGCTGACGAGAAACAAATAAGCTCAAATTTGCTGAGAGTCACAGACTCCAGGGTAATGATGGTGCCGCTTTGGAGAGACTTTTGCTTGATGCTGTTTGATATCTTTCATTCTCAGAGAAATTGTATGTGCTTTCTTCTGGCAGTTTTTCAAGTGCATATTTTATCTTCACGATTGTGAGTAGAATATTTTTTTAATTTTTCACTTATCTTAAGAACGTATCCTTAGATATGTTTACTAATCCAGCAAATCAACGTAGTTGTAAATTAAAGCTAATTGTTGTCTTATAAATCGTAAGACAATTGTATTAAAAAACAGAGGTTTTAATGAATTATTTACGGTAAGTGTTATGTGATGAATAATATTTTGCATACACAGTGTAAATCATTGAATACATCATAATATCTAGATTAACATAATTTAAGACCAGCAAATGAATATCTATCATTAACAGTTAATACATCTGCAGTCATAGTGCAAAATTAACTTCTGCTTGGTGCTTCTTAATTATAATTTATAATTATATATCAATGTAAATGGAACTTAAAATATTACATAAAGACTGATTTCCAATAGCATACAAAATGTAATTAAAACCTTTTATCCACATAAGACGATTACATTTGTCATGATTAAATTTTTCTGACGACATAAAATGGTACAACTTAAGGTTTAATTTGATATAATACTACAATTTATTGTAGGAGATATTATTATTTGTAAATCGAAGATGTCAGAGATCATCAAATATTACTTGTTACTTTTAATAAGACAATTTAAGATAAAACATAAATAAAATTATTCAAATATAATAAAATACATTTTGAATGTTTATATCGTACGTTAACCATTAGAAGCCTTGTAGATCCGATACTTGATTGAATAGATGACTGATTATCTGGACTATGTTTAGAATAGAAAGAAAGCTGACGCCAAAGCTTCCAAAATATGTTTTCAATATTTTTCTTTACATTCAGCGTCACCAAAATTATAACTTTATTGTTACGTTTAAAATATTGTTTATTTAATTAGTTTTCGGCTAATATTGTTTTATCCATTAATTTGTATATACAACTTAAAATAATAAGTTATGTTATTACAAAATAAATTAATAATAATAAATCATACAAGTGAATGTGAACTGATTTGATTGTCACTACGAATTTAATCGTAAATTGTTTAGCGATTTAGCTATTTAAATGTTTAAATAGTACACATTAGATAAATAATTCATTAACATCTAGTCAATGGTTGGACGATATTAAAAGCAATACAAATTGTATAACAATAATATAAAAAATATTAAAAAAACACTTAATGGGATTAATTAACAATTAACTCGTTATGTTTATTCATTGGACATATAGTGAACGATCACAGCTACATGAGTGATTTGGTGGCTGCCGCTACTCAATTGCGGTTAGTTGTGAGTGGTTATAGCAGTTTTGAAGCCATTTATTATATTCCTGTTTGTAGAAAAACAAAAAATAAAATTATTTATTTATCACTTATTAATTAGGAATATCTTAGATTAAATGTTATTGACATTTTCTTCGACTATTATATCACTGTAATTACACCATTGAAAACGTCCTACATTATAACAGTGTTTCCATTCCTTAGATGTGTCATTTTCAATTTCAGTTACTATTACCGTAGAATATTACAGAGTGTTAAAATCATTAAATTTTATTATTTTGCATAAGACAAGGTACATATTTTCATTGAAGATAAGCAACTGATTTTTTTCCATGCGTAACCACCAATCCATCAAAAAATGAATCATAAACTTGTTATTAACAAATCTACATATTTAAAAAAGTTTATAAATGAACAATCCATATAATTATAAACTATATAGTAAACCATACAAAAAAGATGGTGCATGAGAAATGAGGTGTCTATACAACTATATTACAGATTTAAGTTTATGAAATGAAATCCCATAGCCAGTAACAACGTGATGTCACAAACTATAACACCACAAGTCGTGGTTGACATTCGTAATCCTAGATTGGATGTGAGCTTGTGTAAGAAATACTTTGTTCTTTTCTTCTTTGCTGATCCAGCAAAGAAATATTACTTTGCTACTATATTTTAGACACAATACTCAGTCTGACAGACATCTGTATTGAAATAACAATATTTTGTCTGATTCTTACTTTCTCCAGACATCACGATCTCTTACAAACTTTCATTCATTCCATTTAATTTAATTTATTTCAACGGCAAAAACGCCAATTTTTACAAGATTTACAAAGATTTTGCATAGATGTTTTTTATAACTATTAACAATTTGCAATTATTACCTAAATATTTTTGTATCAATATTTATAAATGTAGTGTATAAAGTTATACAATTGTAATAGTTGAAAAGCATTACAAAATTATTTATAGGGTAATGCTGTCTTATATATAATTAAAAACTCTTATAATTTATGAAATAATCGTACGATCACGATCCTCTGCTCTTGACAAGAACTTAGCTTTAAATCTTACAGCGAAATCTTGCCTTTGTGTAAGTGATGAATGGTTCTCTACGTAGAAGCAATAAATTTCATATTTGTAATACCGAGTTCATAACTTTCCATGTTGAAAGTATGTACTAATAATATTGTTGTGTAATTATCTTTGAAGTATTTATTTACAACTGTAGTAAACAATAGTAAACGATGAACAATGGTTTTTGGATTATTTATTTAATGGTAGTTGGCTGAATTTAAACAACCTGTTATTTTCTACAGCAAAATACAAAAACAAACAAATTATAACATTGCTAGTAAAACTGTGATCCTATAACACTATATTGTGTAATAGCTTGTTTATGTTATGCTCAAAGTTAAACTTTGTACAGGATCAGCCCAAACGAAGAACCACCTTGGGACTCCTGATAAATGAAGCGGGTTAATATTTTACTGTGATAACATTTTATGTACGGTATAAACTTACTTGCATGTACCAGTAACCTCGGGCCTTATCTTAAACTACATTTTATTGGACACGTGCGAAAGTAAACGTATACAAATATTGGGCAATAACAGTTTTTTTACGACAGGTTATTCTATTTTGAACTAAAGGAATGGATTGACTGTAATGTTTAATTGGGAATGTAAATAAAAAAAATGTAAATAAACAATAAAAGGTTAAACAATTTATCTACCAAAAACAACAAAATTTTAGTCAGGAATATTATATTTTGTTTCCATATTTACGGATTCGTTCATTTATGGATGGATTGAATAAATACATGATCGGCACACATTCTATTACATGCATTGGATTGAACTTCAATTAGACAAAGACATTCAACATAACTCGAATTTAAAATTAGATAGTGATTTTGATTTAAATTATACGTACTAATAACGTGATGTAGGAACCGCTCTTTGAATTACAACTAAGGTACCTCATTTGTCTTTCTGGTATTATGATACATGAGTTTATTTATTTATTTTTTTGTTTACAGAAAATTAAAATATTTGATTTGTATACGATTATTTGTAAGATAGTCTAATAATCATTCTGACGAAGAAAGCTTATCATGTAGATTAACAGGCAACACTTTATGAAAGGAAATTCTTCCATAACCTCACGCGTAAGATGTCTTATTGTTTAATTACCTATCAATGTAGAATTTACTAGCAGGCCCTGATAACTTTGGCTATAATATATTGTATAGTGTTTCGGTGTTTTGAAGCCCCACCTCCTTGACCATATGCTACAAAGTACACAAACCTTTCTGACATTATTGTAACCTCTTGGAAAATGGCCACTCCTTGGGAACAATTGAAGAAAATTTAAATATTCTCTATCTTTTTAAAAAAGGAAATATAATGAATTCATGTTAAGAATTGTCTATTTTTAAAGAACAATGTAAGGATAGGATAAATCTATCAATGAACAGGTCAACTTTGAATCTGGTGGTACTTATTGCAACTTGTTTCCGGAACTTCCGGTAGTTAATATTATATTAGCTGATCACCATCTTATTTCTGACATTATCTGATTGGGCCTGATGATGACCGGAGTAACTGTTTGAAATGTATCGCCTTGTACCATTTTGTGTATATTTTATTGTATTGTTTGTAAGTACAGTATAAATGTAGTGTTGTAAGACGAATTGTATTAATCCTATTGAGATTAGTGTGACAAGACCAAGGATTCAGTTAGAGAGAGACACAGTCACATTTCTTCAATTCAAACCTTCAAATTTGCAAGTCATACGTCATCAATGTGATGTTCGTATAACCAAACACGTTACGAAATCAACCGACGTTGTTAGAATTTAAAACTTAATAAATTATTAGAATGCAAAATCTTTCGTTTTAAGATTCTAGCGCTTTGAAAGTATGCTTATATTGCTTAAGTTAAATTTAAGACGATTGAGAGGAAAATTTTTGCCAAACCAGTGTTGCCACTCAAACACCTAATGAGCATGAGATGGCTGGCCACGCAAAATACTGGATCTTGATATTAATATAGAAATGCCGGCATCCTTGTTTTACAAACAATATGCACCACAGATATTCAATCGACAACCGGTTTTTGTGACGTCATGGACGCCCCGCGTGTGTTTGTGACGTCATAGCCGTACCGCAAGTGTTTGTTGATCAAAGGGCTGATTTCCCCGTGGAAAAAGAATGTGCAAAAGGAAACGAGACCGTCGTCGTTCCGAATTCTGGATTCAATTTTATTTTCCACGATGTGCATATATTGTTTTTATTTCTATCGTGTTATGTTGTAAGCATGTATGATTCGCAAGAAAGTGGTACGCGTTTTATTTTACATTTTAAAACAATGATAATTTATATATCTACATTATGTCATACAAATGATTGAAAGTACTGTTTTCAGCTAAATTATTGTTAAATATACATGTAGTAAAAATTATAAGTTGATTTTCAAAATAAATTTATCTTATAATAACACCTTAAATTTTACATTATATTTTGAAGTGTATAAAGTACACTTGACGATAGATTGTGTAAGGTGTACACGGATTAAATTGAGTTTTGCATTAATCTAAGTTATTATCAACGGAACTAAAGAGTATTCATAGGTTATAATTAGTTCATGTTACTTTAGAGACATTTTTGTAATAGAAAACAAATACTTTCAGATACGTGTACCCTGACTACTTATGTATTTTACATAAGCAAATTGTTATTGTAAACTATTCCTCTTAATTAAAAAAGTGGTCATATTTTACTCGTTTAAGAACTGAATGTACAGTAGGTGAATTTAAAAGGTACTTTTCACTTTTTAAAAGATTATTATCGATATCAGATAAAATATATTTAAATAAAATTAGTAAGAAAAGGACTTTGGAATATTTATAATGCTAAGTGTTGCTGTATTAAAGTAGAAAAGGGATACGTCCGTTTTGTTGTTAAAAGCAATTTTTTTAACAGTATTACCTTATTAAAAAGCATACAACTATCCAGGGATTTTCAACATTGGGAATCATTTATTTGACTTCCAAGAATCATCAGGCATCCAAGGATTTCCTCAAAGGGACCTTTACTCCGAACAACCCCTTTGTGTATCACAGTGTATCATATAACTGGATAGAAAACTGTTCTCTGAGTGTGTGTGTGTGTGTGTGTGTGTGTGTGTGTGTGTGTGTGTGTGTGTGTGTGTGTGTGTGTGGTGTGGTGTGTGTGTGTGCGTGCGTGTGTGTGTGTGTGTGTGTGTGTGTGTGTGTGTGTGTGTGTGTGTGTGTGTGTGTGTGTGTGTGTGTGTGTGTGTGTGTGTGTGTGTGTGTGTGTGTGTGTGTGTGTGTGTGTGTGTGTGTGTGTGTGTGTGTGTGTGTGTGTGTGTGTGTGTGTGTGTGTGTGTGTGTGTGACAACGGACAAGATTTAGTCTGACAAAAAATTTACTACAATAGTAAAGGTGTGCTCTTTCTTCATAATTTAGCTGACTACTTTATTTGAATATATATTCACTATTACTTAAATATACAAATGGGTGTTTAAAAAAAAATGTTTATAAACACCGCCCACACTTTAAGTAATTTATTGTGTTGCTTGATATGTTACAATTAAACATGATATAGAACTGCGGCGTCCAGAGTTTGAAAATAATTTAAAAACAGTTGTTTCATAGTGGTTGCTAGGTAACCTAAAAATAATTATTTTGTTTGTTTTTGTTTTGAGAAGTTTCCTGGGTTAGGAATAAAGGAGTACATTTGTTATGAGATTTGCGACTTTCATTTCACTACATTTGGTGACCCCGACGTGATTAAACGATGGTTCTTACTCGCGAGGGACATCGACAAGCGGCCGAGGAACAACAACCACAACAGCAGCCGCAGCCAAATAATGACCATCAACAGCCACCGATTCAACAGCCACAGGACGACGCCGGCAACATCACTCACCTTCACGAAGCTTTGCAAGGCTTGTTCGCTATCACACAACAACAACAAGCCGCCATCACCCATCTGCAGCAAAATATGGTTCAGCTACATCCACAAAATCGTGCTACCATAAAGTTGCCCCCGTTTTTTAGCTATGACCCACGGCTGTGGTTTGCTCAGGTAGAGGCACTGTTCCGGTTTCACAATGTAGTCGACGAAGTCTCCAAATTCACCTACATCATCGGTCAGCTTGACGCGCAAGGGGCACAGGAGATCGCGGACATCATTCGGACACCACCCGCAGACGCACCGTACACGACTCTTAAGGATGAACTCATCAGACGCGTCAGCGTATCCGAGCAGCAGCGTGTCCGTCAACTATTAACCGGTGAGGAACTTGGAGATCGCACACCGTCACAGTTCCTCCGCCATCTCCGCTCTTTATCCGGCGCTGTGCCTGACTTCATTTTGCGTACGCTTTGGACACAGCGTTTACCCTCACATGTCCAGGCAATCATCCAACCACATATGATTGATCCCACCATCACCATGGACCGACTTGCCTCCATCGCTGACAACATTTTAGAAGTGACGCCAGCCGTGCCAGCTCAATTCGCTTCCGTCGCATCACACAATCCTGCCGTCAATCGGGTAATTGTTCCCGCTACTGCTTCTACATCAGCGACCGTTGCCACCGACTCCTCTACTGACTCGACATCAGCACGTATAGATGACCTCGCTCGACAGTTTGACTCCATTCAGTCCACGCTTCAAACTCTGTCCCGTCGCTCCCAACACCGCAGTCAGACGCCACCTACTCGGAGACGCTCATCTGCTGACTCTACGACGTCCGACTACTCCGGTGTGTGCTGGTATCACCGAAAGTTCGGTCGTCAGGCCAGGAAGTGCTCGGCTCCCTGCACCTTTTCGTCAAACTCCAACGGCAACCGACATTAGCGGCGGTCGGGTGCCAAACTACGATTCATAGCCGCGTCTTCCTACTCGACAGGGTCAGTAGGATACACCTCCTTGCAGACACCGGCTCTGACTTGAGCTGCTATCCTTGCAGACTCCTTCCAGGACATCATCTTGACGCCCATTACGATCTGCAGGCAGCCAACAACTCCAAAATAAAAACCTATGGCACGGTGCTGTTAACCATAGACCTCGGTCTCGCCCGCAAACACACCTGGTCTTTCACCATCGCTGATGTATCCGTCCCAATCATAGGTTCAGACTTCTTGGCCCACTATGAACTGTTGGTGGACTGCGCTCACAACCGCCTACTTGACTCCACGACCGGTATCTCCACCCACTGCACGCGCTGCACTACTAACCAGCCCAGCGTGAAACTCATCCGACCGGCTGTGTCTTCCGTCTTCGCCGGCATCTTAGCTGAATTTCCCCACCTCACTCGACCTAGAGGGATGGAGCATCAGGTCAAACATCGCACTGTCCATTATATCCGTACTACCCCAGGACCTCCTGTCTCGAGTCGCCCTCGTCGTTTAGCCCCAGACCGTCTCCGCATCGCCACAGCAGCGTTTGAAACCATGATGCGAGAGGGCATTGCACGCCGCTCTGATGGGCCTTGGTCATCGCCTCTCCATATGGTACCCAAGAAGCCTGACAGCTGGCGTCCCTGCGGCGACTACAGGGCGCTCAATGCGAGGACTATTCCCGACAAATACCCGGTGCGTCATATTCACGACTTCGGGAACAATCTTCGCGGCTCGACCATCTTCTCCACCATCGACCTTGTTAAGGCGTACAATCAAATCCCAGTCAATCCAGAAGACATTGCGAAAACGGCCATTACTACTCCTTTCGGTCTTTTCGAATTCCCCTTCATGTCCTTTGGCCTCCGCAACGCTGGACAGACCTTTCAGCGCTTCATAGACGAAATTTTGACTGGCCTCGATTTCTGTTTCGCGTACATTGACGATATCTTAGTATTTTCGAAATCTCCAGAGGACCATTGCCGCCACCTACGCTCCCTGTTCGAACGACTTGACCAGTATGGCATTCTGCTCAATGTCAAAAAAAGCATCTTCGGTGTGGACAAGGTCTCTTTTCTCGGCTATGAGGTATCCGCTCAGGGCACACGGCCTCTTCCAGATCGCGTCTCTGACCTCCGTGCATACTCCAAACCATCCACTGTGAAGGGCGTCTCCCGTTTCCTCGGCATGATTAACTTTTATCGTCGTTTCGTACCTCATGCCGCAGAATACCAAGCACTCCTCAACACGGCACGATCTGGTCTGCGAGGAAATCAACCTTTCCCCTGGACATCCGAATTGGAGCTCGCGTTCCAAGCCTGCAAAGACAGCCTCGCCAATGCCGTTTTGTTAGCTCACCCGGAGCCGTCTGCGACTCTCGGCCTCTTCACTGATGCGAGTGCCCACTCAGTAGGTGCGTGCCTTCAACAGTTCGTCGACAACGCTTGGCAACCCCTGGCTTTGTTTTCCCGGAAACTTACGCCCAGAGAACTGCGCTGGCCAGCCTACTACAGGGAATTGCACGCTGTTTATCTCGCCGTTCAACATTATCGGCACATACTCGAGGCGCAGCACTGCATCATTTTCACTGATCACAAACCCCTCACATTTGCCTTCCAACAAACTCGTGAGAAGCTACCCCCAGTACAATTAAATCAGCTTTCCTTCATCGCGCAATTCACCACAGACATTCGTCATATCAGTGGCTCCGGCAACATAGTGGCCGACACGATGAGCCGCGTAGACTCCGTCACTGCAGCCGACCCGGATAGTTACTCTGTCGATTTATTCGCCCTCGCAGCCGCTCAAGAAAATGATGCTGAACTTCGCGACCTACTAAACCGTGAGTCGGCCCTGCACCTGGAGACTATTCGTATTCCTGGTTCCGATGTGTTCCTATATTGTGACACCAGTACAGCCCAACCACGCCCTTATGTGCCTGCCTCCATGCGTCGTCAAGTTTTCGGCGCTTGCCACAACCTTAGCCACCCAGGCACCCGCACTACTGCCAAACTTGTGTCACAACGTTTTGTCTGGCCTCGTGTTCAGCAAGATTGCCGGGCCTGGACACGAAGCTGCCTGAACTGTCAACGAAACAAGGTTTCCCGTCACGTCCACACCCCTACCGGCACCTTCGTAACGCCATCTTCCCGTTTTCAACACATACATCTCGATATCATTGGCCCGTTTAGCCATGCTAAGGGGTACCGATACTGCCTCACTGCTGTCGACAGATTTACCAGGTGGCCCGAAGTTTGGCCATTATTTACGAAAACCGCCGATGAAGTCGCCGACGCATTTCTACGCTGCTGGATTTCACGATTCGGGGCCCCCGTCTGCATCACCACTGACCAGGGCCAACAGTTTGAATCCCAGCTTTTCCGGGCCCTAGGCAAGACTTTCGGCATCACCAGGTGTCGCACCTGTGGTTATCACCCGTGCTCAAACGGGATGGTCGAATGTTTTCACCGTCAGCTGGAGGCGGCTCTCCGTTGCCACCCCCAACTAACGTGGGTGGACGCCTTACCACTAGTTTTGCTTGGTTTGCGCAGTGTTGTCAAAGAGGACCTCCGAACCTCCCCAGCCGAGCTTGTCTACGGGGAACCCTTACGCTTGCCAGCGGAGTTTATCGCACCGTTGCCCGTACCACGGTCGAGCGGCGATGTTAGCAACTTCGTCGCCCGCCTGCGACAGCAAATGTCACAGCTCCGCCCCGTTCCGGCGTCACGGCATAACACACAGAACCCGTTTGTCTTCCAAGAGCTCACATCATGCGGACATGTTTTCCTACGGGAAGACAGGATAAGACGTTCCCTCGAGTCGCCATATACGGGCCCGCATACCGTCGTTCGCCGAGACGAGAAGACCATCACGATCTTAGTCAATGGATTGGAGAAACGGGTCAGCCTAGATCGGGTGAAACCAGCCTTCATGGACACCTTTCGAGCCTCCTCAAACTGCACCGCCGTCTCGAGCCCTGCCAGGACCTCCCGTGCCTTTCGGCGAGTGCGTTTCCGTCTCCCAGACCTCCGGTCTCTGCGGGGGGCTGATGCGGCGTCCAGAGTTTGAAAATAATTTAAAAACAGTTGTTTCATAGTGGTTGCTAGGTAACCTAAAAATAATTATTTTGTTTGTTTTTGTTTTGAGAAGTTTCCTGGGTTAGGAATAAAGGAGTACATTTGTTATGAGATTTGCGACTTTCATTTCACTACAGAACCACTAAGTGTTCCAACGTACTTCGAATATGTTCGCACTTACTGTACTTACACTCAAAACGGTAAATATAGACACAAAATATAGTACAAGGTGGTCGATTTCAACGTGTTAAACCTCTTAGCATCAGATCAATTTACTGTCGTATTGTTTAAAGCTCTCTCTTACAATATGAGGTTCGCAAGATTAATCTTAAGTAAAATTAAAAATTATGTCAAAGTTTCAAAGCTGGTTTCAGCTGTAATTGTAATTAGTCTATTGAGTACTAACCCTGGCTATTCCATCAGTTGTATTAGTCAGTAAAAAGACTAATATATCCCATTCCATATTGTCTTATTAAAAATAAATAAATATTGTCATATTGTAAATAAATAAATGTACACTGATTGTTTCCCCTGAACACTTAGGCAAGTCCTACCTGCGTCTTTGCCTTAACCAATGAATTGGGGTAGAAAATTTGAAAATTAACAATGCTGTAAAAGTTATTCAAAATCGGATTTTACATGTCACATAAGCATACCGTGGTATCATCATAAAAATATTTAAAAACCCAAAAGAAAAATATGTAATAATGTAATATGCATCGCATAATCGCATGATGAAATTAAAGAGTGAAAATAAAAAACATCTGCTGAGGAAATAAATTTATAATAATAACTTGGGAAGAGCTATACGAAAATAACAACCAACCCCGTTCTAGCAGTGTATATTAAAAAAATGGCTGCTTCATCGGAAACGATCGAATGTAAAATTGTTTCCTATACCTACATATTTATAAATACCCCCGTTGCAGCAAACCTGCATACTCAGCGAATTTCCAATGAATATATAACATAACACATTAAAACACTTAACAGGATTCATAAGAAATGTATTCACAAACAAGCGATATTTCAAATATTAATTATTCTCCATAAGAATAACATTGGGGATGAGTATGCAGGTTTGCTGCAACAAGGCATACAAAATAATGGGTTTTTATGCAAATATCAATAGAACTCATCTTAGTGAAGTCACATACCAAGTTTCATCCATATACATTCATAAATAAGCGATATATAACATTTTAAGTATTTTCCATAAGAATAACATGGGGACCAAGTACCTAGGTTTGCTGCTACAGGAACCATAGGCAAAAAATTGTTTTTTTTTTTGCAAACAACAATAAACCACAACCTGATCAAGCCATATGCCAAATTTCGCCAGTTTATGTTCATAAATAAGCGAGATATACAATTTTTCTTTTTCTCCATAAGAATAACATTAGACAACGTACTGTGTTTAGCACTTTCAATATCTCGGTAACCAATTGACGTAGAGGAATGATCAAAATACCAAATTGTTTGTTTTTTTAAGCTAAATTCAATGGTATAAATTAAAATTTGATTTAAATTAAAATTACATGTGAAAACCCCGAAAAACACATTTTTGGGGTACAAAACCCCCCAAAACCCCCCTTCGGATGGTGCGATTCATCTGGTTTTCGAACTCGTTCAAATACATTGTACTTTACACATTTGTACCAAATTTCATTAAGATCGGACCTTTTTTACGAGAGTTATCGTGCTTACGGACACATATATATATATATATATATATATATATATATATATATATATATATAATATATATATATATATATATATATATAAATATATATATATATATATATATATATATATATATATAAATATATATATATATATATAAATTTGAACGAATGGTGTTTTTGGCATCTGGGGACCTCAAAATGAAAAGTTATCATGGTCTCGGGCTTAAGTCTTACCATGAGACCTACGGTAATAGCTTCTTCCCTATAGGGGAAATTCGCTAAAAAGGATGTTAGTTTGTTTGTTTGTATATATATTTGAAGGTTATGGACTTGGACACCGTTGGATCGTTTGCCATGAAACTTGGTATATATTTGTAAAATCTCACGTAGAAGGTTTTTAATCCACCCATTTCATCCTAACTCAATTGGGTTCCTCCCAAGAGGCCCAAAAGTGTTCACTTATAAATCTAATGGAAATATATTGTTGTTTACATAAAATCTAATGACATGTCTACTTGAACAGGTGATATTGGTGATATTGGTTTTAGTTGGTAATCGTCAAAGGCATGAAAACGTATGCCGGGTAATAGCTAGTAATAAATAAAATGTTTTAACAAATTATTACTATCCTAATTGTTTTACAAATTACGTTTTTTTTGTGTACAAGACTGTTGTGATGAAAGAAAGATTGCAGCATGAAAATAAATAATTTACAAATCCCCGAGTTCATGTTACCATCATAACTCGGTAATATTCATCACCTGCTTCACAAAGGATTTGCTCATATGCAGGTTATTTTGACTTTGTTCATCTTGTTCATCTCTATAATACATACGATTTTGTTTCATTTAGACAAATTTGGTAGGTATATACAGTAAAAATGTTATTAATAGTTTAATGATTTATTTTTTATCTACCTTTTCCCCCATTTACATTATTTTATGATCATTAATCGCTTCCGAAAGTTTATAATGAGATTTTCTGTAGAACTCAAAATGTAAACCTTGGACGCATCTAAATCTTTTTATTGTTTAAAGGATTTACTTTAAAACTGGTCAGTAGAGACCAATTAATGTTAAACCACAAAATCAATAAAATCAACTTATTTAGTTTATATTTTATTTATAAGTTGCAACTGCTCGTTCCCATGTTACTGTACAAATTATTTTCTCTAATAATGTGAATATGGAGTATGAACAGTGGATATAAATTTCATTCAATACCAGCAAGGTTTTAGGAGGGTTTAAATTACTTGAATTAAAATTGTTTTCGATTTTATTTCTTAATTATATCGTTTCACGAAAAAGTTGATCTTGCACGTAGCTAAATTTGGCATTAGGAAAATGTTCTTGTAATTTATTATTTGTTATGTATCAGAATACTGTTCGAAAACAAAATCGTGAAGATAAAAAGACAAACATTATTTTAGTAAATCTGTAATTACTCTTTTTGTTCTTAATTTCAGGCTGGGTTTATGAGTAAGCCCAGTTTTAGACGATTACTTTTATTGTCAGTCAGAAATAATCAGACCATAGTGATGTATGAGGTTAGCTTACGTAGCTAATCCACGAATTCAACACCGAAATCACAGACAGGGTTTACCAACCTTTAAGGTTGAATTTAAAATAAGGCAAATTATCTATATATACTAAAATAATTTGTTAAAATTTAATATTAACTTAATTGGTTAATAATATTTTTGTTTGTATTAAATTTAAACTATTTTAAATATATTAATTAAATTGACTAAATGATAACAATTGAGCAAGTTTTATTGTTTAAATGTTAACAGAAACAGTGAAAATTATTAGGTTAAATACTAAAAACTTTATTTCATGATGGGAAAAAAATGCCAGGAATTATGAAAACATAAAGTTACGAGACATTCGTAGTTTTGGTTGAAAACGCATTTAAAAATAGATGGAATTATATAAATAATATTTTGTATACCAATAGTTATACTACTTGAATTTGCGTAGAATAAAATATTAGAGGATTTTTTAAATGCTTATTTGTTTTTGATAAATTCTACTCAGTAAAATAAATAAACTAAAATAGTGAGTCCAATGGATATTGTTTGATCAAATAAATAAATATACAAAATGATAAGCAAACGCATTCATTTGATTGTTTGTGGGGTATTTTTTAAATACTGTTTTAAAATTTGGGGGTTTTAATACCGAAGTACTTTAACCCATGGACCAACTACAACTTGCAATATGCACTATACTATTTTGTAATGCTTGGTACACATAATTTAATCCACATCAGTAATCATATTAATATGAACTTTTCAGTTTAATAATAAAAAGGAAATAACTACTTTACAAAAAATGTTTAATAAAATAAGAACTTATGTACCTAACAGAAAAAATAGCTGACAGAATTTTAACTATAAAAAAAATTTAATTTGAAAACACCAACCGTTGGAGAAAAAATGTAAAAATTACAAACGGTTTATGTTAGACATTTATTTTACAAATATAAAGAAATACTTTCGCGATTTAGGATTTCTAAAGATAGCAGTCTTAATTTATTACTTTACAGATGCATGCAAATGTATTGGTAGTAGGCCCTGGATAATCCCAGATTATGTGGCGATTTATGCGTCTAACGATGAAGCAAACACATCACAAAGAAAACACATGTGATCAAGGTATTGGTTTTGTTTTACTTGTGTGTAATACGAATGAACAATGTATTGGAGAGAATTTTATATGCATTTTAAGATAAGACAGCTACTAAAGATAATGTTACACCGTCATTGATAAAGAGAGGAATTTTGGTTCGAGCAATGCATTACAATGAAAATTCAAGTTTTAAGTGTTAACAATTGTTACCAAACCAATATTCTTATTAATGGCATTTTTAAACTCAGTATGCACTTCAGTATGCACTTCAGTATGCACATTTTTAATAAGTATGCACTTCACATAACTGACATTAGGTTCAAATCATTGTGAAAATGTATCTCTTTTAAAATGGTAGAATGGTGTAACCAATATATCAGATACATTTTGCTTCAGCAAAAAGACAATCAAATGTGTAAATGTTATTTTTTTGAACTTGTAATTTAATTAAAAAATAAAAATTAATTACCAATCGGTGTACAGTCTAATTTTACTAATTTATTGTCTTTGAAAATGTTTATATTTCAAGTAATCGACATCAACATGATATATTAATTGTATCCTTGATTGATTTATTCATGAATATTATGTGGTTTCTAATTTCTTCAATGACAATAATTATTATTTAATAGTTGAAAACACTAAAATTTTCTAATAAATACCCTCTGTACATAAAGTTTAACAGTACTAACTAAATGAACTTTAACAAGTTTTGCAGACTGAATAAAATAAAATTTAAAGCACATAATACTGTACAGTATTCATCAAATTATTACTGCAACTATTAAAACTAGAAACTAAAGGACAACACAAAAAACAAATAATCCCTTCCTAAAAAATATTGAATTACTTCTCGTAAATGTCTTTAGCAATTTTCATTTTGTTTGACTGTTAAATACATAAGACATAGAGAGAACTGGCTGCATATGTCTAGCATACTTTAGTTATTCACTTCATTGACCACCATTTTCCTATTTATCTTGCCTTTTACACTTTACGCTTTTTCACTCGTGAATCAAATTAGTAATAGTTTACGGTTCATATTGAGTAGACTCAAAGCTTAAATAGTTTAAGTGAAACAAAATTTAAAGTATATCTTTCTTTAAAAATGTAGAAATAATTTTATCAATTTATTGTCCTTGAAAACGCTTATATTTAAAGTAATCGATATCAACATGGTATATTAATTGTATCCTTGATTGATTTATTCATGAATATTATATCGTTTCTAATTTCTTCAATGACAATAATTATTATTTAATAGTTTAAAACACTAAAATTTTCTAATAAATACCTCTGTACATAAAGTTTAACAGTACTAACTAAATGAACTTTAACAAGTTTTGCAGACTGAATAAAATAAAATTTAAAGCACATAATACTTAACTGTGAATAAACTAAAAACTCATTATAACAAACATTAACTCCAAGCGACTTCTTTTTCTTGTGCTGAAAGGATAAATAAGATAAACCCCTTGAGATATTTCTATGACGATAGGGTTGAACATATTCATGTCCGCTTTGTTTAGGGATTCACTCAAACATGGCGTTTTCTTGACTTAAACTGCGCTTCTGATACTACCGGAGCAATTGTTCCCTTCTTAAAAACTATTAAGGTATACTTTTATTTAACGTAAATAAATAAATTACCTATGAAACTTGTTACATGCACTTGAATTAATCTCTATTATATATTTCCATTCACATTTAAATTTGTCAATTATAGTAATGCAGAGCGAGTGTTGCTGGGCCCAAAAACACTCGTGGATCTCTGATTTTGTTGTGGGTTGCTTGAAAGAAGAATCTGATTGCAAGAAACTATTTTATTCAAATCTGAGCAAAGACATTACAACATATACATAATTAAATTAGAGCCGGAAAAGAGTATTTTAAATTAATGTAAAATAGTTCACCTTAGAGGTTATGGCTTTGGTCGATTTCTGGCCTTTTTAGTTTTAATATTTTTTTTGTATTTTGTGTTTAAAATTACCAAAAGCAGTTCTCGAGTTAAAGTATCACAATGTGATAATCCGGAATTCCTAGTTAATCAAATGGCGGTTTATTAAAACAAGCGAGTGGTCGGGAATAAATAATAATATATTAGTCCTCCTAACTAAGCCTCCTGACCTCCGACACACTCTATCCTCCTATATCTTTTTACCACCAATTTAAATTATACATTCATATGATTCATGATTAACTTATTTATAATATGAAGTGGTTCCTGATCTGAGCTCTGAACTGCTGCTTAATTAATTTTACTCTTTTTTTTTTGAAATCAACCAAACAGTAACACTCTGTTAGTAGTGGTGAAATGGCAAAGAGACCCCACAATCGGCGCTTTTTTCCCATGTTATTCTTATGGGGAGCCGTTTTTGGACCGACGCCAGCTCCCGCCTTACACAAGTTTCCTTGTTAGCCTGTACTAATGTCCAACCCTTGCCTATATTAAATATATTTTCCCAATCCCCATCCCTCCTCTATAGTTTTTAAAATTAATTTTCAAATTCAGGCTAAAAAACTATCTTTAGTGTTTATGGTCTGATTTGTTTAAAACTTGGATATGTTATTGTCGTAGGCAAGTGTTTTAATAAATTACACTTACATTTCCCAAATTCACTATATCGGTCAAATTAAAAAATATTTTTTGAAAAATACTATAGTGCCAATTGCCACCTTCTTTATTAACTGTCCGATTTGTCTTCAATTTGGATATGTTATTGTCCTAGGCAAGTGGTTTAATAAATTCCACTTACATATCCCAAATTCACTATTACGGTCAAATTAAAAAATATTTCTGAAAAATACTGCCAACTGCCAACTTCTTTATTTACTGTCCGATTTATTTAAAATTTGGATATGCTATTGACCTAGGCAAGTGTTTATAAATTCCACCTACATATCCCAAATTCACTATTACGGTCAAATTAAAAAATATTTTTGAAAAATACTGCCAATTGCCAACTTCTTTATTTACTGTCCGATTTGTTTAAAATTTAGATATGTTATTGTCCTAGGCAAGTGTTTTAATAAATTCCACTTACATTTCCCAAATTCACTATTACGGTCAAATTAAAAAATATTTTTGAAAAATACTGCCAATTGCCAACTTCTTTATTTACTGTCCGATTTGTTTAAAATTTAGATATGTTATTGTTATAGGCAAGTGTTTTAATAAATTAGCCTTACATTTCCCAAATTCACTATTACAGTCAAATTAAAAAATATTTTTGAAAAATACTGCCAATTGCCAACTTCTTTATTTACTGTCCGATTTGTTTAAAATTTGGATATGTTATTGTTGTAGGCTAGTGTATATGCACCATCCACATTTTACAAATATTGCGGTTAAATTTTAAAAAATTTGGAAAAATACTGCCAATTGGCAACTTCTTTATTTATGGTCTGATTTGTTTAAAATTTGTATATGTCACTATTCTAGGCTAGTGTATATGTACCATCCACATTTGACAAATTAACCATAATGGTCAAATTTAAAAAATATTTTGAAAAATATACTAACAATTTCAAACTTCTTTATTTACTGTCTGATTTATTTTCGGATATGTTATAGCTCTTATATAGGTAACAAGACCACACTACCACACGCTCCACTACCCCCTATAATACAGTATTTAGTCTTTTTTGTTTGTTTATTTTGCTGTAATCCCAAAACTGACTTTGCTGTTTATTGTCCGATTTGCCTACACTTTGGATATTGTCCTAAGCATTTATTGTCTGATTTATTTTTGGATATGTTATAGCCCCCAACTATTATATCTAAAATTACAATATTATTTCCACCTATAATACAGTTGATGTGTTGTTTGTTTTGCCGCAACCTAAAAACTAACATTGGTATTTGTGTTTTTACAAAACTATATTTTGTAAATTACTACCAATAACTCCTTTATTTACTTTTCGACTTGTTATATCCCCTTATATCTAAATTTACCGTATATTATTTACCTTTTAGTGCTTTTTTGTCGTAACCAAACTTTGGATATGACTGCAATATATTACTGGCCATTGCATAAGTAAATACCCCATTTCCAAATTCACTATTACGGTTGGATTAAAAAAAATAAATACAAGCTTATTATATACATCCAGCTGATAAGTAATATATATCCACAAAATATTTATGGTCAGAACTGGTTAAATTTTGGATATGTTTTAAGCCAATGCGATAGCAAAAAATAAA
This sequence comes from Allygus modestus, assembly GCA_963675035.1. Classification (NCBI taxonomy): domain Eukaryota; kingdom Metazoa; phylum Arthropoda; class Insecta; order Hemiptera; family Cicadellidae; genus Allygus; species Allygus modestus. The sequence continues at coordinate 483,120,047 of OY776111.1, read as the reverse complement.
TTTTTAAAACCCAAAACAACTAAACACAAAACACTAATCTTTCTTTGTGCTTGTTTGGAGTAGTCTTTATTTTATCCAACTTAATTTTAATTTTGTAGTTAAAATCAAACTTCCCACATTCTAGCTCCCTTTCCAGCCAGTGGTTGGAGACATAAAGGTTACGAATATTTTCAAACTGTACAATATATCTTTTTCTACCCCTATGTTGGACTTGTTTAATAGCGCTTATTAATAATTCCGCACCATATTCCAAATCCTCCAGTCTACTACATTCTTTAAATTTAAAATTGCCTTTAATATCTTGCATCTCTATGTCTTCTTGTCCAACATCATCCCACTCATTGTTACGGAAACTTAGGTTTTCTATTTTTGTAAAGGAATTGCCATAAAATGTTGCGGTTCCGTTAGTGTTAAAGCTTGCAAGTGGCTCGTTGGTAGGTAGATAAATAATGTCCAAATCACCGCTGTATGGCAACACGCTATAACCTTGCCTATTCTTATTTATCTCTATAAATACAGTTTTACAGACACCTTTAACATAGTATACACCCCTCCGTCCATCCTTTTCTGCCAACACTCCCACAAACTTGTTGTTTACTACAAACGCATACACTATATAATGTCCATAATGCTCTAGATCCTCCCAACGTCGCAGGAAGTAATCTTTTAATTTATCCTCTCTTTCCCTTCTTTCTTGTTCTTTAGCCAACTGTGCTTTGTATTCCTCTGCAACAGTATTTTCCACATATTCCAATTTACGCTTATTACTGTCAATGTCTTCTAATTCCAATTTCCTCTTTTTGGAACACCTCTCTAAGAAAGGCTTGGAAAGTGGCTCTATTTCTTTAATAGTGTATGGATACAGTTTATTCGTCCGGCTTCTTAAAACGTAGGGAGTAAGGTTAGGACTTTCCACTAAGCCTAATTCTTCTAAATTGATGTGTTTAGGTATAGTGGAGAAAGGTGTATTTGATTTTGTAAAACACGTGCCCCCAGATTTTATGTAACACTTATGCTTTACACTTATGGCATCAGGAAACTCCTCTATTACCTCTACATAGTTAGTTGGTAAACAGTTAAAGCTAAATGCAGATAGAGCATACTTTATTAACTTTTCCCTTTGTGTACTATCTTTTGGCAGTTTTAGTTGTACTCCAGTTATCTTCTTCGTATTACTATTACCCCAATATGCGTATTGTAATAAATCGTTAAACACTAAACAACAACTGTTTTGTAATTGATTGGCAACTTTCACCCACATCTTATGCAGAGGTACAGCATAGAATGGAGCATTTTGAAAGTACCGTTTGTTGTCTTCTATTAGACTTAAACAATCTCTTAAAGGTTCAAACCCTTTACCAAAACCTCTACAATAGTTATAGATTGTTGCCTCTAACCTTGTTATTCCATTCTCTCTAGCTAGTTTAGACGAGAACGTTTCTTTTAGTCTCGCATCTGGACAGTTTACAAAGTTTATTATATGGTTTCCTATACTTTTAATTACTCCAGGGCTTGTAATCTGGCATATAAATTTATTATATATTTTTACCCTGCTATTTACATTAAACCATGTTAAACAGTCTTTACTAACATTATCTACAATAACATTATATCCATTCTTGTACGCCTCTTGGTAGCAAAAGTTAAAGTTTTCTGTAAGATATTGGCACATTTCCTCTTTATTAAATATTCCAGCCAAATCTAGTGTTATATCGAAATCCATAAGATAGTACATTTCTTTTTCCAGATCTTGCAGTATCTTTGGAAGATCTTCCAACAAATCCTTAATTTTAACATTTGCAAGCTCTATTTTATAGGGAATTGCTATAGGATCATCATACTTTTGTTTAATTTGGTCAATATCTTTCTTTATTATTTGTAACACACCCTCGCTTTGGACCCCAGAGGACCTCTCCAAGGAGAATGGTAGTTTGGCCACAACACCATGTCGAGCTAAAGAGAACTTTTTAAATATTCCTCGTAAGTAGCTATTAAACGAGCCACATATTTCCTTCTTAACTTTAAATTTATTCCGAACGTCCCCATCACAATCCGTAACATTGGTTATCTTAACTAACATTATGTTATCACAAAACGCATCCGTTATAGATGTTAAGTTATTTAATTTTGGTTCGCCCTCGCAATAGTTTATATTACCTACGTCTGTAAGAAGGTTATTATTACGTAGATTTTCTAATAAAAACCATATACCGAATCTTTCGTTAGTAGGTTTAATACAATTTCCCAATAAATGGCTAACAGAGTACATTTCTTTTATACAAAAAAGTAGCGGAAACATGTAAACAGGACAGATATAATTACACTATAGGCACATAGAGGTTGTAAATATATGGATATTGTATATAAACATGGGCGAGCGGTAAGTGTAACATGTAAGTGGACACCCATATGCAAATATGGAATACCCACTATTAATATAATTCCAAATTCGACTAAATAAGTTTATAGTCTCAATATAATTAACATATTAACTAACGGTGCCATCCCGCATTAGTACCCAAATTGTCGAAATTCTATAATTCTATTCTTAGTCCTTGTATAGTATTAGGTTTTGTACTATTAAACCCTACATTCTTATCCTGTGCAGTAGAGTAATATATGCATGTTATTTAATACAGATACGCACATTCTACAAGACCTATACATAGATCTGTTGTATAAGCAGCAGAATAGACGTCTCATTGTGTTGTTGTAAAGTAAAACATAAATGTAAATTGTGCTGGATACAACCGGCCAGATATTAGACAGGAAATGTGTTGGAAGTGTATTGCCAAATAGTAAGACAAACACCACATAGTGCAGCATGTAATCAATCCATTACTATTTAGACAGTATTGGTACAACATCCGATATATTAGCGAAACCCAGTCCAAACATTGTGTCCTCAAAATGTTATGATTGTGTTAAATTTGTTTATATTACATATATTTCTTACACAATTTACAAACTATTTTTGTGTCAGTTGACAGAACCTGTAAAGTTGTGTAAAATGGCTGTAAACCAGTATCTGTGCCTGTGTCGTAATGTGTTGGAGTGTGTTATTGTGTCTCTGCATTTGTGTTGTTTTATAAACTTTAAATATTACTATGTCCTTATACTCTTACTATTTCTGTTACAATAATATTAATTTTTTACTGTTTGTTTTCCAAGTTTGATTGTGGGTTTCGCTAATATATCGGATGTTGTACCAATACTGTCTAAATAGTAATGGATTGATTACATGCTGCACTATGTGGTGTTTGTCTTACTATTTGGCAATACACTTCCAACACATTTCCTGTCTAATATCTGGCCGGTTGTATCCAGCACAATTTACATTTATGTTTTACTTTACAACAACACAATGAGACGTCTATTCTGCTGCTTATACAACAGATCTATGTATAGGTCTTGTAGAATGTGCGTATCTGTATTAAATAACATGCATATATTACTCTACTGCACAGGATAAGAATGTAGGGTTTAATAGTACAAAACCTAATACTATACAAGGACTAAGAATAGAATTATAGAATTTCGACAATTTGGGTACTAATGCGGGATGGCACCGTTAGTTAATATGTTAATTATATTGAGACTATAAACTTATTTAGTCGAATTTGGAATTATATTAATAGTGGGTATTCCATATTTGCATATGGGTGTCCACTTACATGTTACACTTACCGCTCGCCTATGTTTATATACAATATCCATATATTTACAACCTCTATGTGCCTATAGTGTAATTATATCTGTCCTGTTTACATGTTTCCGCTACTTTTTTGTATAAAAGAAATGTACTCTGTTAGCCATTTATTGGGAAATTGTATTAAACCTACTAACGAAAGATTCGGTATATGGTTTTTATTAGAAAATCTACGTAATAATAACCTTCTTACAGACATAGGTAATATAAACTATTGCGAGGGCGAACCAAAATTAAATAACTTAACATCTATAACGGATGCGTTTTGTGACAACATAATGTTAGTTAAGATAACCAATGTTACGGATTGTGATGGGGACGTTCGGAATAAATTTAAAGTTAAGAAGGAAATATGTGGCTCGTTTAATAGCTACTTACGAGGAATATTTAAAAAGTTCTCTTTAGCTCGACATGGTGTTGTGGCCAAACTACCATTCTCCTTGGAGAGGTCCTCTGGGGTCCAAAGCGAGGGTGTGTTACAAATAATAAAGAAAGATATTGACCAAATTAAACAAAAGTATGATGATCCTATAGCAATTCCCTATAAAATAGAGCTTGCAAATGTTAAAATTAAGGATTTGTTGGAAGATCTTCCAAAGATACTGCAAGATCTGGAAAAAGAAATGTACTATCTTATGGATTTCGATATAACACTAGATTTGGCTGGAATATTTAATAAAGAGGAAATGTGCCAATATCTTACAGAAAACTTTAACTTTTGCTACCAAGAGGCGTACAAGAATGGATATAATGTTATTGTAGATAATGTTAGTAAAGACTGTTTAACATGGTTTAATGTAAATAGCAGGGTAAAAATATATAATAAATTTATATGCCAGATTACAAGCCCTGGAGTAATTAAAAGTATAGGAAACCATATAATAAACTTTGTAAACTGTCCAGATGCGAGACTAAAAGAAACGTTCTCGTCTAAACTAGCTAGAGAGAATGGAATAACAAGGTTAGAGGCAACAATCTATAACTATTGTAGAGGTTTTGGTAAAGGGTTTGAACCTTTAAGAGATTGTTTAAGTCTAATAGAAGACAACAAACGGTACTTTCAAAATGCTCCATTCTATGCTGTACCTCTGCATAAGATGTGGGTGAAAGTTGCCAATCAATTACAAAACAGTTGTTGTTTAGTGTTTAACGATTTATTACAATACGCATATTGGGGTAATAGTAATACGAAGAAGATAACTGGAGTACAACTAAAACTGCCAAAAGATAGTACACAAAGGGAAAAGTTAATAATGTATGCTCTATCTGCATTTAGCTTTAACTGTTTACCAACTAACTATGTAGAGGTAATAGAGGAGTTTCCTGATGCCATAAGTGTAAAGCATAAGTGTTACATAAAATCTGGGGGCACGTGTTTTACAAAATCAAATACACCTTTCTCCACTATACCTAAACACATCAATTTAGAAGAATTAGGCTTAGTGGAAAGTCCTAACCTTACTCCCTATGTTTTAAGAAGCCGGACGAATAAACTGTATCCATACACTATTAAAGAAATAGAGCCACTTTCCAAGCCTTTCTTAGAGAGGTGTTCCAAAAAGAGGAAATTGGAATTAGAAGACATTGACAGTAATAAGCGTAAATTGGAATATGTGGAAAATACTGTTGCAGAGGAATACAAAGCACAGTTGGCTAAAGAACAAGAAAGAAGGGAAAGAGAGGATAAATTAAAAGATTACTTCCTGCGACGTTGGGAGGATCTAGAGCATTATGGACATTATATAGTGTATGCGTTTGTAGTAAACAACAAGTTTGTGGGAGTGTTGGCAGAAAAGGATGGACGGAGGGGTGTATACTATGTTAAAGGTGTCTGTAAAACTGTATTTATAGAGATAAATAAGAATAGGCAAGGTTATAGCGTGTTGCCATACAGTGGTGATTTGGACATTATTTATCTACCTACCAACGAGCCACTTGCAAGCTTTAACACTAACGGAACCGCAACATTTTATGGCAATTCCTTTACAAAAATAGAAAACCTAAGTTTCCGTAACAATGAGTGGGATGATGTTGGACAAGAAGACATAGAGATGCAAGATATTAAAGGCAATGTTAAATTTAAAGAATGTAGTAGACTGGAGGATTTGGAATATGGTGCGGAATTATTAATAAGCGCTATTAAACAAGTCCAACATAGGGGTAGAAAAAGATATATTGTACAGTTTGAAAATATTCGTAACCTTTATGTCTCCAACCACTGGCTGGAAAGGGAGCTAGAATGTGGGAAGTTTGATTTTAACTACAAAATTAAAATTAAGTTGGATAAAATAAAGACTACTCCAAACAAGCACAAAGAAAGATTAGTGTTTTGTGTTTAGTTGTTTTGGGTTTTAAAAATTTATTTTTTGCTATCGCATTGGCTTAAAACATATCCAAAATTTAACCAGTTCTGACCATAAATATTTTGTGGATATATATTACTTATCAGCTGGATGTATATAATAAGCTTGTATTTATTTTTTTTAATCCAACCGTAATAGTGAATTTGGAAATGGGGTATTTACTTATGCAATGGCCAGTAATATATTGCAGTCATATCCAAAGTTTGGTTACGACAAAACAGCACTAAAAGGTAAATAATATACGGTAAATTTAGATATAAGGGGATATAACAAGTCGAAAAGTAAATAAAGGAGTTATTGGTAGTAATTTACAAAATATAGTTTTGTAAAAACACAAATACCAATGTTAGTTTTTAGGTTGCGGCAAAACAAACAACACATCAACTGTATTATAGGTGGAAATAATATTGTAATTTTAGATATAATAGTTGGGGGCTATAACATATCCAAAAATAAATCAGACAATAAATGCTTAGGACAATATCCAAAGTGTAGGCAAATCGGACAATAAACAGCAAAGTCAGTTTTGGGATTACAGCAAAATAAACAAACAAAAAAGACTAAATACTGTATTATAGGGGGTAGTGGAGCGTGTGGTAGTGTGGTCTTGTTACCTATATAAGAGCTATAACATATCCGAAAATAAATCAGACAGTAAATAAAGAAGTTTGAAATTGTTAGTATATTTTTCAAAATATTTTTTAAATTTGACCATTATGGTTAATTTGTCAAATGTGGATGGTACATATACACTAGCCTAGAATAATGACATATACAAATTTTAAACAAATCAGACCATAAATAAAGAAGTTGCCAATTGGCAGTATTTTTCCAAATTTTTTAAAATTTAACCGCAATATTTGTAAAATGTGGATGGTGCATATACACTAGCCTACAACAATAACATATCCAAATTTTAAACAAATCGGACAGTAAATAAAGAAGTTGGCAATTGGCAGTATTTTTCAAAAATATTTTTTAATTTGACTGTAATAGTGAATTTGGGAAATGTAAGGCTAATTTATTAAAACACTTGCCTATAACAATAACATATCTAAATTTTAAACAAATCGGACAGTAAATAAAGAAGTTGGCAATTGGCAGTATTTTTCTAAAATATTTTTTAATTTGACCGTAATAGTGAATTTGGGAAATGTAAGTGGAATTTATTAAAACACTTGCCTAGGACAATAACATATCTAAATTTTAAACAAATCGGACAGTAAATAAAGAAGTTGGCAATTGGCAGTATTTTTCAAAAATATTTTTTAATTTGACCGTAATAGTGAATTTGGGATATGTAGGTGGAATTTATTAAAACACTTGCCTAGGTCAATAGCATATCCAAATTTTAAATAAATCGGACAGTAAATAAAGAAGTTGGCAGTTGGCAGTATTTTTCAGAAATATTTTTTTAATTTGACCGTAATAGTGAATTTGGGATATGTAAGTGGAATTTATTAAACCACTTGCCTAGGACAATAACATATCCAAATTGAAGACAAATCGGACAGTTAATAAAGAAGGTGGCAATTGGCACTATAGTATTTTTCAAAAAATATTTTTTAATTTGACCGTTATAGTGAATTTGGGAAATGTAAGTGTAATTTATTAAAACACTTGCCTACGACAATAACATATCCAAGTTTTAAACAAATCAGACCATAAACACTAAAGATAGTTTTTTAGCCTGAATTTGAAAATTAATTTTAAAAACTATAGAGGAGGGATGGGGATTGGGAAAATATATTTAATATAGGCAAGGGTTGGACATTAGTACAGGCTAACAAGGAAACTTGTGTAAGGCGGGAGCTGGCGTCGGTCCAAAAACGGCTCCCCATAAGAATAACATGGGAAAAAAGCGCCGATTGTGGGGTCTCTTTGCCATTTCACCACTACTTCTGTTCTATGAATACTAAATTTCCTAGAATTTTGTATTATACTTAATTTCCAGCTCTTACAATTATTTTAGTTTTGAGACAATTGATTTGAGTTTAAATATTTTCCAAAAGTTTTCTTGCTTAATACAAATTAATTCTTGTACAGGAAAAAATATCTTTAAGTTAAATTATGACAAATAGAGAGTTGCTATAAATGATTTGTGAATACGATATTACATCAAATAATTAACAAAGATAAATGAATTTAAACTTAACAATTATTAAACTTTGATCAGTACCAGTTATGACATGTGCTCTATGAAATATGACCAAGTATGTAAAACTAATAAATATTACTCACATGAACATTGTAGAAAATTACATACACAAAACGCTCACAATATTAATACACTGTAACACTACTATGCACTTAATATTAATAATACCAGTTGTTTAATTTATTCCCCGTAAAACGACAAGAATGGCAGTGTTAAAACCTGCTCTTAGCACGTGTAATTTTGAAAAGTTTTAATTAATTAAATAATACGAATGTGATTGTACCGCGAATTTCGGCCTTTTCTTTTAAACAATTCGCGAAATAGAAAACGTATGGGATGCACCCCGTTAACAAATCGACGAACTTTTGGAATTGGCAAATAAACGCGGTATTAAATTTAGAAAAAGGTTTTAGATGATGTTACACCGAATAGTTCCGAGCTAAGAGAACGAGAAGCCGCAGTCGTCCAGTTTTATGAGCGAGGCGGGTCACGTGACTGCATTGTTGTCAGTTACTCCTGTACGCGGTAGTGTCTTCTAGATGTTTCTGATATGGCGGCAAGTTTGAGTTTGAACTTGTAACATTTTTCCCCCCCTCCAAAAGAATTTTTAATTTTTGTCTAACCTAACTTGGGATAAAGAGAGAGAAAAACAACTTTACACAAAAATTAAAAATTACTAAAGTTAACAGTAACAATACTTATAAAGATAAACATAACAATACAGTATCATCAGTGAGAGAGATGTTGGACTCTTACGGCTACATTCCCTGTAAGTTCCACTTCGGTCATAGACTCATCCCTAACACTTGGTGAAACTAAACTGTTCAGAGCTACACAAGGTTCCAGTTTGTTGCACTGCACTACACATGTAATTTTATCCTGAATACTGTCCATGATTGTGATGAAGGCTTTTCTGTTTAAGTGAATTCCATCTGTCCTACCATTATAATAGAAATGTTCAATTAAAGAGTTCATGTTGTGACCAGTGAAAATCGTATCTAAATCCAAAATAAAAATGTGAGACTTTGTGTTTAAGGTTTTGATATAATGGTTTAATTGCTTAATCTTTGTATTAAATTCAAAATTAAAAAGAGTCTCTGGTATGGTGAGAAGAAAAACTGTTTTTCCGGCATAGGTTAAAATATTGCAGATGACCTTTATGTTTCGTTTGGAGACCGAGAGAGAGAGGTGATTCCTGACATCGTTGGTGCCAATGAGCAGAACACAGGTTGGTTGTAGTTCGGCAGCGTGTTTTCGCACCTCGGTGACGATGTGTCTCGTAGTCGCCCCTGGTATGGTGATGTGTTTGGCGGCGGCTAGTTTCCACTGTTTCACTGCTCTGTGTAGATGGGAGTCTCCCACACAAGAAAACCTGTCATATGGATTTACAAAAAGGAAATGGATCTTAAAAAAAATTAAATCAATAAGTCACAACAATTTATTCTGAAGTAAAGAGAGAAAAGGTATATATATATATATATATATATATATTTCAGACTGGAGGAAAAAATTTCTTTATTTGATCAACATTAACTATTTGCTTTTGTGTCTGATCATTGTCCAAAGTTATTTCAACATTAACCGGTGAAGTGAGTTTAGTTACAGTATAAGGTCCCCTCCATTTGTGACAAAGTTTCGCTGTTATTTTCTTATCTTTATTACTGAGGGAATGCCTATACAAAACAACCTTATCACTAACAACAAAATTAGATGGAGTTCGATTCCTGTCATACCGTAACTTCGTTCTATTGTGCGCCTTTGTGAGATTCTGAAAAACATTGTCTAAACTCGGTTTGTTATTATGTCCTGTCTCTAAATTCCAAAGAAATTGCAATGGGTGTGTAAGTTCTCTACCTAAGAAAACGCTTGCGGGGGTGAACTTTGTTGCTTCATGTGTTGCGGAATTGAAAGCAAGCATTAAATATGGTAAATAAATGTCCCATGACTTATGATTCTGATTATGACAAATTCTCAATGCAGTAACTAGGTTTCTATTAACTCGCTCAGCAACATTTGATTGAGGTCTATATGGTGAAGTTGTTACATGCTTAATTCCTAAACCAAAAAGAAATGAAAAAAATTTTTGCGATGTGAAGACGGAGGCATTATCTGTAATTAGGCGCTGTGGAATACCATGCTGTGCAAAAATGTTATTTCGTAAAATATTTATTGCGGAATCTGATGTTTGTTTTCTAACTGGGTATAAAAAGCAGAATTTCGAAAAATTGTCCACCAAAACAAAGATTGATTCGTTTCCTCGTTGTGTTCGTTGTAGCGGACCAACAAAATCACAAAACCATTGCTCGTTACAATTTGTCGGTATATGAGAACTTAATTGACCGATTTTCTGGTTTTGCGCCGGTTTTGAGAGCTGACATTGTTCACATGACCTAACAAAATTCCTAATAAATTGTGTCATGCCTTTCCAAATAAATTGCTTCTGAATGTGATTCATAGTTTTGGCTATGCCCGCATGTGCAAACATAGGATTCTCATGAAAATATTTAACAATAAAAGTGTGCATGGACTCTGGAACTACTATTTTGCTCTTTCTGCCCTGTTTACCAAAATACAAAATATTATTGCGTAATGAGTGGTTCTTGACTGGAATTTTATTTCTCAAATCTGAAATAATTAAACTTAAACTCGGGTCTTGTGCCTGTTTTTCCCTAATCGAAGTAAATAGTTCTGGAAAACATTGCAGAGTGCAACATGTAGAATCCTCGATGATTTTAACGGTATTATCCGTATCATCCTTGAAGACTCTACATAAGGCATCTGCCACTACATTTAATTTACCCCTAATATTTTCCATTTCAAAATCAAACTCTGAAAGACGTAACACCCACCTATCAAATTGAGCTGTATGTTTACCCTTATTTTTTAAAATGTACATCACGGCAGAATTATCGGTTTGTAGTGTAAACTTCTTGTTTAAATATGGCCTAAATTTCTCAACTCCATATAAACATGCTAAAAATTCCTTCTTATGCATTGGGTATTTACGTTCTGTTTCACTTAATGTTCTGGATGCAAAATGAACCGGTAAAAGATTATCTCCCTCTTTCATTTGTAGAACTGCTGAAATCGCATTGTCACATGCGTCACAGGTGACAACAAAATCTCCATTAAAATCTGGCAATGTTAGTTGAGTTGACGAAACAAGGGAATTTTTTAATTCATCAAAAGCTTTCTGGTGTGTGGCTGTCCACTGAAATTTAACGTTTTTCTTCCTTAAGTTATTTAGTGGCAAGGCTATTTTGGAAAAATCCTTAATAAAGCGTGAATAAAAGTTTACACATCCTAAAAATCGCTGAAGTTGTTTCAAATTACGGGGTCTGGGATATTTCAAAATTGGTTCAATTCTATCGGGGTCCAGTGAAAGTGTTCTGTTCGAAATGATGTGCCCTAAATATTTTATGGAGGTATGGCCTATCCTAATTTTTTTCCGGATTTATTGTGACATTGTATTCCTTAAACTTATCTAAAACCTGTAAGATGTGTTGCTTGTGATCTTCCCAATTATCGCTATAAATTAAACAATCATCCAAAAAATTGAAGACAAACTTAAATTTAAAATCGCCCAAAATTTCATCCATAACTCTAGTAAGTGCTTGGGATCCGATTTTCAGACCCTGTGGTACTGTGTTAAATTCGAATAAACCATACGGAGTGCAAAAAGCTGTATACTGTCTTGATTGTGAATCTAATGGGATTTGAAAGAAGGCATTATTCATATCTAATGATGTGAAATACTTGGCTTTACTCAAAAACTCAAAGGCTGAATTTAAAGTAGGTAGGGGGTGAGCGTCATATGAAATATATTCATTTATCTTTCTGTAATTGCAAACTAATCTGAATTTATTTTTGTCCGCTTTTGCGACTAAAAAGGCTGGAGCACAGTGCATACTAGTTGACTTCCTAATTACATTATTTTTGAGCAACTCATCAGTAATATTTCTCATAGCATTCATCTTATCTGGAGGGACGGGGTAGTGTGGGGAGCATATTGGCTTATCTACCAAACAGCTGATGTGATAAGGAGAGACGCGGGCCTGCCCTATCCTCTTTGTTATGACCGAGGGGTATTCTTGCAATATTCTCTGTAAAAATTCTTCTGTTTCCTGTGAATGAATTTTATTTGCGTCGGAAAGTTCTAATAAAAAATTACTATCAGGCTGCTGTTGCTTCACAAAAATGTCACTCATTTGAATCTTACTGTCATTATTGAATTTAAAGTTAATAGTGTTACTAGAAAAATCTAAATTCATTTGGGATTTCTGCATAAAATTTACACCTAAAATTTTGGGAAACGGAAGTGAATTAACTATAAAAAAATCAAATGTCCATGAAAAATTGCCTATTTTGAAATTAAGCTTAACTAATTTCCTAACCATGGTGCTTTGCTGATTAATAGATTTAATCAACATCTTAGTTTTAATAACTTCCTTAATGCTCGGTGATGATTTAATGCTTTGAAAATATTTATTATCTATTAAACAACTTGTTGAACCAGTATCTATAAGTGCTTTCTGTGATGTATTGTATGGAATAAAAAACTTTACTGTCGGTAATCTCAAGGAAAAATCTAATGGAACTACAGAAATGGAGGTATTCGTTTGTGACAATTTTATTACCTCCTCATTAAATTGCCTCGTGCATTTCCCTGCCTACAAAATCGTGCGATGTGCCCCTGCTTCCCACATGTAAAACATTTAACTTGTGATTTTTGTTCAAAAACTCGGTGAGTGATGGGGTTAGGTACAGTTGCTTGTTGAACTGGGGGAAAGGTACTGAAATAATGATTGTCCGCCTGGACTGACGCATTTACTGCATTTGCTAAATGTCTTAATTCCCAAATTGTCTTGGGTTTCTCACAAAATGAAAAACTATTGCGCATGCGTGGATTAATATTCGAGAGAATTACATCAATTAAATATTCGTCTGGGAAATTGCACTGGAGTGCTACAGCTGAGGAAGTAACATCATTGATAAATGCTACAAAGGTTTCTTGGGGCCATTGTAATCTTTTAACAAACTTGTTTACTACTCGCTCTAACTGTAATCCTGGAAAAAAGGCTGTCAAGATTGAAAAGTGTAAATTATCCCATGTAAGATTCAATTCTAAACCATGTGACCAAATTTCAAAAAGATGTGCTTGCGTCTGAGGCAAAATTAATTTAATTACTTCATTGTGACCAACCCGAACAATCTGAAAAATCGTGTTTACTTGTTTCAAAAACTGAATAAGATGTGACTCATTCTCCCCTGAACAAGGTTGTAGTTTCCTAACTAATTCGATTACAACGGTGCGATCAGTCGTTGAGAGCGTGCTAAAATCCTGACCTGTTTGGTCACGCGTGCAAAAAGTGTCGGTTGCGCAATCCTGTCTTGGCGTGTATCGAACATGTGTGGAGTCTACCCTTGGTTCAAAATTCTCGGGCAATGATTTTGCATCACGTAACCTATTTTCCAAGCTGACATGCGCACCTGAATGGGAATGCGGTAAATCTAAATTATTGTTCGCCTGAGGGGCCTGCTCTACCTGTATCACAACTGGAGCGGATCTATCCGAACCTTGAACTCCTAGATAACGTGATTGAACCCTTGCCGCCCTATCTCTTGCTGTTGTGACATATTGACGTCCATAAAACATTTTTTTAAATCAATATCTAAATCTAACAAAATATGAATAATTTGCACAGTAATATAACAAAAATATCAATAATAATAAATTGGTCATATTTCGCCACAATTGCAACCCACAAATCAGTGTCTGCCTGCTACCACTTGTTACATGCACTTGAATTAATCTCTATTATATATTTCCATTCACATTTAAATTTGTCAATTATAGTAATGCAGAGCGAGTGTTGCTGGGCCCAAAAACACTCGTGGATCTCTGATTTTGTTGTGGGTTGCTTGAAAGAAGAATCTGATTGCAAGAAACTATTTTATTCAAATCTGAGCAAAGACATTACAACATATACATAATTAAATTAGAGCCGGAAAAGAGTATTTTAAATTAATGTAAAATAGTTCACCTTAGAGGTTATGGCTTTGGTCGATTTCTGGCCTTTTTAGTTTTAATATTTTTTTTGTATTTTGTGTTTAAAATTACCAAAAGCAGTTCTCGAGTTAAAGTGTCACAATGTGATAATCCGGAATTCCTAGTTAATCAAATGGCGGTTTATTAAAACAAGCGAGTGGTCGGGAATAAATAATAATATATTAGTCCTCCTAACTAAGCCTCCTGACCTCCGACACACTCTATCCTCCTATATCTTTTTACCACCAATTTAAATTATACATTCATATGATTCATGATTAACTTATTTATAATATGAAGTGGTTCCTGATCTGAGCTCTGAACTGCTGCTTAATTAATTTTACTCTTTTTTTTTAAATCAACCAAACAGTAACACTCTGTTCTATGAATACAAAATTTCCTAGAATTTTGTATTATACTTAATTTCCAGCTCTTACAATTATTTTAGTTTTGAGACAATTGATTTGAGTTTAAATATTTTCCAAAAGTTTTCTTGCTTAATACAAATTAATTCTTGTACAGGAAAAAATATCTTTAAGTTAAATTATGACAAATAGAGAGTTGCTATAAATGATTTGTGAATACGATATTACATCAAATAATTAACAAAGATAAATGAATTTAAACTTAACAATTATTAAACTTTGATCAGTACCAGTTATGACATGTGCTCTATGAAATATGACCAAGTATGTAAAACTAATAAATATTACTCACATGAACATTGTAGAAAATTACATACACAAAACGCTCACAATATTAATACACTGTAACACTACTATGCACTTAATATTAATAATACCAGTTGTTTAATTTATTCCCCGTAAAACGACAAGAATGGCAGTGTTAAAACCTGCTCTTAGCACGGGTAATTTTGAAAAGTTTTAATTAATTAAATAATACGAATGTGATTGTACCGCGAATTTCGGCCTTTGCTTTTAAACAATTCGCGAAATAGAAAACGTATGGGATGCACCCCGTTAACAAATCGACGAACTTTTGGAATTGGCAAATAAACGCGGTATTAAATTTAGAAAAAGGTTTTAGATGATGTTACACCGAATAGTTCCGAGCTAAGAGAACGAGAAGCCGCAGTCGTCCAGTTTTATGAGCGAGGCGGGTCACGTGACTGCATTGTTGTCAGTTACTCCTGTACGCGGTAGTGTCTTCTAGATGTTTCTGATATGGCGGCAAGTTTGAGTTTGAACTTGTAACAAACTCTTGTACTAACGAATTAAAAAAATACTTTACTTTGATCGACGAAATTATAATTTTTTGTTTAATTCTAGAAAGAAAACTTTGTTAAACGTTTTATATTTCTAGAATATCACACTATATATTTGCTGCACAATTGATCTATGATGGCAATTTTACATCTTAAAAATATATTTTAAAGTAATATCTAAGATAACAAAACTCAAAATTTAAAGTTTTATCATCACATATAATATATAATACTGCATTATGTTCATTTATGCACTATTTTTACAAAACAAACTTTACATATTTATATTTACTTATTAACTTGACATATTACTTATACGCAATAAACTCACCTAATACGTATAAGTAGGTGGTATCCATTTCAGGATTATGCAGGAGTTTATGTTCCTCCTATGTACTAAAATATTGCAATCGGATGTAATGGACATTCAGTTTAGTGCACAATATAATGCATTAAATCTGAAAGAATAGGATGGATTCCATTTAAATTAGCTATTCCTTTAAGAATTAATGACAATGATAGAAAATTATGCCGTTGAGCTATGAGCTATGAGAGCTGCTAAGTGAATGATTGCTTTACGTTGTCAATAAAAAGGTTTGTAAAAAGGAGAAGAATTAGTTTTATCCTGCACAAATCATTACTATATACAGAGGTAGTAGAAGTACGACGAGGTATTAAGAGTTCCGAAATAATGTAAATACTCAGCAATTGTATTAATTTATTTGTGTAGTGAGATTTTTTTTGCTGATGATTTTTCTACTTGGATAAATGTATACACTTAACTATCTTGGAATTTAACTTCAACACCTAGATATATCTATATTTACAGTAATATACTGAAAATTTTATTTTATTATTACAATTTTAGCGATTGATGCAATGGTTTAAAACATATTTTAGTTATTACGTTAT
Organism: Allygus modestus; assembly: GCA_963675035.1. NCBI lineage: Eukaryota > Metazoa > Arthropoda > Insecta > Hemiptera > Cicadellidae > Allygus > Allygus modestus. The sequence goes on along the minus strand of OY776111.1, from coordinate 483,103,631 downwards.
AAAAAATTAAACGTTAAAAATAAAACTAATATCCGCTTTCGGAAATGTTGAGGTTCGTCGAACCACCTCCGGCAATTCGCATACTGTTTTATAGGTAAACACTTGTCGGAGATGGAACTTGGCTGCACATGCCTTACATAGTTTTCAAATTCTTTTCTAAACCCACAATTTCCTACTATCTGACAATTTGGTTCCTTTTGTTTGCATGTGAATAAATAATGTTGCATTTATTGGTAAAATTATTCTTTTAAAATTACAGTACTTAAGTAAATAATATGTAGCATGAATAAAGTTTTATGAATAAGAACTTTTTCTTTTATTTTTCTGTTATTCATATACGGTAAACACCATTTTACAAATATAATTATTTTAGTACATAAGCACTAATGGGAGTGAATATTACAAATTATTAAAAAATTGGCATTGTGACATTAAAGAATTAGTGATGACAATATACAACATTAGAAAATTCAGCACTACGGCCGATCTCTAAGAAACTTGTGACATTAATAATTTGTGCATTGAATCAACATGAATAAATATTTTAAACTTAACAATTTAACTACTTTTAAGACAAAATAACAAAAATACAATATAATAACAATATAAAGAACATGCTACAGTAGAATCAAGATAATAAATACCTATAGTGAGACACTATAAATATCTGAAAAGATCTTCGAAGCCCGTTACATGCGCAAAATAAGCTAGGGTTCAAAAGAGTTCAATGTTCATTTGCCGAGAACACAAGCAAGATCTGGTCACGAAAACGTGCCACATTGAATGAGAACATATCCACAGATTTTCCCACCTCGTTTCCGAGTCGCAGCAGGCGGGGAATACTGCTATGCTGTTGGTACGAAGTGGAGTAGTGAAGCCTCATGATCTTGTCTTGAGATCTTGTACGGCCTGGTATGTGAAGAGGAATCTAGTAACAGCTAGGGGCAGCTTCCAGCACCGTACAACATCTTCACGAGGAAGACCAGATCCAGGATTCTTCTGCGAGTCTCTAAGTTATGAAGACAGAAGTCAGTTTTGAGCAATGGTATTGGGACATCCAGGTATTTGTATCCCATTTTGCAGTCGGCGACTCTTAAGAAGTGGACCTGCACTTTCGCGATATCAGAGAAGAGCCCAGATTGACAGGAAGCCCAGATAGAAGAGTTTTACTCCAGGATTGGACGCACCAATGCCTTATACCATGTCACAAGGGAGGCAATGGATAGGCCTCTGGTGAACCGGAAAATAAAGCCAAGTGTGGAGTTGGCTCTCTTGCAAATATACTGAACGTGCTCTCCCAGATGGAGGGTTGACGTAGTTATAACTCCAAGATCCTTCATCTTCCAAACTCTGCTGAGGAGTTCATTGCCGAGGTGATAAAAATACTCTGAGACCTATAAAAGGTCATGACTACAAATTTATATATGTTAAGGTCCGTTGAGCTCACCAAGCACTAATCTTACACCGATCTGAGGGATGACCGGAGACGGTCTCGGACATCATGGCCCAAGAAAACTTCCAGAAAAGTTAAGCATCATCAGCAAACAGGAGATATTACCTATGTTAGAGCATCACTTATGTCGTTGACGAATAGGTTGATAAAGAAGGGTCCAGGGTGCGACTCCTGACAAAATCCGGACCCTGAACTGATAGGGTAAGAGACTGCTGCACCAGATCTCACCCTTAGCGTTTGCCCATGGATATAAGATTGGAATAAATCCAGGAGAGAACCCAACAATCTCAAAGAATCAAATTTAGCCAATAAGTGCCTGTCCTAACCCGGTCGAAAGCTTTAAAATCCAAATATATGCAGTCAACTAGACGGCCTTTGGCAAACACTGAGGTAATTTAATGTTAGAAAATTATAAGGTTTGTGGCGGTGGATCTCCCAGTGTGAAAGTCATGCTGCTTAGGTATTATTAAGTATTTGAGTTCGAATTCGAGTCCATCCAACACCACGCTCTTGAAAACTTTGGACAGTGCGTTGAGAATTACTACTGCGTGTAGTTTGATGCAGAAGCACGATCTCCAGATATTAAGATGGAAACAATATAGCCTCTTTTCAAACAGCTTGGGAAAATGTACTTAGAGAAGAATAAGTTGAAAAATATATACAGATGGTGGGAGATTACCGCGCTGCAATATTTAAGTACCGACGGAGGGATGGAATCAGGTCCCACTCCTTTGTGAGGGTCCAGCTGAGCAAGCTTCCTTTCAATAGCCTTACTGATATGTGCCAGGAAGTTATGATTTTAGATTCACGGTAATTGTAATCAGGATTATGCATGAGATTTGCTGAAATAAGTGGAAAAATAGTCCGCAAAAACATGGCCGATTTCTTCAGGACTTTCCGAAACAGATTCTTGGTGGCGAATCATGTTGGGTATGGCCAACGTATTCCTCTGTTGACTGCCATAACTCCAAAAACTTCTGGGATGGTTCGAGATAGAGTGATCGACTTGTTCCAGGATCATAAGACGACACTGGGAGACAAGAACAGCACACTGAGTTCTAAGTCAGTTGAAGACCTCAATGTAGGTGGGGTCTAATGTCTCCTTGAAAATCTTGTGAGTTAACTTATTCTGCATAGTTAATTTCCTCAGTTCAGGTTCCCAATGAGGGAATGATGAGGAAGTACCCAATTCCCGTTGTGGACAATTAATTAGAATGACATTCCTGAGATCATTGCACGATTCATTGAAAAGTATCTCCACATTGTTGGCATGAACAATTTGGTTGAGGCAAACCAGCTATAAAGTTGAATACAGCTGAAAGGTTACAGCGTCTTAGATCAGGGACAAACTGAGCTTTCCCATTTATAAGGGAACGCTCGGAGCCAATGCTCACCATCAGAGCCGGATAATTATCCTCCAAAGGGATAAAAATATCATGTGCAGGTTCCATAACATTGAGGATACAGAAGAGCAGATCAAAACCAAGATAACCTCTCTTTAGTTCCTTACAGTGTTCAACTGACGTAAATCCAAAACTGAAGCCACTTGACTGTAAAACTTGACTGCAACATTTATAGCGTGCGTTGGAGTCATTGGTAATTTAAATTAATTGCTAATTAATATATTTCAATAGACCAATAACACAACAACGTGTTTAAGTTATTTACTCTGGTTTATAATGTAAAATGTTTAATCTACGTACTGTAAAATATATATTATATGTTTTAAGGTTTTCTTTTTTTGATATTTTTTGCATTCCCAGGTAAGGTAAATGAACAAATAAACAAATGAGTTATTTCAAAATGGCGGCTCAGTTATGATTTTGAAATTATTTAAGTATTGGGAGATTTTGCTTACTGACACTAATACATGCTTAATAAATAATATTTTAATGTATAACTTATCTGTATAGCCTATGTGCATTATTTGGAACGGCCAACTTTCTAATGTATTATCAAATAATCATTTTGGCAAGTCTTACAATACCGTGCTGGTAAAAATAATATCTCACTTTTGTTTGAGATTTACAAATGTCTTTAAATAGTATTTTGCTGTTTTATTCATAGTCCATCTCTGTTGCACCATTATCAAATTGTTACCCGCTTGTTATCATTACAGTATGTAGTGTAATAGTCGTATTTATAATAAGATTGTGTGCATGATGTTTTTTGCCAACTTATGGTTTGGGCATTTCTTTTTTCATGACATTAGCATCTGTAACTTCTGTTTAGATAAATTGGAAAATACGTATGAAGTGTGAATAAATTAACAATAAAAATATTACAAATGTTAAATAAACATATGTATTACAGTATATCGAATTCAAATTATGAAGCACAATCACACATTTTCAGATGAAGATTAATTTAGTGGTAGTTGTTATGTTGTACATTTACTTTGTACGCTATCAAAAATGAATCAGCCACAAATATTTGATTATGTAAATAGGCGGTTACCTTGAATAAATAACTAAAATAAAGAAACAAGAAGCTTCTGCGGTTGGATTTACTGTTACATGGCAATACACCGGGGAAGGGACCCGACTGCTCACATCCCTCATCGCATACATTCTATATATGCCATTTATGTAAACTTACTGGACTTGCCACCTTGGCTTCTATCGATTATTTTCTAAGTTAGATTTATTCACAAGTATAGGAAACTAAATTATTTTTGAATTTGTGACTTATTCCTTAATTTCTTCTATTAAAATGTATATCACTTATAAACGAATAAGTTCCTGATAAATACAAAAAAGTAAGAAATTACTTTGCAAGTTTCATCTACAATTCGCAAAAGCACTGAAATTTTAACTTCTCGATAACGGTTTATCATTCAATGATTTTTACTTATGGAGAATTAATAAATTTATTATTTTTCTCTTTTGTCACTATATTATGTTTACGATATATTTTAGTTTTTAAAATAACTTGGCTTTGTAACAATTGTCCAATACAGGAAATTCGGAACATGTTGCCTCCCAAACCTTGGAGGTAATGCTCCACCCCCCTCCTAAACCTTAGTGGTAATGCTCCACCCCCTCCTAAACCTTGGTGATAATGCTCCACCCCCCTCCCCACAAATAAAATGTACTGTATGAAGCAACTCTTTATAAAATGCCTTAACAAAACGGAGATGGGGGAGCATTTCTGCAATTTGTTTTAATAAAGGGTTTACTATATAGGCTATCGTACATTATACTCAATATTACGTAGTAAATATAAATAAATATGTTATTTAAAAGAGAGTTAAAATAAGAAGAAGTCATGTGAGTTTTATGATATCGTTAATTTAGATATCCCTTGGATTTATTGTTTACACTTGGTTTTACACCTTTGAATTTAATTAAACAAGTGACCGTATACAAAATAGTCGTAAATTTGCATTAAGTTATTTAAAAACCTTATTGAAAACAGATATTTAATATTCGTTTCAATAATAAATTCCCATTGATGGTGTGCATTTTTACAAATCATAAAAGACATTTATTTGGTCCAAAGACATAAAAGAGTGCGGGAGTAATTATCAAACATGATATTTTAATATTATTAATAGTTGAGCATGTGTTATTTAGCATTTTTAACTTTAGATTGTTAAAATATGTATATCAAATTTGTTTTAAGTTATTTTGGGGGTAATCGGCAAATGTAGGCAATATTTTACAAAACATGTTGTTAGAGTTAAAATAGTTGGGCTCACTGTAGCTACTGAACAACTCTCTGTAATGACATAAGCTTTAAAATGCAACCATATGATGTCAAAAAAACGCTGCTCTCTATAACGCTCTACAGACCAACTCTGCAGTGTATATTTGCATTTAATATTTACAACACAATTTAACTAACAGAGTACTAAATTTACCAGTTATCCAAACATAACCTTCACCTTTTTACCAACACTCGTTACATGATTCATATTTCAGCAGATAAAATCTCCAAAGGTGTTTATGATGCCCTACTGCAGAGGCAGTGTTCAATATCCTGTGTCAGGACATCAAATGTCCTTTGTTCAATTAAACGAACGACAGTAAATAGTCTGGACGGTTGTACATTTCCATTTGGTCCCCCACCTGAAGCAATGCTCAACAACTGAAATGGTTAAAAGGGCAATAAAAACAAAGGTTAAAGATATACTATCTTTACCAACAGTAAAGTCATTGGAACATTAAAATACCCCCCGTCGCAGCAAACCTGCGTACTCAGCGAATTTCCAATGCATTGATATGTTTCTCACTAGTACATAAAGCCACTCACCAAGTTTGACAAAAATACATTCATAAATAAGTGATTTATTACATTTTATTTATTCCCCATAAGAATAACATTAGGACTGAGTACGCAGGTTTGCTGCAACGAGGAAGATAAGAAATGAGTTTTTATGCAATTATCAATGTAACTGAACCAGGTGAAGCTACTTACCATGTTTTATTAATTTATGTTCATAATTAAGGGAGATATAAAACTTTACTTATTCTCCATAAGAATAACATTAGGGCTGAGTATGCAGGTTAGCTGCTACGGGGACAATCAACAAAACATTTATTTTTTGTGCAATTATCAATATACCAGTACAACATGAAGCCACATACCAAATTTCATCAATATACATTCATAAATAGTCAAGATATCAAATTTTATTTATTCTCCATAAGGATAACATTGGACAACGTACTGTGTTTAGCACTTTGAATATCTCTGCAACGGTTTGACGTAGAATCACAATTTAAACACCAAAATGATTGTTTTGTGGAGCTGAAGTGATTGGTAAAAGAAAATGTGAAGTTTAAAGTAAAATTAACTGAGGAAAAGCCAAAAACCTTTTTCCCATAAGATTAACATGGGAGATTTTATGAGCATGTTTTTTGGATTTTTTCCGCAACCACTTAACCTAGGTTAATAATTCAAAATACCATATTATTTTTTTTTTTAAGCTCTATAACATGGTCTAAACCTAAATTAAGTTTTTTAAAAATTTTAGGGTAAAAAATGCAAAAAACTGATTTTTTGAAAATTTAAAACCCCCATAAACCCCCCTTCCCATAGTCCGATTTTTCTGGTTTTCGAACTTAAAGTCATAAATGTCAGTTTACACATTTGAGCCAAATTTCATCGAAATCGGACGTTTTTTACTCAAGTTATCGCATTCACGGACACATATATATATATATATAAATTTGAACGAATAGTGTTTTGGACATCTGGGGACCTCAAAACAAAAAGTTATCATGGTCTCGGGCTTAAGTCTTACCATGAGACCTACGGTAATAGCTTCTTCCCTATAGGGGAAATTCGCTAAAACGACAATAAAATAGTATAAACTATTTCTTCGATTACATTAGATACATTTTTTTTACATAATCAAATTAATTTAAATCCGTAGTTTTACTTTTTAATCAATACTTTGTTCTTATGTTACTTATCTGCAATATATATTACCTTACAATATAAGTTGCCAGCAGTAAAAAGTATTATACTATGCTGCCTTTGGATTGTTAAATTATACTACTTAAAGACTCACCTTAATGATGCAAAAATCAGCCATCTAAAGCAAAACCAGGTTTAAAGACTCTCATCAGTTGATTTATAGGAAACTAAGTTAGGTTAAAAATGTCAAAATTGGATGGATTTAATATTTTGTCTCTATTTGTTTGAGTTTTTAAGGTAAATGTACAAGTATGAGGAAATTAATTAAATATATATAGATAAGTTTTATACGTAAAAAATGTTTTTGTTGAACTAGCTAAACACTCTAAAAGCTCGAAACTCTAACAATAAAGTTACACTGGACATCTTCGCCATGGTTGAGGTTATATTTTATCTTAGAAGGTGTCACAGTTAAAAACCAATGCAGTTTAGTTAAGAGCGATGCATAATAATAGGGTGTGATACAGATAAAGGTTCTAGTTTATTGTGAAGAGTGTGTGGAGATTTAAGACTCGCAAGTTCTGACCAACACGGTGCAAAATAATGAGATGGAAATTCCTTGGTTTGCTTGCGTTAACTGTTGATACGGACGGTATAAAACTGTTTAAATTAGCATGCCTATAAACATTCATCAGATAAAAAATATTACTTAATTCTTATGTCTTTCAGTTGGCTGACGAAAATTCTCAACTCAAATATAAGTTAATGAAAGAGCTCAAAAGATTTAATTTAACTTTTATTAGCAGAGGGATATATTTAAAAATAAAAACATTTATAGAAATAAACGTTTAAATAATTGTTAATCTTTGATTGTACACCTTTTATTTATTACTGTGTATATGTTACGCTAAAACCCACTTAGGTGACAACAGCGAAGCGATTTCTGCTCAGGCATTCTAATGGAAAAAATAATTTTAATAACTTTTTTTTATTTGCTATGGCGTATATTTTATGACTGCATTGGTCTAGAGAGCACAGTAATGTTAGAAAATCTGGCATGAACCAAACAAATTGTATGTTAGATTGTATAACAGTTTATTTTTCATTGTGTGCAATTCATAATACTCACATAACTTGGTTACATTTTGTAGCATGTTGTAAATGTATATTTCCGTTAGTATATGAAAACTAAGTGACATATTGAACAGCAAATATTGTATTTGTCTTTGGCTTATATTGATTTAAAAACACAAAAGACAAACTGAAATTACTAGTTTGTTTTTGTTCGGTAATATATTTATTATCAACACATATCCTGGTATATTCACAATATAATTTTAGCACCTTAAGTAATATATTCAATTGACATTTTAACAATCTTAGTATGATCCAAAAAATACGTGAATAATCTGGGAAAACATCATGGTAAGAAGAACATGTGTTTGTTAGTAACATATTTCATAATTTTTATATTTTAAAATATAAAGTAAAATAGCTTATATATAGTGAAAATCCATTTTCGCAGAGAATATAGTTAAAGGTATGTCTAAACAATCTGAAAAATACAAATTATTATTTCTCTAACTTAAAATGTAATATTATAAATATATTTTGTTATATTTTGTATAAGCAGATAAACAAATATTTAATTTGCATTACATGCAATTGATAAACCCAGTGATTATGCAAAAGTATTTACGAGGGCATTTCTAAAGTAGTTAGTGTAATTAAATACATTGTAATCAAAGATATATTGAAAAAATGTTCATATTTATTATTACAGATCAAGTATTATTCATACACTTCATGAGCTCAGCAGACGTCCACAACTCGGTGGAATGATGAGTTGTTCTCATGACGGGGTGGTTTAGACCGGAGATTTAGTGGTGTTGTTAGTTAGAGATTATAGACCTTATTAGTGAATTTCCTTTGGAAAGTAAACTATTAGCATGACCCGCACGGTGAAACATAAGCCCGGGACCACAATAGAAGTTCCTAACGTGACCCCCTGAACACGTTTTGGGGGGTCGTTCAAATTTTTTTATATATATATATATATATGTATATATATAGACATATATATATATATATATAGGCTATATATATGTGTGTGTGTGTGTGTTTGCACTCTAGCGGTCACATTTTTTGTCCGATTAACTTCAAATTTGGTAGGGACGTTCCTTTCTGAAATCATTTTGACAAGTTTGTTAGGCAAAAGAATCGTAAAACTCCAAACCCATTTTTTGGAGATTAATATTTCAAATTTCGAGTTTTTGGGCCCAAAAAGGGTCTAAAAAGCCCCAAATGTAAAATTAATGCATGTAAAAAGATGGGAATTAGTGAGACGAAAGTATTAAGCACTCTCTCGTCATTCTAGCATAAATATTTACCGAGTTATTAAAGAAAATGTGTTTCGACTAAACACAGTACGTTGTCTTAAGGGGGTTTTACACTAGAAAAGCCTGTTACCCCTTTGTTAGAGTACTTTTATCATCCCCAGCAACCTCACGCCTACTTTCAAGCCTGACTGGACCTTCTCCTAACATTATAATGCGCAAAATTGTATTCCCAGCTTTGCAGGTAAATGAAACCAGGAGCATCAGAACAGCCAAAAAATCAATGTTTTCAGATTTCAATAAAAATTGGAATACTAGTATGTTTTTACACTAATTTTAAGTTTTAAAAGTTGTTATGTGGAAATTCACTTTCCACACGTCAGCGTGCTGCGTGCGAACTCGTTTTCATATATTGTCAGACGTTGACAGTGTTTTTCTGAACACAAATGAGTTATTTTTACTAAGTTGTTTTAAAATTTTCCAATTGAAATAATAAATAAATTCACAGTAACGGTCCGGTACTATTGGAATAGTCCCTTAAATTATCCTTGAGGACCTCCAATTGATATTATAATGTTACTTACAACGTAAGTTAAGTTAATTTTAGAGCAGACTAGAAAATAAATAACAATTTAACTTATTTTTGGCAAAATTTCGAGCTCTTTCGACATAAGACTAAAACTAAAAGACCTCTTTAGTTAAAGCTCTTTACTATGTACTACTTAAAGTCGATGGAAGTACAAATTTTGTTAGGAAAATTTTAAATGGCATTTAAAGGCAGTGGAGATTATAATTTTACCTTAAAGAATTCCATTAATGATCAGTCACTTTATACAGAGTTTATGAATAGATTTTTCTATCTTCAATAAAGAGCCGTAATATTGGTTATAAATTTATTTAAAATAAAATATTTCACCAATATTTAAAAACAAAATGTATAAGTTTGTACAATGTTTCGCAATATTTATTAAAAGTAAATGTTTTATCATTATAACCTATTTTTAAAGCCTCTTTAATGAGGATAAATCCTAACCAACGAGTCTAAAAGTGTGATAGAGGAATAAAACAACGTCGCAGTCAAGTGGAAGAGCTGGGGAACTTACAATGGTTGCTGAGGGACCACAGCACTATATGGCGATGTCTCACTTCTGATGAATTGCGGGTTGTTAACAACATTATCAGTTTACGTTATGAATCTGTCCTGTTTTGTGAGGCTCAAGATGTTCCTTTCTTTTTATCACTAATCAGTACAGGAAATCAATGAAAATATTCCCTAGCTGCGCCTAAAACTGGATATTATATGGACAATTAAAATGGGGTTGGAGTTGTTTACATTCCGTTAAATTTAGCACCACACCGTCTACGTTTTGTTCACTGAATATAAATGAAGTTAAAAATAAATAAAGCTTATCATAGATTGAAACAATATGACGAAAACAAATGCATAACATTAATGTAGTGAAAAATGTTACTTTTAAGGCACATTACAAGTTATATTAGCAAGTATAACTGTTATTTATCAAACCAATCAAAATAATGTTATTGTCATTAAAATATTTACAATATCACACGCAACAAGTCTTCATTTGTTATAACTATGTTACATCTTAAAATAAAGTTAATGTCTGAACAGAATAATAACATTTGAAATAATGAAAACATTAAATCGCTAACTTTTAACACAATCGAGAAGATTGTTTTATTATTCATTATTTATGAGGAAACACTCTAACTGATAATTCAATCTTCTGATTACATTTTCTAAATTCATACTGATTCCTGTTTTATATTTATCTTTAGTTGTAAAGATAAGCAGTATGTTTGTTTTCTCTCAAAAATAAATTGCGTTGTTGCGTAGAATAGAAGGGTAGGTATTGTTTCCAAAGCTATACCATGTTTCTGTTTCTGAGATTGAAATATTACCAAAGTTTTTCACATTCTAAGAGCATATTCAGCATATTTCTTCAAGAAAAAACTCCCATGCACGAGTCATATCTTGTTATTCAAACTGATAATCGATCTTCATCTTTTGACAGAGGAAATCTTGGATTTTCTTTCCCGTTTCAGATCTCCAAATAGCAAGCAGCCACCCCATATACAGCAATATTTGGACATCAACCCCTAAAAAGAAACAGAAGGACCTATCTATTTAAAAAAAATAATGATTAGAAAAAGAAGGATAACACTGTAACTGTTCATCTTGCTTTAAAAATGAGGAATGAAAGTTTAGACCGGAGCAAGTGGCAATCACCAAGACTGCCACCCTAGGCTGTAGGCTAGTTAGCTTATCCGGATTAGAATCCAGGAACAGGGACTGATTGACCATTAAGCTGACTAGCGGACTCTAGTCCGAAAGAGAAGAGAAGATTTTTTAGTGGGTAAACTACTTCTAATATTCCAAAATTGGGGTTTCGATATTGCCAATACAGGCTCGCCACTTTTGCGCGTAAATTGTTTTTCCACCTTTTCCCCCCTAAAAGTATCATATTAGATTTATAAATTATTTCATAATAATATTCAACTTGAAATAAATTATGTTTGTCAGTATTTAAAATACCCTAAAATACATAGCTTACCTATAAAAACCTTGATAAATAATAACAGTATAGTAATAAAATATACAAATATTTACTTAAAACAAATATTATAGGATTTTTTAAGAATACGATAAAATCCGTAATAATCATTAAAAGTAAAATCTCTGAAGTTATTGCAGGTTTGGTCGAAGTAGTGCGTGCTCGTGAATCAAGCTGCCGGCTACTGGTAATTGCTCAAATCCGAGCTTGCCTCTGTGCCAATCAGGCTGAGCTCGTTATATACAGTACATTTTACCTTTTTTCTGTTCATTTACTACCAAATCTGTCGTGATATATGTCTTATTTTTACATGGTATCAATTTGAACTTTGCTTAAAAACCTCTAGACGCACAATTAACTACGTTTTCGGACACTTACTTTAAGGTATATTAAAGATGAATATCTAATTTTTACACTCGGCCACTAATTACACATATGGCTACCAAATTGAAAATATATTCAAATAAAATTTTATTGAACAGCTTCGCCTTTATTAGACGTTGGATGTATTTGTAAGGATCTAGAGTTTAGTTTTTTTTTCATTTGTACGTATACAAATGTTAAACAAATATTAGTATTTCCAGGAACATGATAGTAATATTTTAATTGTTGACTAAACTCGTACTATGTGTTTCAATACAAATTATGTTGAACTACTATTACGAATGTTTTATTAAATAACATATTTTTGCCAACATATATTTTTTTCCTTACTTTTCGTCAGTCCAAATAAACTGTTTTGATACATAAGACCTGTTATTAAAACCTTTCGGAAATAACACGAACGACATTAAACAACAAGTTCATAATGTAACCACCTCACGTATCATTCTTATTAAATTCCAAGAATGCATTATGAAAGGAGAATATTACTGCTCTCTATAATGTTTCCCCCACCATCGACCATCTCTCAGATTTCTGTATTTCTTACTTCAAAGCTCATATGGTAAAGAATATTTATACTTTTTCATTAATTTACCAACGGGAAAACCCATGAGTACATTTCAATATAAAAGAGAAAATAGATTAAATCGTTAAAAATATATTGATCACACAAAAATAAAAATAAAATTCACAGAGATTGTAAAATTAATAATACATTAACATAATAATAATGGGTACGGGGAGAGGCTGAATAGCAAATCACAATATGACGCATTAACCAATTTGAACGGAATCTTTGAATTAAATTGCCTGCATGAAAATAAGAGACTAAACTTAATCAATAATATAATATTTTTGTCCGCACGTGTTATGCATAGACGTTGTTATAATGGGGAGCTTGGTAGTATTTAAGGATGTTTGCTTGGTAGTATTTATTTTTTTAGTGTACCTGTAAGCTGAACTGTAAAGACTTATGGAAATAATTATGTTATGTTAAGACGGTAGATCATCCTCCTGTCTCAAAATGTTTAAAGCTCACGTTTGAGCTGATAATTTACAGGGTGAGTACCAGACAAGTTCATGTGAAACGGTTTTATTCACATAGAAATCATAATATACCTAGGGAAATAGCAAACATAAATTATAAATTGTGGTTAGAACAACTATAATGATATCAAACTAGAGATTATCACGGCTTACGTGTTTAGTGTCAGACGTAATACCAGGCTTAGCACCTGCGACAGCTCTTCATTTAATATCTTCATATTATAATATTACTGTCGGATCCTAAATTTGTCTATGGTTATGATCTGCTACTTTCATTTCTCTTTTATGTTCATATTAAAAATGATTTGTTAGTAATTTAAGTCTATGGAATATTCTTTAATATTGGTAATTATATAAACCATAATAGAAGATTTTGGTGAATTTAACTTCCATAAATCACTGTACATAGCATTTAAAAATACTAAATATTAAACAGTATAACACTGGTAATAGCAGTCGGTGGTTGGAAGAAGTCGAACCAGATTTAATCACGGGTTTTGACCACTCACTATTCCAGCCCGCCCGATTATTCAAGGTTTGAATACGATTGATGTAATGTTATATAATCGGACGTATTTATATAACGTTATATAAGTCTATTAAAGCTAGCGCAGCAGTCATTATTAGTTAGTCTGGGCAATAATTGGCGTCGCTCTGAAGATGGATGTTGTAATATATCCGAAACGTCAGTCACCAACCTCGTCAACATGTACTCGGACTAACCCAGAAATAACCTACAAGAGTTTATGTAATGTTTTTCATCATCTTAGAAAGCAACTAAGCAGTCAAGGAAATACTATTTGGGGTATATTATGTAACCAATATTCAGAAACCTTTAAATATTTTTTGATAAATAGCTATACTTATAGTTATAGTTTTAAGTTAAACTAATCAAGAAAAGATGTTTAGTATAAAATTACAACTGAAAATACATGGCGTAACAGTAAGTTTAAGATGGTGGAAGTATATTAAAAAATTACAATATTAACTGAAACATATTTAGTAATTTTAATCAATCTTCTTCATTAGCTTTTACAGCTCCTTGTGTATGTGGGTGCGTTATTCATAAATCATGTGACATTCAATTAGAGAGGATCATTGTGTTAATCTGGGTCCATGTCAGAACTACAAGAGCGAGTCCTATATCATACATTATTCTGTGTTATATTGCAATTAGATAGCGTCAAAACTATTTTAATAAAACAATTATAATAAGTTTTTTATAGTACTACTTTATGAGTTCAAATTATTTATTCTAGTGTATCTATTGATAGTAAAGTAGTAAAAAAATTAAATGTTGAAAATTAATCGTTGGCGAGGGTGAGTTTATGTTATTTTAGAAATTATTGCGTAATTTCCCTCTTTGAATAGTAAAACAGTGTATTGGTAAACAAATCTTAAACCTTTTTTTACTAATCAATGAAAACAAAAATTCCGTAAAACATAATAGTTTACAACCGGAAAGGCTAGAAAATTTGCTGGGAAATCGAACCCCAACAAATGTATATTAACTTTTAATTTATTTGTTGACTAATACAATTTGTTTTACCACACCTAATATATTTTTTTATATTTTGTAACAATGTAACAAAATACATGTTTTGCTCTACTGGTTAAGCCATTAGTTTTGAAAAATTTTTGCCCTTAGATTAAGCTCGAATGCACTTCGTTAATTTGGAAAAATAATAATCTCTAACGTATAAATAATATTGTCATATTGTCTCTTCATATTTTTCAAAGGAAGGCATAGTAATAACAATAAGAAAGCTTAACGTAGTATCTTAATCTGTTAACACAACACGTACGGATCTCAAATAAACGGAAAATTTGGAATCGTATATCACAGTCACAGTATAACTAGGTTTAATAGAAAGTTTGTTTTATAAGAAT
Source organism: Allygus modestus (assembly GCA_963675035.1). Classification (NCBI taxonomy): domain Eukaryota; kingdom Metazoa; phylum Arthropoda; class Insecta; order Hemiptera; family Cicadellidae; genus Allygus; species Allygus modestus. The sequence goes on along the minus strand of OY776111.1, from coordinate 483,088,581 downwards.
TATTCAAAATTTAAAACAAACAATACATATATATTAGTTCCTAAGCAAACTACAAGCTTGTTAAAGTTTAAAAACAACTCACCTCTACAAACGGTTAGCCTCTAACCACCAAAAGCTTTTAGTGTTTTGTGAACTGAACCAAGTTTGCCAAGCTTTCTATCTCTTAAAAAAAATCATAAACTTAAGTAAAGATTTGTGAAATTATGTTATGCTTAACTGTAGAGATATAACTGGTTTATTGCTAAGTTTTTTGTTTTGGCAAAATCATAAACAATGTTAACATCACAAGTACTATGCAATTAAAATATGTCAAAGGTAGATAATTTAATGTCGTGTTTATAAAGTATACAGCAATTGATAACGATTGCATTTTCAAACGTTACTGATTTTTCCCAATTTGAGCAAACTGCTTAACGGGTTCCCGTAAGTCAGGTTTTAATATGATTGACCAAAAAATAGAGATTTTGAAAAGGATTGACAAACTTTCTTTAATATTTATACAAATAATTGTTATCTTTAGTATTTTAACTTAAATTATAAACAAAATCAGCAGGCGCTTACTTACTGTAGAGCATTTTACCAAAGTGCTTGGGACACAAATCCAATAATATTTTGTAAATTGTGATGTTTGATTATTCTTTTTTATAAATAATCAGTTCCTAGGGTATAGAGTATTACCTGAATTAGGATATATGTAAATTTGAAACTTCCTTTATAAGAACAATATATACCAGTTAAGAAGAGTTCCAATAGTATTTTAATATGTAAAAAAGTTAACCCGAACTTACCATTTTATATAATGGGAAAGGGAATAATATTTTAAAATACAATGAAAACAAATCTTTATAGTGGATACAGAGTAAAATTTTTGGGATCTTACTTTTGGAGTATAATACATATGTTATTTTGAGATCATAATTGAGTTTGTTAGCAACAGGTTCCGTGTCAACGCCATACACAGCCATATATTTTAATGCGCTATATTGCCACGGCAAGTTTACCTGTAACCATAAAGAGCGTTTAGTGTTTAGGGATTAAGCCAAGTTTATCAAGCTTTCGCTAGATCCTGATACATAGGCAGATCAGGTTAATAAAGAAGTTTACATCATACCAACCTACGCAGCACTAAGACGAAACTAATTAATTAGTTATTTTGATTTCTTGTTCTGAAGCCAAATATTACATAACATGTTCACCTACAATACTACATAGTAAATATATTTCCAGTTTTAAAATTAATTCAAACTTTATTTTGAAGTTATCTGAAGTAATTAGTAGATCTGGTTAGGTTAGAATTTAAACGGTTCAAATATTAGCATTAATTAGAAATTAAGTTTCAACTCCGTAAACAAAGGTTAAGTCAGTAATTAAAGGTTCTAATCGTAAACACGAAAGTACGGAAATAATGAAAAAATATGACAATACAAATACATTTTATGTTTGCTCTTGTTTGAGGTGTAGTATTTTACTTTATTAACTTGGCATCTTAACAATTTCAACTTTCTTGGAACAATCCCAATGCTGGCTAAAAGTCAAGCGTAACGCAGAGTTCGTGCACGTTTTAGCAACGCGTTATATACAACTAAAATATCTATTGAGTTTAAATAATTTGTTCTGAACATAACCTAAAAATGTCAACTCGTTTTTAATCAGTAATTGGTATAATTTAAGGGCGTATTGAAAACATATCCTAATAATAATATAGTAAAAGATAAAATAAAAAATATCATTAGAAAAGAGAAACGCCTAATCAGCTATGCTTATTGAATTATTAATATCAACATCCTCTTAAATAATTATTTTTAGAGACATCTAAACGTCTCAGTGTTACTCTCTGAAACCTACAGTGTACCAGAACCACATCCATCACCCACAGACCAACATGGGTGCCCCCCACTCTTTGTAAACATATTGCTGATCACACTCCAATGCATGATGTTTCAGTTAGCTATAAATCAATATTTATTCGATAACTGTGTTGTCCAAGTCAAAGTGACAAGGCATTCATTACACTAAGTATATTTATCCTTCAAAGTTCTGTCAGGACAGTATTATGTAACTATAATCGACAATGGGTATTATTGTTTGAAACACATTATTTCACTCTTATACCGTGGGAGATTTTAGTGCGCTACTGCTGTTATTTGCGAAACCGGTTTTAATTTAGAATTAAAAGTAGATTATTTAGCATATTACAGTATAAGGTTTGTAATTTTGTATAAACAAATATCATGTATATCTGAATTAAAGAAGTTGTTCAGTTCTCCTCCTACATCCTCAGAGTGGTTTTTCGTAGAAATTTAAAATTTGGTTGTAAAATAAAAATATTAAAAATTGTCTAAGATTATTATCTGTTTCTTAGTACTTAATCAATGTGTAAGACGCCGACGTAACTAGGGCTATGTTAAGGTGATTATGAATGAATGATGAGTGTTGAATGGTGGGATGCATTGGGTAGCATTTTTACCAGCTTAGACTGGCCAGTTCTTGATTCTTTATAAATAATTAACATCCCAGTTCCCAATCGCAGCTGTTCCAATATCGAACCTTCACAACATTTTCTCAGGATTTGTACCAGGATTGATCTGGTGAGGTTCAAATCGGCTTCCTAATGCAGTAAATAATTTAAGAAATACTATAACAAAGGAACAAAAACATTCTTGTGTGCAAAAACTGTCCTAAACGATGTTTCTTAAACCTTTTCTAATTTACTAGTAAAATAATATTCATTTAATATTTAAAACTGTTTTTATAATTTTCAAATTATTTATCTCTTCGATAATTTTATTCGGCTCATAGGTTCTCTCTACAATGAGCATAAATATACCCTCATTATGTAGTTAAGCCATAGTTTAAGGAAATGTAGGTCATAAAGTAAATGGCTTCACTATTTTACATTAAATATATCTTGTTGTTTTTCTTTTTTAATAACTATTCAAAGTTATAGCAACTAAATTATCACAATCAGGTTATATCATTATAAATCCGAATCAATTAATATATTTTTATTGTGATAAGATGTTGTGCCTACTTAATTTGTGAAATATAATATCTAAATATATTTTTTTAAATATACTTCACCCAAATAAAATACTTATTTAATTCTACATAAAATTTTTAATATTTAAAACATAAATTAAACATTTTATTGATTCGTCTTCGTTCATTAACTACCTTAAAATAATCTAATAAAGTAGGTTAATGATCAGTTAAAGAGTAATATTTATACATTATTAATCTAAGATGTTTTGGATACGTGTGAATATCATATACAACTTTAAAACATAATCAAAACAAATAAAAGACTTGTCATTTTAATTATTTATTACCTTTACTACTAAATTTGAAAAAAATCAAACAATGCAAAGTCAAATACAATAACACGAGCGATTCTCAATTGATTGTCAACTTACTGCACTATATTTCAACAACAATTTAAACTAACTAAAAACTTATAAATGCATTTTTAAAGAGTAAATTTGGGTTCAGGTGTTTCATGACGTAAACTGCGCATGAGTCATAAATTTTAAATGGCCTGGAGAGGAAATGCCAATCTAAACAATTTCATAATAAGTAGATGTGTTCATTTGTAGGAGCAGTGATACACGAGGAAGGTATAGTACCAGGTTCACGCTTGGAAACTCATTTGTCTCCATATCGATGAATGACGTACCACTAGACACGACCCACGCCGGTAATCTAGCACTGTTACACGTACACAATGATGCTGCAACATTCCCTTTACGAGGAGCTGAACAAATGAGGGTCAGCGACAGGAAACCCGACACACCATTAATTTTACAGGCCTAGGTCTCCGGTAGCAGCATTGATCACGGGTGTATCTCTATCCTCTGATTTATTGCAACTTGGATTCCTGACTTACTTTATGCAACCATTAGTAGAGTATGTAAACTAAATTAAAATGAAGTAAGATTTAAAACAATTACAATAAATCAATTTGAAAATTGAATATGAACAATGCTGTTATGCTGTATAATTATAGTTTTGGCATTGTTAAACGTGTATAAATGAATAAATAAGTTATGCGACTTAATTAATTTATTATATATGTCTTCTTTTAAACTTATGTTTATTTATTAGTTATGGCTTTTCATGGTAAAAAAATACGTAATTTTAAAGTAAACTACTCCTCCATAAGTAAAAAACAAAAATAAAATAAATATGGACCACCTTCCTGATTTTGGGTATGGGGATTTATGATCAGCATCCTTTAAGCTGCCAATATTTAACAAAATACCTAACAGTGATGTTGTGTGGAACACATGTCAAAAAAGGCATCAATTCCTTAATCTGTCCTTACAAAATAAATGAGGTTTTTCGGATATGGTAAAAGACAATTTGTAAAATTAATTCCTTTCTGACCAGAAAACAACTGGTTATTACAGAAGTGTTCAGAATATTGGATTTACATATTTCCTTAACAGATTTGTTGAGATTATACGTTAAAATGATTCAGCTGTTCGAACAAAGTAATGAAAAATGTTTAATTTTCACCATTTATAAAACAACGGATACAATTTACTATCGAGAATTAAATTTTCGCTGAGTATTTAAATTCCCCGATTGATTGCAAGTTTCCAAAACGTGGATTCACGTAAAAACATAACTTAATAAAAATTCAGAGAATGATCATTAACCAATACAATTTTAATATGAACGTCCTAAAATATAAGAAAACAAGTTGTATTGGAATTTGTTGCTTTAAACTTATGTTATATGTTAAACATACATATTGTGAATTATACTTTTACTTATTATAAACTGAAAATACTACGTTCATGAAGCATACGACTATGAACCTCACATGCCTCAGGTTAAATTCAAGCCGAACAAATAATTATACGATAATAACGTGGTTGGGTAGTTCCCTGGGTTTGCTGATCAAATAAGAAATCCCGATAGGTGTCTGAGTTTGGAGAACTGTAACTGTACTAAACAACTTACTTCACTGAAAGTAATACGATACTGGAGTATTTATTCTCTTCTTCTACATAAAAATTAGATAAAACTTAGTTATTAGCCTTAACTTTCACCATGGCAACGAGGTGGACAGCCGTTACCAACATGTAATAGCCGCTAAGCATAATTAACATTTTATATTTCTTCAAACGTCTGAAATTTAAGTAATACTTAGTGTATTAGAATACTCCGCGACCCAAACGAAAATGTTTAACTCGCACAATTGAAGATTTCTGATTCAGAATATACAATCTATTTTTATATTGAAATTGTATTATACTAAATACTAAGTTACGAAAAATATTTAGATTCGAACTTCGTCAGTTACGGTGTGAATAGTTCAGTAAACATAGGAAGATTTTCTTATCCAACATTATTCTATTTTACTGAGATTGTGTGATTGATGCATAATCTAGATTTAAATCTACAATATCTTATATTTAATGCAAAAAATATAATAAATGCATACCTACTTCATATTGGGTTTCCAAGCAATGTGTAAAAACTTAAGGGGTTTTACTGGAAATTTTCAAACGATAGCACTGTAAGTCCAATATTCTTGAAGAATCTAGTATCTATTTGACTAAAAATAATATTTTTAATTCATTTTTTAAAATAAAATGTTATAAAATGTGTAACTTAAAAATTTCCAGAAACCTTACTTCGCGACATAACCAATCTCAGGTCCAAGTTAGTATCCGATTCGCGGTTTCTTTCTGAAACTAATGGTCTCGTTGTGAACCTGAATCACGCTGGTATTGTGGTTTGTGGTTTAAAGCTTAATAATCTGACATTCAATTAACTTTCAAATTAGATTTTTAACGACTACCTTCTTCATGAAATATATCTCAAATTATTGTGTATCTTACTATGATTAATGACCGATGCAATCTATTTCTATTCTACATTCTCAACATATTTTAGATAAAAAACGAAGTGGTGGTGACCGATTAGATTCTATTTACTAAGCGTAGTCTAAAGTATTAGGTCCCAATTTAGAATAAATAAAAAATAATGCTTTAGTCAATAAAATTAATTAATTTTATGAAACTAAGTACGATTTGATCAGAATTGAGGTTTTTAGTAATAATATGATTCACTTAAACTGTTATGATTACTTAAAAGTAATAAGAAATACATAAATTTGGTCTTATTGAAAACTTTAACAAATTAATTTTAATATAATTTTTTTACTCTGATTACTCGAGTACAATAAATAAAGCAAAGATTACTTTGGAAATGAAATTCACTGAGAAAGGGTTACTTGATATTCATGAAAACCAAGTTTTAACTTGTCAATGCTCACCACCAAAGGCCCAACAAATACAAAGCCTTTCAAAACTTTCATATTATACGAGTACCTCGGATTCTACGGGTACAGCTCAATTATTTCGTAACAAAGCAATAATGACTGTTTACCAAATATTTAATTATATGGAAATATAATCGTAGTCCTTGTTTATATTATTTCGATTTTCTTAATCTACTACTTTTAACTCTAAGAAATATAAAACAATGATTCTTACGATAAATAATTAAACCACCTAAACACATATTTATTGCATTTTATTAACTTGTTTTCAATTGCGTAATAGAGGAAGAAAATGTTCCGCAGTGACTTGAACTCAAAGGGCATATTATAATATAACAAATTTCTAAAAAGATAAAATTCGTACACAATTACCTTTATCAATAAGAACCATAAATCAATTGATCGTACAGAGATAAATATTGAAGTACCGACTTAGTCAAACAGGCAGTTTGCCTTTGGCAGTTTTAACTTTCGTGTTTAATGCTCTGAACTATCTTAGGTATCACATAAACGGTCAAAACACATTGCGTTCTAAACTGTTTAACTATTGGAACCTCGTCGTTGCTTATCAATGATAGTAAGATTAGTTGATTATGGCTAAGCAAATGCACTTGTTGAACTGTAAGTGTAAGTTTTATTATTTCTAATGTGCTTGATTTGATAAAGTTAAAACTTGTTTCCAAATATTGCTTATTTATTTACAATCAAATTTTATTGTTACACTATATTTTATTATTATTTTTATTTATCAGATTTTATATTTTATTAATTACTTAATTACTACCTGTCGTAAATTTAAAAAAGTAATATGAAAATACGATCGAGACATGTCAGTGCGAACCCCCCCATTACGCTAAGTAATCAAATCAGTAATAACTATACAAATATGCTCAAGAGCTTACGTGCAATTCCTCTTCCCAGTGACTCGATTTGACCATGGGATGCGTGAAATAGAAGTGAAAAAGTCTGCTACATAAAAGACCACTAGTCTATTTATTTATAATCGAAGATATCCTCCACCTTATGCAGAACATTGATAATCAAATGCTCATCTAATTTGGCTTTGAATTTTTTGAGTTTTTTGTGTTATTTATCTCAAGGGGTAACTTTTGCAGGATTTTTCCCCACATATTCAGGTAGTTGTTCAAGGATTTAGAGGTTATGGACCACTGCAAACCTGATTTTTCCACTGGTGTTCAACACATGTGTTCTTGTTCAGAATGCCCATATTTCTTGGCGAACACCACTGTCTCCAAGATGTATAGGCAGGTTAGTGTCTGAATTTTTAAAATTTTGTACGCCTCGCAAAGCGGACATTCATGTTCAATCCCGTCATCAGCTTGATAGCATTTAACTGTAAGGCAAACAGTATTTTTGATGGTGTCTTACTGGTTTTAACCCAGAGTATTACTCAGAGTGTTACTGAATACCTGAGGTGAGGCTCTATGAGACTATGGGTGAGGCTATGGTATACCATTTGGAGTGGTTTGGATTTTGAATTTTGAGATGTTTCTGAGGACAAACAAATGTAATTACATTGTTTAATGAAGTTTTTCGATCTGTGGATTCCAGGAGACATTAAAGTAATTTATAATTCCAAAAATATATTTAGTTGTTAATATAAACAACCGAACGTAAAATTTATAAAATAAATATCATAATAATCTTTAAATCGGCATAAACATCATCGCTGGTGAAAGATTTGTTGTAATTTTGTTCAGTGGGATGCCACGATAGAACACGCTCTATAATGAAATTCCAAGGTTAATTAAAGGAACGAGGATCTAACAAAGGTGGTGAAATTTTCCACTTCTTTTGCGTAATCTCTAGTTAATTAGTTTCTTAATGAAATGGATATTATTTTCTAATACTTTGGGTTTTATAAGTATGGATTAAAGTGGTAAAGAAACTTATTACAATTTTATATATTGCATACTATTAAATTAAAACGAATACCTTTTAGTAATTGTTATTTTTGTTTGTTTCAATGTTGAATTTTAAAAGCATTATTATTCCCCCATTGTGGGACCGTATTGCATAGGTGTGATATTGATCGACTTAAATATCATAAAAAGGGATGCAAATAAAATATGTCGTAAAAAACATCAAAATATATTTATTCTTTTAATGTATTCATTGAAGAAGGTATTCATACAAGAAGGATATTCATACAAGAAGGATATTCATTATTAGATGGTAAAAGACTATTGATTTCGACTAGTCACAACAATCACCATTAGGCCCAATGAGAGAATGGCAGAATCAACATGGCTTCCCTACCTATATCTTATTGACTGGTTTGGAAACCATTTCCTGTATGTGTCACCGTAGTCAAAATGTGAATGTTTATTTATCAATAAATCTCCACACTGTCAATCCTATATTTATCATCCCGTAACTATAACACCACGTATCATGCTAATTAGGAAGTTATTTAAAATGTTATTAAACTAAGAATTATAATTATAAGAAAGTAAGAACTAAATAATATTTAAATGCTGACTCTTAGGTTGGTTTATTTAGTTATTTTATCAGAGTTTAAATATATTGAGTAATGCTGTTAGAATTATACTTTAAAAAAATAATGTAAAATATATTTTTAAACGATTTATTTGTATAAAATTTAATACAATATAATTATTGGTAACAAAAATAGAACAAACTGTTCTAAGCCCAATTTACCATTATGCTAGTAATTTTGGGAATGACTGTACAGAATTATCGTCCGTGACTACTTATTCTAATTTGTTAACATATAAGAGTGACATTTATAAAATATTTAAGTAAAATAAACCGGTTGATACCAATTTAAACCACTTTCTAAATCTTAAAATGAACAAGTATATCATATTATAGTTTAATTTAATATACCAACGCATGGTAATAATATCATGAGTCTTTGGAGAGCTTGAACTGACTATGAAAAATTAAGATTTTAATTTAAAAATAGTTAATTTAAATACAAAAATACTCAATTGTAACCATCTAACAGATGTTAAAGTGAAGTACGTCAAAAATAAACTACTATCTTGCGTTGAACTTATTGAATTTATAAAAGGGTCACTTACAGTATAAAGTTTATTTTACTGCAAAACAAATGTTTACAGTTCTACTAAACATTTACAAATGTGTAAGACATTCTCTTATAACTTTATCCTTATATGATGATCGTTATATCTTTATATAATGATATTTAATAGTCATACTTAAGCTACATATATTTTTGGATTACTGAACATTCAATTAAATATTACTTTAATTTATAGAGTTAACACATTAGGGTTTTTAATATACTTGTTATGCACAAAGCTCAATCTTTGCCATTAAATAGCATCAATAAAACCATTAAAAAAATGTACATAATACGTTTTATTACAAATTTTACATTAACTTGTAACGAAATATGATTTAACATAAACCCACCACTTACAGACACAATAAGGGTTCAGTATATCCCTCACTAAATATGGAGCTTATCACATTTCCATGAATGGCAGTCCAATTGGCTCTAAATCATTGTTTAATCGCATATTGTGCGGCTCATGTCAAAGGGTCAAGGCATACATTACTTACGGGATATTAATCTATGGCACGTTTCAGCTCCAATAATCTCTCATACAATGAACGATTAATACTAATCAATTCCCAGTAATTTTATACTTTTTTTTAATAAAAAGTAATAGGCTTGAGCTTTTTACATTGTAGTAATAGGTTAATATGTTGTCATCGTCTCAAATGTAAATGCTTTTGTACTACATTTTTTTTATTTATTGTCTTTACATTGTTATTACACAATGTATTATTGTTAAATTATTCACAATTACGGTTGATTATAAGAATTTCTAATGTATTTGTCTTGTCATCCATCTATTATTATATATGTATTGGCTTTGCCGTTGATATTAAATTAAAAATATATTAATAATATTAATAGGTATTGTGCACATCGACAGAAGATGGTTAATGGTATATATGAGGGAAGAGTAGGGCTCACTGTAAAGCATGAATAAGTATATAATTTAACTCTTAAACGTTATCAACATTATACTCATTCCCTGCAAAATATAAAACTATATTTAAAATATAAACAAATTATATATAATAAATTGTGATTAATAATATTCATTCATACATAACAATATGGTTGATTTGAACTACTCTTATTTCTTGTCAGAAATGGTTGAATAGCTCATTGTAATACAAAATTAAACCCAATAATTAAGTAATTTGCTGCTTATAAGCTTGGAAGTAGAATATTAAATTACGAGTGAAAGTGAAACGTTTAAGTAAATGAGTTATAAAAGAAAATTTAACAACATTTTAGTATTCCAAATTCTTACCCTTATAAAGAAGTAGTAAAACACATATAGAGTTTAAGCTGCCAACCATGGATTAAATATTGTAATAAATCAAGGTTACTTTAAATTGTCATATCTCTTATAAGTTGAAAATACTACAAAGATACTTTTTAGTGAATGCTTCAACTAAGTAATTTAATTATGAAGAAACATTTAAGATAAATGTCTTACAATAGTAAACGTAAGCACATATATAAAAGTAGTTATACATTGTAAAAACGAAATACTTAACTTATTGTCTTCTATTTGAAACCTAGATTTATACTAAGTATTTCAGCGTATATTTTATTATATTAAAAGTAATGTTTTGATACTAAAATAAAACCAATATACTATTAATTTAGTTTTGACGAAATCTCTTGTATCCATCTGCTGTTACTAAACGAAATTAAGAGTTACCAAATACAATTTAAGAGCTTTAGTATTAAAAGCCAGCTTTATAATGCAATCTCATAAAATAATCATATACATGTAACTAAGTTGCTTACAAGCTCATTAATAAATATAAACTGCTTTGTCACATGCACGAAATATGTACGCGATTTATAATAGAGAATAGTTTCAAAACATCTTTCTGTAAACCAGTGGCCCAATGTTATCTCACTGTATCGTTAGTGTATCTTGAATATGCACTTTGGTTATTATATTTATTTTGAGCGCATGATAATACAAATTACTTACTTACTTACTTTATAAATTCATCCCATGGTCCGTGTTTCGGCAGTGACCTGTCAGTGTTCTTAATCCTCTATGTTGTTTAATTCTCCGTGTGTGCCTTTCTTTAATATAAATCATCAAAGTCTAATGTTCTTCAGATAAATCTATATGCTAATCTGTATACTTTAAGGTTCTAAACCTGATTTAACTGTCATTGGCTGTTCTACTATTAATGATCCTGCATACAAAACCTAATATTCTTAGTAAAGAAGCAGGCTACAGCAGGAATCTGTATTAACTTATGTTACGTGTAAGGTTGAAGGGAATCTCTAATTTACTTTCATTTGTTATCAGTTTTAATCGTTGTCTTTTTACTTGGCTTTAAGGTTTGGATATTAAGGTTTGAACCTGCAGAAATTACAACACAGAAACAATACGAGAACTAAGAAAAGAAATATAATTTGGTTTTGAAGAACTAATTTTGTTAAACTATAAACTATAATATCCCGGGAATCCCGCCTTAAGCTGTAATGTTATGTACAGCTAAAGTTACATAAATATGTACAATGTGAACATTGTCGAGCTTGGTAGTGGTCCTATCAGTACTCCAGTTGAATTGAACTTCCGTCTAATTAGTCTACATAAACGCATTTTGGAATTAAACTAAACTAAAAATACAATATTAACAAATAACAACTATCACTTCGATCCCACATGTTGAGGCTTTGACTCTTTAGTTAAATATGTGCAGATACACAAGTCCAGATATCCAATTTATAAAACCATAATGAGTTAAATCAATGAAGGAATTAACATGTCCACACTTTGTAAATTACTATTTAACAAGTAGATTAAATATGGTGTGAATGTGGGAAATAAATCAATACAACAGTTACTTACTATAAGTATCTCTTAACCATGTTAAGAAATAAACCCCCACAATTCACCGTGCTAATTTCTAGTCAGCTCTCCAACCCCTCGTAGGTCTCCGCAACAAATGCTCTAATCTCCCTCTCCAGTCACGTCCGGGTCATATTCCTGGGGTAATGGCTGCAATGTCTTAGTCTCAGTTAATATTAAGTTCTTGTACCTCCGAGAATCTCTGAATCTTGATTAAAGATTACTTTTATTTTTAATACATTTAATTCCTAAATTGTAGTGACTAGGTAGTGAGCTGCTATAGCATATCCCACATGGTAAAACCTAAGCCCGGGAATACTATGTTCCTAACTTGGCCCGCTGATACGTATTTTTGGGTTTATAAAAGATATACATATGTTTGTTTACACTCCAGAGGTAACATTTATTATAGATGTAATTCAAATTTGAACATATGTTACTTTCTCATATTATTTGGACACGTCTGTTGGGCAAAATAACCGGAAGATCATTCCTCCCAAATTGCAACTTGACATATTTATTTGTAATTACTCTATTCTCTACATTTAAGACTTAAACTATTTTGCTTAACTAAAGTGGTTTGTATGTTTCTTCGGGGAAAATACACGTTTTACTTCCATTTAAATTAATAAAGTAAGTAAGCAAATATTAAAAAGATCATTTCGATTCAAGATGAAATCGAGGCACTGATAACTACTTCAAAACTAAGTATGCAAAATGGCGAGACAGAACAATTGGTCGTACTGTCTAAAATTTGCATACATATCATTTTAATGCCTTTTGATTTTTGGTTGGACATATACAAGATCATTATCATAGTTGTCCGTCGTTTTATCAAATGACTGTTTTTAATCTAAAAGCTGACTATAGGAACAGCTATTTTGTCGGGGTCACCGATTTTTTAAGTTAGTTTTATTAATTAATCAGATTGTTTTAAAATAATAAAAGGTTTTTTACATTTGTCGATGAAGTATTTCTCTTCACTCCCACCTAGCTTCCTACCAAGCCTGTAGTTATTTCAGGAAACCTTGTCTGCGAAAAAAACTTCATTGTCTTAATACCATTATTTATAGAAATAGTAATAGGTCAGACAATTTTATTTAAGTTCGTTTAATTCATTCAAAATCCAAGAGTCGTACCAATCAAATGAACCTTATGAATTATAAATCTAATCCTTTTTATGGAATTAAAATATAAACTGTACAAATATAAGCTCCACGAGTCTCGATAAAAAAATTCATAAAATATAAAATAAAACATTGAGTCAAGCTTTACGCAATTATTCGATGTTGATTAGCTAAAAGCACCCAGAAAACCTTATAAAACTTTCTAAAGTTTTGACTGAATCTGACAGCTTCTTTATTTGTTTTTAGAAATCTGTTCTTAACCCTGGAGTTTTAAATTATTTTTACTTCGTAAATTCAGTTTAACAATCATAACCTCGACTAACATTTTTAGAATCAGAAACTTTATTTTTGCATAATAATAGAATGTACGGATTAAAATGGCAATAGTACTAACCTCAAAAATGTAAGAACATTTAACTCACATTACAATTCACGTGTACTTTACTTAAGAATAAAAATAAATATAGTAAATAAATCTCTGTATATATAAAATAAAATAAATAAAAAACAAATGATTAAGATACTTGTTTAAATTACGAAATAATTGTTGAATGCCTCTACAACTGTTATGTGACACTTTAAATATAGGCTTACATACCTTCAGTTAAAAGTTCAATTTCAGTTTATTATTTCTACGTTTGTTTCATAACTCTTGTTCCATCATCAGGGACTTGATCAAATTAATTTTTGTCTGCCGTATGAATATATTTGTAAAAAAGACAAATATTTTAAATTGAATATCAAAACCAAAACACATACATAGATGCACAGTAGAAAATAAATTACTTGTTCTGCCGGCCAGCAGTAAACACTGACTCAAGTATAATAGTATCAGTGATAAATCATCTGTATATTATGGTTATTGTATTTTCCCTAACTGTGTTACTATAAAACGAAATAAAAGCAAATGGCTATTTTATAGTAATTTAATAGCTTTAAATGTTCGGATTATCTTCAATGTCAACGGCATTTTCGTTCAGAGAACACATAAACTCTTTTAGCGAAAGTAGTCCAAACACTTCAAACTGTTGTGGACACCCGTGACCATTTGAACGAAAGACCATGAAGTTAAACGTTAGACTATAGTAGTGGGTAAACAGGAAAGAGGGGCCGTATTCGGCGCTTTTTCCCCATGTTATTCTTATGGGGAGCCGTTTTTGCGCCGACGACAGCTCCCGCCCTACACAAGTTTCCTTGTTAGCCTATACTATTGTCCAACCCTTGCCTATATTAAATATATTTTCCCAATCCCCATCCCTCCTCTATATTTTTTAAAATTAATTTTCAAATTCAGGCTAAAAAACTATCTTTGGTGTTTATGGTCCGATTTGTCTGCAATTTGGATATGTTATTGTCCTAGGCAAGTGTTTTAATAAATTCCACTTACATTTCCCAAATTCACTATTACGGTTGAATTAAAAAATATTTTTGAAAAATACTATAGTGCCAATTGCCAACTTCTTTATTAACTGTCCGATTTGTCTTCAATTTGGATATGTTACTGTCCTAGGCAAGTGTTTTAATAAATTCCACTTACATTTCCCAAATTCACTATAACAGTCAAATTAAAAAATATTTTTTGAAAAATACTGCCAATTGCCAACTTCTTTATTTACTGTCCGATTTGTCTTCAATTTGGATATGTTATTGTCCTAGGCAAGTGTTTTAATAAATTCCACTTACATTTCCCAAATTCACTATTACGGTCAAATTAGAAAATATTTTTTGAAAAATAGTGCCAATTGCCAACTTCTTTATTAAATGTCCGATTTGTCTGCAATTTGGATATGTTATTGTCCTAGGCAAGTGTTTTAATAAATTTCACTTACATTTCCCAAATTCACTATTACAGTCAAATTAAAAATTATTTTTGAAAAATACTGCCAATTGCCAACTTCTTTATTAAATGTCCGATTTGTCTGCAATTTGGATATGTTATTGTCCTAGGCAAGTGTTTTAATAAATTTCACTTACATATCCCAAATTCACTATTACGGTCAAATTAAAAAATATTTTTGAAAAATACTGCCAATTGCCAACTTCTTTATTAACTGTCCGATTTGTCTTCAATTTGGATATGTTATTGTCGTAGGCAAGTGTTTTAATAAATTACACTTACATTTCCCAAATTCACTATTACAGTCAAATTAAAAATTATTTTTGAAAAATACTGCCAATTGCCAACTTCTTTATTTACTGTCCGATTTGTTTAAAATTTAGATATGTTATTGTCCTAGGCAAGTGTTTTAATAAATTTCACTTACATATTCCAAATTCACCATTACGGTCAAATTAAAAAATATTTTTGAAAAATACTGCCAATTGCCAACTTCTTTATTAAATGTCCGATTTGTTTAAAATTAGATATGTTATTGTTGTAGGCTAGTGTATATGCACCATCCACATTTCCCAAATTCACTATTACGGTCAAATTAAAAAATATTTTTTAAAAATACTGCCAATTGCCAACTTCTTTATTTACTGTCCGATTTGTTTAAAATTTAGATATGTTATTGTCCTAGGCAAGTGTTTTAATAAATTTCACTTACATATCCCAAATTCACCATTACGGTCAAATTAAAAAATATTTTTGAAAAATACTGCCAATTGCCAACTTCTTTATTAAATGTCCGATTTGTTTAAAATTAGATATGTTATTGTTGTAGGCTAGTGTATATGTACCATCCACATTTGACAAATTAACTATAATGGTCAAATTAAAAAAATATTTTGAAAAATATACAATTTCAAACTTCTTTATTTTCGGATATGTTATAGCTCTTATATAGGTAACAAGACCACACTACCACAAGTTCCATTACCCCCTATAATACAGTATTTTGTCTTTTTGTTTGTTTATTTTGCTGTAATCCCAAAACTGACTTTGCTGTTTATTGTCACTTTGGATATTGTCCTAAGCATTTATTGTCTGATTTATTTTTGGATATGTTATAGCCCCCAACTATTATATCTAAAATTACAATATTATTTCCACCTATAATACAGTTGTTTGTTTTGCCGCAACCTAAAAACTAATATTGGTATTTGTGTTTTTACAAAACTATATTTTGCAAATTACTACCAATAACTCCTTTATTTACTTTTCGACTTGTTATATCCCCTTATATCTAAATTTGCCGTATATTTTTCCCCTTTTAGTGCTGTTTTGTCGTAACCAAACTTTGGATATGACTGCAACATATTACTGGCCACTGCATAAGTGCATTTCCAAATTCACTATTACGGTTGGATTAAAAAAAATAAATACAAGCTTATTATATACATCCAGCTGATAAGTAATATATATCCACAATTATGGTCAGAACTGCCCAAATTTTAAGCCAATACAAAATAAATTTTTAAAACCCAAAACAACTAAACACAAAACACTAATCTTTCTTTGTGCTTGTTTGGAGTAGTCTTTATTTTATCCAACTTAATTTTAATTTTGCAGTTAAAATCAAACTTCCCACATTCTAGCTCCCTTTCCACTCAGTGGTTGGAGACACAAAGGTTACGAATATTTTCAAACAATATATCTTTTTCTACCCCCATGTTGGACTTGTTTAATAGCACACCATATTCCAAATCCTCCAGTCTACTACATTCTTTAAATTTAACATTGCCTTTAATATCTTGCATCTCTATGTCTTCTTGTCCATTGTTACGGAAACTTAGGTTTTCTATTTTTGGAATTGCCATAAAATGTTGCGGTTCCGTTAGTGTTAAAGCTTGCAAGTGGCTCGTTGGTAGGTAGATAAATAATGTCCAAATCACCAGTATATGGCAACACGCCATAACCTTGCCTATTCTTATTTATCTCTATAAATACAGTTTTACAGACACCTTTAACATAGTATACACCCCTCCATCCTTTTCTGCCAACACTCCCACAAACTTGTTTACTACAAACGCATACACTATGTCCATAATGCTCGCAAGAAGTAATCTTTTAATTTATCCTCTCTTTCCCTTCTTTCTTTAGCCAACTGTGCTTTGTATTCCTCTGCAACAGTATTTTCCACATATTCCAATGTCTTCCAATTCCGATTTCCTCTTTTTGGAACAACTCTCTAAGAAAGGCTTGGAAAGTGGCTCTATTTCTTTAATAGTGTATGGGTACAGTTTATTGGTCCGGCTTCTTAAAACGTAGGGAGCAAGGTTAGGACTTTCCACTAAGCCTAATTCTTCTAAATTGATGGAGAAAGGTGTATTTGATGTGCCCCCCAGATTTGATGTAACACTTATGCTTTACACTTATGGCATCCTCCTCCATTACCTCTACATAGTTGGTAAACAGTTAAAGCTAAATGCAGATAGAGCATACTTTATTAACTTTTCCCTTTGTGTACTATCTTTTGGCAGTTTTAGTTGTACTCCAGTTATCTTCCCCCAATATGCATCGTTAAACACTAAACAACAACTGTTTTGTGATTGGCAACTTTCACCCACACGCAGAGGTACAGAATGGAGCATTTTGAAAGTACCGTTTGTTGTCTTCTATTAGACTTAAACAATCTCTTAAAGGTTCAAACCCTTTACCAAAACCTCTACAATAGATTGTTGCCTCTAACCTTGCCATTCTCTCTAGCTAGTTTAGACGAGAACGTTTCTTTTAGGTTTACAAAGTTTATTATATGGTTTCCTATACTTTTAATTACTCCAGGGCTTGTAATCTGGCATATAAATTTATTATATATTTTTACCCTGCTATTTACACCATGTTAAACAGTCTTTACTAACATTATCTACAATAACATTATGGGGGTCCATTCGCCCCCCTGGTAGCAAAAGTTTTCTGTAAGATATTGGCACATTTCCTCTTTATTAAATATTCCAACCAAATCTAGTGTTATATCGAAATCCATAAGATAGTACATTTCTTTTTCCAGATCTTGCAGTATCTTTGGAAGGTCTTCCAACAAATCCTTAATTTTAACATTTGCAAGCTCTATTTTATAGGGAATTGCTATAAGATCATCATACTTTTGTTTAATTTGGTCAATATCTTTCTTTATTATTTGTAACACACCCTCGCTTTGGGAGAATGGTAGTTTGGCCACAACACCATGTCGAGCTAAAGAGAACTTTTTAAATATTCCTCATAAGTAGCTATTAAACGAGCCACATATTTCCTTCTTAACTTTAAATTTATTCCGAACGTCCCCATCACAATCCGTAACATTGGTTATCTTAACTAACATCCGTTATAGATGTTATTTAATTTTGGTTCACCCTCGCAATAGTTTATATTACCTATGTCTGTAAGAAGGTTATTATTACGTAGATTTTCTAATAAAAACCATATACCGAATCTTTCGTTAGTGGGTTTAATACAATTCCCCCTATAAATGGCTAACAGAGTACATTTCTTTTATACAAAAGTAGCGGAAACATGTAAACAGGACAGATATATAGGCATATAGAGGTTGTAAATATATATTGTATATAAACACAGGCGAGCGGTAAGTGTAACATGTAAGTGGACACCCACATGCAAATATGGAATACCCACAAATTCGACTAATTAAGTTTATAGTCTCAATATAATTAACATATTAACATTAGTACTCAAATTGTCGAAATTCTATAATTCTATTCTTAGTCCTTGTATTAGGTTTTGTGCTATTAAACCCAACACCCCGTGCAGTAGAGTAATATATGTATTTAATACAGATACGCACATTCTACAAGACCCATTGTGCACAATGTTATGATTGTGTTAAATTTGTTTATATTACATATATTTCTTACACAATTTACAAACTATTTTTGTGTCGGTTGACAGAACGTGTAAAGTTGTGTTAAATGGATGTAAACCAGTATCTGTGCCTGTGTGCAAATGTGTTGGAGTGTGTTATTGTGTCTCTGCATTTGTGTTGTTTTATAAACTTTAAATATTACTATGTCCTTATACTCTTACTATTTCTGTTACTATAATATTTATCTTTTACTGTTTGTTTTCCAAGTTTGATTGTGGGTTTGGCTAATATATCGGATGTTGTACCAATACTGACCTTTGTCTAAATAGTAATGGATTGATTACATGCTGCACTGTGTGGTGTTTGTCTTACTATTTGGCAATACACTTCCAACACATTTCCTGTCTAATATCTGGCCGGTTGTATCCAGCACAATTTACATTTATGTTTTACTTTACAACAACACAATGAGACGTCTATTCTGCTGCTTATACAACAGATGTATGGGTCTTGTAGAATGTGCGTATCTGTATTAAATACATATATTACTCTACTGCACGGGGTGTTGGGTTTAATAGCACAAAACCTAATACAAGGACTAAGAATAGAATTATAGAATTTCGACAATTTGAGTACTAATGTTAATATGTTAATTATATTGAGACTATAAACTTAATTAGTCGAATTTGTGGGTATTCCATATTTGCATGTGGGTGTCCACTTACATGTTACACTTACCGCTCGCCTGTGTTTATATACAATATATATTTACAACCTCTATATGCCTATATATCTGTCCTGTTTACATGTTTCCGCTACTTTTGTATAAAAGAAATGTACTCTGTTAGCCATTTATTGGGGAATTGTATTAAACCCACTAACGAAAGATTCGGTATATGGTTTTTATTAGAAAATCTACGTAATAATAACCTTCTTACAGACATAGGTAATATAAACTATTGCGAGGGTGAACCAAAATTAAATAACATCTATAACGGATGTTAGTTAAGATAACCAATGTTACGGATTGTGATGGGGACGTTCGGAATAAATTTAAAGTTAAGAAGGAAATATGTGGCTCGTTTAATAGCTACTTATGAGGAATATTTAAAAAGTTCTCTTTAGCTCGACATGGTGTTGTGGCCAAACTACCATTCTCCCAAAGCGAGGGTGTGTTACAAATAATAAAGAAAGATATTGACCAAATTAAACAAAAGTATGATGATCTTATAGCAATTCCCTATAAAATAGAGCTTGCAAATGTTAAAATTAAGGATTTGTTGGAAGACCTTCCAAAGATACTGCAAGATCTGGAAAAAGAAATGTACTATCTTATGGATTTCGATATAACACTAGATTTGGTTGGAATATTTAATAAAGAGGAAATGTGCCAATATCTTACAGAAAACTTTTGCTACCAGGGGGGCGAATGGACCCCCATAATGTTATTGTAGATAATGTTAGTAAAGACTGTTTAACATGGTGTAAATAGCAGGGTAAAAATATATAATAAATTTATATGCCAGATTACAAGCCCTGGAGTAATTAAAAGTATAGGAAACCATATAATAAACTTTGTAAACCTAAAAGAAACGTTCTCGTCTAAACTAGCTAGAGAGAATGGCAAGGTTAGAGGCAACAATCTATTGTAGAGGTTTTGGTAAAGGGTTTGAACCTTTAAGAGATTGTTTAAGTCTAATAGAAGACAACAAACGGTACTTTCAAAATGCTCCATTCTGTACCTCTGCGTGTGGGTGAAAGTTGCCAATCACAAAACAGTTGTTGTTTAGTGTTTAACGATGCATATTGGGGGAAGATAACTGGAGTACAACTAAAACTGCCAAAAGATAGTACACAAAGGGAAAAGTTAATAAAGTATGCTCTATCTGCATTTAGCTTTAACTGTTTACCAACTATGTAGAGGTAATGGAGGAGGATGCCATAAGTGTAAAGCATAAGTGTTACATCAAATCTGGGGGGCACATCAAATACACCTTTCTCCATCAATTTAGAAGAATTAGGCTTAGTGGAAAGTCCTAACCTTGCTCCCTACGTTTTAAGAAGCCGGACCAATAAACTGTACCCATACACTATTAAAGAAATAGAGCCACTTTCCAAGCCTTTCTTAGAGAGTTGTTCCAAAAAGAGGAAATCGGAATTGGAAGACATTGGAATATGTGGAAAATACTGTTGCAGAGGAATACAAAGCACAGTTGGCTAAAGAAAGAAGGGAAAGAGAGGATAAATTAAAAGATTACTTCTTGCGAGCATTATGGACATAGTGTATGCGTTTGTAGTAAACAAGTTTGTGGGAGTGTTGGCAGAAAAGGATGGAGGGGTGTATACTATGTTAAAGGTGTCTGTAAAACTGTATTTATAGAGATAAATAAGAATAGGCAAGGTTATGGCGTGTTGCCATATACTGGTGATTTGGACATTATTTATCTACCTACCAACGAGCCACTTGCAAGCTTTAACACTAACGGAACCGCAACATTTTATGGCAATTCCAAAAATAGAAAACCTAAGTTTCCGTAACAATGGACAAGAAGACATAGAGATGCAAGATATTAAAGGCAATGTTAAATTTAAAGAATGTAGTAGACTGGAGGATTTGGAATATGGTGCGCTATTAAACAAGTCCAACATGGGGGTAGAAAAAGATATATTGTTTGAAAATATTCGTAACCTTTGTGTCTCCAACCACTGGGTGGAAAGGGAGCTAGAATGTGGGAAGTTTGATTTTAACTGCAAAATTAAAATTAAGTTGGATAAAATAAAGACTACTCCAAACAAGCACAAAGAAAGATTAGTGTTTTGTGTTTAGTTGTTTTGGGTTTTAAAAATTTATTTTGTATTGGCTTAAAATTTGGGCAGTTCTGACCATAATTGTGGATATATATTACTTATCAGCTGGATGTATATAATAAGCTTGTATTTATTTTTTTTAATCCAACCGTAATAGTGAATTTGGAAATGCACTTATGCAGTGGCCAGTAATATGTTGCAGTCATATCCAAAGTTTGGTTACGACAAAACAGCACTAAAAGGGGAAAAATATACGGCAAATTTAGATATAAGGGGATATAACAAGTCGAAAAGTAAATAAAGGAGTTATTGGTAGTAATTTGCAAAATATAGTTTTGTAAAAACACAAATACCAATATTAGTTTTTAGGTTGCGGCAAAACAAACAACTGTATTATAGGTGGAAATAATATTGTAATTTTAGATATAATAGTTGGGGGCTATAACATATCCAAAAATAAATCAGACAATAAATGCTTAGGACAATATCCAAAGTGACAATAAACAGCAAAGTCAGTTTTGGGATTACAGCAAAATAAACAAACAAAAAGACAAAATACTGTATTATAGGGGGTAATGGAACTTGTGGTAGTGTGGTCTTGTTACCTATATAAGAGCTATAACATATCCGAAAATAAAGAAGTTTGAAATTGTATATTTTTCAAAATATTTTTTTAATTTGACCATTATAGTTAATTTGTCAAATGTGGATGGTACATATACACTAGCCTACAACAATAACATATCTAATTTTAAACAAATCGGACATTTAATAAAGAAGTTGGCAATTGGCAGTATTTTTCAAAAATATTTTTTAATTTGACCGTAATGGTGAATTTGGGATATGTAAGTGAAATTTATTAAAACACTTGCCTAGGACAATAACATATCTAAATTTTAAACAAATCGGACAGTAAATAAAGAAGTTGGCAATTGGCAGTATTTTTAAAAAATATTTTTTAATTTGACCGTAATAGTGAATTTGGGAAATGTGGATGGTGCATATACACTAGCCTACAACAATAACATATCTAATTTTAAACAAATCGGACATTTAATAAAGAAGTTGGCAATTGGCAGTATTTTTCAAAAATATTTTTTAATTTGACCGTAATGGTGAATTTGGGATATGTAAGTGAAATTTATTAAAACACTTGCCTAGGACAATAACATATCTAAATTTTAAACAAATCGGACAGTAAATAAAGAAGTTGGCAATTGGCAGTATTTTTCAAAAATAATTTTTAATTTGACTGTAATAGTGAATTTGGGAAATGTAAGTGTAATTTATTAAAACACTTGCCTACGACAATAACATATCCAAATTGAAGACAAATCGGACAGTTAATAAAGAAGTTGGCAATTGGCAGTATTTTTCAAAAATATTTTTTAATTTGACCGTAATAGTGAATTTGGGATATGTAAGTGAAATTTATTAAAACACTTGCCTAGGACAATAACATATCCAAATTGCAGACAAATCGGACATTTAATAAAGAAGTTGGCAATTGGCAGTATTTTTCAAAAATAATTTTTAATTTGACTGTAATAGTGAATTTGGGAAATGTAAGTGAAATTTATTAAAACACTTGCCTAGGACAATAACATATCCAAATTGCAGACAAATCGGACATTTAATAAAGAAGTTGGCAATTGGCACTATTTTTCAAAAAATATTTTCTAATTTGACCGTAATAGTGAATTTGGGAAATGTAAGTGGAATTTATTAAAACACTTGCCTAGGACAATAACATATCCAAATTGAAGACAAATCGGACAGTAAATAAAGAAGTTGGCAATTGGCAGTATTTTTCAAAAAATATTTTTTAATTTGACTGTTATAGTGAATTTGGGAAATGTAAGTGGAATTTATTAAAACACTTGCCTAGGACAGTAACATATCCAAATTGAAGACAAATCGGACAGTTAATAAAGAAGTTGGCAATTGGCACTATAGTATTTTTCAAAAATATTTTTTAATTCAACCGTAATAGTGAATTTGGGAAATGTAAGTGGAATTTATTAAAACACTTGCCTAGGACAATAACATATCCAAATTGCAGACAAATCGGACCATAAACACCAAAGATAGTTTTTTAGCCTGAATTTGAAAATTAATTTTAAAAAATATAGAGGAGGGATGGGGATTGGGAAAATATATTTAATATAGGCAAGGGTTGGACAATAGTATAGGCTAACAAGGAAACTTGTGTAGGGCGGGAGCTGGCGTCGGCGCAAAAACGGCTCCCCATAAGAATAACATGGGGAAAAAGCGCCGAATACGGCCCCTCTTTCCTGTTTACCCACTACTGACTATCAAGACGTCCAACACATTAAATAATTGTTTTGTTTTTCCATGGATAAAAACCGTATATAAGTCATCCAAGCATTTAAAGTAAAGTATTGTTTATTTATCATTCAGCACAACGCCAATCGCTACTGTCAAAGTAAAAAAAACTGTTGTTGCGTAATTTGTTGTTTTGCCTGCTGTATGCATTGTAGTTTTTGGGACCACGCTTAGTTTGTTTTTCTCTTGATCCAAAAGCAGAACAAAACAAACTGCTAAGCTGTCAACCACAGTATTTGTTTGTGATGATTCGTTGGATAAAAAACCTACAGAATTGTTTGACGTTGAAGATTTTATTGGCCCTAACTCGTTTTTTGTAAAAAAAAAAACATTGTCATAGCGATTTTTGATTAATTATTTGTTTTAATTTAGTTCGTTCTTACGTATATCATATAACAGGATAAATTATAAGTTGTATTATTAATATATTTAAATTTGATCTTTAAATAATTCATGGTATGCGTTCTTGCCCTAACAAGCTTATTGATAATGATTGATGAAGAAGACACCCTACACTTTGCAAAAATGTAAATTGTTCTTTGTATAATAGATGTTCTACTTCCTTGTCCTAACAAGCTTATTGGTAATGTTTGATGAAGAAGACACCCTACTTGTTGCTCAAATTAAAATTTCTTCTTTAAATACGATTCACCGTAAAAATTAACTTTAGATATTGTATATTGATTTTGTTCCATACGTTTATGAAACCCTTTAACACTTCAAAGAAATTCACTATATAAATTAGACATAAACTTAAATTTCTTGCAACGACACCTAAACCACCGGTAAAAGCACTATCGGTAAACACATTTCAATATTTTAAACAAAACCATTGAAAACCAATAAATAATGCAAATGTATCCACAAAATTCGGTTACATTGAATTTTTCCAAGTGAATTTTAAAGTTTTAAAAACTATTCAAAGAATATTAAACAGAATAAAGGAAAAGTCAAGTCGAAATAGCTGAGAAGTAACGGTAAATCAGGAAAATCACAAGCTTTTATGACAAATTCCCAAGGAGTTTGAAGCAGTTATAAAGTTTGCACAGGTTCAGCTGTTAATCATGTCATGTTTATAAGATTTACAGCTACAGCCCCAAGTTTAAGTGGACCACCTTCATAGTAAAATCAATCTTTAATCAAAGTTTTACTCGTTATTTTTATCAAAATGTGAATATTATTTTTTTACTTGATTTACGGTACATAACCAGGTAATTAAGAAAACATGTATATGGAACATGTTTAAAATATGTTTTTGTAATTTATATTGGAACCTCCATGTGATAAATATTAAATACTCTTACTTCTGTTAGACATTATTTGTAGATTGTTTTAATTAAGTATATTTCACTGACACGAAACCTATATACTAATTTGAATACTATCCCTAATAGTATATTCTCCTTTTCTTCCTACTAATTTTGAACTTACATTTGATACATTACAAGTTTTTAGGTGGTTTAAATACCTGCTCCTATAAGTAATCGAAACTTGTTGCAACAGGAAATTATTAAATTCTGTAACATTTTAAATTGTAATTAATGTTTTAATAATATAACTATCAGTATAAACTCATCGTAATAATATACACAAAATAGTTTAACATTTAATAAAAACGTGTTTAACTGAATATTTAAACGAGTTCGCACGCAGCACGC
Organism: Allygus modestus; assembly: GCA_963675035.1. NCBI lineage: Eukaryota > Metazoa > Arthropoda > Insecta > Hemiptera > Cicadellidae > Allygus > Allygus modestus. The sequence goes on along the minus strand of OY776111.1, from coordinate 483,062,733 downwards.
TGACGTGAGGGAAGTGAATTTCCACATAACAACTTTTAAAACTCAAAATCAGTGTAAAAGCATACATTTGTCTAATTCTTATTGAAATCTGAAAACATTGGTTTTTGGCTGTTCTGATACTCCTGGTTTCATTTACTTGCAAAGCTGGGAATACAATTTTGCGCATTATAAGGTTAGGAGAAGGTCCAGACAGGCTTAAAAGTAGGCGTGAGGTTTCTGGGGATGATAAAAGTACCCTAACAAAGGAATAACAGGCTTTTCTAGTATAAAACCCCTGTAAGACAACGTACTGTGTTTAGTCGATACACATTTTCTTTAATAACTCGGTAAATATTTATGCTAGAATGACGAGAGAGGGCTTAAAACTTTCGCCTTTTTAATTCCCATCTTTTAACATGCATTGATTTTACATTTGGGGCCTTTCTGACCCTTTTTGGGCCCAAAAACTCTAAGTTTTAAAGATTAATCCCAAAAAAGGGGTTTAGAGTTTTCCGATTGTTTTGCCCAACGAACCTGTCCAACTGATTACAGAAAGGAACGTCCCTACCAAATTTTAAGTAAATCGGACAAAAAATGCGACCGCTAGAGTGCAAACACATATATATATATATATATATATATATATATATATATATATATATATATATATATATATATATACACACACACACATATATATTTATACAATTTTGAACGACCCCCCAAAACGTGTTCAGGGGGTCACGTTAGGAACTTCTATGGTGGTCCCGGGCTTAAGTTTCACCGTGCGGGTCATGCTAATAGTTCATTTTCCATAGGAAATTCACTAATAACGTTTATTAGACATTTTTAACGATGTGTTTTACGTTTCCACGAGGTAATGAAATAGAATCTTCGGTTGTCGCGTGGCCGCTCTGCAAATCGCTTTCTTTTGTCAATTGGACTATAATCTTAGATCTAAACTAAATTTTTAAAGTTAAAATAGGAGGTATTTATAAAATAAACATAGCGTGCGACTAACTTTAAAAAAGAACTATATAAATAAGAACAAATTATTATAAGTGAATAGTAATGAGTTATTAAGTGAAATTTATTTTTGGAAGGGTTTAATTAAATGTTACATGTATTCACTTGTCAATTCACTTTAAAATTATGTAAATTTGTTGATGAGAACCGCAGAGGACTGTATTTGGAGCAGTCAGAAGTGTCCAGTGGTGTTCCATTTAGCTTAATTGTGGTCAAAGGCCCCATTAAAACTTTCAAATGTCCTCAGCAAGATTTAACAAAATTTGTTCAAACATTTTAAATTAAATTAAAAACCGAATGACAATTATGTAAACTTAACAACAATGACAGGTCATAAGTGTTCTCAAATATTTACTTTATTTAAAATTTGTATTTTTTTCAAATTTTATGTTTTCATATTACTTATTTTTATTTTCCTAATAGATATAAATTTCTGCTTAATATGTTTATATTGACAATACAATGGTTATCTTAGCTACGTCTTGTGCTTTAAACATGACTAATTTACACATAACATGATCCTTTAACGTTTAATTTTTTTATTTATTCATGTATACTCGGCATTTTATATACCAATGAAACATTTGATGATATTATAGCTAAGTAAATTTATAAGGGCACACTGGAGGACTATGCCACACAGGGACTATGCATTGCATGCAACGAGCTTTGACGGCACCTGGGGAGTCCCAACTCCGGAGGCAAGCCTCCGGGGAGGGCCATGAGCCGCCTGGTGGCACAAGTGCGGTGCGCGGTTTGAAAGAGTAAACCTTAGAATATATGTATAATTTATATGATAGACTATATGAATCTACAAATACAGTTTTATTTATTTTCTGTAATTAGTTTTTATGCATTGAGCCCATGCTTAATTTCAGTGTTTATGTGAGAAAATAAGGCACGTAAAATATTTAATTTTGTATTTATTTTTTATTTTTGTATACACATAGATTGTCCGAGACAATTGTGTTTATTATATTTCAATCATTTCTGTTCGCTTACTTTACTTTATGTTATTTTAATTTAAGTGATGGAACCTCAAAACAGGCATTGCCTTAAGAGGCCCTATTGTTTTCTCATTATTTTATTTTATTTTTATGTCAGCCTGACAAGTAAAATGGACATTATTATTTATTTAAGTTACAAACAAGCTGCGTAATTAAAAATAAAGTTACAACTATGTATTTTCGTTATGTATTATGAGAAAATAAAAATATTCTATTATATTCTATTCTATTTATTTATTGTTTCGTAATGAAAATTTCCCTGAAACATGACTAAGTATAACAGTTTGTAAAGCTTACCATTGACAAACTATAGACCGAGCCATGCTCGATGATATCATTGATTATACATCAAATGATGATATTTAATTAGATTCGGGGGTGAAAAATTTCTATATGCAATCGTTATTCAATGGTTCTCGTTACTGTTTTCAAGAAATCTCGTGTCGTTAATTTACCTTGTTGTAATTGCTCCTTTGACAGTTCACTGGTGATTTTTTCACAGCTTTTTTTAAAATGTTTAAATTATATTTTTTTATTCAAACTGTCCTAGGATTGAGATTTGTACCAATCGCATTGCTAAGTCCAAAAGCTACAAATTTCTAAGTTTTAACAAAATAGTTTCGCTGGATTCCGAGATAAATTGTGCAGATGGACAGACATTATTTGTAATACAGTATAGGATTAGATATCAATTAATACCTCTTAGTTCATTTGTACGAATTGATACAGTACTTTTTTAAAGCTGAGAAGTTTCTTGCTGTAATATATATATTGACATGGGTTTGGATAGATCGTTTGTAAATTAAACTTGAGAGTAGAGAGAAACTAGCAAAGAGAAGCCGTAATCGGCGCTTTTTTCCCATGTTATTCTTATGGGGAGCCGTTTTTGGACCGACACCAGCTCCCGCCTTACACAAGTTTCCTGTACTAGTATCCTTGCCACATTTTCCCCCTATATTTTTAAAATTTGCTCTAAATTCATTTTAATACATCCTTTGTGAAAATCCATGAGTTCAAAAATAACTCCACACTAAATAAACAACACATGTAAACAACTTAGAAGTGCACTCGGTTATCGCCACAAGCGCGACAATCAACCTTGAAGGAGATTCTGCAAGATCGACACCAAGGACACAGCGACGGATGCATAGTAACCGATGCGTAATTTTACAAATTAATTTTATGAATTGTCGGCTATATAAAGAGCTGCTGCAGGCTAGGGTCCTCACTTCATATCCTACAGACCCAGCACCAACAAGACCTTCAGTGTTGCAGCGACCGATGCATAGTAACCGATGCGTAATTTTACAAATTAATTTTGTGAATTGTCGGCTATATAAAGAGCTGCTGCAAGCTAGGGTCCTCACTTCATATCCTACAGCCCCAGCACCAACAAGACCTTCAGTGTTGCAGATTTTAACTTAAAATTCAGTGGTCCAATACTTAGAATAATTTCGGCTAAAATATGCTTTTTTTACTCTGGACTTAGAAAAATTTAGTGGTTAAAATAATTTCGGCTAAAATATGCTTTTTTTACTCTGGACTTAGAAAAATTTAGTGGTTAGAATAATTTCGGCTAAAATATACTTTTTTTACTCTGGACTTAGACAAATTTAGTGGTTAAAATAATTTCGGCTAAAATATGCTTTTTTTACTCTGGACTTAGAAAAATTTAGTGGTTAAAATAATTTCGGCTAAAATATGCTTTTTTTACTCTGGACTTAGAAAAATGTAGTGGTTAAAATAATTTCGGCTAAAATATGCTTTTTTTACTCTGGACTTAGAAAAATTTAGTGCTTAAAATAATTTCGGCTAAAATATATTTTTTTTACTTTGGACTTAGAAAAAATTCAGTACTTAGAATAATTTCGGCTAAAATATGGTTTTTTTACTCTGGACTTAGAAAAATTTAGTGCTTAAAATAATTTCGGCTAAAATATGCTTTTTTACTCTGGACTTAGAAAAATTTAGTGCTTAAAATAATTTCGGCTAAAATATGCTTTTTTTACTCTGGACTTAGAAAAATTTAGTGGTTAGAATAATTTCGGCTAAAATATACTTTTTTTACTCTGGACTTAGAAAAATTTAGTGCTTAAAATAATTTCGGCTAAAATATGCTTTTTTTACTCTGGACTTAGAAAAATTTAGTGGTTAAAATAATTTCGGCTAAAATATGCTTTTTTACTCTGGACTTAGAAAAATTTAGTGCTTAAAATAATTTCGGCTAAAATATGCTTTTTTTACTCTGGACTTAGAAAAATTTAGTGGTTAAAATAATTTCGGCTAAAATATGCTTTTTTTACTCTGGACTTAGAAAAATTTAGTGGTTAAAGTTATTTCGGCTAAAATATGCTTTTTTTACTCTGGACTTAGAAAAAATTCAGTACTTAGAATAATTTCGGCTAAAATATGGTTTTTTTACTCTGGACTTAGAAAAATTTAGTGGTTAGAATAATTTCGGCTAAAATATACTTTTTTTACTCTGGACTTAGAAAAATTTAGAGTGGTTCTTATGACTTAATAACTTTGAAGATGAAAGGGAATCGTTATTTTTGAAAACATTTTCATTTTTGATTATAATTCAAATTTGGTTTGGAGGTACTTTATACAATTATCTAAAAAGTAGTTTCCCAGATTTTTGATAAAGGGCTTAGTTTTTATAAAAACTTTGAATTTGTGTTTTTGTCTAAAATCTTCATATTTTGATCGTATTTAAAATTTTTTTTTTAATGGTAATTTTTGTTTATAAAAAGCAGAGCATGACATCTCTACAGTCATTTCAACACAAAATGTTGTCCTGTGCAATCTGCTCCGTGCCCTGCTCCAAAAGAAGTAATTTAACCAGACACTATCGTAACATCCACAAAGTTATTCCTAAAATTTGTAAAATATGTCATCAAATATTTGACAATTGCAATTTTAAAATGCATATGCTAGAGAACCACAATACTTGTAATGTGTGTAAGAAGGCTATTAACTGTCAAAAGAAACGCCACCACCTACGATGTGACAAGCGACCCTATAATGTGTTTAAGTTTCAAGGTGAGTCCGTGGATATATTAAACACCCTTCAATCATGTCCTTTACCAATAAAATGGATTCTTATTAGGAGAGTGAAATTTATCAAACACACAGTTAGTAAGAATGGTGAATTATTAATTGATAAAGAAACTATTGCTAACTTTCGAAGTTTAACTAATTTATCAATTGAGAAAGCACAATTAAAGACACAAATTGAAAATTCACTTTTAAAAATCGACACATCTTTACACAAATTTCAATCAGAAGGTAGTGGATGGATATATGACCATACTAAATACTGGCAGCTGCATGTTTACAAGTATAAACCCCTAAATCCCAAGTCATACATCCCCAAACCAGAAAATATAAAATCAAAACACGCTGTTTTAAATATTAAAAATAGTGATAATAAATGTTTTTTGTGGAGTATTTTAGCAAGCTTAAAACCAAGGAATTGTATAAATGAACATGCAAATCAAGTATTTTACTACGAACCCCACATAGGTCAGTTGAATATGTCAAATATAAAATATCCCGTAAAAATATCCGACATTGATAAATTTGAAAAACAAAATAATATAAGTGTTAATGTATATGGAATTGAAGGACAATTAATATATCCATTGAGAATAACTAAACTAAATAGTAATACGCACGCAAACCTGCTGCTTTTACAACAAAGCCGCAAATCACATTATTGTTTAATTCGTGATTTTGATAAGTTAATGCTACGGTCTACAAAATATGACCATAAGAAATATTTTTGCAAGTTCTGTTTGCAACATTTTTACACTAAAGATATATTGGAACGTCACATAACATATTGTAAAACCTTTGTTGCCCAAAGAGTACAAATGTCTAAAAAAGATACATTACAATTTACGAATTACAAATATCAACTTAAAGCTCCCTTTGTGATTTATGCAGATTTCGAATGCTTTATAAACTGTGGCAAACACACCCCGTCTGGATTTGCTTATGTTGTAGTGAGAGATTCTAAAATTATTTACGAAGAGTTGTACAGTGGTGAAAATGTAATGGATGTGTTTTTCGAAAAATTATTTAAAACTTATGACTTTATTAAAAGTCAGATGGGAGTATATGTTCCCCTTGTAATGACTCCAGAGCAAGAGACGTTATTTCAAAACTCTACACGCTGCCACATATGCCGCCAGCCGTTACTGTGTGATAAAGTGCGCGACCATTGTCACTTAACAGGTGAGTTCAGAGGGCCCTCCCATAACTCTTGTAATTTAAACTATAAAGTAACCAAGAAAATTCCAGTATTCTTCCACAATCTTAAAAACTATGATGGACATTTAATAATGCAAAACTTAGGAAAATTTAATCGCAAATTAAATTGCATAGCCAAAGATATGGAAAAGTATATTTCATTCTCTGTTGATGATTTAGTATTTTTGGATTCCTACAACTTTCTGTCCCTTCCCTTAAGAAAATTAGCTTCCAATTTAAATACATTTAGATTTATAGACAATCCACTACTACAGCGTAAGGGCGAATTTCCGTACGAATACATGACAGGACCAGAAAAGTTTTTAGAGCCTCTCCCACCCATAGAGACATTTTACAGTAGTCTAACTAAAGAATGTATATCTCCTGCACAATATGAACATGCTAAAAACGTATGGAATCATTTTAATATAAATAATTTAAAAGAATATCACGATTTATACCTTAAAACAGATGTTTTGTTATTGGCTGATGTGTTTGAGACATTTAGGGACTTATGTTTAAAGGATTATAAACTCGACCCTGTTCATATGTACTCATTGCCTGGACTAAAATGGGAGGCATGTCTTAGAATGACCGGCATAAAATTACAATTATTTCGTAACATTGACATGCATTTGTTTATAGAACATGCCATTAGAGGCGGTGTAAGTATGATTTCCACGCGCTATGCTAAAGCCAATAATAAGTACATGAGCGAATATTATGACCCAAATCAAGAAAGCACATATCTTGTATACTTAGACTGTAACTCGCTATACTCTACAGCAATGTGCGAGTCGTTGCCCGTTGATGGCTTTAGATGGACAAATGAGAAAGATTATAAATACAATCAAAATGAAAACTTTGGATTTATTTTGGAAGTTGATTTAAAATACGATAAAAGTTTACACGATTTGCATAATGACTACCCGCTCGCACCAGAAAAAATGAATGGAAAATTAATACCAAATTTAAATGACGAAACTAAATATATTTTGCATTATAAAGCACTAAAAAAATACGAAGAACTGGGTTTGGTAGTTACAAAATACCACAGAATTTTAAAATTTAGACAGTCGAAATGGCTTGCACCCTATATTAATTTTAATATTGAAAAGCGACAAAAAGCTAAACACGATTTTGAAAAAGACTTTTACAAACTGTTAAATAACAGTCTCTTTGGTCGAACAATTATGAACCAACGTAAGTTTCGTGATATACATCTTGTAGACGAGTCTAAGTTAACAAAGTACGTTACAAAGCCAAGGTTTGACTGTAGCAAAATGTTCGATAACAATTTGCATGCTGTACATTTAAATAAATTAATTGTAAATTTTGATAAACCAATATATTAAGGAATGACCATTTTGGATATCAGTAAAGTAATAATGTATGATTTCCACTATAATTATATGTCAAAATTTAAGAATAAAAAGTTCTTAATGACAGACACAGACAGCCTTCTTTATTCTATAGTAACAGAGGACTTTTACAAGGAAATACAATGTGACTTGGACTGTTTCGACACCTCTGCATATAGTAAAGACCATTTCTTATACTCTGATAAAAATAAAAAAGTTACGGGCAAGTTTAAAGACGAATTAAATGGTCAAATTATGTATGAATATTGTGGTTTAAGGCCAAAATTATACTCTTTCATTCCTTTACAATGGTTATACGAAAAAGAAAAGCAAAATGAGCTAGAGGTTAAAAAGGCAAAGGGAGCTGACAATGCTACAGTTAAACATCTCTTAAGACACCAACATTACTTAAACTGTCTTGCAACCGGGGAAGATTACTATGAGAATGTTACAAGAATTAAATCCACAAACCACCATCTTCAAACATTAACGATGAACAAAAAGGTACTCTCTTTTGATGACGACAAGAGGTTTATTCTGGATGGCATCAACACTCTTGCCCTCGGTCATTATAAAATTGGTCAAACATAAATCTATATTTCCCATTATTCTTTGGCCTTTCCTTGTCTATTACAAAAAAGCCATATTTAGACCTGTCCCAGCATTGATGGCAGAGATTTCTAAATTGGTTAAATGAAAAATCATTTCCCACATGATTGTTATACACATGTTTTAAATTTAAATCGTCTTGTTTAAATAATATTAGAAAATTAACATTGTCACGTAAATGTTTGTTTACTTTACTGTAAGATTGACACAAGTAAAAACTGTTAATATTTTTGTGTCTGCCCATTGAGAAAAATTGTGTGATATTTGGACTATTTATGTCGTCAAATACAACTATTGAGTGTGATTCTACATCATTTGGTGTGATTTCACAGTTTGAATATGTGTGTAATTTAACTTCATCACACAGACGGAATATTTCAATTATTTTTTTATATTTTTCTTGTTCTAAAGATTTGGATATTATATATAAATTTGTAAACTTTAATCCTTGCTTTTTTACAATTAAGTTATAAATTACAACGGTCTTCCCCGAACCGCTAGGCCCTATTATAAGACAGCGAATATTATTAGGAAATAGACCCAACTTCTTTGGTGTATTTTCTTTATGTGCTATTTTAAATTTGTTCTTTTGTTGAATAAATAACATTTTTTATATAATAAAAATGGCAAAGAGAAAGTGTAAAAAGGTCCAAGGTAAGGGATTATTCTTAAAGCCATATAGAGGCCGTGGCTTGTTAAATACCCTTATAAACAACCTTCCTTTCCCCCTCCACATCCCGTCGTATATATATTGTGGTCCTGGAACTAAGATACGTGAAAATTTAGCCAGAAATGTACCTCCAAAAAATAAGCTAGACTCTTATTGTAAAGAGCACGACATATTCTACATGAATAATCCTGATACAGCCGCCCGGAACAAGGCAGATATGAGATTAGCGGACCAGGCTTGGACTAGGGTTTCGGCAAAGGACGCCAGTCTGGCCGAAAAAGCAGCAGCTTATGCAGTGACAAATTTGATGAAGGCCAAGGCAAAAATGGGAATGGGATTAAAATTTAATAAAAAAGATGGACAACTTTCAGATGTTAGAGGCCGCAAGAGACGTGCCTCACTTTCGAGGAGTGTACCTAAAAAACGAGCTAAGAAAACAGAGACCAAAAGTAAGAGAATGTGGAATTATTAATTTAGACAGTGACAGGGGCACACATTGGACAGCATATCGTAAAAATAAAGATATTGTAATATATTTTGACCCATTCGGAATACAGCCTCCAAAAGAGGTAATTGAATATTTTGTACCATCTAAAATTTACCATACAACTGATCAAATACAAGATTTAAACAGTTCCATTTGTGGAATTTTATGTTTATCATTTCTGAAAAATTTTAGTTTATAAAAATGGATTCATTTACTATAACATTTACGGGCACAGAGCCAGAGTTGAAGTCGGTGTTCTTTCCTCCTATAGAATTAAATGGTGATTATGTAATTGGACTGGTATATTTTCAAAGTTATAATTCTATATTTAATGTTAAAAAACCTCTAAATACTTTGACATATTACAAAATGCACAAAATTACAACCCCAAAAGGGGAGGTCACAATTGACGAATTAAACCGGGCATTAGATGGTAAAGTTGAAGTTATTATACAAAATAAAGTAGCATTAATTAATACAAAAGTCAAACTTATATTTTACAAAGGCCTAGTTCCAAAATTAAATAAACTTAAAGACACAAAATTAACTATAGACGAGGGTGAGGATGTGTATTATTACGATCACAAAGCTCCAAATGTAATTGCTGAAGGTACATACGAAGTGTTTGAGCTTGCGAAGGAAATTCAAAAGCAACTCCCAGATTTTGTACTTATAGCCGATAATAAAACTATGAAAGCCACATTGCATTCTAGCCATGTGTTTGATTTTACAAAACCATGCTTAGGGTCTGAATTATTGGGATTTAAAGGATTTTCTACTCCAGATATTGCGTTTAAATCCGTAAATAAAATCAACATAAATAATGTAAATGTGATTAGAGTAAAATGTAATATTGCGAATGGGTCTTATTTAAATGGTGACAAATCACACACCATACACAGTTTTTACCCAGAAGCTCCTCCCGGCTACAAAATTATTGAGGTTCCCAGAAATATTATATACTTCCCTGTAAATAAGAGAAGTTTAGATGTTGTTAGCATTACATTTGCAGATCAACACGACAAGCCAATTGACTTTAATAAAGAAGAAACTACAATTACTTGTCATATAAAAAAGATATGAGAATTTACAAGAACGGACTGAGTGTGCAAAATGCCAGGTTTCTGCGATCAATTGGGTTGAAGTTAAAATTTTCTATTAATAAAAATGGAAGATTTTCTAGACGTTACAGGAAAATTCCAATACGACGATAGCGTGGTTAAAATTACAAATCACTCCTATGTTCCACACAACACTTTAGCAATAAATAATTCCGATGAAATTCGAATATGCATAAATAATCAAGATTTACTAACACTCCCATGTAGGAGTTATCTGTATATTAAAGGAGAGATAGAGAATCATGATAAAGGACATTTTATAAATAATGCATTTGCATTCTTATTTGACGAAATTAGATACGAAGTTGCTGGTAAAGAAATAGATATTGTAAGAAATCCAGGAATTTCCAGTCTTATGAAAATATTGTGCTCTTACAATAAAACAACTAAATTGTCAAATGTAGCGTTTGATTCTGATGAAAATTTAAAGGAGTTCCATAAAAGTGGCAAGTTTAGTACTTGTGTCCCGTTAGAGCTGTTAATGGGTGTGTTTGAGGATTTTAATAAGGTTTTAGTAAATGTTAAACAAGAATTGGTGTTGAAAAGATCCAAAAACGACTTAAATTGTATATTAACAACATCTAATGCTCCAACTGGGGTCGATCCTATTCCTAAAATTACACTTAAATCGATTCAGTGGGTGATGCCGCATGTGGTGCCATCTGATGGGGAGAAGCTTCAATTACAAAAGATGTTATTGCAAAATAAAAATTTGCAAATTGCATTTAGAAGTTTGGAGCTACACGAACTCCCATCATACCCCGAAACCAAGAGACATACATGGTCAGTTAAGACGTCTTCGAGTTTGGAGAAGCCCAGGTATATTATATTTGGTTTCCAAACTGGTAGGGACAACAGTGCACGAAAAAGAACTGATGAATTTGATCACTGTAAGTTGAAAAATCTCAAAGTGTTTTTATACTCTGAATATTATCCTTATAGTGATTTAAATCTTGACTTTGAAAATGGAGATGCCTCTAAAGCTTATGAGATGTTTGTGAGGTTTAGGGAGAGTTACTACAACACCGTCCCCGATCCTATGTTTAACAGAGCTGACTTTATAAAGAAATATCCTCTAATTGTAATAGATTGTTCTAGGCAGAATGAATCAGTCAAAGAGGGGGTTGTAGATATTAAATTAGAAATTGAAACTGCAGAAAATGTCCCTTCAAACACATCTGCATATTGCCTAATAATACACGATAAAGTGTTTGAGTATAATCCTTTGACAAATGAGATAAATAAAATGTAAATAAAATGAAAACAAATATTCAACAAGAATTGGTAGAGTCTGCAAAACAAATAAGAGAAAAATATAGGGCGTTAAAACGTGGTAAATTTCTAGAGGCTGAAGAGAGGTTCCAAACATTCCAACCATTAATAGAGCCTTTGTAAGAATTAAAAAATTTAGCCACAAAAACAGAGAGGCCAGTTCTCCCAATGATTTTAGAAAAGACCCCGTCTAGAATACCAAGAATAACCCAGATAACACCGCACAAATTAGATTTTGGTCTTTTAGCATCAGACTATTTAGGAAATTACCTTAGTAGAAGTAGTATGACAGACACCACATATGGTATTAGGCGAGAAGGAAATAAATTTTTTATTGGGAATCAGGAAGTTCAAATTGCCAATGATGATGTTACAGTTGGAGAAACAATTTATAAAGGGACAAAGGGATTGTGGGAATTGTTAACTTTAAAAGAACCCGTAAACTATAGTCAGGCTGATTTGCAAAATTATAAAGAGATTTTGGAAGCTACAAATGCACATTTAAAGGGTTATAAACCAGGTGCGGCGATGTCAAGTAATAAACACACTAAATATCTTAATATAATTAAACCCCTGTTTAAGACTGTTGGTGAAGGTTTAAGGCAGGTAACTGGTAATAAAATAGACTATGTTTATTGGGACGATCCTAATGAGCTTGTAGATAGGTTAAGACTGCTTTGGTTAAGTCGATTGGCGGGAAATTCTGGAGTGGATAATGAGATAGATTCTATCATAGAAGAATTGAGGGAAAGTGGAATTGTTTATTAAATAAAAAGATGATAGATAAATTTTATCGCGTATATAACCCGTATAGTAAACCAGAAGCTAGACGTTTTAAAGAAACTACTTTAAATCTAAAAGATGATGGTTGGAATGCTTTAAATTATAAAATTAGTAGTGTTAAAGGTGGGGAGTTTACTGATGATGTATCGACTTTGGGGCAGACGTTAACTAGAAAAGGTGATGCTTTTGTACAAGGTAATACTAAATATAAGTTTTTAGAATCCAAGAGTAATAATTGGAACGCGAATAAACGCAAAATTACTAATGTTAAACGAGGTGAAAGCTCAACCGATGTACCCACATTAGAGCAAACTTTAATAAGAAAAGATGGTGTCTTTGTACAAGACAAAAATAATTATGAATTTTTGGAATCGGAGAATGGTATTTGGAATGCCAAAAAGCGAAAAATAAGTAATTTGTTGGCTGGTAAAGAAAGCGATGATGTTGTAAACGTCTCTCAAGTACCAAAAATGGATCTAAACTTTTGGGATTTTAATAATAAAAGGCTAGTTCGTGTTAAACCCGCTGTTGATGAGAACGATTGTGTTACAAAACATCAGACTGTGACTTTAGATGGTCTTAAATTTGATGGTAAAAATAAGCAATTAACAAACATTTTACCTGGAACATTGCCAAATGATGTGGCTGTTGTTAATCAAATATTAACAAAAGGTGAGAAAAGCATAATAAAACAGGGGGATAAATATTATAATGTATTAACATTAGATAGAGATATGTGGGATGCAGAGGACAAATTAATAAAGAATGTACCTGAAGGCAAAGATAGGAGTGATATTTGTTTAATGTCGCAGGTTTTGAGGTATGACGATAATATTAAAACTTTTAGACAAGACAATATTAAATTTGATATTTGTTTAAAATCACATGCATTAAGGTTTAACAATAAAACTAATAAATTTATGCAAGACAATAATGAAATCGATTTGATGATGTACAATCCTAAATTGTTGGTTGCAGACTCTACATCTTTAAGCGGATTTAAGACTTTAGATGGAGGGGCATATTTGCCAAAAAACTATGTATATCAAAGAATGAGTGATGGTATGTTAATTGGTAGCAATGGAGGTGTTTTTGAAACGACAGAGACTGGCAGATACGTTAACATTAAAAATAAAGAATAAAAAAATGGAAAAAATTGCTTACGAATTGCATAAGCCCGCGAGAAAGAACTTTGTTAGAAGGTCTTTTAAGGTGTTGGGTATAAACGAAACTGTTCAAATAGATTTAATAGATATGCGGAATTATGCTAGAGAGAATTCTGGAAATAAATATATTTTAACTTTAATAGACACATTTTCTAAAAAAGCTTATGCTGCTCCACTAAAGAATAAAACTGGATTAGTAGTCACAGTAAGCTATAAAAACTATTCTCCCAAAGGGAGTTAAAAATATTCAATCTGATAACGGAAAAGAATTTTTTAATGAACATTTTACCAAACTAATGAAAATTCTAAATATTAATCACTACCACACTTACTCTACAACTAAGGCGGCTATTGTGGAAAGGTTCCAGAGAACTTTAAAGAATTGGTTGTATAGAGAGTTTAGTGCACAAGGGAGTTACAAGTGGTTGGATTTACTTCCAAAGTTAATAAGGATATATAATAATAAAGTACATAGATCCATAGGGATGAAGCCTAACCAAGTAAGTGCTAAGAACTCTAAAGATGTACATGAAAGGTTAGCATCTAAAGTACAAGTTAAAAAACCAAGATATAAGGTGGGGGATAGTGTAAGGATATCTAAATATAAACATGTATTTAGTAAAGGATATACTCCTAACTGGACGGGAGAGCTTTTTACAATAGCAGAAGTTAAGAAAACAAAGCCTGTGACTTATATTTTGAAAGATGAAAATGGCAATATAATCAAAGGAGGATTTTATACAGAAGAATTGTTAAAGACTAAATATAAAGACATGTATTTGGTAGAGAAGGTAATTAGGAGGAGGGGTGATTTATTATATGTCAAATGGCTCGGGTTCCCAAGTAGCCAGAACTCGTGGATTTCTGCAAAGGATGTATTAAAATGAATTCAAATTTTAAAAATATAGGGGAAAAATATGGCAAGAGTCAAAAGGAAATTAGGGCGGGTGCAAAAATCAGTAAGTTGGCAGTTTTAATTCGACTGTAATAGTTAGTTTGGGATTTATTAATGCATTAGATAAATTGCAGACAAATCCAAAGTTAATTTTTAAATATAGAGGATGGGGAAAATGTGGCAAGGATACTAGTACAGGAAACTTGTGTAAGGCGGGAGCTGGTGTCGGTCCAAAAACGGCTCCCCATAAGAATAACATGGGAAAAAAGCGCCGATTACGGCTTCTCTTTGCTAGTTTCTCTCTACTCTTGAGGATTAGAAATAATTGTAAAATACTAATCAATTCAAATTCATATAATATTTATTTTATTTTAGAGTTGCTAAACAAGAGTACTGTGTAGCGTTTGCGACAAGGAGCAAGTAATTATGCAGGTGCGCTCGATTAAAACCGTGTGCAAAAAATTTAAATCGTGTTATTTCCATGACTGCAATTTTGTTGACGATAATACCAAAGGTGTTTAACAAAACAAATGACATTAGAAATATACACGAAAACGATGAAAGGGAAGAAATCCTTGTTTGAACAATAACCATTCTATATATGAAAGGTGAATCAGAACAACCTTTCATGATGAATTAATAAGATGTTTAATATATGAACAGTATTTTACTCCGGTTTGACACACTCTGAAGTCACTCACAAGAGTGAAGTCCAAAAATAGTAAACAAGAAACAAAAAATGTAGTTTACTTAAAAAAGAGCTAAATGTCATTTAATTGTTTATCGTATAACATGTTTTTGAATATTTTCAAAGGGAAATATATTCATTAAAAGTAAACAGTTGTAAATAAGAAACAGGTTTCTGGCTGATCGTTGTTTATTCGGTCCACAACGAACTCACGCACCGGCTACCATTAGGGACCGTCTCTGTGATTGAACGGCAAGCATCCTTTCCCATTAAAACACTGGTACGAGTAAATACGGTATCCGTCTTTGATGGCATCGCATTCATAGCATGTCGGATCTGAATTGGAGCACATGATGATGGGCTTTCTAATTGTTGTACACGGCCACATCCCAAGGGGCGGGCGTATGGGAACAGCTTAAAATTAAATATATATTTTATATTTTTTAAACTGCCTTATACACATTAATATATAAAAATTACAAAATTTAAAATAAAAATGAGTAATCATAGCTAAGAGAACATTATTTAACCCACAAGACACATTTTTGTTAAATGCTAGAAAATATGCCAATAACAATTTATAACAAACAAGTCAATCCAGTTGCTCGAATTCGATCAACTATTTTGGTACCTTTGGGATTACCAAGCCTATATACTGTTATCCTAGTTTATATTGCAAAGGCATTCCATGAGTTAGCTTGAAACAGCTTTTTGGTTTATGCACTGTGCGAATTCAAGCATAAATTTTGGTACCTTTGGGATTACCAAGCCTATATACTGTTATCCTAGTTTATATTGCAAAGGCATTCCATGAGTAAGCTTGAAACAGCTTTCTGGCTTATGCACTGTGCGAATTCAAGCATAAATTTTGGTACCTTTGGGATTACCAAGCCTATATACTGTTATCCTATTTTATATTGCAAAGGTATTCCATGAGTTAGCTTGAAACAGCTTTCTGGCTTATGCACTGTGCGAATTCAAGCATATATTTTGGTACCTTTGGGATTACCAAGCCTATATACTGTTATCCTAGTTTATATTGCAAAGGCATTCCATGAGTAAGCTTGAAACAGCTTTCTGGCTTATGCACTGTGCGAATTCAAGCATAAATTTTGGTACCTTTGGGATTACCAAGCCTATATACTGTTATCCTAGTTTATATTGCAAAGGCATTCCATGAGTTAGCTTGAAACAGCTTTCTGGCTTATGCACTGTGCGAATTAAAGCATAAATTTTGGTACCTTCGGGATTACCAAGCCTATATACTGTTATCCTAGTTTATATTGCAAAGGCATTCCATGAGTTAGCTTGAAACAGCTTTCTGGCTTATGCACTGTGCGAATTCAAGCATAAATTTTGGTACCTTTGGGAATACCAAGCCTATATACTGTTATCCTAGTTTATATTGCAAAGGCATTCCATGAGTTAGCTTGAAACAGCTTTCTGGCTTATGCACTGTGCAAATTCAAGCATATATTTTGGTACCTTTGGGCTTACCCAGACTATGTACGGTTATATCAGTTTATATTGTAATAACATTCCAGGAGTTGGCTTGAAACAGCTATTCTTGCTTCTGTACTGTGTTTTATTGCTGTCAACAACTGCTGTTAAATCATTCAACAAAGTGATTGTTTATATTCCCTCAAAAGATTAAAGTCGGAACTATGAGAGCTCATGGGGCAAACTCCTAATTGTGGATGTTTCCCAAAATCCTCTAAACGCACATATAGACATTAGGAGCTTTTAAATAAAAAATTCATCAGTAGTTTTCTCACTAATATTGCCTTTTTTAATAAGCTGATGATTACCAGAACTACCCAAGAAAATTGTATGAATTAATTTAGAAACAGTTTAAAAGAATAATTTTTCAGTGTTTTCTAAAAAACTGAGGAATGTTTACAACTCCTGATTCAATTTAATTAATGGAAATTAGGTTATTATGTAAATTATGAAAAATTGTAGCCTTCTCTGAACAACATTTGTAACCATATTTTTTGGATTAGAATTTGTTTATTCCTTAGGGTTCTAACTATCCAAGTTTCACTTTATTAACATGTAATTACCTGGTGCTTGATTGTAATATTTTTCATAGTCGAATAACCAATCAGGAGGATATTGGTTGGAGAGTTTCAAACCTTAGAAACAATAGAAACAAAATATTCTTTATGTTCTGGTCAGAGAATTCCGTATGTTTAAATGAACATTATGCAGGCTCATATGCTTTTACAATTTTTTAACATAATATAACTCCATAAAATTCACATCTTATCAAATTAACAATGGAACTCCTTAAAATCATCAATGTTTATTCATCTCCATAAAATCAACGTTGAAACTTTTAAAGCTAATGGGCGAAGGACTGAAGGTTTATTTAAGAACCCACAAAAGAAACATCTAGAGAATAAGGGCTTTTGATTGATACCAGTATGTAGAACCACAATTTTATAAGAGTCTGAAAACCGTCAAACAAAAATGAAGAAATTTATTTAATAATATTTATAAATAGCGTATACAGAAACATTTCTAACTGACAGGCTCTCATTGTGCTGCTTACTTTATAGTTTTTAATGAATTGTTCTTTATGTCTGAGAGATGCGAGATCCTGTTGAGGAAAATAATATGACTACTATTAATGGTTATATACAAATTAGTTTCATTGATTATTTTAGTTGAGACTTGCATTGGTTTTGTAATTTACTTTAAATTGTTATACTTTTAGTTATAAACTCACATGTTTAATTATTTATATCAACATTATAATTTCTAAATCAACGTTGATTTTATCTTCCAAAACTTAAAATTCTATTGGAATATTAACAAATAACTACAAACTTATATAAAATGGAGAATTTTAGAAAATATGTGCACGATAAAATAGATATTAACAGATTTTAGAATTATATGCTTTATTTGAACATTAGTAACATTGTTATAAGAACACATACGGAATAGAGGTGATGTATCCAGTTGTTCAAATATTTTTTATCAGCATGTAAAACATGTTTATTTACTTCAAAAATGTAAAACCTTTTAGTATAAATAGGTTTTTCGTTACAAAACGCCCTGAAGTTCTAGTTAATAAGACATGTAAAATTTATCAATTGGAATAACAACTTATTATACGTCTGGAAACGAAATTGAATTTACATTTCATTGACTATGCGGAAAATAAGGGTAGATTCGCTGTTTACACTTTCGAATGTAACAGTTGTGGTCAGTTATATTCTTCCAGGACGAATGACAAATTACCCAGTACAAAATTACTGTGAAACTGGGCCTAGGTTGATCAAGTTTTTATAAAGTGCAAACGGATAAATATAAATCGTATACAAACTTACATAGGAACAGTGAGATGAAGAAATAGATCGCTTTGGGCAGAATCATTCTTCTCTCCTCGGTTTAGCGCTCGACAGTGATGGCAACAGAATAATTAATAGGTGGGTAAATTACTGTCGCACAATTAGCGGAACACCTGCACGCCACATAGCTCTTCTGAGTGTTGTAGGTTGCTGAAATTGTTATAATATACAGTGAGTAATCAGAATGCTAGCATTTCTAAATAACACTGGTCGAAGCTGCTGCGACCTTCACCCCCTCCATGAGGAATGTAGGCCTCCCCCCACCCCTTCCAGAGGGTTGTAGGCCCTCGCCCTCTCATAAATTATTAGGGAGAATAGCTTTGAGCTAAACCTAAAAACTTCTGCAGTGTCCAAAACCGCCTAATCCCTAAGTTTAGTCAAATACTTCCGCTGAATTCTGAGTCAAATTTGATTAAACACTAATCAACATACCAACAAACCAAAATACATTGCTTGTGTAAGGGTATAAAATACTCTACAGTTTGTTTGATGCATCTATCAATAAGATATAAATTATATCCAATTATTCCCATAGCAATAAATAACATTTGACAACGTAGTGTGTGTTCCTCTAAAATAAATCTTAAGAATTATTAAACAAATTCACATCAGTATCAACTAGTGACACCTTTTCTCCCAGACTATGAGAAGTGTTCATATTAATAGCAACTGGGGTAAGGTTTTCTCCGAAAAGTGAAGTGACATTTCAGTATCAACTAGGGACACCTTTTCTCCCAGACTATGAGAAGTGTTCATATTAATAGCAACTGGGGTAAGGTTTTCTCCGAAAAGTGAAGTGACATTTCAGTATCAACTAGGGACACCTTTTCTCCCAGACTATGAGAAGTGTTCATATTAATAGCAACTGGGGTAAGGTTTTCTCCGAAAAGTGAAGTGACATTTCAGTATCAACTAGTGACACCTTTTCTCCCAGACTATGAGAAGTGTTCATATTAATAGCAACTGGGGTAAGGTTTTCTCCGAAAAGTGAAGTGACATTTCAGTATCAACTAGTGACACCTTTTCTCCCAGACTATGAGAAGTGTTCATATTAATAGCAACTGGGGTAAGGTTTTCTCCGAAAAGTGAAGTGACATTTCAGTATCAACTAGGGACACCCTTTCTTCCAAACTATGAGGCGCGTGCATATCTATTTGTCAATGATAACGCTTGTAAATGTTTGATAGACAGAAATGATTTATTTTTTGGGACTTTTATTTACCAAAACATGAAATAAATGTTTTATCGGTGCTTTATATACTGAAAATTAATTAATAATTAATACAATTACTTTTCAAAGAGCAAAACAAAACCAAAATGCAAATCGTATCGCTGATATATAGTTATGTTGCATATATGTTGCTTACATTTAGATCTGAAAGGCAAATAAAAATTTGTAATATATATAGATTGTAAACGATCTATGTTCAAATGAAATAGATATTTAACTTCACGAATACCGTGTCATTGATCTTAGGTGTACATAATTTGTAATGCTTTTTAAATTAGTAGTTAATTAATGGAGTTTAATTCGTAACATCTAATATCTAAAGTTTTAAAAGTAGATTTAAACTTGCTGAGGAGAGTTGAGAATTGTAATGATGAGACCTTTGACCACTATTAAGCCAAATTGGAGCACCAACAGACATCTTTGACTACTTCAAACAAACTAATCTATTAATTTTTAATAGATCTTTTATAACATGTGTATACTGATAAATGATACGATCAAATTAGATTTGAGGTAAGTTGAGAATTTTAAATAGGTCTTAAATGGTAATTGTTAACAACTAAATTTTGAAATTTGTAGTAATGTTTCAAAAGCATCAAGTTGATCTGGGTTTCGAACTTCCTTTAAAATTTACAGTTATTAAAATGATTATCTTCAGCAATGGCGGGTATTGTTAATTTATCTTTATTCTTATGTGCGACACAAGCAAGAAGTGCATAGCAGGTTCTAATGGATATACCGCCTCTATGAACTTACACTAGATTTGGTACCACCCTGCACTATACTATAAAGATTAAAATGGCCAAACATGATGTGTTACCATCATTAGTTAAAACATCCAATAATCTCAGATATGTTTTAAAAGACCTTTGTGAAGAAGACAAAGGCCGTAATGAGAATAAAATTTTTGTGAACAAAATTACTTACTATGATTGTCCAAAATATTATATTGGTCAGACATCTTATTCATTCAACCAGAGGGAATATTTACCCAGGAAATCAATTGATCCACAAAGATCAAATTCATGCAAATTCAATGATAACAAAAATAACTATAATAGTTTATTTTAAGTAATTTGTATGTCTTGCATATTATTAATAACTCATTTAATAGTTTTAGATTAACAAAACTACAAAGTTTTATACCGAAAAACTATACTTTCAATCTAATAGACTTTTTGAATGGTCATTAATATTTTACAGAAAGTATAAGTGAGTTTGAACTAATTTCAAACAGAAAAGGTAGTGTGCAGTGGTCAATAACCAGTCTAGACTGAAATTCTGTGCGTGCCGGATGTGTGGACAAATATTTGATTGTTATCTTGCGTGTGTGTCCGTGTGTTTATTTATTATTATGTGTTAAAATCTATACTGTGACAAACGAATTTACATTCCTCCCCTGAAGGTTTTTTTTGAGACCGAAACTGCGGCAGCCAGTTGGATGGTTTCAAACCTCTAGTATGAATAATGGTAAAAAATGTTTCGTATTTAAACGGTAGTTTGGAGGCTATTCAACAATCAAAGTTTTAAAGTAGATACTTTTAATACTAAAATAAACAGAAAATAACACAATAATTGTAATTGTAAAGACAAGTTTCTAAATATGGAATGTTTTGATGTAATATGTTCAACTGAAATAAAGTGCAATCAATTTGTTACAGAAAATGTACGGTTAATAAATATTAGTGTATATTATAATAAATAATTCTAAAATTAATTAGACTTGTGGCATGAAAAGGTTTTGGCCTCTAATCTGAGGGATGTATTTGATTGGATTTACTGTTTACTGGAAAATAGATCAATACTAATGTATACATTTCACACCTGATATTATAGTGTAAGTATACATTATAAAGAAACACAGTTGATTATAAGTTTATTTTACAAATTTTTAATATATCCTTCTACTTTAATGACATTTCTAAGGATAAATTATGACAAAAACGTACTATGAACATAATCCAAATCTACATGTCTATGAATGTTCAAAATAGCAAGTTTCTTGGTAGTACGTTAGCGTCGTAAACCTGCAACAGTACGTAAGTAGGTTTGTTCTTGTTTTATTTTTCAAACTAAATCATATATTGAGATATTTATTTACTATATTTACTATATCTAATTTCGTAAGCCCAAATTTGGCAATGATCACTGTGAACAAACTAGAGGGCGTAGAAAGCTGGAGGCGGTCTTATTTTAAAGGCCTGGCCATGGCATGTTGGGGAAAATTATTTATTTGTCTTAATTATGTACCGAAAATTTTCCAAATGGTCCATTTAAAGATTATGGGGATTTAACAAATTCTGCTTTGTTTGCATTAAAACATATTATTAATTGTCTTCTATGTTTGTAAAATGTAATTTGTTCATACTTATATTGTTTTAATTTTTTCAGCATTTAAAGAGTACAATAAATCAGAGGAGGCAGAGTATTGGAACAAGGTTAAGTGCTATGGCCCCTTCAAGCTACTAGTATATATTAGTTTAGTTCTAAATTAGGTAATTTACCTAAAATAAAGGAACAAATTATCAACAAAATTGCATGAAACTTTAAGTGAAGATTAATTGAAGCATAAGGGTGAGCCACTTAAACTTTGGACCAAAGCTGTAAATCCTATAAACATGACATGATTAAGAGCTGAACTTGTGCTAACGTTCTTAAGTGCTTTAAGCTCCTTGGGAATTTGACAAAAAAGATTCCGGTTTCACCGTATTCCAGTGACCTCTAACATTATTAGATTTGACGTTTCTTTGTGCTATTTAATGTACGTCTGAATAGCTTGGCAATCTTGAAAATCACTTTGCAGTGTGAAAGTCAAAACATGGTGAATGTATGTGCATCATTACATTGATTGGAAATAGTGTATGTTTAAAAAGGATTAAAATGGTATTTTTTATCAGAATAATAAACACAAACAAAAAGCGAGGAACACAAATGTAGATTAAAAGCTTCTAAACAGTAGAGGAACATTAAAAATGTTTGCATGATTTAATTTTTAACGTTTATGTAACTTATCTTTTCTTTTTGAGGAATAGCTGATGTACCCTTTCTTCGCACAGGGATTTTCTTGACTCGTTCTATAGTCAATGCAGTTTGCATTTTAGTGAGCATGAAACAGCTGTTCTTGCTTCTGCTCTTTAAGCTGTCAAATGGAAGTGTCCTCAGCTGTTCGCATTACAGTTTCTGAATGTTTACTTTCTTCTGAAATGTAAACATTGAAATGTTGACGAGGCGTAGCCCGAGGGGATTTTCTGTAAGTGAATAAGCCTATGTGTTGTATGCATTCAAGATCTACCTTTGTGTAAAGTTTCAGCCCAGTCGGTTCAGTAGTTTTTGCTTTTACCCGGAACATCAGACAGACAGACAGAAACCGCCTCTTCTTTATAATATTATAGATTAAGGCATTAATTACGTGCATAAACTATCCTTCAGATTTACTATATCTTTTTATTCAGAAGAATTAAATATGAAATTTGATTCTGAGGATTGTCTAATGACACTTTGAGATAATACCCTCAAAAGCTCAAGGGAGATTACCATTTCGCACATTCTATCCAGAAATATAGTCAATGACGCAGGAAGAAGTAGTTAAGATAATTCAGTATTTAGACTCCAAAAAAGGCGTCTTCACATTACGTGTGGATATTACTATCAAGAGCTCTGCAAGCATTTTTTCAGCAACTGAATCCTCTCACTCTCTGAAATATTTGAATTTTTGAAGTTTTATCCTTCCTTTAATAAAAGTCACATGTAGAATGTTTGAAGGATCTGTAAATAAGTTTTATGCTTCAAAATACAACTATCAACTGTCTCAAAGCCATCATGAACCCCATGTACTCCATAATCTCAGGAGTACAATATTTTACCAGACGCTTCGCTATATAACCAACCTACGAATAATAATTCTGAATCTGTTTCAAGCATCCACACATAGCAATACAACACTACACGCAGCTATAAAACACCACACACAGCAATACAACACCACACACAGCAATATAACACCATACACAGAAACATGTTTGCCATCTCTCTTAGACTTCCTCTTTCCGACAAAAAGTAAGAATATATAGGCAAATCTCTCAAGACCTATCTGAAGAGCTGAAAAGCATGACCAGTTATGATAAGTTTAAAGACTAGCTCATGTGATTTTTAATAAACAAACACTACTATAGCCTGCCAACCCATTTTAAATAATTTTTAGTTAGAAGCTTACTATAAGTTAGAAGTTTTCCATTGAGACACATGTCTCAGCATGTGCTCGGCCTCTAAGTCTACGAGGTCTACGAGGAGTCTACGAGGAGTCTACGAGGTCCAAGAGGATAAGTAAGTAAGTAAGGAGAGAATATTGCTAGGTTTTCGTACATTCGGCATAAGTGCAACATGGTCTATTCTATTTATAGATTGAATCTACTTTAACAAATATCCACTAATCTGCTCTATGACTTTATAACGCTCTACCCTGGTCTTGAAAAATATAGCCAGTTCAAGATATTTTCGTTAAAGGGTGAACACGATTCAGCTTAAAAGATTTGTTTGAATAAACAAGTTTCTAAAACAAAATTAAATATAATATTTTTTCATTTTGTATAAAATACAAATGGTAACAAACACAATTAGAATTCAATGTGCCGGTTAACTATTTCACAGTCCATATACCTCAAAACTTAAAAGCTTAATCGATAAGCATGTGATTATGTCAGGCATATCCCAATTAGTCACCTACTAAATTGAGTACGAGAAATGTATTTAAAGTTAAATGTAATTACATTTTTTAGGTTATTATTATTAACATTTGGTGTCGTGATCCCATTATGATGTACACCATTAAGAATCCTATACTATTGATTGCAGTCCAGTTATTATTTTTTTAACTGAATTTAATAAGTGAAACTAGTTCATAGTTTCTGATTCAGAAAACGGTGGTCTAAAAATAAACGAGTTCGCACACAGCACGCTGACGTGAGGGAAGTGAATTTTCTTATAAACAACTTTTAAAACTCAAAATCAGTGTAAAACATACGTTTATTCCAATTTTTATTGAAATCTGAAAACATAGATTTTTTGGTTGTTCTGATGCTCCTGGTTTCATTTACCTGCAATGCTGGGAATACAATTTTGCGCATTATAAGGTTGGGAGGAGGTTCAGTCAGGCTTGAAAGTAGGCGTGAAGTTACTGGGGATGAAGAAAACACACCAACAAATGAATAACTGGCTTTTCTAATGTAAAACCCCCATAAGACAACGTACACATTTGGTCAATACACATTTTCTTCTTTAGCTTGGTAAATAGTTATGCTAGAATGACGGGAGAGGGCTTAAAAGTTTTGCCTTACTAATTCCCATCTTTTTAGATGGATTAATTTTTCATCCGGGGCTTTTATGACCCTTTTTGGGCCCAAAAACTCCCCTGAAAGATTAATCCCCAAAAAAGGGGTTTAGAGTTTTCCTTTAGATTGTTTTGCCCAATGAAATTGTCCAACTGATTACAGAAAGGAATGTCCCTACCAAATTTGAAGTAAATCGGGCAAAAAATCCAACGGCTAGAGTGCAAACATATATATATATATAGAAAGAGATAGAGAGACATATACATATATATATATATATATATATATATATATATATATATACAATTTTGAACGACCCTCCAAAACGTGTTCAGGGGGTCAGGTTAGGAACTTCTATGGTGGTCCCAGGCTAAAGTTTCATCATGCGGATCATGCTAATAGTTCACTTTCCATAGGAAATTCACTAATAAAGAAGCTGTCAGTTCCTATCAAAAGTGACCAAACTTTTAAAAGTGTTTCTGGATGCTTTTAGTCTATCAATCCCTATAAATTGTATAGAAAACAAAGGATACCTTGTGAAAGTTATTCCTTATATATTTTCAAGCTCAAGGCTTGAGTGATTGTTTTCTTTTTATATTTAATAAAAGAAGTATTTTTTCCGAGATTCATGATGCTTATATTTTACATTTTCTATTCTTATTCGATGAAAACCTAATAATCCTGAGAACTGTGTAACATTAAAATATGATATTTACTAAAACTGAGAATACAATAGTATTAGATATTTTACTTATGTTTGATTTTGACGAGGATTTGAAGTTAATCATGTATTATGTGGGTAATTGTATAAAAAAATACAATTCAAATATATATCTTTACAACAATTTAAATTATTATTATTATTCCCATTTTCATGTTATCTACTGTTTTAAGACTAATGCAATACAACTTGCAGTGCTATGCATGACTGGTATAAGTTTCTTATTATATTTAATGTACTTTATTTTAGTATACAATATTTTGAGAAAGTACCCATAAATATAACTATGTCAAGAGTCGATTCATTATTATGTTTTAAGAAAAGAGGTGACGATGAGTTTCTGAAACAATACAAGAAATCTATTTCAGAGTCAACCAGTAAGTGAAAAATGTAAGATTTTTAAACATTGTATTGGTTCACGACAGATATTTAATAATTATTAATTGTAATTACAGTTCGATACTAAATCATTAATATAGCGACTTTTGACGTGGTTTACTCATGCTGGTCGGGAAACTTAAAAGTATTTATAATTTTATACAGTTTTAGCGAATTTCCCCTATAGGGAAGAAGCTATTACCGTAGTCGGCATGGTAAGACCTAGGCCCGGGACCATGATAACTTTTCGTTTTGAGGTCCCCAGACCCCAAAAACACCATTCTTTCGAAACTGTATATATATATATATGTGTGTCCGTGGGTGCGATAACTCTCACAAAAAAGGTCCGATTTTGATTAAATTTGGTATAAACATGTAAAGGAACATTTATGACTTTAAGTTCGAAAACCAGCCATATAGCTTTACCTTAAGGGGTATTTTTCGGGGGTTTTGTACCCCAAAAATGGGTTTTTGACTTTTTTACATATAATTTTTGAAATAGTCAAATTTTAATTTTCACCCTTGGATTCAGCTTAGAAAAACACACAATTTGGTATTTTGATCATTACTCTACGTCAATTGGTTACCGAGATATTGAAAGTGCTAAACACAGTACGTTATCTAATGTTATTCTTATGGAGGAAAAGAAAATTGTTATATTTCGCTTAATTGTGAACGTATACTGACGAAACTTGGTATACAGCTTCATCTCGTTGTGGTTTATTAATATTTGCTAAACAAAATTTTTTCCAAAGGCTCCCGTAGCAGCAAACCTGCGTACTCAGCCCCCATGTTATTCTTATGGAGAATAATTAAATGCTCTGTCTCCCTTAATTATGAACATTAATGAATAAAAACTGGTATACGACTTCACCTAGTTGATTTATATTGATGCATAAAACCCTATTTTTTGTGTTCCTTGTTGCAGCAAACCTGCGTACTCATTCCCAATGTTATTCTTATGGAGAATAATTAAAATTTGATGTATCGCTTATTTGTGAATATATTTTTATGAACCTTGGTATGCGGCTTTATGTGGTATTTAGACATATATTTTGCATTGGAAATTCGCTGAGTACGCAGGTTTTCTGTGACGGGGGTATTTAAGTTTTAGTTCTGTCCTTAATTGTTAATAGTCGTGTTTGATCATGTTAACATGCATTGTTGAGGCGCTGTAATTTAACTTGTTTGCTTTGTGCGACTGAATTTACAGTTACTTTTAATACCACCAGACTCTGAATCTCAATTAAGTATGGAATTTCGAATAAAACTAAGTTTATATTGATTCTACATTTGTTTGGTATTATCATGTTACAAAGCACTAAAACACTAACCACACATAATTCAATAAAACACATTGCTATACGAACTACTAATATTTAAACATTGTGTTATCATACACAGTGCTTTATTGAGAGATAAACTTTTCTAGACTGTGTGGTGTTTTACACAACCATAAGTTTGCGAACTAACAACAAAGTTCTTAGCTGGAAGGGGGGTGATACTTATACTTTGAAGACACGTTCTTCGCATCATATATTATTTAAAACAAACTAATGATAAAGTAATAAAATCTAACTTTACGGAAGTTTGCGAAAAATAAAAGCGTTATCTAGAGACAGCTGTGAGGTTCCAATCAGTCATTTAACATAACCATATGTCCAACCAAAAATCAACTGTCATAAGCATTGAAATAATGTATGCAAATTTTGGACAGTTTGAAAAGTTGTTCCAACCGATCGCTTAGCATACTTAATATGTATGATAATTTTAGTGCTTGGGTTTCATCATAAAATAAATAATCCTTATACTTAAGATCACTAAAATAAATTATAATATTGATTTAAGTATTTAGTAAAAATATATCTTTCAAAAAAGTTAAGTTTGAAATAAAATATCTATGAATAAATAACAATTTTTAAAATTAATTTTTAACTTGACGTAGAGATCAGATTAATTTAAAAACATGAATAAATAAGGATTCGATTTACTGTCAGAATCAACAAAAGCTTACATTTTGTTTAACACTTTTCTATAATTGGCCATTAATAACTACAAAGGAAATAAATTGATGAGTTTGGGAGGGCATTTTGGAGAGCTCAAAAGATAAAATGTTTTCCTATCAGTGTTTTCTTTTTATCGAGTCCTAGAGGGATTATTTTTATTTTTTTATTTTTTATTTTACTAAGCTTTGTTTAATTGCATATACTAACAACCAGAATATTAAAATGTGCAAGTATTCTGTAGACTTTAATTCTAAGGTAATGGGTTGTTAGATTATATACAAAAAACGAACTCACAAGTAATTGGTAAGACTGTGTTCACGCAATCATGATGTAGAAAATAACCCCCAAGTTTATTTGTTTTATACGTGCCAACGAATAATACAAAACCGATGTATATCCACCCCTTGCCTATCAAAGGTTTTGATATAAGTACAAACGAATGAAATAAAACAAGCTTATATTAAAATTATATTGTATAAGTCAAACAAAAACAAGACATATGTGCAAAATCTATGCCATTTTTTAACGTGATTGGTAAGCTCTAAATAAATTGTGCTATTAACAATTAGAGTTTTATTTTATTTTGTAGAAGCCTACGATTTATTGCAAGAGGTATAATGTTATGATTTCCATTTAAAATTGTATAATTCCCTTTACACTTGCGCTAAAAGAAAGTCCAACTTTGCTACTGGAATCTATTTGCTGAATATATAATACTAGCAGTATTTTTATTTATTTTTGATTTCTTTTGTATAGGTTAAGTAAGGTGGCAAATGATAATAGGCTCTTTTATAGAACTCTTGTGATACCTGAGCACTTATAGTTTTTATATGTAGTAGGAACAGTTTTATAATAATGGTGTTGATATAGACTCAGAAAGTGCGATAAAATAGAACAATAAATCATCAAAGTTCTAAATCACCTACGACAGCCTAATCGCCTTGCAAAGTTGGTACATGAAACACTTATTAATCCGTTTTGGAGAGAGAAATTGACTTAATGTTGTATTAAGTATTTGAAAATATGTTTCAACTTGTTTTAATGTATATGTATGCTATAGAGAGTTATCGGTGTATAAATACTCAATTGTCAATGCATTTTTGTATTCCAGATTTACAAACATTCGAAACAGACAAACAACCATAACTTTTCAAATATTTAAAATATATTAACGAATAGTAAATACTTCCTTGGTATAGTAACTATATGGGCTTGAAAAAATTCAAAATTTATTAAAATAGTGTAGCCTATTAAGTGACAATCGAAAGTTAAGGTTGTAAGATTATTTTGCATTTACATCAAAACATATTCTTTTGGTATACCAAATGATTGGGTATAATGGCTCAGAGTTTTAGATTTAGGTTAGGTTTAGCTTATGTTAAGCTTTTTGGTAAAAGCCGGAACGACGCTAAATGAAATCCGGGTTTCAATGAATATCAATGAACCTCCCAACAATAAGGTTGCTTATCACATTAATTGCGTTTCACTGTTCGAATTCCAGTTTAGAGTGACTTAGAATATTCAGTAGAATAATTAATGAAATAAACGGTATATGTTATAAAGTTATGTATGTGTGTTAAATATTATAATAGGATTAAGAATATCAAATATAAATTTTAGTATTTTTAAAATTGTGTGAAAAAGAAAAACTGACAAATAAATATTTTTTTCATGACACTGTGTCGAAAGTAGCTACACCATACCCCCTCCCCCCCTTAAGTGAATTACGTTATTTGTGTACGGCCCCTAATTAGATTATATCTAAAGAATGAAGCCAATGATGATCTCAAGTACTGATATATGATTAATGTTCACTGATCTTAAAGTCGATGTCCAACATATCTGCTTCTAACCTTATTATTATTTACTGTGTGATAAAACAATATCGTTCAAAACTCGTACCTAAAGTGTTTGTCAGGTACTTGATCAAATTTCCGCGCTCTGCTGTTGCCTCGCACGGCAAACACGAACGTGTTCCGGAAAATACCACTTTTGGCACTACAGTAGTAATGAAATATACTGTTACAAGTTTGTAGGCCTATACAAATACGTTTTAAAAAAAGGTATACTATACAAGTATATAATACTATAAGATAAGTTATACTACCTAGCTAGCTATTTCATTAAATGTTAGGAATTACTGTTATATCTTAAGAAAGCCTTAACATTAGATGGTTGGTCTCGTCTTCCTTTAGGATATTGTATGGTCACTGTAATAAGGGGGATACAGGAATGGGGAAGGAGAAACAAAAACGGTCACCCCAAATGTAGAGATAATCGTGGGCAAACTTTCCAGTACTTGGCTCAGATCCGGGACACTCATCACTTTAGAAATACATGTTATTTTTCAAAATGGGATCATAGAAATTAAATTAAAAATGTAAAAAAAAGATTCTAATTTAAATAAAACACAATAAAAAAAATTGTTAAAACTTAAATAATTGTTTTTAAGTTTTAAGTTTTTAAACTTGCTTAAATCGTTCAATAGGTCCTCAAAATAATACATAACTTTTGGCATCGTGTATGCTACTGTATGCATATTATTTAAATGCAAATAATGGTTTAAAAATGTATTCCAGAATTTAAAATTGTTTAATAGTTTTTAAATTTTCATTCACAATTAAAATATGTATTTTGAATTTAAAGTTTTCAATTTAGCAGTAGTTGTAACCGAATGAGCAATTTAATATTTGTTTTATGTATCAATTAATAGTAAAAACATAAAACCCCCTAACTATTAACAACCGTTTTATTTAGAGTACATTAATATTGCAAAGACTAAACATGTAAGATAATAATTCAATGATAATCTGCAATCCTTTTATTGTGTAAGCAAAATCTTTGCTTTGTATACAAAATAAAAACAATAATTTCTATAAGCATAACTAAATCAGTTAAATAGGCTAATTTAATATCTCACTCTACACACATTTGTTATACCGTTTTGTTCATTAATAAAACGTTTAATAATTTCAATCAAGACCTAAAAATACTAGTAGAGCCAAAAAAAATATGATGGTCTTCTTTTTTAGAATTTCCAGTCATGACCTACAAATACTAGCAGAGCCATAATATTATGGTCTTCAATTTTAGCATGGCATTGCATTGCCAACACCTAAAGTAACAACGTTTTATAAAACCTAAAGCGTTTCCTTGAATATCGTTTTATAAAATTGCAGTGAGTAAATGTCAACTGGTAAAGTGTTATTTACTCCAGTTGTATTCCAAAAAAATAATTAAATTGTAACTAAAAACTTCTACTTGAAAGTGATAAAAACGTTTGTTATGTCTACTTTTAACCTGAAAAACAAGGGATGGACACCAAGAAGCTAATTGGCTTAACCTAGAACTTTAATATTTCAAACTTTTACAGCCTCGTTTAGTCAGACTTCAACTACTTCAGATTTTGCCTCTTTGGGAATTAGTTTTCAGTATAGAAATTAAAACATACAAAGCCAATAGAAAGAATGTTAAACTATTTAACCCAAAAATATATATACTTCTCTTTTTTAACAAATAAATCTAAAAATCTCTGTATATTTTTATACGATCAAAGATTATTTTAGCTATTGCGAAATAACGCATTACAAACGGTTATATTTTAATCATGAGTGCTGTGACATTTTTTATATTAAAATGACAAACATTAAGAAATAAAAAGGCATATCTCTAGTGTTTACTTAATCATAAAGAAACACTATTTAAATAAATATGTTTTAATTTATAATTTAAGTATATGTATCATCTACGTTGTAAGGCCAATTTGTCAGTATTTTTTTATTTATTAAAACTTTACCATAACTTTTTTTACTAATTATATTACTGTTATAGCATATACATAATGCATACATCATGAACACAACCTTAAATTCTAAATTCTAAACTTATAAATTTAAATTAATTTGAAGTAGTTGGTAGTGGTAAAGAGAAAAAAAACTAATAGGGAGAAATTAATAATAATAATAATAGATTCTTAAACCCGTTTTAAAATCATTTGTACAATGATATTTTGTCGCATTATAAATCTATGTTCATGCACACCTATTACAGCGGTAAACACTGCCTTATTTTGAATATATGGTTGTAGTTTCAGAAGTAATATACTGTATGGTTAACAAATTAATATTATTTGTATATTAATATTACCAATTATACTATACGTTAATAATTTTCACTTTGGATAAATATTAAAAGAATGTTCACAAAGTTTATTTATTGCCTGATGTGCAAAGAAGTCAAAGAAAACCTGAGATTTCCTGCAAACTATAGATTTCCGTAGGTTATTTAGGCTTATCTAATAACTGAAGACACTTGAAGCTTTAATCAACAAAGAACAAAATCGTTGGATTGTTTTCATGTTCACCAGCCAGACAAGCCCTACTTAACATTATCAATTTTTGAAAAGTAATAATACTAAACACAACAAAAATAGATACTTAATATAGTAAAGTATTTGTTTAACAAAATAAAAAACTGTTCACATTCAGTGTATCAGCCCTGATGTATGAAAAAACATAAAATCTAAAATATTTTAATATATATACTACAAACCTTAGGACCTAACTATTGGGTTTTCACATTCTAAAAGGTTAGAAGGGGTTTTGCGGGGTTATAGAGGATAGACCATTGTTAGTATTAGATAAGGAATTGTGGAGTCAGCTCATATTAAAGTGGTTGGGTCCTGGTCTTACCCTAAGTGAACATTGCGTTACCACGAGTGGCAATGAACTCTCTTGCAAAGGTTGACTTCATGAATTAGCAAATTGTAAAGCTATTTAAACAACTACTCTCGTTTTTTCAAGGTGAATCCAAATTATGTTAAGTGCTACTAGTCGCAGTAATAAGATTATTTATTTCAAGTGTAATAATATTAAAATCAACTAAGCATGATTCAGTAAATATGAAATATTGACTATACCAACATATTGTTACTAGATGCATAAAATCCAAAAAGAGGGATAGTGCTAAATAAATGGACAATATTATATTATTATTTTGTAAAGAAGAAAATAAGTTTAAAAATTCTGTAAATAAAAGAAAAACATACTGCTACAAAATAATTAATTTCTT
The DNA here is from genome assembly GCA_963675035.1 of Allygus modestus. Lineage (NCBI taxonomy): Eukaryota > Metazoa > Arthropoda > Insecta > Hemiptera > Cicadellidae > Allygus > Allygus modestus. The sequence continues at coordinate 483,029,323 of OY776111.1, read as the reverse complement.
GTTTACTTAACTAACCTTATATAAACAAATTATACAAAAATAGTTAAAAATTATATAAATTTATTTTTCTTTAGTTGGTGATTTAGTAGGACATAAGCTGCAATAAAGATTGTATTCCATTTAGACATTTCCAATTAAACGTAATATTAAAGAGCTGTTAGCAGGGTGCGTTTTACAATGTTTACAATATTTTTTTAATTACGCAATTTTTATGCGGAAGAAAATCAAACAAAACCTAAATCAGTAAGGTAAATTGTTTTTGCTTGGACGATAATTAAGGCAACTAGTCAAGGGGCTGCCGCATTCAAGAGATTTGCATTGTATAGACAACCAATAAGTGATTTTTGTTGCACTTTAGTCCTTTGTGTATAACATAATGTTTTTACATATATTTGTATATGGCTCTATCTGTTCATTTAAATTATGGGTCAGTCTTCAAATAAATCTCTCCACGGTGTACACTTGTAAACGAAACAACCCAAGCAAGATCAACAAATTTAAAAACACTTATTACCAAATATATATGTATCATGTTACATCTTAAATTAAAATTGCATTACAAATATAGATATATTTGTCTTTATTATACTTATTATTTCTATGAGAGATCTATATTTTTTATATTTTTAGCGTTCATTATTACATAATTAACGGGCTACGAGGTTCTAAAATGTCTAAGATTCTGGGCTTAAAGGGTTGCTATAAATTATAAATGAACAGTTGCCAAAGATATTTTAATGAACACATTTAAACTCATATACAAAGTCGTAATGTCCAGCAAATAACGTTAGACCGTTATTTTATATTTGTATGCCTCTAAAAAATATGTTTATTCGTTAAATGTTTAAACATATAAGAAAATTGATCCAAACCAAAAACTAAATCTGAAAAATAAATTTAATACAAATTACAAGTGAGAAGCTAGCACCAAGATGGGAACAAATCAACCTTCCTGCTTGCTATTGCTGCGCATTGATTTGTTTAACAAAGCAAGTCTCGTTAAATACGGCGCAGTGGCGGGAAGCCAACCACCGTCCTGAGGGGCACGGACTTGTTAGCCGATAAAACTATGCAAAACCATTATTAGTGTGTTTCACAAATAAATACAAATAACATCCATTATAAGCGTATTTAAAAACTAAATTAACCTTAAAACAATTGGTTTAAAAATATATTCAAAGAGAATTTACTTGGGATTACTTATTTTAAAGTCAAAATATTTTGAAAAATTAGTTTAGAGATTCCAGACAAGTAGGAATAATCTCCAACTAATTTTATTTCAAGGAAAAATCAAAAATCAGTGTTTCTTATGTTGATAAAACAAATTTATACACGGCTTAGGCTTCTTCTTCTTCTTATTATTATTATTATTATTATTGTGTGAGTGATTTAATAAATAAATTAAACCAAGTAACGCCAGTTCATGCCGTACACGACAAGTTATTTTTTGAAAACAATTCTATTAAATACAACAAGTCAAATAATGTATTTAGTATATATTGTGTTATTCTCAGAATTGTTGTCCTATTAAACGAATCGTAAGAGGAAAAAACAAAATATTTACAATCAATCTTTTATAGTAGAATTTAAAGCTGTATGTTTACCATTTTGATATACAGTACATGAGATAAAAACATAAAAATACTTTTGAATATTTGTCGAACTTATACTGCGGTGTTATTTGATATCTACATTATTTAATGTTGCTAACCTAAATGTATTTCAATATCCCACTTAACTACTGTATAGATATAAAGATTTAAAATATTTATGTGTGCTATATAAATAATTGTATAATTGGTTTATCTTGTTTTACGGTGTTATTTACTGTATTAAAAAACATGGCTGTTAAAAGATTAGATTGAAAAAATGTTCGTTAATCAATAGTCAGAGATTCTCGGAGGTACAAGAACTTAATATTAACTGAGACTAAGACATTGCAGCCATTACCCCAGGAATCTGACCCGGACGTGACTGGAGAGGGAGATTAGAGCATTTGTTGCGGAGACCTACGAGGGTTGGAGAGCTGACTAGAAATTAGCACGGTGAATTGTGGGGGTTTATTTCTTAACATGGTTAAGAGATATTTATAGTAAGTGACTGTTGTATTGACTGATTTCCCACATTCACACCATATTTAATCTACTTGTTAAATAGTAATTTACAAAGTGTGGAAATGTTAATTCCTTCATTAATTTTACTTATTATGGTTTTATAAATCGGATATCTGGACTTGTGTATCTGTTCATATTTAACTAAAGAGTCAAAGTCTCAACATGGGGGATCGAAGTGATAGTTGTTATTTGTTAATATTGTATTTTTAGTTATGTTTAATTCCAAAATGCGTTTATGTAGACTAATTAGACGGAAGTTCAATTCAACTGGAGTAGTGATAGGACCACTACCAAGCTCGACAATGTTCACATTGTACATATTTATGTAACTATAGCTGTACATAACATTACAGCTTAAGAAGGGATTCCTGGATATTATGGTTTATAGTTTAAAAAAATTAGCTCTTCAAAAACAAATCATATTTCATTCATTAGTTCTCGTTTTGTTTCTGTATTGTAATTTCTGCAGGTCCAAACCTTAATATGCAAACCTTAAAGCCAAGTAAAAAGACAACGATTAAAACTGACAGAAAATGAACGCAAATAAAAGATACCCTTCAACCTTACACTTAACATAAGTTAACGTAGATTCCTGCTGTAGCCTTGTTATTTATTAAGAACAACAGGTTTTGTATGCAGGATCATTAATAGTAGAACAGCCAATGGCAGTTAAATCAGGTTTAGAACCTTCACGTATACAGATTTTCATAAAGATCCATCCGGCAAACATTAGACTGTTATTATTTATATTAAACAAAGTCATACACAGAGAATTAAATAACATAGAGGATACAGAACACTGACAGGTCTCTGCCGAAACACGGTTCATGGGACGAATTAAAAAAGTAAGTAAGTAAGTAATTTGTATTATCATGCGCTCAAAATAAATATAATTTAACCAAAGTGCATATTCAAGATACACTAACGACACAGTGAGGTAACATCGGGCCACTGGTTCACAGGACCAGGTTATGACACTATTCTCTACGGCATACCGCGTACAGGTTTCGTTCATGTGACAAAGCAGTTTATATTTCATAATGAGCTTATACCAAATAAGTTACTTGGATATTATTACTTATGATTGCATTATAAAGCTTGTTTTTAGTACTAAAGCTCGTAAATGTTATTTAGTAACTCTCATCACAGGATGAGTCAAAGACTGAAATATGTATTAGAGTTTTGTAACAGCAGATGGATACAAGAGGTGCAAGATACAAGAGTTTTCTTAATGACAAACATATTACATGTAAAAAAGTCTGCTTGCTACAGGTATTTCATCTTAACTAAATTAATAATTTATTGGTTAGTGTTTAGTAATAAAACATGACATTTATTATGATTTAAGTTACTCTGAGTTAGTATAAATATATGTTTCAAGTAAAGTATTGTAAATTAAGTATTTATTTAGTGTTTTATAATAATTAATTTTATAATTTTACTTAATTTGCCTTTTGTCATTTATATTTCTCCATAGTAAAATGAATTAGTTGAAACATTCACTAACGAGTATCTTTGTAATAGTTTCAACGTTAAAAGAGATATGACAAATTAAAGTAACCATTGAATCTATGGCTAGTTGCTTAAATTCAATTTGTGTTTTAATACTTCTTTGTAAGGGTTAGGATTGGGAGTACTAATAAGTTTGTAAAGTTCCTTTTCACCCAATTTACTTGCACTTTTCACTTACTTATTTGCATTACTATGTAACGTTCTACTTTCAAGCTTATACTAAGCAAATTACTGAATGTAAATTAGAGTATTTTACTTTCTATTCCCATGACCTGCATAACCATTACAGACAATATAATAATAATAGTTGAAATAAAATGTATTGTTATGCATGCGTGAAAATTATTAAACATAATCTATTATATATATATATATATATATATATATACATATATGGTTTGTTTATCTTTTAAATATTATTTTATATTGAAGTAAAGTGTTGATAATGTTTAAGTATAAAATTATATATTTATTCATGCTGCTTAACAGAGTGCCCTATTCTTCCCTCATATATAACTTAAACAATATTCTGGCGATATGCACAATATATAACTGCTACATGTAACTAAAATGTAAAAATCTCAAGCCTATAACTTTGTATGAAATACAAGCATGTAATTACTGTGAATTGATTAGTATTAATCACTGTTCACTGTATGAGAGATTATTGAAGCTGAAACGCGCTATAGATTAATATCCCGTAAGTAATGTATGCCTTGACCCTTTGATATGAGCAATATGCGATTAAACAATGATTTAGAGCCAATTGGACTGCCATTCATGGAAATGTGATAAGCATCACATTTAGTGAGGGGTATACTGGACCCTTAATGTGACTATAAATGGTGGGTTAGTTAAATTATAATTGTTTACAAGTTAACGTATAATTTGTAATAAAACCTATTATGTAAAATGTTTATAATAATGGTTTTATTGATGCTATTGAATGGTAATGGTTGAGCTTTGTACATAACAAGTATATTAAAACTCCTAATGTGTAAACTCTATAAATTAAAATAGTATATAACTGAATGTTCAGTAATACAAAAATATATATAACTTAACTAATACATATATATATATATATATATATATATATATATATATATATCATTATATGAATATATAACGATACTCGGATAAGGGTAAAACAATAAGAGATTGTCTTATATATTTGTGGATTTTTTTAGAACTTTAAACATTTATTTTGCAGTAAACTAAACTTTATACTTTAAGTGATCCTTTTTAAACGTCAATAAGTTCAACGGAGGATTATAATTTATTTTGAGGTACTTCACTTAAAAATCTGTCAGAGGATCAGACCTGAGTATTTTTTTTAAATTTATCTTAACTGTTTTTAAATTAAAAACCTTATTTTGTAGTGTCAGCTTTACCTCTTTAAAGAGACATGAAACTATAAAATGCATTTGTATATTAACATACTCTATTACATAATTTCCTCATTCATTTTACGATACAACACTGATTTACATAATTAAATGGGCATTAGCCGGTTTGTTTAATTTCAATATTTTATAAATGTCACGCTTATGTGTTTTACATTTAGAATAAATAGTTACGGACGGTAATTCTGTATAGTTATTCCCAAAATTACTTGCACGTTGTCAAACTGGGCTTAGAACAGCTCTTTGCATTTTTTAATCAATAATTATATTTTAATACATTTTATACAAATAAAAGTTTAACATTATTTATAAAAGTATACTTATATTAACATTACTCAATATATTTAAATTCGATAAAATAAGTAAATAACCCAACCTCAGAGTTAGCATTTAAATATTATTTAGATCTTACTTTCTCATAATTATAAATTCTTAATTTCATTACATTTAAAATAACTTATAATTAGCATGATACGTGTTGTTATAATTACTGGATGATAAAAATAGGACACGCATTGTGGGGATTTATTGATAAATGAACATGTAAATGTTGACTCTGACATATACAGAAACTAGTTGCCAAAACTCCCGGGAGCCAATATTATATAAGATGGGACGCCATTTAGATTCTGCCATTCTCTCACTGGGCCTCATCATTGTTGTGGCTGCTCGAAATCAATAGTCGTTTACCATATTTTTTACCTTCTTGTATTTGAATGCAGTACAACATTAAATATATATTTTTAAGTATTGTAAAACGTATTTTATTCACATCTGTAATATATTTGTATAATTTTCGACTTAGCCATTATTACACCTATATAATTCAGTTCTAAAATGAGGGACCAGTTTTACTTTTAATTCAGCAACGGAAACAACAAAATAATAATTATCAATAGGTATTAGTTTTAATTAAAAAGTGTTCAATATATAAAAGTGTAATTAGTTTCGTAACCACTTTAATTCATACTTATAAAACCCGTTGTATTAAAAAATATAAACCCTTTCACTAAGAAACTAATTATCTAGAGATTACGCAAAAGAAGGGGCACTAATTCACCACCTTGGTTAGATTCTCGCTCCTTTAATTAACTTGAACTTTCATTATAGAGCGCGTTCCATCGTGGCATCCCACTGAACACAATTACAACAAAGCCTTCACCAATTATTGTTTTTACTGATTTAAAGATTATGATAGTATTACTTTTATAATTTCAGAGTAATTCTGCTAAGAAATAGTTTTGAACATTTATTACATAATTTGTATTTTGTTTAATATTTAACAGTTAGTACATATATTTTGTATTTATATGATAGGTAAAATGTACTCCAACATCAATTCGGTGAAAAAATAATATCTGCACTACGTTTTAATAATAAAAATAATAATGCATTAGAAATATTTTATAAAACTTATGCTTATGGTTACAATAACTGCTTTAGGTTAGCCATAACATTTAATGGTTTATTTAATAATCTGCAACTATGTATTTCAATAAATTATTAATAAAAATGATAATTTATCAATTAACCTATCGTAATTATTTAAAATCGTATTTCATTGTAATTTAGTTTAGGATCTCTAATAAAGGTTTCATAAAGTAAACAAGTCATAAACTTAAAGTTTTGATGGATCAGAGGATAGCGATGTATCCATGATCAATGCTGCTATAGGAGACCAAGACCTGTGCAATTGTTGATATGTCTGGTTTCCTGTCGCTGACCCTCATTTGTTTGCCTCCTGTTACAGGGAATGTTTCAGCATCATTGAGCTCATATATCAGTGCTAGATTACCGGCGTGGGTCGTGTCTAGTGTTACGTCACCCACCATCAATATGGAGACAAATGAGTTCCCAAGCGTGAACCTGGTACTATACCTTCCTCGTGTATCACTGCTGCTACTAATGATCACAGATGCTTATTATGAAATTGTTTCGAGTAGCATTTCCTCTGCAGTCCATTTAAAATGTATGACTCATGCACAGTTTACATCATGAAACACCTGAACCCAAATTTACTCTTTACAAATTAATTTATAAGTTTTGAGTAAGTTTAAATTGTTTTTGAAATATAGTGCAGTAAGATGACAACCAATAGAGAATCGCTCGTATTATTGTTTGCTGCTTTGTATTGTTTGATCATTTTTCGAATTTAGTGGAAAAGGTTTTAATAAATAATAAAAATGACAAGTCTAGTATTGTTTTGATTATGTTTTGAAGTAGTTATGCCATTCACACGAAACCAAAACACCTATCATTAATAATATATATATATTACTCCTTAACTGATCATTAACCTAATTTCTTTCATGATTGTAAGATAGGTAATGAACGAAGATGAATCAATAAAATGATTAATATATGTTTTAACTGTTAGAAAGTTATAGGGTTATTTTTGTAAATCACCCATATAAGTATTTTATTTGGGTTAAGTATATTTAATAAATTTATTTAGATATTAGATATCACAATTTAATTAGGTACAACATCTTATTAAAAAAAAATGTATTATTTAAAACGGATTTATAATTATATAACCTGATTGTAATAGTTTGTTTACTATCAGTTTGAATAGTTATTAAATTTTAAAAAAATCAACCAAATATTCTTTGTAAAATAATGAAGCCATTTTCATTGTGACCTACATAACCTTAATAAACATGGCTTAGCTCCAAAATGAGGGCATTTTATTGTTGTTCTAGGGAGAACCTTGGAGTAGAAAATAATTATTGTAGAGAAAATAATATGATAATTATAAATAAGTTGTAAATATTAAATGAATATTATTTTAGTAGTAAATTAGAAAAGGTTTAAGAAACAACCTTTAGGACAGTTTATACACGCAAAAAAATTTGATTTCATTTGTAATAGTATTTTTTTAATTATTTACTGCATTTAGTAAGCCCACAACATTTTTTAATAGGTTAATACAATTTTTAAATAATCAATTTTTTTGTATCCTTGTGTTTAATATTTTCAAAATACATCTATATAATTTTGCTTAGATTAAAATTATGTTTAAGATTAAACACAAACAATTTATGTGTCTACGTTTGTAAATTACTAGAACGATATTATGTTCTCTGTTTGCAACAATTTGTAAGAAAATTCCAAAAGAATATTTGATAAATTTTGATTAAAGATCAGTTAAATATAGCAGCGTCAGTTTTTTTTAAGAACATGTATTATTGAACAGGATTAAAACACAATTTATTATTTGCTCATTGCATCACTTAAACCTATTTTAGGCCTAAAGTTTATGTTTGCTAAATCTAAGATTAGCATGTACAGTTTAAAATAAAATTACACCTAATGAGAATGATTTTTTCCTAATATAAAGATCTATGAGACTTCTGGAGAAGCGTGCTTTGTTTTGAACTTTGTGTTTTGAGGGGATAAAAAGGAAATTGCCTTTGAATTCATTTCTGTATTCCAATAGGTTAAACATAAAATGTACTTATTTTCTAGATTCAATAATTACCGTACTGTCTTTAAAGATTTGCAATAATATAGAAAGCAATAGAATTATTCACATAAATAACTATTTTTGTAGGGTTTATTTAAAAAATTTAAGAGTTTATAAGGTTTTAGATACTTAAGTTTTTGTCAGTCTTTATTTACTTGTTTTCCATCAAGGGTACTTTGTTAAGAACACTTTTATGGAATGGTCGTACAACAACTTCTCATTTTATGGACATCGTGGGAATCGAATCCATGACTTATTGAACCAAATTGTGACATTAACAGTTAGGCTACCATATCTCCGAGGTTTTAACTTAAGACCTCCTCCCTCTATATTATAGCTTTCAAAGTGTCATTTGTCTTTTAATGACAATCTGGCGAAATATTTGAGTGAATAAATATTTGTGACTTTATTTACACTTCCATAAATCAACGATATAAAAATAAAATCTTACTGTAAATAAATATTGTATTTGCATTTTTTAATCATAAGTCAAACATCCTACAATTGAAGTAGTTCTATAGTTTAGATAATAACGTTCGCGTTTTATTTTCTTCTTCCTTTCATACAAATGAGGGTCTTACAACTTATTGTTAAATATAATTTGTTTATCGCAGAAATTGTTTCTAAACACAACTTGTGATTACTTCCAAACTACTTATTATATAAATTCAGGATAGCGTTCATTTCGTATGCAAATTGAATTGTAAATACAGTATGATAATTGCTCTTTGAGCTGTGTAAGCGCTGGAAGGCTGTCATGTAGTTTGGATCAATATGCAATATGTAACGAATGACTTGTAACTTTGGCAGAGACCAAACACTGATTGACAAACAATTGAAGCAACGGGATGTGGATAACATTATATTCTGAAGAGGGGTGGATCCAACCCTTTGACTTTTAAAATTAGATCCTATTGACTTAAGTTTCTTCGAAAAATACATATTTAAACTCTCATTTATGTTATTAAAATCGATTGATAACAAATATAAAACACAAACCTTCGTTTGTCAATTTTCTAGCTACCAATTTCGTCTACCGACAAAATTTAAATCGTAAATACTCTTCCATGACAATTTTGTTAAAGCACTATTTGTTATTTAAATCTCTATTTATAATTAATATAACTCCCTAATAATATAACATACAAGTCGCTCTCTAAAATATTTAATATTTCAAATAAATTCTACTTATTGCATTTGGGTAATTTCCTTTGATAAATCACTTGTCGGTTTTTGTAAGGTAAACTTACTTCGCTTATTCAATACTTATTAAAGTATAAAATAGTATTTTTTCAAACATGATTTCTGATAATAAGTTGACTTTATATAGTATGACATAATATATAACATAATATATAAACAATCATCTGAGTAGCGTTGCGGTTAGCGTGCTTGCTTCATAATTTTGAACTTCACCAGATCGATCCTGGGACAGATCCTGAGAAAATGTTGTGAAGGTTCGATACTGGATCCAGCTGCCATTGGGAACTGGGTTGTTAATTATTTATCGCGACTAAAGAATTGACCAGCCTTGGTCAGTAAAGATGCTACCCAATGCGTCCCACCATTCAACACTCATCATTCATTCATATTCGCCTTAACATACGCCCTAGTTGCGTCGGCCTCTTACACAGTGATTGAGTGAGTACTAAGAAACAGATAATTTTCTTAGAAAAGTTTTTTTTGTTACTACGTAATATTAAATTTCTACGAAAACCCACTCTGAGGATGTTGGAGGGGAACTGAACAACTTATTTAATTGAAATATAAATGATATTTGTCTATGCAAAATTACAAACCTTATACTGTAGTATGCTAAATAATCTAATTTTAATTCAAAATTTAAACCAGTTTTGCAAATAACAGCAGTATCACATTTAAATCTCCTCGGTATAAAAGTGAAATAATGTGTTTAAAATAATGAGACCCACTGTCAATTATAGTTAGATAATACTGCCCTGACAGAACTTTGAATAATAAATATACTTTTTGTAATGAATGCCTTGTTACTTTGACTTGGACAACACAGTTATCGAATAAACATTGTTTTACAGCTAACTGAGACATCATGCATTAGAGTGTGATAAGCAATATGTTTACACAGTAGGGGGGGGGGCACCCATGTTGGTCTGTGGGTGATGGATGTGGTTCTGGTACACTGTAGGTTTCAGAGAGTAACACTGAGACGTTTAGATGTCACTGAAAATATTTAAGTGGATGTTGATATTAATAATTCAATAAGCATAGTTTGTTAGGCGTTTCTCTATTCCAACGATATTTTGTATTTAATAATTACTATATTATTATTAGAATATGTTTTTAATATGACCATAAAAATATACAAGTTACTGGCTAAAAACGATTTGACATTTTTAGGACATGTTAAATTAATTATAAATTATTTAAACTCAATAGTTGTTTTATATTATATATAACGCGTTGCTCAAATTTACACGAACTCTGCGTTTCGTTTGACTTTTAGCGAACATTAGGATTGTTCCAAGAAAGTGGACATTTTTAAGATAGGAAATTAATAAAGTAGAGTATTAGACCTCAAACAAAAGCAAACAATAATTGTATTTGTAATGTAATTTTGTTTAATTATTTCCGTACTTTTATGTTTACGATTATAAGTTGTTTTTTACAGAATTAACCTTAGTTTACGGAGTAAAAACTATGGTTGTAATTAATGCTAATATTTGAACCGTTTTAAAATGACATTTCTACTAATTACTTCACATAACTTCAAAATAAAAATTGACTTAATACTAAAACTGGAAATATATTTATATTATATTTAGCTTCACAACAAGAAATCAAATTATCAGATAGTTTCGTTTTGGTGCAGCATGGTTTGGTACGATCTAAACTTCTTTAGTAAACTTTTCTGCCTATGTATCAGGATACATCGAAAGCTTGGTAAACTTGGCTTAATCCTAAAAACACTAAACACTTTTGCTGGTTATAGGTAAACTTTCCGTGGAGATGAGGAACTTTAAAATTTGCCGTTGACACGGCACCTTTAACCAACAAACTCAATAATGATCTGAAATTATATATTTATTATTCTCCAAAAGTAAGAACTCAAAAATAGATTTTTATCCATAATAAAGTTTTTTTTAACTGTATTGTAAATTCCTTGGCCATTATATAAAATGGTAAGATCGTATTAATTATTTTTTGTACATTACAAAATTCTATTGGAACTCTTTAAAACTGGTGTATATTGTTCTTATAAAGGATGTTTGAAACTGACGTATATCCTAATCAAGTGGTAATCCTTATTCGTCCTTGGAACTGGTTATTTATTTAAAAGATGACCCAGCAAACATCATATTATACAAAATGTTATTGCATTTGGGTCTCAAAAACCTTTTTTAGGACAAGAAGATTATAACCTGACATACACGAACCAGTTAAACAATTTCTTCTTATTGGGGGAAAAATCAGTAAAGTTTTAAAACGTAATCGTTTCCAATATGTGTATACATTATAACACCGATATTAAAATATCTAGCCTTGAGATATATTGGTTGCACAGTATTGGTGGTGTTAATATTGTTTACGATTTAGCCATAACCTAAAAAAACTAAGACATAAACCAGTTTTATCTCTACAGTTAAGTAAAATATAATTTTACAAATCTTTATTACTGTTTATCACTTTTTTAAGAGATAGAAAGCTTGGCAAACTTGGTTCAGTTCACTAAACGCTAAAAGTTTTTAGTGGTTAACGGTTAACCGTGTGTAATATCAAGTTGCTTTTAAACTTTAATACGCTTGTAATTCGGTTAAGAACTAATATACATATTGATTTTTGTACAGTTTTAATAATGCTGTCAAATAAACTTTCCTTTAAACATAGTTATAATGAGATATACGATTCCATTATTGATTTCTGAATAATACAGGTTGAGTTACGTTAACATAAAGGTATCACGCTAAGATTTCTTATTGTTATTGCTATGTCTTCATAAAGAAATATTAAGGTATGTTAGTGATTGTTATATATTCAAATGATCGAATTAAAGCTTAATCTAAAGCCAAAAATTTCTAACTAAGGGATTACAAATAACGCAGATTCGTTTTGTAATATTTATTTTGTTTCATTATAACACCGATATTAAAATATCTAGCCTTGAGATATATTGGTTGCACAGTATTGGTGGTGTTAATATTGTTTACGATTTAGCCATAACCTAAAAAAAACTAAGACATAAACCAGTTTTATCTCTACAGTTAAGTAAAATATAATTTTACAAATCTTTATTACTGTTTATCACTTTTTTAAGAGATAGAAAGCTTGGCAAACTTGGTTCAGTTCACTAAACGCTAAAAGTTTTTAGTGGTTAACGGTTAACCGTGTGGGCAAGTTGCTTTTAAACTTTAATACGCTTGTAATTCGGTTAAGAACTAATATACATATTGATTTTTGTACAGTTTTAATAATGCTGTCAAATAAACTTTCCTTTAAACATACTTATAATAAGATATACGATTCCATTACCGATTTCTGAATAATACAGGTTGAGTTACGTTAACATAAAGGTATCACGCTAAGATTTCTTATTGTTATTGCAATGTCTTCATAAACAAATATTAAGGTATGTTAGAGATTGTTATATATTCAAATGATCGAATTAAAGCTTAATCTAAAGCCAACAATTTCTAACTAAGGGATTACAAATAACGCAGATTCGTTTTGTAATATTTATTTTGTTTCATTGTTAAAAATATACATAAATATATTTGTTGCGGTAAAAAAATATGTTGTGTAGCAAATTAATATACAGATAACTGTTTCCCTCGAGGGGCTGTTTAGTCAAATCCATATTTCAGTTTCTTTAGGCTCAGAAGAGCACCATCTGAAAAACCTGGACTAATTAAAATAAATTAAAATTATGTAAAACTACGAGAAATATAATTTTATTCGTAAATAAATATATTGATTTTTACTTAAACTTTGTCTGTCTTACAATTTATACATATCACGAATGTTTTATTTGCTTTCAAGGTCTAAATATGCAAAATATGTTTATGTGACAACACGATTTGCATTTTTTTATCAGTACCCTATATATGCATTTTGTTATTTTGAAATTATTTATGTTCAGAATATAAAGTACAAATGAGACATTTATTTCATGTTTTGTTACATAAAATTCTCAGAAAATAAAAACATTTCGGTGTATAAATATTTACAAACTTTATCTTTAATATTTATATATGTATGCGTCTCATAGTTTGGAAGAAAAGGTATCCCTAGTTGATACTGAAATGTCACTTCACTTTTCGGAGAAAACCTTACCCCAGTTGCTATTAATATGAACACTTCTCATAGTCTGGGAGAAAAGGTATCGCTAGTTGATACTGATGTGAATTTGTCTAATAGCTCCCAAGAATAATTATTAGAGCTAAACAAAATACGTTCTCAAGTGTTATGGGAAAAATGAATCTCTTATTCTTTGATGTAGTAGAAAAACTGTAGAGTATTATACTATTGCACAAGCAATGTCCTTAGTTTTTTGGTATTTCGAATTGTTTTTTTGCAAAATGTATCACGGAATATAACAGAAGAGTTTTGATTAAATTTTGGGCTAAGTGGTTTTGGACGCTGTAGAGGTTTTTGGTTTTAGCTCAAAGCCATTCTTCCTAATAATTTATGAGAGGGCGAGGGCCTACAACCCCCTGGAGGGGGTGGGGGAAAGGCCTACAACCCTCATGGAGGGGGTGGAGGTCGCAGCAGCTTCAACCAGGCTTCCGACCAATTTGTTATTTAGAAATGCTAGCATTGAGAATAGGAGATATCCTACTGTATATTATAACAAAAATGTTTAGCAACCTACAACATTCATTGGGCGTACAGGTGTTCCGCTAATTGTGCGACAGTAATTTACCAAGCTATTAATTATTCCGTTGCCATCATTGTCGAGCACTACACCGAGGAGAGAAGAATGGTTCTACCCAAAGCGACCTATTTCGTTATCGTACTGTTCCTATGTAAGTATTTTTACAATTAATATCTAACTGTTTGCACTTTTTAAAAACCAAATCAATCTACACGGGGTTTCAAAGTAATTTCGCTCTGATTCATCTGTCATTTGGGCTAGAAGAATATCCAACGAAATGTGTTAACATTCAAAAGAATAAATGATGAATTGACCCTTAAGTCTTATGCCTCATTGGTTGCTGCTTAGTCAATAGATACAACTTTGTCTCCAGGAATAATAAAAGTTATTATTCAAATGTATACATTCTACATAGAGTATAAACTAGAACTTTGGGGTGTTTTGTAGCGAGAAAAACTTATTTTACTAAAAGTTTAAACATTATTAAGTAAAGATTTATATTTTACATATCGCTACAATTATTTTAACAACTGGTTTCACCACCTACATTTCGTATAAATACTTATTAAATAAATTAATACAATTAATATACCTATTTTACCTATTTAATCGTGAACATATTTTCTAAAATTCTCCATTTTATATAAGTTCGAAGTTATTTAATAATTTCTAGAATAGAAATTTTAATTTTTGAATAAAACACATTGTTTGGAAGTTGAAAAGTTTATGCCAATCAAATGTTTTACTCTATCCAAAAATAATAACAATATCAAGTAAATTACAAAACCAGTGCAATTCATAATTAAAATAATCAATGAAACTAATTTGCTCATAATCATTACTAGTCTTTTTTTCCTCACTAGGATCTCGCATGTCTCAGGCATAAAGTACAGTTTAGTAAAAACTATAAATGTATAAAAGCATTGCAGTGAGAGCCTGCAAGCTGGAAATGTTTCTGTTTACGGTTATTTATAAATATTTTTAATGTTACAATTATCATAATAAGAACTGAGTACCCGGGTTTTTTAATTTGTATTGAATATTGACATGTTTGGATACCTTTAGGTCATTTTCACAGCCAAAAAAATAAAAATAAAATATAAAAGTCTTCAATAAAAATTTAAAAAACCAGGGTACTCAGCTCTTATTATGATAATTGTAACATTTATATTAGTAGGCCTATTCAGTGAACTTAAAACCAATAATAAATATTATTAAATATATTTTTTTTTTTTCATTTTTATTTAACGATTTTCCGACTCTTAAACAAATTGTGGTTATACATGTTGGTATCTATAAAAACTCTTACTCTCTACATATGCTTGTTTGGGTTCATAAAACAAGTTTCAGGTCTTCACTCATAGGCTTTAAAAGTTCTAATGATATTTTTACGGAGGTCTTTTACTTCGCTAGGCAGCTGATTATAATGAAATATTTCTAAACTACTGGCTCCATGCCGGCGATATTCCCATTGGAGAACGGTTCGTGAACTAGTTATAAGCTAGTTTACATTAAATCGATTCATATTAAATTCATGTAACACAAACCAAATAAGATATTTCATACATGAATAACATGAAAATTTTATGAAATTGTATCCTAACTCTGATTTCGGGTTTAAAAATGATCTTTTTAAGAATAAGTGATAGATAAAATATTAATTAACCTCCATAAAAATAACATTGTGGATGATTACGCAGTTTTGCTGTAACGAGTAAAATAAAATAATGTTTTTTTCGAATATAATCAGGACTCAACTAGGTGAATTTGCATACCAAGTTTCTTCGACTGTATTTCAGTAATAAACAATATTTAAAATTTATATATTCCTTATAAGAATAACATTTTGGCGGGATACCCAAGTTTTCTGCTACGTAAACCATCGCCACAACCTTTTTATAAAAATACAACAATTCACAATCAATGAAGCCATACTCCAGGTTTCGACAGTGTATATTCATATATATGAAAAATATATAATTTTACTTTTTCTTCGTAAGAATAAAATTAGACAACGTACTTTGTTATCTCTTTCAATAACTCAGTAACTAACTGATGCAGAGCATTGATTGAAACACCAAATGTTAGTTTTATTTTTTAACTGAATCCAATAGTAGAGAATAAAACTGGATTTAATTCAAGACTAGATGTGGAAAACACATTAGATAAAAAATCCATTTTTGGGGTACAAAACCCCCCATAAAACCTCTTTCGGATGGTGCTATTCGTCTGGTTTTCGAACTAGTTCAAATTAATGTTTTTTGACATATCGGTGCCAAATTTAATTAAGATCGAATTTTTGTTACGAGAGTTATCGTGCTTACGGATAAATAAATGTACATACATATATTCAAATTTGTACGAATGGTGGTTTTGTAATTTGGGGACTGGGAACTGTAATAGCGGAGAAGGCGGAATGTCATAAGAAGCAAGACGCTAAGAGGTTGGTCGCTCATGCTACCAATGGTGCTGCGGTTGTCGCGGATTACAAGATGGAGAAATAAAACACTTCGCCCCAGCTCCTCGAATGTAACTGGACTGTAACCCCAGTTGCATTGCTCGTGTAAAAGGTATTTTCAAGCCCTCAGGACTTATGGAGGTATGTTTCCCATGGGTTGACGCAGCTGCAGCGCAGGTGCTGACAAAAAAAAACCCTTGCATAATTAATTCGGAGAAGGATCCTTACAATTGCACGTCTGGAAATGTTGAGGTGAACCCTCAACGCAGATGTGTCGTAAATCAACCCGATTATAAAAGCTTTCTGACAAGAGTCTTTTGTTAACGAAATGACAAGGAAATAAAAACAACCCCACGTCTGGGAATTTTGGGATGGCTCCTTTGTCGGTATATCATTATCATAAATCACTGTCGGACAATGGTGATTGCTATGGGGCAATAAATCTGACCCTTCGTCTGGGAATGTGGGGTGAGCCCTTTATCCCAAAGACATTATCATCGATCACTGTCATGGTATCCGCCTCGGGTGGGGGGGGGTTAAATATCTAGTTACATTGATTGATGCGCAATTATTATAGTTTCATCGATTTATGAACAATTAATATAGTTACTTATGGTAATTATTGTAATAAATGCAATTATTGTAATTAGGGTTGCCATGGTAAATAGGGTAATTAGTGTAATTAAAATATGAAAATTAATTTGGGTAATTTAAAAATTGAATATTAATTATGGTAATTAAAATATGAATAATGATTAGGGTACTTAAAATATGAATATTTATTAAGGTAATTAAAAATATTAATATTAATTTTTGTGATTTAAATAATTGGGGGGAATTATGTAAATTTTTCACCCACCACTTTCAGAATCGGCTAAAGACCACTACTGTCACCTATTTAAGTGTTTATACAACAAATATGATGTAATTTGTATTAAGGTTAGAGTCTTGTAGAATATGTCTCGATGTATCTGTATTTAATAAAACAAATAACTTGCAAGTGTGTTATAAGATGTAGAAGTTTAATTAGCCATTTCTTTATAATCCATTATATATAACAATTATAACAATTACATATTCTGCAATGTCTGGTACTCATACAACAGATTAGGTCTAATGTATTATATAATAGCATGGACGTATCTGTAGCACAATATAATTATAAGTTACACAATACATTTAATTATAAGATTTCTATATTAGGACTATTTATAACAGTTTATATTATACGGTCAAACATGTATAAATTACTCCATTGCAAAGGATACATATAAGAATGCAGGGCTTACTCATCAGACAGTATAAACCCGAAACTACGTGGACTAAGGAAGAATAGTTTCGACAGTCAAATATTATAGAATTTGGATTGTGTTTTGATGTGGGATTGATGGTACTGGTTGTTTATAATATCAAATGTTAATTATATTGAGACTATAGCAGTAGTCTTATTTAGTCATGTTGACAAATTTGGAATTAAAGTAATAGTTTAGAGGTGCATTCCATCGTTGTATAATAGATTTGTACATATATGGGACAGAAAACTTAATAAACAATATACACCATGTCTAATAATCTGTAAAAATAATATATCCAAGACAGTTTGCTCTTACATGTTTTAGATGTGTAATTAAAAAATACACCAGAATGTTCGGTCAAAATCAAAAATATTAGGATGGTAAATAAGAGTCATGGTGCACTGAATTAAAAATAGTAAATAATTGGAATTTATTATAGACTATCCTCGTATGCACTACACTTGGTCAAGAACAACTATTTACAATAGACAAAATCACCCTAAAAACACAAAATTAGTTTGATAACAAATAAAATATGTGTTTTATATTAGCCAAGTTCTATAACATATACAAAAAAAATCAAACTATACAATTTCCAAGGTATTTTAAGAGGTCGTAGATTTATAAATTGGAGATAACATTGGTCTATTAAATAAACCTCTTATTAAATTAGTGTTTTACCATATACTAATAGTGGTACATAACCATCAAAAGATGTTCACAATTAAAGGAAGATGACATATTACATTGTAACCCCAGGTTGGACTTGTAATTAAAGAAGTTACAAAATATCATCTTTATGGTGTTTACATATTGTCTTAAGCAATAACCACAAGTTTTGATGAAGGTGATAGTAGATGTATTTGGGTAATATATCTGACATTGAAAAGTTGACAGCTAAAGACGAAAGTAATAGTAAAATATGTATTAACTGTCCAAAGCGTATAATAACAGTGTGGGTTGTTAGTATATTATCCTAAAAGTTATCATCTGCAACATATCCAGGACCTGGTAATCTGCACTATGATTCTTTGTTTGTATACATAAAATAGTATAGTACAAAAAGATATCTAAGAGGTAGTGATATCAACTAATAAACACCAAAGTCAGTATTTTAGAATTAACACATGTTAATTATACAATAGTTGTGGGCTATAGCATCCCTTACAATCAACAAAATCCAATGGCAAAATAAAAAGCTGGTCCTATTGTAATTTAAATTTAAGATAACGGATTTGGGAGGAATTTGTATGGGTTTGTACATATGCCTAAGACTACAACATATTAAACAATCAATTAAATTGTCTAAATTTAGTATAGTATTTTGCAAAAATACAGTTACATCTAAATGGGATAAAACATGGTTAAGGGTTATAACGTGTTCGAACAACTAAATTAGCTTCTTTATTATACATTTTGATTGTCAAATATTCTAGCCAGTAAAAACAAAAAGTCTTGCATAGTAAGAGTGTCAATTAAATTATGTTCTTGTATCTGTGAGGACTCATTTTCTTTTGACATTTTGATATTTGACTGTGTATAAGGCAGTTTGTAAAATATAAAATGTAAATTTGATTTTCAGCTGTTCTCATACGTCCAATCCTTGGGAGGTGGAGGTGTTACAAAGGTGGATATTCCAAGTGGTGCTACGATAGACATCCGAAATGCTATGAATGCGATATCTTCACACGTACAAAATATAAGATCAGGTACTCGTGCAGAAACAATAAGCAACATTGCAGGCCGTACAGAGACAGGCCCTAATGGTAGTCGGTGTGCGAGTTCGTAGTGGACGCTGGACGTGGTTCCGCTGCGAAAAATGCTGACCAAATAAACAACGATCAGCCAGAAACCTGTTTTTTATTTACAACTGTTTACTTTTAATGAATATATTTCCCTTGGAACATATTAAAAACAAATGTTATACGATAAACAACTACATAATATCTGTCTTTAGCTTTTTAGCGAATTTCCCCTATAGGGAAGAAGCTATTACCGTAGTCGGCATGGTAAGACCTAGGCCCGGGACCATGATAACTTTTCGTTTTGAGGTCCCCAGACCCCAAAAACACCATTCGTTCGAAACTGTATATATATATATATATATATATATATAAGTAGTGGGTAAACAGGAAAGAGGGGCCGTATTCGGCGCTTTTTCCCCATGTTATTCTTATGGGGATCAGTTTTTGCGCCGACGCCCGATCCTGCCTTACACAAGTTTCCTTGTTAGCCTATACTAACGTCCAACCCTTGCCTATATTAAATATATTTTCCCAATCCCCATCCCTCCTCTATATTTTTTAAAATTAATTTTCAAATTCAGGCTAAAAAACTATCTTTAGTGTTTATGGTCCGATTTGTTTAAAACTTGGATATGTTATTGTCGTAGGCAAGTGTTTTAATAAATTTCACTTACATTTCCCAAATTCACTATTACGGTCAAATTAAAAAATTTTGAAAAATACTGCCGCCAACTTCTTTATTTACTGTCCGATTTGTCTTCAATTTGGATATGTTATTGTCCTAGGCAAGTGTTTTAATAAATTCCACGTACATAACCCAAATTCACTATTACGGTCAAATTAAAAAATATTTTTGAAAAATACTGCCAATTGCCAACTTCTTTATTTACTGTCCGATTTGTTTAAAATTTAGATATGTTATTGTTGTAGGCTAGTGTATATGCACCATCCACATTTCCCAAATTCACTATTACGGTCAAATTAAAAAATATTTTTGAAAAATACTGCCGCCAACTTCTTTATTTACTGTCCGATTTGTCTGCAATTTGGATATGTGATTGTCCTAGTGTTTTAATAAATTTCACATATCCAAACCGCCAATTTTGACCCTAAAATTCATTTTAAGACATCCTTTGCAGAAATCCACGAGTTCTGGCTACTTGGGAACCCGAGCCATTTGACATATAATAAATCACCCTTCCTCCTAATTACCTTCTCTACCAAATACATGTCTTTATATTTAGTTTTTAACAATTCTTCTGTATAAAATCCTCCTTTGATTATATTGCCATTCTCATCTTTCAAAATATAAGTCACAGGCTTTGTTTTCTTAACTTCTGCTATTGTAAAAAGCTCTCCCGTCCAGTTGGGGGTATATCCTTTACTAAATACATGTTTATATTTAGATATCCTTACACTATCCCCCACCTTATATCTTGGCTTTTTAACTTGTACTTTAGATGCTAACCTTTCATGTACATCTTTAGAGTTCTTAGCACTTACTTGGTTAGGCTTCATCCCTATGGATCTATGTACTTTATTATTATATATCCTTATTAACTTTGGAAGTAAATCCAACCACTTGTAACTCCCTTGTGCACTAAACTCTCTATACAACCAATTCTTTAAAGTTCTCTGGAACCTTTCCACAATAGCTGCCTTAGTTGTAGAGTAAGTGTGGTAGTGATTAATATTTAGAATTTTCATTAGTTTGGTAAAATGTTCATTAAAAAATTCTTTTCCGTTATCAGATTGAATATTTTTAACTCCCTTTGGGAGAATAGTTTTTATAGCTTCTGTGACTACTAATCCAGTTTTATTCTTTAGTGGAGCAGCATAAGCTTTTTTAGAAAATGTGTCTATTAAAGTTAAAATATATTTATTTCCAGAATTCTCTCTAGCATAATTCCGCATATCTATTAAATCGATTTGAACAGTTTCGTTTATACCCAACACCTTAAAAGACCTTCTAACAAAGTTCTTTCTCGCGGGCTTATGCAATTCGTAAGCAATTTTTTCCATTTTTTATTCTTTATTTTTAATGTTAACGTATCTGCCAGTCTCTGTCGTTTCAAAAACACCTCCATTGCTACCAACTAACATACCATCACTCATTCTTTGATATACATAGTTTTTTGGCAAATATGCCCCCCCATCTAAAGTCTTAAATCCGCTTAAAGATGTAGGGTCTGCAACCAACAATTTAGGATTGTACATCATCAAATCGATTTCATTATTGTCTTGCATAAATTTATTAGTTTTATTGTTAAACCTTAATGCGTGTGATTTTAAACAAATATCAAATTTACTATTGTCTTGTCTAAAAGTTTTAATATTATCGTCATACCTCAAAACCTGCGACATTAAACAAACATCACTCCTATCTTTGCCTTCAGGTACATTTTTTATTAATTTGTCCTCTGCATCCCACATATCTCTATCTAATGTTAATACATTATAATATTTATCCCCCTGTTTTATTATGCTTTTCTCACCTTTTGTTAATATTTGCTTAACAACAGCCACATCATTTGGCAATGTTCCAGGTAAAATGTTTGTTAATTGCTTATTTTTACCATCAAATTTAAGACCGTCTAAAGTCACAGTCTGATGTTTTATAACACAATCGTTCTCATCAACAGCGGGTTTAACACGAACTAGCCTTTTATTATTAAAATCCCAAAAGTTTAGATCCATTTTTGGTACTTGAGAGACGTTTACAACATCATCGCTTTCTTTACCAGCCAACAAATTACTAATCTTTCGCTTTTTGGCATTCCAAACACCATTCTCCGATTCCAAAAATTCATAATTATTTTTGTCTTGTACAAAGACACCATCTTTTCTTATTAAAGTTTGCTCTAATGTGGGTACATCGGTTGCGCTTTCACCTCGTTTAACATTAGTAATTTTGCGTTTATTAGCGTTCCAATTATTATTCTTGGATTCTAAAAACTTATATTTAGTATTACCTTGTACAAAAGCATCACCTTTCCTGGTTAACGTCTGCCCCAAAGTCGATACATCATCAGTAAACTCCCCACCTTTAACACTACTAATTTTATAATTTAAAGCATTCCAACCATCATCTTTTAGATTTAAAGTAGTTTCTTTAAAACTTCTAGCTTCTGGTTTACTATACGGGTTATATACGCGATAAAATTTATCTATCATATTTTTATTTAATAAACAATTCCACTTTCCCTCAATTCTTCTATGATAGAATCTATCTCATTATCCACTCCAGAATTTCCCGCCAATCGGCTTAACCAAAGCAGTCTTAACCTATCTACAAGCTCATTAGGATCATCCCAATAAACATAGTCTATTTTATTACCAGTTACCTGCCTTAAACCTTCACCAACAGTCTTAAACAGGGGTTTAATTATATTAAGATATTTAGTGTGTTTATTACTTGACATCGCCGCACCTGTTTTATAACCCTTTAAATGTGCATTTGTAGCTTCCAAAATCTCTTTATAATTTTGCAAATCAGCCTGACTATAGTTTACGGGTTCTTTTAAAGTTAACAATTCCCACAATCCCTTTGTCCCTTTATAAATTTTTTCTCCAACCGTAACATCATCATTGGCAATTTGAACTTCCTGATTCCCAATAAAAAATTTATTTCCTTCTCGCCTAATACCATATGTGGTGTCTGTCATACTACTTCTACTAAGGTAATTTCCTAAATAGTCTGATGCTAAAAGACCAAAATCTAATTTGTGTGGTGTTATCTGTGTTATTCTTGGTATTCTAGACGGAGTCTTTTCTAAAATCATTGGGAGAACCGGCCTCTCTGTTTTTGTGGCTAAATTTTTTAATTCTTGCAAAGGCTCTATTAACGGTTGGAATGTTTGGAACCTCTCTTCAGCCTCTAGAAATTTACCACGTTTTAACGCCCTATATTTTTCTCTTATTTGTTTTGCAGACTCTACCAATTCTTGTTGAATATTTGTTTTCATTTTATTTACATTTTATTTATCTCATTTGTCAAAGGATTATACTCAAACACCTTATCGTGTATTATTAGGCAATATGCAGATGTGTTTGAAGGGACATTTTCTGCAGTTTCAATTTCTAATTTAATATCTACAACCCCCTCTTTGATTGATTCATTCTGCCTAGAACAATCTATTACAATTAGAGGATATTTATTTATAAAGTCAGCTCTGTTAAACATAGGATCGGGGACGGTGTTGTAGTAACTCTCCCTAAACCTCACAAACATCTCATAAGCTTTAGAGGCATCTCCATTTTCAAAGTCGAGATTTAAATCACTATAAGGATAATATTCAGAGTTTAAAAACACTTTGATATTTTTCAATTTACAGTGATCAAATTCATCAGTTCTTTTTCGTGCACTGTTGTCCCTACCTGTTTGGAAACCAAATATAATATACCTGGGCTTCTCCAAACTCGAAGACGTCTTAACTGACCATGTATGTCTCTTGGTTTCGGGGTATGATGGGAGTTCGTGTAGCTCCGAACTTCTAAATGCAATTTGCAAATTTTTATTTTGCAATAACATCTTTTGTAATTGAAGCTTCTCCCCATCAGATGGCACCACGTGCGGCATCACCCACTGAATCGATTTAAGTGTAATTTTAGGAATAGGATCGACACCAGTTGGAGCATTAGATGTTGTTAATATACAATTTAAGTCGTTTTTGGATCTTTTCAACACCAATTCTTGTTTAACATTTACTAAAACCTTATTAAAATCCTCAAACACACCCATTAACAGCTCTAACGGGACACAAGTACTAAACTTGCCGCTTTTATGGAACTCCTTTTAAATTTTCATCAGAATCAAATGCTACATTTGACAATTTAGTTGTTTTATTGTAAGAGCACAATATTTTCATAAGACTGGAAATTCCCGGATTTCTTACAATATCTATTTCTTTACCAGCAACTTCGTATCTAATTTCGTCAAATAAGAATGCAAATGCATTATTTATAAAATGTCCTTTATCATGATTCTCTATTTCTCCTTTAATATACAGATAACTCCTACATGGGAGTGTTAGTAAATCTTGATTATTTATGCATATTCGAATTTCATCGGAATTATTTATTGCCAAAGTGTTGTGTGGAAAATAGGAGTGATTTGTAATTTTAACCAGGCTATCATCATATTGGAATTTTCCTGCAACGTCTAGAAAATCTTCCATTTTTATTAATAGAAAATTTTAACTTCAACCCAATTGATCGCAGAAACCTGGCATTTTGCACACTCAGCCCGTTCTTGTAAATTCTCATATCTTTTTTATATGACAAGTAATTGTAGTTTCTTCTTTATTAAAGTCAATTGGCTTGTCGTGTTGATCTGCAAATGTAATGCTAACAACATCTAAACTTCTCTTATTTACAGGGAAGTATATAATATTTCTGGGAACCTCAATAATTTTGTAGCCCGGAGGAGCTTCTGGGTAAAAACTGTGTATGGTGTGTGATTTGTCACCATTTAAATAAGACCCATTCGCAATATTACATTTTACTCTAATCACATTTACATTATTTATGTTGATTTTATTTACGGATTTAAACGCAATATCTGGAGTAGAAAATCCTTTAAATCCCAATAATTCAGACCCTAAACACGGTTTTGTAAAATCAAACACATGGCCAGAATGTAATGTGGCTTTCATAGTTTTATTATCGGCTATAAGTACAAAATCTGGGAGTTGCTTTTGAATTTCCTTCGCAAGCTCAAACACTTCGTATGTACCTTCAACAATTTCAATTACATTTGGAGCTTTGTGATCGTAATAATACACATCCTCACCCTCGTCTATAGTTAATTTTGTGTCTTTAAGTTTATTTAATTTTGGAACTAGCCCTTTGTAAAATATAAGTTTGACTTTTGTATTAATTAATGCTACTTTATTTTGTATAATAACTTCAACTTTACCATCTAATGCCCGGTTTAATTCGTCAATTGTGACCTCCCCTTTTGGGGTTGTAATTTTGTGCATTTTGTAATATGTCAAAGTATTTAGAGGTTTTTTAACATTAAATATAGAATTATAACTTTGAAAATCTACCAGTCCAATTACATAATCACCATTTAATTCTATAGGAGGAAAGAACACCGACTTTAACTCTGGCTCTGTACCCGTGAATGTTATAGTAAATGAATCCATTTTTATAAACTAAAATTTTTCAGAAATGATAAACATAAAATTCCACAAATGGAACTGTTTAAATCTTGTATTTGATCAGTTGTATAGTAGATTTTAGATGGTACAAAATATTCAATTACCTCTTTTGGAGGCTGTATTCCGAAAGGGTCAAAATATATTACAATATCTTTATTTTTACGATACGCTGTCCAATGTGTGCCCCTGTCACTGTCTAAATTAATAATTCCACATTCTCTTACTTTTGGCCTTAGATGTTTTAGCTCGTTTTTTAGGTACACTCCTCGAAAGTGAGGCACGTCTCTTGCTGCCTCTAACAGCTGAAAGTTGTCCATCTTTTTTATTAAATTTTAATCCCATTCCCATTTTTGCCTTAGCCTTCATCAAATTTGTCACTGCATAAGCTGCTGCTTTTTCGGCCAGACTGGCGTCCTTTGCCGAAACCCTAGTCCAAGCCTGGTCCGCTAATCTCATATCTGCCTTGTTCCGGGCGGCTGTATCAGGATTATTCATGTAGAATATGTCGTGCTCTTTACAATAAGAGTCTAGCTTATTTTTTGGAGGTACATTTTTGGCTAAATTTTCACGTATATTAGTTGCTGGACCACAATATGAATACGACGGGATGTGGAGGGGGAAAGGAAGGTTGTTTATAAGGGTATTTAACAAGCCACGGCCTCTATATGGCTTTAAGAATAATCCCTTACCTTGGACCGTTTTACACTTTCTCTTTGCCATTTTTATTATATAAAAAATGTCATTTAACACATAAAGAAAATACACCATTATATAAAAAATGTCATTTATTCAACAAAAGAACAAATTTAAAATAGCACATAAAGAAAATACACCAAAGAAGTTGGGTCTATTTCCTAATAATATTCGCTGTCTTATAATAGGGCCCAGTGGTTCGGGGAAGACTGTTGTAATTTATAACTTAATTGTAAAAAAACAAGGATTAAAGTTTACAAATTTATATATAATATCCAAATCTTTAGAACAAGAAAAATATAAAAAAATAATTGAAATATTCCGTCTGTGTGATGAAGTTAAATTACACACATATTCAAACTGTGAAATCACACCAAATGATGTAGAATCACACTCAATAGTTGTATTTGACGACATAAATAGTCCAAATATCACACAATTTTTCTCAATGGGCAGACACAAAAATATTAGCAGTTTTTACTTGTGTCAATCTTACAGTAAAGTAAACAAACATTTACGTGACAATGTTAATTTCCTAATATTATTTAAACAAGACGATTTAAATTTAAAACATGTGTATAACAATCATGTGGGAAATGATTTTTCATTTAACCAATTTAGAAATCTCTGCCATCAATGCTGGGATAGGTCTAAATATGGCTTTTTGTAATAGACAAGGAAAGGCCAAAGAATAATGGCAAATACAGATTTATGTTTGACCAATTTTATAGTGACCAAGGGCAAGGGTGTTGATGCCATCCACAATAAACCTCTTGTCGTCATCAAAAGAGAGCACCTTTTTGTTCATCGTTAATGTTTGCAGATGGTGGTTTGTGGATTTAATTCTTGTAACATTCTCGTAGTAATCTTCTCCGGTTGCAAGACAGTGTAAGTAGTGTTGGTGTCTTAAGAGATGTTTAACTGTAGCGCCGTCAGCTCCTTTTGCCTTTTTAACCTCTAGCTCATTTTGCTTTTCTTTTTCGTATAACCACTGTAGAGGAATGAAAGAGTATAATTTTGGCCTTAAACCACAATATTCATACATAATTTGACCATTTAATTCGTCTTTAAACTTGCCCGTAACTTTTTTGTTTTTATCAGAGTATAAGAAATGGTCTTTACTATATGCGGAGGTGTCGAAACGGTCCAAGTCACATTGTATTTCCTTGTAAAAGTCCTCTGTTACTATAGAATAAAGAAGGCTGTCTGTGTCTGTCATTAAGAACTTTTTATTCTTAAATTTTGACATATAATTATAGTGGAAATCATACATTATTACTTTGCTGATATCCAAAATGGTCATTCCTAAATATATTGGTTTATCAAACTTTACAATTAATTTATTTAAATGCACAGCGTGCAAGTTGTTATCAAACTTTTTGCTGCAGTCAAATCTTGGCTTTGTAACATACTTTGTTAACTTAGACTCGTCTACAAGATGTATATCACGAAACTTGCGTTGGTTCATAATTGTTCGACCAAAGAGACTGTTATTTAACAGTTTGTAAAAGTCTTTTTCAAAATCATGTTCAGCTTTTTGTCGCTTTTCAATATTAAAATTAATATAGGGCGCGAGCCATTTTGATTGTCTGAATTTTAAGATTCTGTGGTATTTTGTAACTACCAAACCCAGTTCTTCGTATTTTTTTAGTGCTTTATAATGTAGAATATATTTGGTTTTGTCATTTAAGTTTGGTATTAATTTTCCATTCATTTTTTCTGGTGCGAGCGGGTAGTCATTATGCAAATCGTGTAAACTTTTATCGTATTTTAAATCAACTTCCAAAATAAATCCAAAGTTTTCATTTTGACTGTATTTATAATCTTTCTCATTTGTCCATCTAAAGCCATCAACGGGCAACGACTCGCACATTGCTGTAGAGTATAGCGAGTTGCAGTCTAAGTATACAAGATAGGTGCTTTCTTGATTTGGGTCATAATGTTCGCCCATGTACTTATTATTGGCTTTAGCATAGCGCGTGGAAATCATGCTTACACCGCCTCTAATGGCATGTTCTATAAACAAATGCATGTCAATGTCACTAAATAACTGTAATTTTATGCCAGTCATTCTAAGGCACGCCTCCCATGATAGTCCAGGCAATGAGTACATGTGGACGGGGTCGAGTTTATAATCCTTTAAACTCAAGTCCCTAAATGTCTCAAACACATCAGCCAATAACAACACATCTGTTTTAAGGTATAAATCGTGATATTCTTTTAAATTCTTTATATTAAAATGATTCTATACGTTTTTAGCATGTTCATATTGTGCAGGAGATATACATTCTTTAGTTAGACTGCTGTAAAATGCCTCTATGGGTGGTAGGGGCTCTAAAAACTTTTCTGGTCCTGTCATGTATTCGTACGGAAATTCACCCTTACATTGTAGTAGTGGATTGTCTATAAATCTAAACGTATTTAAATTGGAAGCTAATTTGCTTAAGGGAAGAGACAGAAAGTTGTATGAATCCAAAAATACCAAATCATCAACAGAGAACGAAATATATTTTTCCATGTCTTTGGCTATGCAATTCAATTTCCGATTGAATTTTCCCAAGTGTTGCATTATTAAATGACCGTCATAGTTTTTAAGATTGTGGAAGAATACTGGAATTTTCTTGGTTACTTTATAGTTTAAATTGCAAGCGTTGTGGGAGGGTCCTCGGAACTCGCCTGTTAGGTGGCAGTGGTCACGCACTTTATCACACAGTAACAGTTGTTGGCATATGTGGCAGTGTGTAGAGTTTTGGAAGGAAGCCTCTTGCTCTGGAGTCATTACAAGGGGAACATATACTTCCATCTGACTTTTAATAAAGTCATAAGTTTTAAATAACTTTTCGAAAAATACATCCATCACATTTTCACCGCTGTACAACTCTTCGTAAATAATTTTAGAGTCTCTCACCACAACATAAGCAAATCCAGAAGGAGTGTGTTTGTTGCAGTTTATAAAACATTCGAAATCTGCATAAATCACAAAGGGAGCTTTAAGTTGATATTTGTAATTCGTAAATTGTAGTGTATCTTTTTCAGACATTTGTACTCTTTGAGCATCAAAGGTTTTACAGTGTGTTGTGTGACGTTCCAATATATCTTTGGTGCCAAAATGTTGCAAACAGAACTTGCAAAAATATTTCTTACTATTGTATTTTGTAGACCGCAACATTAACTTGTCAAAATCACGAATTAAACAGTAATGTGATTTCCGACCTTGTTGTAGAAGCAGCAGGTTGACGTGCGTGTTACTATTTAGTTTAGTTATTCTCAGCGGATATATTAATTGTCCTTCAATTCCATATACGTTAACACTTATGTTGTTTTGTTTTTCAAATTTATCAATGTCGGATATTTTTACTGGATATTTTATATTTGACATATTTAACTGGCCCATGTGGGGTTCGTAGTAAAATACTTGATTTGCATGTTCTCCATGATTCCTTGGATTCAGGCTTGCTAAAACACTCCACACGAAACATTTATTATCACTATTTTTAATGTTTAAAACAGCGTGTTTTGATTTTATATTTTCTGGTGTGGGTATGTATGAGTTGGGAGTTAGGGGCTTATATTTGTAAACATGCAGCTGCCAGTATTTAGTGTGGTCATATATCCATCCGCTGCCTTGGGCTTGATACTTGTGCATGGAGGTATCGATCTTAAAAAGTGCTTCTTTAATTTGAGTCTTTAATTGTGCTTTCTCAATTGATAAATTAGTTAAACTTCGAAAATCAGCAATACATTCTTTGTCAATGATTAAATCACCATTATTGTCCACTGTGTGTTTGATAAATTTCACTCTCCTAATAAGAATCCATTTGATAGGTAAAGGACAAGATTGAAGTGTGTCTAATATATCCACGGACTCGCCGTTAAAAATATACAACTTGTAAGGTCGTTTGTCACATCGTAGGTGGTGGCGTTTCTTGTCACGAGTGATGACTCTCTTACACACATTACAACTATTGTGTTTTTCTAGCATATGTGCTTTAAAATGATTGTTATTATCAAATATTTGATGGCATTTTTTACAAATTTTAGGAATAACTTTGTGAATGTTACGATAGTGTCTGATTAAATTGCTTCTGTTGGAGCAGGGCGTGGAGCACTGTGCACAGGTCAACATTTTTTTTTGGAATGAGGGTGGTGATTTTGGGCCTTCTATATATAACCCTGGTTGAAAATTTTAAAATTTTATCTTCTTTAAATAATAAAAACATATTTTTTAACTCTAAAATAAGACATTTTTGCAGTTTAATTACTGCAAAAATTAAAAAAATTTCCAATTTGGTCATGCAATATTATTTTTTCATACACATTTTAGGTATTAATACACATTCAAGAGATATATATGGGTATCAAAGTGTTGAAAGTGGCTTTAAAACATATATTGTTTTATTTTTAATATTGAATTTGGAAATGGTGAATTAGAGATTTACAAATATTAGGCTATTTCACAATTATAGTGATGGATTAACAGTTGTCCCTAAAGACATCACCTACACCATTGCTAACACTCACACAGAGTCCTAGGTGGAGAGGCCGTGGCGCGGAGACGCGGAGAGGCGCGGTGAGCCGAGTGTGGTAACGTCCGGTGGTCGCTGGTGACGAGTGTGGTGACGTCATCTAGTGCTGGTGGTCGCTGGAGTGTGGTGACGTCCGGTGGTCGCTGGTGGCGTGTGTGGTGGCGTCGTCCGGTGCTGGTGGTGGAGGTCACTGTTGTTGTGTGTTGTCGGTGGCACCTTATATACACATCAGATTTTCAATTTAACCAGGAAATTGCGTTGGCTGGACTTTCTATGGTAAGTGGAAATTCTGGTCAATGTGACGCGTGCTTGCGCATGACTGACTTAGTGTGTTAGTATGTCAGCGTGTGCAGGCAGCGGATCGTTGCGTGAGCAAGCGGCGGATGTTTTAATCAGTTGGCA
Organism: Allygus modestus; assembly: GCA_963675035.1. Taxonomy (NCBI): domain Eukaryota; kingdom Metazoa; phylum Arthropoda; class Insecta; order Hemiptera; family Cicadellidae; genus Allygus; species Allygus modestus. The sequence continues at coordinate 482,997,694 of OY776111.1, read as the reverse complement.
GTTCGACCGTAGTTGGGATTAAAACACTACGACAATCAAGTTGGCGGCAGTATTTTTGGGGGAATTTATTAAAACATTAGGACAATATCATATCCAAGTTTTAAACAAATCGGACAGTAAATAAAGAAGTTGGCGGCAGTATTTTTCAAAATTTTTTAATTTGACCGTAATAGTGAATTTGGGATATGTAAGTGGAATTTATTAAAACACTTGCCTACGACAATAACATATCCAAGTTTTAAACAAATCGGACCATAAACACTAAAGATAGTTTTTTAGCCTGAATTTGAAAATTAATTTTAAAAAATATAGAGGAGGGATGGGGATTGGGAAAATATATTTAATATAGGCAAGGGTTGGACGTTAGTATAGGCTAACAAGGAAACTTGTGTAAGGCAGGATCGGGCGTCGGCGCAAAAACTGATCCCCATAAGAATAACATGGGGAAAAAGCGCCGAATACGGCCCCTCTTTCCTGTTTACCCACTACTTATATATATATATATATGTCCGTGAGCACGATAACTCTCGTAAAATTTATCCGATTTCGATGAAATTTGGTATAAACGTGTAAAGCAACATTTATGACTTTAAGTTCGAAAACCAGCCAGATCGCTCTATCCGAAGGGGTATTTTGGGGGGGTTTTGTACCCCAAAAATGGGTTTTTTGAATTTTTTACATATAATTTTGGAAATAGTCAAATTTTATTTTGGATTCAGCTTAAAAAAACACACAATTTGGTATTTTGATCATTTCTCTACGTCAATTGGTTACCGAGATATTGAAAGTGCTAAACACAGTACGTTGTCTAATGTTATTCTTATGGAGGAAAATAAAAATTTTATATCTCGCTTATTTATGAACATATACTGACGAAACTTGGTATACGGCTTTATCTGGTTGTGGACCATTGATATTTCCTCAAAAAAACAATTTTTTTACAAAGGCTCCCGTAGCAGCAAACCTGCGTACTCAGCCCCATGTTATTCTTATGGAGAATAAGTAACGTGTTATCTCCCTTAATTATGAAAATAAATTAATGAAATTTGGTAAGTGACTTCACCTAGTTGATTTATATTGATATTAGCATAAAACCCCATTTTGTTGGGTTCCTTGCTTCAGCAAACCTGCGTACTCAGCCGCCATGTTATTCTTATGGAGAATAATTAAAATGTCATAAATTGTTTATTTATGAATGTATATTGATGAAACTTGGTATGTAGCTCTATGTGGCATTAAGATAAATATATATGCATTGGAAATTCGCTAAGTACGCAGGTTTGCTGCTACGTGGGTATTTTAAGTTCAGTCCTGTTTTATAAAAGAGTACAGTCGCGCTCTTTACTCTATCGCACTGTACTTAGAACCCCAAAGGGTTACACTCGATCAAGTTTTGTCACAAGTTCGCCCCTGCCTGAGTTGACTTTTTTTTACTGTTACTAGTTATATTGATTCTAAGTAATCTTAACATTTAGCCTCAGGAGCAGCTTTGGTAAAACTGATGATTTAGTACTTGTGAACTTTGACATAAAGTGACTAAACTATCGACTATTTCATTCGGCAACTACACAATCGATACTACGATTTTATTGCGTGTGCTAACGTAAACATGTTAACGTGAAACTTGTACGTTTGAAAATTGTGTCTTATTCCAAGAAAAATATTTACTATAAATAAACTATAGATATGCTTCCTGTCCAGTTGCATGAAGTTAAAGTAAATTTGAATTTACTTACAAGCGTATTTCAGATGTAATCAAACTCGCAACCAAGACAACGTAACGTAGACATCTGACGGGTCACCCTTCTGCTCTTAGGTCGAAATTCAGTAAACACACATCTGTTTGTTAGAAGGTAGAAATCCTTATTTAACAAGCCAAACAGTAAGTTGGAAAATGTATTCCAAGATATTAATTCCGATGTCTTATTTAATGAAATACTTTATTATAAATATTTAAAAATAAGTAATAAATAAATGCATTTTAATAAGATGGAATAATTTAAAATTCTTTATATTTAAATTTTTTAATTTAGAATAATAATTATTTATAATAATAGTTGTTGTTATTGGCGGACTAGGAAACCCCAACCTTGCTGCTAGTCACCTCTTCCACAAGCGGGAATATTGGAAGGTTACCGGAAAGATAGGATATAGCAGGAAAGGAAAGGGTGGGAAGGAAAGGGTGGAAGTTGACCTGTTGGAGGGCCAATTCCCGTGCCCCTATGACAGCTGGGATGAGGCTCTCAACAGGGGACCCTCATTTTGCCCTCAGACAGGTCAACTCAACTGACAGGGTATCCATGTACAACAGCCAGGGACCATTCATTCTCAGGTTGGCAGGAGGAACCAAACCCGGAGACTCTGTCCGTAGCCGCTGCAAATGGAGGGACCAAAGGTGAAAGGGTTGTTAGTCATAATGGAAAGCCAAAAGACTTACCATATGTAATGACAACTTCATTTGCTGTACCCCATGTCAGCCTCAAAACTGGTAAAGCCCAGTCTTAAGGTAGCCCTGGGATTTATAATATTAGATAACTTCATAAAGTACCGAGGAGGATGAGCCATGGTATGTGATACTTAATTAGTTTTTCTTTTTGGTGTGGTTAAAAACTCAATAAGTAATTTGTTTATTCTTATATAATTTACAATAAATGCCATTCGAAATGTTAGTTACCAAAGTTAATTAGTATCCCTATATTTCATGTCATTTTGTGAATAATCTTGAAGTAGTTTTTTTCACAACCCCTCTGCCTCATGCTATCATTAAGAGCAGATTTTAATCTCTCAATTGCCTCTTCCGCATATTACAGTCACTGCAGGTTTTATTAAAACTCAGTCTCCCTTCAAGTAGTAATTTTTGATATTTACAAATAGTTGATTGGTTTGGATATGTTCTAAGGGTATGTCCATAAGACAAATAACCAGCTTGATATGTGACTTGTAATGCAAGCAGTATGTATACAATCGCGAAATTATCAGTTATTTAAAACTGGACAATCTATTGTAAAAATACCCATTAACTAATATGGTCGCCTTAATGAAAGCTCTAGCGCAATTGATCGAAAAGAAGAAAGGGTATGTTGCCCCTCTGTCTCTTAAAACTAGTAGGACATATTGCAAGTAAAAAAATCGTATTCAAACACTAGGCGCTGAAGTCGTCGTTATGCCTTTTAGAGATAAACTTAATTTTAGTTTACGCAAAAAATAAGGTTTATTTATTTGATATATTAATATGTTTATGAAAAATATATTATATTTCTGGATGACATGTTTGTGGGTAAAGTGTAGTCCATTGCTGACTATTAGATTGGGGTTTACTCACATAATCTTTGTTTTGTAAGTTTTTCAGGACAAAAAAGTAAGTGAGTGAAGCCCAAAATTATATTCAACAAAACAATGGTATTTTTCAGATTGTAATATTTTGCTTAGTATTGTAATATGTGCACTAGGTTACATTTCATGGCAAAGGTCTGGGAAGATTAGCAATTAATTTTCTCAGCTAGCTGTTTTCCTCGACTTCGTTCGTTTGGTATTTTTTTAATTCCCGTTGACATGGAAACCAAATAAAATCATTACTCCAAAACTTTAACTAGCAGCTAAAATAACACACGAGCTACTGGAAGAGGAGACTTTGCCACGCGAAGGACTTTGCTACTTGTCCGATAACGAACGAACTATCCGAAACAGATGAGAAAACAGTGAAATGTAGTGTTTTCAAATGTAAACAGACGAAACTTACTTATATTCTAAAAAATTACGCTACATTTACGAAAAGATTATACTAAAATAACCTAATCTAACTCCACAGAGCGCTGTTTGGCGGCTCTTTTCTTTGTAACATATTACAAAATGGGTTTGTGTAAAATATAAAAAAAAATTAGTACCTCAAAACGTAAACAGGAAAAGGTAGAATTGAACCTGGGACCACATGATCGTGAATCCAGTGCTATATCCATTAGACTACCATAGCGTATTGAATTAATTAAACGTTACAATTCACCAAACAGTAGACGTCGCTGTGATTTTAAGATTTGCCACGGGTAGCGTTCGGTGTGATTTCAAAGTTTTACACCTGGCAGCGCTCACGTAGGAAATGTCTCCTCTTCCAGTGACTCTTGTGTCTTTTAAGCTGCTACTCAAAATTTTAGCAATAAAATATATGCCCGGTTATCTGAGGTCCTACGTTTTAGGACTCAATATAATGGTTTGGAACCGTTTTAGGATAACCCGGATTAGAGAAACAAGATCTTGGTCCTCAGTTAATGGATGGAAAATCTCCTAGAGTTAGGTTTCATCGCAATTGTGTGTTTGATTTAGGAGCGCATAAGAGACAAACACATATCCAGTACATTTTATCAGAAAATATAATTTAAAGAATGTTGAAAATTATAACACTTAAATCTTAAAATATTAGTAAGGGAGGATTGTATATCAAATCAGAAATATACGCTATAGCTGTTACTTTGTAACATAAATATATAACAATGTAAAACGAAATATGTTAAGTGTTTAATTTATCTTTTATCCACTAAACAATCTCATGTTTGTTTAAAGTTATAGTTTTTCTATTATTTTGGACTATGTAATGAATAGGCGAAAGTAAATAATTAATTTCCTTTTAACAGTAGTTCCATCTATACTAATTTTTAAAGACGTACTGGTTTAGCTTTTGACTTGGTAGAATAATTTGAAAATAATATTACAATTTTGATTGGCTAGGAACGTTTCAAAAACACACTTATACAATATGAATCATGTAACCAGCACAATTGCGCACACTTGGATGATTACTGTGTCCTCGGTTATTCGGTACATCACACACGATTACATCTCCTCTATAATAATGTATACATCACTACACTTTTACATTCTCCTAATTTAAGAATATGATTTATATCAATAAACTGACACAAACTCGAATTTACTCTTGGCGAGTATGAATATGACATCATGAGTGGAGCATTAATGTGTTTCCTTGATTATTCTCGTTACTTACAAATTCCGTGCTGACCTATCCTATAGCCAGGATAATTAGTTATTTATTATTAACTCTTAAGCTCTTTTCACTATTATTTTCCATGCTAAAACGTTTTAGCATAAGGAGTAAAGAATATCAAACCAAAATTGTAACCATTACAATTTCTTTGCATATATTTTAATCTCCAAGACCAGTTCATTTAGTCTTTAACTTCCGACCCTCTTAGGAGTACGGTACGGTATCTGTTAATGTATGATACACTTGTTATTTAAGTATTTGTATTGATGTTTCAATCAAGCCATAATACAAAAAATGTTTTTTCCAATCAGTTGTATCTTTGTATCGGTAATTGAACAAAGACTTATTGCACACAAACACTTATAGAAAATGAAACAAGCTTTAATAACAAATATATTTAGTTTCAATCACAGAAAAAACTTAAAAATAAGTAAAAACGGTATACATTTTTATACATGATTCAGTAAGAAAGATTAATAAAACCATTCTACTAACAAAGGCAGTGTGTTTTCCCCAGCCCACTGTACCTTGTTCTCTAGCGTAAAAACATGTTGATTTAATTTAGAGTAATGTTCTAATTTTTTGTTAAAGCTCAATTTATATTATGAAATTATCGTTTTACTGGTCTGAAAGAATATCTTTCTTATATTCACAGTTTTTTTTTATAAAAAAACCTTTTCGTTCTTGTTCACTAATTTTGGACTTCACTTTTGTGAGGAGACTTATATGTGTAAATCCTTATAAAAATACCGTTCTAATAATAAACTTCTTATAAATTAATCTCAGTTGTTTCGATTCATAATCTTGTTCTCTTTCCTTTCGCTGTTTATTTGATCTTTCTCAGGTTATTATTTGTTTTGTTAAACGACTTTGTTGGTCCCAGGACTACGTTAAAACTGGTCTATACGAGTTTTGAGGCTGACATTGGGTACAGAAAATGAAGTTGTCATTACATATGGTCATATAAGCCTTTTGGCTATCCATTATGCCAAACCTCCCTTTCACCTTTGGTCCCTCCTTTTACAGCGGCTAGGGTCGGAATCTCCGGGTTTGGTCCCCACCTGCCAACCTGAGAATGAATGGTACCTAGCTGTTTTAAATCGATACCCTGTCAGTTGAGTTTACCAGTTGGAGGGCAGAATGCGGGTCCCCTGTTTGAGATTCTCATCCCAGCTGTCACAGGGGCACGGGAGTTGGCCCTCTGAAGGATCGATCTGGCTCGCTTTCCCATCCCACCCTCTCCTTTCCTGCTATATCCTATCCTTCTGGTAATCTACGCACTATTTCCGCTTGTGGATGGTGTGCCTAGCAGCTACGCTGGGGTTTCCTAATCCGCAACAATAATGATGATGATGATGATGATGAAGCCTTTGTTAATATCACCAACAAAATACGAGACATGGAATCAGTGCGATTGAATTTTTTTGCACACGGTTTTAATCGATCGCACTTGCATGATTGCTTTGCTCCAAGTCTAAAACGTTACATGGTACACTTGTTTAGCTACTTTAAATACATTAACATTCACAGATTAATAATGCTGTAATATATATATTACTATGAATTTGAATTGATTAGTATTTTGAAATTATTCTTATTCCTTGAAACTAATTTAAGCAATCGTTTTACAAACACATTTAAGTATATATTCATTAAAGCAAGAGCCTCATTATCTTTTTACAAATTAATGTAATAATACATATGCCCTACAAATGAACAAATTGGTAAAAATTATTATTTAATCCTATACTGTAATATGAGCAATGTCTGTCCGTCTGCATAATTTATATCAGAATCCGGCGAATCAATTTTGTTAAAACTTTTAAATTAGGTGCTTATGGACATAAAAATATGATTGGTACAAACCTAAAATCTAGACAAATTAAAATTTTAACATTGGGTTTAAGTCAAAACAAATAAAAAACATCGCAGCTGTGAATAAAATAACCAGTGAACTGTCAAAGGAGCACTTACACAAGGTAAAGTATTAACACGATATTTATTAAAAAATTAACTATAACCATTGAATAACGATTTCATTTAGAAATTTTTTCACCCCCCAAACGAATCAAATATTATTGAACACGGCTCGGTCTCCAGTTTGCAAAAGATAAGCTTTTTAAAACTGTTATACTTACTAACGTTTTCGGGACGATTTTAGTTACTTAAACAATAAATAGATGTTACACTGGTACCTAATCTTCCAAATATAAATTTGTATCTCACAAAATTAAATGCTATGTTATGTTTAAATTACATATCTAAAGCACAGCACGCAGCCAAGATATCCTTAGTATTGCCAATATAAACATATCAACAGACATTCAGATATATGACTTAACTAAGAATTTAATGATTTGAAAATATATGATTTGAAAAAGACAGAGTTATTGATAATTTTAATGCTGTTAATTTTTTAGTTCATTAAAAAGTTTCAACAATTCGTTAAATCTTTTTTAGGACATTTAAGAGTTTTAATGGGACCTTTGACCACAATTAAGATAAATTTGAACAAAACTCGACACTTTTGACTGCTCCAAATAAAGTACACTGTGGTTCTCACTAGAAAATTTTGCATTATTTTCAAGTGAATCTACATACATGTATCATTTAATTGAACCCTTCCCAAAATGAAATTTACTAACAAAACTCACTCATAACTGTTCACATATAATTGTTTTTTTACTTCCTCCCCTTATACATAGTATGTGGAGAAAGTATTGTTTTCGTCAAAAATTTGTATTTGAGTTAATAGTGGAAATATTTGTATTGGTGCTCCCTGAACACATAAAAAGTGATTTTACGTGATTTCTGCCTGTCTGTCCAACAGTCTTCTATCGGTCTGGATGTGTATAGAGCTAGATCCCTAACCAATGGTCCGTTTTTTATAAAATTTGTTATCTAGATACTAGTCTACAATATCTCCAGGCGTTTTAGCGAATTTCCCCTATAGGGAAGAAGCTATTACCGTAGGTCTCATGGTAAGACTTAAGCCCGAGACCATGATAACTTTTTGTTTTGATGTCCCCAGATGTCCAAAACACTATTCGTTCAAATTTATATATATGTATATATATATATATCTATATATATATATATATATATATATATATATATATATATATATATCTATATATGTGTCCGTGAATGCGATAACTTGAGTAAAAAACGTCCGATTTCGATGAAATTTGGCTCACATCTGTAAACTGACATTTATGACTTTAAGTTCGAAAACCAGAAAAATCGGACCATGGGAAGGGGGGTTTATGGGGGTTTTAAATTTTCCAAAAATCAGTTTTTTGCATTTTTTACCCTAAAATTTTTAAAACACTTAATTTTGGTTTAGACCATGTTATAGAGCTTAAAAAAACAAATAATATGGTATTTTGAATTATTAACCTAGGTTAAGTGGTTGCGGAAAAAATCCAAAAAACATGCTCATAAAATCTCCCATGTTAATCTTATGGGAAAACAGTTTTTGGCTTTTCCTCAGTTAATTTTACTTTAAACTTCACATTTTCTTTTACCAATCACTTCAGCTCCACAAAACAATCATTTTGGTGTTTAAATTGTGATTCTACGTCAAACCGTTGCAGAGATATTCAAAGTGCTAAACACAGTACGTTGTCCAATGTTATCCTTATGGAGAATAAATAAAATTTGATATCTTGATTATTTATGAATGTATATTGATGAAATTTGGTATGTGGCTTCATGTTGTACTGGTATATTGATAATTGCACAAAAAATAAATGTTTTGTTGATTGTCCCCGTAGCAGCTAACCTGCATACTCAGCCCTAATGTTATTCTTATGGAGAATAAGTAAAGTTTTATATCTCCCTTAATTATGAACATAAATTAATAAAACATGGTAAGTAGCTTCACCTGGTTCAGTTATATTGATAATTGCATAAAAACTCATTTCTTATCTTCCTCGTTGCAGCAAACCTGCGTACTCAGTCCTAATGTTATTCTTATGGGGAATAAATAAAATGTAATAAATCACTAATTTATGAATGTATTTTTGTCAAAATTGGTGAGTGGCTTTATGTACTAGTGAGAAACATATCAATGCATTGGAAATTCGCTGAGTACGCAGGTTTGCTGCGACGGGGGGTATTTAAATTTATTTAATTTTTTTATTTTTAAGAGTAATTATCCCTCTAAAACCACCAAAACATATGAAAAATCAATATTTCACAAGAACGGCTCAAACAATTTTAATTCAACTTTAGTCGTTTATAGAACATTAGTATTCCAACAAAATGACACCCCTCGCATCTCTGTAAAATGTTGAGTTCAGAAATTACAGGACTTAAACATAAAACAATTAAGATTTTTTTGTATTTTTCACAACAACAAAAAATAAAAAAAAAAAAACAGTATTACTATTCACTATTAAAAAGAGCTAAAAAAACTAATTAATTTTGTATTTTCAATTACTATTCTACAATTGCTGGTTGCGGACAAATTTTGCGGTAAACGCAGGACGTTGTCCAATTTTATTCTTATGGGGAACACAAAAATTACTATTTCTCTCTTATTAATTGATCAATTTTGTTCAAACTTGATATGCTTGAAATGACTTTTGAGTTTATTATTATTGGTTTATTAACGTTACAAAATTTTCTGTAGAGTTCGACCAATTTGGTCGATAGTCACAACAGGCGACATAAACGTTCGACCAAATTGGTCGAATGGCCACGGCTAGGGTTAAGCTAGCATTAAACAACGGGGGAAATTTGAAATATGTTGCCCCTTAATAAGCCCGGGGGGAATAGGGGAATTTCCCCTCTTAAAACCACGTGTGTAGCAGAGGATTCTGTAGTGCCTACAAATCAGGGATTTGGGTGGATGTTTTTGAAAACAACTTGTTTACAAGATTTTTTGTACATTCGACCGTGCTTTGTATTCTATATTTAGTAAAAAAAGTAATTTATTCATTAATGTTGGGCTAAAGGGAAGAAAGTATGTGTCAGTTTCCTGATACCGTTTATCTTATATTTAAATAGTTATTTTTTAAGCTAATCGCACGCTATGTTTATTGAATAAATACCTCCACTTGTAACTTCAGACGTTTAATTAAGATCCATGACTATAATTACAGTATTGGTGGTGTTAATATTGTTTACGATTTAGCCATAACCTAAAAAAAACTAAGACATAAACCAGTTTTATCTCTACAGTTAAGTAAAATATAATTTTACAAATCTTTATTACTGTTTATCACTTTTTTAAGAGATAGAAAGCTTGGCAAACTTGGTTCAGTTCACTAAACGCTAAAAGTTTTTAGTGGTTAACGGTTAACCGTGTGGGCAAGTTGCTTTTAAACTTTAATACGCTTGTAATTCGGTTAAGAACTAATATACATATTGATTTTTGTACAGTTTTAATAATGCTGTCAAATAAACTTTCCTTTAAACATACTTATAATAAGATATACGATTCCATTACCGATTTCTGAATAATACAGGTTGAGTTACGTTAACATAAAGGTATCACGCTAAGATTTCTTATTGTTATTGCAATGTCTTCATAAACAAATATTAAGGTATGTTAGAGATTGTTATATATTCAAATGATCGAATTAAAGCTTAATCTAAAGCCAACAATTTCTAACTAAGGGATTACAAATAACGCAGATTCGTTTTGTAATATTTATTTTGTTTCATTGTTAAAAATATACATAAATATATTTGTTGCGGTAAAAAAATATGTTGTGTAGCAAATTAATATACAGATAACTGTTTCCCTCGAGGGGCTGTTTAGTCAAATCCATATTTCAGTTTCTTTAGGCTCAGAAGAGCACCATCTGAAAAACCTGGACTAATTAAAATAAATTAAAATTATGTAAAACTACGAGAAATATAATTTTATTCGTAAATAAATATATTGATTTTTACTTAAACTTTGTCTGTCTTACAATTTATACATATCACGAATGTTTTATTTGCTTTCAAGGTCTAAATATGCAAAATATGTTTATGTGACAACACGATTTGCATTTTTTTATCAGTACCCTATATATGCATTTTGTTATTTTGAAATTATTTATGTTCAGAATATAAAGTACAAATGAGACATTTATTTCATGTTTTGTTACATAAAATTCTCAGAAAATAAAAACATTTCTGTGTATAAATATTTACAAACTTTATCTTTAATATTTATATATGTATGCGTCTCATAGTTTGGAAGAAAAGGTATCCCTAGTTGATACTGAAATGTCACTTCACTTTTCGGAGAAAACCTTACCCCAGTTGCTATTAATATGAACACTTCTCATAGTCTGGGAGAAAAGGTATCGCTAGTTGATACTGATGTGAATTTGTCTAATAGCTCCCAAGAATAATTATTAGAGCTAAACAAAATACGTTCTCAAGTGTTATGGGAAAAATGAATCTCTTATTCTTTGATGTAGTAGAAAAACTGTAGAGTATTATACTATTGCACAAGCAATGTCCTTAGTTTTTTGGTATGTCGAATTGTTTTTTTGCAAAATGTATCACGGAATATAACAGAAGAGTTTTGATTAAATTTTGGGCTAAGTGGTTTTGGACGCTGTAGAGGTTTTTGGTTTTAGCTCAAAGCCATTCTTCCTAATAATTTATGAGAGGGCGAGGGCCTACAACCCCCTGGAGGGGGTGGGGGAAAGGCCTACAACCCTCATGGAGGGGGTGGAGGTCGCAGCAGCTTCAACCAGGCTTCCGACCAATTTGTTATTTAGAAATGCTAGCATTGAGAATAGGAGATATCCTACTGTATATTATAACAAAAATGTTTAGCAACCTACAACATTCATTGGGCGTACAGGTGTTCCGCTAATTGTGCGACAGTAATTTACCAAGCTATTAATTATTCCGTCGCCATCATTGTCGAGCACTACACCGAGGAGAGAAGAATGGTTCTACCCAAAGCGACCTATTTCGTTATCGTACTGTTCCTATGTAAGTATTTTTACAATTTATATCTAACTGTTTGCACTTTTTAAAAACCAAATCAATCTACACGGGGTTTCAAAGTAATTTCGCTCTGATTCATCTGTCTTTTGGGCTAGAAGAATATCTAACGAAATGTGTTAACATTCAAAAGAATAAATGATGAATTGACCCTTAAGTCTTATGCCTCATTGGTTGCTGCTTAGTCAATAGATACAACTTTGTCTCCAGGAATAATAAAAGTTATTATTCAAATGTATACATTCTACATAGAGTATAAACTAGAACTTTGGGGTGTTTTGTAGCGAGAAAAACTTATTTTACTAAAAGTTTAAACATTATTAAGTAAAGATTTATATTTTACATATCGCTACAATTATTTTAACAACTGGTTTCACCACCTACATTTCGTATAAATACTTATTAAATAAATTAATACAATTAATATACCTATTTTACCTATTTAATCGTGAACATATTTTCTAAAATTCTCCATTTTATATAAGTTCGAAGTTATTTAATAATTTCTAGAATAGAAATTTTAATTTTTGAATAAAACACATTGTTTGGAAGTTGAAAAGTTTATGCCAATCAAATGTTTTACTCTATCCAAAAATAATAACAATATCAAGTAAATTACAAAACCAGTGCAATTCATAATTAAAATAATCAATGAAACTAATTTGCTCATAATCATTACTAGTCTTTTTTTCCTCACTAGGATCTCGCATGTCTCAGGCATAAAGTACAGTTTAGTAAAAACTATAAATGTATAAAAGCATCGCAGTGAGAGCCTGCAAGCTGGAAATGTTTCTGTTTACGGTTATTTATAAATATTTTTAATGTTACAATTATCATAATAAGAACTGAGTACCCGGGTTTTTTAATTTGTATTTAATATTGACATGTTTGGATACCTTTAGGTCATTTTCACAGCCATAAAAATAAAAATAAAATATAAAAGTCTTCAATAAAAATTTAAAAAACCAGGGTACTCAGCTCTTATTATGATAATTGTAACATTTATATTAGTAGGCCTATTCAGTGAACTTAAAACCAATAATAAATATTATTAAATATATTTTTTTTTCATTTTTATTTAACGATTTTCCGACTCTTAAACAAATTGTGGTTATACATGTTGGTATCTATACAAACTCTTACTCTCTACATATGCTTGTTTGGGTTCATAAAACAAGTTTCAGGTCTTCACTCATAGGCTTTAAAAGTTCTAATGATATTTTTACGGAGGTCTTTTACTTCGCTAGGCAGCTGATTATAATGAAATATTTCTAAACTACTGGCTCCATGCCGGCGATATTCCCATTGGAGAACGGTTCGTGAACTAGTTATAAGCTAGTTTACATTAAATCGATTCATATTAAATTCATGTAACACAAACCAAATAAGATATTTCATACATGAATAACATGAAAATTTTATGAAATTGTATCCTAACTCTGATTTCGGGTTTAAAAATGATCTTTTTAAGAATAAGTGATAGATAAAATATTAATTAACCTCCATAAAAATAACATTGTGGATGATTACGCAGTTTTGCTGTAACGAGTAAAATAAAATAATGTTTTTTTCGAATATAATCAGGACTCAACTAGGTGAATTTGCATACCAAGTTTCTTCGACTGTATTTCAGTAATAAACAATATTTAAAATTTATATATTCCTTATAAGAATAACATTTTGGCGGGATACCCAAGTTTTCTGCTACGTAAACCATCGCTACAACCTTTTTATAAAAATACAACAATTCACAATCAATGAAGCCATACTCCAGGTTTCGACAGTGTATATTCATATATATGAAAAATATATAATTTTACTTTTTCTTCGTAAGAATAAAATTAGACAACGTACTTTGTTATCTCTTTCAATAACTCAGTAACTAACTGATGCAGAGCATTGATTGAAACACCAAATGTTAGTTTTATTTTTTAACTGAATCCAATAGTAGAGAATAAAACTGGATTTAATTCAAGACTAGATGTGGAAAACACATTAGATAAAAAATCCATTTTTGGGGTACAAAACCCCCCATAAAACCTCTTTCGGATGGTGCTATTCGTCTGGTTTTCGAACTAGTTCAAATTAATGTTTTTTGACATATCGGTGCCAAATTTAATTAAGATCGAATTTTTGTTACGAGAGTTATCGTGCTTACGGATAAATAAATGTACATACATATATTCAAATTTGTACGAATGGTGGTTTTGTAATTTGGGGACTGGGAACTGTAATAGCGGAGAAGGCGGAATGTCATAAGAAGCAAGACGCTAAGAGGTTGGTCGCTCATGCTACCAATGGTGCTGCGGTTGTCGCGGATTACAAGATGGAGAAATAAAACACTTCGCCCCAGCTCCTCGAATGTAACTGGACTGTAACCCCAGTTGCATTGCTCGTGTAAAAGGTATTTTCAAGCCCTCAGGACTTATGGAGGTATGTTTCCCATGGGTTGACGCAGCTGCAGCGCAGGTGCTGACAAAAAAAAACCCTTGTATAATTAATTCGGAGAAGGATCCTTACAATTGCACGTCTGGAAATGTTGAGGTGAACCCTCAACGCAGATGTGTCGTAAATCAACCCGATTATAAAAGCTTTCTGACAAGAGTCTTTTGTTAACGAAATGACAAGGAAATAAAAACAACCCCACGTCTGGGAATTTTGGGATGGCTCCTTTGTCGGTATATCATTATCATAAATCACTGTCGGACAATGGTGATTGCTATGGGGCAATAAATCTGACCCTTCGTCTGGGAATGTGGGGTGAGCCCTTTATCCCAAAGACATTATCATCGATCACTGTCATGGTATCCGCCTCGGGTGGGGGGGGGGTTAAATATCTAGTTACATTGATTGATGCGCAATTATTATAGTTTCATCGATTTATGAACAATTAATATAGTTACTTATGGTAATTATTGTAATAAATGCAATTATTGTAATTAGGGTTGCCATGGTAAATAGGGTAATTAGTGTAATTAAAATATGAAAATTAATTTGGGTAATTTAAAAATTGAATATTAATTATGGTAATTAAAATATGAATAATGATTAGGGTACTTAAAATATGAATATTTATTAAGGTAATTAAAAATATTAATATTAATTTTTGTGATTTAAATAATTGGGGGGAATTATGTAAATTTTTCACCCACCACTTTCAGAATCGGCTAAAGACCACTACTGTCACCTATTTAAGTGTTTATACAACAAATATGATGTAATTTGTATTAAGGTTAGAGTCTTGTAGAATATGTCTCGATGTATCTGTATTTAATAAAACAAATAACTTGCAAGTGTGTTATAAGATGTAGAAGTTTAATTAGCCATTTCTTTATAATCCATTATATATAACAATTATAACAATTACATATTCTGCAATGTCTGGTACTCATACAACAGATTAGGTCTAATGTATTATATAATAGCATGGACGTATCTGTAGCACAATATAATTATAAGTTACACAATACATTTAATTATAAGATTTCTATATTAGGACTATTTATAACAGTTTATATTATACGGTCAAACATGTATAAATTACTCCATTGCAAAGGATACATATAAGAATGCAGGGCTTACTCATCAGACAGTATAAACCCGAAACTACGTGGACTAAGGAAGAATAGTTTCGACAGTCAAATATTATAGAATTTGGATTGTGTTTTGATGTGGGATTGATGGTACTGGTTGTTTATAATATCAAATGTTAATTATATTGAGACTATAGCAGTAGTCTTATTTAGTCATGTTGACAAATTTGGAATTAAAGTAATAGTTTAGAGGTGCATTCCATCGTTGTATAATAGATTTGTACATATATGGGACAGAAAACTTAATAAACAATATACACAATGTCTAATAATCTGTAAAAATAATATATCCAAGACAGTTTGCTCTTACATGTTTTAGATGTGTAATTAAAAAATACACCAGAATGTTCGGTCAAAATCAAAAATATTAGGATGGTAAATAAGAGTCATGGTGCACTGAATTAAAAATAGTAAATAATTGGAATTTATTATAGACTATCCTCGTATGCACTACACTTGGTCAAGAACAACTATTTACAATAGACAAAATCACCCTAAAAACACAAAATTAGTTTGATAACAAATAAAATATGTGTTTTATATTAGCCAAGTTCTATAACATATACAAAAAAAATCAAACTATACAATTTCCAAGGTATTTTAAGAGGTCGTAGATTTATAAATTGGAGATAACATTGGTCTATTAAATAAACCTCTTATTAAATTAGTGTTTTACCATATACTAATAGTGGTACATAACCATCAAAAGATGTTCACAATTAAAGGAAGATGACATATTACATTGTAACCCCAGGTTGGACTTGTAATTAAAGAAGTTACAAAATATCATCTTTATGGTGTTTACATATTGTCTTAAGCAATAACCACAAGTTTTGATGAAGGTGATAGTAGATGTATTTGGGTAATATATCTGACATTGAAAAGTTGACAGCTAAAGACGAAAGTAATAGTAAAATATGTATTAACTGTCCAAAGCGTATAATAACAGTGTGGGTTGTTAGTATATTATCCTAAAAGTTATCATCTGCAACATATCCAGGACCTGGTAATCTGCACTATGATTCTTTGTTTGTATACATAAAATAGTATAGTACAAAAACATATCTAAGAGGTAGTGATATCAACTAATAAACACCAAAGTCAGTATTTTAGAATTAACACATGTTAATTATACAATAGTTGTGGGCTATAGCATCCCTTACAATCAACAAAATCCAATGGCAAAATAAAAAGCTGGTCCTATTGTAATTTAAATTTAAGATAACGGATTTGGGAGGAATTTGTATGGGTTTGTACATATGCCTAAGACTACAACATATTAAACAATCAATTAAATTGTCTAAATTTAGTATAGTATTTTGAAAAAATACAGTTACATCTAAATGGGATAAAACATGGTTAAGGGTTATAACGTGTTCGAACAACTAAATTAGCTTCTTTATTATACATTTTGATTGTCAAATATTCTAGCCAGTAAAAACAAAAAGTCTTGCATAGTAAGAGTGTCAATTAAATTATGTTCTTGTATCTGTGAGGACTCATTTTCTTTTGACATTTTGATATTTGACTGTGTATAAGGCAGTTTGTAAAATATAAAATGTATATTTGATTTTCAGCTGTTCTCATACGTCCAATCCTTGGGAGGTGGAGGTGTTACAAAGGTGGATATTCCAAGTGGTGCTACGATAGACATCCGAAATGCTATGAATGCGATATCTTCACACGTACAAAATATAAGATCAGGTACTCGTGCAGAAACAATAAGCAACATTGCAGACCGTACAGAGACAGGCCCTAATGGTAGTCGGTGTGTGAGTTCGTAGTGGACGCTGGACGTGGTTCCGCTGCGAAAAATGCTGACCAAATAAACAACGATCAGCCAGAAACCTGTTCTTTATTTACAACTGTTTACTTTTAATGAATATATTTCCCTTGGAACATATTAAAAACAAATGTTATACGATAAAAAACTAAATGATATCTGTCTTTAGCTTTTTTTAAGTTCAGTCCTGTTTTATAAAAGAGTACAGTCGCGCTCTTTACTCTATCGCACTGTACTTAGAACCCGAAAGGGTTACACTCGATCAAGTTTTGTCACAAGTTCACCCCTGCCTCAGTTGACTTTTTTTACTGTTACTAGTTATATTGATTCTAAGTAATCTTAACATTTAGCCTGAGGAGCAGCTTTGGTAAAACTGACGATTTAGTACTTGTGAACTTTGACATAAAGTGACTAAACTATCGACTATTTCATTCGGCAACCACACAATCGATACTAGGACGTTATTGCGTGTGCTAACGTAAACATGTTAACGTGAAACTTGTACGTTTGAAAATTGTGTCTTATTTCAAGAAAAATATTTACTATAAATAAACTATAGATATGCTTCCTGTCCAGTTGCATGAAGTTAAAGTAAATTTGAATTTACTTACAAGCGTATTCCAGATGTAATCAAACTCGCAACCAAGATAACGTAGACATCTGACGGGTCACCCTTCTGCTCTTAGGTCGAAATTCAGTAAACACACATATGTTTGTTAGAAGGTAGAAATCCTTATTTAACAAGCCAAACAGTAAGTTGGAAAATTTATTCCAAGATATTAATTCCGATGTCTTATTTAATGAAATACTTTATTATAAATATTTAAAAATAAGTAATAAATAAATGCATTTTAATAAGATGGAATAATTAAAAATTCTTTATATTTAAATTTTTTAATTTAGAATAATAATTATTTATAATAATAGTTGTTGTTATTGGCAGACTAGGAAACCCCAACCTTGCTGCTAGTCACCTCTTCCACAAGCGGGAATATTGCGAAGGATACCGGAAAGATAGGATATAGCAGGAAAGGAAAGGGTGGGAAGGAAAGGGTGGAAGTTGACCTGTTGGAGGGCCAATTCCCGTGCCCCTGTGACAGCTGGGATGAGGCTCTCAACAGGGGACCCTCATTTTGCCCTCAAACAGGTCAACTCAACTGACAGGGTATCCATGTACAACAGCCAGGGACCATTCATTCTCAGGTTGGCAGGAGGGACCAAACCCGGAGACTCTGTCCGTAGCCGCTGCAAATGGAGGGACCAAAGGTGAAAGGGTTGTTAGTCATAATGGACAGCCAAAAGACTTACCATATGTAATGACAACTTCATTTGCTGTACCCCATGTCAGCCTCAAAACTGGTAAAGCCCAGTCTTAAGGTAGCCCTGGGATTTATAATATTAGATAACTTCATAAAGTACCGAGGAGGATGAGCCATGGTATGTGATACTTAATTAGTTTTTCTTTTTAGTGTGGTTAAAATCTCAATAAGTAATTTTTTTATTCTTATATAATTTACAATAAATGCCATTCGAAATGTTAGTTACCAAAGTTAATTAGTATCCCTATATTTCATGTCATTTTGTGAATAATCTTGAAGTAGTTTTTTTTACAACCCCTCTGCCTCATGCTATCATTAAGAGCAGATTTTAATCTCTCAATTGCCTCTTCCGCATATTACAGTCACTGCAGGTTTTATTAAAACTCAGTCTCCCTTCAAGTAGTAATTTTTGATATTTACAAATAGTTGATTGGTTTGGATATGTTCTAAGGGTATGTCCATAAGACAAATAACCAGCTTGATATGTGACTTGTAAGGCAAACAGTATGTATACAATCGCGAAATTATCAGGTATTTAAAACTGGACAATCTATTGTAAAAATACCCATTAACTAATATGGTCGCCTTAATGAAAGCTCTAGCGCAATTGATCGAAAAGAAGAAAGGGTATGTTGCCCCTCTATCTCTTAAAACTAGTAGGACATATTGCAAGTAAAAAAATCGTATTCAAACACTAGGCGCTGAAGTCGTCGTTATGCCTTTTAGAGATAAACTTAATTTTAGTTTACGCAAAAAATAAGGTTTATTTATTTGATATATTAATATGTTTATGAAAATATATTATATTTCTGGATGACATGTTTGTGGGTAAAGTGTAGTCCATTGCTGACTATTAGATTGGGGTTTACTCACATAATCTTTGTTTTGTAAGTTTTTCAGGACAAAAAAGTAAGTAAGTGAAGCCCAAAATTATATTCAACAAAACAATGGTATTTTTCAGATTGTAATATTTTGCTTAGTATTATAATATGTGCACTAGGTTACATTTCATGGCAAAGGTCTGGGAAGATTAGCAATTAATTTTCTCAGCTAGCTGTTTTCCTCGACTTCGTTCGTTTGGTATTTTTTTAATTCCCGTTGACATGGAAACCAAATAAAATCATTACTCCAAAACTTTAACTAGCAGCTAAAATAACACACGAGCTACTGGAAGAGGAGACTTTGCCATGCGAAGGACTTTGCTACTTGTCCGATAACGAACGAACTATCCGAAACAGATGAGAAAACAGTGAAATGTAGTGTTTTCAAATGTAAACAGACGAAACTTACTTATATTCTAAAAAATTACGCTACATTTACGAAAAGATTATACTAAAATAACCTAATCTAACTCCACAGAGCGCTGTTTGGCGGCTCTTTTCTTTGTAACATATTACAAAATGGGTTTGTGTAAAATAAAAAAAAAATTAGTACCTCAAAACGTAAACAGGAAAAGGTAGAATTGAACCTGGGACCACATGATCGTGAATCCAGTGCTATATCCATTAGACTACCATAGCGTATTGAATTAATTAAACGTTACAATTCACCAAACAGTAGACGTCGCTGTGATTTTAAGATTTGCCACGGGTATCGTTCGGTGTGATTTCAAAGTTTTACACCTGGCAGCGCTCATGTAGGAAATGTCTCCTCTTCCAGTGACTCTTGTGTCTTTTAAGCTGCTACTCAAAATTGTAGCAATAAAATATATGCCCGTTTATTTGAGGTCCTACGTTTTAGGACTCAATATAATGGTTTGGAACCGTTTTAGGATAACCCGGATTAGAGAAACAAGATCTTGGTCCTCAGTTAATGGATGGAAAATCTCCTAGAGTTAGGTTTCATCGCAATTGTGTGTTTGATTTAGGAGCGCATAAGAGACAAACACATATCCAGTACATTTTATCAGAAAATATAATTTAAAGAATGTTGAAAATTATAACACTTAAATCTTAAAATATTAGTAAGGGAGGATTGTATATCAAATCAGAAATATACGCTATAGCTGTTACTTTGTAACATAAATATATAACAATGTAAAACGAAATATGTTAAGTGTTTAATTTATCTTTTATCCACTAAACAATCTCATGTTTGTTTAAAGTTATAGTTTTTCTTTTATTTTGGACTATGTAATGAATAGGCGAAAGTAAATAATTAATTTCCTTTTAACAGTAGTCCCATCTATACTAATGTTTAAATACGTACTGGTTTAGCTTTTGACTTGGTAGAATAATTTGAAAATAATATTACAATTTTGATTGGCTAGGAACGTTTCAAAAACACACTTATACAATATGAATCATGTAACCAGCACAATTGCGCACACTTGGATGATTACTGTGTCCTCGGTTATTCGGTACATCACACACGATTACATTTCCTCTATAATATTGTATACATCACTACACTTTTACATTCTCCTAATTTAAGAATATGATTTATATCAATAAACTGACACAAACTCGAATTTACTCTTGGCGAGTATGAACATGACATCATGAGTGGAGCATTAATGTGTTTCCTTGATTATTCTCGTTACTTACAAATTCCGTGCTGACCTATCCTATAGCCAGGATAATTAGTTATTTATTATTAACTCTTAAGCTCTTTTCACTATTATTTTCCATGCTAAAATGTTTTAGCATAAGGAGTAAAGAATATCAAACCAAAATTGTAACCATTACAATTTCTTTGCATATATTTTAATCTCCAAGACCAGTTCGTTTAGTCTTTAACTTCCGACCCTCTTAGGAGTACGGTACGGTATCTGTTAATGTATGATACACTTGTTATTTAAGTATTTGTATTGATGTTTCAATCAAGCCATAATACAAAAAATGTTTTTTTCCAATCAGTTGTATCTTTGTATCGGTAATTGAACAAAGACTTATTGTACACAAACACTTATAGAAAATGAAACAAGCTTTAATAACAAATATATTTAGTTTCAATCACAGAAAAAACTTAAAAATAAGTAAAAACGGTATACATTTTTATACATGATTCAGTAAGAAAGATTAATAAAACCATTCTACTAACAAAGGCAGTGTGTTTTCCCCAGCCCACTGTACCTTGTTCTCTAGCGTAAAAACATGTTGATTTAATTTAGAGTAATGTTCTAATTTTTTGTTAAAGCTCAATTTATATTCTGAAATTATCGTTTTACTGGTCTGAAAGAATATCTTTCTTATATTCACAGTTTTTTTTACAAAAAAACCTTTTCGTTCTTGTTCACTAATTTTGGACTTCACTTTTGTGAGGAGACTTATATGTGTAAATCCTTATAAAAATACCGTTCTAATAATAAACTTCTTATAAATTAATCTCAGTTGTTTCGATTCATAATCTTGTTCTCTTTCCTTTCGCTGTTTATTTGATCTTCCTCAGGTTATTATTTGTTTTGTTAAACGACTTTGTTGGTCCCAGGACTACGTTAAAACTGGTCTATACGAGTTTTGAGGATGACATTGGGTACAGAAAATGAAGTTGTCATTACATATGGTCATATAAGCCTTTTGGCTATCCATTATGCCAAACTTCCCTTTCACCTTTGGTCCCTCCTTTTACAGCGGCTAGGGTCGGAATCTCCGGGTTTGGTCCCCACCTGCCAACCTGAGAATGAATGGTACCTAGCTGTTTTACATCGATACCCTGTCAGTTGAGTTGACCAGTTGGAGGGCAGAATGCGGGTCCCCTGTTTGAGATTCTCATCCCAGCTGTCACAGGGGCACGGGAGTTGGCCCTCTGAAGGATCGATCTGGCTCGCTTTCCCATCCCACCCTCTCCTTTCCTGCTATATCCTATCCTTCTGGTAATCTACGCACTATTTCCGCTTGTGGAAGGTGTGCCTAGCAGCTACGCTGGGGTTTCCTAATCCGCAACAATAATGATGATGATGATGATGATGAAGCCTTTGTTAATATCACCAACAAAATACGAGACATGGAATCAGTGCGATTGAATTTTTTTGCACACGGTTTTAATCGATCGCACTTGCATGATTGCTTTGCTCCAAGTCTAAAACGTTACATGGTACACTTGTTTAGCTACTTTAAATACATTAACATTCACAGATTAATAATGCTGTAATATATATATTACTATGAATTTGAATTGATTAGTATTTTGAAATTATTCTTATTCCTTGAAACTAATTTAAGCAATCGTTTTACAAACACATTTAAGTATATATTCATTAAAGCAAGAGCCTCATTATCTTTTTACAAATTAATGTAATAATACATATGCCCTACAAATGAACAAATTGGTAAAAATTATTATTTAATCCTATACTGTAATATGAGCAATGTCTGTCCGTCTGCATAATTTATATCAGAATCCGGCGAATCAATTTTGTTAAAACTTTTAAATTAGGTGCTTATGGACATAAAAATATGATTGGTACAAACCTAAAATCTAGACAAATTAAAATTTTAACATTGGGTTTAAGTCAAAACAAATAAAAAACATCGCAGCTGTGAATAAAATAACCAGTGAACTGTCAAAGGAGCACTTACACAAGGTAAAGTATTAACACGATATTTATTAAAAAATTAACTATAACCATTGAATAACGATTTCATTTAGAAATTTTTTCACCCCCCAAACGAATCAAATATTATTGAACACGGCTCGGTCTCCAGTTTGCAAAAGATAAGCTTTTTAAAACTGTTATACTTACTAACGTTTTCGGGACGATTTTAGTTACTTAAACAATAAATAGATGTTACACTGGTACCTAATCTTCCAAATATAAATTTGTATCTCACAAAATTAAATGCTATGTTATGTTTAAATTACATATCTAAAGCACAGCACGCAGCCAAGATATCCTTAGTATTGCCAATATAAACATATCAACAGACATTCAGATATATGACTTAACTAAGAATTTAATGATTTGAAAATATATGATTTGAAAAAGACAGAGTTATTGATAATTTTAATGCTGTTAATTTTTTAGTTCATTAAAAAGTTTCAACAATTCGTTAAATCTTTTTTAGGACATTTAAGAGTTTTAATGGGACCTTTGACCACAATTAAGATAAATTTGAACAAAACTCGACACTTTTGACTGCTCCAAATAAAGTACACTGTGGTTCTCACTAGAAAATTTTGCATTATTTTCAAGTGAATCTACATACATGTATCATTTAATTGAACCCTTCCCAAAATGAAATTTACTAACAAAACTCACTCATAACTGTTCACATATAATTGTTTTTTTACTTCCTCCCCTTATACATAGTATGTGGAGAAAGTATTGTTTTCGTCAAAAATTTGTATTTGAGTTAATAGTGGAAATATTTGTATTGGTGCTCCCTGAACACATAAAAAGTGATTTTACGTGATTTCTGCCTGTCTGTCCAACAGTCTTCTATCGGTCTGGATGTGTATAGAGCTAGATCCCTAACCAATGGTCCGTTTTTTATAAAATTTGTTATCTAGATACTAGTCTACAATATCTCCAGGCGTTTTAGCGAATTTCCCCTATAGGGAAGAAGCTATTACCGTAGGTCTCATGGTAAGACTTAAGCCCGAGACCATGATAACTTTTTGTTTTGATGTCCCCAGATGTCCAAAACACTATTCGTTCAAATTTATATATATGTATATATATATCTATATATATATATATATATATATATATATATATATCTATATATGTGTCCGTGAATGCGATAACTTGAGTAAAAAACGTCCGATTTCGATGAAATTTGGCTCAAATGTGTAAACTGACATTTATGACTTTAAGTTCGAAAACCAGAAAAATCGGACCATGGGAAGGGGGGTTTATGGGGGTTTTAAATTTTCCAAAAATCAGTTTTTTGCATTTTTTACCCTAAAATTTTTAAAACACTTAATTTTGGTTTAGACCATGTTATAGAGCTTAAAAAAACAAATAATATGGTATTTTGAATTATTAACCTAGGTTAAGTGGTTGCGGAAAAAATCCAAAAAACATGCTCAT
Source organism: Allygus modestus (assembly GCA_963675035.1). NCBI lineage: Eukaryota > Metazoa > Arthropoda > Insecta > Hemiptera > Cicadellidae > Allygus > Allygus modestus. The sequence continues at coordinate 482,973,069 of OY776111.1, read as the reverse complement.
AAAATCTCCCATGTTAATCTTATGGGAAAACAGTTTTTGGCTTTTCCTCAGTTAATTTTACTTTAAACTTCACATTTTCTTTTACCAATCACTTCAGCTCCACAAAACAATCATTTTGGTGTTTAAATTGTGATTCTACGTCAAACCGTTGCAGAGATATTCAAAGTGCTAAACACAGTACGTTGTCCAATGTTATCCTTATGGAGAATAAATAAAATTTGATATCTTGATTATTTATGAATGTATATTGATGAAATTTGGTATGTGGCTTCATGTTGTACTGGTATATTGATAATTGCACAAAAAATAAATGTTTTGTTGATTGTCCCCGTAGCAGCTAACCTGCATACTCAGCCCTAATGTTATTCTTATGGAGAATAAGTAAAGTTTTATATCTCCCTTAATTATGAACATAAATTAATAAAACATGGTAAGTAGCTTCACCTGGTTCAGTTATATTGATAATTGCATAAAAACTCATTTCTTATCTTCCTCGTTGCAGCAAACCTGCGTACTCAGTCCTAATGTTATTCTTATGGGGAATAAATAAAATGTAATAAATCACTAATTTATGAATGTATTTTTGTCAAAATTGGTGAGTGGCTTTATGTACTAGTGAGAAACATATCAATGCATTGGAAATTCGCTGAGTACGCAGGTTTGCTGCGACGGGGGGTATTTAAATTTATTTAATTTTTTTATTTTTAAGAGTAATTATCCCTCTAAAACCACCAAAACATATGAAAAATCAATATTTCACAAGAACGGCTCAAACAATTTTAATTCAACTTTAGTCGTTTATAGAACATTAGTATTCCAACAAAATGACACCCCTCGCATCTCTGTAAAATGTTGAGTTCAGAAATTACAGGACTTAAACATAAAACAATTAAGATTTTTTTGTATTTTTCACAACAAAAAAAAAAAAAAAAAAAAAAAACAGTATTACTATTCACTATTAAAAAGAGCTAAAAAAACTAATTAATTTTGTATTTTCAATTACTATTCTACAATTGCTGGTTGCGGACAAATTTTGCGGTAAACGCAGGACGTTGTCCAATTTTATTCTTATGGGGAACACAAAAATTACTATTTCTCTCTTATTAATTGATCAATTTTGTTCAAACTTGATATGCTTGAAATGACTTTTGAGTTTATTATTATTGGTTTATTAACGTTACAAAATTTTCTGTAGAGTTCGACCAATTTGGTCGATAGTCACAACAGGCGACATAAACGTTCGACCAAATTGGTCGAATGGCCACGGCTAGGGTTAAGCTAGCATTAAACAACGGGGGAAATTTGAAATATGTTGCCCCTTAATAAGCCCGGGGGGAATAGGGGAATTTCCCCTCTTAAAACCACGTGTGTAGCAGAGGATTCTGTAGTGCCTACAAATCAGGGATTTGGGTGGATGTTTTTGAAAACAACTTGTTTACAAGATTTTTTGTACATTCGACCGTGCTTTGTATTCTATATTTAGTAAAAAAAGTAATTTATTCATTAATGTTGGGCTAAAGGGAAGAAAGTATGTGTCAGTTTCCTGATACCGTTTATCTTATATTTAAATAGTTATTTTTTAAGCTAATCGCACGCTATGTTTATTGAATAAATACCTCCACTTGTAACTTCAGACGTTTAATTAAGATCCATGACTATAATCCGATTATCGAAAGTAAGCGACTGGCAGAGAGGCCACGCGGCGACCGATCATTCTATATTTTAACCTTTTGGAATCTTTTTATAACGTGGAATAACTTACAACATTAGGGGTTGGAAACGTTTCTCTAAAAATTAATAAATAAGCTGTCAGTTCCAGTCAAAACTTCTGAAAGTTTTAAAAGGTTTTCTAGATGGTTTTAGTCCATCAACCACCAATAAATGCGTAAAGCTTGTCTGAGAGTTTTATTTTTATATTTATAAAAGTTGTTATCGAGAGAGACTCGAGGGGTTTACATTTGTACATTTAATATTTTACTTTGATAAACAAAAAATGTATTAATACTAGGATTAATTTTATTGATACGAGACTTGGATTTTAAACTAATTAATTAATGCGATAATTATTGAACCTATTGCATTATTTCCATGTTTATTTGTTGTAAACGACCGCTACCACCTGCCGCTTTGAACGCTCTTGGCACTTGTCGCTCAGAGGGTTGCATTCCGGTTCACCATATGCCATCCTTATCGGCCAACCGACTACCCCCCCGCTACCTCTTCTCTCGGCTACTTGATATATCCCCCACTCTACCCTCTCCCTCTCCTCTCGGCTACTCGATATATCCCCCACTCTACCCTCTCCCACTCCTCTCGGCGAACCTACTAGTGGCACTAACACGGAAGCGCAACCCCTTTCCTACTCCATTGGGCCTTCCGTTGTTTTTTAAGTTCTCTGTGGTTTTACTTTATCTACAAATAATGGTTTTCAGTTGACGTTGTTTTTCGCATCGACACAAACAAATTCCAGAAGTACCTAAAAGCTTAACAGGTGGGTGTGAATGGCGCAGAGACTTGAACGATAAATGTAAATAACTTTTATTATTTTAAGACAATCTGATAAATATAAATAAATAAAACTCTTATATAAAAAAAACTGTGACACCAAAAAATAGCGGTATGAGGTTAAAAACTGTCATGTGATTATTCGATGGGGGATAGTGATAATAATAATAATGAACGTTGGATACGTCCAACCAGAAATCAATTATCACAACATGCATTATCATGTATGCAAATTTTGATCAGGACAACAAATTGTCCTGCCTTTTCGCATACTTAAATTTGTAGAAGTTATCAGTTTCTTGATTTAATCGTGGAAATTATCTTTCTCACTAAGATTACTTAAAAATATTGTTTTATAGATTTAATTTGAAGTAAATATGCGTGTTTTCCCCTATTTAATATGTTTAACAATTTATTAAAGCAACATAATTCATGGCTTTAACGTTGAGAGTAATGAAAAGTTAATAAATAAATTTACGATTTCGTATCAGAACTATATAAAGCGTTGATTTGTGTTAACTCTTTGGCAGCAATAGTCACTTATAATTACAAATTGAAATGATTACCTGACAAAGTTTTTTTAATTACGGAAAATTCACAAGAATTGTTTAAGTGTTGATTTGGAGATTAAGAGGATTTATTTGTTAATACACTAAATTAAAACATATGTAATATACCATTATTTAGTAAATCCTAATTGTATCCCAAATATGGTTTTAGATAATTTTCTTTTTAAATTAACCTGCTAATTTACCTCGTGAGAACCAATGCTCATTAATGCACTTATTCACAAAATGTTTTGAAACAAAACTTTATAGTATAATATAAATAATTTAGACCGCGATCAGTGTCTATTACGAACCTCAAAGGGATTAAACACACTTAAGTAGATTAGCTGAAAGTTCATATTAATACTATTTACAATAGTATGAGATCATTGTTGTGAAGAAATATTTAACTTGTTCAACAATAAACTATTTATGGAGAGAAAATTTAGTTAAATTGGTAACACTATAATCACCTTCCTCACACACTTGATGGTGTATTAACCTCGATTATTATCAAGGGTTTTCAATTATCTTAAAACTCTGAGACATGAAAACCAATGAATTATCTAATTGGATACGAATGAAGTAAGTTGAATTTTATAATAACAAAATATGTATCATTGAGCCATACCGATTGACCGGTAAAATATAGTTGTAGCAGTATATTTTAAATTGCTAAATGAAATGAGGTAAGTGAAATTTTAGAAATGATTATGAATACTTCATTAAATATAAATTTATTTATTTTAGACAACGAAATAATTATTTAAATTGAAAATTAATTTGATTTGTAGTTTTTTAGAAACCCCTTTTTTAGACAAAAATAGATGTTTTTTATAGACTTAAGTTAAATAACCCCAAAAGCTTTAAAGTTCACACTGTTTAAAATAATTGTGAATTACCCTTTACTATAACAATATAAACAGCTAGATTTTTAAATATAAATCAAATATGTTACACCATATGGAATTCTCTTTGTTCGTGTTATTTTCTTAAATAAAATATATCACAGTATGGTCAAATTTATTTACTTAGATACGGGCCAATGCGAATATTTAGTAATAAATCCTTTAAAAATAAGTTTTTAGTTAATTTATTAAATAAGCCACAATCATAGTGTAAGCAAGTGTATATGCTATGTGCCATGTGTACCTCGAAAATTATTTGTTTAAATATTTTTCCTCTAAATTCAAGAAGACAAAGAAGCTAGGGTAGAAGAAGTTTAAAATAATTAACAAACAGTTCTAAATCAAGTTATTTTTTCATCGTAGACAACTTGAATAAAGCATAGCATGTTGTTTAAAATCAATACATTAGTAACAATAACATTTGTTTACCCTCGTTAAAAACGTTTGATAATTACTACGATAAAAACCTACTGGACTTAAAACAAATTAAATATAAATGTATATGAGACAGATTGAATGTGATTCTGAAAGAAGTAATAAAAATATGCTAACATTAAACGTGATCGTTGAATTCAAAAGGGGAAACAAAATATGCATCAACATGAAACTGTTTAAAAGTGATTTTAAGCTTAAAATTCGAACTAATAAGTTAATTTTTATTATTTTTATTTGTCCTTATTTTGTAGTTATTCGCTATAATTTATCGCAGGATATAGAAATATTATGTTAGTACCTACTAACCCGTAATCAATGAGGTGTAAACAATCAACATCAGCTTAATTTACCAATTGTTTTTATATTAACCTAGTATTACTCATGCCATTTGTAATAGTTGTATCAAATAAAAAAAGTTGTATAATGATGATAGTGGTGTGGTCACATATGGGTGATATGTGAGATAAAATAGGAACAAAATCAGCAAAGTACTAAACAGCCAACAGCAGTCCACGCCACCATGTGAGAGTTGTGAGAGTGGGAAATGACTTACAAATTTCTATGTTTTTAAGGGATAAAGTTGGCTTTATGTTCCTAAGAAACGTAATTGGAAGAATATTTCAATATTATAAAAGTTTAAAGTTATTTTCTTTATTAGATTAGTACTATTGGCATTATATGTTGAATTTCCTACTAAAATGGAAAATAATGTTTCTGATACTACAAATTTAATTTAAGGTTTTGATTGTAAAAGTTAATTTAACAAGTCAAAATAATTGAAAACTCTTGGGTTAAGAAAAGCTTCTAAAAACAAACAAAGAAGCTGTCAAAACTGTAGAAAGTTTAAAAGGTTTTCTGGATGCTTTTAGTCCATCAACCACCAATAATTGCGTAAAGCTTGTCTTATGTTTTATTTTTATATTTCATGAAAGCTTTCTTTTTATCGATACTCGTGGAGCTTATATTTGTACAATAAATATTTTAATTCAATAAAAAGATTGGTTACATAATTCCTAAAATTCATTTTATTGGTACGAGACTTGGATTTTAAATTACTTAATCGAACTTATATCAAATGTTCTGTCCTATAGCTTTTTTCTATAAATAATTTTTTTAAGAATATGCGTTTTTTTGCACAGAGATAAAAGGTTTCCTGAATTAACTACAAGCTTGGTGGGACGCTAGGTGAGAGGGGCAGAAATAATTTAGCGACAAATTTAAATAAACTCTTGTTATTTTAAAACTATCTGATTAATAAAAGAAACTAACTTGAAAAATTGGTGACCACAACAAAATAGCAGTGTCTATAATCAGCTATGTGGTTACAAAGGGATACAACGACGGACAACTGTACTAATAATCGTTGGATATGTCCAACCAAAAATTAGAGGCATTAAAATAACGTTTGCAAATTTAAGACAGTACGACACATTGTTCTGTCTTGCCGTTTTGCATACTTACTTTTTAAATAGTTATCTGTGCCTTAATTTCATTATGAATCTAAATTATCTTTCTTAAATTTACTTAGGAGTAATCTTTTCTTTCTCAAGTTTCCTTACTTACTTACTATATAGATATAAATGGAAGTAAGAATGTGTATTTTCCTGATTGAATATACTAACCTATTTAGTAAAGCAAAATAATGGAACAATTCCACGTTGAGGAGAGAGCAATAAAATATAATGAAAATGCGGTTTCAAATCAGGACTAAAAAAAGGTTTGATTTGTTTAATACTTTTACAGCATTAGCCACTAAACTACAATAATCACTAAAAACCTTAGTGCTTTCGGTTTTAATTTACAAGACATCATTACTCTTCACATCATGTTTAGGATTTAGGCTGATTTTTAACATAAATAACTTCGATTTCTGAGCTGAATTAATTTATTTTATACTGTACAAAACTCATAGCCTTTATGTGCTCTATAGTGGGGCTCTCACTTTATTCAATAGTTTGGTTTCCATGGTGGACGGGTCCACCAGTGGTGTTTCAGATGGGCGCTAGATAACTAAACAGAAAAAAGGCAAATTTAAAATCATTAAATCACTGAATAATAGGAATTTTGTCACAATTTGTATTTATAAATTGTTCTTAAAATTAATAATGTTCCTATTGTGCTTACAAATACAAGGTAAAGTAAAAATAATATATTTTTTTAAATATCAACCTGGCACTTATAGAATCTCAACTCACTACATCACTTGTGTAGTCAGTGTTTTAGTACAAAATTCTTTATACAAAGGAAACTATTTCGACCCAGTCAAGGAGGTACAATGGGTTCTTATTGATACAGTATATTGATTACATTTTATGCGAAATTTGTTAAAGGTACCAAAAAACTACTATGGCGTTTTGAACAAGTCAAAAAATATTTGTTTAAGGATTGAGCGTTGAGTGAAAGAGTGTCAATTAAATAAATAGTTTCTTTTTAGATCAATAACGGAATCAATAACGGCAATACAGATAAAAAATATATTATATTTAAGTAACTGTTAAGTAAAAAAAATTATTGTTCTTATTTTAAATTCATTTTTGTATTTAACATTGAGAGATATACTATAGACCCATGTTCTTATTGAATCACTTACCAACTAACCACTTTCTACTCAACGAGTGAAATTAGGTTGATCAGGCAGATATAACCTTCATGTTCTTTCTACTATAAGGATATAAGACTACTAATCAAAAATAAACTTCATAACTCGAATGTTTACTTGTGATTAACATATCGAAATATTTCAATGCCTATGATTTATCGTTTAAATGTACAATAGTTGTGTTTATAATTACAATTATAGATGTTCACTTACTTAAAGGCATAGAAGGTTTGAAAATTTTATAATTATCCATTGCCAAAAACAGAGACGTGTTTCGAGGGGTAACTATTACTCACTACTCACAACTTCCAAAAGAAGGCCCTCTGGCGTGGTAATGATTTTTATTTTGATTACTGAATTATTTTTATAAATGTGCAATAGTTAATGTATAACTAGGGAGGCGTACCTCTGCCTCATTTTGACTGCCCTCCTGCTCGATCCTGTTTCTCGCTCTATTTGTGTTGCATGTTGACACCTTATTGATTCATTTTAGAAGTGTACTTGTAACAACTACCTTTCACACGGTATACTCACATTTACCAAGGCCAGGAGGGAGGCCACAGCCACTAGGAAGGCGGAGGTAAAGTGCATCTGGAAAAGAAATAAGTTTGTAACAACTACCTTTCACACGGTATACTCACATTTACCAAGGCCAGGAGGGAGGCCACAACCACTAGGAAGGCGGAGGTAAAGTGCATCTGGAACAAAAATAAGTTTGTAACAACTACCTTTCACACGGTATACTCACATTTACCAAGGCCAGGAGGGAGGCCACAGCCACTAGGAAGGCCGAAGTAAAGTGCATCTGGAACAAAAATAAGTTTGTAACAACTACCTTTCACACGGTATACTCACATTTACCAAGGCCAGGAGGGAGGCCACAACCACTAGAAACGTGGAGGTAAAGTGCATCTGGAACAAAAATAAGTTTGTAACAACTACCTTTCACACGGTATACTCACATTTACCAAGGCCAGGAGGGAGGCCACAGCCACTAGGAAGGCGGAGGTAAAGTGCACCTGGAACAAAAATAAGTTTGTAACAACTACCTTTCACACGGTATACTCACATTTACCAAGGCCAGGAGGGAGGCCACAACCACTAGGAAGGCGGAGGTAAAGTGCATCTGGAACAAAAATAAGTTTGTAACAACTACCTTTCACACGGTATACTCACATTTACCAAGGCCAGGAGGGAGGCCACAGCCACTAGGAAGGCGGAGGTAAAGTGCGTCTGGAACAAAAATAAGTTTATAACAACTACCTTTCACACGGTATACTCACATTTACCAAGGCCAGGAGGGAGGCCACAACCACTAGGAAGGTGGAGGTAAAGTGCATCTGGAACAAAAATAAGTTTGTAACAACTACCTTTCACACGGTATACTCACATTTACCAAGGCCAGGAGGGAGGCCACAGCCACTAGGAAGGCGGAGGTAAAGTGCATCTGGAACAAAAATAAGTTTGTAACAACTACCTTTCACACGGTATACTCACATTTACCAAGGCCAGGAGGGAGGCCACAGTCACTAGGAAGGCGGAGGTAAAGTGCATCTGGAACAAAAATAAGTTTGTAACAACTACCTTTCACACGGTATACTCACATTTACCAAGGCCAGGAGGGCAGCCACAGCCACTAGGAAGGCGGAAGTAAAGTGCATCTGGAACAAAAATAAGTTTGTAACAACTACCTTTCACACGGTATACTCACATTTACCAAGGCCAGGAGGGAGGCCACAGCCACTAGGAAGGCGGAGGTAAAGTGCATCTGGAACAAAAATAAGTTTGTAACAAGTACCTTTCACACGGTATACTCACATTTACCAAGGCCAGGAGGGAGGCCACAGTCACTAGGAAGGCGGAGGTAAAGTGCATCTGGAACAAAAATAAGTTTGTAACAACTACCTTTCACACGGTATACTCACATTTACCAAGGCCAGGAGGGAGGCCTCAGCCACTAGGAAGGCGGAGGTAAAGTGCATCTGGAACAAAAATAAGTTTGTAACAACTACCTTTCACACGGTATACTCACATTTACCAAGGCCAGGAGGGAGGCCACAGCCACTGGGAAGGCGGAGGTAAAGTGTTCTGGAACAAAAATAAGTTTGTAACAACTACCTTTCACACGGTATACTCACATTTACCAAGGCCAGGAGGGAGGCCACAGCCACTAGGAAGGCGGAGGTAAAGTGCATCTGGAACAAAAATAAGTTTGTAACAACTACCTTTCACACGGTATACTCACATTTACCAAGGCCAGGAGGGAGGCCACAGCCACTAGGAAGGCGGAGGTAAAGTGCATCTGGAACAAAAATAAGTTTAAGCTACGTCATATAATCACTGCTTGCAGTAACACAAAATATAATATTACGTTTAGTTTATATAATAAATAAATAGAGATATAAGCGTTTGTTAATTGGATTTAAATTGAGTAAAATAACCTTTTTTTCTAAGCCCCGTTTCTTTTAACTTTCTCCCCCTATACATTAGTATATGGAGAAAGTGATTTTTTCGTCAACATTTTCGAATTTGAGTTGTTAGTGGAAATATTCGTTTTGGTGCTCCCTGAACCCAAAAAAGTGGTTTTTACGTGATGTCAGTCTGTGCGTGTTTGTGTGTGTGCGCACGCGCGTGTGTGTGTGTGTGTGTGTGTGTGTGTGTGTGTGTGTGTGTGTGTGTGTGTGTGTGTGTGTGTGTGTTTGTGTATGTGTTTGTGTGTGTGTCTGTGTGGATGTGTACAAAGCTAGAGCCCTAACCAATGGTCCATTTTTTATTAAATTTGGTATGTAGGTATTAATCCACGATGTCTCCAAGTGTTTCTTTTAATTTTTTTTTAATTTTTGATTTTTAAGGGTAATTAACTTCCAAAAACCGCCAAAAAACAAGAAAAATCAAAATTTCTCTAAAAAAGCTCTAACGATTTTGTTTAAACTTTATTTGTTTGTAAAACTTTTGTTTTACAACAAAATGACACCACCCGCATGTCTGTAAATATTTAGGTTCAGAAATAACAGGACATAAAACATCAAAAATTCAGTTTTTGGATTTTTCATAAAAAATATAAATATAAAATAATATTACTATTCACTATTAAAAAGAGCTCAAAAAACTAAATTATTTAGTATCTAGGATTACTATTCTACGATTGCTGGTTGCGGAGAAAATTGAAATTTTCATTTCGCGGTAAACGCCGTACGTTTTCCAATGTTACTCTTATGGGGAATACAAAAATTACTAGTTCTCTCTTATTTACTGATCAATATCGTTCAAACTTGATACGCTTGTCAAGTTAGCACTGACCAACTGAGGAAATTCGAAATGTGGCTTCCTCTTATAACCCTGAGGGGGGAATATGGGGCATTTCCCCCCTTAAAACCACGTGTGTAGCAATGGATTCTGTAGCGCCTTCAAAACAGGGATTTGGGTGGATGTTATTGAAAACAACTTGTTTACAAGATTTTCTGTACATTCCGCCGTGCTTTGTATTCTATATTTAGTAAATAAAAAGTAATTTATTCATTGAAGTTGGGCTAAAGGGAGAAAGTATGTGTCAGTTTCCTCATACCGTTTATTGTATAATAATATTATGTAGAAATTATTGTGTGGTATAATAATTTAATCAATTAAATATTTTCAAGGCTTAGTCATATCTATGTGTTTGACATCAATCAAGAGGTCCCTATACAAGTGAATCTCCCCTGGTAAATGCTAATGTTGTATGAATAAAAACAAATTGTGATAATAATATTGGTTATTAATTGTGTAAATGCAATAACAAATGTTATATAAATTAATGGTGGGGAGAAACTGGTTAATGTTTTATTAATGGTATTTGTATGTAAATACCTTTAAGCCACTACTACAAAAACATTGTGGCGCAGTATAAATGGATAGTTTTCGTAAATTATGGATAGTGGCTTCCATTTTTAAACTTTTATCATTTAAATCGAACACGTTATAGGTGAGCTATAGGCCTCCAACTAACATAAATTTACATATTTAAAAATATGTCCAACCAAGTTATTTAAAATCATTGAGGTGTCTGGTTTACCACCCCATTAACTAAACTAACTTAACTTCTGCGAAGCAGTACGGATTCTCTAGTATGGTATAATAGCTATAAGTGTAAGCTGGATCAAAAAATAAGACAATAAAGAAAATGTTCTGACGCGAGCTAAAATTCTATCTAGAATTATATATGTTAACCGCGACTCCTTATGTTATACTCTGTGACACTTTAATTCTGGCTTTGACAACTATACAAAATACACCTGCAGAATTGTTATTTTCATCCCTCATTTAAAATCTACAATTTGTATTATATAAAGTAAAATTTTCAAATATATGTGCACGCAGAGACGTCCTAGATGTACGTAATTTTCTTATATAAGGTTGTAAACGGCTTATTTGACTGTCCCACCCTACAAGTTATTCCGTAAAAGTTAAATATTGCTCACAAAAATAGCCGCAATTTTTCAGCAATATGTTTTATTTTATGAGACTTCTAAAATTATATATAATTAGCCTTAAGTTCATTTAAGAACATTTTGAGATTTGAACTAGGGGCTTTCGTTTCTGAGCACTCTGTATTTATTTTAATAAATAATTTCTTTATTAGCATGATACGTGTTGTTACAACTAAGCAGGATAAATAAAATACGTCTTACAAGACTAAAATATATTTACACTTATACTGTACTTACATACAAGACGGCAAAATGGTACAAGGCGATCGATTTCAACCAGTTACACGGGTCATCATCAGGCCCAATTAGAGATTCTCTGATTCTCTGCCTAGTACCATCTTTTCTGTATATTTTACCGTATTGGATGTAAGTACAGTATAAGTGTAAATATACTTTATAGTGTTGTAAGACGTATTTTATTTATTCTGCATATTTTTATAAGAATATGTTTAATATATTTAGTACAGAAAACTGTGTTTTTTGCCTTTAGACTAAACCGTTCTCCCATTATGCGTGTCTTTTGTGGCTCTGGGAGTAGTTATGTTGTCTTTTCATAGTGGTTACGTCTCAAATAAATATATACGTAATTTGTATACAATAACAAATAACTTTAATTATTAAACTGCTAGTCTCTTTATACCATTGGTATATGCATCATTTAGATTCTTTCTTCACAATACGTAATTATAATTTTACAATACTATTCACAATCTGAGACATAAAAGAGACACTTGCAAATCTGACAGGAGAAAGAATATAAAAGATCGCTGAGGATAAAAGAGAGGAAACAGCATAAAACAAAAGCACCTCCAGAGTGTTTCCTTTACACTGGAGTATGTGACTCTCAGCACTTCTGTGTTTGTTAGTGAATTTCCTTTGGAAAGTGAACTATTAGCATGACTCGCACGGTGAAAGTTAAGCCCGGGACCACCATAGAAGTTCCTAACGTGACCCCCTGAACACGTTTTGGGGGATTGTTCAAAATTTTATATATATATGTACAATTTTATATATTTTATACATATATATATATATATATATATATATATATATATATATATATATATATATATATGTGTTTGCACTCTAGCGGTCGCGTTTTTTGTCCGATTTACTTCAAATTTGGTAGGGACATTCCTTTCTGTAATCAGTTGGACAAGTTCGTTGGGCAAAACAATCAGGAAACTCTAAACCCCTTTTTTGGAGATTATTCTTTAAAATTTCGGGTTTTTGGGCCCAAAAGGTTTAGAAAAGCCTCGTATGTAAAATTAATGCATTTAAAACTATGGTAATTAGTGAGGCAAACGTTTTAAGCTCTCTCTCGTCATTCTTGCATACATATTTACCGAGTTATTAAAGAAAACATGTATCGACTAAACACAGTACGTTGTCTTATGGTTTTACACTAGAAAAGCCTGTTATTCCTTTCTTAGAGTACTTTTATCATCCCCAGCAACCTCACGCCTACTTTCAAGCCTGACTGGAACTTCTCTTAACATTATAATGCGCAAAATTGTATTCCCAGCTTTGCAGGTAAACGAAACCAGGAGCATCAGAACAGCCAAAAAATCTAAGTTTTAAGATTTCATGTTTTTAGACTGATTTTGAGTTTTAAAAGTTTTTATGTGGAAATTCACTTCCCTCACGTCAGCGTGCTGCGTGCGAACTCGTTTTTTTCTTGTCTGATTGTTATAGTTATCATAAGATTTGAAAGTAAATTGGGTGGATCACGTAATATTCAAACTACAAATTATTGAATTGTTTCAACACGATAAAGAGAACAACAGAGATAACAACTGATAACAATTGAGTACATGTGGATCTTTTATGTTTCGCACTAAATTAAATTAACTTTTAAATTATATACTTTTATGATACAATATTTTGTATGTTAAAACAGCAAACTGACAATGATTTGGTCTGACCAAAGGTATTATCAACGGGATTACATAATTTTAAAATAGAAAGTTGAGGACAGTTTTGATGTATTTTTAAAAATCTAATTTGAAAATATTATATTTAAATTACTTATACTTTTCAACATTATGATAATTAGGAAGATTGTTAACCACTAATGGAAGTTCTGATTTAAGCCTTTGACGAGCGGTATTATAGAGTGAATGATTTAAACCTTCTATACATACTCAACAAGGGATTAATAATCCATCAGCAGTTCTCATTAGTGTTTTTATAGATAAAGTTTTAAAAATATCCCCGAATAAATAACTTGCTATCTGTTTAAATATATTTATTGTCATATTATTCGTTGTTGTATTTAACATATTTTTCATTCAAGTAACAAATATTGTTATACTTTCAATATTAGTAGATGTGAAATGGCGGTTTAACGCCACTTCCGGCGCTTTTTCCCCATGTTATTCTTATGGGGAGCCGTTTTTGGACCGACGCCAGCTCCCGCCCTACACAAGTTTCCTTGTTAGCCTATACTAACGTCCAACCCTTGCCTATATTAAATATATTTTCCCAATCCCCATCCCTCCTCTATATTTTTTAAAATTAATTTTCAAATTCAGGCTAAAAAACTATCTTTGGTGTTTATGGTCCGATTTGTCTGCAATTTGGATATGTTATTGTCCTAGGCAAGTGTTTTAATAAATTCCACTTACATTTCCCAAATTCACTATTACGGTTGAATTAAAAATATTTTTGAAAAATACTGCCAATTGCCAACTTCTTTATTTACTGTCCGATTTGTCTTCAATTTGGATATGTTATTGTCCTAGGCAAGTGTTTTAATAAATTCCACGTACATATCCCAAATTCACTATTATGGTCAAATTAAAAAATATTTTTTGAAAAATACTGCCAATTGCCAACTTCTTTATTTACTGTCCGATTTGTCTTCAATTTGGATATGTTATTGTCCTAGGCAAGTGTTTTAATAAATTCCACCTACATATCCCAAATTCACTATTACGGTCAAATTAGAAAATATTTTTTGAAAAATAGTGCCAATTGCCAACTTCTTTATTAACTGTCCGATTTGTCTTCAATTTGGATATGTTATTGTCCTAGGCAAGTGTTTTAATAAATTTCACTTACATATCCCAAATTCACTATTACGGTCAAATTAAAAAATATTTTTGAAAAATACTGCCAATTGCCAACTTCTTTATTTACTGTCTGATTTATTTAAAATTTGGATATGTTATTGTCCTAGGCAAGTCTTTTAATAAATTCCACTTACATATCCCAAAATTCACTATTACGGTCAAATTAAAAAATATTTTTGAAAAATACTGCCAATTGCCAACTTCTTTATTTACTGTCCGATTTGTTTAAAACTTGGATATGTTATTGTCGCAGGCAAGTGTTTTAATAAATTACACTTACATTTCCCAAATTCACCATTACAGTCAAATTAAAAATTATTTTTGAAAAATACTGCCAATTGCCAACTTCTTTATTTACTGTCCGATTTGTTTAAAATTTGGATATGTTATTGTTGTAGGCTAGTGTATATGCACCATCCACATTTTACAAATATTGCGGTTAAATTTTAAAAAAATTTGGAAAAATACTGCCAATTGGCAACTTCTTTATTTATGGTCTGATTTGTTTAAAATTTATATATGTCATTATTCTAGGCTAGTACACACCATCCACATTTGACAAATTAACTATAACGGTCAAATTTAAAAAATATTTTGAAAAATATACAATTTCAAACTTCTTTATTTACTGTCTGATTTATTTTCGGATATGTTATAGCGCTTATATAGGTAACAAGACCACACTACCACATGTTCCACTACCCCCTATAATACAATATTTTGTCTTTTTTGTTTGTTTATTTTGCTGTAATCCCAAAACTGACTTTGCTGTTTATTGTCCGATTTGCCTACACTTTGGATATTGTCCTAAGCATTTATTGTCTGATTTATTTTTGGATATGTTATAGCCCCCAACTATTATATCTAAAATTACAATATTATTTCCACCTATAATACAGTTGTTTGTTTTGCCGCAACCTAAAAACTAACATTGGTATTTGTGTTTTTACAAAACTATATTTTGTAAATTACTACCAATAACTCCTTTATTTACTTTTCGACTTGTTATATCCCCTTATATATAAATTTACCGTATATTTTTTCTCTTTTAGTGCTGTTTTGTCGTAACCAAACTTTGGATATGACTGCAATATATTACTGGCCATTGCATAAGTAAATACCCCATTTCCAAATTCAATATTACGGTTGGATTAAAAAAAATAAATGCAAGCTTATTATATACATCCAGCTGATAAGTAATATATATCCACAAAATATTTATGGAACTGCCTAAATTTTGGATATGTTTTAAGCCAATGCGATAGCAAAAAATAAATTTTTAAAACCCAAAACAACTAAACACAAAACACTAATCTTTCTTTGTGCTTGTTTGGAGTAGTCTTTATTTTATCCAACTTAATTTTAATTTTGTAGTTAAAATCAAACTTCCCACATTCTAGCTCCCTTTCCAGCCAGTGGTTGGAGACATAAAGGTTACGAATATTTTCAAACAATATATCTTTTTCTACCCCTATGTTGGACTTGTTTAATAGCGCTTATTAATAATTCCGCACCATATTCCAAATCCTCCAGTCTACTACATTCATTAAATTTAACATTGCCTTTAATATCTTGCATCTCTATGTCTTCTTGTCCATCATCCCACTCATTGTTACGGAAACTTAGGTTTTCTATTTTTGGAATTGCCATAAAATGTTGCGGTTCCGTTAGTGTTAAAGCTTGCAAGTGGCTCGTTGGTAGGTAGATAAATAATGTCCAAATCACCACTGTATGGCAACACGCTATAACCTTGCCTATTCTTATTTATCTCTATAAATACAGTTTTACAGACACCTTTAACATAGTATACACCCCTCCATCCTTTTCTGCCAACACTCCCACAAACTTGTTTACTACAAACGCATACACATAATGCTCTAGATCCTCCCAACGTCGCAGGAAGTAATCTTTTAATTTATCCTCTCTTTCCCTTCTTTCTTGTTCTTTAGCCAACTGTGTTATTCCTCTGCAACAGTATTTTCCACATATTCCAATGTCTTCTAATTCCAATTTCCTCTTTTTGGAACAACTCTCTAAGAAAGGCTTGGAAAGTGGCTCTATTTCTTTAATAGTGTATTGGGTACAGTTTATTGGTCCGGCTTCTTAAAACGTAGGGAGTAAGGTTAGGACTTTCCACTAAGCCTAATTCTTCTAAATTGATGGAGAAAGGTGTATTTGATGCCCCCAGATTTGATGTAACACTTATGCTTTACACTTATGGCATCCTCCTCTATTACCTCTACATAGTTGGTAAACAGTTAAAGCTAAATGCAGATAGAGCATACTTTATTAACTTGTCCCTTTGATCTTTTGGCAGTTGTACTCCAGTTATCTTCCCCCAATATGCATCGTTAAACACTAAACAACAACTGTTTTGTAATTGATTGGCAACTTTCACCCACATCTTATGCAGAGGTACAGCATAGAATGGAGCATTTTGAAAGTACCGTTTGTTGTCTTCTATTAGACTTAAACAATCTCTTAAAGGTTCAAACCCTTTACCAAAACCTCTACAATAGATTGTTGCCTCTAACCTTGCCATTCTCTCTAGCTAGTTTAGACGAGAACGTTTCTTTTAGGTTTACAAAGTTTATTATATGGTTTCCTATACTTTTAATTACTCCAGGGCTTGTAATCTGGCATATAAATTTATTATATATTTTTACCCTGCTATTTACATTAAACCATGTTAAACAGTCTTTACTAACATTATCTACAATAACATTATGGGGGTCCATTCGCCCCCCTGGTAGCAAAAGTTTTCTGTAAGATATTGGCACATTTCCTCTTTATTAAATATTCCAACCAAATCTAGTGTTATATCGAAATCCATAAGATAGTACATTTCTTTTTCCAGATCTTGCAGTATCTTTGGAAGATCTTCCAACAAATCCTTAATTTTAACATTTGCAAGCTCTATTTTATAGGGAATTGCTATAGGATCATCATACTTTTGTTTAATTTGGTCAATATCTTTCTTTATTATTTGTAACACACCCTCGCTTTGGGAGAATGGTAGTTTGGCCACAACACCATGTCGAGCTAAAGAGAACTTTTTAAATATTCCTCGTAAGTAGCTATTAAACGAGCCACATATTTCCTTCTTAACTTTAAATTGATTCCGAACATCCCCATCACAATCCGCAACATTGGTTATCTTAACTAACATCCGTTATAGATGTTAAGTTATTTAATTTTGGTTCACCCTCGCAATAGTTTATATTACCTATGTTTGTAAGAAGGTTATTATTACGTAGATTTTCTAATAAAAACCATATACCCAATCTTTCGTTAGTAGGTTTAATACAATTCCCCAATAAATGGCTAACAGAGTACATTTCTTTTATACAAAAAGTAGCGGAAACATGTCAACAGGACAGATTACACTATAGGCATATAGAGACCCACATGCAAATATGGAATACCCAAAAATTCGACTAAATAAGTTTATAGTCTCAATATAATTAACATATTAACATTAGTACCCAAATTGTCGAAATTCTATAATTCTATTCTTAGTCCTTGTATTAGGTTTTGTACTATTAAACCCAACACCCCGCGCAGTAGAGTAATATATGTATTTAATACAGATACGCACATTCTACAAGACCCATACATCTGTTGTATAAGCAGCAGAATAGACGTCTCATTGTGTTGTTGTAAAATAAAACATAAATTGTGCTGGATACAACCGGCCAGATATTAGACAGGAAATGTGTTGGAAGTGTATTGCCAAATAGTAAGACAAACACCACATAGTGCAGCATGTAATCAATCCATTACTATTTAGACAAAGGTCAGTATTGGTACAACATCCGATATATTAGCCAAACCCACAATCAAACTTGGAAAACAAACAGTAAAAGATAAATATTATAGTAACAGAAATAGTAAGAGTATAAGGACATAGTAATATTTAAAGTTTATAAAACAACACAAATGCAGAGACACAATAAATAACACACTCCAACACATTTGGACACACGCACAGATACTGGTTTACATCCATTTAACACAACTTTACACGTTCTGTCAACCGACACAAAAAATAGTTTGTAAATTGTGTAAGAAATATATGTAATATAAACAAATTTAACACAATCATAACATTGTGGACAATGTTATGATTGTGTTAAATTTGTTTATATTACATATATTTCTTACACAATTTACAAACTATTTTTTGTGTCGGTTGACAGAACGTGTAAAGTTGTGTTAAATGGATGTAAACCAGTATCTGTGCGTGTGTCCAAATGTGTTGGAGTGTGTTATTTATTGTGTCTCTGCATTTGTGTTGTTTTATAAACTTTAAATATTACTATGTCCTTATACTCTTACTATTTCTGTTACTATAATATTTATCTTTTACTGTTTGTTTTCCAAGTTTGATTGTGGGTTTGGCTAATATATCGGATGTTGTACCAATACTGACCTTTGTCTAAATAGTAATGGATTGATTACATGCTGCACTATGTGGTGTTTGTCTTACTATTTGGCAATACACTTCCAACACATTTCCTGTCTAATATCTGGCCGGTTGTATCCAGCACAATTTATGTTTTATTTTACAACAACACAATGAGACGTCTATTCTGCTGCTTATACAACAGATGTATGGGTCTTGTAGAATGTGCGTATCTGTATTAAATACATATATTACTCTACTGCGCGGGGTGTTGGGTTTAATAGTACAAAACCTAATACAAGGACTAAGAATAGAATTATAGAATTTCGACAATTTGGGTACTAATGTGAATATGTTAATTATATTGAGACTATAAACTTATTTAGTCGAATTTGTGGGTATTCCATATTTGCATGTGGGTCTCTATATGCCTATAGTGTAATCTGTCCTGTTGACATGTTTCCGCTACTTTTTGTATAAAAGAAATGTACTCTGTTAGCCATTTATTGGGGAATTGTATTAAACCTACTAACGAAAGATTGGGTATATGGTTTTTATTAGAAAATCTACGTAATAATAACCTTCTTACAAACATAGGTAATATAAACTATTGCGAGGGTGAACCAAAATTAAAT
Organism: Allygus modestus; assembly: GCA_963675035.1. Lineage (NCBI taxonomy): Eukaryota > Metazoa > Arthropoda > Insecta > Hemiptera > Cicadellidae > Allygus > Allygus modestus. Next base: position 482,953,494 of record OY776111.1, on the reverse strand, counting down.
AACTTAACATCTATAACGGATGTTAGTTAAGATAACCAATGTTGCGGATTGTGATGGGGATGTTCGGAATAAATTTAAAGTTAAGAAGGAAATATGTGGCTCGTTTAATAGCTACTTACGAGGAATATTTAAAAAGTTCTCTTTAGCTCGACATGGTGTTGTGGCCAAACTACCATTCTCCCAAAGCGAGGGTGTGTTACAAATAATAAAGAAAGATATTGACCAAATTAAACAAAAGTATGATGATCCTATAGCAATTCCCTATAAAATAGAGCTTGCAAATGTTAAAATTAAGGATTTGTTGGAAGATCTTCCAAAGATACTGCAAGATCTGGAAAAAGAAATGTACTATCTTATGGATTTCGATATAACACTAGATTTGGTTGGAATATTTAATAAAGAGGAAATGTGCCAATATCTTACAGAAAACTTTTGCTACCAGGGGGGCGAATGGACCCCCATAATGTTATTGTAGATAATGTTAGTAAAGACTGTTTAACATGGTTTAATGTAAATAGCAGGGTAAAAATATATAATAAATTTATATGCCAGATTACAAGCCCTGGAGTAATTAAAAGTATAGGAAACCATATAATAAACTTTGTAAACCTAAAAGAAACGTTCTCGTCTAAACTAGCTAGAGAGAATGGCAAGGTTAGAGGCAACAATCTATTGTAGAGGTTTTGGTAAAGGGTTTGAACCTTTAAGAGATTGTTTAAGTCTAATAGAAGACAACAAACGGTACTTTCAAAATGCTCCATTCTATGCTGTACCTCTGCATAAGATGTGGGTGAAAGTTGCCAATCAATTACAAAACAGTTGTTGTTTAGTGTTTAACGATGCATATTGGGGGAAGATAACTGGAGTACAACTGCCAAAAGATCAAAGGGACAAGTTAATAAAGTATGCTCTATCTGCATTTAGCTTTAACTGTTTACCAACTATGTAGAGGTAATAGAGGAGGATGCCATAAGTGTAAAGCATAAGTGTTACATCAAATCTGGGGGCATCAAATACACCTTTCTCCATCAATTTAGAAGAATTAGGCTTAGTGGAAAGTCCTAACCTTACTCCCTACGTTTTAAGAAGCCGGACCAATAAACTGTACCCAATACACTATTAAAGAAATAGAGCCACTTTCCAAGCCTTTCTTAGAGAGTTGTTCCAAAAAGAGGAAATTGGAATTAGAAGACATTGGAATATGTGGAAAATACTGTTGCAGAGGAATAACACAGTTGGCTAAAGAACAAGAAAGAAGGGAAAGAGAGGATAAATTAAAAGATTACTTCCTGCGACGTTGGGAGGATCTAGAGCATTATGTGTATGCGTTTGTAGTAAACAAGTTTGTGGGAGTGTTGGCAGAAAAGGATGGAGGGGTGTATACTATGTTAAAGGTGTCTGTAAAACTGTATTTATAGAGATAAATAAGAATAGGCAAGGTTATAGCGTGTTGCCATACAGTGGTGATTTGGACATTATTTATCTACCTACCAACGAGCCACTTGCAAGCTTTAACACTAACGGAACCGCAACATTTTATGGCAATTCCAAAAATAGAAAACCTAAGTTTCCGTAACAATGAGTGGGATGATGGACAAGAAGACATAGAGATGCAAGATATTAAAGGCAATGTTAAATTTAATGAATGTAGTAGACTGGAGGATTTGGAATATGGTGCGGAATTATTAATAAGCGCTATTAAACAAGTCCAACATAGGGGTAGAAAAAGATATATTGTTTGAAAATATTCGTAACCTTTATGTCTCCAACCACTGGCTGGAAAGGGAGCTAGAATGTGGGAAGTTTGATTTTAACTACAAAATTAAAATTAAGTTGGATAAAATAAAGACTACTCCAAACAAGCACAAAGAAAGATTAGTGTTTTGTGTTTAGTTGTTTTGGGTTTTAAAAATTTATTTTTTGCTATCGCATTGGCTTAAAACATATCCAAAATTTAGGCAGTTCCATAAATATTTTGTGGATATATATTACTTATCAGCTGGATGTATATAATAAGCTTGCATTTATTTTTTTTAATCCAACCGTAATATTGAATTTGGAAATGGGGTATTTACTTATGCAATGGCCAGTAATATATTGCAGTCATATCCAAAGTTTGGTTACGACAAAACAGCACTAAAAGAGAAAAAATATACGGTAAATTTAGATATAAGGGGATATAACAAGTCGAAAAGTAAATAAAGGAGTTATTGGTAGTAATTTACAAAATATAGTTTTGTAAAAACACAAATACCAATGTTAGTTTTTAGGTTGCGGCAAAACAAACAACTGTATTATAGGTGGAAATAATATTGTAATTTTAGATATAATAGTTGGGGGCTATAACATATCCAAAAATAAATCAGACAATAAATGCTTAGGACAATATCCAAAGTGTAGGCAAATCGGACAATAAACAGCAAAGTCAGTTTTGGGATTACAGCAAAATAAACAAACAAAAAAGACAAAATATTGTATTATAGGGGGTAGTGGAACATGTGGTAGTGTGGTCTTGTTACCTATATAAGCGCTATAACATATCCGAAAATAAATCAGACAGTAAATAAAGAAGTTTGAAATTGTATATTTTTCAAAATATTTTTTAAATTTGACCGTTATAGTTAATTTGTCAAATGTGGATGGTGTGTACTAGCCTAGAATAATGACATATATAAATTTTAAACAAATCAGACCATAAATAAAGAAGTTGCCAATTGGCAGTATTTTTCCAAATTTTTTTAAAATTTAACCGCAATATTTGTAAAATGTGGATGGTGCATATACACTAGCCTACAACAATAACATATCCAAATTTTAAACAAATCGGACAGTAAATAAAGAAGTTGGCAATTGGCAGTATTTTTCAAAAATAATTTTTAATTTGACTGTAATGGTGAATTTGGGAAATGTAAGTGTAATTTATTAAAACACTTGCCTGCGACAATAACATATCCAAGTTTTAAACAAATCGGACAGTAAATAAAGAAGTTGGCAATTGGCAGTATTTTTCAAAAATATTTTTTAATTTGACCGTAATAGTGAATTTTGGGATATGTAAGTGGAATTTATTAAAAGACTTGCCTAGGACAATAACATATCCAAATTTTAAATAAATCAGACAGTAAATAAAGAAGTTGGCAATTGGCAGTATTTTTCAAAAATATTTTTTAATTTGACCGTAATAGTGAATTTGGGATATGTAACTGAAATTTATTAAAACACTTGCCTAGGACAATAACATATCCAAATTGAAGACAAATCGGACAGTTAATAAAGAAGTTGGCAATTGGCACTATTTTTCAAAAAATATTTTCTAATTTGACCGTAATAGTGAATTTGGGATATGTAGGTGGAATTTATTAAAACACTTGCCTAGGACAATAACATATCCAAATTGAAGACAAATCGGACAGTAAATAAAGAAGTTGGCAATTGGCAGTATTTTTCAAAAAATATTTTTTAATTTGACCATAATAGTGAATTTGGGATATGTACGTGGAATTTATTAAAACACTTGCCTAGGACAATAACATATCCAAATTGAAGACAAATCGGACAGTAAATAAAGAAGTTGGCAATTGGCAGTATTTTTCAAAAATATTTTTAATTCAACCGTAATAGTGAATTTGGGAAATGTAAGTGGAATTTATTAAAACACTTGCCTAGGACAATAACATATCCAAATTGCAGACAAATCGGACCATAAACACCAAAGATAGTTTTTTAGCCTGAATTTGAAAATTAATTTTAAAAAATATAGAGGAGGGATGGGGATTGGGAAAATATATTTAATATAGGCAAGGGTTGGACGTTAGTATAGGCTAACAAGGAAACTTGTGTAGGGCGGGAGCTGGCGTCGGTCCAAAAACGGCTCCCCATAAGAATAACATGGGGAAAAAGCGCCGGAAGTGGCGTTAAACCGCCATTTCACATCTACTAATATTAAACTCGTTAAAGTATAATCTTCATAGCTGAAATATAACGTGTCCTTATAAAAGTGTGGCATTTATTTTACCATGTTAAAACCGGTTCTTGAACAAATACAGAATAAGCAATGGAAAACCCTTTTTTAAACAGTATTAAACGAAGTAATATATATGTTTTAAGTACCATTTTGTCACGGAAAAGGCACTTTTATTTTGATTCTACAAAAATTGAGATGTCATTGGTAAAAAAGGATTGTTGTGTGTAAATTAAAGTCAAATGTCAGAAAATATGAAATGTATGTTGTTTGGTCGAGTAATAAGAAAGATAAATGAATGCTTGATGTGAAATCTGCCCATGCATACCTTTAATTTAAATTATGAAAATCGTTGGGTATAGAAGAGCCGGACCGACTCGGAAAAGGCAATATTTTTTTATAATTAAGATGTATACAATAAAATTAGATTTGTGGATAAAAACTAAATATCTTAAGAATAAATATTATAAATTAACTTTGAGTTTATTTAATTTTCTAAGGTACGAATTTTTACATGAATATAAACAGTAAATACCAGTATCAGTGAATAAGATAATCCAGTCACAAAAGTAAATATAAATATATAAAAAAATACACAAATAAACAATTGGAGCGTTTACTGATTGGCCAAGCGAGTCTGACTGGATCTTCGCCTAATGTCCCGTGTCCATCGGATTTCTTTATTGTAATGCTGCTATTTTGTTTTTATTAATTGAATAACATTGTAAGAGTATTTTTGTGTTTCGCTCGTATATGATTTAAACTGTGTTTCTATAATCGGAAAATAGTAGTATAATATCCTCTATTTCCCATCTTCATCCCCCACCACTACTGAAACGTCATACGAACAACGCAACGTAAAAAGTGCACTCTTACTTTTATTATTATTTGTTTTAAATTATTTGATGCATTTACTTTCCACTAACGAAGGGTTAACAGTAAAGAGTGTAGTAAAATTGTCGTAACATTTTACAGTATCTCATTTGTAATAGCAGTGAACAGTGGAACAGTCGGTGTATATTGTCATGTTTCATTTTTTCTGCATATTAACTCTTTCTGGTGAGTGAACTGTAAAGCGTATAGTAATTTTAGAATCCCTGTAAAATGTACTAAATTAAATTCTGTATCTTACAACACGGTCGCGATGATTAAAATCATTAAAAACAATAAATGCATCGTGTATTACACAAAATATTAGATTTTTTTTATAATATTAAAGCGAATGCAAATTATGTTCTTTATTCAAGGGGAGACACAGCCAGTTGGTATTAAACTGCAGGATTTGTTGAAAAAAGGTCATATCCTTGTTCCGTTTACTCCACATAAACCATTACGAAATACAAACTATTTTGGTGATGTCCAAAGTGCTATTTTCCTGAAATAGTTGTCTTGTTGTGGACGAGTAATAGAGTGCGCTGTGGTGGCTGAGTTAGGTTACGTAGTTGGTGAACTAACTATCGTAACCTAAACTTACTTAACGACAACAACACAGTTTTACAGGTACGAGGACTCTTAAGTGACTAGGTTTGAAAGCAATAGCATAATCAGTTACACCGAAAGGTAACTGACCTTTAAACATTAAATTAAAATTGGATGGTGTTTGTTGAGTTCAATTTATTAAATTAGTCAGCGATATCCTTACTTTGTTGCATTATAAATATTCATTACCCACATGTATTTTTATTTTATACATATATATATATATATATGTGTATAAAATAAAAATACAATTACATTTTTAATTAAATAATCCTTTAACGATGCTAACGGATGTAAATAACGTATCTTATAAGTTGATATCCAGCTCATATTTTTTAAATCTTTTTGTTTTTAAGTTAAATATTTATGCAATCAAAGCAGCATTCTAAAAATATAATGGTTTTTAAGAATTTTTATTTTTGTAGGTATTTTTTTACAGTTTTATTTATAGTTTTACGCTAAGTTTCAATTGACAATTTAGTGGTTATTTGACAGTAATAACATTTTACACCTAAAGAAGTGTTGAATAACCTAAATACACCTAAACTAAAGTAAACATATATATCTTCATCTTTTATCGTTAAACTATTTATCCAGTTTTACAGTTCTATTTATTCAGTTCATATAAGTTTTTAATTGTGATAATTATAGCTATAATAACATATGTTTAAAAGTAATAAGTTTATAATAAAGATAAATTAAAACTAAACTAGAGCATGACCCCTTTATAATAATAAGTCCACATCCTGCCACATGTGAACGCTTCCGTGTCGGAGAGAGTTTTCTTATACCAAGAAGTGTTGCGTATTTTCCCATCATTCTACATAAAACATTCTTATTCTGCTTGGTATTTTGCACCTTGTTTTATTTTATACCAAATTATAATAAAATGAGTGAAGTAATATCCAGAAACACCTAAAGATTTGTTTTTCAAATTCCACTAGAATCATAGATTGTTACTTAGTAATCAAAGTCTAATAAAAGAGGGGGTTCGTAAATTTGATTACACTTACGCATATGTGAAAATGACCGCCGAGTTTGAAAATTGGAAATTAATGTTTAAAGTGTCTCAAAGTGTTCAACTATTTTGTTAAGTATACGTCTTGAAGTTTTTAAGCCCTATAAAAAAAATGATCAGAAAAGAGGTAACAATTACTGCGGATAACGAAATCAGTCATGAATGGTGCAGAGGCAAGCTCAGATTCAAGCAATTACTGACAGATTGGTTCATTAGAGCATACGCTACTTCTACCAAACCTGCAATAACTGAAGTGGTTTTATACTATCATGATTATTATACTGGACTTTATCGTATGTTCACAACAACCTATACGATTTATTTTACATATTCGTGTTTCTTTAAAAAAATACGCTGACTAAAATTTGCTTAGTATGCTCTTAGTAGGGTGTATTGGACATTCCTGGCTCAGGAGGGACAGGAGGGACGCCCCCCCCCCGAGCCACCCCCCCCGAGGTCTCGTCAGTGACACTTTGCGAATTTTTTTTTGCGAATTTTTTTTGCGAATTTTTTTTGCGAATTTTTTTTTTGCGAATTTTTTTTTTGCGAATACTAACCTAACCTAACCTAACCTAACCTAAGCTAACCTAACCTAACCTAACCTAACCTAACCTAACCTAACCTAACCTAACCTAACCTAACCCATCCTAACCTAACCTAACCTCGGATCAGATTTCTGATTGCAGATTCTTGTTCGTCTAGTCGAGCCGAGAAATTTGAGTACCCACAAAGTACATTTGGACGATGTAGGGGGGGGGCTATCTCGGTTACCATAAGTCGGATTTGAATTCTGATTGCAGATTCTTGTTCGTCTAGTCGAGCCGAGAAATTTGCATACCCACAAAGTACATTTGGACGATGTAGGGGGGGGGCTATATCGGATACCATAAGTCGGATTTGAATTCTGATTGCAGATTCTTGTTCGTCTAGTCGAGCCGAGAAATTTGCATACCCACAAAGTACATTTGGACGATGTAGGGGGGGGGCGGGCTATATCGGTTACCATAAGTCGGATTTGAATTCTGATTGCAGATGCTTGTTCGTCTAGTCGAGCCGAGTCATTTGAGTACCCACATCGTACACTTTGGATGATGTTTACAAAAAAGGGGCCCGCACCACACTTTTGACCTTTTTTTTGCATTTTTGGAATCTCCTCGTCAAGCCGAGTATTCTCAGTACCCTCATGACGTACTTTGGATAATTAATACAAGAGTTGATCAGGGTAACGCAACAACCAACAGAGCTAGCCCATCAGCGCTTGCGGTTAATTTAACTACCAGTGAATGCAAATTTTGAGGAGAATATAATTGCAATGCTTTGAACATATACTGCAAAGGGGGGTGTATCGATACACCCCCCTTCAAGTACTCTGCACCGAGGCAGACGTTCACACAAATAAGCGTCGCGTCCAGTCTACTGTCTGGGAATGCGGATGTTGTAATTTGATACCTCGACTGGAGGGTGCAGGTGTTCACACAAAAAACCGACAAGTCAAGACCTGTCTGGGAATGCGGATGCTGTAATTTGATACCTCGATGGGAAGACGGCTGACCCTTCTAGGAACCCATAATTATAGACCACCTGCGTCGAATTCCGAGCAATAAATCACCAGTTGTCAAACACCCACGGTATCATTCTTGTTTTAGGCTTCAACAATTCCTGACGTATGGGGGAGCGAAAATCTCCCCCTAACCCATTATGTGTTAGGGGGAGCGAAAATCTCCCCCTAGTAATTAAACCAACAGAACACCAGTTGTCACGGTCTCATTCTTGTTCTAGTCTTCAACAATTCCTGACGTATGGGGGAGCGAAAATCTCCCCCTAACCCATTATGTGTTAGGGGGAGCGAAAATCTCCCCCTAGTAATTAAATCAACAGAGCTAGCCCATCAGCGCCTGCGGACAATTGAACTACCAGTGAATGCAAATTTTGAGGAGAATATAATTGCAATGCTTTGAACATATACTGCAAAGGGGGGTGTATCGATACACCCCCCTTCAAGTACTCTGCACTGAGGCAGCTGTTCGCACAAATAACCATCGCGTCCAGTCTACTGTCTGGGAATGCGGATGTTGTAATTTGATACCTCGACTGGAGGGTGCAGGTGTTCACACAAAAAACCGACAAGTCGAGACCTGTCTGGGGTGCAGCTGCGCCCGACCCAAGGAGGGGCAGGAGGAGCAGGAGGAGCAGGAGGAGCAGGAGGAGCAGGAGGGGCAGGAGGAGCAGGAGGAGCAGGAGGAGCAGGAGGGGCAGGAGGAGCAGGAGGAGCAGGAGGGGCAGGAGGAGGGCCCCCCCCTCCGACCGGGCAAGGTTTCGTCTGTGACACTTTTGCCAGCCAAGACGCCTGCGGACAATTGAACTACCAGTGAATGCAAATGCGGATGTTGTAATTTGATACCTCGACTGGAGGGTGCAGGTGTTCGCACAAAAAAACCGACAAGTCGAAACCTGTCTGGGGTGCAGCTGCGCCCGACCTCAGTAGGGCCAGGAGGGACAGGAGGAGCCCCCCCCCCCAGACGCCTGCACCAACACTTGGAAGAAAATCCTCCTACATTAGAAGGATTTCCATCTGTTCCCTAACATGAAAAGCTTTTGTGGCCTTGAAAAAGGCCGATTATGATGGTGGGATCAGGTGGAGGCTAAGGTGTTGGAAAACGTTTATTTTTTACTGTTGAAAAACTTTGTTACTTCATCAGGGTGCAGTTCATCGGTCCGCCGATTCCACCACATTTCAACAAGCATCATGTACTTCTGCTCATGTTCAATGGCGTAGAAGTGCTCCTCTTCAATGGGGTAGAAATTCATCTTGTAGTCCATGTCACGCTGCCAATATTCCCACTCCAAGCCGTCCAGCGGGCAATGGTTCCACATGCTGTTGATTCCCCGTCGTCTGGAGTACAGAGCGTCGTCAAGATCTTGAGTAGTTGAATACATTTTTGGTTCATGAACGTACTTGAACTTTTTGTCAATGCACCATAGCCTCTTCTTATGGAAATGCTTCAAGGTGCATTCATCGTCGTCTTTTCGGTTGTAGAATTCATCACCTTCGAAGTAATCATCTTCATCGTCAAACGGTCTCTTCTTATTATTGCTATTCATTGTCGTTTCCGCTGCAACACATACATCCTCCAACTCAACGTCTGTGATGTCACAATCCCACTCGATGTTGGCCATGATCTCTTCGTAGCTGTTGACGCTTCGAAACTCAAGACTAAACTAAACTTTACTGCAAGGGGCGGGCTGTGCGTCGTGGGATGATGGGCGCAGGTGTACAGACAAAAAACCGTCGCGTCACCCTACTGTCTGGGAATGCGGATGCTGTAATTTGATACCTCTACGGGAGGGCGCGGGTGTTCACACAAAAAACCGACGAGTCGAGACCTGTCTGGGAATGCGGATGCTGTAATTTGATACCCTGACAGGAGGGCGACCGACCCTTGCAGGAACCCATAATTATAGACCACCCGCGTCGAATTCCGAGCAATAGTACACCAGCTGTCAAACACCCACGGTCTCATTCTTGTTCTAGTCTTCAACAATTCCTGACGTATGGGGGAGCGAAAATCTCCCCCTAAGCCATTATGTGTTAGGGGGAGCGAAAATCTCCCCCTAGTAATTAAATCAACAGAACACCAGTTGTCAAACACCCACGGTCTCATTCTTGTTCGGGAGTTTGAAGTGTGTGGCTGTGTAATAGTGTTGCTGTGTGACGTTCTGTCAGAGCGATCGCCCGACGTTTTGACCTAACCTACAAAATGAACCACTTAACCGCCTATGTGTTTAATGATCGGCCTTTGTCTGTACTGTTTGACAGCAGCGATAATCCATGGTTCAAAGCTAAGGATGTAGCTACAATATTGGGATACGCCAACCCTAAAGAAGCAATCAGAGTACATGTTAGAGAAAAATATCGCAAAACAATTCCTGAAGTATGGGGGAGCGAAAATCTCCCCCTAACCTATAACGAGAAACATTCAATCTTTCTTAACGAGCCGGGATTATATTCGTTACTTATGAAATCTAAAATGCCCATCGCCGAGAAGTTTCAAGATTGGATCTTTGAAGAAGTTATGCCATCCATTAGAAAAAATGGTCAGTACAGACTTATAAACGAGAACCAACGGCTGCTACAATCACTTACAAAGTCGCTAACAAATAACCGAAAGCTAGATCAAACAAATTCCGAGTTTAAAACTACAAATGATATATTGTGTATGGAAAACCAATCCATGAATCAAACGCTGATCGAACAGACATCCAAAGTGGCAGTGTTGCCTGAAGATGTAAATCTGAAGCATATATTTTGTGTGATGATTAGGGAAATCCTTCTAGAGCAGTACGGAGTTTGTGAATACAAGTGCATTCGAACACAGAAGAGGAATTTCAAACAAGCCTTGAAAAAAGCAAAGGAAGAAGGATTTACAATGTGCTACTGTAGAGAAAATGTCCCCAACGGCATAAACATAGTGAATAAGGCTAAAGAAGTGATGAAGAGTTACGGCATGCACATTGACTGCAGATACAACAACATCCTAACCTCGCACAATTTCATTAATGTAGTTGAACATATCTTTGACAATGCATAGGTCTGCGCTTGTGGACTCGTTCCAGAACCTTCGACGCTAGTCAGGTAGCAACAGTCGATACGTGCTCCAAAGATGACCAGTGTGGATGACGCAAGAAAATTAATCACCATATCAATGAACAAAATACGTTATAAACGTAACAACATCCGAGAAAGGCTCGCAATCAAGTTAGTGTTGGATAGAGCGAGAGATGTGTTTGAGAGAAAATATCATATGAAACAGCATACTTATGAAAAAAAAACAAAAATATTGAATATCATGTGAAAGAATATAACTATGAAGAAAACAAAACAGACTGTTAAATTTAACAAGGAGCTAAATACACAGTACACTTACGAGCCCTGTGAGGATATACAACAATTAACGTGGACTCAAATCGCAATAGATGAAATGAGATTCCGCAGACCGTTGGAACTGATGTTGGGTGAAAAAATCAAACATCTAACCTATTGCAACAAGATGTGTCACAGCGAGTGCATACAGTTTACTTCAAGGGTGAGCAGACGCACCACCAGTCCGTAGTACGGTAGAAGTCACACGGTAAGGACGTCAACATGGACGCTTACGTTTCTGCGGACGACTATATCAAATCGTTTATTCAGGAGATTGAGGTTATGAACAATAATGCTAGTGATCAGACATTGGCATCACCTCAGACGTCATCTGTAAAACCGATCACTGCCTGCAAGAGACGAAGGAGGCCAACTCTCATCGAAGTGGAAACCAAGAAACCAGGATGGGTGCCAAAACCAACAGATGATTGTCCCATAGTGTCATGGATGGAGAATGGGAATACTTTTGCTGTTCAAAACCCGGGAAACAAAGGACAAATTTTATTGAAAATGGAAATGTACGATGGTACAGATATGGTGTTCATGTGCAGTTTATTTTTGGACAAAGATGGTGAAATGCTCCAAAGTGTTAGACAGTAGTTGATAAAGTGGAAAACATGTGGATCGATAAATCAACAGGAGTACCGAAAATTGCAGGCTTAACTCAAACTGTTACACAACGCAGTGCAGTTTCGCAACCAACGTCGAAGAAGCGAGCTGTGAGGAAGAAACAACGAGTGTCGCCAGCAGTCAATTAAAGCATCAGCATTCCCAGACAGGAGGGCGACGCGTCGGTTTTTTGTGTGTGAACACCTGCGCCCGGCCAACTACTAGAGATGTCGAGCAGCAGCACTTTCAAGCTAGAGTTTCCGAGCGTGAACGGCACTGCAGCAACCGAGGACCTGAGAGCTACCCTCAACAACTGCAAGTCTGACTCTCCGCTCTACACCAGGATAGACGATCTCAGAGAGGAATGCGGCTATCTCATCACTGCGATGGAGCGAGCCACAACACCCTTTGGCGAGACGATCATCGTGATCCTGGAGGGGCAGGTCGGGGATGACTTCTTTCTGCGAGTCTACCTGCCTAGGCGCTTCAACGAGGTCCTGAGCAACACCGACATCGAGCGCTACAACAGCGGGTTTGGAGAACGCCTTCGCTTGGTGAAGCGCAGCCCGAGGGGTTCCAATAGCAGATTCACACCTTTGGAGTTTATGTAAAGCAAGACTTGAAGATTATGTAAATACCTTTGTAAATTAGTTTTCGTAGTCAATACTTATAGTCACGTTCAGAACATAACCACTGTGTTATTTATTTCACTTAACCCCAAAAATTTCCTTTGGTAGTAAGTTTAAGAGCGTGAGTATGGTAACTGTGAGGTGTTTAGCTCATCAGCGTCATCATCAGAATCATCGATATTTGTACATAGATGTAACCCACCGCGTAATGCGATACAATTGATTGGAGCGCATCGTGTGTGAGCTGTCTTGTGATGGCGACATCGCACTGCGTTTGTAACAAAATAACGTGTAAATTAACACGACGATCACTTTTCTTGCTTAAGTCACGATGGGCATTATGGCGTACGGGACGATTGGTAATAACAGCGTTTAAAGTAAACTGTGCACATTCGTTGTGATACGTCTTGTCACAGCACGTTAGATTTCACATTCTCACATTCAACATCAATTACAATTGTAGACGTAATCTCATTTCATCTGTTGTGATTTAAGTCCACGTTAACCGTTGTACATCCTCACGCGGCTCATAAGTGTAATGAGTATTTAGTATGACAATAAACTTCTCGAATGTTAGTACGTTAAATCGTAGCTTGTTCATTGACGCATTGATCCCTATTCTTGTTTCAGTCTCAATATGCATTATGGCGTACGTGCCAGATGGTACTAACAACGCTTGAAATAAACTGCACACATGTGTTGCGATACATCCAAACACAACAAGTTAGATGCAGCATTCAATCATTCAGCATCAATTGAAATGTTATGCGTGGCATCATTTCATCTGGTTTAATTTGAGGGAATAACTCGACTATGAACCTTTATCGTATGTTAGTTCGTTAACAACGTAAATTGTACATTAACACGACGATCACTTTTCTTGCTTAAGTCACGATGTGCATTATGGCGTACGGGACGATTGGTAATAACAGCGTTTAAAGTAAACTGTGCACATTCGTTGTGATACGTCTTGTCACAGCACGTTAGATTTCACATTCTCACATTCAACATCAATTACAATTGTAGACGTAATCTCATTTCATCTGTTGTGATTTAAGTCCACGTTAACCGTTGTACATCCTCACGCGGCTCGTAAGTGTAATGAGTATTTAGTATGCCAAAAAACTTCTCGAATGTTAGTACGTTAAATCGTAGCTTGTTCATTGACGCATCGATCCCTATTCTTGTTTCAGTCTCAATATGCATTATGGCGTACGTGCCAGATGGTACTAACAACGCTTGAAATAAACTGCCCACGTGTGTTGCGATACATCCAAACACAACAAGTTAGATGCATCATTCTAACATTCAGCATCAATTGAAATGTTATGCGTGGTATCATTTCATCTGGTGTAATTTGAGGGAATAACTCGACTACGAACCTTTATCGTATGTTAGTTCGTTAACAACGTAACTTGTACATTGACGCATCGATCACTTTTCATGCTTAAGTCACAATGTGCATTATGTTGTATGTAACGACTGGTAATAGCAATGCTTGAAGTAAACTGAGCACATGTGTTGCTATACGTCTTGTCACAGCAGGTTATATTGCTCATTTCCCCTTTCAACATCAGTTACAATTGTATGCGTAATCTCATTTCATCGGTTGTAATTCAAGTCCGCGTTAACTGTTGTACATCCTCACGAGATTCGTAAGTGTAACGAGTATTTAGTTTTACATTAAACTTCTCGTATGTCAATCCCAAGTAATCGGTGTTTGAAGAAGTTTGCCTTTCCCTCAAGAATTGTCACTAGCATTATAACATACGCGTTTAATAACCAGATCGCACTTGTAATATTTTTGTATACCAATACAAATTCCAAGTAATCGAGGTTTGAAGAAGTTCGCACATTGATAAAAAAAAATCCAAGTAAACGATGTTTGAAGACGTTTGAGTTTTCGCCATCACACAAGTTCCAATCTTGAGTAATGTCAACCCAAGAAAATGAAGGCTAACAGCATCACGTAGTTGTGTTAAGTTACGATAGGTATAGTTAGGTTTATTAAGACTGTTTCCAGTTAGAAAGGGGAAACATGGAGAGACTTATCTCATTGTTAGGTTACGATATCCAGTGTAAAGTTAGGTCCCTGCATAGAAATAGGAAACGTAGGCAATTGTATCTCATCCTTAGGTTATGTTATGCTCTGTTAAGTTAGGTTTGTGCTTATAGATAGGAAATATTGCCAGTAGTATCTCGTCGTTAGGTTAAGTCATGCTCTGTTAAGTTAGGTTTGTTGTTGATTAAAAAAAAATCTGTACCTTAATGTCTGCGCGCGCATTATGATTATACCCTTTTTAAATTGCGCGCGCAGACATTAAGGTACAGATTTTTTTTTTAATCAACAACAAACCTAACTTAACAGAGCATGACTTAACCTAACGACGAGATACTACTGGCAATATTTCCTATCTATAAGCACAAACCTAACTTAACAGAGCATAACATAACCTAAGGATGAGATACAATTGCCTACGTTTCCTATTTCTATGCAGGGACCTAACTTTACACTGGATATCGTAACCTAACAATGAGATAAGTCTCTCCATGTTTCCCCTTTCTAACTGGAAACAGTCTTAATAAACCTAACTATACCTATCGTAACTTAACACAACTACGTGATGCTGTTAGCTTTCATTTTCTTGGGTTGACATTACTCAAGATTGGAACTTGTGTGATGGCGAAAACTCAAACGTCTTCAAACATCGTTTACTTGGATTTTTTTTTTATCAATGTCCGAACTTCTTCAAACCTCGATTACTTGGAATTTTTATTGGTATACAAAAATATTACAAGTGCGATCTGGTTATTAAACGCGTATGTTATAATGCTAGTGACAATTCTTGAGGGAAAGGCAAACTTCTTCAAACACCGATTACTTGGGATTGACATACGAGAAGTTTAATGTAAAACTAAATACTCGTTACACTTACGAACCTCGTGAGGATGTACAACAGTTAACGCGGACTTGAATTACAACCGATGAAATGAGATTACGCATACAATTGTAACTGATGTTGAAAGGGGAAATGAGCAATATAACCTGCTGTGACAAGACGTATAGCAACACATGTGCTCAGTTTACTTCAAGCATTGCTATTACCAGTCGTCACATACAACATAATGCACATTGTGACTTAAGCATGAAAAGTGATCGATGCGTCAATGTACAAGTTACGTTGTTAACGAACTAACATACGATAAAGGTTCGTAGTCGAGTTATTCCCTCAAATTACACCAGATGAAATGATACCACGCATAACATTTCAATTGATGCTGAATGTTAGAATGATGCATCTAACTTGTTGTGTTTGGATGTATCGCAACACACGTGGGCAGTTTATTTCAAGCGTTGTTAGTACCATCTGGCACGTACGCCATAATGCCTATTGAGACTGAAACAAGAATAGGGATCGATGCGTCAATGAACAAGCTACGATTTAACGTACTAACATTCGAGAAGTTTATTGTCATACTAAATACTCATTACACTTACGAGCCGCGTGAGGATGTACAACGGTTATCGTGGACTTAAATCACAACAGATGAAATGAGATTACGTCTACAATTGTAATTGATGTTGAATGTGAGAATGTGAAATCTAACGTGCTGTGACAAGACGTATCACAACGAATGTGCACAGTTTACTTACGATGCGCTCCAATCAATTGTATCGCATTACGCGGTGGGTTACATCTATGTACAAATATCGATGATTCTGATGATGACGCTGATGAGCTAAACACCTCACAGTTACCATACTCACGCTCTTAAACTTACTACCAAAGGAAATTTTTTGGGGTTAAGTGAAATAAATAACACAGTGGTTATGTTCTGAACGTGACTATAAGTATTGACCACGAAAACTAATTTACAAAGGTATTTACATAATCTTCAAGTCTTGCTTTACATAAACTCCAAAGGTGTGAATCTGCTATTGGAACCCCTCGGGCTGCGCTTCACCAAGCGAAGGCGTTCTCCAAACCCGCTGTTGTAGCGCTCGATGTCGGTGTTGCTCAGGACCTCGTTGAAGCGCCTAGGCAGGTAGACTCGCAGAAAGAAGTCGTCCCCGACCTGCCCCTCCAGGATCACGATGATCGTCTCGCCAAAGGGTGTTGTGGCTCGCTCCATCGCAGTGATGAGATAGCCGCATTCTTCTCTGAGATCGTCTATCCTGGTGTAGAGCGGAGAGTCAGACTTGCAGTTGTTGAGGGTAGCTCTCAGGTCCTCGGTTGCTGCAGTGCCGTTCACGCTCGGAAACTCTAGCTTGAAAGTGCTGCTGCTCGACATCTCTAGTAGTTGGCCGGGCGCAGGTGTTCACACACAAAAAACCTACGCGTACCCTCCTGTCTGGGAATGCTGATGCTTTAATTGACTGCTGGCGACACTCGTTATTTCTTCCTCACAGCTCGCTTCTTCGACGTTGGTTGCGAAACTGCACTGCGTTGTGTAACAGTTTGAGTTAAGCCTGTAATTTTCGGTACTCCTGTTGATTTATCGATCCACATGTTTTCCACTTTATCAACTACTTGTCTAACACTTTGGAGCATTTCACCATGTTTGTCCAAAAATAAACTGCACATGAACACCATATCTGTACCATCGTACATTTCCATTTTCAATAAAATTTGTCCTTTGTTTCCCGGGTTTTGAACAGCAAAAGTATTCCCATTCTCCATCCATGACACTATGGGACAATCATCTGTTGGTTTTGGCACCCATCCTGGTTTCTTGGTTTCCACTTCGATGAGAGTTGGCCTCCTTCGTCTCTTGCAGGCAGTGATCGGTTTTACAGATGACGTCTGAGGTGATGCCAATGTCTGATCACTAGCATTATTGTTCATAACCTCAATCTCCTGAATAAACGATTTGATATAGTCGTCCGCAGAAACGTAAGCGTCCATGTTGACGTCCTTACCGTGTGACTTCTACCGTACTACGGACTGGTGGTGCGTCTGCTCACCCTTGAAGTAAACTGTATGCACTCGCTGTGACACATCTTGTTGCAATAGGTTAGATGTTTGATTTTTTCACCCAACATCAGTTCCAACGGTCTGCGGAATCTCATTTCATCTATTGCGATTTGAGTCCACGTTAATTGTTGTACATCCTCACAGGGCTCGTAAGTGTACTGTGTATTTAGCTCCTCGTTAAATTTAACAGTCTGTTTTGTTTTCTTCATAGTTATATTCTTTCACATGATATTCAATATTTTTGTTTTTTTCATAAGTATGCTGTTTCATATGATATTTTCTCTCAAACACATCTCTCGCTCTATCCAACACTAACTTGATTGCGAGCCTTTCTCGGATGTTGTTACGTTTATAACGTATTTTGTTCATTGATATGGTGATTACTTTTCTTGCGTCATCCACACTGGTCATCTTTGGAGCACGTATCGACTGTTGCTACCTGACTAGCGTCGAAGGTTCTGGAACGAGTCCACAAGCGCAGACCTATGCATTGTCAAAGATATGTTCAACTACATTAATGAAATTGTGCGAGGTTAGGATGTTGTTGTATCTGCAGTCAATGTGCATGCCGTAGTTCTTCATTACTTCTTTAGCCTTATTCACTATGTTTATGCCGTTGGGGACATTTTCTCTACAGTAGCACATTGTAAATCCTTCTTCCTTTGCTTTTTTCAAGGCTTGTTTGAAATTCCTCTTCTGTGTTCGAATGCACTTGTATTCACAAACTCCGTACTGCTCTAGAAGGGTTTCCCTAATCATCACACAAAATATATGCTTCAGATTTACATCTTCAGGCAACACTGCCACTTTAGATGTCTGTTCGATCAGCGTTTGATTCATGGATTGGTTTTCCATACACAATATATCATTTGTAGTTTTAAACTCGGAATTTGTTTGATCTAGCTTTCGGTTATTTGTTAGCGACTTTGTAAGTGATTGTAGCAGCCGTTGGTTCTCGTTTATAAGTCTGTACTGACCATTTTTTCTGATGGATGGCAAAACTTCTTCAAAGATCCAATCTTGAAACTTCTCGGCGATGGGCATTTTAGATTTCATAAGTAACGAATATAATCCCGGCTCGTTAAGAAAGATTGAATGTTTCTCGTTATAGGTTAGGGGGAGATTTTCGCTCCCCCATACTTCAGGAATTGTTTTGCGATATTTTTCTCTAACATGTACTCTGATTGCTTCTTTAGGGTTGGCGTATCCCAATATTGTAGCTACATCCTTAGCTTTGAACCATGGATTATCGCTGCTGTCAAACAGTACAGACAAAGGCCGATCATTAAACACATAGGCGGTTAAGTGGTTCATTTTGTAGGTTAGGTCAAAACGTCGGGCGATCGCTCTGACAGAACGTCACACAGCAACACTATTACACAGCCACACACTTCAAACTCCCGAACAAGAATGAGACCGTGGGTGTTTGACAACTGGTGTTCTGTTGATTTAATTACTAGGGGGAGATTTTCGCTCCCCCTAACACATAATGGCTTAGGGGGAGATTTTCGCTCCCCCATACGTCAGGGATTGTTGAAGACTCGAACAAGAATGAGACCGTGGGTGTTTGACAGCTGGTGTACTATTGCTCGGAATTCGACGCGGGTGGTCTATAATTATGGGTTCCTGCAAGGGTCGGTTGCCCTCCTGTCAGGGTATCAAATTACAGCATCCGCATTCCCAGACAGGTCTCGACTCGTCGGTTTTTTGTGTGAACACCCGCGCCCTCCCGTAGAGGTATCAAATTACAGCATCCGCATTCCCAGACAGTAGGGTGACGCGACGGTTTTTTGTCTGTACACCTGCGCCCATCATCCCACGACGCACAGCCCGCCCCTAGCAGTAAAGTTTAGTTTAGTCTTGAGTTTCGAAGCGTCAACAGCTACGAAGAGATCATGGCCAACATCGAGTGGGATTGTGACATCACAGACGTTGAGTTGGAGGATGTATGTGTTGCAGCGGAAACGACAATGAATAGCAATAATAAGAAGAGACCGTTTGACGATGAAGATGATTACTTCGAAGGTGATGAATTCTACAACCGAAAAGACGACGATGAATGCACCTTGAAGCATTTCCATAAGAAGAGGCTATGGCGCATTGACAAAAAGTTCAAGTACGTTCATGAACCAAAAATGTATTCAACTACTCAAGATCTTGACGACGCTCTGTACTCCAGACGACGGGGAATCAACAGCATGTAGAACCATTGCCCACTGGACGGCTTGGAGTGGGAATATTGGCAGCGTGACATGGACTACAAGATGAATTTCTACCCCATTGAAGAGGAGCACTTCTACGCCATTGAACATGAGCAGAAGTACATGATGCTTGTTGAAATGTGGTGGAATCGGCGGACCGATGAACTGCACCCTGATGAAGTAACAAAGTTTTTCAACAGTGTAAAATAAACGTTTTCCAACACCTTAGCCTCCACCTGATCCCACCATCATAATCGGCCTTTTTCAAGGCCACAAAAGCTTTTCATGTTAGGGAACAGAAGGAAATCCTTCTAATGTAGGAGGATTTTCTTCCAAGTGTTGGTGCAGGCGTCTGGGGGGGGGCTCCTCCTGTCCCTCCTGGCCCTCCTGAGGTCGGGCGCAGCTGCACCCCAGACAGGTCTCGACTTGTCGGTTTTTTGTGTGAACACCTGCACCCTCCAGTCGAGGTATCAAATTACAACATCCGCATTTGCATTCACTGGTAGTTCAATTGTCCGCAGGCGTCTTGGCTGGCAAAAGTGTCACAGACGAAACCTTGCCCGGTCGGAGGGGGGGGCCCTCCTCCTGCCCCTCCTGCTCCTCCTGCTCCTCCTGCCCCTCCTGCTCCTCCTGCTCCTCCTGCCCCTCCTGCCCCTCCTGCTCCTCCTGCTCCTCCTGCTCCTCCTGCCCCTCCTGGGGTCGGGCGCAGCTGCACCCCAGACAGGTCTCGACTTGTCGGGTTTTTGTGTGAACACCTGCACCCTCCAGTCGAGGTATCAAACTACAACATCCGCATTCCCAGACAGTAGACTGGACGCTATGGTTATTTGTGCGAACAGCTGCCTCAGTGCAGACTACTTGAAGGGGGGTGTATCAATACACCCCCCTTTGCAGTATATGTTCAAAGCATTGCAATTATATTCTCCTCAAAATTTGCATTCACTGGTAGTTCAATTGTCCGCAGGCGCTGATGGGCTAGCTCTGTTGATTTAATTACTAGGGGGAGATTTTCGCTCCCCCTAACACATAATGGGTTAGGGGGAGATTTTTGCTCCCGCATACGTCAGGAATTGTTGAAGACTAGAACAAGAATGAGACCGTGACAACTGGTGTTCTGTTGATTTAATTACTAGGGGGAGATTTTCGCTCCCCCTAACACATAATGGGTTAGGGGGAGATTTTCGCTCCCCCATACGTCAGGAATTGTTGAAGCCTAAAACAAGAATGATACCGTGGGTGTTTGACAACTGGTGATTTATTGCTCGGAATTCGACGCAGGTGGTCTATAATTATGGGTTCCTAGAAGGGTCAGCCGTCTTCCCGTCGAGGTATCAAATTACAGCATCCACATTCCCAGACAGGTCTCGACTTGTCGGTTTTTTGTGTGAACACCTGCACCCTCCAGTCGAGGTATCAAATTACAACATCCGCATTCCCAGACAGTAGACTGGACGCGACGCTTATTTGTGTGAACGTCTGCCTCGGTGCAGAGTACTTGAAGGGGGGTGTATCGATACACCCCCCTTTGCAGTATATGTTCAAAGCATTGCAATTATATTCTCCTCAAAATTTGCATTCACTGGTAGTTCAATTGACCGCAAGCGCTGATGGGCTAGCTCTGTTGGTTGTTGCGTTACCCTGATCTACTCTTGTATTAATTATCCAAAGTACGTCATGTGGGTACTGAGAATACTCGGCTTGACGAGGAGATTCCAAAAATGCAAAAAAAGGTCAAAAGTGTGGTGCGGGCCCCTTTTTTGTAAACATCATCCAAAGTGTACGATGTGGGTACTCAAATGACTCGGCTCGACTAGACGAACAAGAATCTGCAATCAGAATTCAAATCAGACTTATGGTAACCGATATAGCCCCCCTCCTACATCGTCCAAATGTACTTTGTGGGTATGCAAATTTCTCGGCTCGACTAGACGAACAAGAATCTGCAATCAGAATTAAAATCCGACTTATGGTAACCGAGATAGCCCCCCCCTACATCGTCCAAATGTACTTTGTGGGTATGCAAATGTCTCGGCTCGACTAGACGAACAAGAATCTGCAATCAGAATTCAAATCCGACTTATGGTAACCGAGATAGCCCCCCCCCCTACATCGTCCAAATGTACTTTGTGGGTACTCAAATTTCTCGGCTCGACTAGACGAACAAGAATCTGCAATCAGAAATCTGATCCGAGGTTAGGTTAGGTTAGGATGGGTTAGGTTAGGTTAGGTTAGGTTAGGTTAGGTTAGGTTAGGTTAGGTTAGGTTAGGTTAGCTTAGGTTAGGTTAGGTTAGGTTAGGTTAGTATTCGCAAAAAAAAATTCGCAAAAAAAAAATTCGCAAAAAAAAAATTCGCAAAAAAAATTCGCAAAAAAAATTCGCAAAAAAAAATTCGCAAAGTGTCACAGACGAGACCTCGGGGGGGGGGGGGCTCGGGGGGGGGCTCGGGGGGGGGGCGTCCCTCCTGTCCTTCCTGAGCCAGGAATGTCCAATACACCCTACTGCTCTTATAATGTTAGAATACTTTGGTTATAGTTATTTATGCAACAAGTGCACTAGGGGCCACTTTGCTGCAGTCGATAGAAATGTTTACGCACGAGCCGTAGGCGAGTGCGGAATAGTTTCTCTCGAGTGCAGCAAAGTCACCTTGTGCACGAGTTGCATATTAAATTTTTCCTACGTCTGCCAAATATTGATTAAACAGTATGATATGTATAATATGAATCATAGCCTATATGATATATTTCTTACAGTGATAATAAAGATTTTCAATTGTATTTATTAGTTTTTTAGAAGAAGGCTGCCACTATTAAAAATGATCTTAAGGATATACTGTACCTTATTTAAGTAATAATAACAAAACTAGGCCTAAACATAATTTATGAACACTTTTTTTATGTAAACACACTTTAATTAATCTTCAACAAAATACAGGTTATGTTTATGTTGTTCGGGAACAACAACGATAGATCAGATGTTTATTATCCAGTGTTGCCAACATAAACAACGTAACCTTCATACTGTTTTTGACTATTTTTATGTTTTTAAGTTGAAACACTGGAGTTCGCGAAGTAAA
Source organism: Allygus modestus (assembly GCA_963675035.1). Classification (NCBI taxonomy): domain Eukaryota; kingdom Metazoa; phylum Arthropoda; class Insecta; order Hemiptera; family Cicadellidae; genus Allygus; species Allygus modestus. The sequence continues at coordinate 482,930,627 of OY776111.1, read as the reverse complement.
TCAAGAGGGCGCAAAGTAAAATGAATATGCGAATCACCTATTTTGTGACATATATCGAGTGCGAAAACAACATTTTTCTCGGACAGACGAAGAAAAACAAAAATAATCACAAACCACGAATTTTTTATGAACGTCATGACGACCTTCAAATGAATGGATTGTTTCATCCTTGTACCAACGGCCTGATGATGACTCCAAGGAGTTGAAACCGGCTGCATGAAGCAGCAAATTGGATTTCTTAATGCAGGTTTATAAACCACTTTAAGTATTATACAGTAATCTGGAGGCTAAAATCCAATAATAAAGTGTATTTATTCATTTAATCCCCAGGTTTAGGCGCACCTAAGAAACCTTTTCATTGAAATTCTCTACTGTTTAAAGATAAATAAAGAAAGGAGTATCTTGAGCCTCAAAAAAAGGACAGATTCATAATGTCAACTGACAATGTTGTTAACGACCCGTAATTCATCAGCAGTGAGACATCGCCATATAGTGCTGGGGTCCCTCAGCGGCCATTGTAAGTTCTCCAGCTCTTCCACTTGACTGCGACGTTGTTTTATTCCTCTATCACACTTTTAGTCTTGTTGGTTAGGATTTATCCTCATTAAAAAGGCTTTCAAAAATAGGTTATAACGATAAAATATTCACTTTTAATAAATATTGCGAAACATTGAAACATCTATTTGTACACTCTGTATGGATTGACTATACATTAATGGGATTCCATCAAGGTTAAAAAATAAACTGCACTACCTTTAAGTTCAATTAAAAACTTTTCTATCCAAATTTTGAATTACATTGACGTTGAGTAGTTTAGATTTTTGTAAAGAGCTCAAAATGTTGCAAAAAATCAGTTAATTCTTGATTAGTTTTTCTCGTCTGATGTAAAAGTAACCTGGCGAATATTGTAAGTTACATACAACATCAAGAGGAAGTCTCTCAAGGACAATTTAAGGACCTATTACTGGACTGTTACAGTGAATTTATTTCTTATTTTAATTGTATTTAGGTATGTATATTTTAAAACAGTTTATAGGACAATTTAAAAAAAAACAATAACAAGAACTTCTTTGCGTTCAGCAAAACACTGTCAAAGTCTGACAATATATAACAGCAAGGTATGACCTCCACAGCCAACAACGCCTCTAAAACTCCGACCTAAACCTCAAAGTCATGAAAACACCTCAACATTCCAACAAGGTGACTGAGCTCATGAAATATGTGACTATTACTCGACTTGCAACAATAAATATACAAATTTCTTAAATATAACTATGATAAAATAATGTGTTAAATTACAATAAATACATTGGATGTGACTTCACAAGATACTTTCGCATACTTCTTAGGTGTAGCAAACACATGTAATGGAAATTAAATATTGTATAGCAAAATTATAAAAATACTGCTTATTAATTTTCAATTTAAGGGAACATGGAGAGTATATAAATTGAAATTGTATTGACGTTCCTTTTACTATACCCTGTATGGAGTAGGATTTACAGTCTTTATACGCACTTATATTTTTCATTTTAAAATGTTAAATAGATTTAATATGTTATTAAAAATACATTTTCTGCTGACCATGATCAATCCCACATTCTTCATGGAGGTATATTGTGGTTTATACTGAAATTGTTAAAACTATTATTTAGTATGTTACTTAAGGTAGCAAAATTATATTGTGAATATACTAGGATACGTGCCGATGATGAGTACATTACCGAACAAAAAACCTAGTAGTTTTAATTTGTCTTTTATTTTAAAATAAATATATTCCACAGAAATATACAATATTAACTGTTAAATATGTTACTTAATTGTCATGTACTAACGGAAAGTTATATTTACAATATGCTACAAACTTTAACTAAGATATAACTTACGTAAAGTGAAGATATTAAGTGAGCAACAAGACAACAGCTCACATTTAGTGGTGTTTTATTTTTGCAATAGAAATACATTTGTAAAATTCTTTGTTTAATTTAACTCAAGAAAACAAGGATGACGTTTTTTATATTTTTATTGTTAAATGAAAGTGTATGGGCGTGCCAGTTTAAACAGTTTTATACAGTCCGTATCAAATATGAACACAAGAAAAACAAAGCATGCTCTATAACATGACTTGGTACCGTATCGTCAGAACCAGCGTGGTCAAAATCTCCACATAATCCAGGTTGTTTAGTGAATTTCCTTTGGGAAGTGAACGATAAGCATGACCCGCACGGCGAAACTTAAGCCCGGCACCACCATAGCAGTTCCTTATGTGACCACCTCACCACGTTTTGGAGGTCGTTAAAAATTGTATATATATATACATCTATAGACGTTCCTATGACGTTAGGAACTTCTATGGTGGTCCCGGGCTTAAGCTTCAAATTATAGAAAGGAACTTCCCTCCCAAATTTGACGAAAATTTCAAAAAATGCGACCGCTAGAGTGCAAACACATGTATATTATTGGAATGTCTCAGGACATCTATTGCCACATATAGAGACGTTCCTTTCTGTATTCAGATAGACAAATTCGTTGGCCAAAACAATCGGAAAACTCTAAACCTCTTTTTTTGGGGATTAATATTTCAAATTTTGAGTTTTGGACCCAAAAATGGTCAGAAAAGCCTTGGATCTAAAATTAATGGAAGTAAAAAGAAGGGAATTACTGAGGCAAAACTTTTAATCCCTCTCTCGTCATTCTAGCATTAATATTTACCGAGTTATTAAAGAAAATATGTATCGACAAAATACAGTTCGTTGTCTTATGGGTGTTTTACTTTAGAAAAGCATGTTATTCATTTGTTGGTGTACTTTTATCATCCCCAGCAACCTCACGCCTACTTTCCAGCCTGACTGGATATTCTCCTAACCTTATAATTCGCAAAATAGTATTCCCAGAATTGCAGGTAAATGAATCCAGGAGGCAAGCCAGTGGTGACCGCTGGTGAAATAATTTCACTGCAGTCGGCCAGGATCGAACCTACGCTTGACCACGGCTGACTTCCGAGGCCAGCGCTCTACCTCTGAGACACCGCGTCTGGTTTATCCAGGGTTTTATACAATTGAGTTACAGATCAATGGAAAACAATAAATTAGAACCTCTTGCTATCTGTAGCATTCCCTAATATTCATTTTTAATCTAAACTGTAATAGTTTGTAACTGTGTCATTCCTAAGATCAAATACAACTTCAACCAGGATTAAGTTGTCCAATTAGGAATCAGGAATTAGGAATTTCTTTTACTTTGTTAAAAGAGGTTCAAGTGTTGTGGTGGTATCTAGCACAACAAACAAGGACAGTTTTTCGTCGATAACCACTGGTTGTAGATGTAAATGACAGACTGGGAATCTATTATAATTATTAGCTTGAACCTGCAATAATATAGTGCAAGTTGTATACTACTTACCTCACGTTAACTACTCAAATTATCTCTGGTAACTGTTCCATATTTAGCGTTATAAAACTATTTGTAGTTTTTAATTTTAAAAATTCATGTAAGATTACTTAATTATAAAAGGAGACATGCCTTAAAGTATATGGTTTGTTTCTACGTACGGAACAGAAATTATTATTTTTAAATTGTTAAATTCCATTTTTAATAATAAACAAACATATTCGGGTAACAACGTGGAATGTCATGTATATCAGTGATTACCCTACTAATGTCTCAAAATATTAATAGTTCTATAAACGTAGACCATTCTTGGTTTTTAAGGCAAATTACCTATTAATATAACTTGGAATTTCGTGTTTATTTAAGGAAATAGTAAAACCAATTTTCTCTACTACCGTTACTAATTAATAATGACATTGATTTGTCATTAAAACCTATTATATTTTTTATCGTTAGTTTTAATGAGTATCGGTTATTAACTTTAATACGACATAATCTAATAATTGTGGTTTTCATCAGGAATAAAATTTATTTCTGCTGTTTAAAAACCAGTTTCCCCTTTTAATGTCGGGGTATTGACGTCGAAGAGCTGACCTCGTGATGTATGCCACTTGTGCTTATGCATTCCGAATAATAAAAGTTCAGAAACAATTTTAAATAGTGTTTGATTGATGATGGATCTAAATTCAAGACCATCATTTATAATTTACGTATTTATCAAATTAAATAAGAACTGGAGAGTAGAATATAAAACAGCACGTTGAAGTTTTCAATTGGTTTGTAAATTCAGTTTTTATTACAACAACTTTATAAACGTATCTGTATATGTTTAATTAATTTTGTCATATATTGCTTCAGGTTTACTTTAGCAAAATATAACTTAGAGAGAAACAATTCAACTCACCAAAGTGCGATGTGTGAATACTTCGTTTGGTATACATCCATGACGATAATCTTCGGACCTAATATCAATTTGGATCGTTAAGTATTATAATTAAAAAACTCAAAGACATCATAATACAATACTTTGTACATTATATAACTTGTATTTTTGGGTAATATATTAAAGCTAAGAAACATGAGAAAAATACTTGTTTATAAACTGAACGATTTTAAATACAATTTGTATTTGGTAAAAAACTGTTTGTACTCAAAGACACATTATATAATTGGTTTTACTGTCGTTTTGTAACCGTCTAATAATTTTACTGATCGTAATGTGTAGTAACAGCTCTTTAACCTTTGCATTTCATTACCCTGTTAACCATTTCAGTTGTATTGCATTGCTTCAGGTGGGGTACCGAATGTATATTAACAACCGTCCTTACTATTTACCGACCTTCGTTTGATTGGTTATTTGATGTCTCGACAGAGAATATTGAACACGGGCTCTTTAGTAGGACACAAACACCATTGGAGATTACATACGGTGAAACGTAAACCCCGTATCGTGTGTTGGTAAAATAGGTGAAGGTTATGTTTCAAATAAATTATTGATATTGTCCTCTGTTAGTTCAAATGTGTTATGAACTTTTAATGGAAATATATATTGCAGAGACTATGCCAGTCTGTAGAGTGCAATTGAGAGCAGAGATATTTGTTCCAACGTCACTGCATTTTAATGGCTGTGTCATCACAGAGAGTTGCTGGATAGCTACAGTGAGTCCGACTATTTTAACTTTAGCAACATGTTTTGTAACATATTGCCCAGTTTTGTCGTTTACGCAAAAAATATTAAAATAGATAGTAGATTTACTTTACATATTTAAAATTAAAAATCTAAATTTATGTTCAACTATTAATAATATTAAAATAATATTTTTAGCGAATTTCCCCTATAGGGAAGAAGCTATTACCGTAGTCGGCATGGTAAGACCTAGGCCCGGGACCATGATAACTTTTCGTTTTGAGGTCCCCAGACCCCAAAAACACCATTCATTCGAAACTGTATATATATATATATATATATATATATATCTATATATATATATATATATATATATATATATATATATATATATATATATATATATATATGTGTCCGTGAGCACGATAACTCTCGTAAAAATTATCCGATTTTGATGAAATTTGGTATAAACGTGTAAAGCAACATTTATGACTTTAAGTTCGAAAACCAGCCAGATCGCTCTATCCAAAAGGGTATTTTGGGGGGGTTTTGTACCCCAAAAATGGGTTTTTTGAATTTTTTACATATAATTTTGGAAATAGTCAAATTTTAGTTTTTCCCATTGGATTCAGCTTAAAAAAACACACAATTTGGTATTTTGATAATTTCTCTACGTCAATTGGTTACCGAGATATTGAAAGTGCTAAACACAGTACGTTGTCTAATGTTATTCTTATGGAGGAAAATAAAAATTTTATATCTCGCTTATTTATGAACATATACTGACGAAACTTGGTATACGGCTTCATCTGGTTGTGAACCATTGATATTTGCTCAAAAAAAACAATTTTTTGCCAAAGGCTCCCGTAGCAGCAAACCTGCACACTCAGCCCCATGTTATTCTTATGGAGAATAAGTAACGTGTTATCTCCCTTAATTATGACAATAAATTAATGAAATTTGGTATGTGACTTCACCTAGTTGAGTCATATTGATATTAGCATAAAACCCCATTTTTTGTGTTCATTGCTTCAGCAAACCTGCATACTCTGCCGCCATGTTATTCTTATGGAGAATAATTAAAATGTCATAAATTGTTTATTTATGAATGTATATTGATGAAACTTGGTATGTAGCTTTATGTGGTATTAAGATAAATATATATGCATTGGAAATTCGCTAAGTACGCAGGTTTGCTGCTACGGGGGTATTGTTAATTACTTTTGTAGTCCTTTATGTGTTTGAACGAAACAAATATTTTATTATTTGTAACAGAGCACACCATCGATTAAAATTGGTTATCAAAATGAATATTAAATATTAATTTTTAATAGGTTATTTAAATAAATAAATTAATAATAAAATTATTATTTTTAAACATTAACTTGTTTAATTAAATACAACGTATTATAGAAAAGAGTAAAAAATCCAGTTAATCCAAGGCATGTCTAAGTTAAAGTTATCAGAAATCTCACATAATTTATTATTTATTAACCCTCTTTCAAACAATATTTACCTTTATATTCATACGTATTTGCTACACACAGTAAGTTTTAAGGAGGGGGGGATGGAGGGTTACCACCGAGGATAGGGATCAAAATGTTCCGAATTTCCTGTATTGGCCAATTGTTATCAAGCTACAATTTATTTTTTAAACTAAAATTTATCGTAAACAGATACATATATAAATGATAAATTTGTTAGTTTTTCATAAGAATAACATTGTAAAATAATCTGCTAATAGGCAAATTAAAACTGAACCGAAATTGTTATTTGTAGTTATAGCTCGTTAAAAATAATTACTGATACTAAATTATTTATTTATTTAAATCTTACTAATGGTTATGAGTAAATTTAAACTTAAGTTGATATTTATGTAAAAATAAATTCAATGTTTACGAATTTGATTACTATATTTTAACCAAATTTATTTCAAGGGACATAATTCACTACTCTGATGAATTTGAAATTTATTATTTTTTCTGATTTTATTTTAGGGGGGAAATTCAAAATATATTAAACTACTTGTATCCCACCACCCCAGACATATAATCGGATCTATATACAAACATATATTGCCACGAAAACCACATTATAAGTTTACGAAGAATCACAAACAATTACATCAATAACTCAAATTCGAAAAGCGATAGCAAAACTTTATCCTTCCTCCTTAGACTTTGAATAGGGAATAAAGTAAAAATATGAAAAAAAAGTTTTGTAACGTGATATTATAAGCCTCATTATAGAATTGTAGTCAGTAAATAGTTTTGAATCCAAATAACTTTAAGGAAACAAATATATTATTATAGTTGCAGTACTTGTGTACATACAAAAACAACGTTCAATTCTGTTTATTGAAAACTTTAGTTTTAGACTTATTCAAAAATATTATGTATTAAACGACTTCAGTCTTGGTTATGTAAGAGATTTATTGCATTTGATAAACAGTATGTGTGTAATCGGAATTCTTATGGTTCAACATTAAACATGTTCTGTAAGTGCTACAAAGTTAAAAGGTTTATTTAGGTATGTACAGTAAAAGTTAAAATTTTAAAATTAATGTTCATTTTCCGTACAAGTTTCAAATACTAACCGATTGTTACACGTTATATCATAACACAATATTTGTTGAAGTTTGGAATAAAGATATTAACATGTGTGTAAACAAGTTAAGTAATTCGGTATATGTCAGTGGTTGTATATTTAAATATATACAATTAAGTGTTAAAATTAAAAAAATTGTGTAACCATTCTTGAAAATTATTTTAAACCAACATCTTAATATGTGCTTTTAAAATATTCAGGTTTACTTTTGTTTCAATATATTACTTTATCATGAAGTTACTAGTTATAGTTAAATTATTATCGGTTAATAAATACTTTTTAAAAGTTTAAATTATGACTGAGAAAAAACCTATATAAAATATCATTTTATTTTCATTTTACAGAATTAAAAATAAATTCAAACCCTAACAAGTTTTAATTACTTTAGTTTTTACTTATATTGTTTAACCAATCTAATAAATGATCGTTTGTGTTAAAATTAATAAAATTATTATTACATTATTAAATTTATGAAACAGTATGAAAAATACTGCGTTTTATTTAATAGTTTTTAACAAATTAAAACGGTTTTCATACCGTGCCAGTCACAGATGGTAACAGGTATCAATAACGTTAACGTCCAAACGCAACTGTTGCCAATATACGTGGACGCTTCATTGGCAGTTAAATGTACCTTGCAATTTAAATATAAATATACAGATTGAGTTTTAAATTACATCCCCCCCCCACCTCTTTTTTCCTACACCTGTTAAGATACTCATCCCAAACCACAGCCGATCATTCTTGGGTGGTAAAAGCGATTTTGAAATATGTTAAAATTTTCTTCTGGCATACAGCTCCAATTAATGCCAAAGAAAAACAAGGCTAATTAGCCTTTAATATTTGTAATTTGCCTTGTTTTTAGTTATCAAGTTTTGTCTAAAACATTTTCAGATGTAAAGATAAGGGACTTATCATTTAAAAAAAATTTTGGTTGGAGTCAATGCCACAATAAATTTTTGGAAATCTTTATTCGTTCTCAAGATATTAATAGGACGAATTATACCCTTTTAATAATTTTTGTTAAGGTAAGTTTTACATGACCCGACCTTAAAACAAGTCCATATTCACGTAATTACAACATATGGTGACCATGAACCACCGCCGTTCATTGTGGAGAAGCATTTGCTTTATTGTGAGAGATTTTAAATGTTTAGCCGCCATCTTGGATCACCAAATTAAAAAATTAAATTTTTTGTTAATTATAAAGGCGGGGTTGTTTTAAGGGTTCTTATTAAACTATTTGGCTACCTGAGTATCAAAACCACAATCTGTTTTTAAATATTATCTGTCGCTCTCATCATATTGCTCCTTTTTTATGAAACAAATAAGTACAAGTCCTTATTGAATTCAATTTGGTGGATCCAAGATGACGGTCTCAAATTGTAACCTAGTCCAAATAAATTACTAACCACCCAACAATGATGAGCTGTGACGAGATGTTGACATTTTAACAAATGTATACAAAAAGTAGGAGGGGGCATTTAAAATTCACCTTGAATACTTTTTATTTGATAGTTAGAAATTGGATACTATGTTTAGTAGTACGATATTTCGTGATAAGCTTCTAACTTGCGTTTATGTCAGAATTTGTTACATTTATTAAATGGAATTTTTTACGTAAACGTTCGTGTTACAGATCAGAAGTTTCGTTAGTACAAAAACCATTTTACCATATCTATGACCTATAATAACACACTAACAAAGAACATATGTAGTTAAGAAACTGTTTACAAAATATACAGTTTCAAGAATTTATGAGAAAAGAGTTCACTGTTTGGTTGCTTGAATTTAAACTCACGGATTTTATTCAATAATTAAATTTACGAACAATTTTGATTACATGACAGTATAATATATTGCCTAATCGGTAGACTCATAAACATCTCTGAATTCAGGATTAGTCCAAATATCCTTGATGCATATATCCGTAAGTTACTAAATTAGTTCTGCCTACTGATATGTTATAATTAGTTCTGCCTACTGATATGTTATAATTAGTTCTGCCTACTGATATGTTGTAATTAGTTCTGCCTAGGTTATAATTTTAATACACAATTATTTAAATTGAAACCTTGACAATCAATGTCTTTACCGATTCTGACTAGAAAATTTGATATTTTAATAAAATAAATTAGAATGTGCAGTGTACCACGTTACATTTGCAATAAAACGAATTGTTATCACATTACTTCGTATTACCTACATGTTTATTAAAATAAAATAAAAATACCTTAGACTAGACTCAACTAATCAGTGTAAATTTGGAAATAGTCGTTGACCATATCATAAATGAATAGTCACAATATCAACAGGTATTTTTCCTAGTGTAATTATCACTTTTCACTCCAGGACCTTTTGTTCCTCTGGGAGCTGGTTTATTGAAATTTCAAAATCCCTAGATCCTCTGATTTCTGGGATCCCCGGTTCAAGTCAGAGCCTTAAAGAAAGTAATGGATCTTCCTTGCCCGTTTAATGTCGCCTGGGAGGAACGACTCTTACTTGACAAACTCATAAAGGATGACATGCTACGGGACAAACCAATCTGTGGAGGAGAGGGACCTTCAATGGGTTCTGCAAACCAGATGGTATAGAGAGGAGGGTCTGACCAACGTCTGACAGCCTTGAGGTCAACGGGTAGAGAGCGAGTTGACCTGGGGTTGCTCAGCTCTACCTCAGGTATTAAAGGTGTATTAAAGGGTGGATATCATGAGGAGTAATTCTGTCTTCCACTTGATATTTCCGTACCTCCTTTCCCATCCCATAATACTTGAGTATGTATTAAATAATATGGAAACTTGACTAGCCGGCTAATTTTAGAGCCGCCTAATCCCATACACCTACCACAAGGTATATTTGTTTGGATTTTGTTTATGTATCAGAGGTTGGAATTACTCATGCGAAGTGTTTTCATTAAAACACGTTCTTTCAGTTAGTTAAACTTCTCACTATAAGATGGCGCCACCAGTACGTTGACAAAAGTAAATACGTGAGAGTTACCAATTAAATTGAATTTCTCTTAATTAGTTTCTAATCTAATTAATTTCTTTTTTTATTTATCGACTTATCCATTTATAAGTTTTACATATTATAATATAGTAAATTAAGTAATACGGTAAAAATACAGAAATAATTTACTATTCTATAATTGTGGACAATCTAACGGAGAATATAATCGATAGAAGCCAACTTGTCAAATAGAGTAAGTATATATAGATGCCATATATAGAATCTATACGATGATTAATGTGAGCAGTCTGGTCCCTTCCCCCGTGTATGGCCATGTAACAGTAAAGGGAACAACAGAAACCCCTTGTTTCTTCATTTTAATTATTTATTCACAGAAACTGGCAATTTACATAATACAAAGTGGGTGGCTGATACATAAAAGTTTGTTAACGAAGTGACTATACAGCACAAAAACTACCACCAAATTAATATTGATCTGAAATGTGTGATTGTGCGATATCATTTGAATTGTATAGACTATAATAAATATGTTCATTTAACACTTATATTATTTATTATTGTTTTTATTTTTACATTTCTTGTGGATTACACAATATATATATATATATACATACACATAAGTTATTGGAGGTAATGTCATGATATCATGTCCAAACCATAAGATGGCAAAAAGCATCATGTACACTCCATAATTATAGATATTATGCTACATATAGTAATTAGAACCACCACATAACAAATTAATAATGGCACAACATTGATGGGCTATGAACAAATCTGATAAATACTATATATATTTATGCATCAATTGTTTCAAAACAGATTATATATTATATTTACTCACACGGTATTGTAAGACTTTCCAAGATGTTTATTTCACAATGCATTACAAAATCTGCTGTTAGAAAATAATACACATAGGCTGATCAGATATCTCTTATCTTTATTATTTCTTAAGCGTGTATTTTTGTCAGTAGGCGAACCCTCCCTTAGGACTTTAACAATTATTAAAGTAATAATTTTCTTCAATAATTTGTTTAACTTCCGCAAAAATGCAAAGCAAATAAAAAAACTTTAAATATTCTCATTTAAAAGTTATATTATGTAGTTTATAAAGTTTACGTTATTCACCAGAGTATATATAAAAACGTTGTTGTGTTATAAAATATTGAAATATATTAATTAGAAATTAATTACAATTACCAATGACTAACGCACGCGAGGAATGTTATAGCCAAGTTCATATTTATAAAAAAATCCATTCAACATATTATTTTCATAAGTCTTTTTAAAGGAATAATTTTACAAGTAAACACAATATATCTCATTCATATGCGAAAAAAATAAACTAAAGGAAACAAATCAGTCAGAAAATAGGAAATTGTGAGGTTTGAAGAGAATTTGTAACTATGTTAGGCATATGCAGACAACTTCCATCTCCGATAAGTGTTTGTCTATAAAAGAGAATGGGAATTGCCGGAGGTAGTTCGGCGAACCTGAACACATCCGAAATCCAATATTAGTTTCTATTTTTACTGTTGACTTTTTTATACGGTAATAATTGAAAAAGTTTTAAACCTTTGCAGCTATCTTTAAAATGTTAATAATCAAATAGCGTTTTAAGTGCGTTATTTTAAATATGGATATATCTTTTTTGTTAGTTGTTGAAGCTAAATTTATTTAATATGTTTATTTTCCAAGTTAGTTACGTGTATAAATTTATCCGAGTAGAAAAAGCAGCAGAAAATGCGCAATCACAATGAACAAATTAATTACAATTGCTTAGTACGTAGATTATTTTGGAACTCTTCATACCGCGCCACTTATCAGCTTTCTTATCTCATAGCTCAATGACATAATGGCCTATCATTGTCATTTATTCATAAAGGCTAATTTAATTAGAATTAATCGGATGCTTTCAGATTTATGCATTATATGTGCACTAAACTGAATGTCCATTACATCCAATTGCAATTTAGTAGGCGGGAGGAACATAATCCCCTGCATAATCCAGAATGGCTACCATCTACTCATAGTTTATTTCGTATATGTAATATGAAAAGTTAATAAGTAAATATAAATATGTAATGTTTGTTTAGTCAAAGTAGTGCATATACGAACATGAGTAGTAATGCAGTATTATATTTTATATGTGATGATAAAACTTTAAATTTTGTGTTTTATTATTATAGATATTACTTTTAAATATATTTTTAACGCGTAACATTTCCATCATAGATAAACTGTGCAGCAAATATATAATGTGATATTCTAAAAATAGAATACGTTTAACAAGTTTTCCTTCCTGAATAAAAACGATCATAATTTCATCTATCAAAGTAAAGAATTTTTGTATTTGTTGGTAAAAGCGTTTCATAAGTAAATTATTTATTTATTTTTCATAAAAGCATACCTTAATAGTTTGTAAGAAGGAAACAATTACTCCTGTAGTATTTAGAAGCCCAGTTTAAGTCAAGAAAACCCTAAACAAAGCAGACATGAATATGTTCAACCCTATCGTCATAGAAATATCTCAAGGGGTTTTATCTTATTTATTCTTTCAGCACAAGAGAAGGAAGTCGCTTAGAGTTAAAGTTTGTTATTATGGGTTTTTAGTTTATTCACAGTTAAGTATTATGTACTCTAAATTTATTTTATTTAGTCTACAAAACTTGTTAAAGTTCATTTAGTTAGCACTGATCAACTTTAATATGTACAGAGTTATTTATAAGAAAATTTAAGTGCTTTCAACGCTGCAATAATAATTATTGGCATTGAAGGAAACAGAGATAGTATAAACTTTATAAAAAAATCAATCAAGGATAAAATTCATCATCTAGTCATCGATTACTTTAAATATGAGCATTTTCAAGAACACTACATTAGTTAAATATTTCTATATTTCTAAAGAAAAATAAACCGTAAATTTTGTTTTACTTAAACTTTTAAGCTTTTAGTCTTCTCAATAAGCACCGTAAAGTATATTATAATTTGATTCACTAGTGAAAAGGCGTAAAGTATAAAAAGCAAGAAAATTGTGGTCCGTGAAGTGAATATCTAATATATGCTAGACATATTCAGCCAAGTTCTTTCTCTGGCATATGATTATCTTTAAAACAAAATTTAAGTTGCTGAAGACATTTGTGAGAAGTAATTCCATATTTGAACAAAAGATTATTAGTTTTTAGGTTTGTCCTTTAGTTTCTAGTTTTATGAGTTGCAATAATAATTTGATTAATAAAACTGTGCAGTGATTGGTACTGTAATATATCTTAAAATTAAATTATAAATTCAAAAAATTATCTTTACCATTTGACTGTCGTTTTCCTGCAGCAGAATATATCCGATATATTGGTTTTTCCATTCTTACCATTTTACAAGCGAAAGATATCATTTCACAACGATTTTCAGCTAACATTAAATACGTGACAAATTTATCTAAAGTCACTACAACTAAGGATAACCTATAAACACTCTTTAGATCCTTCGATAACAATTTATAATAATTCAAAACTCTATTTAATCCGTGTATGCCTTACACAATCTGTCGTGAAGTTTACTTTATACGCTTGAAAATTTAATGTAAAATTTCAGTTGTTATTATAAGATAACTGCATTTTGAAAGTCAACTTATAATTTTCACTAGATGACATACGGGATGTAATAAAAGACGTCTTACAACACTTAAGATATATTTACACTTATACTGATTCACAACAGACGGTAAACATATATAAAAGATGGTACTAGGCTATCGATTTCGACCAGTTACACCAGTCATCATCAGGCCAATGAGAATAAATGATTGATGGTGTGAGTGGTCGAAATCGATAGCCTAGTACCATCTTTTATATATGTTTACCGTCTGTTGTGAATCAGTATAAGTGTAAATATATCTTAAGTGTTGTAAGTCGTCTTTTATTACATCCCGTAAGTAATAACAACAAGTAATATGCTAATAAAAAAGTTGTTTAGATGCACATTTAATGATCATTTAGCTGAAAACCGTAATTTCAAAAATTGTTATGCCATAATGTAGATATATAAATTATTATTATTTAAAAATTTCTAATAAAAACTCTTAATTTTATTAAGACTCTTATTTACTCTTATTTTATTATCTTGGGAATCATAAATACTTATAACTTAACGCGATATACAAAAACAATATATTCACAATGTGGAAAATACAATTGAATCCCAGGGTTCGGAACGACGGTATCGTTTCCTTTTGCAAATTCTTTTCCACGGGAAAATCAGCCCTTTGATCAACAAACATTTGCGGTGCGGCTATGACGTCACAAACACACGCGGGGCGTCCATGAGGTCACAAACACCGTTTTCGATTGAACAGCTGTGGTGCATAAATCAAATAATATTAATATTTTCAAAATTAATATCAAGATTCAAGATATATTCTTGTTAATTTTGTTATATATATATATATATTTATTATAAAAAAAAAAAAATTACAAGAGTACCCTTCAAAATTCATTTTTAATTCACTGGCACGTGTTTCGAGGTTTACCTCAATTTCTTTTAAAAATAATAATTATAACAGTAGCCCTATGCAGTGAACTAAATAATATAATATAATATATATATATATATATATATATATAATGTATCAGCATCAAAAGAAGAGTAGTTACCCATGTAGTCATAGTGTTAGTTTGACAATTTGTATAATGGTTTGTCCGTTGGTGAATGAATAAATAAATAAATAAGATTCAGTCTTTGGCGTGGCTAGTCATCTCATGCTCATTAGGTTTTTAATTGAGTGACAATATTTTTTTATCAAAATAATTTCCGGCAATCTTTTTCCCTTAAACGTATCCATATGAGGATTCTTTTAAAACGCTATAATATTAAAACGAAAGATTTTGTTTTATAAAAATGTATTAAGCTTTAAATTATAACAACTTGGTTGATTCAAACAACGTTACTAAAACAACGGGGTTGATTTCGTAACGTGTTTGGTTATACGAAGTACATCACATAGATCACGCCTGACTAGAAAGTTGGAAGGTTGGCTCCTCTTGAACGGCTGTGAATGTGTCTCTCTCTAACTGAATCCTTGGTCTAGTCACAATAATCTCAATAGAGGATGAACAAAATAGTCTTACAACACTACACAGTATATTTACACTTATACTATTCTTTAGACGGTAAAATATACAGAAAAATAGTACATATAAGGCATTTGATTTAAACGAGTTACACCGGTCATGATTAGGCCCAACCAGAGAATAACAGAAACAAGATGGCGAACAGCTAATATACTATTGGCTACCGCAAGTTCCGGAAACAAGTTGTAATAAGTACCACCAGATTCAAAGTTACCTGTTCATTGATCAATTTTTCCTATATTTATTTATTTCAGTGGATAGCACCATTTTTACAGATTGAAACATGCAGTTTTACAAGATGGCTTAGTGATATGGAAATAATTACTATACAGATATTGATGCAAAATAGAAGCAAGACAACAGCAGCAATAAATAACATTTATGACATGCTTGAAAAGGATAACAGTTGTGACTTAAGACTGTACAGGTAAATGCAGTTACTTGGTGTGCAACGAGACAAATGGGCATTGCGACTATGACTGGATAAGACTAAATACAATGAAAATATAAAACATATGAGAACAATAACAATGTACTAGGAACAGTAATCTAAACAATAACTTTATGAACTTAGATTGAAACAATTATATCTAATTAAAAATTACAAAAAAACACAGATATACCTGATTTGTCCATATCGGGACTTAGATATGACACTAAAGTACAACACCAACTTAAAATACAACACCAAAAGATTTGGGCACTCATCCACTCACTGATTTGAACTGAGGGCACAAGTGACACAAGTGTGATCCTTTAGAGGCACCACCTAATCAAATCAAATCAAACTAATTTTATTGCCATTACACTATACATATAACATAGACAACAAGTCATAATTTGTTACATTGAGTAACAGCTTAAATTAAAACCATTATCCAAACAGAAATAACACTAAAACAATTCAAATTAAATTACAAACTTGTCATTTAAAACATCATGGACACTGTAACACTCCTTATTTATAAGAAGAAAATTTGTTTGTCGCCTACTCTTGGTAACATATGATTCTTATTTAGGTGTATGGGCAAAGAGTTGAACAGTTTCATAGTTGATAAGTATGTTTGGTTTTTCAAAATGAGTTGTGTTATGGCGTGGAATGGAAAGGTACTTATATATAACCGAAAAACACTGGGGAAACTAGATTTCACATAAAGTCGAAGCATCTTTCTTGAAAGAAAAACCGATTAACTAAATAAAATCGAGTTTGATCTGGTGTTTCTCAGAACAAGAATATTGATACCACTCAATAGATCTGGACAGTCAATGGTGTCACTGACAATTTTGTACAGGAACATCAGATCGTTGAATTTAAACCTGGCTTGAAGTTGTTGTATGTTGTACTGAATTTCCAAGTCAATCACTATCAAGAAAGCAATAACCAATTCTTATCCCCAGTAGTCTGATAAATCTTCTCTGGATCTGGTTTAGCGATTTATATTCCCGGACTGATGAGGAGACCAAATAACAGAGCAGTATTCTAGTTTGGGGTGAATAAGAGATTTGTACAAAATATCAAGCGAAAAAGATGAACGAAGGTCCTTCGTAGTACGAAAAATAAACCCAAGAAATGAAGAGGTTCGTGAGTATATACGTACTAGATGGTCATAGGGACTGAGAGAAGAAGTTGTAATGACACCTAAGCCTCTGATTCTATTAACCACCTCAAGGCTAGTAGTCGTAGGTGTAAGTTATGGTGCTACGACTGAAATAAATTGTGTAATATTTTGAGACATTACCATTTGAGATCCATTGCGTTGGTTTGTTTGTTTGTTTGTTTATTGGGGGATTAGGAGGCCCCAGCAAAGCCGGCTAGGCACGTCTCCCTTGGGATATTGTACAGCCACCGGAAAGAGGGAAAAGATGGATGGGAAAGGTGGTAGGATGGGGTCAATCTGCCTCGCTCCAGAAAGGGAGAGAGATGATCCTTACCAAGCTCCCGGGCTCTGTGGGTGACAACACCCCAGGACGATTCGCCCTCAAACCCGACGTCCCCATAAGTCCACTAGACAGGGACCGCCATCGCACAGAGCCTCCAACCTCTCAGGTGTCGGGTGGCCCCAGGACGGTTCGTCCCCCAGCCTGGCAGACCGAAGACCGTCGGGTAAGGGCCCTTCCTCCCAGGCACCCATCCCAGGCTGCAAGGAAGATCCACTACTCCCTTCAAGGACTTGGACTAGACTGGGTATCCAGGCTCAACTGGGAGTCAGGCCCTCAGAAGAGACAAGGAGGAACCAAGGAAGGGAAGTTGTCACACTGGATAGCCAAAAGACTTACCAATACTGTGACAGCTTCATTTTGCTGTACCCAATGTCGACCTCTGTACTAGTATAGACCAGTCAGAGAGCCGTCGAGGGCTTTGCGTTGGTTAAACACCAGTTGTATGTTGTTCAGCGATTGCTGGAGTACATCTTGATCTCTGAAGCAGTTTATTCTGTTGAACAATGTGGCATCATCAGCAAAGAGAAGGAATTTGTAATCAATTGCCTCACTTATACCGTTAATATATAAGCTCAAATGACCACCTTAGAGAACTCCAGAGTAGCAGGGAAAGAATAGGAAAATCCTCCGTCACATTTTACAGTGGGAGTGCGACCATTCGAGTAGCTCATCCATTGAAGCAGTGGCCCACAAATGCCATATCCTTCAAGTTTTGATATCAACAGGTTGTGCTTTATCTTATCGAATGCCTTGCTAAAGTCCAAGTAAATGCCCAATCCACTTGGGAGGATTCGAAAAGTAGACATGATAAAATATCAAAATACTATAAGTTTAGTAGTGGATGACTGACCACGAAGGAAACCATGTTGTTCAGGAGCAATTAGATTCTTAAGTTGAAAATGTAAGAAGTTAAGGACGAGACTTTAAACAATTTTGGCGAGTACAGGCTGAATGGCTATTGGTCTATAATTGCTCACATTACATCTATTGCCAGACTTATAGATAGAGACCACGTAGCTCTGTTTAAGCACAGAGGGAAATAAGTCTTCTCCGATCAGTTTTCTAACATTGTTCCTTAAAAATAAAAAAAATTCTTCCTTTGCATTCATTTTATTTCCTTTCTTACAGATATATTACATTCTCTTCAACTGTTCCCAAGAAGTGGCCATTTTCCTGGAGGTTACA
This sequence comes from Allygus modestus, assembly GCA_963675035.1. Lineage (NCBI taxonomy): Eukaryota > Metazoa > Arthropoda > Insecta > Hemiptera > Cicadellidae > Allygus > Allygus modestus. The sequence goes on along the minus strand of OY776111.1, from coordinate 482,911,778 downwards.
ATAATCTCAGAAAGGTTTTCTGTACTTTGGAGCGTTCGGTCAAGGAGGTAGGACTTGAAAACACCTTAACTCAATCCAATATATTATAGCCAAAGGTATCAGGGGCTGCTAGTTAAATTCTGCATTGATAGGCAAGTAAACAACTTAAGCGTGGGACTAAGGAAGAAGTTTCCTTCCTAAAGTGTTGAGGCATCACGCTAGCCTAACAGTTAGCGTCTTGGACTTCGGTTCAAGGGGACACGGGTTCAAATCCCGGGGGTTCCACACAAACTTTAGGGGTTTGGACCGCTTTCCGTAAAAGCATTTGTATGATCTCATAAATAAATACGTTGGCGTTGAAATAAAAAAAGTGTTTTCTGTAAAACTACATGATAAGCCTACTAATATTCTTGAATATTTTTTTATAAGTAGACAACTTTTATAACGCTTTTATTTTTAAGTCTCCATGTTCAATTTTAAACTTAGGTCAATCCATTCCATTAGTTAAAAATGGAATAACTTAACGTAAAAAATTGTTATCGCCCAATATTTACAATATTTGTAATATATTTTTACAAAGGTTAACTTTGAGCTTATCATAAACAAGCTATAGCACAACGTATTGTTACTAGTACATTTTTACTAGGTCCAAATGTTTACTAGCACGAACATAATCTCAATTTGTTATATTTTGATGTAGAAAATATCAGGCTGTTCAAGTTCAGTTTGCTAAATATTATTAAATAATCAAAAAACTGCAATTTATCAGCTTTTATTACTGTGCATAGTAGTGTGTAATTTAAAACTACATCTAATAATATTTTTAAATAAATTTATCGTTTTTCAATATAGAAAGTTATGAGCTCGGTATTACAAATATACAATTTATTGCTCCTACGCCGAGAACCATTTGTCACTTACACAAAGGCAAGATTTCACTGCAAGATTTAAAGCGATGTTCTTGTCAAGAGCAGAGGATCGTATCGTACGCCTATTTCATACATTGTAATGGATTTAAATTAATATAGTATATCATTAACCTATAGTTACGCTTTTCAATTGTTATAATTGTATACGTCGTATGCAGTACAGTTATAAACAATAACACAAAACAATTTAGTTAATAACTGTTCACTTAATAGTTTGTAACAGATGGTGCTCTCAGGGGAAATATGAACTAGACAATGTATTTTGATTCCTGTAAAGATGTCAGCCAGTTTCCAAAATAAAATAACAATGTAATATTTCTTTTCTGGATCAGCAAAGAAGAAATGAAGAAAGTATTTCTGACACGAGCTCAGGTCTAATCTAAGATTACGGGAGTCAACCACAACTCATAGTGTTCTTGACGTTACCTTGTTGCTGGCTTAGGCATTTTGTTTTTAAATATAAATCTACAATATAATTGTACAGACACCTAATTTGTATTACACCATTTCATTATATAATAATATTGTTTAGGCATTTATTAACTCATAAATAAAATAAATTTGTAAATTTTAACTTTATGATTGATTTTGAGATGGATTGGACGTTACGCATAGAAATAAAAACATCAATTGATTACTTTCAATTAAAATATGTACCTTTCATTATAAATATTATTATTGTTTTCTGAATTTAAAACTATGTAATATTAACTGAAATTGGAGATTACAAATCTAAGAAGTGGCAAAACCGTTATAAAAGTCAATGTTAGAATTAGTGTAATGAAATGTCAATACAATTTCATAAATCAATAATTTTCTTTTCCGTTTTTCTATAAACATAAATATACTTAAATGGCATCAAAAATACTTTCAAACCATGGTAGTTTAATAATTGTTCTTTTAAATGTTTACATAATTATTGTATTATATATATAAATACAGGCAAACTATCTTCAATGCCAGTTTTATACATTGGAAGGGGATATTTATTTTGGCAAATAAAAATATGTTCTTTGTTTGGATTATATTTTGCAAGAAGACTTTATTCAAACTTTTTAATAATAATTAGTTCGACTTTAGTCACGAAGTTACACCTATGTTTAAATATCTTAACAAAAATGACAACTCAAAAACGAGGTAAGAGATGTTCAACAACAATCACACAATAACACACTTTTAGTAATAATTAGTAATGAAATTAAAACATATCGGTAGTTTGATTGGCATAATTTGTGAGGAATATAAAATATCTCAGTTATTAAACTCAACCCCTGATAACTGCAGCTGTATCAATGTTTAATGCTAATGTATATTGATGCGTTGATCTGTAATTCCGTTTATCTAGATATTATGATGTATTCAATTATTCCCACCGGGTTTCAAAATAGTATTGATCTCAGATTATTCATCTATTAATATCGTATTTTATTATTGTATTGTATGAGGATATTAAAGAATGAATTAAAAACTTGTATTTATAAACACAATTTGTTATTTTGGTTTTAAATCATGCAGTGATTACATTTTAAGAAAAAAAATTGTTTAAAATAACAATTAGCTTTAATTTAACAACTACGTAGATTTATACAATCAGTAATCATATCTAAAGAAACGTTATTTAGATAAGTAAAATAATAAAAAACATTCTATCCACAGTCGTAAAAATATAAAATATGCACTTGAAAAACAAACAAAAGAAATAATAAAAATATCGCTGAGAATAAAAGAGAGACAACAACATAAAATAAAAGTCTCTCCAAAGTGGCTCCTTCATTACAATGGAGTCTCTGATCTCAGCACTTTTTCGCTTGTTTATTTCTCGTCAGCTTGTTATTATTATGAAAAGACTATCCCGGGAAATGGGATTAGTACTGTTTCTTTTAAACTTTATATAATATACGAAGTGACTGCGTACACGTCCAATGTAAGGGCAAATTCACTTTGCTACCGCTTAGGTTAGGTTGGGTTAGGTTACGTTACGTTATGTTACGTTAGGTTAGGATAGGTTAGGTTACGTTAGGTTAGGTTAGGAGGTTTTCTGGCTCTCAATTTGTTTTAAAAATCACAGGAAAAGTAACGTACGGTGCATAATTTTGAACGGACGTGAACAGTAGTGGCTCGCGTCGGACGTGTACGTAGCCACTGCCTATAATATAATGTAACACAAAAATAAACTATAGTACAATCTTACCTTTTTATTGTTTTATTTTTTCGTGAAACCTTCTTGCCAAGGTCTGTTATTACAGTCTTCAGGTCATGCCTCGTGTCAAATAAGTAGTGACTCTGACCTTTTGACTACTTATATAGCCGTAACCAACGGCTTGACGTGTCTTCTGAAGCACGGAGGCAGTCTAGGTTACAAAAGTCACAAGGGTTTCACCGGGAATTCAACCCGGGTCTTTTGGATGGTAGGCCATTTTTTATTGTTGAAACATGACCGGGAAAGCATAAGAACTGAGTAGATGTGGTTCTTTGTGGAACTGTACTAATGCAACCAATCATTTTTTACCATATTGTATTTATTAATGTTAAAACCAAAAACTAATTGTCGATAATGTTATTTAAGCTAGAAAAAAAACATCAGTCAAATATTTTATCTAACTTTAAAATAGAGAGATTAGCATAATCTACCTGAAATTTAAACAGATTCTATTGAAATAGTCAATATTTAATCATGATACTGATTATAGAATTGTTACTATTAATGAATATTTTGGATTAATAAATTTCCTAGCGTTTTTTCCATGCTAATCAGATTAAACCCCGTGTCAGTCGTCAGCAAAGAGTTACAAAGCCATTAGCGCTCTCATTAGTGATTTTACCGTTTACTTTTACCAAATATCCCCGAGTAACTATCTCAACAACTGATTACTTTTCAATACGTGAAATGCCTTCTTAATATTTTGTTATATGTTTAGATTGTGAAAGTTTCAATATTGAACTCCAGATGCTATGATATTTTGTCTAGGATATAATTGTTACTTATAAATGAGGATCCTGAGACAACGTAAACATTAAACCGACATATAAATATATTGCTTAAGGTGTAATTCGTTTTCCCCATCACTTGACCCAGCCAGTTTTAGTTTAGTCCATGAAATATCAAGTTGGTAATATTTTTAAATGATTTTGTTTGTTTGTTTACTCTCAATTTAAACTGGAAATAATTATTGATGACACAGGATTTAAGGTTATACAATCATAGAATAAAATCATTAAACAGTGTTCTCTTTAGGTTACACATAAGCCAGGTTTAAACTATCCTTAATGCATTGGGAAAGCAGTATTTCTCATGAACTTAAGTTTAAACCAAAGTTTAAGTTATTCTGTACTTGGGGAAAGCGCCCTAAGTTATGATTTTAAAACCTAATCATATTTATTGGGGAAAATTTGACGTAGACGAAATATCTCAAACAAGAAACTAAATCTTTACGAATGATAGTGTAGTAAATAGCACATAGTTAACATGGTGAAGGCAATAGAGTAAAGCCATTTTACTTGGTAAAAGTGCATGGTACAGCTTTTATATAAAAAATAATGAAATAACTAACAATAAGTATTTTTGTTATGTTCTTGTTATTGTTATCAACGATAAGACCGGATCAGATTCAACATCCCAAAACAAATTTAAGTTTAGCTTTGTTTTCCCAATCAGTGATGACGATTGCCTTCAGTATATTTTTAGATAACATAAACTAAACATCACCAACAATTAATTTTAAAACCAATAATCAAACAACCGTTACAACATTAGTTTGATTTTAGTTTTTCAAAATAAAAATATAGGGTATGTCAAATAAAAAAATAAAATAAAAATCGGCTATTCAAAACAAAACTGTCAGATTCTGGATTATATTGTTGGACCAGTCAAATTAGAGTAAGAATATTGGGTGAGCAATGGAAACAATTTCGAACAAGCTGACTTTTGGTATACAAATTAGTATGAAACTAGTAAACAATACTTCAAAAGTCCCAAAAAGCCCAGGCCTGTCAACGCCTGCCATCTTGAAATAGCATTTCCGGTCCACGTTTGTCTTCACATATTCTTAATTTTTGGCAAAACCATTCAAAATACGAAAGTGGTAGACGACACTTTTTTAGGATAAAATTTGAAATAAAATAAGTATTACTACAATAACAGTATGACATAACCTATTTATTTTTCCCAAATTTCTACTTTTTGCAGTTTTGTTAATTTTTCAAAGTTATCTTAGGTTTTGGCAAGTCTCTCACTCTAATTTCTGCGACCTCAAGAGCTATTTAGATTAATGTAATAGTTCGTAGTGCAAGTTTAGATACTTTTAGGTTTTAAAATAACAGTTCTAAACTTTTAAAATGTCTCTGTAGAATGGGAAATCAATGGCTTATAGCCTCACCCAAACAGGTCAACCTCAGCCTGCACTAAGTTTGTTGCTGTTTTACTTATTATTATTTGAATATTAGCTATAGGTAGCCTGTTATTTTCACTTCACCTAATCACATTACATTGAATCTTTTTCTATGGTTTTGTATAAGAATGGTTCATCTTACGATTACGGTGGACATATCATACCCCCCTTTAGGAACATGTCCTTAAAAACCTTATTGATCGTTGTTTTAAAAAGCTGTTTTTTGGTTACATTTTTTGTATTAATAGTAATTAATCAAACCGGAGTGAAACCTTATCCATTAAACGTTGAATTCATAACTTGAAAAAACAGAATTAAGAACTTCTTTATCTATGTACCTTCAAATGATAAATCTTATACGTCTTGAAACCAGTTGTCAGAAAATTCCTTTCATAATAATCGAAATCGGACATATTAAAAGTTAAAACCTCGAGGGATGAGGTGTTCGAGTAAGAAATTAAAATAGGATCAAATATACGTGTAGTGATTCAGAAAATGAAGGGTATTCCGGAAAAGTAAATAGTTTCAGCAAAAATTACCAGTATTTTTAACGAACAATAAAATTCAAATTTCGACGACACGTTTATAAAAGAGTTCTTTACGAGTTCTTTAAAATTACATATGATTTTCCCTTGGATTCAAATAAGAAAATTTAAAAGTTTTACCTCGTGACCTTTAGATTTAGAACAGCCTGAATATAGAATAGATTATGATAAGAACATTTTAAATTTATTTCCAATGTGGATTTCGGGGAAAGGAATTTTACCTGGCGATTTTAGACCAAACCGTTCTCCTGTTTTACTTGCTCGATGATTGATCTGACTCAATATGAATATGAAATTTGTATTATTTACATAATTATATAGTTCACATTATAAAAAATTGCCAAAGCATCATTATAAAGAGATGTTCCTGCCACCTAAATGAAGGATTGCGCAATGCAACGTGCAGGCTGAGGTTGACTCGTTTGGGCGAGGTTAAAAGCCAATGATTTCCCATTCTACAGAGACTTACAAGTCTAGATCTCTAATTTAAAACCTAAGTTTATGTAAATTTGCACTAATAATAGTAAATTATTGCATTAATCTGAATGGCTCTTGAGGTCACAGAAATTAGAGTAACAGACTTAACAAAACCAAAGATAACTTTGAAAAATTAACAAAACTGCAAAAAGTAGAAATTCGGGAAAACTAAATAACTGGTTGTTTCTATCATACTGTTTATTGTAATTATACTTATTTTATTTAAAATTGTATCCTCTCCAAAAAAAGGTCCCGTGTACCATATTCGTAGCTTGCATGGTTTTGCCATAAACCATGGACCGGAAATGCTATTTTCAAGATGGTGGGAATTGCCAGGCCTGGACTTTTTGGGACTTTTGTAGTTTTGTAAATAAGGGTCATACTAACATGTATACCAAATATCAGCTTGTTCGGAATTTTGTCATTGGTCAAGGTAATTTGCCTGGTGGTATTTATACTGTTATTTATCTCGAAGAAAACCGATTTCCAAACAAATAATGTCCAAAGTATAATTATAGTTGATTGATGCTTGTCGTTGCTAGTTGGATGTGCTAATAAGATGTATTGCTTATCAAATAGTGTTTCAAGCAGGTGTTTTTTTAATTATTTTATACCATCTGAAACGTTTACCGGAAACCTGCTTAGAATCGTGAACCGATATATATCAATATCAGTACATCTGTAGCAATATCTAAAAGGATAATCTATTGCATCCATAAAATGATACCACTCAAAACTAGCCACAATTGAGCCAAGATATTCTCTGAATATTTCATTAAACTGTAAAAGTTTACTAAGTGTTCTAATGAATAATTATACACGAGTATAGGATTTTACTAACTGGTAAATTAAGCATACAAATACGGACTTTAGCAATTGATCAGAAAATTATGAACTTACAAAATAATTTGAACCCAAAAGAATTCCTGTTAATAATGCATGGTTAAAAATGTATATAATAACTGACTTATCATTACAGGTATATGATTTTGAAATAATGGATTTTTTGCCTCTAAGCTTATCCAAGCAATAAAAACGGAATATTATATCTATGGCTAGTTAGTAATTTAAATTTGTAAATTAAAAAGAACATTTGGAGCTAATAATTTATAGTACGCTATTTAAAAATGATAAATGTTTATAACGCTTAATGTATGGACTATTGCCATTTAGTTTGTTAATTAATTATAACACTATTTTTGTCTATCATTAAACTAAATTGTTTATATAAATTAAAATTCAAATTAATCACAGTAAACTGTGAGTTAGTTCTAAAAAAAGTACAACAAAATTTTAAAGAATAAATACTGGCTTGATGTTGTGCCTTTAATTGCTATATCATAAGCTATATTAACGTAAATGATTATTATTCTCCTTCTTATTCATATTGTTAAATGTATGTTAATATTTATGGTTTATTTAATAGTGATAGTAATTAAATCATTTCTACTCGACACTACCACAAATAAACAGTTTTGATATCATAAAGATGTAATAGTTTCCCAGAACTGGTATGTCAGGATAAGTGGTTTAGGTCACCTTTTGTAGTCCAGCTGACGACTTGATACAAACTGTGCAACAAAAGATAATTTAAAGCACTTATTGATAAAAAAAACATAAAAATAGAAACATAGCCAATATTTAATAAAAACGTTAACACTACCACGCCCAGTACAAATCGTAAACAATTCATCATACAATTTGTTTGCTAATTCCCATCAGATTTGTTGTTTTTTCCGTTAAAAAAAGTATTGATTACAATTAAGGTTATTTTTAATTTTCGTACAGTGACAATACCATTAATTTTACAATTACGTGGCTTCATTACATTAGTAATCTGAGTAGTCAAATTTAAGATACTTTCTTCAGATAAGTTAAATCTTGAAAAAATTCTATTCACAATCGTAAAGATAAAATAGGCACTAAAATCTGAGAAGAGAAAGAATAACGAAGATCGCTGAGAATAAAAGAGAGAAAACAGCATTAAACAAAAGTCTCTCCAAAGTGGCTCCTTAATTACACTGCAGTTTGTGCATTTCAGCACTTTTGTTTGTTTCTCATCAGATTGTTGACAAAACTATTCTTGGAAATAGATTGCGCCAAATTTCTTTCAAACTATAAGCAATAAACTTGTTGTTTTATATCGTTAAAACATGATGAGCATAGCAACGGAATAGATGTACATCTTTGAAGTGTTATATTTTTTCAAAGTACTTTTACGATATTTAATTTATTTATAAAAAACAGATATTGTATAGTGGTTTGATTTAACTACAAATATGTAATCAACCAAAATTGTTTATATAACTTGTAAAATATAAAGCTAAGTATTATTTTTATTGTATTATAACAGATTCTAAAGTATTTGATTTAATTAAATTTGACATTATGGCAATTTATTCATGCTAATAAATGTTTTAACTTAAGCCTCTAACGAGCAAATTTTTAAAGTCAATTAAAGTAAACCACGTAGGGTAATGATCAACGAGGGATTAATATTTCATCAGCGATCTCATTAGTACATTTACCTATCAAGTTTTACAAATATCCTAAAATATTAACATGACAACTGATCACTCGTAATCACCTTTGATGTCATATTATATTTTGTTGTATTTAACTTTAACATGTTTTGCATTCAAGATACGTACTTTGCTAAGTTTTATATATCATACTTGTTAGACTTTAATAATCAAAGCTGGAATGCAATTTAAACTATGTAAGGATAAGGCTTCGATTGATGTTTTTTTTACTTTCTCCCCTTATACATAAGTATATGGAGAAAGTATTGTTTTCGTCAAAATTTTCGAATTTGAGTTGTTAGTGGAAATATTCGTTTTGGTGCTCCCTGAACCCAAAAAAGTGGTTTTTACGTGATGTCTGTCTGTGTGTGTGTGTGTGTGTGTCCGTGTGTGTGTGTGTGTGTGTGTGTGTGTGTGTGTGTGTGTGTGTGTGTGTGTGTCTGTGTGGATGTGTACAGAGCTAGAGCCCTAACCAATGGACCGATTTTTATGAAATTTGGTATGTAGGTACTAATCCACGATATCTCCAGGTGTTTTTTTCATTTTTTGGAATTTTTGATTTTTAAGGGCAAAAATCCCCCAAAAAAACCCAAAAAACATGAAAAATCCAAATTTCTCAAAAACGGCTCTAACGATTTTGATTAAACTTTAGTGGTTTGTAGAGCTTTAGGTTTCCAACAAAATGACATCACCCGCATTTCTGGAAAAATTCGGGTTCAGAAGTTACAGGACTTAAAACATCCAAAATTCAGTTTTTTGGATTTTTCATAAAAAATCATAAGTGCTGCAAAAGATTACTATTCACCATTGAAAAGAGCTCAAAAAAATAAATAAATTAGTATTTTGAATTACTATTCTACGATTGCTAGTTGCGGAGAAAATTGAAATTTTCAATTAGCGGTAAACGCAGTACGTTGTCCAATGTTATTCTTATGGGGAATACATAAATTACTATTTCTCTCTTATTTACTGATCAATTTCATTAAAACTTGATATGCAGGTCAAGTTAGCATTGACCAATAGAGGATGTTCGAAATATGTTGCCATTTAACCCTGGGGGGGACAAGGGGGCATTTCCCCTCTCAAAATCTCTTTGTTTAGCAACAGAATCTATAGTGCTCCAAAAAAGGGATTTTGGTGAATATTTCTGAAAACAACTATTTTAGACACTTTTCAGTTCATTTATCTGTACTTCATATTCTATATTTAGTAAATAAAAAATCTTTTTTTCATTAAAGTCTGGCTAAAAGGGAGAAAGTATGTGTCAGTTTCCTGATACCTTTTATTAATTATCTCATTCAGAAAATATTTATTTGACTGAAGAAAAATGTACAAAACTGTTTAATCCCAGATAAACTGTGTTAAACAAATTTAAAGGCTGATTTTAAATAATATTCTGTTACGTATAAAAACTAAACTTTATTAAGATTTGACGAAAATGAGATGTACAAATTTATTTTGTATGTAAATGCTCCACAGTGGTAAACTAAATTAAACACATGTTGTTAATTTTAATTGTAAACTTGTTTATAGAGGTACAGTACGTAAGTATTTTATATTAATGAATGTATGAAATGTTATTATAGATATATAAGTTTTTTCCATAATCATCTCCAGTGATATTATTTACCTATACACTTCTCTCTAGACAGTAACGTGAATATTTTCCACAAATATAATCCCGGATATTCAACTCTAAAATCATAACTTCCGAGCTCATGATCCCAAAACCGCAATTCTTGTAAACATGCCCACGGAAATATATCTCTGGACCCATGTTTTTTTGTCTTCTCTTCCTGTTATATTGATATAAACTGTATTTAATTTATTTATTTAGCCTAGATGTTTACGTTTGATTATAAATATTGTTTATAGGGCTGAATAATAATATAATGTTATTCCAAACTGAACTTTCTTTTACACAAATTATTAGGAATCAAGACATATATTTACGAAAAAGATGAAGGCACGTATATATATATTTTATTTTATACACCTGAAGAAGCGAAATGCGAAATATAGTGTAATGTATTGCATTTTTCAGTTCCTTATTGAATTGTAGCTATATATATATATATATAGTGTCTTTTTCTTACGAGGACTCCGCATCTGCCTGCACTTGCGAGGACCTGTTGACACACATATATTACACACCACTGTTTGCATCGTATGCTACCTTGCGAGGACCCTTACTTACACATATGGCATATCTTGCGAGGACCTTGACGAGGTATAAATCTTACGAGGGCCATTTGAACTATTTAGTTAATCCATTAATTACTATGAATCGGTAGTTTTTACGCTATTGGAGGGATTTTAAGTTAAAAAGGTATAAATACAATACAAAAACTAAAATGTGTCTGTTTCTTACGAGGACCCGCATCTTCCAGTGCTTGCGAGGACCAGCCCACCCACCGATAATACACATTAGTTGTGTCATAGTTTATCTTGCGAGGACCCTTACTTACACATAAGATATAGATATCTTGCGAGGCCCTTGACGAGGTATAAATCTTACAAGGACTATGTGAACTATTTAGTTAAACCAATAATTACTATGAAACGGTCGTTTTTACGCTATTGGAGAGATTTTAAGTTAAAAAAGTATAAATACAATACAAAAACTAAAATGTGTCTGTTTCGTACGAGGACCCGCATCTGCCAGTGCTTGCGAGGACCAGTAATACACATAATTTGTATCGTAGGATTATCCTGCGAGGACATCTCCTAAAATGACACATAGATATATTGCGAGGACTTAGACACAGTGTAAATTGTATCAAGACATCTTGATTGATGTAATTTAGAAATGTTTTCCTATGAATCTGCCTTTTTCACACTTATAGGTGACAGGTTCACAGCAAATTAAAATGTACAAATACACTTCATAACTAATCTGAGTTTTTTGTTGATAGAATCCCAGATATCTTGGTACTTACGAGGACCTAACCATATGCAAATATATGCAATAGTTGTAAATTATGCTTATACTGCGATGACACCTCCTTCCCACATATAGCCTAGTGAGGAACAACAATTTGTACGTTCCAGAACGGAGCTGAAACCCACCTGTGCGTACTCAAGCCTTCTTTATAAAGACCATGCGTTCGTCCCCCTAGGAAAAGTTACAGCTACAGTCATTTATGGCAAATGACATCTAATGAGTAAATAATGTAATATAGTATTAGAACCTGCCAGACGTAGGCCTACTGATCTGAGTGTTCCGACCCATTTACTGGACAAATGTTATATAGTTTGCGTAGAACACTAAGCCTCATAACTCAATATAAAAACATAAGTAATCTTATAATCAAATACCTACGTCACAGAAAACCTGCGTACTCAATGAATTTCCAATGCAAATATGTTTACCTCCCCAACACGTTAACAAGATTACCCAGTTTAATTTAACCAAAGAATATAGATAAATTAGTAAAAAATTACATCTTATTTATCCTCCGTAAGAATAACATTGAACAGTTTACGCAAGTTTGCCTTATCAAGGGAGACTAAAACTGGGAATTATTTTCAAATATAAATATATCATAACCACAGGAATAAATGCACGTACTTAGTTTCTCCAAATTATATTCATAAATAAAGGAGAAATAGCATTTAATTTATTTTCCATAAGAATAACATGGAATAAAACAACGTCCCTGTGTATGCAGGTTTAACCCTCCAAGAGTATTTTATATTAGTATTAATAGATCAGATCTAGATGAAGCTAATTACCAAGTTGTATCAATATATGTTCAAAAATAAGCAAAATATAAAGTTTTACTTATTCTCCGTAAGAATAATATTGGGGCTGAGTATGCAACAAGAAACAAAAACTTTTTTTACAAATATCAACATAATTCGTGAAGCAACATACAAAGTTGTTATAATTTATGTTGATAATTAAGGGGGGGATTAAACTTCCCTTATTATATCCATAAGAATGACATTAGGGCTGAGTACGCAAATATGTTGCTACGAGACCATCGACTAAAATTTGTTTTTTTGCAAATATCGATAGGCCCTAACCATATGAAGCCACATACCAAGTTTATCAATGTATGCATTCACAAATAATTGAGATATTGGTGATAAAAAAGAAAAGCTGTTTTGCTCTCAGGTTTAGGTATTGCAACAGTATTTTGAGTTATGTAATTGTTCCTAAACTAATAATTTCCAAAGAGTTCAAATGTTTTAAAATTATAGTATTGCTAATCTTAATACACTATTATTAGTAGTAAACATTTGCAAAATATATTATTTATTGGAAATAATACTGAGGTAAAAATGTAATATCTCCGAACTAAATTAGGCTTTCTGGTTTTACGCATGCTTGCGAGTTTGCATTTGTCTTAAGCATACTATTTTTTTTCTTTCTGTGGACAAAATTTAGTAGCCACTTTCTACTCTACCAATAGAAACCCATTTGTTGTAAGAGGTTTTCTTCTTCAAGCTATTTAAGTTGTCATCTACGACTGTGTTTTTTCTAAGGTCTATTTTTGTAAACGTTTGGCCTTTAAATGTGATATTTATCTTACATATATATAGTTTTGGGTAATTGATTTGGATGTTTGTAATGTAGAAGTTTTAGGATCATGGATTCCAACTTTAAAAGTATTTTTAACTATACTTAACTGTTTTAAAACCCACCAGGTCAGATGGGGGCAGGAAGAAACAGATACCCTACACTATATTTAATAATATGCATTAATTCAATTCGTGCCATCCAGCAACATAAACCACATGATCTATATTTCGGAAAACGATAATTATTATTGAGATAGCTGAAATAAAATATAAATTTGAAATTTGGTAATTCATTTAAAACATAATCAAATTAGATAATAAAAGAAATGGCATGGATCACCAGTTGTCTTCTGGACGATGCTCTCACTGCAACTTCCTTCCTTCCGAGGATCTTCCTCCAACGAAACTTCACTCCCCCCTCTCCTTTAACGTGCTTGCATAACTCTATTAGCCTAATTACCGTGTAATATTCAATAATTTTTCAGAATCAGTATAAATTGAAAGTTATCGAAACTAGGCCTGTATTGATAACTGATGGCTCTACATAAGAACTGAGGTTTCAGAGTGTTTACATTTCTGCATTAAATAATGGGTTCTCGAATAATTACAGTATAATTGAGTTTGTAATAGAAATGAAAATTCCATTTTTGTATAAATGTTCTTAAATATCAATAAAATATTAATCTCACAGATAAAGACAGTAATAATTAGTTAAAAAAGACAGTAATTAAACATTTTTTGTTTTATTTTACTGAGTTGGATAGTTAACTAATAACTTATGTATTAAAGATAATAATTTGAAAAATAAAATTCCCCTCCAGGATTAAGAACTCGCCCTAGTCTTATTATCCGTAGTAAGTGATGCCTACAAATATTCTGGTTTTCTGATGATGGGCTAGGCCACAAAAGTAACTAATAAGACTATAGCCTTCAGGACTTTAATTAAGGTGCCTCGATTGAGCAGAAAGTTATGTTCTAGAATTTATTTTTATTTTACGGAGTTAGATGTCTTGCAATTATGGATGTGTGTGTAATTTGTGGTGAAGGTGAGGGTGATTTAAAAAAGTTTACAGAGGTGTTGATAAAATATGTAAGTACAGTGATATTTTAGAAGATGAAGTGAGTGTAAGAATTGCAAAGTGTAGTATTGTACAAGTCCATGAATCCTGCAGGAAACTTTACACACGACGCCTTCCAAAACCTAAACAGCAAAGGAAATCACCAGATACTTTTCCAACGCCTAAAAGGTCAGAAACATTCAATTTTAAACAGAATTGTTTGTTTTGTGGGAAACGTACTTTGGAACATACCAAAAATCCAAGATTAAATAATGTAACTGAAGTTCGTACGTTACGGGTAATTACCCAAATCAGGAAAAGTGCCAAACAGAGGTGTGATGAATGGGGTGAGGTAGTAAGCCTAAGGTTGACAGGTGTCATTGAGTTGGTTGCAGTTAAGGGACGTTACCAACGCAACTGTTATTAGCACTTCTTGCGACCAAATTCAGTCGTGCCAGGTGAGAAACAATGTTCTTCTGGCCAACCTGAAAGTGAAAAAATAATCAGGCTTTTAAAAAGCATTGCATCACATAGAAGAAAATGATGAATGCCAATTTAGTATTCCATACCTAGTTAAGCTTATGAAAGAGTTCAACACCTTTGCTGAGCCTATAAGTAAAAGACATTTAAAAGGAAAGTTGAAGGAATACTACAAGGACTCAATCGTAATAACTGGAAAAGCCGGACAGTACAGTTTAGTGTGTTTTTCGGGCTACAGAGATACTGTTTTGACAGAATAGTGATACAAAGAAAAGTTCAGCAGTGAATCTTATACCCGATCTAATATGTTTTGTAAAATATGCAAAATGTAAATTAATGTTTTTATTATATATTAGTAGAAGATTACCTGTTAAGTTGCAGACGATATTTAGATGGCTGTGCAGACGCTGTAGGTTTCTTGTAAGTTACTAAAAAGTTTAAATCTGTTCGTTGGAAACTGTTGTCCGATAGAGTTGAATCCTCCTCGTTGAAATAGAAAGTTTTGTAATAATTAAATTGTTTTATGCATTTGTCATGAATTGTTATTATGTTGAGATAAATATGTAGTTGTTATTGTATATTTGTAAAGTAATATTTTCCATTAATTATTTTATATAACTTGTAAAACTTAAAATCAAATGTGAGGCAAAGCCTGTTTCGTTTTGTTTGTTCAGAAGCTCATGATTTAAATAAATAAAATCTTATATAAATTTTGAATGTTGATTGATTTTAAATATTGTAAATTAATTCGTCTGTTCCATTTGTTTATTTGCAGACGAGGTTTATGGGATTATCTATCGTCGGACACAGCCACTTCCAAATATAAAGTAAGATCCACCTTATTTTCATTTTAAATTAAAAGGTATAAGGATTTATTTATAAAGAAATGTAATAGGTTTTAAAAGTTTAACAAAATTAAAAATGTTCATTTGATCAGCCATTCTTGTTTTCATTTACATGCCTCTTGGTAAAAATGTTGGTGATATATTTACTAAATTAATTATAATGTTGCCCTAATTGGCTTAGCTGGGTATACATTGTTTGCGCAACTCTGCTTTTTCCCTTGCTGCAATTTCCAATTGCAGTTTTTCCCTCTGCAGCTGTTTGGCCTGTTTCTCCTCCCGCGCCTGAGCTTTCATCTGCTTTCATTTATACCCGATCTAATATGTTTTGTAAAATATGCAAAATGTATTAGATCGGGTATAATCTGAAGAAAGAAAAAGAATAGTTTCGATGGCTGCAAACATTATACGTCTCGAGCAAACATATTCGGTCTCGAGCTTACGATTGCCGGTTTAACTAACTGTGTATTTGATGCTCAGCATGGAAACACATCAGTAGTAGTTGGCGAAGACACTGACCTATTGGTACTCTTAATAGGCCTTTCGGACTGCAATACCTACATGATGATACCTAATAAGGGCAACCGTCCTACAAAAGTGTTTTATATCAGGCGGCTACAAGAAGCTATGGGAAATATGAAAGACTATTTACTTATGATTCATGCCCTTACAGGATGTGATACCACGTCGGCCATACATGGTAAAGGCAAAGTACAGGCTTTTAATAAAATTAAAAAGGACGTAAAGCTTCAAGAAGACATGTCTGCTTTTAAAATGCCTCTGCTACACCTCTAGACGTATCTAATGCTGGAGAATCATTTATGTGTGTATTGTATGGAGGCAAACACACAGATCATTTAGATAATCTCCGATCCAGAATTTACTTGAGAAGCATTGCAACTCGTAGAGTAAATCAGCCTTTCAGGTTGGAGTCTCTTCCACCAACTTCAGAGGCAGCCAAGCAACACTCCTTCCGAGCGCATTTCGAAATTCAGGTATGGAAAAATGTAACGCTTGATCCACTAAAATGGGGATGGAGAATTATCAACGGACAGCTCAAACCGATCACAACAGAAAAACCTCCTGCACCACAGAAACTTCTATGTTTGGTTTCATGTATATGTGACAAAGATTGTGATAAAAGAAGCTGCGAGTGTGTGAGAAATGGACTAAAATGCTCCACCATGTGTGGCCACTCCTCTGGCCACGGATGTTCAAACCGTTTTCTAGTAGAAAACAACGAATCTGATGGAGATGACGACCATGAATGCTGAGTGATAAACAGCCAGGCGTGATCATACAAATGTAAAATTCTATTGAATATTCTATTGTGTATTTGAACAATTATGACTAACATTAATTTATCATTATGGGTAGTAACTGCGTAAAATGTACAGTACAATAAAGCAAATATTGTTAAAGTTTTTTTTTTTTTACTTTCTTATTTGTTATGACGATTAATAGATATAAAACTTATACCCATTTTTCATTTTTCAATGTTCAATGTACAGAGATCTATCTCTGTACGAGCTGTGGTTCTAACAAAAATAAATTTAAACTCAGAAATTCATAGATTTCCCCACGTTTGCTGATCTTGATTTCAAGGCCATAATATGTGTCACGTATTCACATGAGTTTCAATAATTTAAAAACTTTGCTAAGAACAACAGACAATACCCACTGGAATAACATATTTTGGTTCCACAGTTGCGGTGATACTATATACACAAAAGTGTACGTTGATAATCATAGTTTGCGTCATTATTGCTTAAATATGTTATATATCATATCATCCATAGTCACCACTTAAATCTCTGCTACTCTAACAACAGGTAAAAACTTCATTTTCTCAATATTAATGGCGCAAAATAAAAAAATGAGTTCATATTTTTTAGTTTTGATTTTAAATTGAATCTTGAACTAGGCTTACTAAAAAAAATATTATAATAAATTAATACGATATTTCCTTGTAGATAACTTAATAACGAAAAAGATAAAACTAATTGGACTTTTCCAGATGGAAAGGATCAGGAAAAAATAATTTGTAAGTGGAACCTTACACTATTTTATAGTTTGTCGGCGATTTTCCAAGATGGCGGACTTTGCTAAAGTGGGAAAAGTTAATAATTCTCAGAAAATTTTAAGAGACATAAATTAAGCCTAATCTTATAAGTAAAATCATTTAAAGATGTTGCTTAGCAACAATAGAAAATACGTCACTGGCAATACATTTTGGTTCCACAAGTTCGTTACATGAGAGTGTAATTTGACACTCGTCGTTTACGTCAATATTGCTTACACATGTTATATTATATATGGAAATGAAGCGAAATTTAAATTTCTACAAGTTTGGTAAGAGGTTAAAACTTCATTTTCTCAATAATAATGGCAGAAAATCAGAAAAAGTGGGAACATGTCATAATTTTTTAACAAAATTTTAAATTAAAATTGACTTTTTCACTATTAAAATAATATTATCATAATTTAATATGGTATTTCTTTGAAGATAACATTATGGCGAAGAATTTAAAACTAATTGGACTTTTCTAGATGGAATGGTTTGGGAACAATAAGTTTTTAAGTGGAACCTTGCAGTGTTTTATAGATTGTCCGCCATTTTCCAAGATGGCGGATTTTGCTAAAGTGGGAAAAGTTGGGAATTTTCACAAAATGTTAAGGGATGCATTCCTAACGCATTCCAGTTGGTTTTGCTTTATTATTAATTTTGCCCGAGTCTAGCCTGTTTTCATGCTACTGGTCTTAGACTATAGACAAAGACACATAGACAAACTCCTCATAGATTGGAATTAGCCGCTACACTACCTCAAAATCTCGGGCCAAAATCGCTTAACAAATTACCAGAAAACTTATCATTAACCTCGGAAACAAAATTTAAAATTCAGTTAATTAAATACCTTCTAAAGTTACAGAAATACCAGTTAAACAAAGATAGTTTCTTATACATTATAACCTTAACACGAGATTGATCTAACGTAGTTTATTCTCAACTCCAACAAATTATATCTTAAAGAATAGCGTGTGAAGTCTTCATGATAGGTAGTCGTTTCATAGTCCTTATAAGCCATCTTAATAAACCTTCATAATAGCGTCTTAATTTTTTAACATACCAACTGATAAAACCAAATAAGCAATAACTGTAATAAAGCATATATGTTGAAGTTTTACCTTATAATTTATTCTCTGGGGTTTCGTCTTAAAGGCAACAACAAGAAACTGGTTTATAACCTCAGTTTGAGCGTGTGCGTAGCCACGGGAAACTGCTAGTAGGCCTAATCGTATAACGGTTGGTCCAAAAATAGCACTCACATTTTGTTTTGTGACGGCACAGTTATTTAATTGGTTAGAGAGATGATTTTTGCGGTGAACGGTTCTTTAGATACAACCATTTTTTTCATATCAGTGGTTTCAACTATTCAACTTTTCTCATGAAGGCGGCATAGAAAATAAATAATATGTAAATTCTATGCGAAGTGTGATTTGCGGGATTGATCAAATTCTCACGATAATCAATCACATCACTTTGAATCTAGCAATACGTAATGACAAACTCAACAACATTTCGTCAGATCCCATCTAGTAACGGGAAAAATGCAATGATATAGACACGAATGAGTACGCGTGAGTACGCTTTGAAAAATGTCTTGCCTTATGCGTATAAACCAACTGCAGCTTGCACATGAAACACATTTTCATTATGGTCACCCCCCAGTGAAACTTATTTTTAACTACTAAGGGAATTGTTCAAATTTTTCGATGACGTTTTGACGAAATTGCAAAATCATTTCTATAATGACTACTTCTGCGGTATTGCGAAAGTTTTTTAACTACCTTAGAATTATTATAAACATGACAAACAGCATTGAAGCGAGCTGAAAAATACGTTTAGTAGAATTCACGCATTATAAATTTTAAAACCACTGATAGAACCATTCACCACAAAAATCATCAGCGGTTTTGTTGGACCAGACCAAATATAAAGTCTAAGAAGCTCTCTCTATTGCAGTGTTAAACGAATTGATTATGTGTGCAAATATGTAATTTTAGTTCAAAGGGAGGAGCCTATCGTGGTGGCGATTTGCTGTGGTGTCAAGTTGTCGGTTGCATCGACGTCAAACCGCCACCTCTCACGCTCGCGTCATGGTGTAACCCCGACAAGGTGTCACCTCCTCTCTTTGGAGGTGACGATTAGACGCCTCCGTACACGACAACCCGTCACCTCGCACGCTCGCGTCAAGGTGTCACCCCGACAACCTGTCACCTCCTTCAAATGGTGACGGGTTGTCGGGGACGATGCGCGTCAACTAGTCACCTCAAAACCTGTTTTAAAAGGTGACGGTTTGTCGGGGTGACAGGTTGACGGGGTGACACCTAGACGCGGTCCCCACTCTGTATATGTGCAGTTTTGAAAATGGTTTTTTTGGCATCTGGGGACCTAAACACGAAAAGTTATAATGGTCCCGGGCCTAGATCTTACCATGCCGACCGCGGTAACAGCTTCTCCCCTATATGGGAAATTCGCTGAACAAAACAGGAATTACAATTTAAAATGTCACAATTAGTATTTTTTAATTAAACTATTAATATAATCGCATCGGGATAAAATAAAAACAAAATCTTTAAAAATATGTGCAAAAACGTGTTTAGCTGACTATTTGTATAACGTTTATTGGAAATGTCTAACCATGTGTTTTACGTTACAACGAGGTTATGAAATAGAATGTTTGGTCGCCGTGCGGCCGGGCCGTTCTGCCAGTCACTTTATTTCGATACTCGCACTGTAATTGAACCTAATTGTATCTCTACAGTTTTCAAGATCCCAATAGTGAGCATAACAAATCGACACACTGAATATAAACATATATACGGTTTATAGGAACCCCGACAAGGGTTCAGAGATCAGGTTAGGAATTTATATGGTGGGCCTGGGCCCTCAGCTCACAGATCATTCTAATATTTCACTATTGCATAGAAAATTCGCTAAAAATAAAATGTAATACTAAGCCAATGAGTGCATCGAGGTCCTGTATCTTGACATTATACAGGATGAGTTTTAAATTAGTAGTTTTTATACATTTCTAAAGATATCAACTCTGGACCACCCCCGATCATTGTTGACCAACTTATACTTCATTTTGATTTAGTTCATATTTTTGGCCGCCATCTTGGATCAGTCATATTGGATTCAACTATTTATGTTTAAATTAAAGGTGGGGTTGTGACCCATCATATAGAAATACATTTTTACGGTAAACACAATGCCGCAATCAGTTTTTTTTAAAATCATTATCCGTTTTCAATATATTGGCTAATAAAAAATAATTAGTTTTGGATAGAATTTTGAAGTTCCATTCTACTTTTTGACGGGTCCCATACCACTACGGTCCTCGGGACGGACTTTGGAGGTAAAAGGTAAAAGGTGAAGGTCCATACCTCACATAGATACTACATACACACATACTACTCATTCCCATATTCTCATCATTATATCAAATAATGACCAAAATCTACCACTAATCATTGTTGAGTGGCACTTGCTTCATTTTTTCAAATTTAAAATATTCTGCCGCCATCTTGGATCCACCATTTTAGAATAAGATACTTTTTTCAAATGTAAAGATAGGGTTGTGACCCATCATTTACAACTGTTTTTTATACGCTGAAATCAACTCCGCAATCCGTTTTCGAATATCACCTTTCGTTTCAATGATATTAAAAGATTTCGGTTAAACATTTAAAAAAGTGAAAGTATCATGAAAACAGTAGGTGATGTTTAAAAAACAGGTTGCGGCATTTATTTCAGCGTGGAAGAACAGTTGGAAATTATGGGTCACAATCCTAATTTTAGATAAAAAAGAAATTGTCTTATTCCAAAATGGTGGATCCAAGATGGCGGCCAAACATTTTAATTTTGTAAAAATGAAGTGAATGCCACTCATCAATGATTGGTAGTAGTTCATGGTAATTATTTTATTTAATTATGAGAATATGGGCATGTTTATGGTTAGAACCTTTAAAACTCTCTCCAAAATTATTTTTGTTTAATTGACCATTATCTTGAGAACGAATAATGATTTTCAAAGCCGGATTGCAGCATTGTGTTCACCGTAAAAATACTTCTATAAGATGAGTCACAACCCCACCTTTACATTTAAAAATAAATAGTTGAATCCAATATGGCGGCCAAAAATATTAACTAAGTCAAAATGTATTATAAGTTGGTCAACAATGATCGGGGGTCGATATCTTCATAAATGTGGAAAAATGTAGGCGGGGACTCATTTAAAACTCACCCTGTATAGTTGGTGACTTGCTTTCAGATATTTGAAACTAGCAACAACCTACGTAATACGAGCATACGGTATTGTGTGAGGAATTTGACGGTGTGGAAACCGTACGAAGACCACTTAAATGGTTTTACTTAAATATTTTTACAATGATTTTTTTATGTTAGGGACAAGGTTTACTAAACAAAGTTCCGTGCACATTTATAATTTATGAGGCCACAAATTCAATAACATAAAAAATTAAGCATAGTGAATGGTAGCATTGCCTTCTCAAAGACAAGGTCCTTATAAGATGGGTGTACATAGGCACAAGATTTAGTCAGAGATGCTCCTCGAATGAGAAACATATTGACTACAATAAGTGTTACCTGGCCGGTCCTCACAAGAGGGTTTTACGGGCGCACTGACAAGGGAGAACGCCTGGTCCTCGTTAACACCGTACGGAGTTATCCCAACCTGGTCCCCGGAAACTGTGCATGATGCGGGTTGATGTATCGTAGTCGACGACGGTAGCGCGACGTGGTGCTATAACTGTGAACTACGCTCTCGGACTTAGGGTAGCTTACGAGGTCCGACAAATAAAAAAAAAAAATAACTTTTTTAAATGTTTTGTATATCCAGGATTACGAATCAAGGGTTAATTGCTTGCGAGGACCGCCTACCGGTCCTCGGAAGCAAAAATGCCCTCGTAAGCACGTTGAAATTTCACGTCATTGTCCTCGTAAGCGTACCTATGCCCACTCACACACACACACACACACACACACACACACACACACACACACACACACACACACACACACACACACACACACATACCTGTAGGGAGTAGCAAACGGGCATACGCACACAGAAAGCACTAAACGGGGTCGTGGTTATTTTAATGTTTGATTAGTGTAATGTTGCCTAGTACTTATAAACAATTAAGTTTTAAATGGTTTTATAAACTATTTGTTATTTTTTAAAATTGTTTTAAAGTAAACATTAAACATGCAAAACGGGGATTGGCATGAAGGGGAAACTCAAACGATTGAGGTTGCAGGGAAAGAAGCACCCGTCATAATGGGAAGACTTGCACTCGTCAAAACGGGGAGACATACACTCGTCATAACGGGGAGACTTGCACTCGTCAAAACGGGAAGACTTGCACTCGTCTTAACGGGGAGACATACACTCGTCATAACCGGGAGATATACACTTATCATAACGGGGAGACTTGCACTCGTCATAACGGGGAGACTTGCACTTGACATAACGGAAAGACTCTAAACCATCACAACGGACAGAAACACATTCATAACATATTGGCACAAAACACAAATTACGACAAGAATTTTTCTCTTAACTCTCTACTTATAAAATATATGCCTTAATGAATAGTTATAAATTACTAAATGTTCATCATTAAACAATTCTTTATTTAGTGCATTGCATAGTGAAGAATAATATTTTATTATTGTTTGTATTAAAAGGTTAATAGTGCTGTCCGACTTTGACATCTTCCCGTATGAATAAAACAAATTATCTATACTTAGTCATATTAGCCTGATGATGGCTGGTGTGACTGGTCGAAATCGATAGCCTAGTACCATCTTTTATATATGTTTACCGTCTGTATGTGAATCAGTATAAGTGTAAATATATCTTAAGGGTTGTAAGACGTCTTTTATTACATCCCGTAAGTTATAACAACACTAATATGCTAATAGAAAAGTTGTTTAAATAAAATATCACTCCATAAATTTAACATTGGAAGTTTAAGAGCCAATGAAGTGGAGCTCTGAAGTTGGATGTTTTTCAAAACCCTAAAAGGCACATCTAGAGGGTAAAAGCATTGACTATAATATCTATAGTCAATGGTAAAAGCATTGACTATAATATCTATAGTCAATGGTAAAAGCTTTCGATTAATACCAAATATGTATTACAAATAATAGTTTAAAGGGTCGAAAATCGCCGAACAAAACTAAGGAAATTCTTTTAATAATAAAGATACAACTGTTACTTATGAAGTTTTAAATTAAAAATCAGAAGTACATCTCTCCCATACATGTTAAGAGATGTACCTAAAAATCTTATAATTTCATCCATCGTCATAATCTGGTTTTATATCAAAGTCTTAATTTTAGTATATTGGCTAAAATCAATTATTAAACAAACCTTTTTTCATAATCCGTAAGGATATAAACAAAATAATAAGATAATTTCTCCACCTTCCAGTCTTGATTCAAAATTAATATATTATAGTTCTTTTAATACGTAAACAAATAAATCAAATTTTTAGATTTGTTAATTATATTTGTGCTGTTTTTCGTTTAAATCTATCGATGTATAATTTGTATCGATTGCACTAAAGAATTTATCTTATAAGATCTAGTGT
This sequence comes from Allygus modestus, assembly GCA_963675035.1. NCBI lineage: Eukaryota > Metazoa > Arthropoda > Insecta > Hemiptera > Cicadellidae > Allygus > Allygus modestus. Next base: position 482,887,346 of record OY776111.1, on the reverse strand, counting down.
AAAAGTACAAAATCTTCTAAAAAGGTTTATTAAATTTAATTATATGTGAAGATGGTAATTTTGTAGAGAGAAATATAAACGGTAAATTATAGACTTGCAGTAAGAGATTGCTGACATTTAACTGTAAATTATAGAGGAATAGCTTATTTATATTGAAATATGATCCAAAAATTACCTCAAAATGTTCTTGTGTTATATTATAAGAGTTTAAATTATGATTTACATTTGTTTGTAAAAGAACTATCTAAGAAATATGGTCAGACTTATTTAATAGCAAATACCGAAAAAAATTATTTATTATACAACTAATTTTGGATATGGGTATGAATTTTAAGAATTTTCATCAATATTCGTTTTAAATTACTATTTGTTGATACACTAAAATTGAAAGATTAGCTATCTCCATACATTGAAAGATTAGCTAAAATAAACTTAAAGAAACAGCATTTCAAACATTTAAACGAATTTATCAAAGACAATTTAAATTAAGCAATTGATATAGATGATGATACATTTTATATAACGTCTTGAAGAGTAATTTTTCCATATATATTTATAGATGATATTGAAATATTTAATCATGATCAAATACTAGACAAAGATACATTTTACAGTTGCTAGGCAGGAGAAAATCTATGGTGGGTATAGACTTGGTTTAAAAGTTTAGTGTAAACTAAAGCCTAGACAGATTAATATACTATTCAATATGTGTTGTTCAAAATATGTGAATATGTGGCTGATATTTTAACATTTTTAGATTTGTATGTTTAAAACATGATTCATAAAATCGAGCTCATTATATAACATTACCATCTTTAGCTTGGGGATTTTATGTTAAAATTGTAAAATATATAGTTAGAATTAATAGATGATTATAGTATTTATTGAATTATTAAAAAAGGAATTAGAGTTGGAATATCTCAGTATGTTACTAGATATTGTAAAGAGCTTTTAATCCTACTTCTAGTTAAAGGTTTACTTTTGAATTTTCTATATTGCTCAGTACCTTAAAACTTCTTAAAATCATTCTTATATTTTTTTTTATTGGGGACACTTTTCTTTATTCCTTTTATTTTTAAAATATTTGTACCATACAATTTCAATCTTAAACAAAAATATTATTTTAATGCAACACTGTTTAACTCATCTTTAAACTTTCCTAAAACTTCTTTCTGTTTTTACTATAACATATGATATTTATAATAATAACTTGAATCAATTCATTTATATTTTCTTTTATAATTTTATAAGTTTCTAACTTTAATTCAACAAAATACTATATGTATCCATGTATAACAATTTTACATTCGATCAAACTTGTTCTATTTCTCATAATAATACTCATACATTAATCATGTTGGTGATTATAATATTACAAATAAAATATAAGTTGTTTTATCAAACTTTACTCTCCCTTTTTTCATATGACTTGCTATAAGATCTTTATCAAACATAATTCTTTTAAATTATTTTGTTTTTAGTGAATATTTTACATTACCTAATTTTATATCACAATAATTGCTAACATTTGCCATAGTTTTACCAATTACAGAATTACTCATCAGTTTATATAATATTTAAAAAATCAGATTTATATTGTGCTCTCAGTTTTATTAAATTTAATATATCTTTCCATATGACTGTCTAGATCAAATGAATAATTCTATTACATTTTTTAAAATTCAATCCTTGTTTTAGATAGTATTTTAGTTCCTAGAGCGAATTAAACACAATAATAATTGTTATAAAAATTGGTTGTACACAAATTATTAGTGTTCCAGAGTTAATGAAACATCTATGTTTAAGTTGTAATTGTTTTTGAAATTCTAAATTAACATTTAATTTATAACCTCTCTACTTGATATTGATACATCAACAAATAAAACGTTTAGTCGGACTTTTATTATAATCTCAAACCATTTTCAATCTGAATATCCTTTTGTCTTTTATAACATCTATAAGCAATTGTTGATATTTAAAAATAATTTTCCAGTCTAAATCATCTTTATATAATCTTCTAAAAAATATTTTGAAAGGTTCACCTATCATAATAACGTAACGTTTCTTAAAACATCTTCAGAAAGTGAATATTTTAGTCTAAAGTCATCAAACAAAATTCTTCACCACTTAAACGCATATGGGTAATCTATTAAAAATATTGTCATCAAAATATAAGTACAGAATGTTCCAAAACTAAAGGTCACGGATTCGAATCTCATAATTGTCTTATGTAATCATAGGGCACATTATACATAATTTTAAAGGTCTTGTTAAAAGAACCATTTTATCGAAAACGGAATTCACTTATCTTTATCTGTTTAAAAATGGCGGTCATTTGTGTGTAAAATATTGACATTTACGGAGTACCGTGTATTTTCTGAACCACTACTCGTATAGTTGTTTTATATTTTTTATTCTTATTTATTACTCTTGATAAGCTGATCCCTGATATCCTACATGACAGACTTTATTCAAAAAATCTAAATTTCAATTAAAAATATTTTTTTGAAAATGCTTAAATGCCCAAAATTCAAAAATGTCAAATGGTAGCGTATGTCATAAATCATTGAAATGGTCTTATAAAACCTAGCAACTTTCTAATTTACACCAAATTGTATCTTTTTCGTTATTGTGCAATCAGCAAAAAATGTTTTTTCTCCTTGCATTTATTTTGTGACCACATTCATTTAATGTGTTAGGCATATGCCCATTTAACATGCATGTATAATATGCGCAATGTTTATCTACGAGAATTTTGAGATTCGAACCCGTGAACTTCTGTTTTGGAACATACTGTACACAGATTTTGATGAAAATATTGTCCTAAACACAATAGTGCTAAACACAGTAATTTTGTATGCCCATATGCGTTTTAGTTGGGAAGAATGTTGTTTGATGACTTTAGACTAAACCGTTCTCCCGTTATACATGCTGGACGGGTGGCACCCTGTATATATACGATAGTAAGGTGTTAATTTATTAAGACAATTGTTTCATTTACAATTTTGTTTAAAATACACTATTTAATTTATAATAAATATTTTCAGTTTGTTATTTTTTTACATTGTCCTTTTGTATGTACTTTATCTAAATCTTTAGTGATGTGATTGTTAAATTCGTCAACCCGTTTTTATGTATTTTAGCGAATTTCCCCTATAGGGAAGAAGCTATTACCGTAGGTCTCATGGTAAGACTTAAGCCCGAGACCATGACAAATTTTATTTTTAAGGTCCCAAGATGACTAAAACACTATTCGTTCAAATTTATATATATGTATATATATATATATATATATATATATATATATATATATCTATATATGTGTCCGTGAATGCGATAACTTGAGTAAAAAACGTCCGATTTTAATGAAATTTGGCTCAAATGTGTAAAGTGACATTTATGACTTTAAGTTCGAAAACCAGAAAAATCGGACAATGGGAAGGGGGGTTTTTGGGGGTTTTAAATTTTCCAAAAATCAGTTTTTTGCATTTTTCACCATAAAATTTTTGAAACTGTTAATTTTGGTTTTAACCATGTTATAGAGCTTAAAAAACAAATAATATGGTATTTTGAATTATTAACCTAGGTTAAGTGGTTGCGGAAAAATCCAAAAAACATGCTCATAAAATCTCCCATGTTAATCTTATGGGAAAAAGGTTTTTGGCTTTTCCTCAGTTAGTTTTACTTTAAACTTCACATTTGCTTTTACCAATCACTTCAGCTCCACAAAACAATCATTTTGGTGTTTAAATTGTGATTCTACGTCCAACCGTTGCAGAGATATTCAAAGTACTAAACACAGTACGTTGTCCAATGTTATCCTTATGGAGAATAAATAAAATTTGATATCTCGATTATTTATGAATGTATATTGATGAAACTTGGTATGTGGCTTCATGTTGTACTGGTATATTGATATTTGAACAAAAAAAAATATTTTGTTGGTTGTCCCCGTAGCAGCTAACCTGCATACTCAGCCCTAATGTTATTCTTATGGAGAATAAGTAAAGTTTTATATCTCCCTTAATTATTAACATAAATTAATAAAACTTAGTATGTAGCTTCACCTGGTTGAGTTAAATTGATAATTGCATAAAAACACATATTTTGTGCTCCTTGTTGCAGCAAACCTGCATACTCAGTCCTATGTTATTCTTATGGAGAATAAATAAAATGCTATAGATCATTTAGTTATTAATTTATTTTTATAAAACTTGGTAAGTGCCTTTATGTGGTAGTGAGAAACATATATATTCATTGGAAATTCGCTGAGTACGCAGGTTTGCTGCGACGGGGGTATTTAAACATATATTTGACAACATTGTTCATAATGTAAAAACAAATTATTGATTAGCCTGATGATGACTGGTGTGACTGGTCGAAATCGATAGCCTAGTACCATCTTTTATAAATGTTTACCGTCTGTATGTGAATCAGTATAAGTGTAAATATATCTTAAGTGTTGTAAGACGTCTTTTATTACATCCCGTTATATTTTATTTAGTCAAACAGCTGATTATAATGTAAAACAAAACATCTGACCCTGTGCCTGCCAGATTTCCGTGCGGAGAACGGGACAGCTACTAGTACAAATTTAAAAAATAAGATTTAGAAAAATTAGAGATTTTAATTTATAAAAAAAAAATATTACTTAGAAATGGGTTTGATCAAAGAGATTAAAAGATTTAGTAAATTGGGGAAAAAATTATCTAAACCAATAAATAACTAATGTAAGATTGAATAGTTCTAAAGAACAAAAGACAACTATAGACAAAAAGAACAAAAGACATACTATATGTGAGTATTGCTAAATTAGAAGATTGTAAATTAGTCTGGATGGTAAAAAGATTAAAGAATTAAATATAAAATATTCATTCAATCATATAGAATTCATTAAAAAATAGGGAATTTGTTATACTGCATTAGATTTTAAATTTAATATTTAAGAAATCGAATATATTTTAAATTTGTTCATTATGATTGTAGATTACAAATATCCACAACTATTTAATTAAAATTAACTAATTTATTTATGTTAACTACTTTTTTTAAACATTTTACAAACTGATTTTTGTTTAAAATGTTCCTGATTGTTTAATTTTTCCCCTTAACAATATGCTGGATTTTCATAAAATAATACCCAAACCTATATGAATATTCGGAATTAAAAAAATGTGTAGGAATAATATAGAAAACCGTTGTGATATAATTATACAATGATCATTTATGGTTCTTGAACGGAGATTTTGCATTGAGTATCTGTTAGTATCCGAATTGTTTTTGAATCCCCATATATCTATCTACTTACGTACACAATATCAATGAATCAAAATATCATTGACTATCAATTATGTATTTTTCGTCATACTGCTTCAAAAACAACTGTTTTTGACAGATGCGTTGAAATTCAAAAGTTCTTCTTTTTAGTCTTTGGATAATAACATATGTTTTGATGATCATTATCGTACTAGTACTAAAAAGATCATTGTTGATGATACTTTTGATTCGAGGTCGTCATAAATCGATTAAAATTCATTCGATTATAAATAATCGAAACATTCATTGTTATTATCGAAACATTCATTGTTGTATTGTTATTATTTTTGCGTTCGTTTCCCGTACACCACTGGTGAGTGACAACTGTGAGTGGCACGATGGACGAAGTTAGTAGGCCTAACGATTCGTATCAAAATATAATAGAAAAAGCCCAAACAATTCAAAAAGGTTTACTTCCAGAGAAGTCGCAGAAATTCGATTGATTCGAACCACAATGATTGGTTTGAAGTGATCGACTCAACAACCGATAGATATGAATGAAGTTATGCATGTGCAACAGCTGATTGTTTTAAGAGACAAGCTGAAAGAAACATTTGGGGTTATGAAGACACAGTACGTAAATTTTACTTTTGTTTTTATTTAAACCTTAAGTTTGTTGGCAGTATGACGAAAAATATAGTTCGTCACTCGGATAAAAAGTGTTTTTTTAATACTCGCTCATTTCCCAGCCTCGGCTTTGCCTCGGCAGTTAAACTGGAGCTCGTATTAAAAAGATCCACTTTTGATCCTAGTGATTTATATACTATTATACTATAGAATATAAATCACTAGAGCGTTTTTAAACTATTAAAAAGTTCTTCGCACTTTGTTGGAAAACAATTATCCAGATAATAAAAAAATATCAGTGGCTAGCCAGAGCCTACGGTGGCAATTCAACTTGTGCTACCGTGTAGTCCCCAACCGAGCCTGAGCACGAGATGCAGAGCGTTGTTCGTCTGCCCACATAGTCGAATGATAATTTAAACTGTGCGTCCCCTCATATAGTCTAAAAACAAATTGCCTGGTTCGTCTCCTCACATGGTTGGGAATCAGCTTGAACTGTGCGTCTCCCCAAATAATCCAAACCTTACGCGAAGAGTGCGTCGCAGTGTGCGAAAGCGATCGCGGCACAACGTGGTGGCGGGCACTGGAACTAAACGTGTAAGTTGTGTATGTATTAGACAATGACAAACTGGGAGATTTGCCAAAAAATAGTTATTTACGTTTAGGTAGTCCTAAATTGCGCTGAAATTTTACCATCAACCAAACGGGGTCTCCCCGTTTGAAATCGTCTCCCCGTTTTGTGTTGTGCGTACTTGTAAATCTCCCCGTTTCCTACTCCCTACAAACACACACACACACACACACACACACACACACACACACACAAACACACACACACACAAACACACACACACACACACAACACACACACACACACACACACACACACACACACACACACACACACACACACACACACACACACACACACACACACACACACAGACAGACATCACGTAAAAACCACTTTCTTGGGTTCAGGGAGCACCAAAACGAATATTTCCACTAACAACTCAAATTCGAAAACTTTTACTAAAACAATACTTTCTCCATATACTAGTTTTAGGGGGAGAAAGTAAAACAAAACGCTTCGTTTAATAAACAAAATAATACATTATTGTGGTTGGGAAAACTTCCTCTCATATTATTTTACTCCTAAGCGGCCAACAAGTGATTTCCGTTTAGTAATTACAACCTCATAAGCCTAGAAGGGAGGTTAGGTTTAATGCACATGCATCAGTTCTGTACAGAGCATTGCTCTTACATAATTAACCACTATTTAACTTCGTTTAATGAATACACTATTTTAAGACATTTGCTATCATTTCAGTAAAATATTTGAAAGTTAAACTGTAGTTTTCTAGTATCTAATATAAACAAAATATCCATAAGGAATCCACATGTTAAAACTAAACTAGAACGCACGCTAAGTTGCTAATAGGTACTACGCGACTGAGAAGGTAAAAAGCATTTGTGGGGTAAAATCAAATTTAAAATCTCTTAGTTATTATAAATTATTCGTTCGTTCTTCGGCACAAAACCAATGCATATTTGTATAACTATATTTCCTTAAAAGCCACGACTTCAATTGAAAGTATAGTAATACATTGTGTGCAATTTAATTCGTTTAAAAAGCCCACTTTATTTTCTTGGAGGTTTATTATTTGGTTTGTAAAATTATTCAATAATAAATTATATTTTAAAATTCGGCGTGGAATATAATGTGAGCCGTAAAAATTAAAATTCTAAATAGAATATATAAAACCTCTGTCAGCTTGCAGCACAACTGAAACATAGCAAGTTATGTATATATAAAAAAAAAAAACTACGAGTTGTTACGGAGAAATATTAGGAACATTTTGAAGAGGCTAACTGTTATTTTTAAGCTAGACCAACCAACATTACGACAGTATTTAATAAAATTGTGTTTAATGTAAAGTTTAAAATTCATATTTATAATTGATTATTTTTAGGTATTTTATGATAATTTTATAAAATAAACGTTAAAACATTGATGCAGAAGATTATAATCCTCAAACAATTTCCAAAGGACTTGTTTAGTTTATGGCCTGTGTAATACCTTTCCCCCTAAGAGTACAAACTTTTATTATTGGATGTTTAGCATCTTATCTTAATATATACTATACACATTAAAATACGTCCATTTAGCTAAGTTTTGTTGTTATTAGAAAGTATTTAGATATTTTACTAAGAAAGGGTTTGTTTGTTTTAGTCCTAACTGCAAGCAGACCCAAGTATTGTATTAGAAATGACTTTTGCACTATTTTAATTACTGAATGTAAAACTTTTGTGGTTTTATGCAAAAAATATAAAGTAAAATCGAAATCAAAACATTTAAAATTCAATTATGTTCAAAAATAAAAGGCAATTCTTACGGATAAATATAGTACAAATGTAATCGTGAAAGTATGCATATTTGATTATCTTAACGTATAGTTTGTTAAATAAATATTTACAGTAAAAAACTAAACATTATCAGAGAATAAATTAATGAAATTGCAAAAAAATAGATATCAAAGTATCAAAGGACAAAGATGTCGGCAATTAACAGTTGGATTGTTTACTGATTTCCTAAGCGAGTCTGAGTTGACCTTTTCCCAATGTCCTTCGTCTAACGGATTGCTTCCTTTTAATGTTTTTTGTTTATTTATCAATTAACTGACTTACATTTTAATCATACTTACAAGTTAAATTACGATTGCTAAATTTATACTAATGATTTATAATTTATCGTACTAAAATATTTTTACACTTTAATTATGTTGAAAATAAAAATAATTAAAATTAATTTGGTTGAAGATAATTAATTACAAGGTAGTTAAATTATAATTAAAAATGTTTCTTTACATTTAATTAAGACATTATTTTGTTATACACATTAAAATACAATGTATATATTTATAAATAGTAATCTACCCTTTCTCAGATACAGCTCTAAAACACGATATATATGTCCGTTTGGACATATTAAATAAATATAGTCATATTTTTAACATGTATTTGTGATATTCATAACAATTTAAACTGAAACTATAGATGTGTCAGTTATAAGGGACATGCCTGTCTTTATTCTGCACAGTAGTGTCGTACTATTATGTAACATATCATATGACACTGTAAAATGTAACCTGTCTAGTACTATTAACACAAGGTTGGCAAACCTGGTCCAGGTGATACTCCCTATCTTTGGGAGTTAGCAATTGTGTTTAAAACTAAACGTAGGTGCAAGTAACGTATATATGAATAAAGTAAATAAAATACCAAACAAATTTAGAATAATGTAAAATAAAATATGTATTTTTTGTGTTGTTTTTTCAAGAATCAAGAACTGTATTGTCATAAACTGTATCTTTAAGTATTTTGATGTAAGAAATTACTTTACAAATATGACCGTTTAGTAAATAAATCTAATTAAACAAATATTATTAGATACAATCCTTAAGACTTAAGACAATGAAAAAAGCAAAGTTAAATTGGTTAAACAGCTAAAGTACGAGGTGGCTGGTAAATATACTAAACTGACCTAAACTGCAATATCTTTTATGTATTAATTTAATATATCACCCTGCGGTCCAATCGCGAGCATTTATGTGCCACTTGCCAACTTTGACAGTAAATTAGTAATTTAATTTCTACGTGATAACTACTGTATAATCATCACAAAAATGACCGATTTAATTCTTAATGAGATTAAGGTTGCCCAAACTGATAGACTTTATATTTAGCAACGTTATTAATTATTTGTTTCTACTGGTGTTTCACCTTATTAAACTGTATTAGATAATTAGCAAAAATAGCTAGTGTTCAGATCTCCAAAGAAAATACTTCGCTGATTGTCAAGCTTTTGAAATTCACAGCTACAAAATGTTACTGTAGAAATCTCCCGATTAAAGAGTAAATGTCATTCTACGAATTAATACAACTGTTTTTAATGGTTCCCTTTAAAATTTACTTACATATGAAACAGCTAATAAAATTAAATTATTTGTAGTAGAAAATCTTTTGTATGATCACTTGAACTGTAGTTTGGATAGTTTGGATAGCAATACAGCGGTTCCAGATGAAATATTATAAAAACAAATTTATATATGTTTAGTAAGAACATTTAAAATACTCTACTCACCAGCAACCCTTAATGTTAGTTGAATATTTACTGCATGACTAGGATTTTATATGCAGGGTAACACGTCAATTTGAATAATTATCTAATGGTATTTGACCGAATCTAATTTCAAGAAAAGCATCATATTAGGTCATTTTTTGGTAATATTAGGTTAGTAGGTAATCTCACGAATGGAGCAAGAAACATTACTGACTATTTGAAAAGCAGTCAGAACAGCAGAGTTCAAACCCTTGACCATGAATTTTGACCATCCACCCCTGTGTTACCCCGTATATTTTCTACACTATTTTAATGTCAAGTATACCAGACTTTAAAACAGCGAGGAATAATGACAGATACAAAAACAACTACATATTCCCATTTATTAACATTCTTCCTAAACTCCTATTTTTATAACGCCAGTTGAAACCTTGGGCCTGAGACACCCTTTTATAGTTAGAACCACTTTTTCATATGCTATTTATTTGTCACGTGGCTGTTTTAATTTATCATCACAGCTGTCCTCTTAAAAAGGTTGTTTAGCTGCTTTTATGATAATTTATGTACTTCACATGTATATTACACTAACCGAAACCCCGGTCTCAAAGACCAATCCATTTGCTATCTATACTAAGTAGTACCTATACCAACCGGAACCCCGGTCTCACAGACCAATCCATTTGCTATCTATACTAAGTAGTACCTATACCAACCGGAACCCCGGTCTCACAGACTAATCTATTTTCTATCTATACTAAGTAGCACCTATACCAACCGGAACCCCGGTCTCGCAGACCAATCCATTTGCTATCTATACTAAGTATCACCTATACCAACCGGAACCCCGGTCTCGCAGACCAATCCATTTGCTATCTATAGTAAGTAGCACCTATACCAACCGGAAACCCGGTCTCACAGACCAATCCATTTTCTATCTATACTAAGTAGCACCTACACCAACCGGAACCCCGGTCTCACAGACCAATCCATTTTCTATCTGTACTAAGTAGCACCTATACCAACCAGAACCCCGGTCTCGCAGACCAATCCATTTGCTATTTATACTAAGTAGCACCTATACCAACCGGAACAAATAGGACTTTGGGTAAGATCAAATCGAATTTATTGTATTGGTTATTTTAAAAAATAAGATTCATATTTTTTTGTGAAGAGGAGTTCCCAATTAACCTTTAAGTATAATTTGTCTTCCTTCGGCAAATACGGCGTTTGGTTACTACATCCACAATTACTTAAACCGTCCTAGTTAATTCATATTGCCACCATTCTCAGTTAAATCTGCAATGGCCTGGCCGCACAATCGTCTCGCTTGATCGTTTTCCGATTTTGCTGCCGGCGGATTTACACAGTCCGGCGTAATTGTATTACCGTTTAGTTCGGACAGACTAGTTTCTTATTTTTACAAGGCCATGGACACCACCAACACCTTTGCCATAGACAATGTGTCCTGATTTGTGATGATGACGTTATGTGGTGTATTAGTGAATTTCCTATGGAAAGTGAACTATTAGCATGACCTGCACGGTGAAACTTAAGCCCGGGACCACCATAGAAGTACCTAATGTGACCCCCTCAACAAGTTTTTGGGGGTTGTTCAAAATTATATATATATATATGCCCTCTAGCGGTCACATTTTTTGTCCAATTTACTTCAAATTTGGTGAGAACATTCCTTTCAGTTGGACAAGTGTATTAGAGAAAAACATCGAAAACTCTACCACCCTTTTTTTGGGATTTTATTTTAAAAACTTTTAGTTGTCGGGCCCAAAAGTGTCAGAAAAGCCCCAGATGTAACGTTAATGCATGTAAACAGATGTAGATGAGTGAGGCAAAAGTTTTAAGCGCTCTCTCATCATTCTAGCACAAAAATTTACTGAGTTATTAAAGGAAATGTAAATCAACCTTACACAGTACGTTGTCTTATGGGGTTTTATATTAGAAAAGCCTGTAATTCAAATGTCGGTGTATTTTTTATCATCCCCAATATCGTCACGCATTCTTTCAATCCTGACTGGTCCTTCTCATAACCTTTAATGTGCAACATTGCATTTCTAGTATTGCAGGAAATGGAACCAGGAGAATCAGAACGTCAAAGTCAAATGTTTTCAGATTTTGATAAAAATTTAATGTTTTAACCTAGATGTGAATTTTTAAAAGTGGAATATGTAGAAATTCACTACCCTTACGTCATCGTGCTGCGTGCAAACTCGTTTTTTATGTACACCCGCTAGTTTAGGCTTATTTATTTTCGTTCATAATTGCTCACAAACGTTAAGAATAACACGCAGTGTTCCCGAAATAAGAACGGGATTAATAGTTCACCTGGAATAGTTTTAGGACCTTAGGCGTTTGCCCATGGGCACGTCCAATATCTATTAGGTTTGTTTTGACGCTCAAAACACTACGAAAAGTAAATCCTAGAAGACCAAAAGTAGTAGGGTTTTTGAGAAGGTGATTGGTCAATCTGCTTGAAGGCGCCTGTGTTGTGTGAACACCTCATTAGCCATGTCGTCAAATATCTAGCCTGAGGCCATCCAGGGTAGATTTCTGAGTATTCTGGACTTCAGAGTGGATTATAATCTATAGATACTGAATGATGGGTCTGACGTGGGTCTTCAGCAACAAAGGGAATCTGAAATCAGCGGTTTGAACATAGAAGAACTATTGCTATTCCACGTCTCAATATTCACATTCCGCCACAAGCTGGCGTCTGCCCTTCTACCCCACGACTGATCCTCCCAACACCCTCGGTGAAACCAAATCAATCCTCATCTAAGTCTTGCATTTTGTTTGGTATATATTAATTTTCCGCACAATCAAAACTCAAAATGCAATGTATTTATACTTGTGTAGTTAGTACGCTTATATAATTTTAATCACCTTATTTATAATTCACTTGTTATTTCAGTTTATTTAATGTATATGTATTAATAATCTAGTCATCTTACAAAATGTAATGAATCAGTTTTGTAATGACGTTGTTTGTTTGTTTGTTGTTGAATTATTTATATAACTGTTTAGTATAAATAATGAATTTGTATTGATGTAAAAAAGGCTCTGCCATTGATTAAATAAATAAAATAAATCTGCAGTTTCCCAGTAGTTTATGTATTTAAATTTTCCAACGTAAGCTCATTAATTACATAATACAAGACAGTACATTCATTCATCAAGATGGTTTATATAAATTGGACAAATTTAAACTGCTTAAATTTAATCACTGCTTAGGGAGCTAAGAAAAACATCAGTGTGCAACTAGTAACTAATCAATTACAGTGATAGGTAGACTAATAACAAATAAGTCAGATAAGTAAAATAAGTGATAGATATCAATAAGTAACATTAAATTACTACAACTATTAACAATAATGGACTTATAATGGAGAATAACAATACGATATGGACTTAAGACAGTAAATATCAATAATATATTTTATAAAGCTAGACCTCAATCAATCAATAAGAACAATAATATGATATAACACACTGATAAGTTCTATCAACAACAGTTATGTCCATTACTGCCCATTAATGTCCAATTACGACGGTTGCCCAAGAGACCTTGGCTGAGCCGCTGGCCAACCACAGCTGGTCGTGCATGACGTCACCACCTGGATAAAGAATGCGGTCCTTTTTCATGAGGCGTGTATTACAAGTGAGATAATTATACAATTAATAATATTATACCACCCATATAGGCTCCTATGAGGATTTCAATTTGCACCTGTACTGGTTAATAACTTTAAGCAATAACTTATGATCAAACTATAATTTATTTTTGATATGGTTTAACAGACTTTCATGTGATTATCGAACTAACATATTTTCAAAATTCAAAACCAATGTCCGGAAGTTATTATTGTCTTATCCATTATAGTAATGGGAATGAGTTCCTATAAATTCAAGTCGAATCCGTAAGTGCCATTTTTTATTTTTATTTTGATATTTTGTGATTTTTAGGCTTATGTGACCAGTGATAGTGAATGTTATATTAAAATCGGAAAGGTCTCTAAATGACTTTTAATTATTCCACTTTAAAAACACTCAGTATGAAGTTATAAACCACCGTTTATACAAAATTTAATTAATTTGAATTATCTTCATTGTATATTACAGATTATGTACACAATAAAAAAATAGTCTTAAGAGTCGAGTTTACCAATTATAAACTTGTTTGACGACTTAAAATTAGTAGCGATAAAATATCACAAGTAAAGGTTCAATCAGTAGTAAAGATGATTAATTCCTTAGCAAATATTTAGGCACTTTAAGGTTTGATGAGTAAATACTAATATTTAAATATTCACCCTTCCATTCAGCAGTAATTACTAAAACCACATTTTACAGTTTGAATTGTATTTATAATTGAATGTTTTACTTGATCTATAATATATGTTTAGAATAAAACTCCACTCCATCATCATACTTCATTAAAATAATACAGTTAAAACTATCAATGATCATTTATTTCTTCAACTATTCCATGTTTAACGGATGCAATGAAATAATGTGTGAAATAAATTAAAATTGTTATAAGTAATGGTATTAATATTATGAATTTTTATTATAGGGACTTTTTAGACGACCAGTAACGGGGGATGGTGAACAAACAAATATGGTTTCTCTTTTCAAAACATAATTTTTTGTTCTAAATCAATGGAATTCCTCAGTTTTAATTTTGTTATGACATAAGTTACTTACATTCATTTTCCTGGTATAAAAATAGTTTTAAAAAGAATATTTAAACAAAAGACATTTTGATATTACTAGTACAAATATTTTTTGTTAATGCCTAACCTTAAATAAAATTTTGTATTGAAATTTTTAAGTTACATTTTACTAATGGCATAGTTACAATAATTTGTTTATGATACAAAAACGAGAAATTCTGCTAATTCACTTTTCAGTTTTTTCCTATTCGATTATTAACATTTGATTACACTTTCGACAGAAGACATGCAATGCGAAAGTATGTTAATTAAAATTACCGATATTAAGTGTAGTGGGTAATGTAACATTCACTTGAATAGGCATAATATAGCTCTAACCAGTCGTGAAACCATTTTACTATCAACAATTGCCAAAGATATTACTGCAGAGTTGTAGTATCTTATAGACAACTATGTGTAAAATATACAACAATAATGTTACTAATTTTGAATTAACAATATGTTATGTTTAATTTTGTGCCTAATTCATCGTTAACGAATCATATTAATTTTGTTACGCAACAATAATATTAAATTTAGAAAGGTAGTTAAGTTGATGAACTAATTGTCCAACTAACTTTAACGACGTTAGATGTATAATGCTTAGTTTTATTATTATAGTTCACACGACGATAGTTCAACAGTATACGATTTCTATGATTTTACTATTCGCTTATTTAATTTTTAATTTGAACCTCGCGAGGGTAGAAAGTGCTGGTTAGTAAAACAATATATCAAACTATAACTTTTAATCAGTTTAGCGTGTTACTATCGAATGAATAACCGTAGCATTAAAAACTTATCGAATTGTGTAAATTGTTAAATATGTATCAATAAATTAACTAGTAAGAAAACTAAATTATGAATCTGGTCTTAAACATCTGGATTTAGTAAAATAATAGTTTTAATAACACGTAACCGTAACAGGAATATTATGATATTCGGCGAAGTTAAATACAGGAAAGGTTATTAAATAATATTACATTTAAATAAAAGTACCAACAATTAAATGATTGTTATAGCATATTAAATCATTACACATTTTAGTTTGACATGAGTTTTAGAATGAGCGTTTCACAATGTAGCAAGCAATTTAAACACTAATATCTAAGAAGGTTGCTTACCTAAATTCACTTTTTTATCTTCGGTGTTGTAATTTAATAAAACCTCTATAGTTAAACCTCTATAGAATTAAATTGTTTATGGATTAAGTTTCTGGATTTTTTGACTTTAAAAAGTCATTGTATCAAGGGTACAAACAGTAGGCAGTCTAGACGTGTTAGCTGTAACAAGTTTACACACAGCACGCTCACGTGAGTGAAGTGAATTTCAATATTAAAACTTAAAAAATAAAATACGTTTTTGAAACACACACATCCTAGTTGTTATGGAAATTGAAAAGTACATAGCTGTTCTGATGCTTCTGGCTCTATATACCTGCAGTACAGGGTTACCAATGTTGTGAATTAGAAGGATAGGAGGAGGTCTAGTCAGTATCAATAGCAGGTAAGGTGTCGGGGTTCTGGGGATTATGAACCTACGCCAATATATGAAAACAGAGCATTACTGGCGTGAAATACTCATAAAGCAATGTACAGAGTTTATTCACTTTACAATATATTCTCATAACTGGGTATGCTGGGATGTATGCTTTAACTGAAAGAGAGAGCGTAACATATTTTACTTTTCACATCGTATCGTTTATGACATATTAATTTTACATCAGAGTTTTTAATCCTTTTGGGCTTAAAAAAGCCAGTGGATCTAAAAACCCCTGGAAAGTGTATTAGGGTATTTTGATTGTTTTCCCATTTTAACTGTTCAATGATTTTCGAAAGAAAAGTTCCTATCAAATTTGAGGTAAATCCGACAATAAATGAAGCACTAGACTGCAAATGCATATAATTTTAGTGACCCCCAAACGTGAACAGGGATTCGCTAAAACTGCTGAGGCTAAAGAATTTCGATGATAGTACGAACCTTAAGTTGTGCCATTTGGGTCATAATAATAGCTCAATGTTCCTTAGGAAATTTGCTGATAGCTTATAGAGAATAATTGTAATGTTAAAACATATGTTTGATAAACAATCAGGGAATCCCAGGTTTATTCGAATAGCAAATAACCCAAGAAATGATGCAAATTTGTCAATGATGCAAGTGTAAAATTTAAATTTGCCTAACTAGTAAACCGACCTTTTATAGATAAGTATTTTTACTTTCTCCCCCTATACATAGTATATGGAGAAAGTATTGTTTTCGTAAAAATTTTCGAATTTGAGTTGTTAGTGGAAATATTTGTTTTGGTGCTCCCTGAACTCAAAAAAGTGGTTTTTACGTGATGTCTGTCTGTGTGCGTGTGTGTCCGTGTGTGTGTGTGTGTGTGTGTGTGTGTGTGTGTGTGTGTGTGTGTGTGTGTGTGTGTGTGTGTGTGTGTGTGTGTGTGTGTGTGTGTGTGTGTGTGTGTGTGTGTGTGTGTGTGTGTGTGTGTGTGTGTGTGTGTGTGTCTGTGTGGATGTTTACAGAGCTAGAGCCCTAACCTATGGGCCGATTTTTATGAAATTTGGTATGTAGGTACTAATCCACGATATCTCCAGGCTTTTTTTTAAAATTTTTTTGGATTTTTGATTTTTAAGGGTAATTATCCCCCAAAAACCGCCAAAAAACATGAAAAATCAAAATTTATCAAAAACGGTTCTAACGATTTTGATTAAACTTTCGTGGTTTGTAGAACTTTAGGTTTGCAACAAAATGACATCACCCGCATTTCTTGAAAAATTCGGGTTTAGAAATTACAGGACTTAAAACATCCAAAATTCAATTTTTTGGATTTTTTATAAAAATCATAAATGTTAAAAAAGATTACTATTCACCATTAAAAAGAGCTCAAAAAACTAAATAAATTAGTATTTTAAATTACTATTCTACGATTGCTAGTTACGGAGAAAATTGAAATTTTCATTTAGCGGTAAACACAGTAGGTTGTCCAATGTTATTCTTATGGGGAATACAAATATAACTATTTCTCTCTTATTTACTGATCAATTTCATTAAAATTTGATATGCAGGTCAAGTTAGCATTGACCAACAGATGATGTTCGAAATGTGTTGCTATTTAACCCTGGGGGGGCAAGGGGGCATTTCCCCTCTCAAAACCACTGTGTGTAGCAACGGACTCTATAGTGCCTCCCAAAAAGGGATTTGGTTGGATATTTCTGAAAACAACTATTTTAGAAAATTTTCTGTACATTTATCTATACTTCATATTCTATATTTAGTAAATAACAAATATTGTTGTCATTAAAGTTTGGCTAAAAGGGAGAAAGTATGTGTCAGTATCCTGATACCGTTTATTATTTTACTTTTAAACGTAACGTAATAAATACATACTGTCCAATATTTACAGATACTTGCTGCTATGACATTGCTACTTTACAACAAGAGTTTTACTTTGACGAGTCATTGTACGAAGCTTTCCTGGCGGACTCGAAGTGGCCAACCAATAAGATATATTACGATATCGACGCTCACATGGGTAAACAGCGATTTAATATTAACTAGCTTCCCGGTGTACGTTAGTGCGCCTTAGAGTCGAGTTTGTAATACGATGCATATTACGTATTTCTTTTAATTACGTCTACTTACAAAATAAAATATAAATGTTGTAAAATCAAATCAAATAATCTTTAATGCCGTACCACATAAATACATGCATTGGCTTGCGTAAACATTGATTTGAACATGAAAATAAAGTGACAAGTCTTATCAGATTTTATCAGGAAAGTGTCATTGTCCTACGTAGTAGGCAGACCTGTATTATCCGTTTTGTGTTTTAAAATATCTTTGTTTTCAATAATAACTTAGACAAATTAAGATAACAATAGACTTCTTACTTAAAAACCTTTCTAAACTTATTAACAACTAGTTGCCTTCCATTACCATATTACTATATTCACTACCCAGTTACATACCCAAAAAATATAAAGTAAATTATTTAAACCGACACATACTTTCTCTCTTTCCAAAGTTTATTATGAATAACTCATCTTGTATATTAAAAATGCTAAGCCTATTTTTTGTTAAGAGAACTCCTCGATTATATCTGTACCGATTTTAATGTTTGGGGTACCAAAATATTCGACTTGATTCGTAGTTGTGGATAAAAGTTTTCATTTTTCGATATTTGTAATCTGAAGGGCACGGGCCGCCTTCAAAGTTCGTTCTTCCCCATAAGATTAACATGGGGCAATTCTATTTTGATTGCAGCTGATAATAGATTATGGACAGATTATTAGTAACACCAGATGTTGCAGGTTTATTGATATTTGTGAATCAAACATGTTTTGTTTCTGCATCGCTTTGAGCAGTGACATGATGTATGTAGCAGAGATATTTAAATTTTCATCATTTAGTTTTATCTGTTTCGGTTTTCATCCGAAAAAGAGTCCGTGTTTCACAAACAAATTATAAAATAAAACATTTTGGCCATTGTCGTGTGGAGGAGAACGTTTAGAATTTTTTAAATCATATTACGTCATCAGGAACATGCCCCTTGATCTGTCTTTGATTTTAAGTAGATCTTAAGGGTACAGGCTACACAACCTTTCACTACAGAATGCACCATATTTGGTTCTAATGAACACTTAGTCCGCTATTTGTTTTATATTTTTTTATTTTTATAGCAGAACGAAGGATCACTTCAGTTTACTACCCCACAACGTTATTCTAAATCAAACAATATAACGGAACGGCAATGAATCATTGAGTACGGAACAAATAAGCCCTTTTTACTTTGCAACATGGTATTCAAAGCTTAGTTTTATGTATGTATTCATTATAATTGTATATTTGGATGATATTTGTAGGAAGATCGATCCATAAAAAACAACCCTTATGGCCGGAGATAACTCCGGTACAATGGCGCTAGGCCCTAATGACCTTTAACATTTCCTCGTTAATCATATTACTGCTTGTTAGACTGATTGAGTAAAACTTTGGTGGAAATACAGCTGGCAATGAACCATACTCAGAAGGAGGACTACACTTAGCGTCCTGTATGTCCTTTGGGACTTATCTGTATCTGTCTTTAAAATTTAAACAACACTAAAGTTAGTAGTATCTTTGCCGATTGAGGATACATTTGCTAGGAAGATAGTTAATACATCATAGTAGAACCTTTGCCTACTCCTGTTCCAAAAATGCTTTAGAGCTCTCCGAATGTTAGAGCTATCGAATTAATCGGTAAAAAATGAGTTATAACCAGGAATAAAGTATAAGTTTATTTACCCAAATTAAAATTGAGGTTAGGGTTAGGATTTGTAAATAAAAAGAAAAAATTCGTAGCAGCTGTAAAAAAAAACATTAAATTATAAAAATAACACTGACTTGGTGAAGTATCATGTGATTTTTTTAAGTTTAATGATTATAACACCAATGAATACGTTCTTTCATATATACATAATTAGGTTGTGTCTAAATTGCTAGAACCATTAAAAATGAACATTGAATATAAAGCGGACATGTCCAAAATGAAAATAAATTAGCACATAAACTAAGAGAATATGATCGCCATGTAGAGGAACCGTGATAATAGTACTCTAGGCAACTTTAATGAACTGACTGCCTTTTAGAACAAAGATCGGTCCCCAAGATGCTTTTACAAATGTAACTAACTTCTCAAACATGGAACTGTTCTGTTTTAGTACCTAAACAATCTCATACTACCTAATTCTGATACAGACCCAGTAATCCGGTACTACGTACCACAAGCCATCGACTACTTCAACAATCAACTCGACACCTGTGTGGTGTGGGAACAGCACTATCCGCACGGCTTAGAAGAGCCAAGAACACATTGGGTGTCCTTTGTACAACTCAGGGACCAAACAAACCATAACTGCATGCGGATCTGGGATACAACTTTGTGGGTTTTACCGAAACATCCAACACACATATATACATGGGTACGAACAGTCTGTGATCACACTGAGCGGCAATCTCCTCTGGGGAGGCACCCACTATCCGAGCGATGGGCTGGACGAGAAATGCTTGAAATACTTGTCTCATGTTATTCATGAAATGATTCACGTAATGAGCTTCAATCGGGAGCACCAGAGAAGAAACAGGGACTGCTGGGTGTTCGCGTTGGACGATTGTAAGTAGAGGAGGGAGAGGTAGTGATGGGATTATGTAATGGAGGATAGTGAGTAAAGGAGTGACACGGACTGATTGGTGTATGTAATGGAAGATAGTGAGTAGAGGAGTGACATGGACTGATCGGTGTATGTAATGGAGGATAGTGAGGAGAGGAGTGACACGGACTAATTGGTGTATGTAATAGAGGATAGTGAGGAAAGGAGTGACACGGACTGATTGGTTTATGTAATGGAGGATAGCGAGTAGAGGAGTGGCACGGACTGATTGGTGTATGTAATGGAGGATAGTTAGGAGAGGAGTGACACGGACTGATTGGTGTATGTAATGGAGGATAGTGAGTTGAGGAGTGACACGGACTGATTGGTGTATGGAATAGAGGATAGTGAGTAGAGGAGTGACAAGGACTGATTGGTGTATGTAATGGAAGATGATGAGTAGAAGAGGGACACAGTAGAGTGGGTGTATGAAATGGAGGATGGTGTGTAGAGAAGTGACCCGGTATAATGGGTGTATGAAATAGAGGATTATTAGTAGAGTAGAGACACGGACTGATTGGTTTATGTAATGGAGGATGGTGAGTAGAGGAGGTACACGGTATAATGGGTGTATGAAATGGAGGATGGTGTGTAGAGAAGTGACTTGGTATAATAGGTGTATGAAATGGAGGATGACGAGAAGAGGAGGGACACGGACTGATTGGTGTATGTAATGGAGGATAGTGAGTAGAGGAGTGACACGGGCTTATTGGTGTATTAATGGAGGATAGTGAGGAGAAGAGTGAAACGGACTGATTGGTGTATGTTATGGAGGATGGTGAGAAGAGGAGGTACACGGTATAATGGGTGTATGAAATGGAGGATGGTGTGTAGAGAAGTGATTCGGTATAATCGGTGTATGAAATGGAGGATTATTAGTAGAGTAGAGACACGGACTGATTGGTGTATGTAATGGAGGATGGTGAGTAGAGAAAGTACACGGTATAATGGGTGTATGAAATAGAGGATGGTGTGTAGAGAAGTGACTTGGTATGATGGGTGTATGAAATGGAGGATTATTAGTAGAGTAGAGACACGGACTGATAGCTTAAATTATACTAAATTTATCATAACATTTAAATATTATAATGCATGACTAAATTACTATAATGCTTAAAGAATACTGTATATAAAATGTTTCTTAAGTGCATAACCAGAGAAGTGTCGATATTTTTTAAGAAATAACGAATATTTAAAGATAGTAAATACCAAATTAATATTATGTTACCTAAGCTGTTCCTCTACATGACTAAATTTATACTATAAAAGTAAGTTAGGGATAAATGAAACAGATGTTAGATATGCTTTTGTTAACCATATAACCATTACCTTAAGGACATTCCTTTATTTACAGTTATACTGGATAACCCTGGGTTATACGGACGGCTGTTTGAAGGTGGTTATTACTCCATAAAGTTCCCTTATGACTTAAACCGTATCATGCATTACCCTACAAACAGACCAGACCTTTACGCACACGTTTACGTGAGTATGGGCAAACTAATTATTGTTAAGTATTATTTATTACTAACGAAGGTCTTACAATCTTCTCCACTCAGATTGCAGATATAAATATTAATCAGATATATTGCAGGTTCTGCTTCTCTTCCTTAGTCTATTAAATGTTATTTTTATTGTTCGTAACTCTACATAATACTTTATTTAATTTATTAGTTTAGAATAATCTTAGGGTACCCGTTTTCCGTGCTAATTCTAACGAGTTTACACATGCATCTCGCAAGACGGTTAGGAAACAAAAAGGTGGACTTGGTAAATTAGGCTGGATTTGTTTCTGTTTCCCACAAACTAATATTATCATCATTTATTTTAATTGCACTAGGAAGACTCTAGTCTTTCGGTTAGCTTAGGAAGTTAGGGTTTGATATGTTAGGTTAGGTTGGGTAGTAAATTATCTTAGGATATATATATTAGATAAAGAAGAGGTGACTAGGTAACTTAGGACCGATTTATATTTCCATTTATCTTTATCATCATAACTTGAAATTACACTGCAAGCTCTAACCTTACGTTTTTAATATGTTTGGGCTCAGTTAGGTTAGCTTAGGCTACCACAATTACCAATCAATAGATTACCAGCCGACCATGGAGGCGGGACGTAAGGACGGCGAGCTCTCAGAGTTGGACCTGATGAAGGTCAACTACGTCTGTTGCGACCAGCCCGCGTATTGTGACTCCCACCAGCACTGTAACACCAACCTGCGCAACTACCAGCACGAGCCCAGCTGTTTCCGCGAGGGCCCAGCGAACAACAACACGCCGTTGACCTGTGGAAACTGTCCGACACCTTGATAAACTGGTGTGGCGGTGTGGTGGAGCAAAAGAATGCTGTTGAGGAACCGGTTTTGTCTGATCTTTAACCAATATACCCAACCTTTGAGATCTCATTTATGCCTTAAAATACCGTGCTGATTTTTTTTTTTTTTTTTTGGGGGGTGGAGGGAGGATGGTGGTAAGTCAAAACGTATGTCAAAACAAATGTCAATTCTTTAACAAACAAGAAAGAATGCTAAGGTCTGTTGTAAAACCTTTACGATTTTAACTAATTTGTAATAATGATATTTTCTTTCAATTTATAACATGAAAATACAACAATAAATAAATACAACATACTTAAAAGCTACGAAAGAGCTGCACTTTTATAGAGCGGATAAATATTGAAAAAAGACACATGGCCCCACTGAGAACATTAGTTCAGTAGAGCAGAGCTTGCTGAAGGGAACTAATGATATTATCCATATATTATGTGTGCTCTGCTTATATAAATTGCCCTCCTAAAATAACCATAATCATTTAAAGTATCATAACAATTTAAATGGATCGCATATTTAATACGACATTTATTATTCAAAACATAAATAAGGCACAATATGAGGTTACACTAATATATAAGCTGCAGCACATATTTTAACCCATGTGCAAAATACACATGTTGTTGTGTATATATGTTGATGGGAAAGATTATTTCATATTCAATCGTTGCAAATGTACATAAAACATATTATATCATTAACAAAACCTGTAGAGGACAGGACTATTAAATAACGACGGTAAGACTAGACTAAGCCATCTGGTATTAAGCGGTTATAATCATTAATGGGAAAGATTATTTCATATTAAATCGTTGCAAATGTACATAAAACATATTATATCATATAACAAATTATACCTTATGTTTTACATATTTTTGTTTATTTGCTAAATAATGTCAATAAAAAATAAATGTTACAAAATAAAATCAGCAGGGAATATTACAATAAAATCGTTTGTATATGTTCCATGATTTGTTTTCTTTTTAAGAGCTGAAGGGGTTGTATCTTCTTAGGGCTCATATATGTTAAAAGTAAATACTTTGCGCACTCTTCCCCATAGTAATAATATGCAGTGTTATACTCCAGTCAATCTTGAAAATATTGTTAAATGTAAAGTGTATATTTGATTGAATAATTAAACATTTTAATGGAGATATCTAATATTCTATTAGGTATTTACAAGCAATACTATGCATGAAATAATATGATAGAAAACAAATGATCTCCGTCCAATCGGATTTATGCCACATTGAGTGTTTAATCGAATTAATCTTTGTCTGATTCGATAGACCACAGGCGCAGTCTGTGGCACGGGTTTCATTTTGTATTATAAAGTTAACGGTTACACTTTAGTGTGAAACAAAACCTGTAGAGGACAGGACTATTAAATAACGACGGTAAGACTGGGACTAAGCCATCTGGTATTTTTTATAAAGATACTTCTTCGACTAACTATTCTAACAATGACACATAAATCATCACCGTATAGTGTCTGGTCAATGTATAATTATTGTAAGGTAGTTGTTCGTAAAAACGCACATGATTTATAAACTGGTCATTACTATAACTTGTATACTTAATATTTGGTTTTTAAATTTTGTAATTTATTGTTATTTTATATAAGTCGCATATATAATTACACAAGCCTCAAATCAGACCTAGAGAGGAAGATTGTAATAATATATATATATATATATATATATATATATATATATATATATATATATATATATATTTACGGTAGTAAAACCAAGTGAAACAAAAAAAACGCTAATTTAACCAATTAGGAGTTAGATTTTTCGCATCAATAATGAATCGTATTTTTTTTAAGTTTTGTTGACTGGCATATACCTTCAAAATAACCATGTATATAAATAGATCTATATAAATAGATGTATATAAATAGATCTACCGCGTTTTTAAGTTTTAAAAATAACAATAAAAATTGTTCTGACTCAGTGGTCTATTTGAGGACAGAATTACAATTTTGTAGTATACTACTTTAAACCTTTATAGTTTTGGTCACCTTAACCAATTCTTTTAAACATGGTTTTATTTCGTAAGCAAAAAAAAAAAGAAAAATGTACACTCAATATTTGTAAATAGTATTTAATCGCGTGAGTTTTTCTCTATAACAAATAAATATCACAAAATTGCAATAGAACCTACAGTATAGCAATACCGGGTAAAAAATAAGAAACATTTTAATTAGTTTATTGGTACAATCTACTTGTTTATCCTGAATAAATTTAAATTATATAATTATTTGGTTTTATAACTGTTTGATGATGCAATTACTCACAATTAATGGATGACAATTTATATAAAATCCGAATAAACATTTGTTTAGATCTATTTATATACATGGTTATTTTGAAGGTATATGCCAGTCAACAAAACTTAAAAAAAATACGATTTATTATTGATACGAAAAATCTAACTCCTAATTGGTTAAATTAGCGTTTTTTTTGTTTCACTTGGTTTTACTACCGTAAATATATATATATTTTGTTTTGAGTACATATAATAATAATTTATGTATATATATATATATATAATGTGAGGAATTGTTTTTAGTCATACGTTTTGGTATTAAATGATGTAATACTAGTGTATATGGGTTATCATGGGAGATAATCGGAGATAAACCTATATCAGGCTTTACTGGAGCAGAACCCATTACAACGTATCCAAAGCGAGTTCCGATTACGTACGGCATATTTGGACCAAGCGAATGTTGTCCTTGAGTTAACAATTGTGGGAACAGCGATCCTCCAAGTACAACGTCAATTCGTCCGGGGATATGAAAGCTTGGATCAGCGAGTGTGTAATGTTGTGTCTCTTTAAGTACCTCAGCAGAAATAGGCACTCGAGGAAGGTCTACAGTAAGTTTATCAAGTATTAGCAATGGATGATGCAGAAAAATCTGTTGACCGAACATGTCTCAATGTCTGCAAAAATTTGTACATCTTGATCGCGCATAAGTACTTCATCAGGCAAGTTTTCATCGTCATTCAGCATGGTGGCGCGCTGTAATAATGATTCAAATTCGTTTTTTTTATTCTGTACCTCACTCAAATACGCGTCGAGCTTCTTATGTTCAATAACCGGCAGAGATTCGGACTGCAAATATAATTTATCAACCGCAGATTTGATACTCATTAGGCGGGTTTTCATGATTGGCATCATGCGTTTGTACATGTCAGCTTTAAACTCGGTGGTTCGAGGCGGTGCCATGTTTAAAGATACTAAAGAATAAATACTGAATACTTTGAGTGTTTTTACTTTAGATTAATAAACCCTAATTAACCTAGTAGTCTTGAGAATGTAGTCTAAGTTAAACTCATTAATGGGTTCACAACAGCCAAGTGTAAGGAGATAGTAGACATATCTTCTAGTTGAATGGCGATAGAGTACATAAATCTTCTAGTAGAATGACGAGTGAGTACACATACCTTCTAGTACAGTGACGAGAGAGCGGGTAATATTATGAATTGGATACAGTTGAAGCGGTAAAGTTGTTGATAGAAAGGGTATAGGTTATTGAATTATTGGTAAACTGAAGATTAAAATCCATACCGATGATTCCTATCCGGTCCGGGATGACCAACAATTTATATGGGTTATCATGGGAGATAATCGGAGGACCAAGAGATAAATACAAAATAAAACTTTCACCTTGAGATGCACAAAAACATGATATATTTATTTTAGGACAAATAATGTAAACAAGAAAAAGTAAACATTAAAATTGACAGCTGGTAATAATAGAATATTAAATGAAAGTTCATTTTAAGACAGTGAGAAACAAAATTGATATATTTAAAATAAAAGTTTAGCAAAACACCAGAGTTCTCTGAACAATATTTTCAAACATGTAATTTGTTGTCTCTGTTCTAAAAACACTGTCCATCTCTAAACAATGAGATAAGTTTCTGTCGAATCATTTACAAAGAAAGACAAAAGTGTGTAGAATTTACGTATATATTTTCCACCAAAGGTGTTAATGAACGTTGATCATGATTGATTGTTTGGCAAACAGATGTCGAATGACAGGGCAGTGCCATTAATCATTCAGTGTTCAATACAAGCTGTTCTCAGCATTTTAATTTTCCCTCTAAGTCGATCATATGACATTAATAAATATATTTATTTATGAGTGATTTAAAATACATGGGAAGTGGAACTAGATACTTAAACTATTACGCTATTAAACTATAGTTACATGTCAGTAGCTATAGTTGCATAGGAAGACATATTAGAGGATGCAAACAATACCTGAACATAGATTGGAATATCTACAGTGATAGGCTGCATTAGTTAACTGCCACGGAAAACTCTATTTCCCCTAAATATTTGTCCTGGGGCATTTGAATAAAGATTTGATAGTTAGACTTAATAAATATAAATTACAAGGATCATATTATGTATTTTATATCAGAATACAGCCGTTATCAGTAACAATACACCCTTATTTTAGTACGTATTTCATGCTGGAATTCAAAAAGGTTACTATCACAACAAAATAAAAAATATAGCTTAACATAATTAAAAGACCAAAATATAAATTAAAATGTTTGTATTTTTTTAGAATGAAACTCTTTGAAATTGGTACAAACATCCTATAGACTGATGAACCTTTAAACAAACATATTCATAATTGCAATTATAAAATAAAACTAACATTTCATTTAAATAAACATATATAAATTCAAGATACAATATTATATTATTAGTATATTATAGAAAAACACCGCAGAAAAGACACATAACAGTAAAGAGAAGACGGCACCACCTTAATGGCTAATATAAAGACAAGGCGTTGAGACTGGTAGTGACCCCATTCTGTCTCCTGAACTGTCTACAACTAATTTGCACTTTATTTGCCTCCTAACACCTTCTCTTTTTATTAAAAGGACAACAAATTGGATTATACATTTATTTTAAAGATACACCCACAATTATGATTGTCATTAGTTTGTTTGTTTGGTTGTTGGAGCAGATAAACGTCATTATATTGAAATAACAATTAAACAATGCAACGTCACATTATCCAGCAATTGTTTGTATGCTACGCAAAGATATATAGGAGTTTATATGGTAAGTAGAAGCAAAACTACATTCTTTCTTAAAGTATTTTAATATAATTGAAAAACATTTATTTCATAGTTAGGGTTATATTTGTATGCTAAATTTAGAATGGTTGAGTCCATTAATTAAAATTATTACAACATCTTTAAGAAATTGTTCACTTCTTCGGTGAATGTATTTAAGTTGGGTGAGGTTTAAGTTACATTTCTTCCATGACAAAAAACTTACATTATGGTTTGCATCTGTCTTTTTATCATGGAAATTTCACCTATAGTTGATGGATCTTACCACTAACAATGAAGATAACTAACGAAAACATATTTACTTGTGCATTACTAGAAGTGATTTACATTCGTATTCTTACTCACCTTTCTAATAGGTTCTGAAATGACGTAAACGTTTTGTAATACATTAATATTGCACTGAATAACACATGGTTTTTACCAGTGATGGTCAAAACAGAAATTTCGAATCTCGAAACCGAAACCGAAACTTACAAAATCGAATCTCGAAACTCAAATCGCGAAACCCTATTTACTTGCCTGGGTATGGTTATGAAAAATAAATCTAGTTACTCCAAATAAACCAGTTAACTTACAGCCATTCTCGAAGTATCCTAGAAAAATATTAGTTTCAGAACTACTAGTGAACCAATTATTTGTAGCTTAATTATAAACTTTGGTTAGAGTTGTTCTTTCACAAATAAAAAATCAATAATACACAAAAGGTGAAGGTAGACGACAGTAGGCTTTTGACCTTCACATTATTAATCAACACTCGGGCGTGATTTCTGTTAAAAAAACAACAATGACACAAAAAATCTCGGCAGTTTTGAGTTTTGATTCTCGAAACTTGCCGATCGAATCTCGAAACCGAAACTTTTCCAAAGTTTTGGTGGTTTTGAGATTTGAGTTTTGGTTTTGACACATCACTAGTTTTTACGTATACGATAACAAATTGTATTGTCAACTATGGTATGTAAACAATTAGGGTTGGATTATCAGATTAAAATGTTTAACAGGATTCACTGACCAAAAATAACGCACAAGTAGTGGAGAAACAGCAAAGAGGCCCCAGAATCGGCGCTTTTTTCCCATGTTATTCTTATGGGGATCAGTTTTTGAGCCGACGCCCGATCCTACCCTACACAAATTTTCTTTTTGGCCCCTGCCTTATTTTCCCCCATTTAAAATTTGCATTAATTTTAATACATCCTTTGCAGAAATCCACGAGTTCAAAAATAACTCCACACTAAATAAACAACACATGTAAACAACTTAGAAGTTATTGTGTAGTAGTGGGTAAAGGAGAAAGAGGCATCACTTCCGGCGCTTTTTCCCCATGTTATTCTTATGGGGAGCCGTTTTTGCGCCGACGCCAGCTCCCGCCTATAGAGCTCCCGCGCCTTAGCCTATACTATTGTCCAACCCTTGCCTATATTAAATATATTGTCCCTCCTCTTTTTAAAAATTAATTTTCAAATTCTAAAAAACTATCTTTGGTGTTTACTGTCCGATTTGTCTGCAATTTGGATATGTTATTGTCCTAGGCAAGTGTTTTAATAAATTCCACTTACATTTCCCAAATTCACTATAACGGTCAAAAATATTTTTGAAAAATACTGCCAATTGCCAACTTCTTTATTTACTGTCCGATTTGTCTTCAATTTGGATATGTTATTGTCCTAGGCAAGTGTTTTAATAAATTCCACTTACATTTCCCAAATTCACTATTACAGTCAAATTAAAAATTATTTTTGAAAAATACTGCCAATTGCCACCTTCTTTATTAAATGTCCGATTTGTCTGCAATTTGGATATGTTATTGTCCTAGGCAAGTGTTTTAATAAATTTCACTTACATATCCCAAATTCACCATCACGGTCAAATTAAAAAATATTTTTGAAAAATACTGCCAATTGCCGCCTTCTTTATTAACTGTCCGATTTGTTTAAAACTTGGATATGTTATTGTCGTAGGCAAGTGTTTTAATAAATTACACTTACATATCCCAAATTCACTATTACGGTCAAATTAAAAAATATTTTTGAAAAATACAGCCAATTGCCAACTTCTTTATTTACTGTCCGATTTGTCTGCAATTTGGATATGTTATTGTCGTAGGCTAGTGTATATGCACCATCCACATTTTACAAATATTACGGTCAAATTAAATAATATTTTTGAAAAATACTGCCAATTGCCACCTTCTTTATTAAATGTCTGATTTGTCTTCAATTTGGATATGTTATTGTCCTAGGCAACTGGTTTAATAAATTCCACCTACATATCCCAAATTCACTATTACAGTCAAATTAAAAATTATTTTTGAAAAATACTGCCAATTGCCAACTTCTTTATTAAATGTCCGATTTGTCTGCAATTTGGATATGTTATTGTCCTAGGCAAGTGTTTTAATAAATTTCACTTACATATCCTAAATTCACCATCACGGTCAAATTAAAAAATATTTTTTGAAAAATACTGCCAATTGCCAACTTCTTTATTTACTGTCCGATTTATTTAAAATTTGGATATGTTATTGTTGTAGGCTAGTGTATATGCACCATCCACATTTTACAAATATTACAGTCAAATTAAAAATTATTTTTGAAAAATACTGCCAATTGCCAACTTCTTTATTAAATGTCCGATTTGTTTAAAATTTAGATATGTTATTGTTGTAGGCTAGTGTATATGCACCATCCACATTTCCCAAATTCACTATTACAGTCAAATTAAAAAATATTTTTGAAAAATACCGCCAATTGCCAACTTCTTTATTTACTGTCCGATTTGTTTAAAATTTGGATATGTTATTGTTGTAGGCTAATGTATATGCACCATCCACATTTTACAAATATTGCGGTTAAATTTTTAAAAATTTGGAAAAATACTGCCAATTGGCAACTTCTTTATTTATGGTCTGATTTGTTTAAAATTTATGTCATTATTCTAGGCTGGTGTATATGTACCATCCACATTTGACAAATTAACTATAATGGTCAAATTTAAAAAATATTTTGAAAAATATACAATTTCAAACTTCTTTATTTTCGGATATGTTATAGCTCTTATATAGGTAACAAGACCACACTACCACACGTTCCATTACCCATTTGTCTTTTTTTGTTTGTTTATTTTGCTGTAATCCCAAAACTGACTGTTTATTGTCACTTTGGATATTGTCCTAAGCATTTATTTTTGGATATGTTATAGCCCCCAACTATATCTAAAATTACAATATTATTTCCACCTATAATACAGTTGTTTGTTTTGCCGCAACCCAAAAACTAACATTGGTATTTGTGTTTTTACAAAACTATATTTTGCAAATTACTACCAATAACTCCTTTATTTACTTTTCGATTTGTTATATCCCCTTATATCTAAATTTACCGTATATTTTTCCCCTTTAGTGCTGTTTTGTCGTAACCAAACTTTGGATGCAATATATTACTGGCCATTGCATAAGTGCATTTCCAAATTCACTATTACGGTTGGATTAAAAAAAATAAATACAAGCTTATTATATGCGCTAATAAGTAATATATATCCACAAAATATTTATGGAACTGCCTAAATTTTGGATATGTTTTAAGCCAACAAAAAATAAATTTTTAAAACCCAAAACAACTAAACACAAAACACTAATCTTTCTTTGTGCTTGTTTGGAGTAGTCTTTATTTTATCCAACTTAATTTTGCAGTTAAAATCAAACTTCCCACATTCTAGCTCCCTTTCCAGTGGTTGGAGACATAAAGGTTACGAATATTTTCAAACAATATATCTTTTTCTACCCCTATGTTGGACTTGTTTAATAGCGCACCATATTCCAAATCCTCCAGTCTACTACATTCTTTAAATTTAACATTGCCTTTAATATCTCTATGTCTTCTTGTCCATTGTTACGGAAACTTAGGTTTTCTATTTTTGGAATTGCCATAAAATGTTGCGGTTCCGTTAAAGCTGGTGGCTGGTAGGTAGATAAATAATGTCCAAATCACACGGCAACACGCCTTGCCTATTCTTATTTATCTCTATAAATACAGTTTTACAGACACCTTTAACACAGTATACACCCCTCCATCCTTTTCTGCCAACACTCCCACAAACTTGTTGTTTACTACAAACGCATACACATAATGCTCGCAGGAAGTAATATTTTAATTTATCCTCTCTTTCCCTTCTTTCTTTAGCCAACTGTGCATTCCTCTGCAACAGTATTTTCCACATATTCCAATGTCTTCTAATTCCGATTTCCTCTCTAAGAAAGGCTTGGAA
This sequence comes from Allygus modestus, assembly GCA_963675035.1. Lineage (NCBI taxonomy): Eukaryota > Metazoa > Arthropoda > Insecta > Hemiptera > Cicadellidae > Allygus > Allygus modestus. The sequence continues at coordinate 482,854,724 of OY776111.1, read as the reverse complement.
AGTGGCTCTATTTCTTTAATAGTGTATGGGTACAGTTTATTGGTCCGGCTTCTTAAAACGTAGGGAGTAAGGTTAGGACTTTCCACCAAGCCTAATTCTTCTAAATTGATGGAGAAAGGTGTATTTGATGTGCCCCCAGATTTGATGTAACACTTATGCTTTACACTTACGACATCCTCCTCTATTACCTCTACATAGTTGGTAAACAGTTAAAGCTAAATGCAGATAGAGCATACTTTATTAACTTTTCCCTTTGATCTTTTGGCAGTTGTACTCCAGTTATCTTCCCCCAATATGCATCGTTAAACACTAAACAACAACTGTTTTGTAATTGGCAACTTTCACCCACATGCAGAGGTACAGCATAGAATGGAGCATTTTGAAAGTACCGTTTGTTGTCTTCTATTAGACTTAAACAATCTCTTAAAGGTTCAAACCCTTTACCAAAACCTCTACAACAGATTGTTGCCTCTAACCTTGCCATTCTCTCTAGCTAGTTTAGACGAGAACGTTTCTTTTAGGTTTACAAAGTTTATTATATGGTTTCCTATACTTTTAATTACTCCAGGGCTTGTAATCTGGCATATAAATTTATTATATATTTTTACCCTGCTATTTACACCATGTTAAACAGTCTTTACTAACATTATCTACAATAACATTATGGGGGTCCATTCGCCCCCCTGGTAGCAAAAGTTTTCTGTAAGATATTGGCACATTTCCTCTTTATTAAATATTCCAACCAAATCTAGTGTTATATCGAAATCCATAAGATAGTACATTTCCAGATCTTGCAGTATCTTTGAAAGGTCTTCCAACAAATCCTTAATTTTAACATTTGCAAGCTCTATTTTATAGGGAATTGCTATAGGATCATCATACTTTTGTTTAATTTGGTCAATATCTTTCTTTATTATTTGTAACACACCCTCGCTTTGGGAGAATGGTAGTTTGGCCACAACACCATGTCGAGCTAAAGAGAACTTTTTAAATATTCCTCATAAGTAGCTATTAAACGAGCCACATATTTCCTTCTTAACTTTAAATTTATTCCGAACGTCCCCATCACAATCCGTAACATTGGTTATCTTAACTAACATTATGTTATCACAAAACGCATCCGTTATAGATGTTATTTAATTTTGGTTCGCCCTCGCAATAGTTTATATTACCTATGTCTGTAAGAAGGTTATTATTACGCAGATTTTCTAATAAAAACCACATACCAAATCTTTCGTTAGTAGGTTTAATACAATTCCCCAATAAATGGCTAACAGAGCACATTTCTTTTATACAAAAGTAGCGGAAACATGTAAACAGGACAGATTACACTATAGGCATATAGAGGTTGTAAATATATATTGTATATAAACATAGGCGAGCGGTAAGTGTAACATGTAAGTGGACACCCACATGCAAATATGGAATACCCACAAATTCGACTAAATAAGTTTATAGTCTCAATATAATTAACATATTAACATTAGTACCCAAATTGTCGAAATTCTATAATTCTATTCTTAGTCCTTGTATTAGGTTTTGTACTATTAAACCCAACACCCCATGCAGTAGAGTAATATATGTATTTAATACAGATACGCACATTCTACAAGACCCATACATCTGTTGTATAAGCAGCAGAATAGACATCTCATTGTGTTGTTGTAAAGTAAAACATAAATGTAAATTGTGCTGGATACAACCGGCCAGATATTAGACAGGAAATGTGTTGGAAGTGTATTGCCAAAGACAAACACCACATAGTGCAGCATGTAATCAATCCATTACTATTTAGACAGCATTGGTACAACATCCGATATATTAGCCAAACCCACAATCAAACTTGGAAAACAAACAGTAAAAGATAAATATTATAGTAACAGAAATAGTAAGAGTATAAGGACATAGTAATATTTAAAGTTTATAAAACAACACAAATGCAGAGACACAATAACACACTCCAACACATTTGGACACAGGCACAGATACTGGTTTACATCCATTTAACACAACTTTACACGTTCTGTCAACTGACACAAAAATAGTTTGTAAATTGTGTAAGAAATATATGTAATATAAACAAATTTAACACAATCATAACATTGTCCACATTAACATTGGAAGTTAAAGGGGGGTGTATCGATACACCCCCCTTTAACTTCCAATGTTAATGTGGACAATGTTATGATTGTGTTAAATTTGTTTATATTACATATATTTCTTACACAATTTACAAACTATTTTTGTGTCAGTTGACAGAACGTGTAAAGTTGTGTTAAATGGATGTAAACCAGTATCTGTGCCTGTGTCCAAATGTGTTGGAGTGTGTTATTGTGTCTCTGCATTTGTGTTGTTTTATAAACTTTAAATATTACTATGTCCTTATACTCTTACTATTTCTGTTACTATAATATTTATCTTTTACTGTTTGTTTTCCAAGTTTGATTGTGGGTTTGGCTAATATATCGGATGTTGTACCAATGCTGTCTAAATAGTAATGGATTGATTACATGCTGCACTATGTGGTGTTTGTCTTTGGCAATACACTTCCAACACATTTCCTGTCTAATATCTGGCCGGTTGTATCCAGCACAATTTACATTTATGTTTTACTTTACAACAACACAATGAGATGTCTATTCTGCTGCTTATACAACAGATGTATGGGTCTTGTAGAATGTGCGTATCTGTATTAAATACATATATTACTCTACTGCATGGGGTGTTGGGTTTAATAGTACAAAACCTAATACAAGGACTAAGAATAGAATTATAGAATTTCGACAATTTGGGTACTAATGTTAATATGTTAATTATATTGAGACTATAAACTTATTTAGTCGAATTTGTGGGTATTCCATATTTGCATGTGGGTGTCCACTTACATGTTACACTTACCGCTCGCCTATGTTTATATACAATATATATTTACAACCTCTATATGCCTATAGTGTAATCTGTCCTGTTTACATGTTTCCGCTACTTTTGTATAAAAGAAATGTGCTCTGTTAGCCATTTATTGGGGAATTGTATTAAACCTACTAACGAAAGATTTGGTATGTGGTTTTTATTAGAAAATCTGCGTAATAATAACCTTCTTACAGACATAGGTAATATAAACTATTGCGAGGGCGAACCAAAATTAAATAACATCTATAACGGATGCGTTTTGTGATAACATAATGTTAGTTAAGATAACCAATGTTACGGATTGTGATGGGGACGTTCGGAATAAATTTAAAGTTAAGAAGGAAATATGTGGCTCGTTTAATAGCTACTTATGAGGAATATTTAAAAAGTTCTCTTTAGCTCGACATGGTGTTGTGGCCAAACTACCATTCTCCCAAAGCGAGGGTGTGTTACAAATAATAAAGAAAGATATTGACCAAATTAAACAAAAGTATGATGATCCTATAGCAATTCCCTATAAAATAGAGCTTGCAAATGTTAAAATTAAGGATTTGTTGGAAGACCTTTCAAAGATACTGCAAGATCTGGAAATGTACTATCTTATGGATTTCGATATAACACTAGATTTGGTTGGAATATTTAATAAAGAGGAAATGTGCCAATATCTTACAGAAAACTTTTGCTACCAGGGGGGCGAATGGACCCCCATAATGTTATTGTAGATAATGTTAGTAAAGACTGTTTAACATGGTGTAAATAGCAGGGTAAAAATATATAATAAATTTATATGCCAGATTACAAGCCCTGGAGTAATTAAAAGTATAGGAAACCATATAATAAACTTTGTAAACCTAAAAGAAACGTTCTCGTCTAAACTAGCTAGAGAGAATGGCAAGGTTAGAGGCAACAATCTGTTGTAGAGGTTTTGGTAAAGGGTTTGAACCTTTAAGAGATTGTTTAAGTCTAATAGAAGACAACAAACGGTACTTTCAAAATGCTCCATTCTATGCTGTACCTCTGCATGTGGGTGAAAGTTGCCAATTACAAAACAGTTGTTGTTTAGTGTTTAACGATGCATATTGGGGGAAGATAACTGGAGTACAACTGCCAAAAGATCAAAGGGAAAAGTTAATAAAGTATGCTCTATCTGCATTTAGCTTTAACTGTTTACCAACTATGTAGAGGTAATAGAGGAGGATGTCGTAAGTGTAAAGCATAAGTGTTACATCAAATCTGGGGGCACATCAAATACACCTTTCTCCATCAATTTAGAAGAATTAGGCTTGGTGGAAAGTCCTAACCTTACTCCCTACGTTTTAAGAAGCCGGACCAATAAACTGTACCCATACACTATTAAAGAAATAGAGCCACTTTCCAAGCCTTTCTTAGAGAGGAAATCGGAATTAGAAGACATTGGAATATGTGGAAAATACTGTTGCAGAGGAATGCACAGTTGGCTAAAGAAAGAAGGGAAAGAGAGGATAAATTAAAATATTACTTCCTGCGAGCATTATGTGTATGCGTTTGTAGTAAACAACAAGTTTGTGGGAGTGTTGGCAGAAAAGGATGGAGGGGTGTATACTGTGTTAAAGGTGTCTGTAAAACTGTATTTATAGAGATAAATAAGAATAGGCAAGGCGTGTTGCCGTGTGATTTGGACATTATTTATCTACCTACCAGCCACCAGCTTTAACGGAACCGCAACATTTTATGGCAATTCCAAAAATAGAAAACCTAAGTTTCCGTAACAATGGACAAGAAGACATAGAGATATTAAAGGCAATGTTAAATTTAAAGAATGTAGTAGACTGGAGGATTTGGAATATGGTGCGCTATTAAACAAGTCCAACATAGGGGTAGAAAAAGATATATTGTTTGAAAATATTCGTAACCTTTATGTCTCCAACCACTGGAAAGGGAGCTAGAATGTGGGAAGTTTGATTTTAACTGCAAAATTAAGTTGGATAAAATAAAGACTACTCCAAACAAGCACAAAGAAAGATTAGTGTTTTGTGTTTAGTTGTTTTGGGTTTTAAAAATTTATTTTTTGTTGGCTTAAAACATATCCAAAATTTAGGCAGTTCCATAAATATTTTGTGGATATATATTACTTATTAGCGCATATAATAAGCTTGTATTTATTTTTTTTAATCCAACCGTAATAGTGAATTTGGAAATGCACTTATGCAATGGCCAGTAATATATTGCATCCAAAGTTTGGTTACGACAAAACAGCACTAAAGGGGAAAAATATACGGTAAATTTAGATATAAGGGGATATAACAAATCGAAAAGTAAATAAAGGAGTTATTGGTAGTAATTTGCAAAATATAGTTTTGTAAAAACACAAATACCAATGTTAGTTTTTGGGTTGCGGCAAAACAAACAACTGTATTATAGGTGGAAATAATATTGTAATTTTAGATATAGTTGGGGGCTATAACATATCCAAAAATAAATGCTTAGGACAATATCCAAAGTGACAATAAACAGTCAGTTTTGGGATTACAGCAAAATAAACAAACAAAAAAAGACAAATGGGTAATGGAACGTGTGGTAGTGTGGTCTTGTTACCTATATAAGAGCTATAACATATCCGAAAATAAAGAAGTTTGAAATTGTATATTTTTCAAAATATTTTTTAAATTTGACCATTATAGTTAATTTGTCAAATGTGGATGGTACATATACACCAGCCTAGAATAATGACATAAATTTTAAACAAATCAGACCATAAATAAAGAAGTTGCCAATTGGCAGTATTTTTCCAAATTTTTAAAAATTTAACCGCAATATTTGTAAAATGTGGATGGTGCATATACATTAGCCTACAACAATAACATATCCAAATTTTAAACAAATCGGACAGTAAATAAAGAAGTTGGCAATTGGCGGTATTTTTCAAAAATATTTTTTAATTTGACTGTAATAGTGAATTTGGGAAATGTGGATGGTGCATATACACTAGCCTACAACAATAACATATCTAAATTTTAAACAAATCGGACATTTAATAAAGAAGTTGGCAATTGGCAGTATTTTTCAAAAATAATTTTTAATTTGACTGTAATATTTGTAAAATGTGGATGGTGCATATACACTAGCCTACAACAATAACATATCCAAATTTTAAATAAATCGGACAGTAAATAAAGAAGTTGGCAATTGGCAGTATTTTTCAAAAAATATTTTTTAATTTGACCGTGATGGTGAATTTAGGATATGTAAGTGAAATTTATTAAAACACTTGCCTAGGACAATAACATATCCAAATTGCAGACAAATCGGACATTTAATAAAGAAGTTGGCAATTGGCAGTATTTTTCAAAAATAATTTTTAATTTGACTGTAATAGTGAATTTGGGATATGTAGGTGGAATTTATTAAACCAGTTGCCTAGGACAATAACATATCCAAATTGAAGACAAATCAGACATTTAATAAAGAAGGTGGCAATTGGCAGTATTTTTCAAAAATATTATTTAATTTGACCGTAATATTTGTAAAATGTGGATGGTGCATATACACTAGCCTACGACAATAACATATCCAAATTGCAGACAAATCGGACAGTAAATAAAGAAGTTGGCAATTGGCTGTATTTTTCAAAAATATTTTTTAATTTGACCGTAATAGTGAATTTGGGATATGTAAGTGTAATTTATTAAAACACTTGCCTACGACAATAACATATCCAAGTTTTAAACAAATCGGACAGTTAATAAAGAAGGCGGCAATTGGCAGTATTTTTCAAAAATATTTTTTAATTTGACCGTGATGGTGAATTTGGGATATGTAAGTGAAATTTATTAAAACACTTGCCTAGGACAATAACATATCCAAATTGCAGACAAATCGGACATTTAATAAAGAAGGTGGCAATTGGCAGTATTTTTCAAAAATAATTTTTAATTTGACTGTAATAGTGAATTTGGGAAATGTAAGTGGAATTTATTAAAACACTTGCCTAGGACAATAACATATCCAAATTGAAGACAAATCGGACAGTAAATAAAGAAGTTGGCAATTGGCAGTATTTTTCAAAAATATTTTTGACCGTTATAGTGAATTTGGGAAATGTAAGTGGAATTTATTAAAACACTTGCCTAGGACAATAACATATCCAAATTGCAGACAAATCGGACAGTAAACACCAAAGATAGTTTTTTAGAATTTGAAAATTAATTTTTAAAAAGAGGAGGGACAATATATTTAATATAGGCAAGGGTTGGACAATAGTATAGGCTAAGGCGCGGGAGCTCTATAGGCGGGAGCTGGCGTCGGCGCAAAAACGGCTCCCCATAAGAATAACATGGGGAAAAAGCGCCGGAAGTGATGCCTCTTTCTCCTTTACCCACTACTACACAATAACTTCTAAGTTGTTTACATGTGTTGTTTATTTAGTGTGGAGTTATTTTTGAACTCGTGGATTTCTGCAAAGGATGTATTAAAATTAATGCAAATTTTAAATGGGGGAAAATAAGGCAGGGGCCAAAAAGAAAATTTGTGTAGGGTAGGATCGGGCGTCGGCTCAAAAACTGATCCCCATAAGAATAACATGGGAAAAAAGCGCCGATTCTGGGGCCTCTTTGCTGTTTCTCCACTACTCGCACATTTTATAGTTGATATTCTAGAATATTATATTTGGTTACGAAAGAGCTTAGTGTCAATACAAATATATGTATTTTATATATTACTATAAATTATAATTTAGATATTTTTGTATATATGCACTTTATAGGCATGTAAATTCCAAAATACAAAACCAGAAAACAATTTGACAAATATAATTGATGTAAGTTTTAATTATTTATTAATGTAAACATTATGAACTTGATACCAGTTATTGTCAGTTACTTAATAGTACGAAAACATATGTAATAACCGCATAGAATATTAGTAGTTTATGATTCCTATATTTAGCAGATGTGAGTAGACACCCCGAGTCCTCGACGAGTCCTTCACACGCGTCGCGCCGCTACCGCATTATCAATTAATTAACAAGCTTTGGCCAAATATGCATCCTTGTTTTTTGAACGTTCGTCGTTTAAATGTAAGTTCGTCCGTGTTTTCGTGTGTCTGTGTGTATGTCTATAAATGGTTTTTAAAAACTCTCGTGTTCAAATGAACGAGAATTAATCTTGACACCTCGCCTAATGAAGACTAAATCATACTAGAATAGTCGAAATTGCAGTAGCCTTTTAAGGATCCTGGGATCACTTTTACAGTACAGGTATTTAAACCAGTTTAATTTATGTGGTACGACAATGCGTCTCTCATCCGGATTTTGATTATGTGGGTCCTTTACAACGACACTTGAGACTGAAGTTTTTCCCAAAAGATATAAATCACTTACATGCAATTACATCGAAGAAAAGTTTTCAGGCTATTACGAGGGGTGAAATTAACTAAACCTATTGTGACTTTACTTATCCCATTACACATTTATTGCAGTGAATCTCTAAAAAATAAATTCAGCGATTAAAAATAAGCAGTAAAATACTAATCTGTTTTTTGGAAAAAAGAATATTTCATAATAATGTTATGTTGGTAATACTATTGCACGGCTTAAATTTCTTAATAACTTATTAATATGTATCTAATTGTATTTTATAGTGTTTGATATTAGCATAGGTGTAAAAAGAGGCAGAATTACGATATATTTCCAAAATGTACGTGAAAGTGTCATATATAAAGATAAACCCCACCAACTGCAAGGAAATTAGGATAATTATTTTGGATAAAAACTATTTAAGGCAAACTACAGAAGTAATAATACTGTAATGAACGGCTACTAACAAAAATGTGGGCAACTAATAACCAATATAGAAGAAAGTATTGCTCATTACATATTTAAATTTTTGTACTAGTTGTATAATGTATGTAATGTATCGATGAGCATGCACCTAGCACGAGTATAACTTTGACAGTTCCCTGGTTGATTATGAATAGGTATTACAATTCTGTTGTTTTGATTTTAAACTTCATTAGCCCAATGCTAATTTTTGTAACTTTTCATTTTCGTTTTTGTATATTATTTGAGTTTTCCTGGGGAGGAGACCTGTTTTGAACTTATTTTTACCAGAAATTAGTTATTTCTAACAATTGTATTCCACTGACCAATTTGGTGCCATTTTTGAGATCAGAGTTGCAAGCAGGCAAGCACGGACGCACGCAAACCATAATCATATATAGGATAGGATAGGATTGGCACTTTGAAAACCCAGCGCGAGGAGCCCCGATCCTCGAACTGTAATTATATACAACACCTGCTGATTAGAAAATGCAAACTCTGATCACTTCCGTTGGACGTGTTGAAGGTTAAGAACTTATTCAAGGTGATTGTGTAATTGCTTTACGTGTAAATCATAAAGCATTATACTTTGAGGTACGAGTTTTATTATTGGATTGTAAAACACAGGTATATATTTGGGTAGTAAAGAGCTCATATGGATCCAAAAAGTTGAACATACCTAAAATACTTAAATTAATCGTAATTTTAATACAAAGAAAACACGAGCAATAAACAATTTGTGTTCAAAGTTTGAATTAGATTACTTTATCTGTGTTGTTTATAGCTGCTGTTACTTAGTTTATTTTCATTAAGTACTATACCATATGGCTTTATATCATAACGGTTAACGTTTTCATGTTACCGCTTTATAATCTCCTGGAACATAATTCTTGATCAGCAGATAGAGAGTAGCTTGGCTTTGGCCCAACTTTATACACTAATATTGAGTCAGGAATTCTGCCCGGAGAATTATAATTCTATTATGAAATGTTGTATAGTGATTGAAATAATAGATTTATATTTATTAAAATAAAATTTAATATGTAAATACCCCCATCGCAGCAAACCTGCGTACTCAGCGAATTTCCAATGCATAATATATGTCATAAAGCCGAAAACCAAGTTTCATAAAAATATATTCACATATAAGCGATTTTAATTATTCCCTATAAGAATAACATTGGTAATGAGTAAGTAGGTTTGCTGAAACAAGGAACAGACAAAATTGGTTTTTATACAAATATTAATAAAATTTAACTAGGCGAAGCCACATACTAAGTTTCATCAATATTCAATCATAAATAAGTGCTATATAACATTCTAGTTATTCTCCATAAGAATAACATGGGGGCTGAGAAAGCAGGTTAGCTGCAACAAGGAACAGAAAAATGGGGTTTTATATAATTATCAAATATAACTCAACCAAGTGAAGCTACATACTAAGTTTTATTAATTTATGTTCATAACTAAGGGAGTCATTACATTTTACTTATTCTCCATAAGAATATCATGGGGGCTGAGTACGCAGGTTTGCTGCTACGGGAATAATCAACAAAAAATAATTTTTTTGTGAAAATATCAATATACCAGTACCACGTGAAGCCACATACCAAGTTTCATCAACATACATTCATAAATAATCGAGATATCAAATTTTATTTATTCTCCATAAGGATAACATTGGACAACGTACCGTGTTTAGCACTTTGAATATCTCTGCAACGGTTGGGCGTAGAATCACAATTTAAACACCAAAATGATTGTTTTGTGGAACTGAACAGATCGGTAAAAGCAAATGTGAAGTTTACATTAAAATAAACTGAGGAAAAGCCAAAAACCTTTTTCCCATAAGATTAACATGGGAGATTTTATGAGCAGGTTTTTTTGGATTTTCTCCGCAACCACTTAACCTAGGTTAATAATTCAAGATACTAAATTATTTGTTTTTTAAGCTCTATAACATGGTCAAAACCAAAATTAAGTTTTTTTTTAATTGTAGGGTGAAAAATGCAAAAAACTGATTTTTGGAAAATGTAAAACCCCCATAAACCCCCCTTCACAAGGTCCGATTTTTCTGGTTTTCGAACTTAAAGTCATGAATGCCATTTTAAACATTTGAGCCAAATTTCATCAAAATCGGACGTTTTTACGTAAGTTATCGTGTTAACGGACATATATTTATATATATATATATATATATATATAAATTTGAACGAATAGTATTTTTGGCATCTGGGGACCTCAAAACAAAAAGTTATCATGGTCTCGGGCTTAAGTCTTACCATGGGATCTACGGTAATAGCTTCTTCCCTATAGGGAAAATTCGCTAAAAGAGACTAACATTAACTTATTATTATAGGTAAATAGTATTTCATTTTATGAACATATTCAACATGACGATCATAATTTGTTTAAAGTTAAGCTACCATCATTACGGTTAATGAAAGTTATTTGTATGTACTTCATAGAACATGTAGCTAGCGCATATATGTTATCATGAATATATTGAGTAAAATTGTTTTGTGGCTGGCTATTTAGGTAAATTTGCGTAACCGGGTGATAAATTCATAAAAGTCCTGAAAATAACAGATATTTGTTTATTTTTCACTTCAATAAAATTTATGAATTCATTGTTATTTATTGAGATGTTAGATGTTGATTAACAATGTTTTGTCTCTCCAATTGAAGTTACCTTTTAAATACAAATATTTGTTTAAATTTAGTTTTCAACATAAAATTAATAATTTCCAATAACATGACAATTGAAATTCGGCATTAAACCTATCTTTACTAACTATGGAACTTTCACATAAATATAAACATGTAAACATAATATATGTTCACTAAATTAAAAAGACCGTCCCGTTATTGAGTAAAGCAAAATAATACATTGAACGTTAAAATGGTAAATAAATAAACATACAACAGCTGTTTTAAATTTAAATTTAATTTTGTAAAAAATCTTTTCAATCAGTTTAAGAGAACCAAAATTAACAGAGAACTTGCCTTCTATGTTAAATATTAGGACAGGACAGTTGAAAAACAGCAGCATTACTCTCATTTCAGGGTTTTAAAACCTTAATTAAATTTTTATTTGGTCTGTTACAAAGGATTTTTTATGCAACGTTCAAGCATAATATTAATAGGATTATAAAACTAAAAACAGTCGTAAGATATTATTAAATAGCAAAATATTATATATATTAAAAATTTCAAAATCTCCGCTATTTGTTTTGTAACAGAGCAAAGTCAATACAGTAAGTAAATATTTTCTCAAAACACCAAACAACTAATACGTATATTTATTAAACTTACATAAAAGAATATAAATTTACATCAAATATGGGACAAGTAGATATAATTTAACCAATCACTAAGGTCATCATCAGGCCCAATCAAAGAATGATAAAATCAAAATGGTGTCACAGCTCAAATTTTAATTCAATTAATTTTTCCATCGGCATAATAAATGAAAACTTTATAACTTCCAATATATAATACTGCAGCTTATTTTGGCTACTGGAAGTTTTGGAAACAGATTACGAAAAGTAAGAACACAAATTATTTTGGACATACAAATTATTAATCATGTTTTAATAATGTACTGTAGCCAGTTTTATTCATCAATGCAAACAGACTGGAGCATTTAGCAACACTAAAACCTAGGTCTATGATATAACTATTATTGATCATTAGTTATTTAAGGTAAAGACAAATAAAATAAAGTTCGTGTATCCTTCTGGCCGATGGTTCTTGTTAGAGTTTTTATGTTTCTGTTGATCTTAAGGTTTTTTCCAGAACAATATTAATTGTTTTTCAATTTTCATCCTCAAATAAAGGAAGTTATTATGATTACTTAAAAAAAACAAAGCTCATCAAGTTTTGTTGTCATAAACAGGATAGCTCTAATAAGTAAATGAAACCGGTTTCGATGAACGAAATTAACTTAAAAACTTAGTTTATAATGTTAATTTAACAATCGGAGCAAAATAAAGTATTTTGAAATGAACAAAGAAGCTATCAGTTCCTGTCAAAACTGTCGAAAGTTTTAAAAGGTTTTCCAGATGGGTTTAGTCCATCAACCACCAATAATTGAGTAACGAGACAAAGGATGCATTAAGGAATTCGCTTTTTAGAGATATAAAGTTGTTTGGTTAAGTAATTTTCTGATTTATATTTTGAGTTATTCCTTTTTCTCAACTAATTGCTACCAACCGAAAGATAAGCAAGCAGTTTTTATTTTATTTTTAACCCATTGGCGTAGACATACGAGCTGGTCTCGTTCCTTACTTGTAATTTTATTAACCTTTAAATTGGAGTGTAAAATTGGTGTTTTTAAATTGATTAATGGCGAATTTTTATTATAATATTGGTTTCTTTCAGTTTAGAGAGTCGCATTGGCACACACACAGTAGACATAAGTAAAAATTAGCAAAATCTGTGTTGACCATGTGCAAGTCTCAAAGAATTGACCGATCCCGTCAACTTCCAATCAAGCCTGCCACCGTTTGTTTTACTTGGGCCCTCCCACCAACGTTGCCACAGACTGGTTAACTCATTGAGAGTTGCACAACTGGCCAGTTTTGGTCGTGTGCGGGAATCGAACCCACGAACGAGACAAAGGATGCATTAAGGAATTCGCTTTTTAGATATATAAAGTTGTTTGGTTAAGTAATTTTCTGTTTTATATTTTAGGTTATTCCTTTTTCTCAACTAATTGTTACCAACCGAATGATAACCAAGCAGTTTTTATTTTATTTTTTTAAGTAAATAAATATATTAAGAGCACCTACACTTTGATAACTTATATACTTATTTTTGTAATAAACAGAGGTCATAAATACAGTACCTTAAATCACAAGTTAATTATGTTGTAAGTTATAACTAAAAGGTTATCTAGTTAAGGAACATTCCAAAAATGAATAGCATTGTGTCTTCAAATGTTAACTGTCAATATTGTTTTAAAACAAGTGGAATGATATACCGATCGTGAAACCAGGGTAAAAATACACTATTATAGCTAATGTTAGGACTACTGTAAATTAATGTGCTATAACATTTGCAAAATATCTACGTAAATAAGATAGGACTAAGCTTAGATTTAATCAAACTAAAATTACTGTATACAAATACCCTTTTCCAAAAAACATAACATTTAATTTTTATGTTTATCAAACAAGCTTCTTCAATGAGTTATTTTTTAATATTTATGTGGTCAGACATTAAGATTTGGGTGATGCTAAATTTACTAATTACCCAGTATAAAAACGATATTATGATATTTTACTTTTCCTTAATGCTATTATATTTTACTTTGATGGACACAAATTTATTTGTGGTAAAATTATAAATGAAAGTCAATGACGCAATACATGTACTCATGCTTTTTAAGACTTTAAAACATAATACAACATAAAACAACATAATAATTTTTTCAACCGAACAGCAACATATATATTCTTATATGATTTTATTTTAGAATTATTTATTTAAAAAATTGTGTTATATTTATACAATGGCATTAAAATACCGCTCATTAACAATAAAACTATAATTAAATCTGTTGTTTTTTTTCAAATCAAATATACTATAAACTACCAGACTATTACAAATATTAATTTACAGAAGTGCATTACTTCATTGTAATTTATTCTCAGATATTGGAAAATAGTATTTTCTTTCATTTAAAAACTAATTTCGAAGATAATACTCTTTACCTCATCTCATCTGGAACTCTTTGTTCGTTTTATTTATCCTTGAGCTAACCTCCTAAGAGAATATTTATAAACAAAATATTTAGGAAAATACTAGAAGAAGCGTTGATAACAGCTGTCAGAAAAGGATAAGACATGATCATTAATTTGCATTTGATTTCGTTATTTTTTAATTACAAACAGTAACTTATAAATTTGTTTCGTATATTACATTATTTAACACAATACACTGCAATATTTATAATTTAACCTTGATTAATAATTTGGTGACAACTCACATTTAAAGTGCCAATTAGTTAACAGTCAAACTAGTGCGCCAACAATATACTATCAAAAAGCGTGTTAATATTATCTCCAGTGGGATAATGTTTCATCACTGATAACTGGTAACGTAACATAGTGTATTTATGAGAACAATAAATATAATCTCACATAGGAAAATAAGAAAATTACAACATTTTTGTAGATATATTTTAAAAAATAATTTGCATTAATGTAAAATGAAATAATGATATTTCTTAACCTTTGGTAATATTAGGACAGGACATGGAAACACAGAAGCCCTGGGCTCTTTCTTGGTCATTAAAATCTGAATATACGTTTTTAATTTCATTGTTACAAAGCTTTTTTATTAGCAGGTATATTCACTAAAATTATTTTATTATTTTTATAATAGCGTATATTTTTATATTCTGCTCTGAAGCTTAGTCAATATATATAATTAAAATTTTCTCTATAAGGTAAATGTGCAACTGCGGTAATGTTTTACGGAGTTCTGCCTTGGTGGCTCGCCCAGAATGCAAGTAGTATATTAATTAATGTTGTTAAGTACCATACAAATTATAAAGTAAATCATTTTACCGTTTTGTTACATATTAGAATACAACCGGCAAGTTTTGCAAAACTTGGTGGGGCAAAATGTTTTTATGAAACAAATTAAATGAAATATAAATCATTTGAGGTCACCAACAGGACTTTTTTGAAGATGTAATAGGTGTTACTAGGCCTTTTGACCTGGAACTTTATAGAAACAAAGTCAAATGAAAGCCATGTCCCACTCCTCCCTTCTGTTCTTAGTTTAACTATTTCGTATCTAATCTTGAAGCTTTGGATCAGAATTTTTTGGAAAAGTAAGAACTAGTACCAATCATAAAAACTTGTAGATGGGAACCAATGAAAACACGGAAATTAAAGAGAACCGGCGGTATCAGCGGAAATCAATGGCGATTACAAAATACCAAGGGGACCAGTTGGTTTATAAGGTTAACTTACAAATTAATAATAAACTACTTTTCTTAATAATTTAGTCCTTATTTTTGAAGAATTTTTTTTACGAAAATATACACGCTTTAATATTTACGTTATATTGAAACACACTTATAAGCATTTGTTATTTATTTTTCAAATATGGTATACACTTTAGAGTAATTTACTGTTAAATTTATTAATTATAATCCATCCTCAGATATTAGAGGATATTAACTACTTTCATAAAGAACCACCTAATCACCTTGGGAGCTCCGTTGGAATTTTAATTAACCTTGCTCTTCTTACATTCTAAGGGATTCATTATTAAAGTGTTCGCAAATACAGGAAGAAAATTGAATGTCTTTTTTAGTATATTTGAAACAACTGATTTAAAAACGTATTTGGGTTTTTAAATCCTTTTAGTTTGTATTTGCAAATTAATCAAAAACATTATAATTTTAGGAACATCACAATCATCTAAATGTGATTTCAGAACAATACATGTTGTTTTATAATTCCGTATATTATACTATAACACATAAACAAACTCGCAATAACATTGTTTAAAAAGCGATTCTAAATCATACTCACAGCAAAAATGTATATTCCATTTTAAGAAGTTTAATGATTGGTTCAATTGGATTGAAAATAACTAAATAACTAAAATAAAATAACTAAATAAATAAATGATTAGTTCTATTGGATAAAAAACTGGTTTTAATATTGTCTTAGTTTCTGAATGTTTTGTGTTAATACATATATAAATATATGATTTTAACGTATTGAATATTTATTATTTGATTTATTATATTACCTCTTCATAATACAATTCATACCTTGATAGGGCGTAATTTTAAAATCATAATTTATTTAAATTAGCATTAATGAAAAGTACTGAAACAAGACTGTTTCTTGTAAATGTCCAAAGATAGAGTACAGAGGTGCAATGTGGTACAAAGATGTCACACCGGGTAGAGTGAAATGTGAACCTCTACGTGATTCGTGAGATGAGGGAGAACAATAAAGCTGCGAAGTTTAAAACTGCCAGGGGCAATCTGCTGGCTGTACAAACTTGAGACACAAATCTTTCTCCGTTCATCAACAGTTGGCTTCCAGTTTGTGATTAACCTAATGGTAAATATGTAGAACTTACTTTTATTAACCTGAAAAATACCTGATATAACTCGCTTCATTGATATAAAATGAGTTCGTACGCAGCATGCTGACGTGAGGGAAGGGAATTTCCACATTCAACACTTTTAAAACTCAAGACCAGCGTAAAAAGATAAATTTATTCCAATTTTATTGAAATCTGAAAACATTGATATTTTGGCTGTTCTGATGCTCCTGGTTTCATTTACCTGCATTGATAGGAATACAATTTTGCGCATTATAAGGTTAGGAGGAGGTCTAGTTAATCTTGAAATTAGGCACGAGGTTGCTGGGGATGATACAATTACACCAACAAATGAATACAATGCTTTTCTAATGTAAATCACCACAAGACAACGTACTGTGTTTAGCAGATATATATTTTCCTTAATAACTCGGTAAATATTTATGCTATAATGCCTAGATAGGACTTACAACATTCGCCTCACTAATTCCCATCTTTTTATAACCATTAATTTTATATCTGGGGCTTTTCTGACCCTTTTTGGGCCCAAACCTCGAAACTTAAAAGAATAATCCCCAAAAAAAGGATTTAGAGTTTTCTGATTGTTTTGCCCAATGAACTTGTCCAACTGATTACAGAAAGGAAAGTCCCTACCAAACTTTAAGTAAATCGGACAAAAAACGCGACCGCTAGAGTGCAAACACACATATATAACATTTTGAACGACCCCCCAAAACTTGTTCAGGGGGTCACGTTAGGAACTTCTATGGTAGTCCCGGGGTTAAGTTTCACCGTGCGGCTCATGCTAATATTTCACTTTCCAAACGAAATTCACTAAAAACATATCTTAGATATACTGTCGGCGCCGGCGAGTGGAACGAAGACCCCTCTTTGGCGTTACTTGTTTACACCTATGGTTCTTACGTCTCAAAACATAATGCAAGGAAGTTTGGTTACGGGATCATTGTGTCAGCAGGAACTTACCTAATAATGGTAACTTGAATGCCGCATAAAACGCTTGCGTAGTTACCTTATGGTAGTACTTGCAATTTGTGTGTAAACCGGATTCCAGGGGTTTCCTTATTCTCGCCGACACTTTGCTCCTGCCTTTAGAAACTTAGAAATTATTAAATTTTAATATTGTTTATTGTAGTTTGTGGCTTTAAAATATTCTTATTAATACCTTTAGGAATATATATATAGAATGTAAAACCGAACTTAAAATATCCAATGACATTTATCAAAATGTTAAAAATGTATATACTTAATTTAATAGTAAACAAATATAGAGAGTTTAAACTTCAAAAAATTAACTTACCGTTAAAAGTAATTTGGCATAACTGTATAGGTAGAAAATGGTAACATTTAAAATAAGTGTAACGTACTTGACAGTATTTTAAATACAATTTTACCCGTACAAATGTTGAAGTAGGCTATACTATTTATGGTGGTGTCGCATTTGCATGTCTTATAATGGCTTGGAAAATTTATCTTACTTTACTATCTTACCTTGTATTCCCTGGAGAATAAATTTGAAACTTATTAAAACGGTTTTGTTCCTCGTAGATATGTTTAAAATCAAAGTCACATGATAAAATCGTCGAGTATTATTGAAATCATGTCGAGTATCATTGAAATTACCTATGGAAAGTGAAATATTAGCATGAGGGACTACCATAAAAGTTCTTAACGTGACCCCCTGAAAACGTTTTGTGGGGTCATTTAAAATTATAAATGTGTATGCACTCTAGTGGTCGCATTTTTTATCCGATTAGCTTCAAATTTGGTAGGAACGTTCCTTTCTATAATCAGTTGAACAAGTTTGCTGGGAAAAAAACAAAATACTCTAAACCCCTTTTTTGGGGATTATTCTTTCAAATTTTGGGTTTTTGGGCCCAAAAAGGGCTAGAAAAGCCCCAGACGTACAATGAATGAATGTAGAAAGATGGGAATTGGTAAGGCGAAAGTTGTAAGCCCTCTCTCATTATTCTAGCATACATATTTACCGAGTTATTAAAGAAAATGTATTTCGGCTAAACACGGTACGTTGTCGTATGGGGTTTTAACATTAGAAAAGCATGTTATTCATTTGTTGGTGGAATTTGTTCATCCCCAGAACCTCGCACCTACTTTTAAGCCTGACTGGACCTTCTCTTAACCTTATAATGAGCAAAATTGTATCGTAAACATTGCAGGTAAATTAAACCAGCAGCATCAGAGCAGCCAAAAACTTAATGTTTTCAGATTTCAATAAAATTGGCATAAATGTATTTTTTTACACTGGTATTGAGTTTTAAAAGTTTGTTAAGTGGAAATTCACTTCTCTCACGTCAGCGTGCTACGTGCGAACTCGTTTTAATTTAATTTGAGTATAGTAGTAATTTAATTTTTTTTTGTGCAATATTTATAAATAAACTTTATTCATACAATAAAATGTCATGATATCCCAACAAATCAAAAATAAATTTATATTTGGAATTCTTCTTGATATAATATTTAGATTGCATGTTATGGAATGCGCCTTCGTTCGATTTATTATGTCACACCGTGTTACAAATTTAATAGTTCTGATGCCTTTATGTTTCATAATGCATTACCACAACAATGACACAACCACACTACCGGCTATTAGCTAATTAACCGTCCTATTAGCAGACAATAGATATTTGGCTGAATGTTGCCATGTAACCTCGACTATAAACCCATTGCATCTACGTGCTCTAATGTAACTGTGTATTTAATACAAGTGACAGTATTTGTATTTGCGCTAGGGAAATAAAAATATTGTTCTATAAATCGCAATATTTAATTTGAAATATCTCAGGTATTTCTGTAAACAAATGTTAACCATATCAAGCTGGATAGTAAACCATGATTTAGACGGAAATGCAAATCGGTGAAATGTACTTAAAATGTCTTAAGGAATGCATGTTATGGTGGTTGGGGTGGTTTTAAATATGATTAATATATGCCTTAGTATCTGAATAAGGTAAAGGCACAACCACAAAGATGATTGTTT
This sequence comes from Allygus modestus, assembly GCA_963675035.1. Lineage (NCBI taxonomy): Eukaryota > Metazoa > Arthropoda > Insecta > Hemiptera > Cicadellidae > Allygus > Allygus modestus. Next base: position 482,834,922 of record OY776111.1, on the reverse strand, counting down.
CAACAAATTAATATTTTACTAGGATTATCTCAATTTACCATATCATCCCATTAAACATTTGTATTTTATTTTTTTAGGCATTCAAAGTGATTTCCCATGTTCACCGTCTATGACTTTTTACGGGATAATTATTCCAAGTTATATTCTCTCACATTTTCAACTATCCGTTTTATTTACGTTAACTTTTCTTGTAAACATATTTCTTAACATATATGCAATTGTAAATAAATTATTTACTTTCTTTATATGTACCAACTATCTTACTGTTGCTAATAATCTACAGTAAGTTATTACTCATAGAGATAAAAGTGTGTAAAAGCGTTAGCATTAAACCTTCTTATAAAAAAATATTAAATTACACTTTTTCAATGTACTGTCCTTAGGAAGCATTAAGAGTTTCATTACGCAAACTTAAATAATAAAATGGGCATACATTATAATTTTTCGATTCTTAATCTTATTTCTAATTTTAATTATTATTTCCTCGAATTCATAACATGTTATATACAATTTAAATACAGCAAATTTGAAAGTTACCAAATAGCTGCAATTTTATAGAGCGGATAAACACCGAAAAATACATATGGCCCGACTGAGCAGATTAGATCATTAGAGTGGGGCTTCTTCTAGGGCACCAACGCTATTATCCATAAATAACGTGTGCTCTGGTGATAAATGTACACTCCTATGATAAATAATTGTTATTCAAGCGTAAATTTAATTATTATTAAAAAATCATTATTCCTTTAATGACTTACTTATTTTACTACTATAAATATTATTACACTAAATTATTAAATCGTTATGACATAGTTCATTATGCCATAGTGCCATATGACATTATGCCATAGTGTACTGGTAGCAAATACACGGGACGGAAGGTTCCGTGAACATTCGGGAGGATGTTCAGCCGAATGTTCAGGCCTGTTCGCAAGATGTGTGGAACAATGTTAACCTAAGATCTTTGCACAACAATCACTTCGTGGTTGCAATGTTTTTGGTTTGGCACGTAACAGTTGAGTCTCACAAGCAAATTTTAGTCAACAGACTAAGAACAGATGTCAATCACTCACCCCCACCCTAAAAAAACTGGTTTATACCTCTTTAACCAATAACACCCAGGCTTCACGAAGATCCACACGAGGTCTATAAAGATTAAGTATGAAACTATATAAGAAAGTAAGGACAACGTTCTATTGCAATGATGGTACAGTAACGCTATTAGTTACAGCCCAAGGGGAATGATTAACATATCAAACTATTGGAAACAAAAATAATTTACTAATATATTTGCTACCGGTATAAAATGTGAAATGACTAAATATATTGGTGGGCCTAACAACTACAAAATTAATGCTTTAGTTTACAGTATCCCGTATTTCATATATATGATACCAAATATTATTAAATCTACATAATTAATATTCTAGTATTTTTATAAAATTTTGGGCCACCAAGATGGCGGACATGCCAAAAATGAGCTTCGCCAGCTGCAATGCTAAAGTAACAGGGATACCCAGTATTTTTTTCTATGGTCTGTGGTTTAAACTCATCCCTTTTCTCTATATTTGTGCCCTTAGGACGGATTTATCAAAAAACTAATATTTTTCCTCCAATTTGCTCACCGAGTCCTTTCATTTAAGTATGGGGTTGATGGGTGTCAGACTTATGGTTTTCTCAAATGTTCCTGTATAAATGAGGCTTTGATAACAAAAGTTGTTTGTTTCAACCCATAGATAACTTGGTGAATTTTATGATACCCTTTTCCGAACACTCTGTATATGTTTAGAGCCTAGAAACACACTCCAAAAAACCCTTTTCACAAGAATTTGTATTTTATTTTGGATCATGAACTACTGTTCAATCTAAAACGTTTAGAGTCACATACCAGAATCAGAATAAATCGTCTTTATTCATGTTACAAGCGCTGTACATAAATGTATAAAATCCATCTGAAATGCATAGTGTCAACACAGTAACAAGTCAATATTGCCAGCCCCTTCAATAAAATCACTGCAAAACACATGCTCCACTCATTCTGCATTAATTTTATTGCAGGAGCTGTCTGTATTTTAAACACACTCTGCGACTTGCTATGTTAAATATGCAGTCATGGGGAGGATAAGAAATCGAATCTATATAATACAAACTCAGTTATAAAGCTGACAAATATAACTTAACTAACAACTCACAATTTTTGAAAAACAGTACAAAATCCTTTGATTTCAAAATGTTAAAAATAAAATGCTTGTTATATATTAACTATACACTAACTTCTGTACTCCTAATTTTTCCTCCTTCACATAATTAGAATCGGTTTTAATGACATTTTAGTATTTTGTTATTTTGAGTGTGTCAACGCCAATGGCATTTTATTTCATAATGATATGGAACGTTCCTAACCCTGTTCTCGTTACTACTTAACCCATTAAGGTAGTAATTTTATTCAATTCGCAATAGCCTATAACGAGATTTGATTGGTGCTGCACTCTAGTAACAAAATCGGTAACTATATAATCACTGCAGGCAACTAAGGTTCTCTCCGTTAGGGGCGCGGACTGACTTGATAAACGTAAATATCGCCGCTAGGCCTTTTGTTGCGTTAGCTTAGTTCGCTACGTCGTGGAAACACCTTGGACAGGTACTGATACGATGTTTGTGGGTCTGATTCCCGCACACGACCAAAACTGACCAGTCGTGCAACTCTCAATGAGTTAACCGGTCTGTGGCAACGTTGGTGGAAGGGCCAATGTAAAATAAACGGTGGCAGGCTTGCTTGGAAGTTGACGAGATCGGTTAATTCTTTGTGAGTTGCACATGGCCAACGCTGATTTTGCTACTTTTTACTTATGTCTACTGTGTGTGTGTGCCAATGCGAATCTTTAAACTGAAATAAAACAATATTTTAATTAAAACATGCCATTAATCCATTTAAAACATAACTTTTCCATTCCTAATCATAGGTTTAAAAAATAAAAAGTTAGGGACGGCACCAGCACGTCATTTTAAGCCAATGGGTTAACAGTATTTTGTTAGAGGGCATGTATTAAAAGTTATAAATTTCAGCTAGATCCAGTTTCACCTTTACATAATTGTCAATATTTTGATCAGGATCGATCTGACGAACCTCAGAGTTCGAAGGGAACACGCCAACTACTACGAGACACGGCCAATTTACATTAAATTATGTGACATCAACATTGAGATACAATTTGTATGCCACATCCTATAGTGGTGACTTTTTGTGTTTGAAAATATCAACCTTTAGCGAATTTTTTTTTATTTCGATAACAAAGGCATTTCAGCTAAAAAAAACACATAAAACGCATTTAAGGGAAAGCAGTCCATACCAAATGTTTCTTGAAAAAGGGTGTATTGTGAACAGGAATTTCGATATTGAGTTGTGTTGGTTCGAAATTTGTTGTTATTGTAAACAAATTAAGGTGTCGTTTAACAAATTTAAAAAGTTATATTACAAACACAGCGATTAAAATAAATTCATCAGACAAAAGTGAAAACTTCAAATGTTAAAGAGCCGGGGGACACATTAGAAGGTTGACTGATGGTTCACCCCTTGACTTTTGACACGAGGGTAGGGGGGGAGGGGGGAGAAGGGGTTGATATAAGTGGCTTGTCTTCTATCTTTATCCCCCACTTGTTTCAGTTTAACACCTTAAACCATTCGTGAATTTATTTATTTCAATATTTATTTTACCTTTAGTCCGAGGTAAATGCAATTTGACAATATCGGAAAAAACATCAATCATATTGTTTCATCTATAAACAAGACGAAATAACTTAACTAAACAAAATTACCAAAGAGTGTTTACATTAAGTAAATTATAAAATTAAAATAAAACATTCTTCTTTACTTAAATGTAATGAGAAATATATAACATATACAAACATTTATGGGTCAACGCATTCATAGTTCAATGAACAATTAGAAATAAAATAACAATTTAAAACATTAATGTAAACAACCGCAATTTATATTATAACTTAGTAGAATATTTGTTACACGTCATATCATTTTGTTTGGTTCTTTTTAAGAAGTTTCGTTATCGTGTCTGTGTATCAGTTAAAATGTTTCAAATGTAAATGAAACGCAAACACTCTTTCATATAGTAATAATAAGTTGTGTTTTAGTAAAATTTAAATTTCCTTTTATTGTTAAGTGTATAGTATATTTTTCTTTTAAAGAATTTACAAATTGCCAAAATTTTAGTGGAGATATCCAAAGTTTTAGTAAAGGTTTTCAAGCAATATTATACATCATAGATAAATATACATGAACGAATAATTTCAAACCAATCAGATTTCTGCAACATTGAGTGTTTAATCGTATTAATCGTTGTTTGATTCGATAGACCACAAGCGCAGTCTGTGGCACGTGTTTCATTTGGTTTTATAAAGGTAACGGCTACAATTTAGTGTGAAACACAAAACCCGTACTGGACAGAACTATCTTATAAAGAGTGTGTGTGTAGACTCAGCCATCTGGTATTGTTTGGTAAGAGACCTCTCCGACTGACTATTCTAACAATTAAACAGAAAACATTATCGTATAGTAACTGGTTAATGTCTAATTAGTGTAAGTTAATTTTTCGTAAACAATTAATTTATTTGGCAGCAAAAACTCACGTGATTTCTAAACTAGTCATTACTATAGCTAGGATAATTAATATCAGGATGTTACGTGTTGTATTTCATTGTAATTTTATAAGTCTCGTAGAATTACAAAAATCCTCAAATCGAACCAGGAAAGCACGTTTGTAATGTATATCGCATTTTTAATTTTGAAAATAACCTAACAAATGTTCTGACTCCGTGGTCTATTTGACGTCAGGGTAATGGTGTTGTGGTTTACTCGTTTAAACCTTTAATATTATATTGAGTTTAACTCATTCTTTTAAACATATTTTTATTGCGTGAAAAAAACAAAATAAAAATCCAAAGGCAATATTTGTAAATAGTATGTCATGAAACATTACAAACGAACCTACTGTTTAGCAATATCAGGTACTAAAAAGGTAAATTCGTAATAGAACCAGTAACCAAGGTTATAGTATAACCTAATTCTGTATCGTAAATAAATTTAAACTGTATAATACTGTACAACTAAAACTATTTGATGTTTCAATTACTAATAATGCATGTACTTGGTAAATACAAATATATTTCTAGAAATTCCAATAATTATTTTGAAATCTCTCAGGTATTTCTATCAAATAAATTGGCCATATCAAGATTAAAAGTGAACCATAATGTAAATGAAGTTGTGAAACGGAGAAATGTTATTAAAATTTCTGAATTAACGCATTTTATGGTGGTTTTGGTATTTTAAAATACGTTTGATATCTGTTTTAATATCTGGATAAGATATAGGCCCATCTACAAGGGTGATGTGTTTAAAAAAATAATATTTTAATGAGATGAACTCAATTTATCATCATTCCTTTAAACATTTTTATTTTATTTCTATTTCTTCTTTTAAATTTAAATAAATATTTTTGTTTCACTTCAATGTTTACGGGATTATTCTTCCAACACAAGACTCACAAAAATTATACACTCGCCCCTTTTCAATGACGTGTTTTTTGTTACGTTACCCTTTCTTCTACACATATTTCTTAATATATATGCAATTGTAAATAAAGGTATTATTTTCTTTATATGTACCAGCTATCTTACTGTTTCTACTAGTTCAAGGAAAGATATAACTTCTAGGTAAATAAGTATGTCAAAACGTTACCATTCATGATTTTATTTGTATGAATTTACAATTTTTCAATGATCTTAGAAATAATGAAGTGTTTCAATACTTAAAGTTCATTTACTTACTAAAGAATTTTTGAATTATATAAATCATAAATTACAAATTAAATCAGCAATATAATTTTTATAAAATCTGTTGTACACGTTCCATGACTTTTATTTTATTTTATTTGTTTAAACTGTCGGTGTTGTTTCTGTGTCTTAGTGCAAATATGTCAAATGTTTTAGTTATGGACACACTCATCCCACAGTAATACTCCATGTTCCGGCTGGAACCCGCTGTGTTAAGATATCTTCCAAATATCATCACCCCACTCCTTATGGCTACCGTAATATAACACTGTGCCTCGCTTGATGCGTTAGGGCAATGCGTCGAAGTTGGAGTTGTTCAGGTCGTCTCCACAAGTCTACCGGAGGCAAGTTTTCTCCTGGGTGACAAATCTGGCGTGAACCTGTGCAACACAAATTTAGCTTTAAGATACATTTGTTTATGGAAGCATACATATTTTGTTATTTACCCCCCTAGTTTATATAAATCTGATCTCAACTGTTATATTTGTATCGTGTCTATTATTGTAAACTATTAATATTGTAAGTACCCTGTCACTTTGTGCGTCTTGTTATAAGTCATGTGCTGAATATTTTCATTGCATATTGTTATTGTCTTCATTGAATTGTTTACATCATTATAAGATATCATTTTGCGATTGTTCACTGTTAGGCCTATAAATGTAGTGCACTGCTCTCAACACACTTATTAAAGCTTTGAGCCATACATTTTGGCATATACTTAAAATTGTTAAAATTGCTTTGAATCTCTATAATTTGTCTTGTAAAATGGTGTATCCCATAAAAATAAAGCAATTAAGAAATAATATGCAGTTGTATACCAAGTCAAACTTGCTTACATTTTTAAATGTATAGTATATTTTTGTTTGAAAGAATAGCAAAAATTTTAGTGGAAATGTCCAAAAATCTAGTAAAGGTTTTCAAAACGTATTAAATAAAAAGGAGAATTATATGTGAACAAATAACTTCCGACCATTCGGAGATCTGCCATATTGAATTTTTAAGCGCATTGATCTTTGTTTGATTCAATATATCTTAGTCCGTGACTCGTGTTTCATTAGTGAATTTCCTTTGGAAAGTGAACTATTAGCATGACCCGCACGGTGAAACTTAAGCCCGGGACAACCATAGAAGTTCCTAACGTGACCCCCTGAACACGTTTTGGGGGGTCGTTCAAAATTTTATATATATATATATATGTATTATATATATATATATATATATATATATATATATATATATATATATATATATATATATATATATATATATATGTGTGTATGCACTCTAGCGGTCGCATTTTTTGTCTGATTTACTTCAAATTTGGTAGGGACGTTCCTTTCTATAATCTGTTGGACAAGTTCGTTGGGCAAAACAATCGGAAAACTCTAAACCCATTTTTTGGGGATTAATCTTTCAAATCTTCGAGTTTTTGGGCCCAAAAAGGGTCAGAAAAGCCCCAGATTTAAAATTGATGCATGTAAAAAGATGTGAATTAGAGAGGCGAAAGTTTTAAGCCCTCTCTCGTCTCGTCATTCTAGCATAAATATTTACCGAGTTATTAAAGAAAATGTGTATCGGCTAAACACAGTACGTTGTCTTATGGGGGTTTTACACTAGAAACGCATGTTATTCCTTTGTTAGAGTACTTTTATTATCCCCAGCAAACTCAACCTACTTTCAAGCCTGTCTGGACCTTCTCCTAACCTTATAATGCGCAAAATTGTATTCCCAGCTTTGCAAGTAAATGAAACCAGGAGTATCAGAACAGCCAAAAAATCAATGTTTTCAGATTTCAATAAAAATTGGACGAATATATGTTTTTACACTGATTTTGAGTTTTAAAAGTTTTTATGTGGAAATTCACTTCCCTCACGTCAACGTGCTGCGTGCAAACTCGTTTAGTTTTATATAGGTAAAGGCTACACTTTACTGTGAAACAAAGACCTGTATAGCATAGACATATTTTATAACGAGTGTATAACTAGACTAAGCCATCTGTTATTGTTTGGTAAAAGACCTTTCCGACGGACTATTCTAACAATGAATCAGAAAAAATCATCATATAGACAATGTCCCTCTATAAACGTCACAGAGCAATGACCAATTAGTGTAGGCATACATTTTTCGCACGAATTGTTTTCGTTTTTTCTTGGTGGAAAAGTAACATGATTTCAAAACTAGTTATAGTACTCTTCACCTAATATTGGATTTTTACTAATATTGCAATAATTGATATGTAACCTTATTAAACATGCCAATTGCTTAAAACTGTTTATAAACTAAATACATTTGTTAATATACATTCCAATTGAAAAAAAAAACTGGTTATAAAAACTAAGATATTTATGCAAAACAAAATCAAATTCCCAATTTTTAGATCAGCGCTTTTTTCCTCGCATGGTTTTCCTACCGCAAATATCTTTGGTATTTGCAGTCACAAAAATTATTATTTTTTTACATAAATTTATGCAAAATAGTCTTTAGTCTATCGTTATGGTATTAAATGGTGTAATACTGATACATTTTACGAATCTTAATGGCTTGAAGAGGCGATAGCCCCTAACCTTGCTCCAAGTAGGAACACATGTCAGATCTTAAACAAAGTAGACACTTAATCACATGTTTCACTGTAAAAAAAGCAGACGTTTTTAAATTCCCATGATATAAAGTCAAAAGTGTATAGATTTTAAGTTATTATTTTCCACCATCGATGATGATAAACATTTATCATGATTGATTGTTTGGCAAACAGATGTCAAAGGACAGGGCAGCACCATTAATCATTCATTGTTCAATAAAAGCTGTTCACAGCATTTGAATCTTCCCTCTTAAGTCAATCATATTACATGTGAAATGATTTGATTAGCATGGACAGTAAAACTGCTTATGTTATGATAAATATTTCGAATGATTGTAATATGGGACATTAGTAAGCGAGAAACTACCTACTGATTATTACAATCGAGATCCAATACTTGAAAATTGGTGTAATTATATGGGGGTTATATTTTCTTGACATACATTTTAAAGACCATAGAATTTATTATATTACAAAATACAGCAAGTGTAAGGAAGAATATCAACTCCTTTTAAGCGTCGTTCTTATAAAGAAATAAAAAAAGGTTAAAGTCACATAAACATTACCATAAACACAACTTTTGCACATTAAACATATACAGGGTGTTTCGAAAAAGACTTTACAAATTTGAAAATTCATATAAATTTAACTAAACAAGGTACAGAGCTGGTTTTGGTGTTGTTTTAAAGGAAAGCACTTCAAGTTTTTTTACCTTAAACTAAAGATGCTCGATGTGGCTTCCGTTGGTTATCCTGCACACATCTAATCGGTAGTCGATTTCTTCCCAGACTCGCACTAGCATTTCACGTGTAACTGGCTCAGCGGCAGCGTTAATTCTTGCTCTAAGTTTAGGTAGAGTGGCCGGTAAAAGAGGTTCGTACACCATATCTTTTATGAAACCCCAGAAGAAAAAGTCTAGCGGTGTCAGGTCTGGGGAACGGGGGGCCATGCAATTGGCGCATCACGGCCAATCCATTTACCTGGAAAGCGGTCATTGAGAAAATCCCGGACGTCAGTCAGATAGTGTGGTGGTGTGCCATCTATGCCACTCATAAATTGTAGGCCTACTAGGAGGATCTTTAGCGTACTTGGTACGAAAATTACGTTGAACTGTTGTCGCCGACTTCGATTCTTCAAACCAAAACACACAGCTAGCATGCTCGGGTCCAGTGACGGCAGCCATCTTTAACGTAACTGCCGCTAGCGCTTGTGTGGTTTATGCGGCGCGATTAGGCACTAGCGGACTACGCGAATCAAAACTTGATGTGTTTCCCTGTAAAACAACACTAAAACTAGCTTTGTACATTTTTGTAATAATTTTATATGAATTTTAAAAGTTGTAAAGTCCTTTTTGAAACACCCTGTATAGGGTGTCCTGAGATTATTGACCCAAACTTCACCAGGTTATTGTATGGATAAAAATAAATAAAATTTGTCCTATCTCACTTAGTTATCTGTGTATCTGTCTGTATGTGTTTAACAAACAAACTGTTATCTCTGTAGTGGGTTAAGATATAAAATTTAAGTTTTGCGTAGTAGTTGGTTTTATTAATTTACATATTCCTTATAATTTTCAAAAAAAAGTCACTTCCGGTTTCAAAATGGTGGTCATGTTTGTTTTTCTAAGGTAAATATCTTAAAAACCGTAATATTTAGGAAACTACTTCATGAATGATAAAAGTTGTGCCGTGTTGTCATTAAAACAATAATATGAAGATATTATCTATAGAATTATAAATAACTGAGTAGTTGTGATTGTTAAAACATGCTTTTTACCGTTTCCGGACTAAAAAATCATGTTTTAACTTATAAAAATTACAATATTTCCGTTATTTACAATTCTACAGTTATTATCTTCAAATCAATGATTTTAAAACAAAATGAGGCAACATTTGTTATCGATGAAGTATCTTCTTAACATTACGGTTTTTAAGATATTTAGCTTTAAAAAAAAAATTCCGCCATTTTGAAACCGGAAGTGACACTGTTTTTTTAAATCATAAGGGAAATTTAAATTACTAAAACCAACTACTACGCAAAGTGTCCAACCAAAGTGTCAAAGCACTACAGAGATAAATGCGTTAAAAACGCATACATACAGATAGACGGGATACTCATACTCTGAGTGAGATAGGAGTATACATTATAGGACAAATGTTGTTTATTTTTACCCATACAATAACGTGGTGAAGTTTGGGTCAGAAACTTCGGGACACCCTGTATATCATAAAAACCAGGCAATTTGTAATTCATTATAAAATATAAGGGGATTAAATCTTTTAAAAACCATCGTATTGACTTCTGAAACGTTAACCAACCATAATAATAATTGTAATTGTAAGCTATAGTAGAAATTGCATTTGAAAAAATATACTGAGATCAAGATAAATTGATTTAAATAGGACATTTTAGAAATAAAACACAGCAGACAAGACACATAACAGTAAAGAGAAGACTGCACCACCCAATGGCTAATATAAAGACAAGGCGTTGAGACTGGTAGTGACCCCATTCTGTCTCCTGAGCTATCTACATCTAATTTGCACTTTATTTGCCTTTAAACACCTTCTCTTTTTCTTATAAGGATTAGAAATTTAATTACACATTTATTATATAGATACATCCAGAACTGTGCATGGTTCAATAATTTGTTGGGTTTGGTTTAAGTAACATGTTATATATTGACATTGTGGTATTAAAAGAACCTTATATTTGTTTAGTATTATATATGAAAGGTTACTGGAACTGTCGCATCGTGGATCGCATACATGTAGAAATAGGGATTTACCTGTGGTCCAATAAATTTCAAACTCGTGAAGAGTAAGTTATCTTATACTTTTGATTAGTTTTGCAATCAAATCTCCAATCTAGTAATATAGTAAAGATGATAAACAAAACAAATTATTTATTTCGATCATTTACAAGCGTCATCATCACCTTTTACTGATTATAAAATAAAACCATTTTAAATAGGTAAACAAGTAGTGTCAGTTATATTATAGTATAGTAAAGATAATTTTAAATTACAAACTAGGAGTTGTGGTAAATTTATGATTTCTCTCTAAGGTATTTGTTATTGGCCTCTACAATCAATCGCAGTGTAAACTGAGGTCGGACAGATCAAACTTGGAATCATTAATCATCAAAAGTTTCTCTCAATCAATCTCTAGCTACTATAATCACGGTGATATTAGTCCTTTATAAATATGTAGGAAGATGTTTAAAACAAATAGTGCTTTAGTTTTTTAATGACTGATAGGCTTAAAACACAGTCTGGTCTGTTATATGTTTGTTTTTTTGAAAAAAATTTCTAGCATGAACCGAAAAATATTGTTCTGTATTGTGAACAATTTGTTGCATGTTATTTTTTTATAGTTTTTAACTGTATGTGTTTAGAATAGGAGGTACCGGAACTGAATTCTTGTTTTTGCATGACAAACCTTTTATTATTTATGTAGCTTGCACGATTTTCTTCTACTGTAGATTTTGTAATTTATCCTTGTAGTGCGAGTAGTGCTTGAACATATATCATCTGCATCCTGAAGCTCTGTATATCATTGAACATTTCTACCAAGATTTCATTAGACAATTGTTCAGCAATTATTGCTTGTTACTGAATTGAATTTTAAATTATTGCAAAAAAATGGCGCTTGCCGTAGAAAATAAATATATAACTGTATAGCTAATCAAACCAAGAAACCGAATATTTTACTGTGTTAACTCATGTGTTTGACAGTGCGTCTCTCAAACTGACTTTTATTCAGTGTGTCCATTACAATAACTGTTATGACTTATGTTATTCTTAAAATACATAAATCTCTTAGAAGCAGTTGCCCTGATAAATATTGTTCAGGATATTACGAGAGGCAATATTAGCTAGACTTGTTGCAGCTTTTCTCAACTTATTGCAGGAATGGTTTACCTAACAAGTGTTCAGCAATAATGACCAAGAGGTTCGAACTACATAATTTGTTTTTAAAAGAAGAGTTAGATAAATTATTAATTTTAGTATTTGAATTTTACGATACATTTGTAATTTATATCTGAATGTACTTCATGGTCTTTTGAGATATGCAGAGCTTTTACTAAAGGCGGAATCACTCTCTATTCCTAAAATTTACTTGTTATAAATATGGAAAAATATCGCTAAGCGTAAGTGATGGAAATTTCTTAAGATTACAACTAAGTTGGAACATGCTATGGATCATTAATTTACCTCCTGTTATACATATTGACTAAACAAATATTATAAGTATTTATTAACCAATAAGGAGGTTGTATCTTGAAACAATAAAAATTGTCTAGAGGTTGGGCAGGACAGTTGAAAAACAGCAGATTTACTCTCATTTCAGGGTTTGTAAAACTTAATTTACATTTTTATTTGGTCTGTTACAAAGGAGTTTTATATGTAACATTTAAGAAAAACATAAGAAGGATTAGAAAACTAAAAATAGTTGTAAGTTATTTTTAAATGGCAAAATTATATTTATAAAAAATGTCAACATTTAATCATCACTTCTATTTGTTTTGTAACAGAGCACAGTCAATATAGTAAGTACATATTTTCTCAGAACGCTAAAAAACTTATACGTACATTTATGAAACTTACGTAAAAGAATATAAATTTACATAAAATATGGTACAAGTAGATAGATATTAACCAATCACTAAGGTCATCATCAGGCCCAATCAGAGGATGACAAAATCAAAATGGTGTGACAGCTTAAAGTTTAATTTAATACATTCTTTCGTTGGCATAGAAAATAAAAACTATATAACTTACAATATAGAATACTGCATCTTATTTTGGCTACTAGAAGTTTTGGAAACAGATTACGCAAAATAAGAACACAAATTATTTTGGCCATACAAATTATAAATCATGCTTTAAGAATGTGCTGTAGCCAGTTTTAGACCTCAATGAAAACAGACTCGAGCATTTAGCAACACTAAAACCTAGTCTACGATATAAATATTATTAATCATTAGTTATTTAAGATAAATTTGATTAAAATAAAGATCGGGTAACCTTCTGGCCAATCGTTGTTAGAGTTTTCATGATTCTGTAGATCTTAAGGTTTTTTTTCCGTAACAATATTAATATATTTTTCAATTTTCATCCTCAAATAAAGGAAGTTATTACTTAAAAAACCACAACTCATCAAGCTTGGTTGTTATAAACAGGATAGATGGACTAAGTGAATGGAACTGGTTTCAATGAATGAAATTAACTAAAAAACTTAGGTTATAATGTTAATTTATAAAATCTGAGCTAAACAAAGTTTATTTTGAAACTAACAGAGAAGCGGTCAATTCCTGTCCAATCTGTCGAAACTCTTAAAAGGTTTACTAGATGCTTTTAGTCCATCAGCTATCAACAATTGTATAAAAAGTCAAAGGTTACATTAAAGAAGGCGCTTCTCAGAATTATAAAGTTGTTTGGCTAAGGTAATTTTTGTGTTTTAAATTTTCTTATACTTATTTCACTCGACAACTATTTCAAATATAATTAATATTATATGGTCTTTAATTTATTTTGATAGACAAACAATATCAACTGTGAAAAACTCTAAAAAAGCGATATACTTGGTTTATAAATGAAAGTTAACGACGCAATACAATAGGTCCTATTATTTTTACCATTTCCAGTATTTGACCATAACATATATATTTGGGACTACTCACATTCAAGGTATCAATGAATTGACAGTAATATTAGTATGCATAACATCCATTAACAAAAAGCTGCTGAATATTTCCAGAGGTATAATATTGCATCACTGATGACTATGAGAATGTAGCATGGTAAATCTATAACAATAATAAGCGTGATATATCATAGGATAAAGTAAAATCATTTGATGCTTTTGGGTCTCTTTTAAAAGGTGACTTACATCGTTGTGGGGAGAAAAAAGTAACAGAGCCTTTGTTAATGTTAGGAAAGGACAGTGTTCTCTCTTAACATAAACAATGTTCTCTCTTTTGATCTTTAAATTTGATTTACATTTTGAAATTTGTTCTTACACAATTTGTTTTTAATTATAAGGTAGATGAATTTCACAAAATATATTTTAACCCTTTTAGAATATGCGTGCTTATGTTCAGCAATTGAGATAAAAAAAACAATATATTAAAGATATGAAAACTATATAAATCATTCTAGGACCCTACTGGACTTTTATGGCGGTCTAATGGGTGTTACTTAGACTTTAAGCTGGAATTTTATAGAAATAAAGCTATTATAAACAGAGAAAAATGTAAGCCAATTCCCACGTTTACTTATTTAAGGGCTCCACGCTGCTGATCTCTTAAATACTTATTTTAACCATTTCGCGCCTAATATTGAAGCTATGGATCAGAATCTTGTGGAGGGATATATAAAAACCAAAACTAATATTAGACACTCCCTCATTCCGAAAATATTTTGGGGCTCATCGAACGGTGGCGTTTAAATTAGTTTTCCCATCTCATACTTACTACTCATCTGATGGAGTTACTAGGAAGATAGCTAGTAGACTGACAGGAGACATAAGCATACTTCTTCCCAAAATATTATTTTGGGCTCCGCTCCACTGGTTATTATTATTCCTGTTTTAACAATCACACACAAACTATTTAAACACATTAGCTGCAAAGGTACGTAATAAACCTGAAACAATAAATGGTGCTCATGCCATTCTGAAAATCCCAAGGGGTTCCACCCCACTCGATTTTAAGTTATGTTTACCTTTTCATACTTGTTACTGGACTGAACAAGGTGAAGTCATGTAGAAAGATATGTAATACACTCAAAGCGGTCATTGGCCTATTCAAAATTATAATATTTACTATGCGTTTGTTCTAGCAAGGCATTTTTGGTTCCTACGTTATCCACCACACACCAAATTCTGAACCAATGGAGCTAAAATCTGGTAGGAATATATATAATCAGACTAAATCTTCCCCCATTCCGTAAACCCCTTAACTATCCATTCCACTGGCAACCAGAGCTTTGTTTACTGTCTTATGCCAACTAATGGAATGATTAAGCTGAAATTCGTTTGTAAGACAGATGTACTAATCGATTATAAGACGTACTCCCATTTTGAAAGTCTTTTTGGGGTTCCACCTTAGTGGCAGTCAATTTTGATTTGATTGAACTTTAAGTCTTACCCTTATGGAGTAATGTTTCTTTAATATAAAACTCGTTATCACCGGTAACCAATGGGAATTATCACGAATCAACAGAAACTGGAATAAAGAAATACTTAGTGAACGAAGTTGCGGGTGCCGTTTATATTATAATTGAAAGGAATATATACAAGTTAATTACTAAAATTCTAAATATTTTAAGGCTTTTTTGGAAAAATTACATTTGATTGCGAAACAAATTCAAGCTTATAAACTAAAACTTTGAAACACTTTAGTACAAAATTCATATTCAGCGTATTTACTGAAACTGACTTGAATTAAAGCTTACTTACGATGGATTGGGTTTAAACATATATTTGTTTCTCATACAACATAACATATTCTCGTTAAAGTAATTTACTGTTAAATTACTGAACTACATTCGAATCTCAGACATTGGAAACTATTAGGTAATTTAATAAAGAAACTAATTTCGCAAATAATATTGAAATATATAATACCACATAATCACATTGGGAGCTCCGTTTGGATTTTAATCAACCTTGATCTTCTTACATTCTGAAAGATTCATTATTAAAGGTTATTAATTTAGAAAATAGTAACTTCAGAAAGAAAATTGCATATCTTTGATAATAGAGTTTAAACAACTGACTTGAAAACTTATACAGATTGAACATCCATTTAATACACATTTTAAAATTAATCATTACTAACACCAATTGATCTAAAAACTATAAATATATTTTTGTTTATTTTTATAAATTATACTTCGATACAAGCAAATCTGAAATAACAGGGTTTAAAACCGATTTTAAAGTGTACACTTAATGACAAACATATTTTATATATTAAATAAACGGTATCAGGAAACTGACACATACTTTCTCCCTTTTAGCCAAACTTTAATGACAAAAATATTTGTTATTTACTAAATATAGAATATGAAGTATAGATAAATGTACAGAAAATTGTCTAAAATAGTTTATCTCAGAAATATCCACCCAAATCCCTTTTTGGGAGGCACTATAGAGTCCGTTGCTACACACAGTGGTTTTGAGAGGGGAAATGCCCCCTTGCCCCCCCCCCAGGGTTAAATAGCAACACATTTCGAACATCATCTGTTGGTCAATGCTAACTTGACCTGCATAACAAATGTTTATGAAATTGATCAGTAAATAAGAGAGAAATAGTTATTTTTGTATTCCCCATAAGAATAACATTGGACAACGTACTGTGTTTACCGCTAAATGAAAATTTCAATTTTCTCCGCAACTAGCAATCGTAGAATAGTAATTTAAGATACTAATTTATTTAGTTTTTTGAGCTCTTTTTAATGGTGAATAGTAATCTTTTTTAACATTTATGATTTTTTATGAAAAATCCAAAAAACTGAATTTTGGATGTTTTAAGTCCTGTAATTTCTGAACCCGAATTTTTCCAGAAATGCGGGTGGTGTCATTTTGTTGGAAACCTAAAGTTCTACAAACCACGAAAGTTTAATCAAAATCGTTAGAGCCGTTTTTGAGAAATTTGGATTTTTCATGTTTTTTAGCGGTTTTTGGGGGATAATTACCCTTAAAAATCAAAAATTCAAAAAAATGAAAAAAACGCCTGGAGATATCGTGGATTAGTACCTACATACCAAATTTCATAAAAATCGGCCCATAGGTTAGGGCTCTAGCTCTGTACACATCCACACAGACACACACACACACACACACACACGGACACACACACACACACACACACACACACAGACAGACATCACGTAAAAACCACTTTTTTGGGATCAGGGAGCACCAAAACGAATATTTCCACTAACAACTCAAATTCGAAAATTTTTACGAAAACAATACTTTCTCCATATACTATGTATAGGGGGAGAAAGTAAAAGTGGAATGATTCGTTAAATTAGATTGAAAATGAGGAAGTATTTTTTAAATGATAAAATATATTGCATATCTAATTTAATATTTTTACAATTTGACAAAACATAATCATACAGACTAATTTTAACATAATCTTAGTTTCGGTGTGTTTTATGCTAACAAATGGAATGTGTTTTTTACAAATTAAAAATTTAATATTTAAATAAATTATTGCCTCTTCATAATAATATAGTTTGACAGTTAGAATTTACCAAACTGATTGTTCCCCCATGATTGTGGATAATTTTACGGTGAAATATTATTTGAATCTGTAAACCATATATAAAAATAGTAATTATATCACTAATATATTTTTGCACGAGCAAAAGGGCCAATATAAAAATAATAATAATAATACTAATGATGATGTACTATGTAAGTCAACACTTTTTTTTACAAATACACAAAACCAAACTATACTATTAATAAAGAAATTGACCTGTAACCTAGATTAAGGTGGTTACGCAAAATTGTATAAGAATGAATATCTATTAATACTAATTTATAGTTAAGTTTTAGTGAAATTTGAATGAATATTCATACAAGTAGCTCAGTAATTCTAAACGTAGAGAAACACCACGTTATTTTACGTTTTTTTATCACATAAAAAAATACAAAATTGTTTAAAGACTTAGACAAAAAAAAGATTAGAGCTGAACCGAGACAGCTTCTTGTAATTGTCCAAAGATAGAGTACACAGATACAATGTGGTACAAAGATGTCACACCGGGGAATAGTGAAATGTGAACCTCTACGTGATTCGTGAGATGAAGGAGAACAATAAAGCAGTGAAGTTTAAAACTGCCAGCGGTAGTCTGCAGGCTGTACAAACTGAGACACAAATCTTTCTACGTTCATCAACAGTTGGCTTCCAGTTTGTAATTAACCTAATAATAAATATTTGGAATTAAAATTTTGTTAACTTAGGTGTGATATGCATTGCGTGAATTGGAAATTACCTGTTAGTACTTGCCTTACAAAAATATACACTAGAGAAAACTTGTTTACATTTAACCTTGAAACTTATTTAATCTAAATACTATTTTTAATGTTGTTTGCGGCTTAAAATTGCTTTAATAATATGTATATAGGATGTAAAACCTACCTTACAAAATCTAATAACTCCATCATTAGATGATAACCAACCAATGAATTGCTTATAAATTTTGTTGTAATTTCACTAATAACTCTAACAAAAACTTTTAAATTAATGAACTTAATTGCATAGTAAACAAATATGGATAGTTTCATAGCTCTAAATATTGTAGAGTAAAGTAACTTTCCGTACCAATATAGCTAAGAAAATGGTAAAATGTAGTAAAAAGGACAAGGTACTTGACAGTGTTATAATCAAGTTTTATTTGGGAAAGGATTTTAAATTAGACTAACCTACTTATAATGGAGGAAAGTTTTCATTATTCAGAGTGACGTTGTAAAATTACCTTACCTTACTGCATTAGATCACCTTGTATTACCCCAAGGAATAAAATTTAAACGAATTCTCACGGTTTTTATTCCTTGTCGATATTTTTAAATCACAATTAAACGATTAAACCTTTTAGCAGTTTTTATTTTTAATACAAAATGTTTTTATTCCTATTAATCGATTAAAATAAAATATAATTTCAGGTTTGTTTACCTTAACTATCAACACGATCCTCTTAAACCTCAAAAGTATTGTTGGTGAGTATTTAGGAGTGTGAATAAAAAGGATTAATTTATTTCTCAAGTATTTCGTCCCTAGAAGAAATTTAAACTATTTTTACATCTAAAACAGTTTGTATAGGCATTCCAACCTTTTCCTTAAAACAGTTATGTTTTTATATATCAGTTTATTGTTTAAAGCTTGTGGCCGAAGCAAGCTGGTTTGGCATCAAGAAGCATCGGTCAAAACAAGTGTACAAGGAAAGAAAATGTTTTATAAATAACTGTAATATAATTTGATTTAAATTTGTGTTCTTAACCATTGAAAATATAGTAGCACAGTTCTAGATGGGTGGTTATTTTACACCAGACAAGACAGCTTTGTGGTGTTGTGGTCCTCCTAACCACCGCCGCAACAGAGCTCTCTGAGATCAAAGTGTAGTGGTGATGAACTAAACTGTCAAACGTCGTGTGGTTCTGGATATTGAATTGAATGCAACTAATTAATGAAAATAATGGTCTGGAGAAATTAAAAACATTTTATTTGTAAACGAAATCATCATACAAACATAACGAAACGTTAGTAATGTTTTCAAAATTGTCCTTTGGCTAAATTTTAGTTGGTTAAAATCGTATTATTTTATTAGCAGCTGGTGTGACGTAGTACTTTTGTGTTGAAGTTGCAAAACTTGAATACATCTCCCGGTTTCATGTTTATTAGTTCCTAGTAGGATAAAGCTTGCTTGGTTCCTACAAAATAATAATTAACAAAAAAAAGAGATTTCTACAAGGTAAATACAAATATGTTACATTCGCTAAGATTCTTCACCTTTGTCAAACTATAACTTCAATCAAGAAGTAAAATCCGTTTAAGATACATACTTTACGTCAGTTAAACACTAACTCATTAGATTTCTATGTGGTGTTCATTTTAAAATACTTAATTATGTATTTAAATTGTAGCTGTTTATTATATGTTAGTATTTTTAGAAACTATTTACCTATATTAGAAAATTATTAGATTCTTTCTTGAATTGGTTAGAATTAAAGACAAATTATTTATAGTTTTTCTATAAAGAAGGAACAAGCATAGATAATTAAAACCAACTGTGTATTTTAATTTTACCAAACATATTACTTTGATTAATATTCCAAAACGCATACAGACTAATATTAATATTTTTTAATTTTTTTATTATTATAAAAATTAAAACTACTTACTGATTCGTTGGCTTGTTACAGGGTAAGCTACTTACAGGGTTGGCTTATTACTGATTCGTTGCATATTACTGTAGAATACATCTCAATAGTCATAAAAACATATAACAACTATTTCGTAATTAATTAATACATTATCTGCATCATTACGCTTTATCCCTTAACCTCCGATATCTGTTTTACCCAGCCTTTTACCCAGTATATGGCTGTTTGAGGTCAACAACCCATCACCTTATCAAACAAAGCCTAGGTGATTACGCCACGTCCGGTGTCATAACTTCAATAGGACCACAGATCAGCTGTTGCCACTATTCCTTTCATCCCGAATTGGTGGGATACATCATGCAGTAAGTACCAAGAGCCTTTTTAGAATAATTTGTGGTGATCGCCAATCGGACGCAAATAGTGTAAGCCAAGAATTTATATAGTACTTAATCAAGACCTGTTTTCCACCTCCTAAAACTAGTGTACACCTTTCCCCCGGTGCGTGTATTATTAACATTTACGAGTTTTGTGGTTTATTTGTACAACTTCTTGTATAAGTGTTTATTTATACTCCCTATAAACTATTGTTGATGTTTATTTATTGCGGAGGTGCAGACAATTGTCATGTCTCATCATGTGTGTAGATTACACTTTGATACTGATTAAAATCTGAACCGAATTTGATTTGTTTCTTATATCAGAAATATTTCAACCGGATATGTTAAAGTCTCAGCACGAAATGTAAAACTGCGCAGCCTTATATAGATCATACTCCAAGTTTTTTTTTTTTTTTTTTTTTTTTTTTTTTTTTAGGGTTGGCAGCCTTTTTTACCATTTTTACTTTTGGTATATCCCCCTATGTGCCCAGAAAAGTAGGGGGTTAGCCGTCACAGTCTAACTTGTACGGTACTGGTAATACCTCCTTGCCAGGACTAAAATTCGAACCCACGTCAGGCATGCTACCATGGTTTTGAAACCCATTGCCGTGACCATTTGCCAATGAATTTTCATGTGTGATTTGGTCCGTCACATTTGCATAATACATAGAATTGTTATTAATATTGATAACAAGTATTATCAAATATGATTAAATAACGATTAGTTATGCATATAATGTTTTGTGCAAGTATTTTCATTTCCTTTACGAGTATTTTTTGAGGTATTAGATCCCTTGTAAATGCAAGATGAAGAATGTTATAATAATGTACTTAATTTTTTTATTTTTTGTCATTTTGGAAGGAATTCTGGTTACGTTTTATTAAATTGCATTAGTTGTATACTTATGAGGATGTTAATATATAAATTTAAAAAAATAGGATTGTTGTTTATCTTAGTGAAATTTCACCTAATGATTTAAAATGAGTATTGTATTTTTATGATAACTACAACCAACCGCTTTATTGATTCATTGGTAAGTATAAACAAACACAGAAAAAAACATTTTCTGTGAATTCATCTTGTAATATGTTAATTATTACTTAATTGCATTTAGTGTGTATTAGACGTCATCTACTTTCAATGCCGAGGCTTTTAGCAAAACAGCCTTGCATATTGCTCGTAGATTCGGTGTACTGTAAGGTAGGCTTCAGATTAAAGCCTGATCGGGATTCTATGAATAACAATGAACGTTCAATCAAGTTGCTCATCACAATAATTAGGATTTCCGGGTCAAATAACAAGATAAAAATTACTAAATACAAATAGATTGGGTTGCATTTGCGTGAATATGAAACATGAAATATAAAAAAATATACCTCCATACGCCGTTAATTTGAAAATATAAATTATTTACGATTAACTTGATGACTAAAACCAACGTATAACTATGGAATAATATTAGTTATAGTTATACGTTGGTTTTAGTCATTAAGATTTAGTACAGTATTATTGATTCATATTGATTTTAACTAAAGTTAATTTTACTTACCAGTCTATTATTATTTCTATGCACAGGCACTAAAACAGTGAATTCCAGACTATAAAATTCTGATTTCATTATTGTTTGTGTTACAATGTTATACTGTCTAAGTTAAAGTTGAATAATATTTGTACTTAATTAAAAATATTATTAAATTACGCTAACAATATTAATTATTATTAGTTACTTATTGTTACAATTGTAGAATGGATTAATTTGTTTACGTAAAATTGTTTAATATTGTCGATACTTAATAAGTAATATTAATGCACTGTAAAAATTATAAAACTAATACACCGATATTCCTTTAAATACCAACCTGTTATGCTTTAAACGTTATCGTTGTTCACTGCTTAAAATATTGTTATTATTTTAATTATCATAGGTGTTTTGTCAATATAACTATCTCGATATAATGTTTTGTGACTTAAAATTAATTAAAATAATCATTTATGACCACTTTTTAAAGGGGTTGATTTTTTATTAAATAAGAGATAAAACAGGTTACTAATAATTATTTATTCAATGTATTCAAAAGAAAATAGTATTTGTTTATCTAATGATCCTTTCACACTTCAAATATAAAACAAATAAAAAAAAATATAAATACATTGTTCATATAGCTAGAGCTTTGTTATCCAATAGCTACCTTTAGCAACTAATACGATTTTTTATATATACCTAGCCCATTTAGGGATTGTTATGTCAGACAACATATTCATTTCTTCCAGAAATTATGAAATGGTACTGATACTATCTTCAAAGAAAAGAGAATATTACACATACCGCATATAACTTCCCACTTACAAACTACGAATACAATATACGTTTTTGTTAGTTAATTTTTTTTGCCTTGGTTTAGTTGATACCTAACGGATTTGGCAAAATTTCTAACAGAAAGAGTTTTGGGGAAAATCTATTACTGAAGTTAATTAAATGTGAAATACTGAAGCTATTTTCCTCACGATCTGGAGCTCGCACGTGACTCAATTTGATAATGAGAACATTAGTTACCGAAAGCAACTGAGAGTTGGAGTTACTTGAACCTGGGTTGGTCTTAGCTCAGAATCTTGGAGAACTTTTCATGGAAAATTACCGTTATCATCTAATATTTATTGAGTAGACAGGATATATAAACTTGACTTGTACAAGAATTTGTATATATTTACATTCTCATTTGTAAGTATATTTTATATTTGTAACATATTTGATAGTGTTGTGAGACTTAGTTCCTGTTTAGTTGTAAAATACATGATACTCATGATACTTCATGATACTTAAGAAATTATTTGTAATGAGTATATTTAGTTTCGTTAAACAATTTACGTTAGCAATTAAATTACGCAGGATAAAACTGATGCAGGGTTCTAAATTCGTAGTATATTAGATTATTTGCTAAATAATGAAATTAAAACCGTTTTCATATTGAAAAGGTTTGTTGAGACATTTGTTTAACTCTGTTTTGGATATTTAAAATTTGATGTTACACCCTCTATAAGCCATGATAAGTGCCCCTTCTTGCAAGCTCTTGCTAATTTTAAACATTTTTCAGCCATTTTACCATTATGAAATTAAATTTAAATTTGTCTTATGAAATTCCCCTAATTTTTTGTAATTGATGGGGTAGAAAACTTAATTTTAAAAAGTCTTGGCGTTTATTTCCTAAACCTAATTGTTAAGCCTCCAGACCTATCCATAAGGTGAGTTACCCATTGCTAAAAACAAAAAAAATCTCCAGAATGAATAGCTTTGGAAGGTGAACAGTTACGTTTTTTAAAAAGTTCAAAGAATATAATTGTTTTAAAGTTAAATTTATTCCTGAATAAACAATAAAAATATGGGCATTTCATAAGTAAAACTAAAGTTGGCCACCTATGTTAGTCAAATGGCGTAAAAAATAAGATTTTCAAAATCACAAATTTATACAGAACCAAAATTCCAGGGAAGATGCTGTTTAACTTTTTTTAATAGCTCTTATACTTTTCAAGAAAATTAGCTGGCATACATATATCAATCGCCAAATGTTCCGAGTGTGTTTGAATTTGTTATGCAGCACTCTCCTAAATTCCATCTCCCAGAAGAGACAATAACAGCGCGCATCTAAATGTGTCCCAATGCACGGTCATTCCCCCTTCTAAAGGTAAAATACCCTTTCTTGTTTATTGCCACCAACTAGGCGGCAGCTTGCAGCCCAATGATGAATGAATGAATGAAAAAGGTTTATTCCATGATAAATGTGCAATACAACACACTACAATTAAGGTTTACACATTTTCAAATGAATAAAACTACTAAAAGATTTAGTAGATATAAAAAAAAAAATTACCTCGGTCCAAGGAAACAACAAAAAAGATAATTGCTGCTTTTTCGTCCAGTTGATCTTTTGTACACCTATAAAATACTAACTCCCAACAACTGCATGGACTTTATATATAACATGGCAACTAGAGTGCTTGGACTTTTATTAAGTAAATAAAAATATAATTTATCCGACGACTCAACCCCTTACCTCTTTACAAAAATCATTCACCCCTTGGTGGTGCACGGCTCTATGGTGTGGTACCAAACTACCTTCACCATGTCATTCACCCCATGGTGGTACACGGCTCTCTAATGTGATGCCGAACTACCTTCGCCATGTCATTCACCCCATGGTGGTACACGGCTCTCTAATGTGATGCCGAACTACCTTCGCCATGTCACTCACCCCATGGGCGTACACGGCTCTATGGTGTGGTACCGAACTACCTTCGCCATGTCATTCACCCCTTGGTGGTACACAGCTCTATGGTGTGGGACCGAACTACCTTCACCTTGTCATTCACCCCATGGTGGTACACGGCCCTATGGTGTGGTAACGAACTACCTTCGCCATGTCATTCACCCCATGGTGGTACACGGCTCTATGGTGTGGTGACGAACTATCTTCACCTTGTCATTTACCCCATGGTGGTACACGGCTCTATGGTGTGGTAACGAACTACCTTCGCCATGTCATTCACCCCATGGTGGTACACGGCTTTATGGTGTGGTAACGAACTACCTTCGCCATGTCATTCACCCGGAAATAATTCGGGGAAGATTTTTGAGGATTGCTGGAAGAAACCTGGGGATGGATTTCGCTGAGTTTTTTTTTTGAAGACCCAATGAACCAATTGGACTTTTGTCTTCTTGAAGAGTTTTGGGACTAAGGTGAATTGGTCTTTCTTTTCAAGCTGATCAAAGGTTTTTTGGGATGCACCGACATATTGGACTAGGTGGAATTCAGGATCCCTGGTGTTTCTCGATAATCAAACCTGCCTACTCAAATAAATGTTCCATAGAAAACACTATTTTAAGCACGTGCCATTCTTAGTCTTGTTTAGTTTAGTCTTCAGCTGGACTTTGTCATTGATAACCAGCAAACTTTCAAAAATGAGTAGGTGGCATCACTGACCAAGCATGATTGATAAACTATTTCTTGTAACACTTTATATTTCATGTTTATTATACAAGTTGATTTCATATGCAGTTGATATTGTTTTGACTGTTTATTATAATATTGGTAATATTTTATGCATATAATATCGTATATTGCTGACTTACTTTGCATGTTAAATTGTTATATTAACTTTGTACGGTTATGTTCTGATTTAAACTAATAAATATTCCATAATACTGAATTTTCACCAAACTAGTCTTGGAGTCGATAAAAATAAAGTGCGTTTACTAACTTGTTCTGTAGATCAAAATGGGATGACGTTGCCGTTGAGGGAAAAATAAAGTAAAACGAAATTGTTAAACCAATATATACTGGGAGAAAATCATTCGAGACGCAAATAAGTAGTAAATCACAATAAAAATTAATGTATCGATATAAACGAAGGGAGTAATTCTGTCTGCCAAGGGGTATAATAGTTATACCCTGCAATTTTCCAATGAAGTCCTGATCAGGCAAATATAAATTAAACAAATCATTTTTTAGACGTTTTTAACACCAGTTATTTTACTCAATAATTATATTCTATAATGTTTTAATACTGTCTTAATAAAAATACACTATATGAAATTAAATCTAGAAAATGAAAGAAAATATAAGGCTATAAAAGATATTCTCTGGGTTTCAGAGACAAACTGGGCCATGTGTCAAGGGCTGCATGTAAGTGATTTGCATTGGCTAGGGAGCTGTTAAGTGATTTGTGGTTCTCGGCTGAACGTTGTATAAATGAGTTTCTCTACTT
This sequence comes from Allygus modestus, assembly GCA_963675035.1. Lineage (NCBI taxonomy): Eukaryota > Metazoa > Arthropoda > Insecta > Hemiptera > Cicadellidae > Allygus > Allygus modestus. The sequence continues at coordinate 482,808,450 of OY776111.1, read as the reverse complement.
TGTTTATTTGTAAATTATACACTAGGTTTGTTGTTGTATGATGAGTTTATTACTCGTAAGTAAGAAATTAAAAGAACGCTTGTAGTTTTCCTAAGACTAACGGTAAGTCTGCTGGCCTGTAGGTTAGCATTTTGCATATTACTCTTGTGCTTATGGTTGACTTCCAAGATACAACAGATGAGGGTTTGTACCTCCATACCTTAAAACCGTTAAAATGATTTTAAAGTTTTATACGATCTAAATAATCTATTAATTTCCTAAGTATTAAAATTATGTTGTGTCTTATTGACATAATGCAATTTTTGCCTTCTGACCTAGTTTCAACTATTACAATTAGAGATTCTTTTATCTCCATGTCTCAACTTGTAATCTTTTTACTTATACTGTGTAAATAAAGTTAGGTATTATTGCAAATTCGTTAAATAACTAAATAGTTGGTTAGTAAAATCAAGATTGTATTAAAATTTAGACCATGAATGGACTTTGTAGTATTGTTTTTACTGGTTCTTCAGATGACAATTAAAAACCATTGGCAATAACACGTACTTACTCTTTTCATTGAACAGTATACTTCATGTTAATATCTAAAGGTAGGAAACCAGAATTTATAAGTTGGTAATATAAATTCAGTAAAATACTTATTTAGTATTTTTATCCAACCCAACGCGACGTCACACTAATGTTTTATAATTAATAAAAACCAAATCAAAGTAACGTTTTTAAATATTAACACATTATTGACAAGATTTTTATAACACAAAATCTTAAATATAAACTATAATTATAATTAGAGATTATAAGAGTACGATAAAAGTTAACAAACCTTAAATCAATGATTGGTTTTAAGTTACAGCTACCACCCTCCCGAGGTCAAGTGGTTTTGGACGTAGCTTTCATGTACTAAAATGGTATTTGTAACAGATAGAACATTTAAAAATTCGTGTTAAAAGTGTTATAGTAAAATGTTATTATATTATTTTAACGGAAATATAAAGGATTATAATCTAATTTACATCAATAGGATACTTCAGTTAAGAGCTTGATACAATTAAAGACATCTTTGTATTAGCATAGATAAACATGAAAACAAACGCTTTAAATTGTGGAAGGCGAATTTCTTTCATGTGCATGCTACAATGACAAAACACGTATGTATATAATAGAAATAAATATGATTTTATTTGATTCTGCAATACACCGGTTCCTAGCGTTCCTAACGCATTTTTAAGAATGTAAATCCGAATTTAATAAAAGATTCCCAATCAGTGCCTATTTCTTCAACCCCTGCAAAAGAATAGAAGCTTTTATTGCAACCGTTGATCTCTAAAATAAAAAGTGGGTTTCAGCCTCCAAAGTGAATTAATTTCAAATAAAATGTTAAAATTTAGATAGTATTTTTGTTAAATATTTGAAGCATTTACTACCTTGTCATTCATACTCGCAGTTTTATAAAACTGTAAACAATAAGGTCTGCGAACAATGAACTAAACTTTATGTTTCAAATAACGACACAATTGGCAACACTGTACGTCATACGCTGATGTGTTTGGAGACTTGGGTTTGCAGTTCAGTACGTGAGGAACTTTAATCAACATGCCATCACGTGTGTGATTAAAGATAGCAGACATTTGCGATTTCTCTTGAGCAAATCCTGAACCTTTTAAATTTGTGAGTAGTAACTAGTATTTATCCTAAATATGATTAAATAAATATAAGTAGATATGTTAAAATTTATATGGATATAATTGAAAAAGAATAAAGTAATGATAATTTTCATTTTAGAGTTAAACTAGTTAATACACATTTGATATTCGTTAAAAATATGTCCTTAATAGTTTTAAAAAAGGAGAGCAGGTCGGTTCCCAAAAGTTGTTTTTTCATTAATTTGGGCAGAGGGCGGAGACAGGCAATAATTTTTTTCTGTCCACAATATAAATATATATATAATCACTTTCGTTTGTTACATATAATGTAGGCTATTTAATTTAAATATATATCACACCATGTCCTGTTATTTAACATCGTATAATTTCATTATGTGATTATATAACTTACATAAGTCATAGATTGACATATATTTTTAGAATGTATGCAAAGAATTATCCCTACGGTTAGGTGAATTGTTCTCTATTCACTTCATAACCGATATACTCTTAGATTATATACTCCACAAAAACATTATCTACACTCAACTATGTTGAGTATTTAAATATTTAGAAAAAAGTAAACAAAATTAAATAATGTTCATGATAATGAGTTAAGGGTTTATGTTTATGAAAATTAACTAAATAAAGCTAGCAAATTATTCCCTTTATAAATAAAAATTGTTATAAAAACAACACTTCTTCAAAAATTAATTTTAACTAACATTTAAAATTCACAGTTTGTAAAACATTAACGTCCGTTTCAATCAGTATCAACAGGTGCAAGTTGCCGCACATGGCATGACGACTACATTGATCGATACATCAATATCCGATTTGTAATGAATGGCTTTCACTTTGACATGCGTCACACGGCAGCTGGGTAGACAATGACATAGAGCCAATCAAAGTGATGAGTTATATTCAGCGTTAAGTGATAAGCCGCCTGTACTCCATGTGTAGTGGTGAGGCTTATAATGTGACCTAATTGGTTTAAAGGCTATCTCGGATTCCATTAGTTGGATGGTATATAGAAAGGAAAACAGTAGTAATTTAAAATATTTCAATGTTAAAAACTACGTAATATTCATATTATCATTTTAAATGTCATATAACTAATAACTGGACTTAGTTAACTATTTTGAAATTAAATAAATGTATATTTGTAATTATTAACCCTAAAATATGTTATATATTAATGCAAGGTGTTTATAAATTAAGTCAACTTTGTGTTAAGTGGCAATGTTTCCTGTTTAGGAATAAAAGTCTCTACTCTTTTAGAGAGATGTTTTTTGCAATGGATTGAATGTTACGAATGCCTACGCAAAGCCATTATTTTACTTCTGGTGATTTTATTTGTGGTATTATGTTAAATACAAAGTTTGTGTACCACTCCCATCAAACCTCTTACATCTAAGAGACAGAATAATAGCTGCAGTAGAGAGTGTTGATCAGCACACAACTCGGAGAGTTTGGTCAGAACATAATTTTAGGATTGATCTCTGCCATGTGAAACAAGGTCTACATATTGAACACTTGTAACATATTACATATTAAAGAAAAAAACTTGAGAATATGTGCTTTCTGAAAATGTAAGTTGTGTCTACTTTGTAAATAAAACATGGTTGTATTTTACTATGAAAGTTATAAACTTCGTTTATAAACACCCTGTATATTAAAAAAATTCTGATGATATAAAAAGTTCACCGAATATTATATTTTTAAAACTCTGACACCATTTAATTGAAATACCTTAACCTATATAAATTACATAAATTACTTTATAACTTATTTTAAGATGTCAACTACAATGTGTGATGTGTAATAATGATGTGTGGTAAGAATGTATCGTGTTTTCTCCAGTTTCCCTTTATATATGTGGCCTGAAATATAATATATTAGTGGCTTGAAGGAGCGACAGCCCCTAACCTTGCTCCAAGTAGGAACAAAAGTCACTTCGTAAACAAAGTACACACTAAATCACATATTTTAATGTAAACAAGTAGACGTTTTTAAATTCTCATGATTTTCTTATGGGGATCTTTTACGTTATTTCTCGTTTTCTGGTAACATTTTGAAGATACTGCTACTTTTCCCGAGTCCCTGGGATCAAGACCTTTAATTTTAGTTGTCTCCCATAATCCTGCGATTTGCCAAACTCCAACAATTTTGACTTAAACATTTCGCTTACAGAATTATATATAAAGATATTCTAAAAGGACATACATACATTTTACTGGATGCTATACTGTACACCTTGCATACAAAATATTATTCGACATTAACATCTGTAAACTTGACATTTAAAAGACAGCCTAAACATATCTATATGATGATTAAATAATCATATATCATATAACATTAATCATTGCTTGAATATCGTTTGATTTTAGTAATAGTTTGTAGTATCAATAGGCTGCAGTTGTTCGACCAATGACTTGTGCTTTTAAGCACTTATTTTTACTAGGTGACTGTGCTATTACTATCAGCTTGTGTTCAGGGCAACGATGCAACTGAGTTTCTAGATAAACAACTTATTTGCTAATAAAATAAAGGTCTAACATCTGTTTACCTGTCGTGACTGTTTCTTTTTTTGGCTTATCCATAATTTAATTACGACGACTAACTAAATTATTCAGAGTTTATTAAATAAATATAACAATATTAATAAATTGCTTTGTTGACTTGTAACGCTATACTGACTTGTTACTTGGACTTGTTTTACATAAGTTTAGTATAATGCTTGAAACTATCTAAATTTTATATAACTAGATTGCTACGGAATATAATGATCAAATTCACTAGTTTACGTTATGTTTTATTAATTTGTTTGTAGTAAAATAAGCATGTTTTATAATACCAGTTTTTAAAACTTAATAAGTTTGTTTTATACATATACATTTATTTTTATACAAATGTGCATTTTAGTAAATAGAAGATGATTCAATTATTTAAAGTTGTATTAAAATTATTGTTTTAATTAATAATATTTCCAATACGGCATTTTACCAGAAAAAAAACAATATTTTTCATTATTCTAAAAAATAAATTGACAATTTCAACATCTCCATGAGAAATATTCACTCCACTGATTAACAAGGTGAGATTGGATCCCTAACAAAGGCGGGCGGCATACTGAAGGACCTTTCATTCAATACTGCGTTTCATAATACAAAAATATAATTTATTACCTTTTGTTAAATAAAAATGTATTATAGTTTCAATACTATAAGCACTGATCAATAGTAACTATCTTTTACAAATCTTTAAAACATACAATGCTCATCAACATACTGTGTTATAATGAAAGTTTATTTTATAACACTATTTGAAAAGATTAACAACATAAGAAGGTGTTTTGTTTCGCTGAAATGAATAATACGGAATTATTTCAGTTTTATGCACAGTTTGGGAATAATATTTGGAGAAACGTAGAAAATAAATTATAAGTATAGAAGGTAGAAGTTTTCTGCAGTGTAGGCAAGTAATTTGGTGCAGCACTAACAAAAATACCTAAAAATAACACTAACAACCTATCCCAAAGTTCATAACAAATATTTTAAAAACATGGAATTTCTTTAAGAATTATTCTACTGTTTTCTACGGTTTAATAATTCAAGTCTTATATTTTTTATTATTTATTAAACATATAATTTTAAGGTGCTAAACATATATGTATGTGCATCTTCATGAAATAATAAATAAATTTTGTTTGTACGAATAAATTTTAGGCTAGTGTGATGAATTCATGTTTGATGTACCGATAGTTGTATAGCAATAACACAAGAACCTAAAAGATTTTGTTCCTATAGTTTGTAGTTATTTTAAACACTTTATCAACTTTTTTTATTCATAAATAAAGGAATAAGAAAGTTTAAATAGCTTGTAAACTTTTAGGCTTAATTTACAATGTTTAATAAAATTAAGTACAAAATTAAAATAAATTGTAAATTATAAAAATTGTGTAATGCTTTAATGTTTTTTGAATACAGTAAATGCTATTAACAGATCTAATCGTTAGTGTTCCACAGCAAGCTCAACTCTAATGAACTAATTGCCACATTGGGGTCATAATTTTAGTATTTGCATTTATTCCAATCTTTAGAACTCTTGCACCTTTATTAAAATATTGTTGATTAAATAACTGCAAATGTGCAAGTATTGTTTATATCTTGAATCGTTTAAAATAATACTAAGATTTGGCTGTAAAACAATTATACCAAACATCAGAAGAGCAGATATGTATTTGTGCCCTTTAAGTAGGCAGTTATTAAACTAATGCCAAACTCTCTTTTTTAAACTGCTAATTTACAACAACTAGCAAAATTCAAAATAATTCCTATAACCTAGTGTATGTTTTCCAGTTTGGGCTTTTACTAATATCCTTTGATCCTAGAGGTCATCGTCGTGGTTGATGATTTAGGGCCCACAAAGCGATCTAACAGTTCACTATAACTTATATGGAGTCGTTAGTACAATACTCAAATAATGACTTATAACTTAAACACGATAATAATTTCTTACATAACGAGCCTTTTGACAATGGAAATAAAAATAATAACAATTAGTTTTCATAATTAAAGAAAATAGGCTATTGTATATGCCACTAGTTGCTTGAAAGGGTTATAGGCCATATTATTAGATATTTGTACATGTAAATACTGTATTTACTGTTTACATGCTGAGGAAAATAAAATTGAAAGTATGAACACATGTAACGCACATCGTGCGTAAACAAAGCAGGAATGTATATCACATTTAAAATAATTTCGGCCTGATCATTCGTTAAATTCTGTAAAAAAGTTGTTTGCACTTTAAGGGGGGGATTTAACAGCAATAAATCTAAATCACTTTGTTAAGATTTTTCCGCTGGATGTTGCAACACTCAGTCTTCTCGATAGCTTCACTAATGTTGCGAAATGACAGAAATCTACCCATTTGTTTTTATATGTCCTTATTTGTTTACTTAGGCGTTTATATTATTAAGGTTTGCAATTACAAAACACACAAAATTAGGCGTTGCAGGTCCTATAGTAAACGTTACATTAAATTAAATTCATACAGGTTTAATTACAAAGGTAACAAAGGATTTATAACCTTTTTTGGTTACCACCTTTATAGTTTGGAAGTTGTAGACCTCTATAGTTTGGATAACACAACTTTAACTAGCGCCAAGGATCACATACAATTATAAATTAATATTCCAGCTTGTGCGCTGTATTTGCTAAAATAAAGAAGCTATTTGGCTATTAAAGTATCGAAACAATATGAAAATTAGACTCTTCACGCCTAGTCACGTGGTACGGACCCCCCACCGCCCCGCCACTCATACACGAGTGGTCGCGCTGTTCAGTCCCATGCCGTGCTTTGTGTTCCGTTTTTCGTCTGGTTTTTGTGTTTAGTCGAGTTTCCTTTGTTTTAATTTTTACTGCTTTTAAAGTTCTCCGTTTTAGTTTTTTTTTCATCTTAGCCTGGTTTGCGACAGGTATTTTTTGCAATATTTTTGTGTCTTATGTAGTTTTCTCACTTGAAGACGGGAGCAGGTTACAGATGCCGAAACTTCGTGAAACTTGTTTAACTAATCAATTATGTAAAATGTCCGCAATCATTTCTTAAATAACAAAATAAGACTGACGTTAATCTCTGCAGTTTCTATAAATATTGTAGTTTTTTTTCACTCCAAGAAGAATGTTAATTAATAGTTTACTTTGGTTCAAAATAAAAAAAACAATGCAACCAACGGCTTTTGGGAATTATAATGAAAAATATCTATTTGTTAAGTAAAATTAGCTGAATAAAACCAAACCCTTTCAGCTGAACCTTACCAATTCTTTTAAACATTACTGCTTGTATCACAACATATTTCGTGACACTTGGTACTGAACGCAGGAGAACTGGGTATAGTTGTCGGCCGTACTCTCCCTTAAACAGTTGTGGTTGTAGGGGAAGTCGAGTAGAGTGTTGTTGCAAATAGGGTACAAGGTAGAGGAAAATTGTTGTCTATAGCCATAGTCTCTGGCGATTTTGGGTTCAATTTCAAAATATTTTTCCTCCAGGATTTGCTTGAAAAGAGCATTTTCACTCGTTATAGGCTCCATGTCTTGTTACACAGTATGATACCCTCTAGGAGAGTTGCTATTTCACCACTCGCAGTTACTAGGTCGGATAACACATTTCACTTCATCGACTAGTTTGTCCACTACAAAGCGTAAGTTCCAGAAACCTTCTACGTTCATATCTTTATGAAAGATTTTCCTAATCTCACTAACACGGGCTGCAAAACCAAGATACTGTTTCTTTTAAGTCAGCTATTTTCCCATTTAATTTTTTAGTAACGTCCCTCACTTTATGTAGTCCCATTTATTAAAGTTCCCGTCAGAATAAATAGCATCATCGGGACTATTTACATCTGTTGAACAGCAGCCACAAGTAGACACTTTATCGTAACACGGCACCATATTTCCAATTATAACAGTTAGTTATGACAAATTTATTTTCCTTATGATTTAAAGTAACTTCAAATCAAAAGGAAAATGAATTTAGAAAAGATAATATTTTAAGGGGTTTGTTATTTTCAAATGTTCTCTTTGGCAAGTACCCGACTTAATTTAACTAAACGTTGTTATGATTGTTAAATTGTTGAATACAATAAATTAGAAACCTCTACAAAGACCAGCTGAGGTAACATGACACAGCTGAAGCAAGAAAGAAACGTATCATATATGTTGGTCACGTACTAAGGAGAGAGGAGGATGCCACTATTAATCAAGTACTTAAGTACGACCCAGAAGACATCAGATAGACTACAACTGAGGTGAAAATATGCTGCGAGACTTGAAGAGGATGTGCAGATTTTGAAGATAAGGCCCAAGATAGAGAAGACTGAAGGCAGTGGGTAGGCGAGGCTAACTACCATCTGTAGGGTCAATGTCCACTGCAGTACCAGTAGGTAAATAAATACAATGTTATTTTGAAGTTAATAACCACTTCTATTACATTATGTATTAGCCAACTTGATAGTAGTTTTTTGACACTCATTACAAATATTAATACAAATGATCATTCGGTTTCTTCAAGCTTGTATAAGTTTTATCTGTTTGTTAGTTTTTAATTGTTATTACAGACGGAAAGCGTTATTTCCTTGTTGATGATAGCGAACATTTATCATGATCGATTGCACGGTAAACACATGCTGAGCAGGGCCAAAGTCGGATCATTAATCAATGTGCGAGCTTTTCATAGTATTTTATCAACACTATTCAATGACAATATCCAATTCAAATATCAATAGAACTGGAAAACTGTATTTAAATATATTCCCAGAGTTATTATGTAGGTCAGTACTAAATGAGAAACTAGTTATTGTAGCTATAACAAAAAGAACTACTTGTCTCTTGTAGTTTATTATATCTTTGTAACTGTTACAAAAACGTTCAGGACTAATAGTCTAACCAGAGACACAAATCACTTTCAACCCGTTAACTGGAGATGAATGGCTCAGTTTATCACAAAAGGTAAAAACTGTTTGATTTCTTGCGTCTTGTCTTTATACACTGTTATTTCTAACAACCCTTTTTCCTTAAACCACCACAGAAACGGTTGAGGAGTAGGTACGCTTTATTAAGTTTTAAAGAGTTAGGTAAATATTTGTATTGTTACACTAGAAAGTGACTAAGTGAGTTTTAATGAACAATTTACAATTTATGTTGCAAGTTTTATTACAGATATTGAAGTTTGTATCCGATTAATGATTTTAAGGTTGCTAAAATTTTCGAATACCTATATTTGTTAAATCATCGCTTTAATCAGCATACAAGTTTCTTAGTCTTAGTAATAATTTATCTTTACGTTAAAAAAAAACATTGAAGTATTTATGAAATTAATTGTATTTTTGTAGTAATCTTTAATAAAAGTACAGTGTATGATAGGATTTGCAAATACATTTGTCCATATCTTATTTTAATTGAAAAAAACACAGAATTTTATAACAAGTTAGAATACATTTGGGAAACCATTAATTTTACAAAATGAATTATACATGTACTGAAGTCCGTAACTCCCTAAATCACACCACATTACTCTGTCTAAACCGCTTCTTCGTTCCCCGATGATCCCGAGCTCACCTCCTCGGTCCTATCCTTCCTCCCCTCCATCACTCGATCTTGACCTCCTCATTGGATGATGTGCTGTAGGAGGTGTGGCTAACAAGTTCTTTATAAACTTTGTTGAAGCTCACCCTCCCGGTCATAACATAGCTCACATCAGCTGAGAAAGTACGTTTGGAAGACGATCATCGTGCAGACGCGGTACTCGAGATTGTGATACGGACTAACGACAGCTGAGAAAGTACGTTTGGAAGACGATCATCGTGCAGACGCGGTACTCGAGATTGTGATACGGACTAACGACAGCTGAGAAAGTACGTTTGGAAGACGATCATCGTGCAGACGCGGTACTCGAGATTGTGATACGGACTAACGACAGCTGAGAAAGTACGTTTGGAAGACGATCATCGTGCAGACGCGGTACTCGAGATTGTGATACGGACTAACGACAGCTGAGAAAGTACGTTTGGAAGACGATCATCGTGCAGACGCGGTACTCGAGATTGTGATACGGACTAACGACAGCTGAGAAAGTACGTTTGGAAGACGATCATCGTGCAGACGCGGTACTCGAGATTGTGATACGGACTAACGACAGCTGAGAAAGTACGTTTGGAAGACGATCATCGTGCAGACGCGGTACTCGATATTGTGATACGGACTAACGACAGCTGAGAAAGTTCGTTTGGAAGACGATCATCGTGCAGACGCGGTACTCGAGATTGTGATACGGACTAACGACAGCTGAGAAAGTACGTTTGGAAGACGATCATCGTGCAGACGCGGTACTCGAGATTGTGATACGGACTAACGACAGCTGAGAAAGTACGTTTGGAAGACGATCATCGTGCAGACGCGGTACTCGAGATTGTGATACGGACTAACGACAGCTGAGAAAGTACGTTTGGAAGACGATCATCGTGCAGACGCGGTACTCGAGATTGTGATACGGACTAACGACAGCTGAGAAAGTACGTTTGGAAGACGATCATCGTGCAGACGCGGTACTCGAGATTGTGATACGGACTAACGACAGCTGAGAAAGTACGTTTGGAAGACGATCATCGTGCAGACGCGGTACTCGAGATTGTGATACGGACTAACGACAGCTGAGAAAGTACGTTTGGAAGACGATCATCGTGCAGACGCGGTACTCGAGATTGTGATACGGACTAACGACAGCTGAGAAAGTACGTTTGGAAGACGATCATCGTGCAGACGCGGTACTCGAGATTGTGATACGGACTAACGACAGCTGAGAAAGTACGTTTGGAAGACGATCATCGTGCAGACGCGGTACTCGAAATTGTGATACGGACTAACGACAGCTGAGAAAGTACGTTTGGAAGACGATCATCGTGCAGACGCGGTACTCGAGATTGTGATACGGACTAACGACAGCTGAGAAAGTACGTTTGGAAGACGATCATCGTGCAGACGCGGTACTCGAGATTGTGATACGGACTAACGACAGCTGAGTAGCAACGTAATTAGATTATAAATTGTAATTTTAAATCAATCTAATTAGATGCTTAAAATAGCACATACTGATATAATGTTAACACGAGTACTATGTGAGTTACAACAGCGTTTTGACAGAAGTAAGTCTAAGAGCATACATAATAGGTTTGTGGTTGTGTGGTCCTTTAGGCAACTGACCGCAACAGCACACTCTAAGATCAAAGGACGATAACAGACCACACAGTTGAACGAAATAAAGTATTGTCATTAGAGAGGATTTAGCCAATTAGATTGAAATAGCTACAAATTATTTTTTTGCATGCAATAGAATAAACACATAGACGACTACGAAATAGAAAACTTGTATTTATATAGGAAACAGAGACTTGGTGGGGCATTCATTGCAATGGTATTACTTTATGTAAATTATTTCTGTTTAAAAGTATTATAAGTTTCTCAAAACAGTAAGTTAATATTATTTTTGTATGGTAAATTTGTTTGCTTAAGAATTATATTAAATTAGTTAATTTTGTAATTATTTATTTATGGACAATATATTTAGAATGTTTTTAATTCCCTTGTAATCTTTGTTGAGGGAGTTTAATAAAATATTATAATTTCTAAAAAAAACATAATAATAAGTTGTTTTTTTAACTTCCCATTATATTTTTGGATAAACATATTCATCGTACATTTTAAGACCCTTCTCTCAGATTTGCTTCATTAACTTTTTTATAAAATAAATATATAAGTAGGTATTTATACTATTTAAATATAGTACAATATATTAAATGGTTAATTTAAATGATAGATACAAAACGTTTCTTATCTTATAAAATGTATATGATCCTGTAGAATATAGGCTATAATTCCAATTGTATAATTAAATTACTGATTATTAATCAAACTGTAACCTTTATGAGGGTAAAATATGTTACATGTATCGTATTTAAGTTTTTCTTTAGTTATACTTTTTGTTTTTTTTTTCTAAAACAAATATGATTTACAAAGTTTAAAATGTTTGGACATATATAAACAAATTCTAAAATACTGGAATTTCCTGTTTAATACATTTTACAATCCAAAACATATAATACAAACATAATAAACGTATGACAACACCAAAAATATTTTTGTACTCTTGGTTTCTCTGAGACTGGTTCATATTTCAAAACTGATTTTTAGTAGGTTTTATGCGTTAGGTAAATTATAATTGATACTTGTTTCTTAAAACTATTAACGGATATTTTGAGGATAAAACTATGGATTATTCAAACATTACTTGTAAGGTTTTAAATCTCAATCATTATATGGGCTCGTCAACAAATACCACAAGGTATTCTAACAAAAATAAAACTGAGTATTGTTTTTACCATTGGTATTATAATAATACCACATAGTTGTTACAAAATCACAACAGGAACTAGTTGCAACATGACAGTCCAGTTTAGTTTGGATGGTTAGTGGACATCTTCTTTAGTTTTTAATTTTAAAACTGTTGATGATACATTTTAATCAACATTTTTAAATATTAGGCGATTATATACAGTAAATTTTTGTCCTTTCTTGGATTATATTTTTTAGTAATATAACTGAACTATGATTACTCAATTGTACCGCATGCTGTGTTCCTAAGGCAATATATAATTACAGTTATGTTCTGGCACCAAACAACAGAAGGTCGTTATGAACACACTGCGTGCTCTGATGCCATTCTGAGTGGCGCTATCAGTGGGGGAGTTGGCAACCACCATTGGTCTACATACAGGCTCAGATGAATTTCATTGCGCTTATATGTTTGAAATAGATATGTTAAGACCAGAAGCTTTTTCCATGTATTTATTTTTTGATTTATTTGGACTTTACCAAATAATGTTTCTAATGCTTCTAATGCTTCTAAATGCTTCTAATGTTTACAACTACACTACGTTTCGGGAGGTAAGGAAACTCCTCCCGTTATCAAGTGAACCCTACTTACATCTAAATATCAAATTCTTACACCTAACTAACCTAAATTTTTTGGATTTTTAAATTATTTTTCTTTTACATTTTAATTACATTTTCGTTTTATTTTAACATAGTGTAGTTTTAAACACTAGAAACGATAGGTAAAGTCCAAATAAATCAAAAAATAAATTCAAATCCATCGCTATTATGAGTTTTACATGTGTTATGTATTTTCAAACCATTTAGTATATTAAGTTCTAATATGCAATTTTCAATTTGCATTTGCTAGCTGAGCTATTTTAATTTATAACTATTTCATACGTTACTATGCTAATGAAATAGTTGATTTGTAAATATACAATTATATAAGGATTTGTTCCATATCTCTTCATCGTATTATTCCTTTTGTAGAATTATAAAGATTTTGCTTTATACTATAGTCTAATTTTTCTTCAGATATGCTTAAAAGGTGTTAAGGGAATATAGAAAGTATTTGACGGAAAGAAGATTTTCACAAATTCCTCTGTGATGAAACTTCAAATTATAATAAAACCTTTCAAATTTAAATAAAATACGATTCCTTATCCTAGGGGAACCGCTGGAACAAATACTGTTTCGTCCGTTGCCTGTCAACAGGAAGTTCTTACAATCGGTGGCTACATCCGGTTTCCATCAGTTCTAAAGTTTTTTTATTCATTATACATGTGAATATTTTCTTAGAAAGAAACAATATAGGGGTTGGCCTACATTATTATACATTTCACCTCCTTAAAAATACATATATTAAGATTTAAAAAATACTAATTCATATGACTAATGACATTGAATGATTCCATTTAATTTAATTTCATAAGGTTTGTAAATTTTATTTAATGGACTCATTATTTCAAACCAAGTTTCATTATTGTGGTTGGCGAACCGCAATTTTATGTAAAATGATTTTCCTTGGAATACGGAGTTCAGTAACCCCTCTAAAACATAGGCATAGTTTAAATCAGAGTATTTATTATGCCATTTTAGTATTACGTTTTTTTCTTATTTGAACCTAAACAGATGTTATTTTATTAACCTTATATAAATTAAAATGAGTTGTAAATGCATGTGTAATTAATAATAATCATTCAACCACAGATTATACTTCATCAAATGCAAACCTCGTAGTTAAGAGTATGCATCAGGAGAATACATTCATTAAATATTCCACACCTGTTACGGAAGCTTGTGTTTTCCTCCGTAATTTACATGAATTTAGTGTGCCGTTCTTCTAATTAGGCCTTTGGTAGAGGCCTTTGTTTAATTAACGTTTGAGAATAATATATGATACACACCACTATTACCTGGTACAGTTGCTCTTTTTATTTAATTTATGTCATCTTTAGTATTTAATTTCCTTTTAAAGTAATAATTGTTGTACTAATAAATATGTACACATGTAATATTAGAACAAAAATGTATAGATTATTTAAGAAAATGTAGAAAATGTTTTTCCATACACAATTATAATACATACATTTACATTTGTAACTAAATATTGTTAAAACTCTAAAAAGCTCATGGAAATAATAAACTATGAAGCAATAGCTTATTAAAAAATTACAACTCAATAATTAACACATAATACAAAAATCATTACTGCAATTGAACACAGGATAAATAAACTGAAACATTATTTATATATTTATGACTTTGAAATATTTTTTTATCTATTACAGGATAAGGCCAAACCTTTTGTTAAATAGGTATCTATATTTTAATTGTTCTAAGCTAATTAATATCCTAATAGAAAAGGTCGGCCTTAACAATACTTTAATAGGCTGTTAAAGATCGTTCATGGGCATTTCAGTTTCAAACTAAAATTCAGCCACACTAGCACTTCTCAGCAAGTTATTACAGTATCTGGTACATGTTACATTATACAAAAATATAGGAAGTTACTATTGTACCGTCGTTGTTACCTATTTATTATTTACCTGAAATTTAAATCTGCCTGGCTCGACATTAGATAACAACTTTATCTCCAGACCCAGTGCTCTGACACCTTTAACCATTTTTATTAGAATTTTACCACACTGTCACAGTACAAACTTATCGTTAGGGATTTAACATAAAATAATTACACCTGTACGTTTTGATACAAATTGAGGTTTATTTACTGAACTAAAATTTTATTCCTCTCTTTGACATTTTAATAGAAAACTTTAACCTCTTGAGCATATGTCATTAATTTTTAATCTACCTCAGCTAGTTACAATGTTTTATTTTTTTAAATGGCTATTGGGAAACAAAGGAATCCGTAGCTTTGCATGTAGCTCCATATCCTCGGAGATACTCGTTAGCCCTAGTAACAAAACAGCACAGTCTTTGCTGTAGTGATGATATTTAAATTTGATTTTATATGAGACTAAACACTTTCCCATTCCCCAGTCAAAGTGACTTTGATACTTTGTTACAATAATTGATACCAACGAATACTGTGTCCTAATATGCTGAAATGTACAATGAATTTGTTAAACTGTAGACAAGACTTTTTACTAATTTACTGAAATGACATATTACTATATGATATGGAGTTGACGGTACCTTCAGGTGAAGGGAGTCTTCAGATGACCAGGAGACATGGGAAGATCTCGACCAGGGAGCTGCCACACGAATGAGGGTGGCTACTTACATTTGGCAGTGGAAGGGTTAACCCCCACCTTGCACCTTAATTCCGTCATCTCGTATTTCCTGATTTGAATTGTTAAACTTTGATTATCTTGCTACTTGTTTCTACTGGTTTTAACTATCTTGTTGCCTCATTAAATCATTTAATGGCTATTCGTGGTTTTTGTGGACTTTTTACTTTAATATTTAATAAATGATTGGAAAATTCACAAAAAAATGCCAAATATGGTACACTATATATATATATATATATATATATATATATATATATATATATATATGTAATGAAAGTACGGTTTATAGTAAAATCTCAACTAATTATAATGCTTTACCCTGTAAGTACTATGTATTTTGGTTATGGAAATCATGAAAATAATACAAGTACTAAATGTATTTTAAACCAAGGTATGTGAGAAATATTACTTTTACATCGAATACAGCATGCAACGCTGTACATAATACCATTACGTCGTTACAGCTTTTGTATTATTTCTGTATTAAAAGCTATCTACAAAATTATTTTAAAACTTTCAAAGTACTTACTATATATAGTACTTAATAATTAATATAACTTAATCTGCAGAATATTTATGAAATACTATGCAATAATATCACAACATACATAACCATAAAGTTTAGTATGGTGTTAGTTAGTATTCAAACCTTTATTGTACATTTTATCAACAGTGAACCAAGAGCTCATTGAGAATGCGACACACTCTGTACGTGTTAGAGTTTAACACTTACGAAAACCTCACATGACACTTTCTGGAGTGTTTGATAAATGTATTTCCATCAAGCACGGATGGAATCTCGCATTAAATGTTGTTTAACTTAGTAGTTTTAAGGTTGCATTTATATTACGAAATATAATCCAGGCAATAAGAATTAAATAAAGAAGCTGTTATCAGTTTAGTTTTTAGCTTCCGAATCACTGTTATTAGTGAATTTCCTATGGAAAGTGAACTATTAGCATGACCCGCACGGTGAAACTTAAGCCCGGGACCACCATAGAAGTTCCTAACGTAACCCCCTGAACACGTTTTGGGGGGTCGTTAAAAATTTTATATATATATATATATATATGTATATATATATATATATATATGTGTGTTTGCACTCTAGCGGTCGCAATTTTTGTCCGATTTACTTAAAACTTGGTAGGGACGTTCCTTTCTGTAATCAGTTGGACAAGTTCGTTGGGCAAAACAATCGGAAAACTCTAAACCCCTTTTTTTGGGGATTAATCTTTCAAATTTCGAGTTTTTGGGCCCAAAAATGGTCATAATAGCCCCAGATATAAAATAAATGCATGTACAAAGATGGGAATTAGAGAGGCGAAAGTGTTAAGCCCTCTCTCGTCATTCTAGCATAAATATTTACCGAGTTATTAAAGAAAATGTGTATTGACTAAACACAGTACGTTGTCTTATGGGGGTTTTAACGAGAAAAGCCTGTTATTTATTTGTTAGAGTACTTTTATCATCCCAAGCAACCTCACACCTACTTTCAAGCCTGTCTGGAGCTTCTCCTAACCTTATATTGGGCAAAATTGAATTCCCAGCTTTGCAAGTAAATGAAACCAGGAGTATCAGAACAGCCAAAAAATCAATGTTTTCAGATTTCAATAAAAATTGGACAAATGTATGTTTTTACACTGATTTTGAGTTTTAAAAGTTTTTATTTGGAAATTCACTTCCCTCACGTCAGCGTGCTGCGTGCGAACTCGTTTAGATTTATTCATCTAGATACAACTTTAACTTCTAGTAGGTGAAGATCTAACTAGCAGAGAAAGGCAAAACATAAAACTTACAATAAAAAATCTAATTGTAGAGTGTAAACTATGAGTGTGTAGAAAAAAATAGCATATCAATCAGAGAGTTTCAATTCTTAACCGAATTTAATAACTTATTGTAATAATTTTCTTTGAAATCAATGATGTCAACTAAATTCTATTAGTGAGTCCAACTACGGTATACACTATAAGAAGACTCGTAAACAAACAAATTGTTAACGTATTGCAATAATTAAATATAGGATGATAACGTTTGATAAAACGTCATTTATGTCAACAAAACCTTTTTTTAAACCAAACCATTATATATTTAACAATAACAACATTTAACACATGTTTGGCTAGAGTTTCCTCTGCTACATTTTAAACTGTAGTATAATAAATTGAAGGTAGTCCTTTAATATATTTCACAAAACTCATTTAAAAACCATCATAACCACAACCACAAATAGTTCAGATAACACTGCAACCTTACTATCTGTGTAGGAAACTGGCAACTGATTTTGGAGCACATCCAGGCTAAGATGAATCGTGTTAAATACTGAACTAGGATAGAAGAAAGGCATGCCTTTCGTTAGAACTGCATTGCAGTTTATTATTATACTCTACTTATATTCTACTATTTCAAAGAATCTGCTGTATTAAAGTTAAATCTTGTGTGGTGTTGCCATTAAAAATTATGATAACAACGTATCTAATTTAATTAGAACAAAATTTTGTTAATCTAAGTAAGATATTTATTAATTATGTCTGTTTTTTGCATCATAAATCTAGGTGTGTTATTTGAGTATACTTTTATTTACCAAATAAAAAAAAATTATATGGAACAAGTATTTCAGTTTTGACGGGTTTACTGAAACCTAAATTAAGCCAATGTCATTTTTGGTATATAATATATATGATATCCACTTTATTAACTATATCGTTGGAATATTCAACCAACAAAACACTACTAAATCGTGTAAAAGCGTTGATCAAAAATTAGAGTCCACCACAGTGTGGGGTAATATGTAGAGATTGGCAATTTCAAAATAATTAAAGCAAATGTTATGCTCTTTTATTTACAATCCATATTTGAACGAAACAGAGTTATTCTAGAAAATCTTTAAAAACCTTCTGAATGGCTTATTACGAAACATCGACCTTAATAACATACATTTACCATTAGTCAACAAAATTGAAATTGTAGATATTGATCACTGTTTAGTAACGTTGAGTGAAACTAAATACTAAGGGGAAGAGAACCGGATGTTGCACCCGATTGTGACAACTTCCGTTTTGCGGTTGACAGATACAGTATTTGTTTTCTCAGTTGTTTCCGTTCTCTTCGTATACCACAGAATCAATTTTGTTTCAAGGCTAACTTAATGTTCATATTTATTTTCGCTGTCCCTTCCTCTAGAACATTATTTATCTTTCATCCCTTTGGTAAAGCAGCACAATTATTAAACTTGAGATATACGCCTATCTATTGACCAAATTTTACAAAATTTTACAAGTTACCCCGAAAAATAATCATTTTTAGTTTTTTCAACAACTTGTAAAAGTTAGCGAAATATGTGTTATTATAAATTAACAAGTACACTTGTGTTATTAAAAGTACAGTACTATTAGTGAAATTCATAACTAATAGAAAAATTGGATACAAAATATTAAAATGTTTTACTTCTTAATACATTTTTTTTATTTATTCATAAAAAATATCAAGACACAAAAAGTTATATTTATATTTTTGTGTCATTCAATAAAAAAAATATTGGTTTAAGTAAAATTTATAATGAGAAGATTTTGAAGTTGAATCACTACTATCTGTATCTGTATATACCCTAGAGTTCATAATTATTTAGTGCGTGTAATTATTACCGATTCGCTCAATCACAGTGGTTTGATTCGCCACTATATAAATTGTGAATATCAATTGTGTTTGCTTCTAAGTTCTCTGGTTCAATACGAATATGGTGGATTTCATAACGTACCGTATTCAAACAGTTGACAAAACTGACCTACTTGTGAAGCCAATATCTAGCTTTGATATGAAAACTGTTTGTTCATTTATGAAAGAATTTTCTCACAAAATCGATAATTTATTAATTGTAAAAATAAAATGAACTATTTGAAACGATTTATTTAAAGTATTTATAAACTCAAATGCATACTAATACTAAATCATATTGTTTAATATAACTAAATAATTAAATAAATTTGGGAAGTGGTAAAACCATTCTGGATGATTTTGTATTGAGAAATAAAATGCAACATTCTGAAACATAAAACAGCTACTTTTTGTCATAAAATAGTATTATTAGAAAACATTTAGTCAGACCACAACATTATATAGACTCATAATTGGTTTTTATATTTCATTCTTTTTACCCAATGTTTGATAGTATGAAACATTGACGAATTGGTAAAAATAGTTCGTTGGATATACAATACTTAAATACTTGTTGTTTGACTATACGCATAAAGTGAGTTTAGTTTCGGTTGAAAAATGTTACACAACTAATAAAAGATTACTAAAAACAAACCTGAAAACAAAATTAATTGTATAAACCAATATATAATTTTAAATCAGCTACAGATTTTACTGAAATATATTCATTTAGCAGAGCCAAACATCACGTTTATATTTATAAGCAAACTTTTAGAAAAATATAAATAAGAACCAGTATTGTTTTAAATCAATTGACAGATGTAAAAGTAAAACTTATAGTAAAATTATTAAAAATGATTGAAAAGGCATGTGTTTTTGTCGAAGTACCATAACTCCTTTAATACTTTATGAAAACAAATAATAAGCCTAAAATTTAAATAAAACCTTCACCGATAATTGCGAACTCTCAAAGAAAAACTATGATTATCAAAAATATCACTTGCTAGATGATTCTCGCTTATTTATTTGTCAACTTTCTGGTTTCGCCATCTTACAGCCACAAATTCAAATTAGGTGATTCAAAACACAAGTTTTGCATTGGCAATTATATTTTGCCTTAATAACTTAGAGAAAAACTGGTATAATTTTGTATACATAACGTTAGTATAGCTTTATTACATATAAATCAGGGAAACATATAATTTTTGTAAATATGTTCACTCCAGGTAGAGTGATATATTGAAAGTCTTTGTTCTAAAGAACAATACCTCATTGAGGTCGTCAGAGGGGAATGGAACTATATGATAAGACGATTTATCTCAGGTCTTAAGTCATCCGCATGCTAGTAGGGCGTCTTCCTTCTTTGATAGTGGCCTTTAATCTAAAATATGAAATCAAAAGATTTAAAGGACAAACACCTGTAATGCATTAAATACCTTAAATAAGTACTCTTTGGTGATTACTAAAATGATTTTAAAACCCTTTCATACTTAACATTATAACTATTTTATTATCATTTTGTTATGTATTAGTATTTGATAAACACTCAGGTTTTTATTTAAATATAAAAATGTGTTTGTTACGGTAGTTTGTCTTTGAATTATAAATTGTATTTTTGTAGTATATATACGCCCGAGGCAAGTACGAGTTAGGTCCTACCATACCATAAATACCACAACCAGTTATAAATTATTTATATCACTATTTATTTACATTTACTGAGTGGAAATACTCAACTAATCGGTCGTAGAGAAAGATTTTTGAGAAAATACTACACCAACACAAACAGACTAATAGATAAAATAATATTTCTACTGTAGTTGAAAAACTAATTTTATTCAGAAAAAAGTTACAATGTAAATAAGACTACATGCTATAATTCCAAATTTTGTTTATATTTATGGTAGGAAAACGTACAGAGGTCGGGAATCAACTTAAAGAAACCAAAACCTTCTAAAAAACAGATGCTGAATTAATTTTACACATGTAAGAGGAGCTATCGGAATTTAAATACAATCAAACTGCTATAAACTACTCGTTAATTACCAAGAGCTCTTGCTTACATTTACTATATTTTGTTACTTTGTTATTAAAAAAGTACATTTAATTTTAAATTTCCCTTATCATCGCTTGACGTGTACACAATTTTCTGCTGATTACACGGAAATGTATACAAAAGGCTCAAGAGCAGTGGAATACACATTGTGAATATGAAAGCTTAAATCCCGTCTTTAGATAACTCCCACGTGCACGGCAATGTAGATTTGCATTCCTTTCGAATAAGAAATGTGCATGTCTTCTTAAAACATATTAACTTTTACCGAGTAAAATATTTGGCGTTTTTTGTAATGGAAATTATTTCTCAATTTTTAAAACAAGGAATGAATCTAGTTTGTTCTAGTTTAATATATTTTCTGGGAATATTCAGCCCAAATTATACTAATAGTTTTTATTGTGATTCATTTCTATAAGTTTCCTTAAAAAGCTGTTTTGTTTCTATGCTGGCTTTTTTAATAGTTTTTAATAGTTATCGGCTGTTATGTATGGAATAGTTATTACTACTTCACCGTAAGAACTTTGAAAGCCCAGGAGTAATCAGTCTCCTGATGGTGTGTGTTGTCAAAACCTCATAGGCTCGACTCTGGAAGTTGAAGGCCACCAGATATCGCAGATTGAAATTGTAACATAACAGATTTACCCGTAAACTCTGCACAGAAATCGGTTCGTTATTTTAATAGATATATATTTAAAATTATATTATTTTCTAAAATCCATTAGGTATGCTTAGCGAGTATATTCTCGCTAATTTATGTATATTCTTAAAGAAAGTCAACAAAACATATACAACAATAATATTGTATATTTCATTATACTGTAATTACAGAATTACGATATTTTGTTTATACAATTTTAAAACTAATTTATAAGTACAATACCTTGTTTTACTTTCAGCGAATTTCCCCTATAGGGAAGAAGATCTGTATGGTTTTCGCACTTAAATGCTGCTTTACACGTTTATACCAAATTTCGTCAAAATCGGATTATTTTTACGAGAGTTATCGTGCTCACGGACGATATATATTTATTAATATATATATATATATGTGTCCGTGAGCACGATAACTCTCGTAAACCAGACAGATCTTCTTCCCTATAGGGGAATTTTCTAATAATAAAACAACGTATTGTACATATAAATTAACTTTACAATTTTATAAACAAAATACCGTAATTCTTTAATTATAATGAAATATAACGTATTATTGTATATGTTTTGTATATACATATATATGTGTGTCCGTGAGCACGATAACTCGTAAAAATAATCCGATTTTGACTAAATTTGGTATAAACGTTTAAAGCAGCACTTATGACTAAGTTCGAAAACCAGACAGATCAACCTATCCGAAAGGGTATTTTTTTGGGGGGGGGGAGTTTGTACCCCGAAAATGGGTTTTTGAGTTTCTTACATACCATTTTTGAATAAATCAAATTTGTTTTTTCCATTATAATCAGCTTAAAAATACGCACAATTTGGTGTTTTGATCATTTCTCTACGTTCAATGGTTACAGAGATATTGAAAGTGCTAAATACAGTACGTTCCCCGATGTTATTCTTAAGGAGAATAAGAAAAATTATAATCTTGCTTATTTATTAACTTATCCAGATGAAACTTGGTCTATTGCTTCATATCATTGTGGTTTATTGATATTTGCACTAAAAAACATTTTTTTGCCCCATAACTCCCGCAGCAGCAAACCTGCGTACTCAGCCCCCATGTTATTCTTACGGAGAATAAGTAAGTGTTATCTCCCTTAATTATGTATATAAATTAATAAAATTTTGTATGTGGTTTTACCTAAATGAGTTGTATTGCTATTTGTATAAAACCCCATTTTTTGTGTTCCTTGCTTCAGCAAACCTGCATACTCAGCTGCCATGTTATTCTTAAAGAAAATAATAAAAATGCCATAAATCGTTTATTTATGAATGTATATTGATGAAATTTGGTATGTGGCTTTATGTGGTATTCATATACATATATATGCATTGGAAATTCGCTGAGTACACAGGTTTACTGCTACGGGGGTATATATTTTATTAATTCACCAAAGGTGAGTTTTGAAACAACAACAATACATCTTCTATTATCACACTACTTAAAATAAATCTGTACAATAGATAAATTTTCAAAGTATATTTACCAGTTTTATCAAATCAAAAAGAAATTTGTTTGTCTTCCTATGGAGAAATTATATTAGTTCATTGTTATCTGAAACCATATTTTAAGAATAAAATTGTTTTAAAAAAATATCAACTATTTAAGCTAAATATTAATTTAAATAGCTACTATATGATTACATTTATAAATAAAATACCCACAAAATACACAATCATCAGTGCTGAAGTTTATTCCTGAAGAGATATTTTAAAGTGATAATACGCAAAGTAATCAGACATTATCAGAAGTTCTTATGACTAATCCATTTAATTTATTTAACTGTAAAAATGACGTAATTATCGTTACCCCAAGAGCTTAACAAATATTACAAAATATAAGAATTTATTTTAAAATATAAGGGCAACTCTTTAACTGTTTACTTTAAACAGCAAAGTTAAAGCTTGATACTACTGGAGTTAAAGCTTGTCATCTGGAATTCCAAACTATTTTGAAGATAATTAATTAAATTTACACATTTGCAGCACATTCACAGATTTATTATACGATGATTTTTTATGTTACAAATGCGTTATTAGCTATTAGCCTCTTGTAGCGTGGTACTGTTACAAAGACACAATAGGGTATTTGTTACAATATCACTGGGTATTGTTGCAACAACACAGTACAGTCAGTTTGGTTTGGGTGGTTAGTGGACATCCTCTTTCTTTTTTAAGTTTGAAACTGTTGATGATACATTTTAATCAACTTTTTCCCATATTGGACGTTAATTTACATCATTAACAATATTAGATAAATTGTGTTCTTTGTTTGGCATGGTAAATAACAAATTATTATCAATAATTTGTGCCACATGTCGCGTTCCCAAGGCAATATATTATTAAAGTATTGTTCTGGTACCAAACATCAGTAGGTCGTTGTGAATACTCTGCATGGTCTCATGACGTTCTAGAGTGGCGCTATCTGTGGCGGAGTTGGCAACAACCGTTGGACTTCATCCAGGCGCAGGTGAATTGCATTGCGCTTATCTGTTTTAAATAGATAAGCTAAGACCTGAAGCTTTTCCCGTCCGTAATGTAATGTTAAACTTTTATAAGATATGAGCTGCACTATCTTTTTTACAATTTTAATGGCTATACCATTTAATTTTACAACGATTGTGTACGTAAACGTAACATGCTTATCAAACAGTTGATTATTAAACATCTCATTATTTAAGGTTTTGTTTAACATCTACACTTTGTAGTATGCATTGTGTAGAATTATAAACATTTTGTCTGAAACTATAGTCCTAAGGGGTGCTTAGGGGAAACTATTATCTAAAGGGGTGCTTAAAAGTCGTTGAGGGAATATAGAAAGTAGTTGTCAGAAAGAGGATTTTCATAATATCCTCTGTGATGTACTACCCTTCAAATCGAAAATAAAATAAGATTCATATTTTTTGGGGGAACCGCTGGAACAACTAATATTTCATCCATATTCTGTCAACATGAAGTTTTTACAATCGGGGGTAGCGTCCGGTTCTAATCCCTCCTAAAGTATTTGTATTAATTTTATTTATGTTTTGACAGTGATTTTTTTCATAGGACGAGACCATAGAGTATTACACATTAATTATACAGTTCTATACTTTTTACCAACTTACAGCTACTATACATGTATAAGTTTGAAAAAGTACCTCATGAACTATTACTCTTATTTTCAAATACAGTACAGATTTATTTAAAAGTTATCATTTATTGTAAAATTATTTTCCAGTGAATACGTAATTCAGTAACATCTCTTTAACATAGGAATTGCTTCAATCAGAGTATTTCTTATGTAGCTGGCAAAAAAATAAATTAGTAAATTTTCCTTTTATTTTTCTGTTAAATAAATATTAACATGAAATAGTTTATTATGACTATGACGGTCTCCGATTAGAAAATTATGGCTCTTCAATTATGTTTGTTGATATTACTCACTGATTATTACATTGATGCTGAAATTTCATTATAACTTAAAATAGTATTTTAGGATTGGAGAACACAGTTTAAAGTTGAAAACATATCGCGTAGTTGAACCAATTCAACCTAATAGCAGGTTTTTCACGATTAATTTGTATCGTTTAGTTTAGTACCGACAATTGTTCTGACGTTTACATTCAATACGATATTAAAGGTTTTAAAAGTACAAGGTAAGCAATTTTAATTTGTATATAAAATAATGAAATAACAAATTAAAATGGTACACAACTTCAAAAATAAAAAATTGAGGTTACATTAACAATTGATCTCATTTTATTTGCTATGTATATTTTTGTTTTAAGGAGTTAAAATGATTGGTAAATAGTGTTTGATTTTTGTACTACATTTGAACAGATAAACCAAGGTCAGGAATAGACTTTAACCACCTTTAGCTCTCAATAAGTAGTTTTTTTAAATATGATTTTCTATATCCAAATTGGGTTGATGTCACAAACAGATAGTAAACCATAAACACAAAAAAATACTCTTCTTTTATTAAATAGTAAAAAATATCATAAATATAATTAATAATTAATGGTTAATATATGGAAATTAATAATAAATAAATAACCACATATTATACTTCATTAACACCAGACCAAGTACTTAAACGGGTGCATCAGGAAAATACGGGCATTAAACATTCAACACCTGTCACAGGGCTTTGACGCTTGTTTTACTCAGTAATTTACATGCACAGAGTGTTTCACACTTCTAATTAGGCCTTTGGTAACTGCCTCTGGTTTAATTAATACTTTAGAATAATACAACATGCTGTGAACTAGTATAGTAAATCTTTTTATTTATTTAACCTAATATTTTTTATTTAATTCACTTTTAAAATAAGTTTTCTCGGTAATCTGTACAACTGTGGTTTGCAGGTGATTTAAAAAAATTTAGGTCAAATTATTTTTTTTCATACAGGATTAGAATGATCAAATTCACAATGTTAACTAAATATTTTTAAAATTCTAAAAGGTTCCTATGAATAAAGTACAAATCAACAATCAACGCAATTACAAAATACCATCATTTAAATTAATTTCTTACGTACAATTGTGACGCAGGACGGATTAACGGAAACATGCTATCATATACAGGATTCAAACTTAGGAATCTAGTAACAGTAGAAGACTTTTTCCATGACTCGTTATCTATACATTCCGCCACTAGCTGATGACGTCAGCTCTCCTCCCCCCTCCCCCACGACATGTTCTCAAAAACCCCTTCCCTGATACCAAAATAATCCTCATCTTCAATCTAGTCACGAGCTAAATCAAGGGTCAAATATTGTTGTGTTGGATTTTTGAAACTGATATCGCGTATTTAGTACATCTATGTCATTTTGATTATCCGTTATTTTTCATTTAGTTTTTATTTAAGTTCATTTATTGTTGATGTCTCAATCTGGTTATCTTACCAACAATGTTTATAGATCAGCCTTCAAATATCATTGTTTGGTTTTTGTTGTAAATTTAGTCATATAACTGTTTAAATCTATGATGAACTTGTATTGCATGTAAACTGGCTTAAAATGGTCTACAACTTTCAGACAACTTTGCTGTAGGCCATTTATCTACATATCTGTCTAATATCGGAATATGTTTAATTTATCACAGAAAAAGACCACACTTCTCTCTTGTTACAGACGTATCCAAATTTAAATATTTCAAAAAAGGAATATAACAAATTAATATCCTAATCGGAAATGTCGAACTTACCAACATTTTCATAAGTTTCTAAAGATTTTCATGGGTATTTCAGTTTAAAGTAAGCACTTGCCAGCAAGTTATAACAGCATCTGGGAAATGTTATATTAGGGGAAAAATATAGGAAGTAACAATAAATATAATAATAGACCTGTAATAACAGGTTTTATTATAGAAAAATCTCAACCGATTTTAATGCTGTATCCTGCAATATTGTGTATTTAGGTTATGGAAATCATGAATAAATATTGTAACAGTTAGACTAAAAAATGAAAGTACTAAATATTTTTCAAGCCCAGATATGTAAAGCTTATGTATGCATATTTAAATTAAACAATTATATAAAAAGAATATTGCATACAATTTACGAATATAAGGTCAAAACTGTTAATTTAATATAAAAAAAATATGGGAATCTATACACAATGCCCTTATCTCCTTACAGCTTTTGAATTTTTGTATGTAAATATATCTGAAAAATTGTTTTAAAACTTTTAAAGTACCTAATACAATACATATAATTTAATCTGCAGAATATTTATAAAAAATACTAAGCAATAATTTTACTGCTTTCAAAACATTACAGATTAGTATAGTGTTAGCTGGACTAAATCCTTTATCATACATTTTAGCAACAGTGAACCAAAATCTCATTAAGTATGCGAAGCACTCTGTACGTGTTAATTAGAGTTCAACACATACGACAACTTTATATAACACTAAGTGGAATGTTTTATGAATGTATTATCCACATTCAGGAATGGAATTTATCAAACCGGTGTTTAACTACTTTGTTTTCAGGTTCCATTTATATTACATACTATGGTCTAGGCAATATGAATGAAATGTATAACCTTTTATTAGTTATATGTTTAAGTGCCGAATAAATAACGCATTTATCTATTCAGTTAGTGGAGACCTAGCAGATAAAGGCAAAATAAATTACTTCAATTAAAAACCTAAATGAAGTGTGAACACGGAAACTAAATATCCAACAAAACAGAGAGTTTCAATTATTAATCACATTGTATAACTTATTGTAATAACTTACATTGAAATCAACGATGACCAGTGAATTATATTAGCGGGTCCAATACGCCATGCACTACAAGAATACTCGTAAATTAAAGAAATTGTAATCGTAATATCATAGTTAATTATAGGATACTAACGTTTGATTCGAGTAAATTAATATCTGTAAAGAGAACACTATCTAAACTAAACCATTTTACATTTGACCATAACGAATTTCACCACACATGTATGGCAAGGATTTCCTGAGCTTTATTCCAAACAGAAATCTGATAAATTGCAGGTAGTCCTTATATATTGCACAAAACTCATTGGAAATCCATCACAACCACAAGTGGTTCAAATTACACTGCCCTAACATGCTATATCTGTAGGAAAATGGCAACTGATTTTGCAGTGCAGCCAGACAAACATGAATTAGATTAAACTTTAAAACTGAACAAGGTTAGCAGGAAAGTATGTGATGGAATTGCATTGCATTTTATTATCACACGTTTCTTATATTTCAAGTCTTTTACTGAAGTTCCTGAACCAAAGTGAACCCGGGTTTAAGTGTGGCCATAAAAAGTATAATATCATATACAATTTTATTAGAATAATATTGGTATTTAACTAAGACTTATCTTAGTTTTGTATTTTTTATAAGGAGTCTATATGTGTAATTTTAACATAATTTTCATCACCAAATAAAAAATTAAGAACATGTATTTAAGTTTTAATGAGGTTAATGGAACTTAAATTAATTTAATAATATTTTTGGAATAAAATATATATTCATATCCACTTATTAACTGTATGTTTGTTGTAATAAACCAACAAAACACCACTAAATCGTGTAAGAGCGTAGATACAAAATTTCATCCCATCACAGTATGAGGTAATTTGTAAAGATTGTCAATGGAAAAATAATTACATTCTATAATTTGTTATTTTATTTACCAGCCACATCAATGAAACAGAGTTATACTAGCGATCCTATGAAAACCTACCATACAACTTATTACAAAATATATAACTTAATTACAAATAACCAACTTTTATCAACAGAACTTAAATTATAATAACGCTTATTTTCTTGAAATAAATAAATGCATAATTGTACAAACGATAGTTGTATTGTCTTCAAATAAAATTATATTAATGATTATATATTTTTATTTCTAATTTCACTTTAAATATTAGTAAGAAGTGTGTATTACATCAAAGTAAAATAGTGATAATTGATAAATAATAATAAAAAAAATACTTTAAATTTGTTTGTAGGTTATACTTTAATCCTAAAATTACCTTTACACTGATTAATACCAGCTTATTCGGAGAACTGTAAGTATTTTGAGATAAGGATCTACAATCAAGTTAAGTGAAATAAAATCCTAAGAGGAGGATAACCGGATGTTTCATCTGATTGCGACGACTTCCGTTTTGCGGTTAAAAGATAAAGTATTTATTTTCCCAGATGTTTCCGTTCTTGTCATACATGATAGATTTGCTTTTGTTTTTCACGTATATTTTCAAGTACATTGTCCTTTCCTCTAATACAATAAGTCTAATTAAAATTCACGGAAGGTAAACCCTAATTTACAATAAGTCTCTTTCAACTCTTGGTTAAAGCCACGTAATTAATAAACTCGAAATATAAGCTTAAATATTTAAATGCTCTTATGAAAATGTATTAAGAAGTTATCCCGTAAATTAATCAGTTTTATTTTTTCAACTACTTGTAAAAGTTGGCAAAAAAGAATTGTTTACACACATGTGTTTTTAAAAGTACTATTTGTGAAATTAATAAGTAAAGGTAAAATATAATATACACTATTTATACATTTTACAACTTAATGCAACAGTTAATTAAAAAAATACCTTCATACAATGCATCAAGGCTAAACAATTTAAATTTAGATTTTTGAGTCATTAAATTAAAACAAATATTCTTTAAGTATAATATATAATGAGAAGAATATTAAGTTGCAATCACTACTACCTTTATTTAACCATAGAGATAGGTAGTAAAACAGAGAGATGGGTTATTAGGGCGTGTAATTATTACCGATTCGCTCAATCACAACTGTTTGATTCGCTAAATATTAATTGTGTTTGCTTCTATGTTATCTGTTTCAATACTAATATGATGGATTATATAACATAGAATGTTTAAACAGCTTTCTAAACTGACCTACTTTGATTTTGTCATTGTGAAACCAACTTCTAACTCATTTATGTAAACAGCATCATACTTAAAACAATACAATATTATTTTAAAAAATATGATCATACGCTATACAAATTAAATTGAATAATGGAAAAGATTAGATCAAAATATGTTTTAAACTAAGCGAGTACATTGAAGATAACTTTTGCCAATAATTGCTATCAAATCTAAACGATACAATATATAACTTAGTGGACGATTCTTACTTATTTGTCATCGTAATGGTTTCCCCTTCGTAAAGTTAAATTATCTATATAAAGGGATTTTGATGCGCAAGCTGTGCATGGACAATTCTATTTTAACTTGTTGAAAAACTCCAATATTTGTTTACATAATATTATGTATAACTTAATTAAATACAAAACAGTGAAAAATAAAAACTGTGTAATTATATTCATCTCAGGTGGAGTGATATAACAGAAGTCTTTGTCTCAAGTAGAACTATACCTCATTGAGGGCGTCAACAGGGAATGGAACTGTAGGATAAGGGGATTCACCTCAGGTCTTAAGTCATCCACATAATAGAAGGGCGTCTTCCTTCTTGGATGGTGGCCTTTGATCTAAAATATGAATCCAAAAGATTTAAAGGACAAAACAGGCAATGCATAAAACAATTTAAACACTCTTTATTGACCATTAACAATATGCTTTAAAAAACTTGTCGTACTATATATAAGTAGTACCATTACATTATCCAACACATTAGTATTTCATAATTGCTCTTGATTTATCCGCTTGTTTATTCGCTCTATTTATATCGAACAAGTGTTTCTTGCAGTATTTTGTCCTTAACGTATAATGTATATAATATTTATTTTTACTGAGTGAAAACAGTAAATTATTGGATGGTAAGGATATAGGCTGTTAAAAAATTATAATAAATAAAAAAGGGAACATTATATGTGGACACAATTGAATTTATAATCTATTTGAAAACAATTGTTCTATCCAGAACAAAGTTACAACAAACACGTTCTTAATTTTATCGGCACACGATATAAAAAATTCTATATGCATTAATTCCAAAATCTGTTTTTATGTAAGGTAAGTAAAATGCCAGGGGACAGAAATCTCACTTAAGGAAACCAAAACCTTTTTAAAATCATGAGCTTAGTTAGATTTAAGTATATAAGATGTACTACCGGAATATAAATTCAATTACATTGCAAACAATTACTAATTTATTACTTAATACCTCTACTTATTTTATTTTTTGATTTATTTGGACTTTACCTATCGTTTCTAGTGTTAAAAACTACACTACGGTGTTTTAAACAAAGTTTTATAAAAAATTTAGGTTAGTTAGGTGTAAGAACTTGATATTTCGATTTAAGTAGGGTTCACTTGATAACGGGAGGAGTTTCCTTACCTCCCGAAACGTAGTGTGGTTTTAAACACTAGAAGCGATAGGTAAAGTCCAAATAAATCAAAAAATAAATTTAAATCCATCGCTATTATGAGTTTCAAAAATACAGACTTCTGCTTAATTTTAAAACAGTTGATACTTCTGTTATTGCTATCAATATGAATAGTGTAACATTTTACTTATCCTTTCTTTACACGTTCACATTATTCTGCTGCTTTCACAGAAATGCTTACAAGCTTAAGAGTAGTAGAGCACACATTGTGAATATGAAAGCTCAAGTCCCGTATTTAGATAACGCTCACGTGTATGGCAATATAAATTTGCATTCCTTTGGAATAAGCAATGTGCGCGTCATCTTAAAATATTCCGTTTGCCGGGATAAAGATTTGACATGAGCGAAACTGATAGTATTGCAGACATTAAAATTCTCAAATTATATTTATCCTTTTATGTATTATTTTTATAAATCATTTCAGCTCATCAATCTTGAAAACCACTTTGGTTTGGAATAATGTAGCTTATAGCCATATTTTGTCGATGCCAAAGACAAGTAGTAAACTAAAAAAAAGCAAAAAACTAAAGCAATCTAAAAAGCAATTTAAAACTAAACAGATACTTTATTTACCTTACATAAATTAAAAATAATTGTACATATATGTATGCTATCATTAATAATAAATAACCAACCACAGTTTATACCCCATAAAATCCAGAACCTCCTAGTTAATAGTCAGCATCAGGGAAATGCATTCATTAAACATTCTCCACGTGTTATGGGTCTATTATGCTTGTGTTTTACTCAGTAATGTACATGTATAGAGTGTTTCGTACATCTAATTAAGCCTTTGGTAATTGCCTTTGGTTTCATTTATGTTTTAGGATAATATAAAACACCAAGTTTAGTTTTTATTTTTATTTAGTTTTTGTCATACTTTGTATTTTATTCGCTTTAAAAATAATTGTTGTATCAGTAAATATGTACACATAATTTTATGTTAGAGAAAATAATTCTACGTGATTTAAAAACAAATAACGTGGATCAATTTGTATTTTGTTTCTATATAAAATTGTCATAAATAAATTCAAATATTTAATTAAAAATTCTAAAAGGCTCATAATGATAGAAAGCTATGAATAAAGTACTAATTAAAAATTAATACAAATATTAATACAAATTAAACACAAAATAACTGGAATTAATGTTTACATAAACATTATAAATAAATATAACATGTTTATAAATGTAAAATATAAAATTAATAAACAATTTAAATATATAATGTTTATAAATATTTATTAGTATGAGTAAACTTTACCGTATGTATGTACGACATTGAATTTACTTTATAAATATATTTATATATTTATTTTTATTTTTAAACCAAACACTCGAAACACTTCTCCTCCTAGTCAGTTATAACTGTATTTGGTTTTTGTTATGTTACAAAACAAAAATGTAAAATAAAAATAAATATAATAAAAGTAATAAGAATATAATAAAATTTCAACCAATTTTAATGCTGTATCCTGTAAATATTATGTATTTTGGTTAGAAAAATCATGAAAAAGTATAGTAACAGTTAGACTATACAATATAAGAAATAAATAATTGTAAATCGTTGTGTACAAAGCTTCTTCGTAACTAGCTACAATAATTGTAATAATCTTTAACCCGTAGAACATGTTCGAATGTAAGATCAAGAATATTACAACCAACAACGAAAACAAAATTATAACTTCCATATATTTTATTCGTAACAGGTTATTAAAAAGACACGTTTTACAATTAATAACTAAATAAAATCATGTAACACATAAAGTTTTCTGGTTATGTGAGCTTTTACTTTTAACATTCAAATCAACATATAAGTACAATACGTGGTTTGAATAATTATTTTATTAATTTGCCATACAAAACTCTTGAAACCTTAATAAGAAAGTATGTTTCCACAATATACTAATCATTTAAAAAAATTTTAGAATAGAAACATTTTCTAAATCTGAATTCCCTCAACAGGTACTTTAAAGTGATAAGATGTACTATTTATGTACTAATCACGGCCTTATCAACAGTTTGAATATCTTAACCAAATTTATTATTTAACTTTAAAAAAAGGTGTAGTGATCATTATCAGACTTAGCCTAGCAGAGCCAAGATTCAAGTCATTTGGCTTCAGTGAATTCTGGAGCGAGTCCAAAACAGCTTGGAACCCAAGACCGATTGTAAAGGTTAATAAAAACCTCTTAATCCTAAAATATTTTTGAAAATATAATAATTTATTGTAACGCATAAGAAGTAATAGTAATCACTACGTGTAAATAAAATTTTTACTACACATCACAGTGGAGTTAAAGCTTTAATACTTATCACTATTGTGATGATAATTTAATCACATTTACTGAGTCAATTACTTGTTTTCAATTTTGCCTCTATTTATCACATGATCAATAATTTATACTTTTTTTGTAAGTTCATAACGTAGTTGATAAACTTTGAAAATTAGTTTTCTTCTTGTTTTTTATGATACCCACATTTTACGTTATATTTTCATTTCAATATTAGTATTGTTGGCTTTTAAAACAGATAATTAGTTAAGTCAGTCCAAAGTTTGATAAGATAACATTATATTTTATGTTTTTTTCCTATCAAAACTATAGTAACGTTTCTATTAGTTTATTTAAAGTAATGACATATAGGGTGTCAGATCTGTACACGGAGGCCAATTTCACGGAATTTCTGCTATTGACTGTTCAAACAGCACTTCGGGATTTTGCTATAGAGTATTTTAAATAATTTTCGGATCCAAAGATAAATTAGTTTAAATAGGTTCAGAGAATTTTTTATATCCACTCTTTATGGTGGGTCGAAAAACATGTATTATGTTATTTCATAAATTATTACGGATATTCTAGTTTGATTTCAATATTAGTATTGTGTCAGATCTGTGCGCTGTGTACACGGAAGCCAATTTGACGGAATAGCTTTTATTGACTATTCAAACAGCACTTTGGGTTTTTGCGATAGAGTACGTTCAATAATTTTCTGCTCAAAAGATAAGTTGATTTGAATATGTTCACGGATTCTTTAACCACTCTTTATGGTGGGGCACAAAAACACGTGTTTTGTTATTTCAGAAATTATTACGGACATTTGCTATAACTGATTATTACAAAAATCACTTAATTTTACTAATCAGTTATGGAAAAAGTAAGAATTTCTTAAAAATCTTAAACACGCCATATCCAACCATGAATTTTAAACAAAGAACACGTGTTAGTGTATCAAGGAACTAGAGTTTCGTGAAATACTCTACCTATTAAATATTTTATTAGATTAAAAGCAGAACTAAACTAATACAGTATTATTGAATTTTCTGAGTACGATTAGTGTTTTGCAACAGACTTAATTCGATTCCAGGTCTATCATTTGATTAGTCTTGAAACTAATAGTAGTTTTGTTTCTGACTGCATAGAATTTTCGTGATTTTTTATTTTCAAAAAATAATCTTAATAAATGTTGCTATATCCAATCGAACCTCTATAGTAGTCGAATTATTAGAGATCGCTTTTAAAATTACATGATAAAGACATTTTATAATGTGAGAATACTTACTCATGATAACTGAAGTAGCTTACCTACTAAATATTCAATTTAGTACTTACTAAGTGCTTGTAAGCTTAATTTAAACACTTGAAGAGAGCTAAAACCTGTTGTAATGTTAGTTAAAATACCAAAATTACATTCAGTTTATATACTTATTTGATTTAACACTAATAAACCAAAACTAATTATAATTAGTAATGTAAATCTAATTAAAAATAACCTTTTATGAAGTATCTATTTAAAAGTATTAGTTAAATTACTACTTCACTTCACAGAAACAAATTGTTAACATAAAATTTTTTCATAAATTATTATTATACATTATGTAATATTATGGAAACTTTCGAGTGATTAATAACCAATTTTCATATTAACCATTTCAGGACTTGAAATTTGGTAGGTATTTTTAAAAATAGGTTTTTATGGAGTAATGTATTTTAGTTTCCATGGTCAAAATAATCAAAAGAAACCAACGGAAATCTTCAGTTAATCAACGAGTACTAAGTTACTAGTTTCTCAAAGTTTATAAAGAAATATCATGCGAAAAAAGTCGGGGGTACCAGCAAGCTACTAAATTTATATAATCGAATTGTGCCATACAATATTATTATATAATACACTTTATGATAATGTTTTATATAATTTCGATAACCATAAATATATAATTTAATACCGTATTATTTTATTTCTTGGTTTAAAATGTAAAAGCTACGGCAGTGAATGACTGGGCTATGAATGAGCAGAGCTGCAATACCGAACCCTGGGGGTCTCCATAACAATCATTGTTCGGGTCACCCTGTCAGATTTACTGCTGTAACACAACCCTAATTATTCAATTTTATTCAAGTGAGATTTTCATATCTTCTATACGGATACAATATATTGACTAAGGTCCTACTTCATTTACACATTTTAATTTTACGTCTGCTCTGAGAAAGATCAAAAACATAAGATGTTTTAAGGATTTGTAAAGTTTTAAAGACACAAAAACGGGGTTTCCTCGAATACTGCAATTTCATACAACCATTTTAATAAATTTTTGTTACTAAGTTGTCATACTCCGTAGGTAAGTTTTAGTAAGAGCGAAATATTTTAGAAAACACGTCAAAATGAGTTTTAGAGGTTAACAAATTGATTTATTCTTGTTAGTAAATTATGGTTTATTCCGTTGTCATATGAATTTCAGTTGTTAAGAAACTATACATTTTATTTGGAAGAGACACGTATAAAACGTAAATAAACAAAACCATATTAAAATTCTAAATATATTTGCATTTGTTTTAACCATAAATAATTTACTATATTATTAATTTAGTGGTCGCCAGTACCAAAGTTAACAAGTGGCTATACTCCAACTAATTGTCCAATAATTTCCTTAAACAGCACTTAAAAGAGAGTTAATGTAGTATCCTCAACACCATTGCAAGGTTTAATTGTTTGTATAGCTCTTTAGCCGAAATTAAAATCTATAAATTCCCCTTTAAACACATTTTGAAATGTTTTTTTGTGGTAAGCCTGCGGTTACTTCCAATAAGAGGTTATAGATTGTTAAATCTACATTAAGGTTAATAGTAAACTAAACTCAACTCGTTTTTACCAGAGTCAAATGGGTTAACCTTAAATTTAAGTTGTTTGTAATTATTTTGGTTTTCATAAAAGGCTGTTTGAAAACTTTGATTTTTAATATATTTAATCTGCATATATACAAATAATAACACAAACGTCTTATGATTAATCAATATTATATGTCAAATTCCATTGGAGGTTGCATAACTTAAATAAGTTTGAACAAGTTCAACAGGTAATCTTGTCACTTTTATAATATTTACCATACAATTCTGAGGAAAAGAGAATTACTGACTGGCTATTAATCCTTACATAGTTTAACAGATGTCTCCAAAATTATCGTCCAATGTTTTATAACCGGGGGTTGTTTCTGGTATTTTATAGGCTTCCAATTGAATAGGTGATGCCACTTTGATGGATTACAAATGGCAAATCAGTAGTTGGTTGGAATTTACAGCTTAGTTGTTTATTAACTGATTCATTTTGTTCTTTATTCTTTAATCTACACTTTTGGCTGCTGCCATTGATCCGCCATATTTGATAAGGGTTTTGAATGCATGCTGCAACATGTTTTCCCTCAATAGTTCTAACGAAGGAAAACTTGTTTTAAAATCAACCTCAATGTGTGACAAGTGTATGTATTCTCTACATTACATCAGATAGTGACCGTGCACCTCCACCAATGATTTATTTGTACGTACTTGATTTATACCAGGTAAAAAAATATACACTACAGTATTTCAAAATACACATTTAGATGATTAAGTAACACGGACCTTTTCTTCAGTTGAATTTATATTTACAACCTGATAATATGTGAAACGAGTTTCCATCTGCTTGGTCGGACAAATAAAATAGTTTCCGGAGAAAAAATTTTACTTTTTGATATTAAAAATAAGTTGTTCAAATTACAATATTATTGGACGATGTAAATTGTTAATATAACTCATTAAAAGGTTAGTTTTTTATATATATAACACATATTTTTTTAAATGAACTAAAAATGATTCTGTCCAAGTTTTTTGCTCTCAATAAAGCTAATGGATCCAAAGTAATCTAAGCTAAGACCTAGCAGACTGTAATCAATCAATTACCACAGAATCCGATACGTCCTACGTCTGGGCTTCTTAACCAAACCTAATTTAGATTTCTTGTCCAAAATAATCTTAAAAACATTTAAGTTTTTACTATACGATTCACATTAAAATTATCTTTGGCTTTTAGACTATGAATTAAAAGGGATAGTTAGGGGTTTTATATTGTAAATTAGACCTAACATTATCCGCAAAACGACACAAGCGAAGGGTTGGCTCATCAGATCACAGTAAGTAACAAAATACATTACTATATAGTGTAAGGATGTATGCTACTTAGTATGATGGAGATGAAAACAAAAAAAAAAACGGCTTATAATCAAATAAAATCAGATATATTTACTGTCATTCTGTAGATAAAACAGCACAATTGGCTAGTTCAAATACAGGGGCTTACAACTGGTAAGATTTTCTTATCTCTAAGTTGACATTTACAGTAAATCTTTGACCTGTTCAGTTTGACAAAGTCAAACATTCACGAGGAGGCCTAGATCAGATAAATAAATCCATGATTTAATGAAAAAATGCACTAATTTTATAAAAAAGTATTTATCAGTAACGAACCACATTTAATTTTATTGTTTGTTATTACTGTACCTTGACAATGGACCCTCTAATTTATTAAATACTTTGATTTCTAAAACACCTTGACTACTGATGGAATTTGTAAACCTAAAATATTCAATCGGGGCTTGTTCTTTATCTAGATTATTGGACCTGTGTTGATTTTGTTTTGAAATGTGCATATTATTAGTAACATTTTAAAGAACTAAACCATATGCAAGAATTTATAACAGTTTGAATTTCCAACATGTTGAAACAGGTGTACAATTAACCATAAAAGTAGATTTAGGAATTATTGCCCTAATTGCATTCTTTCGAAGTGTTATAATCTCATCCACTTTACCACAGTTTTCCTAAAAGACTAAGACTAGAAAATGCAGTTATTACATAGTTGCACATATGTGATAGTTGCTTTCTACACATTTTACAAGACGTCTTAGAAGATACATTGTTCTTGATAATTTTTTTGTAATCTTGGTTATCTGTTGTGATAATGTGTTCCAAATTATGTGACGCAAGAAATTTCTATCTGTATGTAATGGAATAGAATTGACGAATTAAATTTGGTTGAATAAAAGAAGGAAAGTTATTGGTAAAGCTCAGCAATTGAAATACTAATCGAAAATGTAAATGCAACTCCAATTTTTTGTTTTTAATATATAATATTTTTGTATATACATACTAATTAAATATAACATAAATTTAACGAAGAGTCTTATACTTATTATTACGAGGTAAACACTGAGATATACAAATAACTTGGGTAAAATCTTCACTGTAACCAACACTCGAAAAATAAAACAATGCAAAAGGTAATTATATTTCGTTAGCAGTTTTAAATCGACTCACATCTGCAATCACTGAAGGTAACATATTTAGATGTTGGATGAACAATAGTTAAGGACGATTATAATAGAGTTAAAGGTCCTGTGCTGCTCCACTTTGGTAAGTCTGATGGCTTACTACAATGACTTATATTATATAGCAGGTTTCAATTATATTATTAAAACTTTTCATATGAAATTAAACCCTAGGGCAAAGAAAACATATGCAACGTAGAAAAAGGGAATTGGGATTGTAGTGTTAACCATGTTCCTCCAACTACTTTAAAGGTTAAGTTGACGGCTGGTTATAGTTTCTTAATACTATGGTATCAAAGACAATAAAAATAAGTCTTCAAAGATTAATTTAAAACTTTAATGATTGAACTCCGTAATACATATTTGTTAATATGCAAGCTGTTATATTATTGGAATAACTTTCTTAATAAACTCTCTTTTAACTAAAAGGCAAAAACTCTCTTTATGCTATTGATTCCGAAGTATAAAATCCCTGTTTACAATAAGAGACTGGTATTTATCGAAGATTCACGGTTACGATTTATGCGTCATTTTGACGTAGCCTGACGACATAATTCGCACGGAGATTATTCAAGGAAAACAACAAAAATTTGTTTTTATTGCGTTCAGCAGATGGACTATTTTCGGATAGTTAACAAATATGTCAAAAAGCTCCTGACCAAATAAAACCTTATTCTAAATCAGATTAAACATATTAATATATAAGGCCAACGAAGCAACATACTGAAGCAGTGGTAGAGATTTTCTGTAACGTTACAGATTTAAGAAACCAAAAGAACATTGATCTGCAATAGGGGTTTCTCACGATAGCATCTTATTATGTTGCATGTTGGATTTACCTTTGATCAAATTTATTCAAACTGAAATTTAGTGTGTTACATATAGATAAACGTTGT
Organism: Allygus modestus; assembly: GCA_963675035.1. Classification (NCBI taxonomy): domain Eukaryota; kingdom Metazoa; phylum Arthropoda; class Insecta; order Hemiptera; family Cicadellidae; genus Allygus; species Allygus modestus. Next base: position 482,767,875 of record OY776111.1, on the reverse strand, counting down.
TGGTATAGTAAAGGACGTCGTAAACAGTTGAAAATATATTTAAAATCATACGTAATTTAAATTAAAGATATTAAAAATTTACAAAATACTGTACGAGGATGTTTATTTCTAACGGTCCCTCCGGAGGAAGTTTGGGAGAACATGGTATCGGTGATTTTGCGACATACAGCAAAATTTTTATAGTGTAACTTAAGAGAAGGCTGAAGAAAAGAAGATTATCTGAATTGTAAAATGAAAAGATGTTAAACTGAAATCGTTTTATATGTTTGTTAAAAATATTAAAAAGACTGTTACATGTACGTGGACCTTTATTTTTCACTTTAGAGTTAGGTGCACTAAAAGTATAATCGTGATTTTGAAATGAATTTACACTTTTAGGAGCCTGTAAAATAAGCAAAACCAGATTCAAGGATGGAAAATAACTGTGAAATATTCACCATTTGAACCTGACTCTCTTTTACGAGGGTAACATTGTGTTTTGGAAAAGTTATGTTCATTGTTACGGCAGGGCGATTCGTTTGAAGAACGGCTTGTAGGACATATTTTTACCCATAACTGCTTTTGAACATAAAACTACCAGAGAAAGATTGTACATTGTTTACCAAACTTTTAGACGAAAACAAATGTTTATGCTTTATATCGTGTATGACAATAGATGCAATTTCTATTAACTATTAAAATTTGACATTTTCTATCCAATTGAGTAACATTAGGTATCTCATTTCAAAATATAAGTGATTATAATGATGACTTGTTAAAATTATTATAATTAGGTATTATAGTAAATTATATATATGGTGTAAACTATTTCTTCATAGGGTATCAACCTAAAAAGTATTTTTTATCATAGATTACCAACAGGTAGCTTAATTAGTAAACAAATGTTCAGTGAGTTCTATCTTTAATCTAATTTTGTACTTCACAAAGAAATAAAACAGTAAATAAAGAGATAAAGAAACAGTTTTGAAGATTCTTTTAATTCAGCTCATTTTTAGTAATTACATTATCTTAAATTTTAAGGGAAAAGCCATTTGTTAAATAAATGTGTACATGCAAGTTAATAGAGAGATGTGAAACGAGAATTCATCAATAACTTGATTCGACCACTATTTGAATCACGAGAACAACAAGTTCCTTATCGAGGGTATTGATTTTGGTTGTGTAAGCCAGTGAAAATTATGAATACAATAGTAAAGCAACACCAACAAGCAATGTTTCATAACAAACTTTAAACCAGGAAGTTGTAGTAGCCGTTAGCCACATCCGTTTTCATCCGATGTTCTTTACAATGACGATTTATTAGAATTACACACGAAAACATAAAACTTTCTACCACTATTGAGTTGACGATTTTCTTACGTTATATGCTTACTTGTTATTTTGATAGATTGATAGATTTATTGATCTTTAAACATTGTTACATGCAATGTATCTCGTCAATACAGTTAAATCTAAATACAGTGATTTTATATAAACTTTTTATAGGCTATACATTAGGTAGGTATATTTTCGTGCCATCGTGCAGTATGCTATCGGTAGGTCAATAAATGCAGATGATATAATAAATAATTTCAATTAAATATATAGGTATAACTTCGTTGTGTATTTCTTATTATTCGATGAAAGTCTCTGGTAAGCTATATGAGGAGAATAGTTATACAGTAATATTTATAGTGTAGGGAAATTAGTAGTGAAGGTATAATAATATCAATGTAACTAATTTTGTTGTACTCCCTATTCCTAAATTAACAAGTTAATATATTATTTAATACGACACATACATAAATTAATTTTGAAAGGTTTATGGCAGTTATTGCTTCTTAAAAGAAGTTTGTAACTTAAATAAGAACAATGTAGTTATTGAATAAATTAAACATATACTCAACCTTTGAAGTGAACGGTACTATAACAATTTTTTACGGAAAAAGGATATTTTAGCTTTACGGTATGTTCCTATTTATGACTGAACTGTTATTACCTATGGAATAATTAGCTATACAATAAATCTTGTATTTTGGAATTTTAATTACTTTACGGATTTAATTATTCATATGGATTTTGTATTACTTTACAGATTTAAATATTCATTTGGATTTTGGATGTATTCTTGAGGTCATTGTTAAATGGGGTTTTATCATAGCGCATTATCTACTTCCATTGTAAGCGAGGTTATATTGTTAATAATTTTATTGAAACTTTAAAAACTGGAATTGGTTTAAACTTGAAGTAATATATTTAGTTGTAAATAGCGTAAGAACTGTTACGTGTACATTTCAGTACTCTTGTATACATTTATCACAATACAATACGTTCGCAGACATTATTTAAAATAAAACCATCATTTATATTCACTGTTACAAATACAGCTAATCCTCACGGATTTTATAACTACAAAATGTAATGTTTTCTTTTGTTTAAAAAAATAAAATGTGTAATTTACATCTTGGTCACAAGATTACACATTTAAAGAAATTTATAACATCTGCCACTATTTACCTTCACTTCCAGCAATGACTTCCCCAGTCACACTTCTGTCACCACGGCCAATGTGAGGTTGTACTTCAAGGGTCATTGTTAGGGTCGGGATTGTTCCGATTTCAATTTGGGTGTAAAATTTACAAATTATTGTCCCACTAATTTTACTCCGTGAAAATGTCCATGGCAGTTCATTTGAACACTGCTTTAGTGAGCTTATTACATTCAAACTTGATTAAAATCGCAGTGATAAAATTAAGAAAACCGTAGATCTGTTATTAATTTATAATTATCAATTAACGGTTTTAATGAAGCAATTGTAAATGCTCATTTATCTAAGTATTTATTAGAAAATAAAACTACTTAATATAATAATAGACAAAATGAGGATTTAATGAATTGTGGTTTTAACAAGATACATGTTTTTATTTGTTTTAAATGAAAATGTAGTTTAATATTTTCCTAAAACTCTTTGCTGTTGGTTGATAGTTTTAGGGTATTAAAGAAATAATTATATATATATATATATATATATATATATATGTGATATTAAACTTAACTGCATTCAATTAAATTTCCATTGTTTACACAAATGAAATGTACCGTAAGGTTATCTGCAGTATATTATTTTCTAACTATAATGTGACGGTTTGGTCAAATACCACCTCTGAGGACTATGTTAACACTAATGTTGACACAATATTGATTCCGTTAATTCTTGTTATACCCCTTTTCTACCTTTTTTTTTGGTGGCTCTTTTGAGCAACATTAATGAATTGCGGGGTAAATGGGATAGGGATGCTAATCAACCTAGTAACGAGCTGGAATATAAAGTGGTAACTTGGCACACCTTAAAGTCTCAGTTGTTACAGAGTGAATGCCAAAAGGAATACTTCAGGAGTGATGCGTATCCTGTTAGGAAGGTGTTTAAGAAGCTAATATTGTTATACCTACTCCTTAAATTAGTCTTGATAACATTGTACCTTGAATATCATTCCTTAGTATTAAATTTTAATATTACTTTACTTAATAATTTAATATTACTTTACTGGTATCAATAAATTAGGACCATATAACAATAATTTAGTTAACTGGCAAATGTTAAAGTTAGCACATGTTTATCTTTTTGGTAACCCTTGCTTATAGTAAAATTCATTTTTCTAGAGATGCAATTACAGTTCACTAACCTAAATAATTTGTCATATTTGTATATGGTGCTACATAAATTAGTAATACACATATTTGATGAGTTAATCTACTTACCTATTAAGTGTGCACATTTTAATTTGTTATAATATGTAAAAAATATATCTAATACTTTACACTATAAAAATAATTTATTTACATAGTACTCTATATCAAAGATAGAGTCAGCAGTTAATACTTAAAGGATAAAGAGTGAGAGTAAACAAATAATTAAGAGTAAATAAATAAAACAAAATGTATGTAGTACTTAAGCATATAAATTTGTTCTAAAAATTATATTAGGCTCCCTGAAATGTTTTAAAGTAGAGTGAGTTACCGTCTAATGTAACAAGTTTTACTCTTGTTACTATAAATATATTTAACTTAAAAAATTAAATTAAAATTTAAAATTACTACATTATTATAAACCATGGTTACATAGATGTTGCTCAAATGGCTTTTCACGGTATCTTTACCATACACATTAAACAAATACAAGGTGAATATGTATAAATACATAAGGAAATAACTTACTGTGGTTTAATTTAGTGTTGGCACTTACGTAATGACATCTTCATATAGCAATGAAATAAATCTACGTCAATAACACGTATAATTCGTCAGCATGACTTAACACAATTATAAGGTTGTTTTTAAAAGATCTCAGAAAGTTTTGAAGATAAACTTGAGCACTTAAGGCAATTATCTCTAAACTTCTCTGGAATCGCTTGTTAAAACTTTTGATTTATAATAACTGCAGCAATCGTCATGGTTATCTAAGGATACATTCTAGCTGCAGCGAGTGCTTTAATTATTACTCGCAGTCCCATAAACGTTATGCAGAATATTTATAAATATAGATGTGTATGATTTGTTGCGTACATTTTCTCTCTCCGATAACTATTTCCCAACCAGTATCACGGTATTTTAAAATTAACAGGACAGAATATGCAACCTTTAATTTTCATTGAACAACATATAATAATAATTATAGGTTAATAGTACAACCTTCATAGCTTAGAAAATAAATAAATAAATCTGTCACAATTCGGGTCCTGTTATCTTACAAATAAATAGGAAACGAAATGCAATCGAAATGACCTGACTATTAAGTGATGACTTAGTAAAACGTTACATATGTCATGTATTATCTACAGCAATGTATAATATTTTATTTCGTTAGCGTTTTACAAACTAGACATATTCATTTCAGTTTCCAGGAATTAATAAATTGTATACACCATCTTACACTTAATTGACACGCTGTTCCTTGTAGCTATAAAGTCATGTCTTACAACATAATGCGGGATTTAAAACTAACCCTCCAGATTGTTTAGTAGCATTTTATTCGAAGATAAAACAAAGAATATATACCTGATACAATAAATTTGTGGTGCAAACAAGATGTTTTTAGCAAGAAAGCAGGAAAGGTCGAAACAAAATCACAACATAATCGGAATAGGGCTATAGATGATCGGTTGAACTTAAGCTGAAAGTACAATGATTTCCGTCATGTACCGGCCGACGTGTCTGGACTGTTGTTGTGTCAATCCAAGGTTTTAAATACAGTCCCGGCTAGGGGTTGTGACTTTTTTTGGGGCTGCTATAGTGGTTAAAGTGTCGATACCTACAGCCTACGAGAAGTTAATTTCTTCCATTTTCAGTGAACTAGCTCAGTTAAAAATTTATAAAGCATCCAACGCACCGCTCTAGGTAATTCTAACAACAATTTTCAAAAGAGGGGGATTCAGTAAGTAAACAATTGTTTGTTTCTTTAACAGTGATTCAAAGCGCAAAGGTGGGGGAAAGATTGATTGGAGAAATATAAGATAACTGATTAATTTGTTGAGTATAGAAGTAAATTAAGTATTGGTTTTAGTTGAAGGGAATTCGAAGATGTAATGTGGTAAAAAAGGAAAGCAAAACCAAAGATTTTGTAATCTTAATTTTGAAGGAAGTTTGTATTTATTTTATATTATTTTACTGAGAAGAATTATTAAATATTTTTTGAAAGCCAAGCAAGTTAAATTAGTATATTTCTTTGAAAATAAAAGTGGCTGTAGCCCGAATTTTCCAGTTTTTAGTTAAAAAAAAGTAGCGAACAGAACTTGAAGTAAGGAACGATTGTTACGACTTCCGGACTGTAAGTTGAGAATGAAATATGACCCAGATGTTGTTACAAGATTTGGCCCTTTGTTTCATTGTTGTAAACCATAAACCTTGACAAATAGTTTCTTTGTTTATTTGCAAAGAGCAAGAAGTATGTGTTACAATGTTAAGCATTATAATACATTTATCTTTAACTGAGAACCTTTTGAAATTGTAACGATTACGAAAACCAAGATGTTTAAATACTTTCAGATTATGTCTTAGCCTTACAATATTTTTGTTTTACGAAAACAATCTTAATTAAATCATCGAATGTTGTTTTAATTCGCATCATAATATGATGATTTATTTATATTTACGCCACACATCCGTACTGTTATACAAAGTTGTAGTTATAAAATTAAAATGTTTCTGAGGAATCGATTTTTACTCTTGCTCTACGTTCTTTCACATTCAGTATGTTTCATGAATAGAAACATACTGATTATAGTATATACCTATGTACAAGGTGTATAAGCAATATATCTGTTATGTGAAGCTTAATTAAAACTTTGTGGTTCAGTTCCCAGACTGTTACTGACGTTGGTGGAATTAAGATCCCGTCAACAAAGGGAATACTAGTTTCCACTTTAAATAACCCAAAGTATTTCAATCGTCCACAGACAAGCTCCTTTGTATTACAGATCTCAAATTTGAGACTTCCAAAACGTAAGACCTTTTCAAGATTATTGGGTATTTGTGGTGCATGGTTAATATTGGTATCTAAGCTGATAGAGCAAAATTTTCTTAATTATATTGTCACCAAATGTAGCCTATATCCAAGGAATATATGTATTTGAAATAAGGGCAAAATGGAGAAAAAGTAAAGTTGTTTTAGCGAATTTCCCCTATAGGGAAGAAGCTATTACCGTAGGTCTCATGGTAAGACTTAAGCCCGAGACCATGATAACTTTTCGTTTTGAGGTCCCCAGATGCCAAAAACACCATTCGTTCAAATTAATATATATATATATGTCCGTAAGCACGATAACTCTCGTAAAAGAGGTCCGATCTTAATGAAATTTGGTACAAACGTGTAAAGTACCATTTATTTGAACGAGTTCGAAAACCAGACAAATCGCACCATCCGAAGGGGGGTTTTGGGGGGGTTTTGTACCCCAAAAATGTTTTTTTTGGAGTTTTCACATGTAATAATCATTTAAATCAAATTTTAATTTATACCATTGGATTCAGCTTAAAAGAAAAAACAATTTGGTATTTTGATCATTGCTCTACGTCAATTGGTTACTGAGATATTGAAAGTGCTAAACACAGTACGTTGTCCAATGTTATTCTTATGGAGAAAAAGAAAAATTTTATATCTCGGTTGTTTATGAACATAAACTGACGAAACTTGGTATATCGCTTCATCTGGTTGTGGTTTGTTGTTGTTTAAACAAAAAACTACTTTTTCGCCTATGGTTCCTGTAGCAGCAAACCTAGGTATTCGGTCCCCATGTTATTCTTATGGAGAATAATAAATATGTTATATATCGCTTATTTATGAATGTATATGGATGAAACTTGGTATGTGACTTCACTTAGATGAGTTATATTGATATTTGCATAAAAACCCATTATTTTGTGTTCCTTGTTGCAGCAAACCTGCGTACTCATCCCTAATGTTATTCTAATGGAGAATAATGAATATTTTAAATATGGCTTATTTATGAATATATTTCTTATGAATTCTGGTAAGAGGCATAATGTGTTATTAAGACATATATATTCATTGGAAATTCGCTGAGTACGCAGGTTTGCTGTGACGGGGGTATTTTATTATTAGCCAGTTCAAATATTTGTTTAACATACTCGTTTTATTTGAATATGTATTCAAAACAATTTCCAAAGCTGTAGCATATGAAGGTGAAGAGTCTTATACATAAGGTTAAATACAAGTCTACTCCCCCCCCCCAATGTTGCCCTAATTGGACTTATTGGGTATAATTTTTGTTAACGTATCTTGTAATGGTAGAACGTGGGATTAAGAGAAAAGTAGATTTTTGATTCCACCTCTCTTCATTCATAAGGGGTGAATAATCCCTGTACTATCAGAGTAATTTGAAGAATTAAATAGTATTTTTAATTCCAGCCCCAACTCCACAGGTTTTCTGTGATCAAGACACCTCAATGTATCTGCGTTCTGATTGGCCGCCAGGAAATAACGTGATTGCAAGACACTGAGTTGGCTCTCTGTGACCGTAATATAAAAATACAATACCTCTAACATCATTCATAATTTAATTATGAATTATTATTATTATAGTTAATTTTCTTAACAAGCTTGGTAAAATAAAATATTTGAAATTCTAGAGGAAGGAGACAAAATATTGCAATAACTAATACCTTTAAGTAGTTCATAGTAATTTTAAAAGGTGTCTGGTATAGTATAAATGTTATCACATTGTTTTATTTTTAATTTCGCAAATTATAATTATTTCCTTGGATTCCTTTATGGTTCATATTATTTTGAAAACAAGTATAGCAAGTATGTAAGTAAGTGACCCTATATACTAGTATATAACCCTATGTCATTAATTTTAAAATAACCTAATATTTACCCTCTATTATAATTTTAATGACACGTAATTAACTAAATAACAACTTTCTGAGGCCCCGTAATAAACTACAGGGAACTCATGAGGCAAAATTGTGTTTTGTTAGCGGCCCGACGTGATGAAGGTGGTTCGTTTGATATTCTACAAATCTGTAAAATGTAGACATTATTTATTTATTTATTTATTCACCAACGGCATACACCATTTTATGTTATTAAAGATTGTGGATGTTGGATTTAGTTGAAGCCCTAGTTATTCACATGGTTAAAGCGGTTTTTACTGTCCTTTCTTCTCGCCAAATAATATGCCATAATTACGGTTACACATATATGTTAATAACGTTTAAAACTGGCTTTGAATTATTTGTATTCACATAATTAGGTGTGGGTCATGTATATATGCGTGTTTAGGTTTTAGATATCTTGGATTTATTTTGTTACCATGTTTAAAGTATTAATAGCTAAATAATAGCTAGAAAAAATTTGTTTAGATTCTGTCAACAACTACACTTGTAAAGGCCATACATATTTATGATTGCTGATTTAGGTTTTAAGACAGTCAGACAATGAGATAGAACTTTAATCAATAGAACTATTTTTAAACATCAATGTACTTCTACAATCAAACTTTACATGCACAAATTGTAAAGGTTGTACTATACAAAATATTGTTGGATTTGCTGCACAATCCACAATCTTTAGTTGATGGGATAACAGATTGTCTGCAATAATTTAATTTAGGTTGAACATTTATTACTACTGCAAACACAATAGGACAACATTCTCTATGTACAGTGCTTAAGAACAGCTATCACATTAAATTAAATGGAAAGTTGTGTTGTGCATTATCGAATAATTTAACAGCAAGCATTAAAATCTTAATCTATTATGCTGTAGTAAGTAATAATATAATTTCACTACCAACAATAGTTACAAGTTTTATCGTTCCATTAATATAAACTATATGCATTATGTATTAGAACATTTAAATTTAACTATAAAAACTAGGATTCAATTATATGTTATATTAATTTGTGCACCAATATATATTAGTAAACATAATAAATTTATTGCACTAGAAATATTGTTTTATTCATTAGTTTACAGAGCTGGTTTAATTTAGATACGTATAGAATGACTTTCATTTAACATCGTCAATTGAGTGAATCATCGTTAGTTATTTTTATAATGCTATGACCGCCAATATTTCAACATTGCATGTTTTTATTAATTATACTAAAAGAATATCTAATGATGCTACATTTGCAAATACTTGGAGTTCAAACTTTTGGTGAGTGAAACAAATGAACACAATAAATGCAGGGCTTATGGCTTTTGTTTAATTTGTTGAGAGAGAGAGAGAGAGAGAGAGACGAAAAATGCTTTATGCACACAGGTGCTAGCGTGCAGTGTATGACCCCCACCGTGAGACACACAGGTACTAGAGTGCAGTGTATGACCCCCACCGTGAGACAAACAGGTGCTAGCGTGCAGTGTATGACCCCCACAGTGAGACACACAGGTGCTAACGAGCAGGGTATGACCCCGACCGTGAGACACACAGGTGCTAGCGTGCAGTGTATGACCCCCATTGTGAGACACACAGGTGCTAACGTGCAGTGTATGACCCCCACCGTGAGACACCAAGGTACTAGCGTGCAGTGTATGACCCCAACCGTGAGATACACAGGTGCTAACGTGTAGTGTATGACCCCCACCATAAGACACACAGGTGCTAGCGTGCAGTGTATGACCCCCACCGTGAGACACACAAGTGCTAACGTGCAGTGTATGACCCCCACCGTGAGATACACCGGTGCTAACGTGCAGTGTATGACCCCCATCGTGAGATACAAAGGTGCTAACGTGCAGTGTATGACCTCCACCGTGAGATACATAGGTACTAGCGTTCAGTGTATGACCCCCACCGTGAGATGCACAGGTGCTAACGTGCAGTGTATGACCCCCACCGTGAGGCACACAGGTACTAGCGTGCAGTATATGACCCCCACCGTGAGACACACAGGTGCTAGCGTGCAGTGTATGACCCCCACCGTGAGACACACATTTACTAGCGTGCAGTGTATGACCCCCACCGTAAGACACACAGGTGCTAACGTGTAGTGTATGACCCCAACCGTAAGACACACAGGTGCTAACGTGCAGTGTATGACCCCCACCGTGAGACACACAGGTGCTAACATGCAGTGTATGACCCCCACCTTAAGACACACAGGTGCTAGCGTGCAGTGTATGACCCCCACCGTGAGACACACCGGTGCTAACGTTCAGTGTATGACCCCCACCGTAAGACACACAGGTGTTAACGTGCAGTTTATGACCCCCACCGTTAGACGCACATGTGCTAGCGTGCAGTGTATGACCCCCACCGTGAGACACACAGGTGCTAACGTACAGTGTATGACCCCCACCATGAGACACACAGGTGCTAGCGTGCAGTGTATGACCCCCACCGTGAGACACACAGGTACTAACGTGCAGTGTATAACCCCCACCGTGAGACACACAGGTGTTAGCGTGCAGTGTATGACCCCGACCGTGAGACACACAGGTGCTAGCGTGCAGTGTATGACCAACACCGTGAGACACACAGGTGCTAACGTGCAGTTTATGACCCCCACCGTAAGACAAACAGGTGCTAGCGTGCAGTGTATGACCCCCACCGTGAGACACACAGGTGCTAGCGTGCAGTGTATGACCCCCACCGTAAGACACACAGGTGCTGAAATGCAGTTTATGACCCCCACCGTAAGACATACAGGTGCTAGCGTGCAGTGTATGACCCCCACCGTGAGACACACAGGTGCTAGCGAGCAATGTATGACCCCCACCGTAAGACACACAGGTGCTAACATGCAGTGTATGACCCCCACCGTAAGACACACAGGTGCTGACATGCAGTGTATGACCCCCACCGTAAGACACACAGGTGCTAGCGTGCAGTGTATGACCCCCACCGTGAGACACACAGGTGCTAACGTGCAGTGTATGACCCCCACCGTGAGAGACACAGGTGCTAATGTTCAGTGTATGACCCCCACCGTAATACACACAGGTGCTAACGTGTAGTGTATGACCCCCACCGTGAGACACACAGGTGCTAACGTGCAGTGTATGACCCCCACCGTAAGACAAACAGGTTCTAGTGTGCAGTGTATGACCCCCACCGTAAGACACACAGGTGCTAGCGTGCAGCGTATGACCCCCACCTTGAGACACACAGGTTCTAGCATGCAGTGTATGACCCCCAACCGTGAGACCTAATTGTGTACCAGTCAACTCACTAACCAGCTGATTCCGGCAAATAATTACCAAGTGAGGTATAATTTAACAGATGAATTTTCGGTTAAAACTATTGACTATATAAACTGAAGGAGACATTCTATCTATATTTTCCCACTTTTGTGTTTGCTAGAATTTGATGTGGACGTAGTTTGATTAGGTCACTGGCAGATTGGGCTGCTGTCGACCGTTTATTTTAGATATTTACTTTTATTTGTAAAATATCACCATCCCAGAAAGCAAGTGATAATCAACTTATGTTTGCGTCCGTGCAAACCAACTTTTGTATTAATACCCCCACCTTGAGAGAATAATTAATAGTTGACAGCAGTATACTCTGTTGGTGATTAGTGAGAAATACGTTCTCTTTGAATCCTGGCATACAAAACCTAGACACAGATTAAACAATGGCAATGAGAAGTCTACTCGAACAGCAAAATAAAGTGTAACATCCGGTTCTCTTCTTTTTACTATTTTCTTTCATTAAACGTTACTCAGGGTACTTAACTAATTATTCTTTCAGTTATCCATTTTTAGTAGGTACTATTCAGGGTAAAATTAATGTTAGGTGTTAGGGTTTAGGCTATAATAATCCTTTAAAATTAAATATTAATAATCGGCATTTTTTTTATTTACTTTACCTAGGGTAAGCATAACTCACAATACTCTATTATACAACGGCAAAACGTTTATATTGTGTTGTATCAAGGTAAACTCTATCCTATAAAATGGAGTATTAGAATAGATGGAGCTTTTCGGTTATGTGTCAACAATCTGTAAAATCTTCTTATTTAGTCAAAAACAAATATAAACTCCTTACCTTTATTCCGGCAGCCAGTAGGCAAGTATATATTTTAAAATATGTTGAAATAGATCCTTATCTTGATTCCGTCGACGCCACAAAAATCCTCAAAGACATGAGTCAAGCATCGAGCGGTGTGTGCCGCACTGCACTTTATTGTGTTGTTTAGCCAACCTCCAATGACTCTCCACGACTCTACAGTTTGTGTATGCGCCGCAGAGTCGGGATCAACAAAATAATAATTGTGGATGACTGTTTGGTGGTTACTGTATAACCGTGTTTATGCAACTGATTATATGATTTCAATTCGTCAGATATTAGTGTTGTACCAGAAAGTACACATTCATAACATACATAAACATACATAATCATACATAAACATAACATAAAATACATAAACAGAACATACATAAAAAGTAACACCACTGGTAACCGCTCCAAGAACTGGCAGGAATAAGGCTCCTGGCTAGTCGGGCAGTTGTCCAGCCGTCGCCGTCGAGTCGCGTTATCTTATCTCGCCTACCATGACTACCTAAATTTTTCCCCCGTTGTTGGACACCAATTTCTTATGTTTATAGTTAGTTTATTTTAATTAAACAGCACATCCTACTGCACGTGTATTGTTTGGAAGGTTTTTTGAATTGTTGACACCTAACCGAAAAGATCCGAGTAGAATAACCCAGTGTAATTTAAATTTAGCTTGAAAACGAATGTAATAAATCGAATTATTTTTTGTCGTACGCAAAATATCTATTAACTACACCAGACTGCAGTATGCTCTGTTTTATAAACTCTAAATTTACAGATAATTTCATAAAGATTTTGTTTATTAGTCATGCCAACTAAATACATAATGATTGGATACATATATAAATTTTGATTACCACCGTGTTTCCTTTTTTAGTATTTAATACAGGGGTCAGTTGTCAGTACATAAATAAAGTTATGATAATGATAAAACCGTGTAAGCTAACATATAATTTCATTACGGTTATTAACTTATAAAGAACATGATACTCAAATAACACTGAGACTTGTACTGACAAAGATACAAATTACTAAACTTCGCACTTTCAGAAATGCCAGTTAGTTATTAAACTAGTTATATTGTTATTTGTTTCCTGACTCTTAAAACCCGTTTAGTTGTAATTATTAACTGTTTAATACGTTGGAAAATAAATAAATTATAAAAGTGAAATACAATGCAAATTTAACGAGCAGCAGAACTTTCGGTGAACCTAGTTCTGTGTTTGAGTTAAACACAATTCAACATTGTCTGGATGTGCTCCAATAGAAGTTACCAGTTTCCTACACAGATAGCAAAGTATGGCAGTGTTATCTGAGCCGTTGGTGGTTTTAATGGATTTCCACACGGTTTTGTCAGATATATTGCTAAATTAACTGTATTTACTCAGATTGTAGTTTAAAATACAGCAATTAAAACACTTGCAAAATATTTTTAGGTAAACTATTACAAAAATAAGTGCTAGTTTTTATAACTTTTATGCGTTAAAAAATATTTGGTGAATGTAATCGAAATGTTGTTATCCAATATTTATTTAATTCACCACGTTGTATATTTTTATATTCACGAGTATTCTTTTAGTGAATGCCATCTTATTACGCACTTGTCAAGTTGGGTTTTCGTGTTTTTTTCAATGTTAAATATAAATAAATGTTATTTAATAGGATAAAGAATTTACCAGATCCAAAGAATATTTATTTATTTTATTTATAAATTGTTTCTATTTTCACACGTCATTGAGTTATTTTAATGTACGTTTTAATTTTTTTTTTTCTTCCAACTAGAAGTCAAAGTTGTAAATATCCGAATATAAAAAATAGTTGTTCGAAACAAAAAAACAAAACTGATAAAAGCTTATGTACATCCTAAAAAAATGCCTAAATATTCCTGGATAATAAGTTGAACTTATCTTTTAACTCAACGTCATGTTGTGAATTAAAGGTAATAAATACATTTTAATGTACGTTCTAGCTTTTACTTTTATCTGCTAGCTACGTCTCGACCGACTAAAAGTCTAAGTATATCTAACTCAATATTTTTAAATTGCATTAATTCCGCCCCTAAAACCTATTAGATGCTTTTGTACTTCTTACATTTTGCCTAAATATTCATGGTTAATATGAATACAACCTCGAAAACTACTTAAACACCAGTTTGCAATATTCCATTCCTGCATGTAGAAAACTCATTCATCAAACCCTCCAGAAAGTGTTATGTGATGATGTAATTGGGGTTTACTCCCTAATTAACACATACAAAGTGCTTTGCATTCAGAGTAAGCTCTTGTTTTGCTGTTGCTAAAATGTATGATATAAGATTAACTATAAACTCTAAACTAAATATTGTGGTTATGTAGATAGTAAAATTAAAGCGTACAATTTAATTTGCTGTCTAGAAATAGTATATTAGTATATTTATTATTTAGTGTACGACGTCCTTGTATGAGTTTTACATAATAGTAAATAATATATGAGAGCAAAATAAGACGAAAGGTGTGATGTATTTTTTAGGGCATTGTGTGTAGTAATACATGTTGTTTTAAAGTAACAGTTTTATCATTTAAATCGTATATATTAAAAGGAATTTTGATATTTATAACTAATCTTTGACATTCCTATTTTATGTCAAAGCTACTAAACCACATATAAATCAATAATTGTAAAACAAACATTTAATATATTACTTATTATATCAGTTGTCTCAAAATGTGCTATTAGGCAAGGAAATGAAGACATAACCTTATCACAGCAGTTGATTTTAGATTTATTTTAATGTGTAAGGTAAAGAAAAAGTTGAAGAAGCCTAAATAATAAAAAATACTTAAAATACGAAGTCAAATTCACTCAATTTGGGACAAAGTAAACAACTAAGAACACTGAAAAAGCTCGTACCAAATTTAACAGAAAGTTGCTTGAGAGTTATAACTAAATGTAATTTTTGCATATTACATTTTTATATTCAATTTTGAAATATTGCTTTATAATAAAATTGTACTTATTAGCCATTAAACAAGTAATACGTTAATACCCAAAGAGTATCTTTAATGATTACAATTGATATCTATATCATCAGTCATCACCTTATTTTGGAGGGTGGGATTTTCTTGGTTCACAGTTACTTACTTGATAAGTTCATTTCTATGTTACAAAACATTAATTTTTTCTATCCCAATGCTAAAAGTTGTATACTATTTAATAACAAAGACATTATTTATTTTATGCTATACATTTTATAATCTAAAAAAATCTCCCTAAACTTAGAAATTAAATGTTAACATTGTAACTTGTGTTTTATAGCATAACTAAGCTTTGCATACCTCCGTATTATATATTTATTACTTTTATCCTAGTCAAACCGTTACAGTACATTTTAAAGATGTCAATGACCAAGCTCATTCATTACTTAAAGGAAAGGAAATTTAAAACTATGGAAACTTAACAATTATTAATTTCATTATACTTAAAGTGAAATTGTATTTGTGTTTCAAAACATAACGTATTCTTAATAAACTGGCTATTACGTATAGTGGTTGGAGTGCTTGATTTATAAACAGGAGTACAAGTGAACGATCCTAACCAACATATGAAAAAGGTCGACATTTGCTGTTAGGCTAATAACTGGTTATAATTTCAAAGATCAGGTTGATCTTAAATAGTTTTACTAACAGGATTAGGAGGCCCAGGATTACCTTAAAACTGGTCAATACCAATTTTCAGGCTGACATTAGGTAAAGCAATTGAAGTTGTCAATACTTATGTTAAGTATTTTGGCTACCCATTATGACAAACTTTCCTTTCACCTTTGGTCCCTCCATTTGCAGTGGCTAGGGCAGAATCTCCGGGTTTGGTCCTCATCAACATCATCATTGTTACGGATTAGGAAACCCCAGAATAGCTGCTAGTCACATCTTCCACAAGCGGGAATATTGCGCAGGATACCGGAAAGATAGGATATAGCAGGAAATAAAAGGGTGGGATGGGACGGCAGACAAATCGACCCTTCAGAGAGCCAACTCCCATGCCCCTGTGACAGCTGGGATGAGGCTCTCAAACAGGGGACCCGCATTCTGCCCTCCAACTGGTCAACTCAACTGACAGGGTATCCATGTATAACAGCCAGGGACCATCCATTCTCAGGTTGGCAGGTTGGGGACCTAACCCGGAGATTTTGTCCCTAAACACTGCAAATGGAGGGACCAAAAGTGAAAGGGAAGTTTGTCATAATGGACAGCCAAAAGACTTACCATATGTAATGACAACTTCATTTGCTGAACCCCATGTCAGCCTCAAAAATGGTATAGACCAGTTTTAAGGTAGTCCTGGGACGGTTTGGTCCTCAACCTTCCAACCTGTGAATGTATAGTCCCTGGATGTTGAATATGGATACCCTGTCAGTTGAGTTGACCAGTTGGAGGACAGAATGCGGGTCCCCTGTTGGAGCATCATCCCAGCTGTCACAGGGGCATGGGAGTTGGCTCTCTGAAGGGTCGATTTGGATGCCATCGCATCCCACCCTTTCCTTTCCTGCTATATCCTATATTTCCGGTAACCTAAGCAATATTCCTGCTTGTGGAAGATGTGACTAGCAGCTATGCTGGGGTTTTTTAATCCGCAACAATGATGATGATGATGAACAGGTTTAGCACAGTTACTTAAAAAATCCAATTGCATAAATATATAGCAGTACAAAATAGCAAACTTTACTAATTATAGGTAATTTAAATGTATTAAAAGACTTAGTTATAGTAATGTTATAATTTCAGGAAAATTTTGTAATTTATTTTTAATATACTAAAGCTTTATCACAAGGTAGTATGTCCTTCATTTTTTTAAATATCGGGCGATAATTGCGAATTTTTTCCTGCCATTTATGTAAATGAAAACGCCATATTGTTACTTTAAAATCACGTAAAATTATTGCTTTCTTTACTGTACATGTTTGCGATTTAACTGTTGTTTTAAAAATAGCAAAGTTTATGATTAAAATTACAAAATTTAGCTTATTTTTCATGGTTTTTTTATATTATCCGCCAACATACAAATAACAAAATGTATCACCATGGTTTTAATTAGAGGCACGTAACACTCTATACATGTAAATTAGGAAGTAAAACACAAGCATCAAAGACCCACAACACGTGTGGAATGTTTAATGAATGTGTATCTCTGATGCTGACAGTTAACTAGGAGGCCTGGAGTTAATGAAGTGTGGTTATTTATGTATCATATATTATACATATATGTACGATAACTTTTAATTTATACGAAAGTAAAAAAACATAAATCTGTTTAGTGTTAAGTTAAACGCACATAGCTTATTTGATGAATATCCTTTATAGGTTTGTACAGCTATTTTATTTTACCTCAACCAAACATTGAGACATAACGTCACATTGAAATCAAACTAGTTAAACTGCAGGTGAATTTATATATAAACTATATTGATGACAAATATAGAATAAAATTGCATTGTATTTTTACGCTCTTTTAACTGCTCACACCACATACATGCAAAACAAATCTAATAAAAACAATTGTTAGCGTAACCAAGGAAATTATATCCAAGAATTTTAATGTCATTCTTTAAAATATTAAATTTTCTGTCTCATATAATGCCTATGATACGTTTACAACCGGAGATAGTATGAAAAGGAAACATCAATATAGAGATGTAGGGAGTGAGCTATCAAATAAAGAAAATAATCATAACAAATATATTAATATGTTAAGTGGATCCATACATTCAATATTTTTGTATTTAAACCAGTTTTCACCAATGGTAAAATACCCAGCACAATTTAATCCCAGCACCAAACACGATCATCGTCAACTACAATGCCAGATTATAATATCAACAATCGATTACCATACAAGTTATTTTTTTAATATGAGGTTGCTGTGGTCTAAAAGAAAGTACGTGATTTTATTTTCAATACGAAAAGAAAAATACTAAATACATTAATATATATTTGTTAAATCTACATGATAAATACTGGGCAATACCATAAAGCCTTATATTTAAAACGAGTTGCTGGATTAAGAATTTCAAAATATTTCATAACAGAATAAATTAATACTTGTTAACCTGATACCCGTTACCTGGTAACTGTTACCTGTGACCTAACACCTGTGACCAGTGACCTGTTACCCGTTACCCGTTACCCGTTACCTGTTACCCGTTACCCGTTACCCGTTACCTGTTTTCTGATTGCTTCTACCTGTTTATACTACATGTTACCCGTTACCAGTTACCTGTTGCTGTTGCCTGATACTGGTTACCGTTGTCATGTGTATATTATGTGGCAGGGAACCAGTGAATTAAACCTACAACTTTTAACCATGCTATAATTTAAATTAAAAGGAATAGTTTCCTCAGTACATTTGCATACCTTAATATAAGTAGTTGCAAGTAGGTAAAACGTATCCTCTAAGCCACCCCCTCTATTGTTTCATTCTAATAACACATTAAGTACCGGTGGTACACTTAAATAAAATAAATAAAAACAAACTTTAAAAGGGACCGGAACCTTTGTAGCCACACGTTGTAAGAACGTCCTGTTGACAGGCAACGGTTGAAATATTAGTTGTTCCAGCGGTTTTCCCCAGAAAAAGGAAACACATTTTATTTCCAATTTGAAGGGTAGTACATCACAGAGGATTTATAAAATCCCCTTTCCGTCAACTCCTTTCTGTATTCCCTCTTCACCCTTTAAGCGGTTTAAAGGAAACATAGCGCTATCCACCTTATTAAAATGGTGTACATTATATCAATACTTTATTTCAATAAGGTGTTTAATATATTTATACATTTGAAAGAATGGTATTTTTTCATCCGGGGCCCTAAATCTAAAACTTATGATAAGCTCTTTCTTACGAATTTTTAAGCCACCTACGGTAATAACTTCTTCCCTATAGAATAAACTCGTTAAGAGTGAAGTTGTTATTAACCGTTTAATGCCAGGTGACACGGATTAAAAATTACATTTATATCACATTAAATAATATATAATTGATATTTTTAAAGAATTTTAAAATACCATTAAATTCGTATAGTCCATTACTTATTGTTTAAATTATTTAGGTATGCATGTAATCGTTCACGAACAATATCTGATTCAATTTCAGTGTCATAGCTATGCATTAACGCACAATATGCTATAAACATTATTTTAACAATACAATATTGTTTAGCTGTGTAAGGATATAAAAATGAAAACAGTGTTCGTTTTTTATTCTCTTTGATTCGGTAGGTATTAATAATATATTTTCAACCTTCTTTGGTTTGTTTAATTTTCCCTTTAGTATTATTCTAAGTAAATTCAATTACGTTTGTATATAATCAGGTTCTTACCTACGTTTTAGTTGTTATGTTTATTTGGTTGTCATAGTTAAATTACAAACTCAACCTTTCGTTTATCTTTTGTATCAGAGACTAAACATGTCTTAGAAACATAACAAACTATTTCGAATAATGTTAAGTAAATTTAATTTTAAATGTTGTATTTTAAAGTTATAATCTATTCCAAATGAAAAACAAACAAATAAGCTTAACATATATTTTGTGGAACATTTATTTTTTAAATATTATAATTCAATAATACAGACATTTTCTTACATTGGTTACTTGTATCAGTTTAATTGTTTCCACCTGAAAAATATTCAACGGCCCTAATGCAAAATATAAAATACCGAGTCAAATCCCTAATTTAATAACGTAAAAACTCATACATGTCCAAGTGTATTAGTAGATTAACAATTATTTATACTCTGAAATTAATTAAGCAACTTATTTTGTCCGTTCTCTATGAAAAATATTGAAATTTACAGACAACTACACAGCTAGAAAACACATATATTTTTACTTTGCATGTGTATATATAGTACTAGAATGTCTCTTTCTTAAGGAGTTGTAAAGTTGCATTCAATTTGTTTCATCTAGACAATTTACATTTAACAATGAAGCTTGCACCTGGGTTTGTTATTAACAGTGTTTTATGGTGAATGTTGTCAATACTCTAAGACCCTTTCTGAAAAAAGGGCATCCCATTTAATCAAGCATCTTTAAATTTAGATCCAACTCTACTAAATTGGGACCTCACAACCAGCCAGTTTAGCATCAGGTCAACTATGATACGTGAACCTTGCTAACCTAATAACACATTCAGTTTCGTTAACGTGAAACGCAACTGGTCAGTGGCAAGTTCATTCAAAGTCCACGCAGACTAGCACATCTTAATTTTCTTTTACATTAAAATTCGCCACAATCTGGAAGAGTCACAATTATTCCCTTTGGCGAGGCTTCGGGTAGTGAACTATTTTCAACTAATGTGTCGGTACGTATGTTATTTTATAAATTCAGTAACAATGTAGTTGAGTTCGTTTCATAAGTTTTCTAATGAAATTTGTTTTGTCAGAAGTTGATTTCAGTAATTCAGACAGTAGGTTGAATAAGAATAAGCCGGAATACAGTGGTCTATTACTGAATGTTTGGAGTCTGTGCTTTAGTAGGTTTATTTCATTTGTGTTTCGTGTATTTTATGGATTTATGGTCTTGTCTGAGGACTGGAGTTGAGTTCTTGACATGTATAATGATTTCAAGGATGTATAGTGAAATGAATGTTATGATGTTTATATTTATGAAGAGGGATTTGCAGTGTTCCAAGGGGTCAAGTCTGAATGCTGTTTTTATTGTTTTTCTATAGGATCAGTCTTCGTTCTGTATTTTGTGTTGATTTTGATCCCCATTCGATGATACCGTAGCGTAGATTATATGTGTTGCACAAATTGAGTGGTTGGCTATTATCACCGTGTCTTGGTTTGTGATATGTCTTTTTCGTCTGATGACAAACAGAGCTGAAGAAAGTTTATTATATTAGTAAGCAATTTGATTATGCCAGATTAGGTTCTGGTCAATTGATTCAATTTATTCTTTTGCGTTGGTAATTGGCAGATCAGGGTTTGTCCAGTCTTCTTCTGAATTTATTTTGTTATTTGGTGTGAAATTTATGTGGATTTTTACTTTTGTTGATAGTCAGTTTTATTGCACTGCAGGCTGATGTTTCTCTGTCCAGAGTTGAATTTACAATGTAACTGTTTTTTTAAATTATGCTCAGTTGGGATTTTGATGGTAGTGTTATCCGCAAATGAAGTGCGTTCTTCCTAATTTTTAAATGTTTCTGGCAGTCTGTTTATGTATAAACAACAGGGGGCCTAATATGGAGCCTTGTAGTATGCCCTTAATAAATTTTCTGTGACATGATTTCGTTGTGGTGATTATAGTATCCTTCTAATGATATATTTCTACTTCATGCAGTCTGTCAATACGATAATTATAAGGCCACAAAAAGGCCTGAGGCAGTATTATTTTCTTCCCAGTTGTAACTACACAGTTTTGAGATGGCTGTTCTTGTGTTGAGTCCCTTCCTGAATCCGTGTTGACATACTGAGAGAAGATTGTTTGTTTCCAGATGGTCTATAAGTCGGTTTTAAATGTCCGTTCTAAGTTTTTTGAGGCAGTTGAAAGGTTTGTAATCGGCGTGTATTTGAGCGGGTCCTGCTTATCGCCCTTAATTCCAAAGGTGTAAGCCTGGCTTTCAACGGCAGTCACAATGAATCAATAAGTGTATTATGATTATGAGTGCATTATTAATATTTGTTTAATATTATCTTTGTTTCGTTGTTTTTATTTTACATACGTTATTAATATAATGCCTGCATATACATTTTATATTATCTACAAATTATAAAGTAGTTGGAAACTTTACTACACAAACTAACTTATTATTAACATGTTATTAGGTAAAATAAATGTATAACATGTTATGATTACTCATATCGATGTACGAATTAGGTGATATTTGTTATGACATTCAGCTGTTTATTAATCTTTTGACCTATTTTAATCTTATTGTTTGTTCTATTTTTAATGCCATATCGTTTTAAAATAATAAAATAAACCTTCTCTTGCTGAACTAGTTATGCGATATTTTTCTTCATGTTTGTACTGATAGAACTGAGTGTAATCGTCATCAATGGGAAGTTAGTCAAGCCTCGACTTACAGATGCTTCAGTGAGCTAACAGCTGATTGTCCATGATCGTTGCAGTAACCTCGCGTTTAATTGGATCCCCTAAACTTGACCCGAAGAGAGAATACAGTTACTCCGATGCCAAATTTTCTCATTGACTGGTCCCCCTAATTAAACTTGTTTGTAAAAATGACTTTAGCAATGTTTGTTTTTCCTGATAGGAGAACCTAATTGTATATAGAGTTAGTGCAACATACTTATATTATACCCCAGAGTGTAAGTTTTGAGTAACCAAATGTCATTTGGAACTTTAGGATAAAAATCAGTGGACGCTGATGATCGTTGGGTTAATGCTGATGGTGTTGGTCATGGACTTCTTCACGCAGCCGGGGAGGTAGTTATACTATTTTATATGCACCTTACATTACATTTGTCTTTTTTATTTACAACGGTTAAATTTATCCGAATAGGTTTTGTGGACTATTTATATAACAATTTGTATATGAACTGCTCCAGTAACCTTTTACGATTTTAATGTGGACGAAATGTTTATTTTTAAATGTGACTGAGGCTTATAAGAAGCAACATTTTAAAACAAGCTCTTTCAAGGAACGCTTAAATATGTTGTCTCACTGTCATTCCACATATTTCATGTTCCGGAAACTATTGTAGACTTTCAAGGGTTAATTTATAATAATGATTTATTTGTTGAGTATAGCTTTTTTGTCAAAATTTCTCCCGGACCACACCACTTTCTTTAAGAAGAGAATAATTGTAGTTATTTTATTGACCTCAAAACTCTGCCCTATTGGCCTTTTTTTTATTTCCAAACTCCACATTTGACGGCCACTCAAACCTTAGGGCTCCGCCCTACTCAACTTTGCCCCATGCGGTTGGCAAACCAAGAAATGTTTGATAGTTTTTGTACCGCCACCACAGGGTTCCACTTCATTGCCATTAATATGCTCCACTATATTGCAATCCTTTATAATGTTTATTATTTTAATTTTTAATATTCTTTAGCTGTAGCTATCGATTTTAATAATAATGCTCGCCAACCTGAATTGTTTTACAATGTCCTTTTATATTTTTTCCTCCACAAGCAAAACAGGAGGAAATAAGAATACCCAAAAAAACTCTTCAGGGTTAGTCAAGAACAGGTAGGAGATATCTAGCAAAGTACTCCAAACATCTTATATGTTAATTCAATAAGGAATTTCGTTTTTGGCCCGCTTCGTCGTTTTTTCTCAAAGATTTAGACAATCAATAGGTCGTTTGAATGATTTTACACTGCAAAATAACAGCAAAATGTAAAACTCAAAAATACCGATGTGGTTTAAAAAATGGCATTCTAAATATGAATTGGGTTATTTAAATGGGGAAATATTGCTGTAGGAACTCGGCCTTAGTTTGAGAATACCAGGCAACGTGTGGTCATTTGATATGGAAAATAGGTTAAACATTCCGATACTCCCAAAACATATCAGTTTGATCATTTTCTCTATTTAAGGTCAATAAATGATACAAAGTATAAAGTCCTACAATTTCTCCATGTTAGTCATATAAAAGAATTCTTATCCAGGATTTTATAGAACTCGGCCTTAGTTTGAGAAGGGACCGCGTCTAGTCGCCACCCCGTCGGATCGCCACCCCACGGATCGCCACCTTTTCAAATGAATTTGGAGGTGGCGATCTGTCGTGTACCGTACACGATCTGTCGGGGTGATGATCTGTCGGGGTGGCTCCTTGTCGCAGCCGTGTGAGGTGGCGATAGTAGGGGGCATTGGCCGATTCAAAACCAGCAAAGGACGCAGTGAGGATGCGAGGAATCAAGGTCACCCCCCCGGTGACGTCAGTCCCCCCCCGTGACGTCAGCCCCCCCCGGTGACGTCAGCCCCCCCGTCACGTGACCTGGCGTAAACCTAACATAAGCTTCTTCCATCTGTTTTATTATACATCTGTTTTTATTATATATTTGTTTTTGTTTGTTTTTTTTCTTTATCAATTTATATTATATATTTGTTTTGTTTCTTTTTAGTTTATTAATTTAATATTATAAAAATAATATGTAATAAAAATATGAATATAACAGCTTATTGAAGCTGAACCCCCCGGTAGCTTACCACAGCCGAAAAACCATTCGCCAAAAAGCCGTTCACCCTCTCCTTTACAAGGTCCAGCTCCACTGGCACATTGGCGGTAAACCACCGGGGAAATAGTGAAGTCTTCCGTCCTCCTCGACACAGCCGAGGTGGAGGATTATTAACCCATTTTGCATTTCTTGTTCAATCTTCTGAAACGCAACGGCCACAGTGTAGGAACAGCACATGACATATGTGATGTCCGACATGGTGCTCTGTTGGTTGTCAACAAGAGAATGAGGGTTTGGCTAATACACAAGCTATTTCTGCGTTGTAAACAAGTGGAACGTTCCAGAAGCTTTCACCGCTCAGTGGAAAGCCCTCTTCAAATCAGTCAACGACGTAAACAAGCTATTATTGTATTGACTGCTTTCTCACCCTTGTGGAATAACCCCATGCGTCATTGCTACATGGTCACTCAACAGTTGTTTGTGAGCTCAGTCTAGAGTTGGCTTTTGCGATGGAGAAACATAACCCACCATCTCTCACTCAACTGTCAACGATAGCTATTAGACACAATAGATGTTCATTATATAAGGGGTTAGGTGCTTTACCGGTATCCATTCAGCGATACATCGCTTCTTGCTTGAAGGGCAGTGTACGACGCTATGTGCCGGTGCTTCCTAGAGGTGTAGAGGACGAGCGTGTTAGAGAGCTGTATAGGAAGTATGACCGACATATAGTGTATCAGTGTATGCGTTGTGATGATAGAAACCATTACTGTGGTAACCTTTTATACGAGGTACCAAATATGACCATGACAGTGTTTCGTTGTATAGACAGTGAAGAACATTACAAGTGTTTCTGCTGTGGGCGGAGTGCATGGGAGTGTAATTGGTGGAGTAATAACAATTACCTGACCTTCCTACGAATGACAATGGATACTTCGACGGTGAGGGAAGGGTCCCAACACTCCGGATACTTATATTTTAAAAAATAAAGTTTTATATCCTTACCCATTTTCCATAAAAGAAAAACTACTAATTATCTAAGTCTTAACTTTAACAGCAAAGGCACAGTGAGGATACGAGGGATGAAGTCAGCCCCCCCGTGACGTCAGCCCCCCCCGATATAATTATTATTTTATTCAGGATAATATTATTTATTTTATTTATAAAAGTGATACCCTAACCTACCCTCCGTTTACTATAACCCTCGCATATACTGGAGGATTAGCTTCCCGAAGGAGCCAAACTATGGCGTTGCGGCATGAGATGTGTGTCGGTACCAAACTCAAGTCTCCCAGGTCAGCCCTAAGTTGTCGACACTTGTGTGGGGCCAACGGTCTTTCTAACAAGAAGTCAACATGTAATTTACCTAGGAAGCATCTCGTGTAGTAATATCCTGTTTGTAGAAATACCTCCGCGTCTATTGAATCCACTTCCGCTATTGTGGAATTGATAAAGAATGGCTTTGTTACTGGGTAGGATCCTACCGGCTCTGAAATCATCGTGAATAAATTAAACATGGTGTACCGCTTGCCAGTAATGCTAGAAGGAGACTGGCGAGTAGGACTGAAGGTGTAAACAACTCGGAGGGAACCTCCATGACGCCACAGTCAGTTTACTCGTAAACAACTCGGAGGAAACCACCATGACGTCATCCTCATGCCTACGTGACCGATACAGTCAGTTTCCTCATTAGCGGTTCCAGTGGAAAGTCCCTCGGCGTCAACAGTGTATTTATGCGCGCTATCCACCCGTATTACTTCAGTGCTTAGTGGCAGTTCGTACTGTGAGGACGTAGGTGCCTTCCATGGTGACTATTTGTGCGACTGTGTGGAGCGTTCTCTGTGAATATCTTAAAATGTACGTAACATGTAATTCACTTTCTTGTTGTTTCATTAGTCGATTTACCAATGCTCTAAATCCTAATTAGCTAAAACTAATATTTAATGTTTTGCATATCTCAGTACACTGAGTCTTGTCCTTGTTTCTTTTCAGATGGAGATGAGTGAAACTGTAATGACCTTGGAACAGTTGTGTTTTATAAGGATTAAAATTAATGAACCAAATTTAAAAAGCAAATAGACTCACTTCCACTCCTTTTTAAAAACTGTTTGAGTGAAATAAAATTTGGTTTTGCTTTTTAATCGAAATTCCGAGTGCCTAGTGGAATTACAGACGAGGGTGAAATCGCTATGTATGAGCGTAACAAAGGCAAAGACGTGTGCCAGTGTTGGGAATGTCATAGCAGCGATTCTTGTCATTTATTTCCTTCCAATATTATTAAAAGGGTTAGACTCGCCTCGTTCCCAGGGGTATCGCTACCAAAGTGTTTTTGCTGTGACAACTGTGCCTTTGTGGCGGACGGGGAATACAGATACCCGATGTTTTTGTAGATGGCTGTTCCTCGTACGTGTGAGGTCTGTCGCCGCGTCTTCGCGAATTCTGGAAACCTAACCCGTCACACAGCATCCGCCCACAACGACCGCCATAACGAGTGTCATGTCTGCGGCAGACGCTTCGGGCGAAGCGACAACCTACAACGCCACCTCGCCGCAGTTCATTCTCCTACTCCTCACGACTAAGCGCCAGGTACAGTTTTATGTTAAATAAGAAACCGCCAGTAGATCTGTTAAGCATGCCTTCTTCTCCGATATCCTCATTCATGACGTCACAGTGCGTCCGTGGACTTTGATAACTAACCACCTGTTTTTGAGAGAGTAAACGGCTTTATCCGAGTAAACAGATTCAAGTAGTAAACAAGGGGCTGCCAGCCCTCTGTGTAGTTCGTCACCCTTGTATTGGGCTCAGGTAAACTGGCGATTGAGATGAGGAAATAAGAGGTTGCCAGTCATCTATGTAGTTCCTCACCCTTGTGTTTATCGGGTAACTAATAGGACTGGTTTTCCTCTTCACAGGCTGTCCATGCCCGTTGTGCGCTGTCGCCCTGACGAGCCCCAAGGATCTGCGCCACCACATGAAAGCGGTCCACGGTGCGAGCCCGTCAGCTTCGAC
This sequence comes from Allygus modestus, assembly GCA_963675035.1. Taxonomy (NCBI): domain Eukaryota; kingdom Metazoa; phylum Arthropoda; class Insecta; order Hemiptera; family Cicadellidae; genus Allygus; species Allygus modestus. The sequence continues at coordinate 482,740,254 of OY776111.1, read as the reverse complement.
CTTCTCCTCTTCCTCCTCCGCTGCAACGTCACCCGCCAGAGATCTACGGCCCGAGTGCAACGCGTGTGGGTGGTGGTTTGCCCGCGAGAACTTGCTCTGGCGTCACATGCAGCTGGTGCACGCCAACGAGGTCCGCTGTTCCGAGTGCGGAGCTCTGTTCCGCAAGGCCGCGTACCTCCAGCGACACGTGGCGAGCGCTCACCGCAGCAGGAAGTTTGAGTGCGCCTACTGCAATCGAGGCTTCACCTGGCGTTACAACCGGGACCAGCACGAGGCTCACAACTGTCCCGTCGTGAGGAACCTCGTTTTGGACGAGATGCCACGACTGCCCGTCCTGTCACCCGAGTCGCGCCCAGGACCCAGCCACGAGCCTCAGCCCGGACCCAGCAGCGAGCCTCAGCCCCGACCCAGCACGGCACCTGAAGGGATGGTGGGTGGAGGACTGCCCACGTTCCGCACCATCCAACGGGCGTTCCGCGGACGGCTCATGACCTTTCGTCTGTCCCGGCCCATGGAGGACTTCTTAACCGTTGACGACACGCTGGTGTTGCTGTTCGACAGCGTCCTGAAACTGCTGTCCGACGTCAGGACCCGACACCCGAACATCAAAGTCAACATGTTCTTGGAGTGCGAATTCGCCAACATCCACGGGACCACCTGCCTAAGAGCCTTCAAGACAAAGAACGTGCCTCTTACAGCCGCGTCCAACTTGGAGCAATAGGATCCAATAGGATCCAGGGACACATGAACATTGGAAATGAACTTCCAAAACCAGCAAGTTGTTTTACTATAATACTAAAACCTCGCTAATGTATTTTTAAAGCCTGTAATAAAACATTGTAAAGGAGATATACCCGCGCATTTGATTCCATTTGTCATGGATGTCACCCAACGAGCTACCGACTTTGTTAAGAAGCTGTTTACTTGCTAACTACAAATAAATCTTTCCAATATTAGGGACACATACATCTGCATTTCTTTGGCAACATGTTGAAGTGTAAGACAATATCCAACTCAACTTGATATCCTTTGAACAAATAAGCTTGAATCAGGTTTTCTGTTTCATAAACTTTAACTCAATTCCTGATGCGTTTAGAAGGTAGTTATCAGATTAATCAAGATCAGTTCAGTTTATTTTACCTTTTAGATCTAATATGTGTCAACATTAACCATATATTAGTAAAGTTATGTTTTCATAAGTATACCAAAAGAAACCCATTAGCTGGGACTCTCCCATTCATGATATTAAGATCTATCACAGGTGATTATCTATTATCGTGTACCAGTAAATGCTGTCCACTTCACATCAATAGCTCTGAACATTCATTTAACAGTATATTAATATAAACAAATACAAATGTAAAAAGTTATTAAATGCTAAACAACGTTTAAAGTAACAAAATTTAATGTAAACAAAAAACAACATAAATTAAAAATGTATAGCCTGCATGGTAATACAATAAATAATGAATAATATATATAAACAATACATATTCAGAAACGCCCGAGCATTAGATACAATAAATGATAATTTTTATCAGGATATTCATACCATTAGTTATTTCAGAATCAAGTGTGTTCCATGTATTTAGATATGAAATTAAATAAATGTATGATGTTACATTTTTAAGTTTTTTAAATTTATTTAAATTTCTTTCAAACTTTAAAGATTTTGGTGATTTATTTAAAACGGTCACACCTGCTTGTGATAGAAGTTTACAACAAACGTCGTGGCCGTAAACAATTAGAATTTCTAGCATTATAAGAATGAAAATTCTTTCCTAGTTTCCAAGTGTATCTTCACATTTAATTTCCGAATACAATATAGTTTAAAATATATTAAGTCATTGCAAGGTTAAATTTCTAAATATTAAATCATCAATTATTTGTCTAGATTAGAAAAAATCTCATAGATTCCTTTTTGTTACATCTGCCCCAAAGGGTAATACCGTACCTCGAATATATTCAGCCATAATACGCTATCATCAGCATATTTATATGGCAGTTCTTTGTTAATTATTGCAGAAAATCAATTTTTAAGGCACTTTTGAACGTAAAGTATTTACATGACATGTCTAAATAAATCCTCTTTCAATATAAAGTCATAGAAAATCGGCAGAGTCAACTTATTTTAGAATTTTATCGGCCGGTATCGTGATTGGACATTCTTTATAATCAAGATTTTGGCGGCAGCAAAATTTAAAGAAACTTGATTATGTATATCATCAGTTTTTAGATTACAATGTATCACATAACTTTTTTAACTGATTAAACGTTTAGATACGTAAATTACTCAGCAATAACTAAATGGAAAAACTGCGATAAAAGAAGTTAAAAGAGGATTCCAACTTTTCTACTTTCCCAGACCAATATTTGTTCTGAACACATTGAAACTTTTATGCCGAACTCAACATGTTATATGTAGGTTAAACTAGATTTAAACTATTAGTTCGATTATGATTGTTTCTTTTGTACCATTAAGAAATGCTTTGAGTTGTTGAGCGTAACCCGAAAAGTTTGATTAGTTGTTTTTTTATTAATGTTGAATTAAATCGGGTCGTAGCTCTGGTACGGAATATATTACAGTGTTGATTCAATGACTCATCGATCATTTAATTTTTTATTGTTCATCGAATGCGTTGTACAACACATTCAAATCCCCATGGTGAATTGTAAGCGCTTGTTGCTATAAAGTTCAATAAATTCATGTATTTGGGTTTAAGCTCTTTAGGAACTATAGGTTCCTTGGTATAGACTAGTTGGTTGAAGTAAAGTAAAAAAGCACAATTCAAAAATAATAATATTGAATTTGAACTCACTATGTAAATGCCATTACTATCGCCAAGTCTTTAAACCTGTTAACTCAATAATTTAAAATATTAAATTAGCGTTGAATTTAATTTTTGAAGCATTATTAGAATTACTTGGTATGATATTTGAAACTTATTTAAAATAAATAAAGCTACAAACTGAGAAACAATTATTTTTAATCACATCTCAAGCAATAACCAAAAAATAATAAATAACAAATAAACAATAACAATAATCATCTGTTTATAATTATTTAGCATCATATGACCCAATATTACACTTGGAATGCTACACTTTCAATTTATTTGGTTCCAAATTGGCCAGGAACCTATTTAATGTCAGTTTGGATTGAGAGATTTCTGTAATTATTTGGAGTAATTATTTTACTTATAGTAAACATAAACCACTCATAAATGGTTAATATAGGTTATTACCTGATCGAGTACTAAATTAGAAACATGAAGAAATAGTTTATCTGTGGATAAACACATTTTATTGGCAAGGAAACTAATAAAAGAGAGGGTGTTTAGATAGATTTCTAAAATTTTTGTAAGTCTATTATTACATTTAGAAAACATATACCACTCTAACATGATATAAACATGGCTCTAAATTTTGTATTTAAAGTTTCAGCACTTAATGGGGAAAGAATTTTGTTTGTTTGGTTAAAAATCTATTATATAGACCAGGAGCTAATTTAAAGGAAGTGTGGATGGTCAAGATTTCTTAACCATTCTTAATTATTTATTTTTGTATTAAAAAAGATGACATTCAAATATGGTTAAAATTGTTGTTAAAAGTTCAATCAGTTTGTAATCAACATCAATTTGTAGTTTTATTGGTCATAATCACTTTATATTGGGCAGTAACCTAATTAAAGTGAGTGGTGATTGAGAGTTTTCAAAATTTGTTATTATAATTTTTACTTAAGAAATAATAAACTAATATGCTTAAATTTGGTATTAAAGATTCGAGCAACTCATTAGGAAGTTAAATAAATTGGTTATTTGAATAACCAAGTCAGGTATTGTTCCAAAACTGAATTAAAGTGAGCGCATGTGAAGAGTTTTAAATAATCCTTCTTAGTTTATATTCCATTTACTAAATATTTGTATGATATATTTGGTATCAACGTCTCGAGAATTAAAAAGCCATGTTATTTGCTCGCTTACCATTTTATCGCCAGTTGCAAGGGGGCGTGCCTGGCTTCATCGGTCCTAATGTTGCATTAGCATTTCGTCTAGAGTAATACTGCCTCCATGGTCCTGAACCATTAGTAGTTGAATATTTTAGAGACTGGCTCCCCATTTTCAAATATAAATGTCGATATCTAGTTGTATAACACATAGTTGTTGTCAAAGTTACCACAAACGCAATCATCTAAATAAATTAGTTTTTGTATATAGTTGGCTTTAACGTAGTTAATTTAAGTCTAAGCACATTGGTTACCTTTGGCAGGTTACAGTTATAAGATTAAGTAATTTAAAACTCAAGAAATTACCCTAAAAAAGTACAAAGTAATATGTTTTCACTTTTATGATGTTACCATTGGGAAATAACAATCATTAGCTTATAATGACCAATGCAAAGCCACATTTAATCTCGGAAGGTTCACCAGAGATTTACCATTATAACTAATTACCTGACGTTAATGATATTTCTTACTGTTGCAACACATATATATCATTAGTTAAACTTGTTTGCACTCGTCAAATTATTTATTATCCTAATGCCTGGTTTTACGGGTTTACGATCAGAAGATCTGGAATTGATGACAGAGAGCAAAAATATTTTGTTTATTAAGTAAGAATTCGTTAAAAGCAAAGTTAATAAGTTTCTAAACAAATTAAAGTTAAAAGATTTGTATTTTATTTAACGTTACATATTGCACACACACTACATAACAAGATTAATAATAATTTGCTTCCTGTTTTACTTGAGAAGCATCGGAGGTAATAAAGAAGTTAAATAGCCCCAAAGGACTTTTTTATTTTATGTTTTGATGGAATGGACAATTTATGGTTGTTAACCGTTTTCTTATTTATATTTTTATTTATCATAAACAAGTTTTTACTCTAACGTTTTCATTACTTTTAAATCAATCAGCTTATAACCTGGCATATACGAAACAATTAAATAGTTTATTTTAATTAGGACAAATGACAGTAATGTTTTAAAAACATAATTTTTAAAATCTCGGTATACTGCATAACACAAAATTAAAGGTTCTAGCCTTGAACTTTGTTAACTACATAGTACCGGTGGTGTTACATTGTTTCGGCCATAACCTCGATAATACATATAATAAACTAGTCTGTTTTCCTTAGTTGTGCACAAAGCTTTACTGCAATTTCTGACTTTGTTTTTTAAAAGATAGAAAGCTTGGCAAACTTTATCCAATTCACTAAGCACTAAAAGCTTTTGGTGGTTAGCAGTTAACCGTCCGTGAAATTAAGGTGGTGTTGGACTTTTAACACGTTTGCAGTTCGCTTATTAACCAAAATATATTTTATTTATTTTTCAAAATGATTTGATCACATCGCTTAAAAAAACCTTTCTTTTAAACCTATTTATACTGTGCTATATTACTGCAAATTTAATGTTGTTTTTTTTAATACAGTTCTTATTACATTGAAAGACAAAGGTACCACACTAATGTTTGTTTTAATTATTGCTAATACTAATGTGACATTTTGTCAGCTCTCTGTTTGTTTTTAATAGGGTGTTATGATCATTTTGTTAAGGTCTTGAACTCCCTCAGTACATTGTAAAAGTTTACAAATTCAAATGGTTTTTAATAGCAAAGCCTTTATTTCCTTGAAATAAGGAGAATAATAAACGAAAAAAAATTACTGTGTGCAAATAAATGTACTACAACTGGTATAGAAACATACCAATTTTCATCAATCTACATTAAAAAATAATCAAGATAAAAAATTGTTTTTATTCTCCATAAGGATAACATTGGACAACGTACTCTGTTTAGCATTTTGAATATCTCTGCAACGGTTGGACTTAGAATCACAATTAAAACACCAAATTAATTGTTTTTAGAGCTGAAGGTATTGGTACAACAAATGTGCAGTTTTTAGTAAAATTAGCTGAGTAAAATCTAAAAACCTTTTACTCTTAAGATTAACATAAGATATTATTATGAATTTTTTTGGATTTCCTCCTTAACTTCTTAACCTAAATTAGTGAATTAAAATAATAGATTATTTTATTTAACTCTTTTAAATGGATGAAATAAAAATTGAATGAATTTAAAGTTTTAAAATTAAAAATGCAAAAGACTGGTTTCTTTTAAACCTACATTAAACCCCTTTCCCCCGGTCCGACCTTTCTGGTTTTTATGGAAGAATAGAAATAAATGTAGTGAAAATTTAAAATCACCTGTTGATACTAAATCAGTACAGAAACATGAACAGTTGTTTTAAGAAAACATCTGGAATGGAACCTCAATGTAAACTAATAAGACGGTGTATTAGCTGGATATTCCAAAACAAAAAATATTTGCTTGAACTCGAACAGTTAGGTTTCCTAGTACACGTTACTCACTTAAGATTATGGAATGGAATTAGACAAATTAAAACGGATTTTTTCTTTTTATGTCTCGTTAAAAATAGTTAGTTTGTGTTTTTTGCAGACTTGAGTTGAGTGTACTAATTTATTATAGTAACAATATGTGTTTGTTGTAATATAATATTTAATTACGTGTAAACTTAAACAAAATTAAAACACGGACAGTGTGACGCTAAACTGTGAGAAGAGAAAAATCCATTTATTCTTTTAATTTGCCACTTAATCTCAAGTTTTAGGGGCAGCCAGGGGACTATTTCAGTGACATTCTGTACTATTAAATGATAAATTGAGAGAATGAGAAATGTGTATCTTGAGATTCACGAAAATGAGAGACTAATACTGTAAACTGATAATGTAGTTTAAGACCCGCAATTCATCACCAGTGATATGCATCCCCTCAGGGGTGATTGTAAGATCTTCTGTTGCTCCGCTTGACTGCGACGTTGATTTATCCTCAAATCACACAGTAGTGGCTATAAGGACATAATGATTAGGTTATATCTTCATCATAGAGGATTTTAAAATTTGGTTATAATGATACACAGGTTTTACTTCTTAAAATATTGGAAAGTATTGAAACTTCTATTGATAAATTCTGTACATATCAAATAGTCATTAATAAAAATCCCAACAAGATTAAAATATAAACTGAACTACCTTTAAAGTACATTAAACATTTTCCTGACCAAATGTTGTCTTAAATCGACGTTGTGTGGTACAGATTATGATACAGAGTTCTAAATGTTACCAAAATCTGATAAATACTTGACATTTTTCTCTTTCCTGCTGTAAAATTAATTTAACAAGTAAAATCACAAAATTTAGTGCGGGTTCTTTATGAGTTGCTGCTGTGATTTACTTGTATGTCGATTTAAATTATTAAACTGCATTGGAAACTTGGTTTATTTAAATAATCAATATTGTAGAGAACCTATATACAAGTTAAACAAATTTTGATTCCAATATTGAAAGATATTGTAATATATTGATTAATAGAATATTTTAGCTCAGTTTCTTTTTGTATAGAAACATATTTGTAAACTACTATTATATATCTATAACCGATTAGATGCCTTTTCCACAATATTAGTATAAAACTGCATTCATCACCTTTTGTTTATCAGAAACAATAAATTTCTAAATCAATGTCGGACTTAAGAAAGCGTCATTTTGTACAAAATTTGGTTTGGAGTTAAATTGCTAAAAGCAATTACTTACTCGACACATTTTTACTGTGGCATTTTGTAACAACAAGCCTAAAAAATATATTATTTTAACTACTATTTTTTCGTAGTTACCTATATTTCTGTACCACATGATATATGCAAGATTATTTTCTCCTTTTTTCAATGAATTTCCAATAAAAATTTATTTGTTTGGCCACAGATAAACAATCATTACAGATTGGCATCGTCATCGCCGATTCCGTGACTCGTTTTTAGTAACACAATCTAGAAGACAACGCGACAACTAGCGTCCTTACCGTGCTGCCACCACGGAGTGGCCTTGAACACTAACGCATTTTTCCGCTTAGTACGATACGTTTACATGGTCTCCTCAGCCCTTACAAAATGAACAACATTATTACATTTATTTATCATAACTGTATTTATTATCTAATCCTATAATAAAAGTTGGTTTATTTGCGTGCTTACTTGCAAAATGATTTCGAAAACGCTGTGAACAATTTCTAGAATAAACGCAATGAAAATCACTAATGATAATAAGAATAATAATAATATTTATTCCGTGACAATTTGTAACGATATCACTCGTTTGGTCAAAACCATCAAAAAAAAAAGTCTGCCACAACTTCCAGTTATCGCGTGAAACATCTGACTTCCCCACTTTTGTACGCAATCTGTTAATAAAGAAATGGTTTGATGTTATAGGTTTAGTAATCAAATATTTTGATTTTATTTTTTAAGCAATTTTTCTGATCAAAACGTAAAACTTCCAAGCACATTAGATTTTTAGTGTCTAGTCAATTAGTTTACAATAGTGCATTGTTGTTGGGCAAGTTTTATGAAAATACTTAACGTTATTGTTTGTATATAAGATTTTGGTATTCAACACAGAATAACACGGAACGAGTTTCAAATACCATTGGTGTTTAAAAATATAAATAGAGACGTTTTATGATCTCGCGCTCGCCAATTCAGTTTAATCAGCCTCGTTTAGGGTACGGTGACAGCGCGGTGGTGTTGGAGCGGATAGTTCGGCGGTTTTGACAAAGAGTTCGCTGAGTATGATGAGAGACAGCGCATTCCGTGCTTAAACCGCCCAACTAACTGAGGCGGAGGCAACAGAAACGGTCACGGAATCGGTCATTACGATATCAATCTGTAATGTTTGTTCATCTTTGGTTTGGCTCAAATTAAGCCCAGGACGACCATATAAGTACATAACGTGATCCCCTGAACACGTTTTGGGGGTCGCTTACATGCGCACCTGCTCACCGAGTTAATAAACAAAATATAATATGTATTAAATTCATGACGTTGTCTTATGAAGATTTGTCCTTGGAAAAGGCTGGTTTTCATATCCTGATGTAGTTTTATCACCCCCAATACCCCCAAATTATTTCACTCTTGATTCTACATCCTCCTTACCATCTCCTTGTCCTCCATCGCTATCCCGACAATGCATACAATTAACACCAGGATCATTATAACTGCCAACAAATCAAGCATTTTTCCAATATAAAAATATAAATAGAGACGTTTTATGATCTCGCGCTCGCCAATTCAGTTTAATCCGCCTCGTTTAGTGTACGGTGACGGCGCGGTGGTGTTGGAGTGGATAGTTCGGCGGTTTTGACAAAGAGTTCGCTGAGTATGATGAGAGACAGCGCACTCCGTGCTTAAACCGCCCAACTAACTGAGGGCACAAGTGTTTGTTTAAACAATATATTCGATTTTAAAAGAGTTTTTATGTGAAAATTCTATTTCCTCACGTCAGCGTGCTGATAGCGAACTCGTTTTTTAAAATTATTTTTCACTGTAAGCTATAATACAATGTCATTAAAGGGTCTTTATGATAGGCCTAAAATTGCTAAATGTAAAACGGACTGTGGAGTAAAACGAACTACCATGTGCTCGGAACAACAATGTCAATATCTGACACAAACCAAATCAAGGGATGTCCTCTGTAACCAACAACGCCACTCAATCCCCGGTACACACCACCTCGTCATGACAACACTTCATCACTCCACTGAGGTGTGGACGGTAGCGATCTGACCTCGTGAAATTCATGACTAATACTAACTTGACTTACAATAATAGATACGGTATACAAATACTTTGTTATATAATTAAAATAAAAAATACACCCGTAGCAGCAAAACTGCGTACTTAGCGAATTTCCAATGCATATTTATGTATCTTAACACCACATAAAGCCACATACCAAGTTTCATCAATATATATTAATAAATAAACGATTTTTGACATTTTATTTATCCTCCATAAGAAAAACTTGGGGGCTGAGTACGCAGGTTTGCTTCTACAGGAACTATTAGCAACAACATTGTTTTTGTGCAAATATCAATAGGCAAAAACTATATGAAACAATATGGCAAGTTTCGTCAGGATAAGTTGATAAATAAGCGAGATGTACAATCTGTCTTATTCTCCAAAAGAATAACATTGGACAACGTACTTTGTTTAGCATTTTCAATATCTCTGTAACCAATGAGCGTAGAGCAATGATCAAAACACCAAATCGTTTGATTTTTTAAGCTGAATTCAATGTTAAGAAGTAAAATTTGATTTACTAAAATATTATATGTACAAAACTAAAAAAAAAAAAAAAAAACATTTTTGGTGTACAAATCCCCCGCCCCCCAAAAAATGCCCCTTTGGATGAAGCGATTTGGCTGCCAACTATAAGTCATAAATGTTTCTTTACAGGTTTGTACCAAATTTCATCAAAATCGGACCATTATTACAAGAGTTATCGCACACACACACACACACACACACACACACACACACACACACACACACACACACACACACACACACACACACACACACACACACACACACACACACACACATACGTACATAGGGTACCTTGCGAGGACTTTGACGCTGTGGCATTCTTATGAGGACCACTAGATCGGGTTGATAATAAAATAAAAAAATATGACACGGATGTTGGTTTCAGTATTAGGGAAAAGGTTCATAAAAAAAGTTCAAAGGCACTCCAAAAAAAAAATAGTGTATTTTTCTTACGAGGACTCCATATCTGCCTGCACTTGCGAGGACCTGTTGACACACATATATTACACACTGTTTGCATCGTATGCTACCTTGCGAGGACCCTTACTTACACATATGGCATAGATATCTTGCGAGGATCTTGACGAGGTATACATCTTACGAGGGCCATTTGAACTATTTAGTTAATCCATTAATTACTATGAAAAATTATTTAGCATCATATGACCCAATATTACACTTGGAATGCTACACTTTCAATTTATTTGGTTCCAAATTGGCCAGGAACCTATTTAATGTCAGTTTGGATTGAGAGATTTCTGTAATTATTTGGAGTAATTATTTTACTTATAGTAAACATAAACCACTCATAAATGGTTAATATAGGTTATTACCTGATCGAGTACTAAATTAGAAACATGAAGAAATAGTTTATCTGTGGATAAACACATTTTATTGGCAAGGAAACTAATAAAAGAGAGGGTGTTTAGATAGATTTCTAAAATTTTTCTAAGTCTATTATTACATTTAGAAAACATATACCACTCTAACATGATATAAACATGGCTCTAAATTTGGTATTTAAAGTTTCAGCACTTAATGGGGAAAGAATTTTGTTTGTTTGGTTAAAAATCTATTATATAGACCAGGAGCTAATTTAAAGGAAGTGTGGATGGTCAAGATTTCTTAACAATTCTTAATTATTTATTTTTGTATTAAAAAAGATGACATTCAAATATGGTTAAAATTGTTGTTAAAAGTTCAATCAGTTTGTAATCAACATCAATTTGTAGTTTTATTGGTCATAATCACTTTATATTGGGCAGTAACCTAATTAAAGTGAGCGGTGATTGAGAGTTTTCAAAATTTGTTATTATAATTTTTACTTAAGAAATAATAAACTAATATGCTTAAATTTGGTATTAAAGATTCGAGCAACTCATTAGGAAGTTAAATAAATTGGTTATTTGAATAACCAAGTCAGGTATTGTTCCAAAACTGAATTAAAGTGAGCGCATGTGAAGAGTTTTAAATAATCCTTCTTAGTTTATATTCCATTTACTAAATATTTGTATGATATATTTGGTATCAACGTCTCGAGAATTAAAAAGCCATGTTATTTGCTCGCTTACCATTTTATCGCCAGTTGCAAGGGGGCGTGCCTGGCTTCATCGGTCCTAATGTTGCATTAGCATTTCGTCTAGAGTAATACTGCCTCCATGGTCCTGAACCATTAGTAGTTGAATATTTTAGAGACTGGCTCCCCATTTTCAAATATAAATGTCGATATCTAGTTGTATAACACATAGTTGTTGTCAAAGTTACCACAAACGCAATCATCTAAATAAATTAGTTTTTGTATATAGTTGGCTTTAACGTAGTTAATTTAAGTCTAAGCACATTGGTTACCTTTGGCAGGTTACAGTTATAAGATTAAGTAATTTAAAACTCAAGAAATTACCCTAAAAAAGTACAAAGTAATATGTTTTCACTTTTATGATGTTACCATTGGGAAATAACAATCATTAGCTTATAATGACCAATGCAAAGCGACATTTAATCTCGGAAGGTTCACCAGAGATTTGCCATTATAACTAATTACCTGACGTTAATGATATTTCTCACTGTTGCAACGCATATATATCATTAGTTAAACTTGTTTGCACTCGTCAAATTATTTACTATCCTAATGCCTGGTTTTACGGGTTTACGATCAGAAGATCTGGAATTGATGACAGAGAGCAAAAATATTTTGTTTATTAAGTAAGAATTCGTTAAAAGCAAAGTTAATAAGTTTCCAAACAAATTAAAGTTAAAAGATTTGTATTTTATTTAACGTTACATATTGCACACACACTACAAAACAAGATTAATAATAATTTGCTTCCTGTTTTACTTGAGAAGCATCGGAGGTAATAAAGAAGTTAAATAGCCCCAAAGGACTTTTTTATTTTATGTTTTGATGGAATGGACAATTTATGGTTGTTAACCGTTTTCTTATTTATATTTTTATTTATCATAAACAAGTTTTTACTCTAACGTTTTCATTACTTTTAAATCAATCAGCTTATAACCTGACATATACGAAACAATTAAATAGTTTATTTTAATTAGGACAAATGACAGTAATGTTTTAAAAACATAATTTTTAAAATCTCGGTATACTGCATAACACAAAATTAAAGGTTCTAGCCTTGAACTTTGTTAACTACATAGTACCGGTGGTGTTACATTGTTTCGGCCATAACCTCGATAATACATATAATAAACTAGTCTGTTTTCCTTAGTTGTGCACAAAGCTTTACTGCAATTTCTGACTTTGTTTTTTAAAAGATAGAAAGCTTGGCAAACTTTATCCAATTCACTAAGCACTAAAAGCTTTTGGTGGTTAGCAGTTAACCGTCCGTGAAATTAAGGTGGTGTTGGACTTTTAACACGTTTGCAGTTCGCTTATTAACCAAAATATATTTTATTTATTTTTCAAAATGATTTGATCACATCGCTTAAAAAAACCTTTCTTTTAAACCTATTTATACTGTGCTATATTACTGCAAATTTAATGTTGTTTTTTTTAATACAGTTCTTATTACATTGAAAGACAAAGGTACCACACTAATGTTTGTTTTAATTATTGCTAATACTAATGTGACATTTTGTCAGCTCTCTGTTTGTTTTTAATAGGGTGTTATGATCATTTTGTTAAGGTCTTGAACTCCCTCAGTACATTGTAAAAGTTTACAAATTCAAATGGTTTTTAATAGCAAAGCCTTTATTTCCTTGAAATAAGGAGAATAATGAACGAAAAAAAATTACTGTGTGCAAATAAATGTACTACAACTGGTATAGAAACATACCAATTTTCATCAATCTACATAAAAAAATAATCAAGATAAAAAATTGTTTTTATTCTCCATAAGGATAACATTGGACAACGTACTCTGTTTAGCATTTTGAATATCTCTGCAACGGTTGGACTTAGAATCACAATTAAAACACCAAATTAATTGTTTTTAGAGCTGAAGGTATTGGTACAACAAATGTGCAGTTTTTAGTAAAATTAGCTGAGTAAAATCTAAAAACCTTTTACTCTTAAGATTAACATAAGATATTATTATGAATTTTTTTGGATTTCCTCCTTAACTTCTTAACCTAAATTAGTGAATTAAAATAATAGATTATTTTATTTAACTCTTTTAAATGGATGAAATAAAAATTGAATGAATTTAAAGTTTTAAAATTAAAAATGCAAAAGACTGGTTTCTTTTAAACCTACATTAAACCCCTTTCCCCTGGTCCGACCTTTCTGGTTTTTATGGAAGAATAGAAATAAATGTAGTGAAAATTTAAAATCACCTGTTGATACTAAATCAGTACAGAAACATGAACAGTTGTTTTAAGAAAACTTCTGGAATGGAACCTCAATGTAAACTAATAAGACGGTGTATGAGCTGGATATTCCAAAACAAAAAATATTTGCTTGAACTCGAACAGTTAGGTTTCCTAGTACACGTTACTCACTTAAGATTATGGAATGGAATTAGACAAATTAAAACGGATTTTTTCTTTTTATGTCTCGTTAAAAATAGTTAGTTTGTGACTTTTGCAGACTTGAGTTGAGTGTACTAATTTATTATAGTAACAATATGTGTTTGTTGTAATATAATATTTAATTACGTGTAAACTTAAACAAAATTAAAACACGGACAGTGTGACGCTAAACTGTGAGAAGAGAAAAATCCATTTATTCTTTTAATTTGCCACTTAATCTCAAGTTTTAGGGGCAGCCAGGGGACTATTTCAGTGACATTCTGTACTATTAAATGATAAATTGAGAGAATGAGAAATGTGTATCTTGAGATTCACGAAAATGAGAGACTAATACTGTAAACTGATAATGTAGTTTAAGACCCGCAATTCATCACCAGTGATATGCATCCCCTCAGGGGTGATTGTAAGATCTTCTGTTGCTCCGCTTGACTGCGACGTTGATTTATCCTCAAATCACACAGTAGTGGCTATAAGGACATAATGATTAGGTTATATCTTCATCACAGAGGATTTTAAAATTTGGTTATAATGATACACAGGTTTTACTTCTTAAAATATTGGAAAGTATTGAAACTTCTATTGATAAATTCTGTACATATCAAATAGTCATTAATAAAAATCCCAACAAGATTAAAATATAAACTGAACTACCTTTAAAGTACATTAAACATTTTCCTGACCAAATGTTGTCTTAAATCGACGTTGTGTGGTACAGATTATGATACAGAGTTCTAAATGTTACCAAAATCTGATAAATACTTGACATTTTTCTCTTTCCTGCTGTAAAATTAATTTAACAAGTAAAATCACAAAATTTAGTGCGGGTTCTTTATGAGTTGCTGCTGTGATTTACTTGTATGTCGATTTAAATTATTAAACTGCATTGGAAACTTGGTTTATTTAAATAATCAATATTGTAGAGAACCTATATACAAGTTAAACAAATTTTGATTCCAATATTGAAAGATATTGTAATATATTGATTAATAGAATATTTTAGCTCAGTTTCTTTTTGTATAGAAACATATTTGTAAACTACTATTATATATCTATAACCGATTAGATGCCTTTTCCACATTATTAGTATAAAACTGCATTCATCACCTTTTGTTTATCAGAAACAATAAATTTCTAAATCAATGTCGGACTTAAGAAAGCGTCATTTTGTACAAAATTTGGTTTGGAATTAAATTGCTAAAAGCAATTACTTACTCGACACATTTTTACTGTGGCATTTTGTAACAACAAGCCTAAAAAATATATTATTTTAACTACTATTTTTTCGTAGTTACCTATATTTCTATACCACATGATATATGCAAGATTATTTTCTCCTTTTTTCAATGAATTTCCAATAAAAATTTATTTGTTTGGCCACAGATAAACAATCATTACAGATTGGCATCGTCATCGCCGATTCCGTGACTCGTTTTTAGTAACACAATCTAGAAGACAACGCGACAACTTGCGTCCTTACCGTGCTGCCACCACGGAGTGGCCTTGAACGCTAACGCATTTTTCCGCTTAGTACGATACGTTTACATGGTCTCCTCAGCCCTTACAAAATGAACAACATTATTACATTTATTTATCATAACTGTATTTATTATCTAATCCTATAATAAAAGTTGGTTTATTTGCGTGCTTACTTGCAAAATGATTTCGAAAACGCTGTGAACAATTTCTAGAATAAACGCAATGAAAATCACTAATGATAATAAGAATAATAATAATATTTATTCCGTGACAATTTGTAACGATATCACTCGTTTGGTCAAAACCATCAAAAAAAAAAGTCTGCCACAACTTCCAGTTATCGCGTGAAACATCTGACTTCCCCACTTTTGTACGCAATCTGTTAATAAAGAAATGGTTTGATGTTATAGGTTTAGTAATCAAATATTTTGATTTTATTTTTTAAGCAATTTTTCTGATCAAAACGTAAAACTTCCAAGCACATTAGATTTTTAGTGTCTAGTCAATTAGTTTACAATAGTGCATTGTTGCTGGGCAAGTTTTATGAAAATACTTAACGTTATTGTTTGTATATAAGATTTTGGTATTGAACACAGAATAACACGGAACGAGTTTCAAATACCATTGGTGTTTAAAAATATAAATAGAGACGTTTTATGATCTCGCGCTCGCCAATTCAGTTTAATCAGCCTCGTTTAGGGTACGGTGACAGCGCGGTGGTGTTGGAGCGGATAGTTCGGCGGTTTTGACAAAGAGTTCGCTGAGTATGATGAGAGACAGCGCATTCCGTGCTTAAACCGCCCAACTAACTGAGGCGGAGGCAACAGAAACGGTCACGGAATCGGTCATTACGATATCAATCTGTAATGTTTGTTCATCTTTGGTTTGGCTCAAATTAAGCCCAGGACGACCATATAAGTACATAACGTGATCCCCTGAACACGTTTTGGGGGTCGCTTACATGCGCACCTGCTCACCGAGTTAATAAACAAAATATAATATGTATTAAATTCATGACGTTGTCTTATGAAGATTTGTCCTTGGAAAAGGCTGGTTTTCATATCCTGATGTAGTTTTATCACCCCCAATACCCCCAAATTATTTCACTCTTGATTCTACATCCTCCTTACCATCTCCTTGTCCTCCATCGCTATCCCGACAATGCATACAATTAACACCAGGATCATTATAACTGCCAACAAATCAAGCATTTTTCCAATATAAAAATATAAATAGAGATGTTTTATGATCTCGCGATCGCCAATTCAGTTTAATCCGCCTCGTTTAGTGTACGGTGACGGCGCGGTGGTGTTGGAGTGGATAGTTCGGCGGTTTTGACAAAGAGTTCGCTGACTATGATGAGAGACAGCGCACTCCGTGCTTAAACCGCCCAACTAACTGAGGGTACAAGTGTTTGTTTAAACAATATATTCGATTTTAAAAGAGTTTTTATGTGAAAATTCTATTTCCTCACGTCAGCGTGCTGATAGGGAACTCGTTTTTTAAAATTATTTTTCACTGTAAGCTATAATACAATGTCATTAAAGGGTCTTTATGATAGGCCTAAAATTGCTAAATGTAAAACGGACTGTGGAGTAAAACGAACTACCATGTGCTCGGAACAACAATGTCAATATCTGACACAAACCAAATCAAGGGATGTCCTCTGTAACCAACAACGCCACTCAATCCCCGGTACACACCACCTCGTCATGACAACACTTCATCACTCCACTGAGGTGTGGACGGTAGCGATCTGACCTCGTGAAATTCATGACTAATACTAACTTGACTTACAATAATAGATACGGTATACAAATACTTTGTTATATAATTAAAATAAAAAATACACCCGTAGCAGCAAAACTGCGTACTTAGCGAATTTCCAATGCATATATATGTATCTTAACACCACATAAAGCCACATACCAAGTTTCATCAATATATATTCATAAATAAACGATTTTTGACATTTTATTTATCCTCCATAAGAAAAACTTGGGGGCTGAGTACGCAGGTTTGCTTCTTCAGGAACTATTAGCAACAACATTGTTTTTGTGCAAATATCAATAGGCAAAAACTATATGAAACAATATGGCAAGTTTCGTTAGGATAAGTTGATAAATAAGCGAGATGTACAATCTGTCTTATTCTCCAAAATAATAACATTGGACAACGTACTTTGTTTAGCATTTTCAATATCTCTGTAACCAATGAGCGTAGAGCAATGATCAAAACACCAAATCGTTTGATTTTTTAAGCTGAATTCAATGTGAAGAAGTAAAATTTGATTTACTAAAATATTATATGTACAAAACTAAAAAAAAAAACATTTTTGGGGTACAAATCCCCCACCCCCCAAAAAATGCCCCTTTGGATGAAGCGATTTGGCTGCCAACTATAAGTCATAAATGTTGCTTTAGAGGTTTGTACCAAATTTCATCAAAATCGGACCATTATTACAAGAGTTATCGCACCCACCCACACACACACACACACACACACACACACACACACACACACACACACACACACACACACACACACACACACACACACACACACACACACACACACACACACACACACACACACACACACACACACACACACATATATATATATATATATATACATATATATATATATAGTTTTGAACGGATAGTGTTTTTGGCATGTGGGGACCTCAGAACGAAAAGTTATCAAGGTCCTGGGCCTAGGTCCTACAATGCCGACTATGGTAATAGCTTTTTCCCCACAGGGTAAATTTGCTAATATGTAAAAAATGTAAAAAAAATAAAAACATTAATTGTGTTAAACAATGTTAAATAATCATGAACTTTTTTTGGGTTATAATAATTACGATAGGTCCTCGCATGATGGGTATTTAAATAAAATAAAGTTCGGGGGTAAACAAATTTCTATGGAATTGTAAACCTGCAAGGCAATGGTTTTTATTTACTGGTTAAATATTAGGGAATATTTTTAATATGACTTAACTTTCAAACATTAACTTAACATAATGTTAATTAAGGCGGAATAAGGCGGAATTTGATTCTTTAAATAAAACATAAAAAATCTGTTTAACAGTTTTAAACGTTAAATAAGTTTGTTCAGTATCTAGTTCTGAGATTTCATTTATTTAAGTTTTATAGTCCTTTGGTTTTCCTGTAAAAAAAGTCACAATCAATTTATTTTTCTTCTTTGAAAGATTTGTGGCATTAAAATACAATGTTCAACCGAAGTCTATAAAAATATAGAACAAATTAGCTATAATCTTCATGTAAATTAATTTGAAGTAAATACAAAGGAAAATATAACGTATTTTTTACCAAATGTGCTGACAGTAGGGTAGTTCTATTTGATTTATATTAAGGACTTATTTAGTTTAGTTTTTTGTTATAAATGTTTTAAATAATGTAAAATTAAAACTGTAGAATTTACCAAACTTACTAAGATTTATTTTAAACTGAATAAAATGTGTTCATAATAAATTAACATTACATTGCTTAGAAGTTGTTCACGCAACATTGCAGTCAATGACAGATTGTAACAGTTATCAATAACAGTTTACATCTGAATACAGCTTTATATATGTTAGCAATCAGCCTGATGATATATCTACCATTCCAGGGTTGGGTTATTGAAATAAATAGCGAGTTTTAAAAATATTTTGTATTATGGAAACTAAGTTTATCGTAGAAAACTATGAATAAAATATGAACAAAATATGTTAATATATTTACTACGACAAATCTCTCTAACACACTTTCTTGGCAGCGTTTAATGTTTATCATACAATAACACTTAGTTTGAAGTGTTAAAAATTCACATAAATACGAGTATTTAAATATATAGGGTGTAATTTGAACTGTTGGTTTTCCTTCACAACAATTGTCCCGATGAAGGCACAACAAATCACACATGTTAATTAATCATTTTTATAAAGTAGGTACAGAAAGTAATAAAGTATTTCAGCGCTATTCTGCTATATACTTGTCTTGTTAAAATGTCTTTAAAAAATTTTACTTAGGGTGTTAAAATTGTATAGTTTATGTACAAGGATATGTTTTTAATAAAATATACTACCCAGAAACAAAAGTAATGATACAAGAGTAGTTTTTACATATCAAATTAAAAATTATTTTGTTAAAATTCTATAACAATTGCTGATTATACTTCAAGTTATGCTTTT
The DNA here is from genome assembly GCA_963675035.1 of Allygus modestus. Lineage (NCBI taxonomy): Eukaryota > Metazoa > Arthropoda > Insecta > Hemiptera > Cicadellidae > Allygus > Allygus modestus. The sequence goes on along the minus strand of OY776111.1, from coordinate 482,720,415 downwards.
TTACACGATAATGATTTACAATTCAAGTTATATACTTTTATAGTAAAGTTGTGTTCTTGTATGAACTTTACTTTTGGAAACCATTATATTAGGTCATAAATTCAACGTCATGGCACATTAACTTAATTGATTCTCAATATTTTGAACGGTATATTGAGCAAACGTCACTTTAGATACGTCCCCTACGCAACTCCTATGCTGTTTGACTCATTACTGCGTCAATCATAAGTTCACTATGAGAAAGTTAATATATAGGTACAAATTATTTTAAAGTTTATTTTTATGTACTAATTAAATTGGTTCTTAGTAAAACTCCACACTATTATAAGTTACAACTACCCTAATGAGTATTTTAATTACCTTATCATTGAATATAAAGTTTTCGTCCCGGAATTGTTACAGTTGTTAACCCACAGACATAAAGATTAACTAAAACATAATTTTAAGAAGCTAACAAAAAAAATATGATAATGTGATATTTTTTTAATTAGCAGTACCAACAATTAGGAAATTCAATCTCGGATGATATATTCAAGACAGGATTTCGGGAGTAAGTTGAAGAATCCCGGGATCCCACAACTAAACAACATTAATCAACATTAATTTGCATAAAAATAACAGTGACAAATAATGTTTGAGTTTTATCGCGTTTAACGATAAGTTTACAACATTTTAATCTATCTAGGCACTATTTTACACATTTTGAATTTGATTAGATAGCTGCTACGAAAAATTATTTTGTTAATTGCTCAAAATAGTAATAAATTAAATAGTGCGTTTATGACCTATGCATGCACGCAGTACAGAGTGGAATTTTGAGCGTCTAAAATTTGTCATGGTAAATTATTGCATCACGAACACTGTACCATTTTGGAATTTTTTATTAATTTTCCAATCATTTATTACAAGTTAAACAAAGAAGTCTAAAGAACCACGAATGGTCATTAAATAATTTCATGAGGCAACAAGATAGTTGAAACCAGTAGGGGCAAGTATCAAGATAAGCAAAGTTGAGCAAGTAAAATCAGGAAATACAAGATGGTAGAATTAAGTAGCAAGGTGGGGGTTGACCCTTCCACTGCCGATGCCGGTGTAAGTAGCCGTCCGTCATTCGTGTGGCAGCTCCAAGGACCCCTGGTCGTGTCTTCTGGATCATCCCACGTCTCCTGGTCATGAGATCCCTCCCTTTACCTGAAGGTACCGTCAACTCAATATTGTATAATAATTGTCATTTCAGGAAATTAGTAAATAAGTCTTATCTACAGTTTAGCGAAGGTTTATTTATTGTACATCCCAGCAAAGCAGATTAAGAACTAGAACATGGCATTCGTTGGTATTAAAATATTGTAAGAAAGTATTAAAATAATTTTAGCTCGGGAAAAGTAAACTTTTAGGTTTATGTAAAATCAAATTTTAAATATAACTTTACAGCAAAGACTGTGTTATTTTGTTAAGGCCTAACGAGATACTGATGAAAATGTCAACCATCGGACTACGGAATCCTTTTAAAATACTAATTTCTAAATAAATAAAAATATTAGAATCATGGGGAAATTTAAATTGCAAAAAGCTCAGTCCAACTCATGTTTTGTATATTAGTTTTTAAAGGTCTGAAGAATGTTGATTTCAGTTTTAATTTAGTTTAATAAACCACAATTTGTATCAAAGCGTACAGGTGTATTTACTTTAAGCTAAATCCCATAGATCAGTTTCTACTGTGCCAGTGTAGTGAAAATAATAATTAAAATGGTCAAAGGTATCAGAGCACTGGATTTGGAACAAGTTGTTTCCTAATTTGTGAGCAAGGTCTGTTAAATTCTGATAAATAATAATTAGGGAACACCGACGGTACAACACACTTTAGCCTTTAATTCAAAACTGATACTCGGTAGTTATTTATATACACATGACTATTGGACCAACACTCTAGGTTCTATCTAGTCTAATAATGGAGTTGGATATTGAAGTGAAGCTTTACTGAATGTTTATTCTGAATATTCTAACATATGTATTTACATTTCGTGACACATTAAATCTAAACATAACATATTGTATAGGACTAGAATAAGAAAAAAATTATTGTTCAACAAAGGATCCTTTAATTTTAATACTGGATGTTTAATATAACTAAGAAAACTTAACCCGTATTTTCTAAAATGGTAGTATTATTAACAAAACAAAAGTATAATCCTCTTGCAACTTGCAATGTTGCAATTGAGTACTTTTTCTTGTGAAATTTGCTTTAAATACTCGTACATTTATGTCGTGTTCTCGTGTATGAGATTGAGGTTATTCTTTCACTAAACAAAACAAGGCAATATCGCTTAAAAATCACAAATGAAAATGTACCGTATTATTGAATGATAACTATAACAAATATTTAGTTATTTAAACAGGTGTAAATTAAATTAAATTAGTTTCTTCAACTGTTTTGCAATCAGTTCTAACTATATGTTTTTGATATTTTCCACAAATCTTTTTTATATCACTATTTTGAAATATTTGCATAATCCCTAAAATCCTGGGATTGACACCTTAAATCCCAGGATCGATAAGGATCGAAATTCGGTTGTGACTCAGGGATTGGATTCCCTAAAAACAATGAAACATGAATACAAGAAAAACAAAGAATCCCTATCACTTGACTTTGTACCGTGTTTGACTAAACAAAAGCCAGTTAAATGTCCACCCAATTCAGGTTTATCCAGTGATTTCTACCACTGAGATTACATATGTCTGGGATGCAGTAAACTATTCCTGCTATCTTTAGCACTCTCTCACTTATTTTATATAAACTACATTCGTTTTTAACTGTGCCACTTGTTAAGATCAAATGTAACCTCAACCACCGGGAAGTTGTCCAATATAACTTTGTTGATAGTGTCGAGTGTTGTAGCTACTAGAGCAACATAGTGTTTTAGTTGGATATACACTTTTTTTAGAAGTAACCAACATGATGGACACTGCAGCGGCTTGAACCTGCAGCAGTTGAGTGTTTGTGACCTACTCTCTACACATCCCCATGTGTGTATACTACACTACGTTAAGTAGACACTTTATTTGCGAAAAACTTTCCTTGCAGTTTTAGAGAAGACATTTTAGTATTTAATTTTAAAACAGGGAGTTCAAGGTAAAGCAACCAAGTTTTTATTATTAATTGATAAGTTATATTTGTAACGATACATAAACAGATTGGGTAACAATATGCCATGAAATATAGTGTATTATTGATTCCCTTCTAATGTCTTAAAATATTAATATTTGAAAAACAAACTTAAGTGAATCTTAGTTCTAGTGAAATATAAAATATTATACTTTACTCAAGTTACATAGTCCGTTAAAAAAACAGGTATATCTTATTCAGTTAAGGAAATACTACAAATTTAATTTTTAATTCAACAATATATCTTTGTAACAATAATACTTTTAATCTACCATGATTTAATATTAAAAATTGTTGGTAAGGAATATACATTTATTTCTGCTTTTTTACATGTACGTTTACCTTATTATAATTTTAATATATTATTCATATGTCTTAAGTTGTCAGTGTTGTTATAAAAATCATTTGAAAAAGTTATGTTTAATATTCAACATTAAACAATAAACAAATAATACCCCCGTCGCAGCAAACCTGCGTACTCAGCGAATTTCCAATGCACATATATGGGTATCACTACTACCTAAAGCCAATTACCAGTTTCACAAAAATACATTCATTAATAAGTGATAAATATGACTTGATTTATTCTCCATAAGAATAACATTATAATTGAGTACGCAGGTTTGCTGCAACAAGGAAGATAAGATATGTGTTTTTTTGCAATTATCAATATTACTCAACCAGGTGAAGCTACATACCAAGTTTTATTAATTTAGGGTCATAAGTAAGGGAGATATTAAACTTTACTTATTCTCCATACGAATAACATGGGGGCCGAGTATGCAGGTTTGCTGCTACCGGGAAAAATTAACAAAAACCATTTTTTTGTGCTAATATCAATATACCACAACTAGTTGAAGCCACACACCAAGTTTCATTAATATACATACAAAAATAATCGAAATATAAGATTTTATTCAATCTCCATAAGGATAACATTGGACAACGTACTGTGTTTTCTACATTGAATATGACTGCAACGGTTGGACGTAAGAACAATTAAAACGCCAAAATGATAGTTTTGTAGAGCTAAACTGATTGATAGAAAGAAATGTGGAGTTTTTAGTGAAATTATCTGAGGAAAATCCAAAAACCGTATTCCCTTAAGATTAACATTGGAAATTTTATGGACACATTTTTTGACTTTTCTCCACAACCACTAAACCTAGCTTAATGATTCAAAATACTAAATTGTTTGTTTTTTAAAGCTCTATAAAATGGCTATAACCAAAATCTAGGGTTTTTAAAATTTTAGGGTAAAAAGTTAAAAAAAACTGATTTTTGGAAAATTTTAAACCCCCATAAAACCCCCTTCCCATAAACCGATCGATCTGGTTTTCGAACTTAAAGTCTTAAATGTTACTCTCCACATTTGTGCCAAATTTCATCAAAATCGGGCGCTTCTTTCAAAAGTTATCGCGGTAACGGACACACACACATATATATAGATAGATAGATATATATATATATATATATATATACTTATATATAAATTTGAACGAATAGTGTTTTTGGCATCTGGGGACCTCAAAACAAAAAGTTATCATGGTCTCGGGCTTAAGTCTTACCATGCCACCTACGGTAATAGCTTCTTCCCTATAGGGGAAATTCGCTAAAAATAGACATATCTCTTCACGTAATCTTAGTTTTCATCTAAATACATAACCCAGACCGAATACATAACCTCGGAATAGACACTGTTACAACCAAAGCCACTGTCTACGGGCACCGCCTCTACATCATGTCATCACGTCATCCGTCATGACGTCATGTCGAGGTGCGGACGTCAGAGAGCTGACCACGTGATCTATGCAACTAATCCTAATTTATTACCAATATTAACAGTTCTATGACAGTTTGAAATAGTAACTGATTGCTGAGGGCTCTTTATTAAAGAATTTCATATATAATATAAAGTTTCATCCAATTAAATAAAGGACTGGAAAGGACTGGAGAGTAGAGTAGAAAAAAATTTATGTTCTCAATAAGTTTGTAAACGCGGTTTTATTACAAATAATAAAATGAGTCTCTTACTTTACTTAATTGTTAAATATTACTTCTACCTTTACCTTAACAACCACAAGGAATTAGCGATCTAAATATGACGAAAACCACGGATGATTACTTTTAAAATATCTTGATTTCCTATATATCCATTGATCCGGATCTAAACATGGTTTTGATCACTAACTTTGTTGTATTGGTAGTGTAAGCTTATAATTAATGACAACGAACCCTAAAACTGCACAGTGTGATCATGTTTACAGTTATGAAATAAAATTGTATTATAATATATTTCAGCTAAAATACATGAGAAAAATATATATATATATAAAAAAATGAAACTGAAAGAATTTAAATAAAACTGTATTATGTAAAGTCAATTTTTGTTATTAAAGAAAAAAACATACTAGCAGTAGCTCATTAACCTTTGAATTTCATTATCCTTTAACCCATCTCAGTTGTATTGCAATGCTTCAGGTGATCGAATGGCTATTCACAACTGTCCAGACTGTTCACTGTCGTTGGTTTGATTGGTTATTTTATGGCTCGACACAGAATATTGAACCCTGGCTTTGTATTAGAGCATCATAAACACCATTGGAGACTGCAAATGGTGAAACATTAATCATGTAAAGGGTTTGGTAGCCAAAAATGTTGTTTTGAATAAGTTATTAGCTTATTTTCAGTTAAAACTAGTTTTAAACATTAAATGCAAATATATATTACAGAGTCTATGTCACTTTAGTTCGTAATAGAGACTAGAGATATTGGATTGTTTTCTAACATCACGTGGTTGCATTTTAATAGCTGTGTAATCAAATAGAGCTGTTCGGTATCCGTAATAAGTCTAAATATTGTAGCAGTGACAAAGGTTTTGGAAAATATTGTTTAACTTTAGCTGAAGCGACATCATTGTATGTTAAGAGTGTTTAAATCATTGGCTTACACGTTTTAGAATTGAAAATATAAATTGATGGATAAATATTTATAGTATTGAAAGATTTTTTACTAAACAATTACCCTAATTTCTATCTGTTTGGACAAACAAAATTTAATCTATTATGTGGAAAATTTAACCTCTTCAATGGATGTATTTTATTGGAATACACACCAAATATTATAATATATGTTTGTTTTTTATTATTTATATGATATTTAAATACGTATATACAAACTTACATTGGTAATTTATATTCTCTAATTTGACTAAGTGCAAAGTTTCATAAATAATAAAATATAAATAATGATCCAGTTACTTACAGAATGCCAAAGAATATTAGGAAAATCTTGTATTGAAAGGAGTATTTTAACATGATGATAAAAGCCATACGGTTGATTTTTAATTGGGCAGTTGTTTGTAATACCAAAAATCAATTAACTAGCAGTAGTGTAGTTGTGTCTAAATACCAATAAGTTCCAGTTCTATTTAATAAATACATTTTTGGTCGTATGCTCATTCAAGAATTTCCAAGGAATTGATATTCATTTGTGCTGGCAAAGTGTAGTATTATATAGGATAACTTATCTGTCCTGTTTAAGTATTGTTTAAACATTAAATCTACTACTATCAATGTATTTTTTTTTTAATTTATTTTTGCTCTAATAGACCATAGGTTTTGTGAAAAGAGATCCCCGCCGTTATATTGAGTGGGCCGTTCCAACCACTACAACCAGTTCCCTCCGATTGGATTGTGTATTGCTCAATATAAACAAGTTTTGTTATTGTAACTGAACTAAATCGTTTTTATGGGGAAAATATGTAAATTTACATAAAAAAATACAATTTCACCTGATGTGTATTCAATTTCAAATTGTAACGCATTGTTACGCATTATAAAATACAATTAATAATACATCTTGGTATAATAATATATATTGTATTGGTCCAAATACAGATGTTTCTACTACAAGAACAAATTAGTAAGTGATCTGGAATGGTCAAAGTAGGTATATCTGTAATTTTATAAAACTAAACGTTTAAAACGACAACTGTGCTATTATTTCTGAAAACGATTTAGACATACAATTTAATATGAAGTGTGAAATCCTTGAGCACTATTTATTGTACTTTTCATATTCCCTTTTTCAATTTTAAAAGTTATTGTTCACCAATTTCTTTAGTAAAAGCTGGCCGACTATATTGAACGAAATTAGTGTCACCCGAGGTCTACACACGTGTATTTATTGTTTCTTTTTCTCCAATAAAATTATAGGTTAATATAATACCAAAGGTTATTGGTAACGGTAAGTAAGTTTTTATTGTTCATGAAACGCTATCACAGCGAAAGTTAAAACCGTATCGTTAACACCAGTCCCAGGTTGGCTTTTGTCTGCGCTGATGTCCATTTTAGTATTACAGCTTCATAATATTACAAGCAACAGAAAGCTGAAGTTTTTAAATTTCCCTGTAGAAAATAGCAGGTTATTCAAGTTTAGCTTACCAAATGTTAACAAATAAAATTTGTGATTATTATTCATAATTTGATATCAATAATAATAATAGTTACCATTTTTTATAAACTTTCCAATACTGAATACCGTAGTTCGCAATCTAGACTTACACCAAGAACCCCCTCGTCAAGAAGAATGGATGTCTCGACTGTGGTTGGGAATCTTGACAATTCCAATGCCACTTCGGCCATTTGGAAGCTACGTAAGGTACAAGGTACAAGGTAGGAACCAAATAATCATATTAACAAATACTTATTATATAGCAAGTTATGGGATAGATAATACAGATAAGATAATTATTACCGTCACATAGAAAACGGTTTGTCAATTACACAAAGACAAGATTGTGCTACAAGATTCAAAGCAATGTTCTTGTTAAGAACAGAGAATCATGATAGTATGCCTCCTTCATGCATTATAAGTATATTTAATACATGTAAGATAGCATTAACCTACACTATTTATATATTTTACTAGTTATAATTGAATATGTTATTTTACATTACGATCATAAACATTAAAAAATGTATTTAGTTTATAACGGTTTATTTGTAACAGTTTTTAAAACTTATTAATGTCAGGGAAAATATAAATTTTAATTTTATTTTGATTCCGGTAGAAATAAAACAGGTTTCAAGCTATATTCGTATTATTATTTGTAAATAGTATTTAAGAAATGGTTTATTACCTAGTAAAAAAGTCACCAATTGATAGTTAATAGTACTAGTTAATGATAAATGCATTGAGTGTCGTTCTACAGGTTATAATATTATATTTTGCAAACAGCATTGTTAATTTTTTAAACTTGAATAAATGGTGTAGTAATATTTTAAAATCACTAAATATACAAAATGGTGGATTATGAATTTTTGTAATATTTAAACATTGAAATAATCTTACAGTATAACATAAAACACTCCTACAATAAAAATATATTCCTCATATGTTACTTTGTACCTTATTTAACAAATACTTTTTGTTATTTAACAAATCAAATGTTTCACCAGGCATGCACCTTATCAAAATATTGTTTCGGGATAAAATAAAAGACGTCTTACAACACTTAAGAATATATTTACACTTATACTGATTCACATACGGACGGTAAACAATATAAAAGATGGTACAAGGCTATCGATTTCGACCAGTCACAACAGTCATCATCAGGCCAATGAGAGAACTGAGTGTAAATATTTTAAGTGTTGTAAGACGTCTTTTATTACATCCCGTAAATAATAACAAAACATAATATGCTAATCAAAAATTTGCAAAATATTGTGTATTTAAAACTGGCTCCAGTTATAAAATATAGTAAAATAGCAATTTGTCTTAGTTGGATCAGTCAAGAAGACAATGAAGAAAGTATTTATGACTCAAGCTCAAATCCAGTTTAGGATTACGGGGGTCAACCATAACTCCTAATGTTATACTAATGTTATACACTTTGATACTGGCTTTGGTATTTTGTATTACAAAATACAACGGCAGTATTACCATCTTTAACTCGCACTTACCATCTAACAGTTTCATTATATATGATAAAATGTTCAGATATTCCTGTACGAAGAGACATAGTTGATGTAATTTTCCTATATAACATTGTAAATGGCTTATTTGACTGACCCGCCTTCCTAGAGCTTGTCAATGTCCGCGGGCCTCCTGGCACAAAGTCCACGGAGTTGGTTGCCAGACAACACCTAAACAGTGTATGAACAGAACAGCCTTGCGGCTCGTATTCAGCGCAAGGCAAATCTACCCACCTGAAATTCAAATTTTTACATTGTTCCAAAACTAGTGCTAAGTATCGGAGTAAAGCTGAGTTTATTATAAGTAGGAAATGCCAACCGGAAAATAAATACATTTAGTCGTTTACATTTATAGTTTATTCTGTAAATCTCAACATTGTTAAGTTAAATAGACTCCATTTTAAAACTGATAAAAATAAGTTGATGCTGTTTTCACCAAAATGTTTAGCTTGATAAGGCCTTTAAAATGGTATATAAATAGCCCTAAGTTAAGATAATAAAATTTTTAGATTAAAACTCGTGGCCTTCGTAATTTAGCACCCTGTATATAGTTTTTGATAAAATAAATTTATCTTTTGCAATTTAGTGCAGTTCACTGTGTTTCATGTCTTTAGAATAAACCGTTTTCCTCTTATACGTGCTGGACAAGTGGCTTTTACTGCTCTTTGATTAGTTTATTTATCGTTATGTAGTGGTTATCTCTGAAAGAAATATATATAATTTCTATCTAATAAAGAACTGATACAACCACTGGGTTCTTTATACCATTGTTAATTATACATTTAGATTCAATCTTCACAATAAGTACTGATATTCTTAAAATCCTATTCACAATCCTAGACATAAAAGAGACACTTGAAAAACTGACGGAAAAATTAATATAAAACATCGCTGAGAATAAAAGATATAAAACAGCGTAAACAAAAGTCTCTCCAAAGTGGCTAATTCATTACATTGGAGTCTGGGACTCTAAGCGCTTCTTCGTTCGTTTGTTTCTCGTCAGATCTTCATGATTATGATAAGACTTTACAGGAAATTGGATGGATTACGTTTCATTCAAACTACAATAATAATATATTTAGTTTGTTCTGTTACAACAGCATGAGGCGAGCTTAAACATTGAGTGCATGTGGATTTTTGGTGGCTCGTACTAACTTACAAAATAATGTTCCGATATCGTATTTGTTTGTATTAAGACATAAACCTGACAGTCATTTTTTTGGCAACAAGTACAGGTTTTGTAAACAAAAGTATTTTACCGAATATTTTACCGAATTTTAAAATAGAAAGCTTAACACAATTGGCATCCATTTGGTTTAAATAGATTTTAGTGTATTTTATTCAAATTACACATTTGTTTATCATGAGAAAGACTTGGAAAACAGTTAACTACTAATGAATGGTTTTATCCAAGGATTTAACAAGCGGGTTTTAAGCAAATAACTTTAAACCACGTATTAATAATCAGCAAGGGATTTACAATCAATAAGCGATTTCATTAGTGTTTTTACCAATCAAGTTTTAAAAATATTCCCGAATAATTTATTTGACAACCGTTTACTGTTGACACCCTAATAGAAATTAATTGGATAATCAAACTAAGTGAAGTTTATCCTTATACACAACTTAACTGCTAAGACTGGTAAGAGAATCAACTCAACTGGCGTGTCTGTTGCCAAAATAACTCGAGAACTCCTCCACAGTTGAACTTAAAATTTTCGAGATAAACATAACAGGTTAAAATCTCGGTCGAGTTCGTTATTCAGACAATTTCGTTCAGTATTAATACAATTATCTTAAAACCAAATTAATTTTTTCTCTATAAGAATAACATTTAAAGCCATTTTAGTGGTACTTGTATCGTTAACAATTTAGCCGACGTCTATGTTTCAACAAAAGAGTAACAATAGTTAGTTTACTAAAGTATACTTTGTTATACTGGATAACAAGAGGTTTTTTACAAAAAAAAACACACAAGAGAGATAAATCGAAGTATATTTTTTATTTGTGAGCATATTTATTGTTTTTTTTAAATTATTAAGTGTACGTTTAAAAAAACATCCATGCAGTTAATATTCCCTTAGTATGCCTACTCTGTGTAAATATCGTCAGTCGTCGGAGGCGACGATTGTAACAGTGGCAGACCGAAAAGCTCAAAATTACTTTTCAAAATAGATGTCTGTAGATACAAAGGTATCAACTTAACTTATAAAATAGTTTGCTTTATTATATTGTCTTAGAAAATTGTTAATATTGTAGGACAATTATTTGCTAGGTTATATTTTCACTAAATTAATAATACAATTTGTCTACATTACCTAAAATACATTACCAGTAATGTAGTAGGTAACCACAATAAAAGCTATAGACTATTCTAACCAAACAGCCTTTTTTGGAATATTATCTTGAATGATTTGACATAGCCTAGGGTTGGATTACAGTAAGAGTAAGATGACATTAAACTGGTAATACAACTGTTGTAAAATACTTTGAACACTTTACTAGGAATATTGTAGCGAAACAAAACAAAAGCTTTAAACTATTCTAACCAAACTAAGCCTTTTTATACAGGTTATTTCAAATGGTTTGACATATCCTAGGTTTGGATTATAGTGAGCTGTTTTCATCATAAACTTGGACATATGGCTATAAAATGTAGGCATATACACTTAGGCTACTTGCCATTTTAGAAGTTGCCATGTACAGAATTGGACCAACCCACGTTTATATAATTTAATTTCATGATAGCCTAGGCTATTGAAACAATATATTGAAATTTAATTTTTTCATCTAAATAACTGGACCTGACGACTTATTCTTCATCCTTAAGGATATTTTGACTTGGCCAATAGAAATTGTTAACATTAGTTCATTTAGGAAACTCGCTGTTCTCTTAAAAGTTAAATTAACCACACTGCTAAAGTCACTGCTTAGCCCAAAATGCTCTGATTGTTCTAAGATAACGCATCCATGCCAATCCTAACAACAAACATTCCTGAAATCTTCAATTTATTTTAAAAATAAATAAATTTACGGATTTATTCAACATTTCCTTTGATAAAAACAACTGATAAATGTATGAATGTTTTTCTCCGGATAAAATGTTAGGTCGGGCGTCAGGATCCAAACCTGAGACCTTTCGCTCCAAGAGCTACTGTGATACCCACTCAGCTACCGCGATAAATGGTTCCTAGGGGAGAAGTGACTAAAACTATAGCTGTATAGACATAAAATCCGGATTCTGGCGGCAGTTAAATGACAACGGAATGTATTCTGATGATGTTACTCAAATGAGATATTGTATTTTTTATGAGACTCGATTTAAGTTTGATCATTTGTTTCGATTATCCTTATACGCGAGGAATGAGCGTACACCTAGTCTATTTTGTATTTAACTTAATTATGTTTTCCATTAAAGACGCATGTGTTATTAAACCTTAAATCTCCAACTTGTTAGGCAATAATCTTTACAGTTATAAAAAAACGTTTCCTTATGAAAGTAGGAGGTTTTGATACTACCTTGTTACAACCGGATTAAAAAAAAAAACTTTGTTAAAGTAATAGGTTAAGCATAGTATATAGGCAATATACGAAGTAATTAGCGGTTTTAAGTAATATTGTGTCACGAATAAAAACACTTTTGTTTTTATTCTGTTAAAATATAAATGATTATTCTGGTGAAAATAATCGTTGTTTTTAAATAATAGACTATAAGACAATCCGAAATCACATGTAGTGTAATACTAAGTATTTGAAATTAAAATTTAATTTTAATTTAAACAAATAAGTAGTTCATGACTTTTAAAATCTTTTGTAAAAATATAAAATGAAGATTCATGGTTCAGGGTGAACAAATAAAGTTTCTACCTATCAAAGTTTAAGAAAAAATTTCAAAAAATCTTTGAAAACGACATTTTTGGGAAATCTCGATTTTAAAAGCTGATACTTACAGTAGTATTTGTCAGAAACAGTTTTTGTATGAAAATCATGAATCTCAGCATGACAAACAAATAAAAAAGAGACAATAACATGAGCAAAATCAAATCCAATTTTCTCAATAAAAAGAACTATATAAAAAACGCTATTCGAAGTAGCAGAGATAAAAATAGACACTTTTAAAACTGAAAATAGAAAGAATATAACAGATCACTGTAATAAAAGAGAGAAAACAGCAGCAAACAAAAGTCTCTCCAAAGTGGCTCCTTCAATATACTGGAGTCTCTTTCTCTCAACATTTCTTAGCTTATTTGTTTTTCGTCAGCTTTTTTATGATTATGATATAATATTCTTGGAAATTGTATGGACAAACAAACTAAAAATAATTAAAATTAGTAAAACATTATGAGAATGGACAACAAGTGAGTGGATGTAGAACTCTGAAGACTCAAAATAACTTATACAAATAATAGTCCAATATTTTATTTGTTTGAATTAAAACATAAAGTTTTTAACGATATTATTCTAGCTCAATAAATTTTAATAATCCAGACATCTTATATATTTTATAAATTTTAAGCTTCAAAATATTTATATGCATTGAACTTAAACAATTTCTATAATATTATTTTAAATTTATAATAAATACAAACAATCATGGAGTGATTAAGAAAACTAATAATGTAATTTTAAAATTAGGCAATTTAACAAGAGGTTTATTAAAACGAATCAGATTGTATCACGAATCAATCATCAACAAAGGATTACGAACCTTTAGCTTCCTCATTAGGGATTTTACCGGGTAAATTTAAAATATAGCCCCAAATAATTAACATAACAACTGATTACTTTTTAATGGTTTGCATTCAAAATACGTACATGGCCAAGTCTTTAATATCAAACTTGTTAAAATATAATGTTCATAGCTAGAATACAAGTTGTACTTAAAAGGGAGGAGGTTTTAATGGTGATAGTATTAAAACTGAACCCAGCAATTTGTTTTTACTGAAAAAACAATATAATAAGCCTTCGCTAAGGCTTACTGAAAAAGGATCTGTGTTTATGTAATATTTTGTTAAGACAATCATTTCTTTGATTTGACGAAACAGGAGGTAGTAAAAGCGCTTTTTGGTGTGTAAATTATACATAGTGATGAAAACACGATAAGAATAATGTTAAGGTTTGTCATTGTAAACATGCATATAAGGGCTAGGCATACAAGGTGATAGCCTCCTGCTGGGGCCGGCGCCAAAACCGCTCGACCAATCAGAAAGACCTACGAGAATCCCCTTGCGATCGAGGCTAACAGTTTGAGCATATGGTGAGAATACTGAGCGGTATGCGTGCTGTTATAGTAAAGTGCTTACTGGTTTCCTGTGTGTCTAATGAACTTAATGTTCATTGATATTTAATTAGCTCTTTAGATGGTCTAATAAAAAAAAAACTGACGTCATATTAAACATGCATTAGACAAATTAAACATATTCATAGAATTAAATATAAAAGTATCTAATCACTTTGAGCTGACTGGTAGCACTAAGTATTTCACTTTCTATCCATCACTAGCGCGGTAGAGGCATTTTTTCTTCATAATTGTATTATTTGTTATAACTTAACTACGAACTTCTTACCAGCCACCATTTTGGGAACGTTCCAAAAATATAACCCCGGAAATATATCCATAAAATGATAATTTCCGGGCTCAACCTCCAAAACCAGACTTCCTGTAAACATGCCCTCGGAAACATATCGCCTGACGTCGATGTTTTAGTGTTTTCAAGATCCGTTGTATTTATATCAGCCATATTTGTTTTATTCAACCTTAGCTTTTACTTTTGCTTATAACTAATATTGTGTGCTTACAGAGAGTTAACTTTATTTAATGATTGATTTACACTACATATTAGGGATTACGAAATATATTATTGTATTTATATATTTATATTTTTATAGAGTGGGCGAAGATATGAATAATTAAGAATATTTCTATTTAAGAAGTTAATGACACACTAGTAATTTTTACACGACTCCTTTATCAATTATGCTAAACAATTAACTATAGTACCAAAAAAAACTCTCAGAGTAGGTTATTTTTTTAAATTTGTGTTTGTGTTCCTTATTATGATTAAATTATTTGTTGTTCTCTAATTCTATGAAATATATTATTTTGAAAAAAAACGTTCTCCTTATAAACAGATGTAGCTGTGTATTATATAAAGATATTACTAATAAACTTTGTATTTAAATATGAAACACATCATCATAACTGGGGCATTAATAGTTGCAACACTTTTTGTAATTGAGATCATACCTTTTGCATGGCAGTCATACGATTGAATTATTTAATCGTATTTGGTACGCCGAACAGAACTGTTAAACAAGTAATTTAAAAAATACAATTTAATTTTTGTCATCAGAATGTTTAAGTAAATTCCCTCCAAATTATATACTGATTTAATATCTGATTAAGTAAAAAAAGATAAAAAATACCATCAGTTGAAAAAAAATTTATATTATAATATACATAATTATAAAAAAAAAAATATTTTACTGAGCGAAAACGCTATTATTTGAACCATCGATAAAGTCAACTTTTGAACATTTTCCAATAAAGTACAAAAGCACAATCTCAGGATATTAAAAAATGTTACGCTACGACATAGGGGTTTTTACTATTCCCTATTTTATTTACATGGACATTATGAGGAGGTCGTTTTAATTTTTACGGTGTAGAAATAATTATTTTACCAGACATATACGACCGTAATGTATTTTCATTTAATTCCATGTAGCAGGGTACCATAACTGGAATGTACCCTTACATTAACAATAACATAATATTGTAACGTATATAAGTATTTAAGTATTAGTTACAATTGTTTTTCGATAGATTAACAATCCAAGCATGTTAACACTACAGTTAAGTTAATAAGATTTTATCGCATCACATATTCTAATTCTGTAAAGAAAAGCATCGTGTGAGAAACTGAAATTCAATTTGTGAACCTGCAGGGAAACAACGGTTCGAATGGGTTTCAGCGACTCCCTCTGCCGTTGCGGGGGAATGTGAACTAGAAATAAAACTTTCCTGCAGATACCTGGCGAAATTTATACAACTTCCAATGCATCACCTTCTCATTTTACTGTCCCATTTTTAAACTTTATCCACACACCCACACTCATATAGTATTAAAATAGATACACATACCTTTTTTACTATTGTAGTAATTATAATTGAAATAGGTTAATAGTTTTTCTACAGCCTGTTTGTATTATAACTGTAATATTTTAAAAACGTTTTTCAAATTATTACATATTTGTGTAAATGTAATTCTTAGAGGTAAAATAGACTTATGTCATTAAGTTAATTTTCAATTATTAATTTTACATTTTATACTATTGAATTTAATATTAAGCTGTTTAAAAATGTTTCCATTTTCAAGAGTGTCTTTTCAAATTTAAACTCCCCTTCCATGTTCAACTCACGATTTTTTTCGAATTCTGTTAGGACATGGTTTTACAAAGACAATAGACAATGTAAATAGACAATAGACTATATAAAATAGAAAATATTTATTGATTGCTGAACAAAGCACATGCAATAGATTAAGTCATGGTTGAAAATACAGGTATAGAACATGTATTAACAGACAAGGGAACAGTTTATTCTATTGTACAATTTGTATAACCTTTAAACGAATTTTAATAATATGAAGAACCTAGAACGACTCCGTAGAATGAAAACGCTATGCAACTTACAAGACCAGCATTTACCTACACTGCAGATTATTATAAATGTCTTGGTCATTTGTTTTTATGCTTAAAATAAAAACACGCTTCAATTATAATGTTTCCAATTAAATTACATTTATAAATAAAAACTAATTAAAATAAGAATAAATATGTTAGCCAAATTGATTGAGAGAGTATCAAATGTAATTACCTTAATGCACGAATTGGTAAACAAATATTATCAGTAAATAAACAAATGTCAGAGAATTTTTTAATCCAATTACAAAATTAAATATATATTGATCAAAGAACAATTTGTTCTGCAATAAACAATTGGAGCGTTAACTAATCGCCCAAGCGAGTCGCCTGATGTTCCGTGTCTAACGGATTGCTTTCTTGTAATGTTTTTTTTCTATTTTAACTAATTGAGTTGCACTTTAAAAGTATTTATTTGTTTCGTTAATATATGATTCCAAATTTATTTTTATTATACCATATTTTGATTTTTCGATTTAATTATCCAATTAATTATTAAATTATAAAGTAAGGCGTAAACAAAACCTACAAATGGTCATTAAAGAATTTCATGAGGTAACGAGATAGTTTAAACAAGTAGAAACCAGTAGCGAGATAAGCAAATCAAAGCAAAGTAAATCAGGAAATGAAAAGTGGTAGAATAAATAGCTAGGTAAGGGGTTAACCCTTCCACTGCGGATGTGAATAGCCGGTCGCCATTCATTTGGCAGCTTCGAGGACCCCTGGTCGTGTCTGAGATCTCCCCGAGTCCAAATCAACATCCTTCACTTGAGGGCACCGTCAACACCATGTTGTGTATCAAATGTCAATTTAAGGAAATCAGCAGAAAACTCATGTTTACAGTTAACAAAGGTTTATTCTATGTATATTTCAGCAAATTTATAACTATGATATGGCATTCGTTGGGATACAAGTTAAGTATTTAGCTGTATTTAGTTAAGTATTTTATTTATTAAGCACAAATTTTAAATATATTTCTATACTGATGAGACACTGACAGAAATGTGAACCAACGGACTACGGAATCCTTTCAAAATCCTAATTCCTAGTTAAATAAAAATATTAGAATCAGGATGAAATTAAAATTTCAAAAAGCTCAGTCTAAGTCATGCTTTGTGTATTATATTTTAAAGGTCTGAAGAATGTTAAAGATAACGTATGATTTTAGTTTTAATTTAGTTTAATAAACCACAATTTGTATCAAAACATACAGTTGTATCGATTTCAAGCTAAATCCTAAGGGTTCAGTTTTTACTGTGTCAATGTATAAACATTCTAATTAAAGTGGTCAAAGGTATCAGAGAACTGGATTTGGAAGAAGTTGTCTCCTAATTAAGGGTAAGGTTTGTTAAATTCAGATGAATAATAATTAGGGTACAACGACGGTCCACTATCCTTGTCCTCCTCTGAAAGTAAATCACTTGCTTTATTAAATATTTTAAGTTTTGAATCAATTAATTTCCTCTCACCCTCATCATAACTGATAAAATGTGTTTTATTCCCTTTGTGGTTTACGTAATCAAATCTGCAATTTACCTCGTTAAATCCATTACCTCAAGGATATAAGGAAACTTGTTTGCCTACTTTATAAGCGTGTGTAAACGAAATGTCAATAAAAAATTATATAACATTGTTCTGTGAGTAGTTATAGAAGACTACTGTTACTTCTTGGTGAGAGATATATAACTGTAATGTATGTACGTTAATAACAATTCTATATATAATTCAACATTTAGTTTTCTTTAAATATTTTATTCGATCCATTAACAATCGGAGTCTACTTTTGACTCGATAGTTTTGTAACCGCGGTTTATCTTAGCAGAGTGCTAGTACGTTATAAAATAAAACCTACTTTTACTGAGTGGTTTTACTTTAATTGTAGCTATTAAATAATCTTGAGAAATTTAAATTCCACACTGATATGTAAGATAAAATGGAAATTGGTGTAACAAACATTAGATTTATTACTTTTGATCTGTAGGAATAAGACAAAATCTAAGAGTATATATATTATTTTGCAGCATATTTGATTTAGCAGTTAGTATGAAACATAGGGAAGTCAATAGTTTAGGTACCTTTATTTATGTTTTAGTAGATTAAATCCAGACGATGTAAAGCTAAATCATGATGATTGTTCAGTGTCATATAGTGTGTGTAATCGCTTCTTAGAGTTAATGTAAATGTTTCATAACATTACACACGTATTGTTATTGACACTAAGCCTTGAGTACTCATTTGGACATATTAAATAATTCTGAAAGTTTATTTTTATGAATTATTTGAATACTCATCCATGGTTTAAAAACCTGAGTTGTAAATATTATGTAAGACTAAATTACTCAGCTAAAATTGGAGAAAAAACGTTTAGTACATTCTTCGATGCAACTGCATCATCATCAACTTGTCTTAAATGAAGTTAATTGACCAGATGCTTTCGTCCAAATGGAGTTAAAAACACAATACATTTTTATTGTTAATTCAAGTATAACACTATTTTAGGATAATACCTCATATACGTTACTATAAGATTAAAATATTTAACCGATCTAACAAAGCTTCGGGAAAAGTTATAATCATTAGAAAGCCCTTCATATTGAGAGGTTTAATTCCCACTCGTCTTTGGAAATAGCTTTACTGCAGAAGCGTTTTAAATGTTGCCTAAAGCAAATCCTAATACTACAAGATGGATTTTGAAGATCTTTAAATATATTTTTTTCACTTAACACTAATTACAGTTTATATTGTTGACATAAAACGCATCTGAAAATAATCATTGAGTGATTAAAAATATTTAAAAGTGTTATTTAAAATACGTTAAATTATATTTCTCTGAGTCTATATTTTACTTGTCTGCCTTAAGTTGATAACACTGTTTGGAGCTAAAAGTGTTAAATGCTCCTACATGTACTAGACAAAACACAATTATAAACAAATCAACTGATAGAGTTTTTCTACGAATAAGATATTTGTGGACAGTTGCAATTTCTAACATCCAATGTCTTTCTTTATTACTTGGATAAACTGTTCCTGCCAAATTAAACATCATATGTCGGGCAGTGTGTTATCAAAGCAGAAAAAAGGTTCCAAAGTAAGTGAAAAATTAAATAAAATATTTTAGCGATTAAAAAAACTAATTGTATTTAGTTAACTTGAATAAGATCAATAAACAAGTTGAAATGGTTAAAGTTTTAAACTGTTTACCATTATCAAGTATTAGATTAATGTTTAACTACTTATTTTCAGAATATTTTTCATACAGAAACAAATTTTGCATACTTAGAAATTGTGAACACTAATGAGCGTAAATGCTGTTCTATAAATAGTTACAACTTATTCAGGACTTTTATAAGTGATAACTGGAACAACTAATTACTATTTAAAGTTTTAATAAGTAACTTTAATGTCATTTGTAATAGTTCTGACAACTTTTAAACGATGAATAGTGCTTGTTAGATATTTTATGCTCAGAACAAAAAGTATGGAGAAATGATTTGATGTACCAAAATACGCGTTTTCATTTTGCACTTAAGAAGAAATAAAAGTACTTTCGTAAGATAAATTAGGGTGGGTAAGAGCAAGGTGCAAATATAGGGCACAAATGTTCCAAGGGTGTAGCAAGTAAAGTACGTGCTATCAGGGCTAAATACTACAGAAGTAGGGCAACAGTTATATAATGTCTTCCATTCCCTCCTTCTTTATCTTCCACAACTACTAAAGTAATCCACCACTGTAATCTCATTTGGCGTAGCATCGAAATGCCGTATTATGCATTGTACCGTGATTACAAATAGTTTATTCTTTGATTTTGAAATACTTAAATAAAAGCTTGAGATATAAAATAATCAGTTGGAAGTGAGCAGGTTGTTTTGTATGGAATTTTTGACCAATAATTTGCTCAAGGGTGAGTCATGATATCAGCAAGCAATTAGGCGGGTTTAAACGGGTTTAGTATGGTTCATGGATTTAGGACATTACATAGGAAAATAACATGCTTAAAAGGGTAAAATTAGAATATAAGATTGGAAGGAGACGACAGGGACCGAGGAAGCTGAGGAACAAGGTCCTCATGCACGGTGGAGGTGCAGAGACTGCAACACCTGGGAGACAATGTTTCAAGAGGTACAGCACAAGCATGATATTTGCATAAAGGGCTTATTTTTCAAAATTCACTTTTCCTAAATTAAAAGAGTTTTACTAAGAAATTAAAATCGTTGAGAAAATTATTAAAATACTAATTTAAATTAATTGAGAATAATTAATTTAAGAATTTTAAAGTCAGTAAAATTATAAATAGAGGAGATTATTAATAAAATATTGTAAATATATTACGAGTAAAATCACCTTTGTTTATGAAAGTAAGGCTTGTGTTAAGTAAATTAAACACAAGTTGTACAATAAAACTTTATTACCAATTATATGGAGTTAACAGCTTTAGAAAGTATCTAATCTGTAAATATAGAGAAAGTAAATAACTACTTAAACCTTCCTTGCTATGTGTTGTGCAAATAATAATGCAAATATACATTTTATAAATACAAAAAGTTATACATTTTTTTTTAACTTGCTACATGGTTTTTTGAAGTATATAGAAGTTTTCGACAGGGAGTAACCTTACCTTACATAACCCAAACTCAAAATCTAATTATTAAATAAAAGGAGTATAAAATGAAATAATATTTAAAATAAAGTAAGGTGAAGGCTATATTTTTTAAGGATACAACCATGAGGTTAGGCAGAAGAGTGATTGTCGTTAAATTATAAAATGGTTAGGACATGTTTATGTGTTGCTCTTTCGAATTATAGGGGGAACATAGATTTACAGTTTTTCAAAGAGGTGTTCATATTATTGTTTTCAATTTAACCTAACGAATAAGTTTACCACGGCAGGATTCGAAATTTAATTTTAGTAAAATGTGTATAGATCCTGGAGGAGTGTTTGTTAGCCACTTACATAAAATGGTAGAACAATTTATGTAAGTGTGGTAACAGTGGTATAGAATACTATTTATTTTTCATTTTGATATATATTTATTTTTATTTTTGCTTTCCATTAACGGAAATTCAAAACTAGCGAGTGTATTAAAATTACTATAACACTTTCAATATCTCATATTTAATAATAGCGAACAGTGGAACACATCGGTATAGATTCATGTTTCAATGTATTTGTACAGTCTTTCCCGTGAGTTCAGTGAAAGCGTCCGATTATTTAAAAGTGTTAGAAGTACTAAACTAAATTCTAAATCCATAACAACACGTGCCACGGTGACTAAAATCCATTTTAAAACATCATTATATCATGCATTATTCACGAGATAAAATTTCTTAAAAGGAGAAGAGTAAATACAATGTTATTTATTCAAACGGCCAGTGGGTGATAATATCTTGCTGGATTCATTGGAAAAGGTCGTACTATTGTGCTTAGCCCTTCACATAAGCTCTCCAAGTGAATTAGTTGTATATTATATTTTACCTGGGAAATTTGATTTGATGTACACGTAAAACTTAAAAATCACGATGGGTAACGTTGTTGGCTGAGGACATTAAGGTAGCCGTTCCAGCAAGTAGGTGCTTAAGTGGATATACAAATGCAAACTTTGGTAAATGGATACAGAACCTAAAACGTCAAAACATTATTTTTGTGTTTGTTCAGTTCAATGTAATCAGTTTAAATAGTCATACTATGTTGGACATAAATTTTAAAAATATTATTTGGATAACCTAAAATTGTCGATGGAAGTCTATATTTCATCATAAATTATGCCGCAATTTACACTGCCTCAATTTAGCAATACATGATCATTATGGCACTCAAAAGGAATAAAATTAAGAAAGGGAAATTAAAGCTAATACAAACAAATCGTGGTCAACTCTACACTAGATTCACTTACCGCAACATAACATACGTCCGTGTTGTGGACCATGTACTGACACCAAGTAGTGTCGCGTGTTTCCCCAGCATTCAACAACATTTACGTTACTTTTAAAATGTTCTCCTTGATTTATTACATAATCTTTTTTGTTAAAGCAAAGTAACATGCCTAAATGCACTTTTCTTTTGTAACACTAAATATTTGTTAGTTTTAAATTATTTTTATTCTAGTTTAATAACAAAGGGTGAGGAATAAAATAGTAGCCTACTTAAAAAAGCGTGTGCAATTAATTAAATAGAATATAAATTAGTTGAACAGATTTTTAATTTGACTACAAAAATGTTAACATAATTTAGCTTTCAGCGTAACGTCAATTAAAGGATTTTATGCCTAATATTTTGTAAATAAAACAGTCTCAACGGCAAGTTCAGATGTAAAATGTCTATTTGATTATTATCATAAGTGATGGGCCTTTGAGTTGTATAATAATAAATTTGTTGATAACAGAAAAAGCACAAAACTTTTTCCCTCTAAATTATCCGAAACCAAATAAAGTTAAATTTAAAATAAAGCTTTTTCTACGCAACCCAATTTTACTGGCATTGCAACTCACTGTTTAAGATCAATATAAGTTGTAAATCAAGGTTGGTTATGCTTCATAAGCTGGTTTTAATTGTTGTGATTTTGTTTGTTTTATAGTGTATGTTATTTTAGAACACTTTAGGGCTTTAATATGCATATACATAGGCTTTGGGGATTTTAAGTCTAGGATTTGGAAGTAAGAAATCATATTTACAACTATAAATAGCTATAGATAAAAATAACTAAAATTTGTCTGTTGATAAAAACTCCTGGTAAATCTAACTCCTATAACTCTATTTTACGTTTAGACTAGATGATCAAACATACCTCTTGCAGTTGTAGTAAACCTATCCACTCTTTATTGTACGAGCAATGTTATTTTTAATGTAGTAACTACAGCAAATAAATAAGCACAAGCAGAAGTAGAATGTAATAAGGACAAAGGGATTTCAACAAGGACTTGTGATGATATAAAAAGATATTTTGGTAGTTGTGAATTTAATTCCGTGGTTTTCTTACATAAACATTAAGCATTATCATTTTGCTACAGCTGATAAGTTTTGTTAGCTGACTATTTTTAATTATTGAATTTGATAATATTAAAACAGGAAACTTACAGTGACTTTGTTTGGCAAAAAGTATAAAAAAGTTACAAAATTTTAAATAGACAGCTTAACACAAAACTGAAATTACATGTTTTAATTATCAAGAGAATGATTTGGAAATCAGTTAACTACCAATTAATTTTTTTATCAAGCATTTAACGAGCGTTTTTAAGCGAATCAAATTAAACCACGTATCAATAATCAGCAAGGGATTGACAATCCATCAGCAATTTCATTAGTATTTTTACTGATCAAGTTTTTTAAATACCCCGAATAAATTGTTTGACAACCGTTTATATTTTACACCTTAATAGACGAATCATATAATTTATATTTATCTTAATTATATATTCCATTCAAGGTACATATATTATCAAACTGTAAATATCCAAGTTTTTAGGCTCTAGTCTTTAAAGATGTAAAAAACGTTTCCTTATAAATGTAGGAGGTTTTGATGCTACCCTGTTTAAACTGAACAAAAAAAACAATGAAAAATTGTAAATTTAATATTGTATGCCTTATTTAAAGTGTATTGAATGAAGTAATTAGCGAATTTAAGTAAATTTTTTTCACGAATATAAACATTTTAAATTTTATTCGGCAACAATTTTGATGAATTGGTAAAAAATAGTTGTTGTGAGTAAATGCTATAAACTAATCCTTAGTTAAATGTAGAGTAATACTATGGATTTGAATTTAAAATTAAATTATAATTCAAAAATATAAGTTGTTTACGTCATTTTTACATCTTGTGTAAAAATATAAAAGGAAGATTCACGTTTAAGGATGACAAAATAAAGTTTCTATCTTTTTTGATCAAATTGTAAAAATATCCATAAAAAGGGCATTTTTGGAAAATCTTGATTTTAAAATATTTTACTTACAATAGTAGTTACCAAAAAGGATTTTTTTTTAATAAAAATCATGAGACTCAGTATCTCAAACAAATAAAAAAATATATATTTACAAAACGTTATTCAAAATAGCAGAGACAAATATAGACACTTGTAAAACTGACAAGAGAAAGAATATAAAAGATCGCTGAGAATAAAAGAGAGAAAACAGCATCAAACAAAAGTCTTTGCAAAGTGGCTCCTTCATTACACTGGAGCCTGTGACTCAGCACTTCTGTGTTTGTTTGTTTCCCGAAAATTGTTTAGATTAAGATTTTTCATGGATATTGTATGGGTCAGGTTATTAAAACCAAATATTATTTAAATTGTGCTAAAACATGACGAGGAAGGACAAAAGAGTGTGGATGTAGACCTCTGTAGACTAGAACGAACTTTTCAAATTACTTTCCAATATTTGATCGGTTTATTGTAAAACATGAAATTGGCAAAGATATTATTTTAGCTAGAAGAATAATATTAATCCTAATGTTTTATCTAACTTTCAGAAATAAAGGTTTAGACAGTTTATATGCATTGATCCTAGGTCTTAAGTGTTTTATTTAAATCAAATACAATATCATGGAGTGATTAAGAACATCATAAACTAGTAATGAAGGTTTTGAATTAATCAATTTGGTAAAGAATTTTTTTTATAAATCAGATTGTATCACGTCTCAATAATCAACAATGGATTACGAAACATTATCTCTCTCTTTAGGGCTTTTACCGTGTACATTTCTAAAATAATCCCAAATAATAAACATGACAAATGTTTACTTTTTCATGTATTTCATTTAAGATACAAACATTACCAAGTGTTTAATATAAAACTTGTTAGACTATAATGCTCATAGTTAGAATACAAATTGTTCTTAAAAGGAAGGAGGTTCTAATGGTGCTTGTATTAAAACCGCTTCTCGCAAATTGTTTTGTTTTCTAAAAAAACTAAGGAACTCTTAGGTACGCCGTTTTTAATAAAAGGTTGTTTGATGGTTTTATCAAATATTTTTCTAAATAAACTTGAATTTTATATGACGAAAAAAGAGATTGAAAAACTATATTTTTGACGTGAAAATGACCCACAGCCATAAAAACACGATAAGAATAATGTTATGGATTCTAATTGTAAACATGCATACCAGGCGGTAGCCTCCAGCCGGCGCCAAAACTGCTCGACCAATCAGATGGACCTACGAGAGACCCCTTGCGATCGAGGCTAACAGATTGAGCAATGCGTATGGTGAGAATACTGAGCCGTAGGTGTGAATGTAATTAGGACGTAGGGATTTCAAAAAGGATATGTAATGATATAAAAAGATATTATGGTGATTTAAATAATTGAGTTCCGTAATTTTCATTCAAGAACATTAAACATTATCATGTTGCTACAGCTGATAAGTTTTGTAAGCTTGCTTAGTAATAAAAATCCATGTCTACGAAGTAAATAATAACTTAAATAATTTTGTATTTTTATGATAAGAAAATGTTTTACAATATTAATGGTTACCTACAACTTTTATGACTTTTTTACCTACTATTAATCGCATAGTTAACATCGCATTTGCTTAAAATGACGTGCTGGTGCAGTGATTAACTTTTCATTGTTAATCCTATGAATTATAATGGATATAATTATGTTTTTAAATGGATTGATGGCGTATTTTAATTAAAATATTGTTTTCTCTCAGTTTAAATAGTCGCATTAGCACACACACAGTAGACATAAGGACAAAGCAGCAAAATCAGCGTTGGCCTTGTGCAACTACAAAGAATTAACTGATCCCGTCAACTTCCAAGCAAGCCTGTCACCGTTTATTTTACTTGGGCCCTCCCACCAACGTTGCCACAGACCGGTAAACCCATTGAGAGTTGCACGACTGGTCATTTTTTGTCGTGAGCGGGAATCGAACCCACGAACATCGTATCAGAACCTGGCCAAGGTGTTTCCACGTTGTAGCCAACTCAGCTAAAACGACCGAAGGCCAAGTGGCAATATTAATGTTTATCAGTCAGTCCGCGCCCCTAGCGGAGAGAACCGTAGTCGTCCGCAGTTATTAGTTACAGATATTGCTACTGTACTGCAGAAACAATAAATCCCGTTATAGGCTATTGCGAATAGAACAAAATAATTTAACCTTAATGGGTTAAATCTTTATATTTATTCACATATCATATTGTTCTTACTATTACCAAACTATTTATCTAATTTTACATAGTTGTTACAACTAAGATAGCTTCTTTACAGGCGTGTTTAGGAACTGCATTATTAACGAAAATTGTGTAATTAAGTTAAAATAATAAACACTATAATACCATTAAACCTAAATTTACTATGTGCCATTGTAAATCAGGTAGTTAGTTTTGGACCATTCTTTTCAATTTGATTAATAATACATTAAAAACAATTACTTTTTTGGAATAAATAGAATGACATGTTGTTGTCATGAAACAACTCATTATACCCATTAAGCTAATACAACGTTGCTATTTAACGGCAGTATTCAATCCACTTGTACATATTAGTGCACTTTACTACAATGTACCGTGTATTTATCTCACTTTAGTGATAGTCATAATTTACTCTATGGTTGTTCTGTTTCACATATACCATCAGAGACGGATGGATTTAGATCAGTTCATATACAATTATAATTGTCAACGCATTCCTGAAAATAACTAGAACCATTACCAGGATTACTGGAAATTGTTAATGTAATACTTAACTGATATTACTGCTATTGATTAAATGGAACCAAATGTAATACTTAGCTGATATTACTGCTATTTATTAAATGCAACCAAATGTAATACTAAACTGATATTACAGCTATTTATTAAATGCAACCAATCTCCAAAAAGCACAGTTTGTTTGGGCGTAAAATTAAAGTTGAACCGCTTCTCTTATGAGTTGAATGTCCTGTTTTCGAACTTCAAGGACTTTCATTAACAGTTTATTTTTACTAATAATTATTCTTTAATATGTTATTTCATTAATGTCCATATGCATTCACTAGAGGACTGCTTAACTCTTTAAATCCACTCAAATAAAATGTAATGGAAGAAATAAAGTTCTTAAACTTATCATTGATCTTTGTTCTTCAGGCAGTTCCTGGTTCCTGGAATTCCTTCCTCCAGGACTCTTACGAAGATAACATTTAATTGTAATATTGTTATTGACGTACTGCCCCCCATTGTTCTATGCAGTTTGAATACTGATTTTTGTACTTTCAGTACTGAATATTCAGTTTTGATTACTGATTTCTGATTTTTTACTTTGAAATCTAAAACTTAGATTTATGTAATTTTTTTCAGACTTATAATAATGAACTTGGATTTGACTGGTTATTAATATCCAAGCAACTTCTTGTAACATGTTGTAAGTAACTGTTAATAAAATTAACTAAATTAAATGATTGTCTATTGTAAAACTTATAAAGGCGTAGTTTGATACTAACAAATAGAACACATATAAATATATAAAAATTGATTTTGGTATATTTAATCTGTATGCGCTCCAACATCACTTAACCGATTGCAATGAATCTTTCCATGGTCATTCAGGTTGACCCGTGAAATATATATAGCTACTAATAAGTCTTAGGACTTTAGGGCTATACCCTACTGGACTTTGAAGCTACCATGCTACTCTTATGAAGGAACTGTTTGTTATAATTTTTACAGAAGACTAATATAAATCATTGGATAGAGCTGACTATTTGTTTAGATAGCGAGGTGTAATATAAATATTATCAGTGAAGATTTTTCAACACATTGCTTGGACGCAGGAAACGTGTCCCAGGAACCGCTAGACTCATATAAAAACCAACAACACAAAATAAAAATAAAATTGAATAAACAAACAATAAAATACTACATTTTATATCAGTGTAATGATAAAATCTAGCCTATACCCCATTTTCAGACAGTGATATTTGATCGGTTTTATGACAAAAAAGTTGTTAAGATGCTCAACGTTCATAGTTTTGCTATCAAATAAACTTATCCATAACAGTAAAATAAGATCATCAAAAACCAGTTGGTTGAAGACTAAGACTATTGTTTATTCATTTCTATGTAATTCCGTATAATGTGTAATAAATAGCATTATAAATTTATAGATCATTTATAGAACATATGTAGATATGTACATTGCGTTTGTATTTAAAAAAACTACCTCAATATGTAAAGTGGTTTTCGTTACAACATAACTGAGAGAGCAATAGTCCAACAGACGGACGTACACTACATTTTGTATGAATTAATATTGAATTTTGGATTAGTTACAGAAAGTATATTTGTTGAGCACATGGGCATGTAAGTAGACGTGAATTATATTATAGTAGATGATATTAGAAGTTGAATTTACGTCATTACATCTAAACGGGCTACGTCACATAGTGTGCTGATGTAAGTGAAGTCCAAAGTCAATAAGGTCCCGTTGAGCAATCCCGGCCTGCATCAACTTTGCACGAGACGAAGTTACTTTTAAAAACTTTCACTATGTCAACTGTAGCAGGGTAAAAATATATTAGGCTACCCAAATATTTGGTGTGGACACTACAATTTTAGGAAAGATAACAAATGACAATTTTCCCATGCAGAAAATTATTAATGGTTTTAAGTTTGCTTCAACATACTTCAAAATTATAATTAATAGGGCAGGATGAAAGTAAGTTATAAAATTAAAGTCGTGTTTAAGTAAATCTCGTTAAATACGTAATATTGTAATATTTTAACAATTTATTTTGTACTAATTGTACTATGATTAGAGGGCCCACGACAAAATAGTATTGCAATAGAGATATTTTAGAAATATGGTTGTTAAATGTTATAATAAATTAGCTATGTTATTAATTTTCCTGTCATTTTATATGCATGAATTATTGATAAATCCAACTTAGGTAAATAATCAATGTGGATTAATTGATACATATATCTGTGTTTTCAATCCAAATATACAGATTACTATTATAATCCAATTGCATGGTACCGGATTAAGATGATTAATTTTAAAAGTTGTAACAAATTAAGGCCCCATTGAAAGTATAAAAGGTTACAATGTTTGAGTAAAGGCCAGTTAAGTGTGAAATTACAAAATAGACAGACAAAGTATTTCAATCTTTATTTTTATTTTTAACGAACATACAAGTGAGTAACAAGAAAGGAATTAGCGTAACAAATAACTATACACACATCTTAGTAGTTGGTTTTTATTTGAATAAATAAAGGTAAGGAACAATAATTTATACTCATATATATTTACACTACGATTATTTATAAATTAAAACTAATAAACGAATTAAATAAATGAATATCTGACAAATATTTATGTTGTGTTGGTGTTTCGCATAACTGTATTATTTTGGTTTAATAAGACACAATCCGGAACAGAAACACAAAAAACGTATCAACAAATAATTTGGTAAATTTAATAATAATTTTAATTGGAGATCAGAAAATGTTTTAATATAAACTATACTAATATGCGTGTATTTACAGCATAAATTTGTCTTCCTTCCAAATACAACTTTTATGTACTTATTTACGTGTACCTGAGAGTTTAATCACTAGGCGAGTCTATGACATACACCCTCTATTATAAAATCCTATAAAAGTCATAATAAAAACAAAATATATGACTAGCAATCGTTTGGTGTAAAATATAAATATTAATGGCCATACCTGTTACACCAATATAACACCGTTGCCGTTGTTATTAAAGCAAGCTGTTGTTTTTACGTACCCTTCACTAAATAGACTTTTACGTCAAATAAATAGGCGCAAAAATAAAACAGACTTAATGAAATAGCTGAGTGAAATATATATACATTTATGTATTGGATTTATATAAACAAAGATAAGTCCAACTATCCATATTGGTTTGGGAATATAAATATATAATAATCCGTTTAAATAATAAATTTAGGCTTTACGAAACCCGAATGATGAATCCACCTCAAACCGTACGCCAACTTATCTTGGAAACTCAAATGGATAGGTCTCTAAGGCAACGAGACAAGTCTTTTTCTTGGAGTTCTCACTCTATTAAAAGCAATATCAAATTTCTTACCTTCAAAGTTGCTTTGTTTTTTGGTATTTTACTGTTTTAGCGAATTTCCCTTATAGGGAAGAACTATTACAGTAGGATCTCATGGTAAGACTTAAGCCCGAGACCATGATAACTTTTCATTTTGAGGTTTGAGGTAACTTTAACCAGACGCCAAAAATGTATATATGTATATATATGTATATATATGTATATATATATGTATATGTATGTGTGTGTGTCCGTAAGCACGCTAACTCTCGTAAAAAAGGTATGATCTTAATGAAATTTGGTAAAAAAGTATAAAGTACAATTTATTTGAACGAGTTCAAAAACCAGACAAATCGCACCAGTTGAAGAGGGGTTTTGTACGCCAAAATGTTTTTTTTTTTTTTGTAATTTTACATGAATTTTTTATTAAAATCGAATTTAAATTTGTACCATTGAATTCAGCTTAAAAAAATATTGGTATTTTGATCATTGTTCTACGTCAATTGGTTGCTGAGATATTGAAAGTGCGAAACACAGTACGTTGTCTAATATTATTCTTATGTAGAAAAAGAAAATGTTTATATCTCACTTAATTATGAACATAAACTGACGAAACATGGTAAATGGCTCCATCTGGTTGTGGTTTATTGATTTCTGCAAAAAAACAAATTTTCGCTTATTGTTCCCGTAGCAGCAAATCTAGGAACTCGGTCCCCATGTTGTTCTTATGGAAAATAATTAATATTTTAAATATCGCTTGTTTGTGATTATATTTTTTATGAATCCTGTTAAGTGGCTCAATGTGTTATATTATGTATTCACTGTAAGTTCGCTGAGTACGGAGGTTTGGTGCAACGGGGGTATGTTTAATTTATGTTTTATGGACGAAAATTATGAAATAATGTTATTTAGTTTTACTTCAAACTAATAACTGAAGTTTCATTGCAAATAAGAATAACGGAACATAATTTGATTTCTATATTTTGTAATGGTTTACATATTTTCTAAACCCTTTAAATATGATTAGTACACCAGTTGTTCGAAATCGAGCAATATTTGTCATGACACATTATCAACCAGCATATCACTTGATCTGTTTTGTATTTCATCATGACTTTAGTATAACCTACTACCAATCCCAGCACCTTTTTATAAAAAATAACATTTTATTGTGTGTTATATTAATTACGGGATATGAATGAAAAAGCTCTTAAAACACTACAAAATATATTTACATTTGTAATATATTCAAAAGGCAGTAAAAGTATAAAAGGCAGTAAATATAAGACAGAACAGGTAACTGCTTTGAAACCAAACGATCCCAATAGAGTATTGCAAAACCACTAGGGATATATAAAATCACTATAAATTGAATCGGATTTCTGGGGACTGGATTGTGTTAAAACATTCCTGACAAGTTTATGGTTAGAAAAAACGGCGTTTTATTAAGGAGATAATGTTACACTGAAGCAATGTTTACGGTGATAGACAAATTATAAACAACGCAATCGTAGCATTTTAGCTAAACATGCATCTACAAGTATTGAGGTTATTGTTTTAAGCCATATATTCATTTTCCACTATGTAGTTTATTTACGATGCTAGATAACTGTTCTTAAAGACACAGATCCTATGCTCTAATACGGGTTATGTCTCTTTGTTCGCAACATAATCATAACAGATTTTAATAAACTAATCAGTGAACTGTCAAAGTAGCACTTACACAAGGTATATTAGGTAAGTGATTTCTTGAAAACAGTGACTATAACTATTGAATTAAGCTTACATATACTGGACATATATAAATTAATAAATTGTTTATACATACAAAAATACTAAGGCCATTGAGTTATAATAAAATCTGAATTGGCACAGAAAAACTATCTTCTACAAGTTAAAATTAAGTTTTGGTCACCTTAACTTCTTCATTGGATCTTCAGTTTCAAGACCTGGATCTTGGAAACCCCCTAATATTTTACCCCTTACAACTACCCCACCGTCACCCCTCTACAATATCACCATTCCTATTTTCTTGGACGTTCTACTCTTGCTAAGCAGGAAGATAATATTTATCTGAATTGAAAATAAAACTTACCACTCTCTAAGCAATTCACCTAGTCATAATACGTATTTTTATCTGTGATTAGGTCAGAGCAAACCACATTGAAACCAAGCCCGAGGTCCTGTGGTGGGTTTAAATCCCAGTCTTATTATTAAATGTTGTCAATAAATTTCAACTCGTATTTAACGGCTTTGCTGAGTACGTTTCACAAATTTGCAGTCTGTGTGGACGGACAAAAGTAAGTATAAAGAGGCTGTCAGGTTCTATAAGAAGATTATTGTTTGCATAAACTAAATAGATACGAGGGTCATCCGGAAAGTAAAGAACGTTAGCTTACTGCACCTAGCACAGCTCCCCCATTACCGCGATTTAATTTTTGGCAATCCACTCACCTCCCCACCAAAGTATGAGCCGAGTCTTGTTGATGTATGTTCACGCATATTATTTCTACTGCGATTCAAAATGGCGGTGACAATCTAAAAATCCCGCCAAATTTGATATTCGCAATTTCATCCTTTTCTGAATGCACAAAATGTCTGACCTATTTAAATATGTAGACAAAAATCAAAGACAAATTATGGACAAAGTGCAAAAAAAGATGTCAAACATTGATTGATGTAATGTGCTAAGATTTCAGCAGCTGTTTTCCTTGATTCTTTCCCTTAATCCTTCTTTCAAACCTTCTTTGGCGAGCAATGACCTACCACAACGATTCTCACCGTGTACATTGGATTTTCTTTCATTAAACCTGTTGAACCATTTTTCCCTAAAACCTCGACTTGAAGACTAGTTTGCACTTTCACCATAAGCTTTGTTTTGTGTTTTCTAAAAATATCAATAGTCTGATAATTTTTTAAACTCGGAAACCAATAAAATTGCGGATTTCGAATTTGGTGGGATTTTCGACTGCCGCCGCCATTTTGATTCGCTGTAGAAATAAAACACGTGACTGCACATAACGAAACTCGACTCATACTTTGGTGGGAGGTGAGTGGTCTGCTACAAACGCAATCGCGGTGATGAGGAGCTGTGCTAGGTGCAGTAAGAAAACGGTTTTTACTTTCTGGATGACCCTCGTAATTAACTAACTATATGTGATAATTATAATGCATGCTTGTTTTTCAGAAGTTATTAACATTACCGATAGTTTAAGTCTGAAACTTTGTTTTTTGCAGTTTAATGCAGTTATTCGAATAATAACAATCAACAACGTCATTTACAAGAATCTGTTCTTGTAAGTATTTGTTATCGTGATTGCAGTTAATGTATCTTAGCTTTTGCTAGTAAGATTTTAACTCGTCATTTGCATTCTGAAAAAACAACTACTAAACTGTTTTCAACAAAATATAGAATAATAAGCTTTTATTTATCAGTTATTTTAGCACGTTTATATCAAACTAATTGTAATTATATTTCCTGAAATGACACTTCCATGGAATAGATAAATACAATTTTGTGAGATTAAGTCACTTAAAGTAAAAATATACATGATTTAGATAAACTATTTCAGTCAAATATAGACTGTGAATATGTATAAACAGTTGATTAAAATTAAATAATCTAGAAGACGATTTACCTCTTGAGAAAAACGCAAACCTAGAAGATTGTAATATCCAAGCTAATGCTACTTTTATGGTAATTCTCTGTAAAGTTAAATTGGGACTGCCAAGAAAATAGTTTACATCGCTTAATTATGTTTTAGCTTTGTCGAGCACCGTATCAGCAATTAACAGTAACGTATTTTTCAAGTTGTTGATAAAACATTTATAATTTCTATACTAATTAAAGGTTAGACAACAAATAAAGTTTATATAATCAATTATTATGTACTCATATTTTAAGTCAAGGTTTTTATGATGTGAATAACTGAAACTTAATCATTCACTATTATTTAAATAACATCACACACTTTTAATAACAAACAGTGACGTGCATTTTATTTAAACAGCGTGTGTATATCATTTACATGGTGATATATATGTTGTATGGATATAGGTCCTCGCCTAATTTACTTAAAAATTTTGCTATAGAGCACATACTTTTAGTTCTATCTTTTTAAAAACTTTCTTGTCAATCAATTAGAAAAGTATCAAAAGTTCGTTAGGGGGTAAAATCGTTAGTTTCTTCTTCAAAATGGTAAATACAAACATTTATTGAATTATTGATATTTTTACTTATACAAAATTATATATTCATCAGATAAAAGCACACTACGATTTAACTGCTTTAGAAGTAAAGATGGTCATAAAAGGATTCTCTTTACTGAGCGTGTATTGGGGTACAAGTGTGCAATTACCGATAAACCGTGGATCTCCATTCAATCCTGGATTACTTATTTTCAAGCCAGAATTGTATGCATCTCAGTTGTTATTGAATAGTGGTTTGTTAAGAGTAATTGAAGTATCTTTAACACTGAAAAGGGTTTTCAAAACTTGGTTATGTTTGTTTAAAGGTTTTTGCTATCGTATTCCGTATTTAATAAGACCCTTAATTTTGCGCGAGATAATTAATGTTTGACAACTACCAAAGACTGTTTTATAAATATATTAGTTTTTCTAGGGAAGTTTGAATTCCTGGAAATAATTCTAACAGTAAATTGTTAACTGCATATAAAACAGTATATCATATAAGAGGTAAAACTGTTACTTTTCAATTTATCTTAGATTATTTGTAATGTTGAAAACGACTATACGAAAGGCATTTATTATTATTTATTTATTAAAATATGTACAACCATGAAAATGCGTTTTTATTGCAAAAGGTTATATAGAGAAAGACTATGTTTTTCACGTAAATATTTTATTAAATAACTAATGACCATTATTTATCATTACAACCTTAATATTATTTAAATTAATGTTCATACCTTTCTAAATTGTAAATTACAGAAGTTAATGAATAATAGCTGGAAATGTCCAGTTGATTTTCTCAAAGTTACGTCTTAATTAAATTATACCGGGATCTTTGAGGATGAATTGTAGGATAAAGCTGTTTCTACTTAGCTAAAGGTCATTTGTTATTTCAGGTTAAGTATATTATAGGTAAATAATGACTAGAGAATTTTACAAATAAGTAACGGATTAATTATTAATATAAGGTCAATATTAATCAATAACTTACTAAGGAATATGTGTAATATAGCTTAATGAATTACGTTCAACACCTTGCCTTGGTTGTTTGATGCAATTTACAATTTTTCAGTTTGAATCATAAAATAAATAAATTTAAATAGTCTAGTAAAACATTATGTTCTTAAATAATAGTATACAACCGTAATAATTCTATGATATTAACTCGGTTATATTATGTATTTTTTACCAATTTCGATTAGTTTTAATTATTAAATTATCCTATTTGTCACACAGTTTTATAGACATATTTTAATTGAGAAATGTTCGGAAACAATCATGTAAGGGTCGACATTACAAATACAGGAGAGTGTAGTTTAAATGCAAACAGAGAATGTAGTTTGCAGAGTGCATATGATATCGCCCGTGGTGACGTTAACATGTATTTGCTCTGAAAATATTCTCTTTCTCAACACATTTAAAGTGTATTATGCTAAAAACCATTATACAATTGAACGATGGTTATTTGGCCCAAAAAAGTAATTAATATTATAAACAATATTAAAATGATATTGAATGGACGCATTACTGCTAAACAAATATCTTAGTAATTTACAAAAGAGATGTTACCATAATTTTTTAGATGATGGGTCTCAATTAGTAATCCTTTATTATTGTGTTCAAATAAACTCGAATTAAATTATGTTAGACATTAAACATTTCAATGTAAATTTCAGGTTGCATCTTAAAATTGTAGTGTAATCTGAATTAGTTTAAAGTTCTGTTATCATTCTTACATACTGATTTTATTAAATTGATTCGGTCTTTTTTAAATCTGAGAAAAATCTGTAATATATTATTTTTTAGTTTGGCCTAAAAACGAAGTCAATTGCTTAAGGGGATTCGACAATCCGAACATTATTTTTTTTAATTTGAGGTTTTGAACCTTAAAAACATACTTATACTGTGTATTACATCTAAAAAAGATGTTTTGGGAAGAAAAAGAATACTCTAGCTATTTCAGGTATTTAAAAAAAATATTTATTTTTAATTTTTTAAGCGATTTTACATATTTTTTCAATTCGATATATCTTTTTTATTTTTTACCAATTGAGATTATTTTTTATTTTGTAGCTTATTAGCTATATTAGGCTTTATTAAGCCTATTAACTTTTGGTGCATTGGAATCAAAGTCCTAAAATTAGAAGAAAAGTTACTAACCCTAAAACTTTTGTTTTGAAAAGGACACAACCATAATTTAACATTTATATATTTATATTTTTGTTTTGTTTTGTAGTCTAGACAATTTTTAATGCACCAAAATCTTTAAAATATATAAAATATACTATAGTAAAAACTTGAAAGCTCTAGGTAAAACAGTTCAAAAGTTATTCAAATTTATATATGTACAAACACGAAAAATCAAACTTACGGGAAACAGCGTTCAAAGCTACACAACACTATTCTGAGCTTTAATCAAAACACAAAATCACCAAATGCGGAACATTTTTATTTTATTTATTTTTATATGAAAAAGTTATCAAAATTATCTAAAATTTTGCATATACATTCACGATAGTATGTACAATCAAAAAATGAAGTGCAACAAATGTTTAAAAAAATCCCCAAAATTGCCTTTACGGAGTGTCGGATCCCCTTAAGACAAGATCTTATTCACTGTAGCGTGAAATTTTACTTTTGACAAGATTAGAATTTATTTCCTTATTCCTCTATTAACTTGGTTTACAGAATAGTCTGTAAATCAATTTATCGTTGCAATATAATGAAATAAAATGTTTTAAGACTTTTTAAAATTACATTCTGTAATATAGTTGAATACAACAATAGAAAAAAACTCGTAGATTAAAATTCACCACATAAATAGATTGGTGACGTCACAAACTGATGGGATGGGCAAGGTGTTTGTAAGATGGTCATCTAGGTACCTAGCTTACCGCTTTTTACTTGTCCGTATTGTGTGTATCACAAAAACACATTGTACGTAATATTGTCGTATCAAGTGCCAGACTACTAAAACGATCAAGTATATAACACAAACTAAACCAACTCATAATTACGACTTAAAGGTGTAAATTAAAATAATATATAACAACACATTTAAAAATCAAGAAAATATTTTATTTTACTTATACAATCATCAGTTACAACGGATAAAAAAAGGTACAATCTTGTTAAAATGGATGTGGAGCTCATTTATCTTCTACGTATTTTCGTAAAAAATACATACTTTACCAATATATTATTTATTAACTTCAATAATAGAAATATTTCTTATTTACAAATTTATAAGTTTCGTGTGTGTATATGAATTTCCTTATTCACGAATGGAATTTTATGACTTAATTTTAATTGCGGTGTTGTGACGGTTACGAATAAATATTCATTAATATAATAAGAATTCATAATTTTAAATCTATGAAGTGTTTTAGATATATTGTACCATATAAACAAAATGTGTGGTAAAAATTGGTACGGTTATTTTTTCTTGGGAGGTTTTTTAAGCAATAAGTTTCTTTTATTAAAGTGATCAATAATTTTTTCACGTATAAATTACATATTCTATCACGTGAAACTAAGGCATTTACTCCAAAATCTTGTTAAAAAGCCTTTGGCATCGACAAATACCCATGATGAATGTAAACCGTTACAAAAATTGTGCATGAAATTCCACGAATAGTTTACTGAAGGGGGAGTTATGTGTTAAACCGGTACGTTTTCATGTGTAAGGCGGTCACTCGCTGCTATAAGGAGACCTCCAGCTCCTCCGGAAGTGACGTAAGCGATGCTGGTGGCGGGAAACCGTACTTCCTGTGACAGCTGGTCATCCAGTTCTGCCAACCCCCGAGCTGGATCTTCTACAAGGGAAATGTAAAGTGTGTGCTCATACATTTATAACAACTGTTTTATTTGTTGGTATTTTAATGTAGAGTTTGATACGCTTCGCATACAAGATTTAATACCCTTAACTTGTCCCAGGGCAACCTTAAAACTGGTCTATACCGTTTTGAGGCTGGCATGGGATACAAATGAAACTGTCATTACATATGGTAAGTCTTTTGGCTGTCCATTATGACAAACATCTCTTTAACCTTTGGTCTCTCTATTTGCAGTGGCTGGAGACAGAATCTCCGGGTTTGGACCCTAACATGAGAATGGATGTTCCCTGGCTATTGTACGGATACCCTGTCAGTCGAGTTGACCAGTTGGAGGCCAGAATGCAGGATCCCTGTTTGAGCCTCTTCTCAGCTGTCACAGGGGCACGCAAGCGGGCCCTCTGAAGGGTCAATTTGGCTGCCGTCCCATCCTACCCTTTCCTTCCCATCTACATCCTTTCCTTCCGTTAACCTACGCAATATACACGCTTGTGGAAGACGTGCCTAGCAGCGATGCTGGTGTTTCCTAATCCAGCAACAATGATGAATGATACTCTTATCTTTTTAAATGGATAAAATGTAAATATTTAAAAAATATTGAGGAAAGGCTACGGATATACAATGTTTTATAACTGGGGTCTGGTATAAAGTAATATTGAAAATAAATTATGTCAGCAATATGAAATTAAATGCTAATTTGTTAAAGTTATGGAGACAGTAAAATGTATGAATAGTGTAAACTATAACACATATTAAAAACTCATTACCATTTGGAGGTTTAAGAGCATTAAATTTACAAAGTAGAAAGTGATATAATGAGTGTGAGAAAACCATAAATTAAAGTGTAAAATATCTAAAGAAATGCACTGTGTAGAAGAATATTTTATGCATTGTACAGTAATATGGCTTATTACACTAAATCCAAGTCCATTTGTTATTTAATTAAATTATTTAATATGCGAACAGGTTTTTTGTGACAATCACTCCTCCTAAACTACTGAACCGATTTTCATGTTAATAGTGTCATTGGAAAGATCCTAACGTGAAATTGTGCAGGGAACTTTTTCTATAGAGAAATGATTTGTGAGTGAGACCCTGGGGCGCCTTAAAGTTGAGTTTTTCTCATAAGCTTAACATTGGGAAATATCTATTAGTTTTAAGCAATCAGCTGGATAGTGTAAACACAGTTAATCAGCAGGCCATGTCGGCTTTGGAACGGTATTTATACGGGAATGTCAGTATATTATTACGTTGTGATTGCGAGCGAAGCCGCGACAGGCTACTAGTTTCATTAAATAAGCTATTTGGAGTAATACATACAAACAACATTATTGGACATTAACATACGGCTTCAAAATGTTATTTGATCATTTTTAATGTTCGGTCAAAGTTCTTCTTAAAACAAATTAGGACTAAAATCTCAATTCAAAGTATGTTGTTACTAATAAAGAATTTTTGTATGTAATACGAAACTTTATTCACCAAAATTAATTATGTTTACTATTGCATTTACTCAATTACTTTATGTATAATGTTTAAAAATAAATAGCAAATTCAACATGAAGTTATTGATCTTTTAGCTCTGTAGAGATATGTTTAATGTGATTTGTAATATACATTCAGGAGTATTAAACCCCTTTTCTTTCCGTAGCTTATAGAAAATAAAACCAAATATTACATAAATCCGAGTATAACAATAATTTTCCCTTAACATTTAAAACATTTTTTAAATTTAACCCACATTTGCGTATCCGTTAAACTTACACTTTCTACAGAAACAAGGTGAAATATTTGCTAGTAAATCAAACTAAAACTCACCTAAGATAATGACGTCAGTGATATGACAAGTAGCCAGGTCCAGCGCGCAGCTGTGTCCTTAAAGTATATCTGGAATAAAGTACATTGCTCAAATTATATTAATATTAATAATGATGAGAACATCTCATTTTATGGTCAGTAATATTTTATTACATCCAAGAATATAAATATAAGCACGACAAATAAAGATTATATTTTAGTTAAAGAAAGCTCGTCTACTAAAAAATCTTTGGAATGAGAAGTAAAAGGTTCCTAAAGTTAAAGAAGAACGGAACCAATGAGGCGGAGTCTCGTGTGAGGAGGGCTCGTTAAGTAGATGGAGCTTCAGCCTGACTCAACAACTCTAACTGAAGGCTGAATCTTATTTAGGCTTCCCAATTCGTATTTGTTGTATTTACTTTTCTTCTAAACAAAAAATATATGATTATAACCATTCGAATTATTAACTTTTAAGTCATAATAACTATTAGGATGGTTGATTGGTGTTAAAATAATTTTGTGATAAAACGCTATTATTTCCGAATTATTGCCTACATATTTTCATAACTTATGACAACTAATACTAAAAACATAGAGACTAACATACAAGTATAATTTCTTTAAATTTTCATAATTATTTATCAGTAATTGTGTATAGATTATTAACATTATTCAGGTAAAATCTATTTAGAGGCATAACTCGTTGAAGTATAAAATATATTTTAAAATGATCCAAAATTATGAAAATATAGACTTTTAAATACAACAAATTTGTATGTACTTAAAACGAACAATTTCAAACACTGTTGAAACTGTAATTGCAGTTACAAATTATTAACTAAGCTTCAAGCTACAAAGGTACTGAACGTTTTCCATTTCGAGGGTCGATGTTTCTCAGAAAGTACAGTGGTACAACATCCCCCTGTATCATGTGGTTGGAGGCCCTTCTATGTTATTTTACCCTATGGTGCGGTT
Organism: Allygus modestus; assembly: GCA_963675035.1. Classification (NCBI taxonomy): domain Eukaryota; kingdom Metazoa; phylum Arthropoda; class Insecta; order Hemiptera; family Cicadellidae; genus Allygus; species Allygus modestus. Next base: position 482,678,781 of record OY776111.1, on the reverse strand, counting down.
GTTGGGACTACCGGTGAGATTGGAAGGTTTCTGAGATAAAAATATATGCTATACTATGATGTAAGTATGTTTTTCTAAATAATTATCGCTAAAAATATGCAATTTACTGTGAATTCTAGACCATGCGGGATAACTAAAAGGCCAGTATATTAAACATCGTTTGTGTAACCCAACAAATTATTTTATTAAACTTATCTTCTCATATATTATTTTCTATATAATAATGTAAGTTCCCATAAAAACTGCAGATTGGATTAAGACTTCAAAACACAATTCGGTTAAGGTCTTAACTAAGTCAAACTTTGAGCAGTATATTAGCGGCGCAGCTGTTCAATTACTGTCCGGTAATACATAAATCTGGTTAAATCTGGAATCATATCTTGTAGGATATCGAGATTGATGTTCATTACAAAGATTAAATTCAAGATTTACAAAATGCTATTACATAGTGCTCATGATCGTGAGATAATTGTACACAACGTTATTCAACCTACTATTTACAACATTATTTAAAATATATAACGAGTTCGCACGCAGCACGCTGACGTGAGGGAAGTGAATTTCCACATAAAAAACTATAAAAACTCAAAATCAGTTAAAAACAAACATTTATTCCAATTTTTATTAAAATCTGAAAATATTGATTTTTTGGCTGTTCTGATGCTCCTGGTTCTATTAGGTCCAGTCAGGCATTAAAGTAGGCGAGAGGTTGTTGGGGATGGTAAAAGTACACCAACAAATCAATAACAGGCTTTTCTAATGTCAAACGCCCTAAGACAACGTACTGTGTTAGGTCGATACACATTTTCTTTAATAACTCGGTAATTATTATGCTAGAATGACGAGAGAGGGCTTAAAACTTTCGCCCCTCTAATTCCCATCTTTTTACATCCACTTTTTTACATCTGGGGCTTTTATGACCCTTTTTGGGCCCAAAAACTCGAAATTTGAAAAATTAATCCCCAAAAAAGGGGTTTAGAGTTTTCCGATTGTTTTTCCCAACGAACTTGTCCAACTGATTACAGAAAGGAACATCCTACCAAATTTGAAGTAAATCGGACAAAAATTGCGACCGCTAGAGTGCAAACACATATATATATATATATACATATATACATATATATATATATATATATATATATATATATATATATATATATAAAATTTTGAACGACCCCCCAAAACGTGTTCAGGGGGTCACGTTAGGAACTTCTATGGTGGTCCCGGGCTTAAGTTTAACCGTGCGGGTCATGCTAATAGTTCACTTTCCAAAGGAAATTCACTAATAATATTTCACACCGACTAATGTCAAACTGAACTACATATCGGGAATGAGCTGAGTTTAAAATCATTGCTTATATGACGAACTGAACATGTTTTAAAATGAGCCTTACAATTACTCCATCATTTCAACGTTAAAGGTTCTACAAATGAAGGATGAAATGTATCTCACAGCTTAACCTATTTCTAACTGATATCGGTCGGTAATCTGATATCTAACTGATATCGCTCGGTAATCTGATATCTAATTGAGGTGAGGTAGCAGATGAATCATTCATTACAGGATCGAATCAATTCCATTTAAGTACTGCTATTCTACATTGAATTTAAATCCTTGATAATTCTAGTAAAACGCTGATACTGGCTTAGGAGATTAAACCATTGGAGATTGGTTTTTCAATGTAAAGCCTTCTGCATCTCACTATCGAGACTGAAGTATTTCTTAGTAAATGAAACTACACTTATTATTTTCTAGCTTACGAAAATATATTGCGCTTGATATTATATTATTATTATTCTTACGTGGTAGTGGAATCGTAGACATTTACTAAATAAGATCATTATTTCTTCGAATAGCTTCAAGTAGTCTCAAAAGACTTGTTTCTAAGTTTTTTCCTCGTTGCAAGAGAATGAAGTAAACGCCTATCTCTTTCAGGCTGCAAATTCGCCACACATATCCAAGTAATAAACATATTCAGTTATTTATATAAACCAGCAAAACGTTTAACACAAATACATGGATATTTTAGCTCTTTACATATCTTACTTCTCAAAGTACATTAAAAGTTGTTAATTTACAGTGTGCTATATACTTCGTTACAATTCAATTGTTTTCTGTAATCTGGTTTGATAGCTTAATTTGCCACAGCACAATATAAATTTCAGTATTTATAATTTTAAATGGATCTGCATTCATGGTATTGATTGGCTGATTATGCAACTTCAATTGTTTGTTGTCTTCCCTCCCAAAAAATTTGGTAGAGAATTTGTAGAGGAGATGTATTGGCGACCTTTTAAAAGCAAAAGTCACGTTTGACCTTCAAATACAATGAAAATGTTTACATTTATAGATTGTTATAGGATACAGGATGTATTGTAGGACAAATAAATGCTAGCTTGAGTATCTCTTTGACTCTCGTTAATCTCGTTAATCCATTTCCCACACAGCCATAATAATGTGGGAGCTGGAACAAGGGATTGTTGTTATCAATAACCTTGACCTTGACCTTGGCCCAGCTTATCAGTCCCCCACCATCCCTAGCCTCATCATCTAATATTTGCGAGGACTTAATTTATCCATCCAGCGAAATTTGTATTTTTATATCACCCAAAAATACACAATATTGACATTTTATTAAAATAAAATATAATATGATATTTCTCAAAGGTATTTTAAGTTGCGTAACTTCCACTGGACAGAGTACGTAGGTAAATTCGTAACAATAACAAAAAAATACCCCCGTCGCAGCAAACCTGCGTACTCAGCGAATTTCCAATGCATTGATATGTTTCTCACTAGTACATAAAGCCACTCACCAAGTTTGACAAAAATACATTCATAAATAAGTGATTTATTACATTTTATTTATTCCCCATAAGAATAACATTAGGACTGAGTACGCAGGTTTGCTGCAACGAGGAAGATACGAAATGATTTTTTATGCAATTATCAATATAACTGAACCAGGTGAAGCTACTTACCATGTTTTATTAATTTATGTTCATAATTAAGGGAGATATAAAACTTTACTTATTCTCCATAAGAATAACATTAGGGATGAGTATGCAGGTTAGCTGCTACGGGGACAACCAACAAAACATTTATTTTTGGTGCAATTATCAATATACCAGTACAACATAAAGCCACATATCAAATTTCATAAATATACATTCATAAATAATCAAGATATCAAATTTTATTTATTCTCCATAAGGATAACATTGGACAACGTACTGTGTTTAGCACTTTGAATATCTCTGCAACGGTTTGACGTAGAATCACAATTTAAACACCAAAATGATTGTTTTGTGGAGCTGAAGTGATTGGTAAAATAAAATGTGAAGTTTAAAGTAAAATTAACTGAGGAAAAGCCAAAAACCTTTTTCCCATAAGATTAACATGGGAGATTTTATGAGCATGTTTTTTGGATTTTTTCCGCAACCACTTAACCTAGGTTAATAATTCAAAATACCATATTATTTGTTTTTTTAAGCTCTATAACATGGTCAAAACCAAAATTAAGTGTTTTAAAAATTTTAGGGTAAAAATGCAAAAAACTGATTTTTGGAAAATTTAAAACCCCCATAAACCCCCCTTCCCATGGTCCGATTTTTCTGGTTTTCGAACTTAAAGTCATGAATGTCATTTTACACATTTGAGCCAAATTTCATCGAAATCGGACGTTTTTTACTCAAGTTATCGCATTCACGGACACATATATAGATATATATATATATATATATATAGATATATATATATATAGATATATATATACATATATATAAATTTGAACGAATAGTGTTTTGGACATCTGGGGACCTCAAAACAAAAAGTTATCATGGTCTCGGTCTTAAGTCTTACCATGAGACCTACGGTAATAGCTTCTTCCCTATAGGGGAAATTCGCTAAAACACTGCTAACGGATGCTTCTGACCCTGTTGGATAGAATATGTAAACCACAAAGAAACTTTTTGTTTAAGTAATTAAACCTTAAGGTGACAAACTAAGTAATTATTAAGACAAACTTTCCCCAAAGAATTATTTGAATTTTTATGATTACAAGTTTGTATTAGTACATTTAGTTCTGATAAAAAAATATCTTAATTAGTTTTTAAAAATAAGTGGATTCTTTGCTATCACTCACTAATACAAAAAGTCAAATAGATAGAACAGGATTAGTAAAATTAAACATTTCCATCCCCAGTGTTATGCCAGGAGGAGAAGAAAGTCAGAGAGCTTTACATACAAGGTTGAATTTAAACAGAGTGAACTATTTTTTTCTATCGGAGGAGAAAACTTTTATTATAGCTTTTAGTTGGTTACAAAATACAAAAGTTATTGAATTACTTTATTAGAAGTAAATTATATAGTCGTCAATAACTCAAAGTACCGCTTTTTGTGATTGTCTAAATATTTATTAACCGATGAAAAGTTTAACTGACCAATAAACTGCAGCGAGACTAAAAATAATCCTGTTAAAAAATCCTTATTACTGTTTTAACGTGTTTTAGCATTTGCCTTTATTGATACTAAATTATTCGTCAGGTTTTATATAGTTTAGGTAAGTAACTATAGAATAAGACTACTTTTGGGATATTCTGGTTGGTTATTAAGAAGAATACGAACCATGGGAAGTTGGTCTGACCTTGAGGATTGGACAGCAAGGTCTCAAATTCAATTAAAAACAAAAACATAAAGCCTTTTACAATATGATAACTATAAAGGGTGTAGTAACCTTTAGAGCATGAAATGTTGGTCCAATTAATTAAAATTCAAGAGTTTTTAAGTTTTAGAGGAGACAAGAACGTTTCATTAGTTTAAAAGTTAAAAAAATAAATACGAAATTATTTAATATGTTATAAATTGACTACCAAAATTTGTTTGTAGTAATTAATTTTATTAATCGACTTCCTACCTTGGTACGTTTCATTTTAAGGCATTTTGTAAAGGGGCAGTAAAAGATAAGCGCTATTAAAACATCCTCATATTTGTTATACATAAAGATTTAACACTAACAAAACTTTGATACAGATTTCTCTAAATATAACATTGTTTTATGTCACAATGTGTGTTGTCAACTTGCTTTTAGGAACATTCTCACCAGGGAAGACGATTATTATCCATTAGGTAACTTACCACGAGTTCATACGACATAACAAGGCCTAATGGAGGGACCCTCTCCAAACTCTGAAACCCAATTACGTGCAGAATTACCCAACAAATCAACCCAAGGGCTCGAGGGTGTGGTATGGGCTATAAACCATTACACAAACGTGCATATATCGTTTTCAAATTGTAACCTAATATAATTAATAACTATACAATTATTATTAATAAACAATATTCGTGAAAAGTTACACAATGTAGTAATCATTATAACAGTTCTTAAAGCTAAAAGTCATTTTACTTACCAACAGTATAACCTAAAGATCCTTTTAGCGAATTTCCCCTATAGGGAAAAAACTATTACCGTAGGTCTCATGGTAAGACTTAAGCCCGAGACCATGATAACTTTTCATTTTGAGGTCCCCAGATGCCAAAAACACCATTCGTTCAAATTTTTATATATGTATTTATATATATATATATATATATATATATATATATATATTTATATATATATATGTGTCTGTAAGCACGATAACTCTCATAAAAAAGGTCCGATCTTAATGAAATTTGGTACAAATGTGTAAAGTACCATTTATTTGAACGAGTTCGAAAACCAGACGAATCGCACTATCCAAAGGGGGGTTTTGTACCCCAAAAATGTTTTTTTTGGGGTTTTCACATGTAATTTTTATTTAAATCAAATTTTAATTTATACCATTGAATTCAGCTTAAAAAAAACAATTTGGTATTTTGATCATTGCTCTACGTCAATTGGTTACCGAGATATTGAAAGTGCTAAACACAGTACGTTGTCTAATGTTATTCTTATGGAGAAAAAGATAAATTGTATATATCGCTTATTTATGAACATAAACTGACAAAATTTGGTATAAGTCTTGATCTGGTTGTGGTTTATTGTTGTTTGCACAAAAAACAATTTTTCGCCTATGGTTCCTGTAGCAGCAAACCTAGGTTCTTGGTCCCCATCTTATTCTTATGGAAAATACTTAAAATGTTATATATCGCTTATTTATGAATGTATATGGATGAAACTTGGTATGTGGCTTCACTAAGATGAGTTCTATTGATATTTTCATAAAAACCCATTATTTGGTGTGCCTTGTTGCAGCAAACCTCAGTACTCATCCCCAATGTTATTCTTACGGAGAATAATTCATATTTTAACTATCGCTTGTTTGTGAATACATTTCTTATGAATCCTGGTAAGTGTTTTAATGTGTTATGTTATATATCCATTGGAAATTCGCTGAGTATGCAGGTTTGCTGTGACGGGGGTATTTATGTTTACCTAAACAACTTTTTGATTACTTATGTTTAGGAAAAAATTTGAAATTGTTTTTGCGGCAGGGTGTAGGATATGTTCCCGAAGAATCCGGTGTCTTTATCAAAAGCTGCTATTCTTATCAGAATGGTTCCAGCTGCCTTGTTTTTCTCCAATTCCGTTTCGTATAAATATCTGTTGAATTTTTGTGAATGTCTATTACTTGGTATTACAGGAATTTCAACAAAGCAGTTTGTCTCATAAATACCATCTTCTACTGTTATATTTATAAGAAACGAATCGTTCAGGCTTATTTTTTTTGCGCTAGCCACTATTATAATTCCTCATATCAAGAATTATAACCGTAATAATATATAAAAATCTTGTTTAATAAATACTTCAAGTTGAATACAGTATTAACTATATTCAATATTAGAGTACCTAGGATACCGAATTTTACTCAAGGAAGGTCAGTCGGTTCGTTTGGATGTATTAATAATAATTAATCAATATGCCCACCAGGGGGGACTGACGAGCAGATTTTCTTAGATCATTTCTCTCTTTTCTTATTTGTTAAGATCACTCCAGTTTTTATTATAGCTTAGTGTCCCTTTGTATCATTTGCATATGATCACTCTATATATAATCTTCATTCAATGTTTTACTCACTGCTCTCTGGACACCACGTGTTATTACTTAAACTACATGAGTTTTACTTTTACAGTTCACTGATTTATTATAAACAGCTGTTACGATTCTATTGTTTTGATTTTAAACTTAATAAGCCCTAAATTAATTTGTTTAGTCGTAAAATTCGTTTTCTTAGTTACTAGATTTTTTCTGTCTATAAACTGTTATTTTTAACCCATAAATGAGTTAATTGCTACGTTTGAAATAAATCTTGGGTAGCCGTTTTTGAGAACAGAGTCGTAAACAACCAACCAATCAACAAGACGTACGCCAAAGAATTACTCATAAGAGAGTATATCATTAATATTAATATAGCTATAAGTTATTAAACTACCTAATTTTCTAATCAGTTGCATTCTATGCAATTAAACGTAAAAACAAATTTTGTGTATGTATATAATTAAATATTGTATTTTATTAAAATATTTAATGTGGAACACTATCCATTGTAATACAAGTGTAATATCTCTGCAAAAATATATGTTATCTTTATTTCTAATTGATAGAAACATAAATAGAATATCTAAACGATTAATGTAGACTATAAAAAACATCATTTGAGTAAATAATCTCGGAAGCTTGTCCGATCGAGAAGCTCGGGTTCCGTTTCCGGTTGAGAATTGAGAACCGGATTTTTTCATCCAGGAAGGAGCCCGGTAAACTAACCACTGCAACAATCGATGTTTTTGTAGTGTTCTCTATCACGGCTGTGATGTAAATTTCTCTTTGGAATCTTTGAGCCAGAGGGCTGATGGTGTAGGACGGTGATAGCGACTGTCCGGTAAACAAAGAGTTGTATACAAAATATGAAAATAGTTTTGTATGAAATAATATATATGTGACTGTTATGTTAGCGATGATGCAATCACAGAGAAACGAATCTACGGTTTCCTTTGTCTGTGATGCAATAAACGTGCCAACATTATCAATGTAGATTTCTATATTTACCGAGGTAATCAAGGTTAGTAGATCTACTGTTTGGCAAAGAAGTTCATCCTCTAGGGTTTTTTCGTTGTTATACTAAAGCGAGCAGAACAATGTCCTTTATTTTCGAAATACTAATTTGACATCAATTTTATTAAATATTAACGGTTCCTAGCATCAAGTAAATTTTTTTTACAGAAACTTTACAACTTGGTTCAAATTGGGCTTAAATATAATCATATTAAAGGACAACAATTATCACAGGTTTAAAACATCTACTGCTCTCTAAGTTGTAAAGTTGGATAGTTTTTAACTGTTTTCTTCCTAAAATATTTATTCTTCTTACATTCATGTTAAATTATTTGGTATATTTGATGGACTAATAATACATGATATCTAATGAATATTACAAACATGCAAAACAACTAGACCTTCCCATCTTGAAGAAAAGAAAGGGAATGAATTATTTTGGAAAATGGAGAGTGACAAAGTAATAAATGAAGTTTATTTTCCAAAAAGAAGTGGAGGATGAATAAAAGAAGTTTACAACAGTGTACAGAGCGTGGACACGAATATTTTAAGAAAAGGAGATACAAATTAATCTGTTCAAATGTAGATAATTTAAACGCTATTTAAACGCCCCTAAAAGGGAGTGAACACGTATTACATAAAGGATATTAGAAAACAGGTTAACCAATAGATATAAAGAAAAAACGAGGAATTATGGGGCATTTAGTCTGGCGGGGAAGATGAGATATGGCGGCGATAAAGTAGCTGCTAAGTGAGACAGTTATAGTGGTGATAAATGGCGTAAAGTTAACTGGATGCGTTTCAATTTTGGGTGGCAGGAATAGGGTTATGTCCTCTCAGATTTAATGCTGTTATTTCATTAAATAATTGTATCAACGTTGAAAAAATATTCTTTAAAGTTGAGTAAGCTTCATAAGACAATACAATTTAACCGAGTTTTCCGTCACTTCACTTTCACTTCTCTTTAGTTAGAGTATGATTTTACTAACTAACAACCACTCCAGTAATAACTGTATTTATAGATTTAAAATTATATTTAATATTGAATATTCTATGTGCAATTGTAGTACCTTAACCTAGCCTACCTGCCATTGCTGAGCATTCAAACATTGTTCACGGGCAATTTGGTTCTATCGTGTGCAATACGCTATGTTGCGGCGAAGTAATTAGATTAGATTGAATGACTTATATGAGAATCAAATCAAAATTAATAAAACATTTAACTTAAGAAAGATATCAGAATGTAACCATTGGAAATACTTATAGTAAAAGTTATGCATGTGTTTTATTTAACAAACAATACAAAAAAATAAGATAAACATATTAAAGTTACGAATCTAATTGTTAGTCAACTTTACGAAAGAAAATTACTAGTAAACAATCTCTTAAAACTATGCAACTTTTTGAACTATTCACTGCAGTTAACCAGATGAGTGCATGTTTATCTTTATTTATTCTAAACACATACTCGAACATAATATGTAAAGCTGGTTTTAAATTGTAAGTTGTTCATTGTTGGCTACTATTAAAATGGCCATAGTTTTATAGGTACCGTTAATATTGATTTCTGCAATGTTGACATCACTTGGCACATATTTAATATTATTCAAACTTAGAACCAAAGAAATGTTCAAATAATTTGAAAAACAGACCCATGAAATGCGTAACAATAGGATGGTTGTAAAATGCGTAGCTTAAAAGTGGGATAGTTTGTTTATTTTATGTCTAATAGACCAACCGTATTTCGTTTGTGTTCGTATTAGTATAGCATAGAACAATTTGTATTACCATCAAAAATACATAGAATACCATTGTAGTATAGAACACATTTCGCTGTATTACTGTCCAGTATTATGCCTTACATAGGAGTTTGTGTTAACATAAAAATAGTAAGATAAATGTTTTTCGAGTAAATTATTTTTACTAAACACTATTAGGGCGTTTAAACTTATTCATTCTATTTACCTTCTGGATTGATTGTATGACTTAAAAAATAAGGTTACATACCTTATCGTCATCAATCCACTAGTTTATAAGATAACTAGTTTCGGGACTAGTTTTGCCCAATTATCAAATCTTGTTGCATAACAGAATAAAACCCTGTCATCGTCTTAAGTTTAAAAACATTTCAACACTAAACAAAAATTTGTACTGACACTGACACATAGAAACATTAAACATTTAATAATTCACAATAAGTGTACATATTATTCCCCATGTGTGTCCAGCCAAGGACAAGAGCAGACTGAGTCAGACTAACGACTGAGGGCTGAGTCTGCTCTTGTCCTTGTCTTTGTCCTTATTTTATTAGTTTTAACTTATTTAACGATTACATTTTTATTTTTACCTACGCTATATACTGGAATATTCCAACAAAAGCCCTGAATGTGATCTTTCCCGGATGTAGTTTTTGAGGATCCTGAACAAATATTTATCCAGTGATTTGGTCAATCGATAAAGCTTTCATTTCCACTTGTAATAGAATATTCGAGTCTAATGACATCTTTAGTGCCAACATTTTCTGCAGCCATCTGTAAATTAGTGACGTACATAATTAAGTACAGTTATAATATTATGTAGTGACATAAATGATAAGCAAATTTGATGGAGAAAGTACCTAAGTGTTAGTGTAACAATTTTATATTTTTTATATTTGATTCATTTTGTATCTACAAGTCTCAAGTGAAAAATTTTATAAACAACCATTGACGTGCAAAATAATAATCATCACGCTCCCAGTACCCTTAGAAGGATTTTTGAAAAGCGAAAAGCTTTTGTTTGTGCTACATTTTTGGAGGAAACTTGTAAACGTTTACTAATATTTTACACATATAACCTTATACATGTTATACCTTATAACCTTTTTGTTATACATGTTTACAAAACAATTTAAATCATATACTATTGTCATGGATAAACATTGCAGCTTTAATGTCATCCAAGTGAAGCCCTAAGAAAATCCAGGGATCTGTTATATATTTTGATGCAAGTAGGCATCCTATCGAAAATTTGTATATGCATCAAGTTTGGGTTTTGTCAAGAGAATATGTTTAAATTTGACAAGGTATTTCCCTTATGATTAAATGCGTTCCATAATTAACGGTTTAAATGTGGACCAAATTTGTCTATCCACTTACACATTGTTAGTTGTTATTTATAATTATATTAAAAGTCCTAATCTCAAATGTGTCGAGGAACTATGTTTGTTAGTATAATAAATATGTATTTTAATTTCCAATGGAATGTCAAAATATCTGATTGAAATACCTATATTACTTTACAAAGCTAAAATATTTATTTTACCCCTACGATAAAATAATAAATAATGTAACGTTTATTCAGGGCTAAAATTAATTCATTTCACTAATGCAAAGTACACCAGTCTTAAACAAATATAAAATACTGAGAGAAACCCATTTATCTGATACATTTTATTTACTTTTTATTAACATTTCAAAGTATATATACAGTCTGATGTGTAAACACCCAAAGAGAAATTTTAAAATGTATAAACATTAATGATTTACGTATTCGTAAAAGATGATTATAACCCCTTCACTTTATGAATCACTTAAATTATTTATCAGTGTTCATAACTTTCTTTCAAAAGATTATCACCCACCTATTTCAGGATTAAAATATTATTTTTATTCCTCAAATGTGATTTTACAACTAAACTTTTTATTTTGATCTAAAAACTTTTGACATTTACGCTTAATCGTTTTATTTAACATTTAAAATGAAACTGACTGACAGGAACCCTATTTGCGAGTGTTCTGTTAAAAAATGCGTTTAATTTATTCCTGATTTTCATCACAAAATGTAATTTTATAAATAAGATTAAGCATTATTGAATTTGACAACCTCTATTTCGTTTATTGAAGTAGAACAAATTTATTTTTACCAACACAAAAGTTCCTGTAATACAAAAACATCTCTCTCTGTAGGCAAGAGGACGGTTGCGTTGTAGCCTCGCTGTAGGAACCTCGGCGGACAATCGTTGACATCCCTGACAATGACCTTGAGGGAGGCTACAGTAGGGGCGGTGAGGGAAGGACATTGACGGATAACGAGACCTCTATCTCTTAGGATCTCGTAGTCTAGAGGTCCTGCTGATCGAACCTTTCCTGAAAGTATGAAAAGGAAGTGTTTAGCTCAAATTAACGATTCGCAAATGTAATAAAAGTTCTCAGCATATCAATATGTTGTTTATTATTATCATTAATATTGAAGCAAGGAGAGAGCATTTAATACATAAAACAAACAAAGGAATGTAGCATAAATCGAGTGAGGTGCAGCATAATTACTACACTTAAAAATTATGATAATTTTAAACAGTATTTAAAAGAAGGCTGAATACTAATCCTACTGTGTAAATTCCTCGTTTCTTATGGTTTACTACTAAAAGTCTTACATACAATTTTATTGGTTTTCTTAAATTCATTAAATATAAATTGCCAATAGAAAAATTGTAATACAAATTGTTGCAGCATTACCTAATTTTAGTGCAAGAAATGTTTAAATATTTATACAAACTACGAAACATTATGTATAATTTTTATTTAAGTTCTATTACATTTAAATAACTGTTCTGAATAGTTAATTGATTGCTTTGTAAAAAGTAAAGAGAAAAATTAATGTTTGTATTAGAAAATAAATATTTAACTTTGCTTATTTTAGTGTAAATAATAAAAAAATACTATAACAAATAACCCCACTAAATCCCCGTAACGTTTCCGGTGGATGACAACACTTCATTTATCATCGCCGGTCACTCGTGTTTTGCCACATCGCTCTTGTACACAATACTACAATACCTTATCACTGATACTAATACACGGTCGTTAAAAACTTCATTTGTTATTTCGAAATGAAAGTTGTTATAATACCAATTAAACTACGTGACCATTCCTGTAGAATAATCCCTAAACAACATTTAAAATATCTGATCATATTCTGATATAGTACTGAAGGAACTTAATGGATTTTATTATATTATCTTTTGTAAATGATTCAAAGTGCAAAAAATGTATTTGTACGTTGAAATATATGTTTGAAGAAAAACAGTTTTTATATTTGATTAAGAATGAAACCTGTCACGACAACAAATATCATCGTTTAATAGTATTCGGTTGGAGGCCACCTATTCTGCTCCACCGGTTGTGTTTGAAACTTGGAATAAATAAGAGAAGCTGTAGGTGTAAGAATTCAGTGTTTGCCTTGACTAACGACCACAGGTATATTCTTCTGCCATAAACGAGTTTGTAAAATTAAAACACTATTAAAGCTCAAAGACCCGACATTGATGTTTACGGAAGTTTTATGATATACATTCAATTAGTATCCTGATCTTCTAATTTATGCAGCGCCTTACAAAACTATCAAATCCAAGGGTTTGTGTGTAACTCGCATCCGGACTTTGGTAGGAATGTTAATAGGAAATGGTGGATTACTTTTTAAAATTAATATATAGATACTGATGGTAAATTGTATTGCATTCGGTGACGTAGTACTAACTTTTATAGTTACAGCCTTTATGATTTTTTGTCCTAATAAATGGTGTACGTCGTTTGTTAAAACTAAATTTGTATTTCACTTCCACACTGCTGCTTAGCTGTTATGTACCAAACAAACAACAGTTCTCGTTTAACAGTGCGAGTCGTGTAACGAATAATTATAAATTAAACACCTGTATTCATTAAATTATGTTTCATGTCACATTGTTTTCAATGTGGTACATTATATTAAAATAAATATAGGGTTTTTAACTTTCTCCCTGGTTCCTTTAACAGTTCTAGCAACGCTTTCCCTTTTATTTTCTACTATAGTTTATAAAAGATATAATCGTAAACGAAACACAGTCAAACATAAAACAATTATCCGTTAATGAGCCTTCCTTTATCAAAATCAAAAATAACTCTAATCATGTTGGTATAAAACTATATTTATATAAATTGGATTGCATACAATGTATGTAACTAAACACGTCCAATATCATCATGCTGAGTTGATCGTTCCGTTCATGGAGCAGCATGTTAATCCCCCTCACCAAACCGCACACATCTGCGCTATGCTGCTTTTTAATACGGTGCCGACCACGAGGGAAATCAGACCGAATCGATAACCAGGTAGTGGTTCTGAACTCAGCCTCTCCATCATATACCTCTGTCACTCTCTCTCTCTCTCTCTCTCTCTCTCATACACATCTGCCCTGTGTCTGTCTAGGTGCTTCATACTGTGAAACATGTCTAGTTGTTTATCTTACATGTGAACACTTACGTTTGAACGCTTCATCAGTTCATTTCTTTAATTTCTTGATTAAGTTGGTGGTAGGTAATAGTATAGAACCAAACTACCAAATCCTCGGGTATATCATTTTATCTTGTTATGAAACCGTCTTTATTTGAACAACAGTTTTGCACAAAGCTTATAGCATGTACCATTTTTAATGGCAACATAAATAAATAGGCAGGAAACTGGTACCTTACATTCTCTCCTACTAATATTATAAATGTGAAAGTTTGGATGTTTGTATGGATATTTGGAGTTCCATCAAGCCTAAACTACTGGACCGATTAAGCTAACTTTTTGCATGAACATAGCTTACATATCACATTAACATATAGAACTGATAATGTCTACATCCAACCTTAGGGTTCCTCGCCACGGGTCCTGTAAGTTACAATGTAAATCTTATGGGAAGATATAATTCATAAAATTACCAGCTGTAGTTGTTTTTTAGTTAGGGTAAAGGAAGTCATATGGTGCAAATAAACTAAAGATTTTATAGTGCTGGTCAGGTTAAAATTGTATTGTGTTTTAATTTTTCTCGAGCGAAGCCTCGGGTAACAGCTAGTTATCCATATTAACTAAAATATTAATTTTAAAAAATAAATGAAATGTATACAAATTTATCAAATACCACTAACTATTTTCTTACCTGTAATAGGTTCAAATACCAACAGATCATTTTATTTCGTTCCTTTCAGTAAGAAATTTAATATTACTTTCCCCCATAATCGGAATAGTCAACCAGTATCCGTATAGTAGATTAAAATGTTACGTTAAAACACAAACCCTATCGTTAAGAGGTATATGAGGTGATTATATTCCGTATCTAATTGTAAACATGATACATTTGTTATTTAGTTTTATTCTTAAAGTCAGTGCTAAACACACAAAAAACAAAAGAAACAAATGATTCCACGAGACGACTTCAATCACAAAAGTTGCAAAGTAGACTCTACTTTGTTCTAGGTCACGTATCCAATAGTGTTTAAGTCTCACCAGTTCACGTGACCAGGAAGCTTCTTTGTTGGCAAATTTCCCAGGAAAAAAACATCCCTTAACGTTTTCCTTGCTACACGGACAATCACCGTTTATTATTTAGTTTTTTTTTTCTCAATATAATATGCATTAGTATACTTTTGTAATAGTTAGTGGCTCAATTTTGCCCATGTCATTCTCTGATCTTTAATCAAGGCTGATGATAACTGGTGTGACTGGTCGAAATTGATTACCTTGTACCATACTTAAGCATATTTTCCGTCTTGTGTGTGAGTACAGATTTATTGTAAATATATTGAGTGTTGTGGTACGCATTTTTTGTATCCTGTGTATCTGTATCAATGGTTATCGTGATACTTACCAAATTGTTAACATTATCGCAGGTAAGCCGAACACTTTTGATTATCATTAAATGAGCTCGGTATTCCATCATCGCAAACGCTTTTTAGCAACTCATAAGTCATATTTACTTTTTACTGTTAGTTACATACACCTATATTCCTGCAAGCATGAAAAATAAGAAACATTTATTTAAAAATATAATTATGATTTATTCTCTGCTGCAAGAAAATCCAAAATTTAAAATAAGCATAAATAATGGCAGGTTTTTCTCTTTTAAACCAAACCATTATTTTTAAGGAGGTAATAACTGTAATATTTGTTTGACACTATGAATACATTTTTAAGGAATTTTGTATTTATTTTCTTATATATATTTTTTCTGATGTTAAGTAATAAGCATTCAAAATAAACCACAAATTCAAACTGCCGTAGTTAACCATTTCAATTAAATATTAGTAAAATTGAATTAAACATTTTTTAGCCATATTTGAACGAATATATAATTATTTTAGTTATATTTTTAGGTGCAATTATTTTGTTTAAAAACGTAGTTTTTTTCCTTTTCCACTTCAGTCACAATATGCCTGTACAATTTTGTTTAATATCACACCCCATTTCTAACAAGAATCATTTCCTGGTAACAACATAACTTGAAATAAATCGCCCCACCAAACGTATTCCCAGTTTCCCAGGAAGTTAAGACTGGTCTATACCAGTTTTGAGGCTGACATTGGGTACAGCAAATGAGGTTGTCATTACATATGGTAAGTCTATTGGCTGTCCATTATGACTAACTTCCCTTTCACCTTTGGTCCCTCCATTTGCAGCGGCTAGGGACAGAGTCTCCGGGTTTGTCCCTCCTGCCAACCTGAGAACGAATGGTCCCTGGCTGTTGTACATGGATACCCTGTAAATTGAGTTGACCTGTTGGAGGTCAAAATGAGGGTCCCCTGTTGAGAGCCTCATCCCAGCTGTAGTAGAGGAGAAACCACAAAGAGGCATACTATTCGGCGCTTTTTCCCCATGTTATTCTTATGGGGATCAGTTTTTGGACCGACACCCGATCCCGCCTATACTAATAAGCCACAAGTTTCCTTGTTGGCCCATATTAATACCCAACCCTTGCCTATATTAAATATATTGTCCCCATCCCTCCTCTATATTTTTTAAAATTAATTTTCAAATTCAGGCTAAAAAACTATCTTTAGTGTTTATGGTCCGATTTGTCTGCAATTTGGATATGTTATTGTCCTAGGCAAGTGTTTTAATAAATTACACTTACATTTCCCAAATTCACTATAACGGTCAAATTAAAAAATATTTTTGAAAAATACTGCCAATTGCAACCTTCTTTATTAACTGTCCGATTTGTTTAAAACTTGGATATGTTATTGTCGTAGGCAAGTGTTTTAATAAATTACACTTACATTTCCCAAATTCACTATTACAGTCAAATTAAAAATTATTTTTGAAAAATAGTGCCAATTGCCAACTTCTTTATTAAATGTCCGATTTGTCTGCAATTTGGATATGTTATTGTCCTAGGCAAATGTTTTAATAAATTCCACTTACATTTCCCAAATTCACTATAACGGTTAAATTAAAAAATATTTTTGAAAAATACTGCCAATTGCCACCTTCTTTATTTACTGTCCGATTTGTCTTCAATTTGGATACGTTATTGACCTAGGCAAGTGTTTTAATAAATTCCACTTACATATCCCAAATTCACTATTACGGTCAAATTAAAAAATATTTTTGAAAAATACTGCCAATTGCCAACTTCTTTATTTACTGCCCGATTTATTTAAAATTTGGATATGCTATTGACCTAGGCAAGTGTTTTAATAAATTCCACTTACATTTCCCAAATTAACTATTACAGTCAAATTAAAAAATATTTTTGAAAAATACTGCCAATTGCCAACTTCTTTATTTACTGTCCGATTTGTTTAAAATTTAGATATGTTATTGTTACAGGCAAATGTTTTAATAAATTAGCCTTACATTTCCCAAACTCACTATTACAGTCAAATTAAAAAATATTTTTGAAAAATACTGCCAATTGCCAACTTCTTTATTTACTGTCCGATTTGTTTAAAATTTGGATATGTTATTGTTGTAGGCTAGTGTATATGCACCATCCACATTTTACAAATATTGCGGTTAAATTTTAAAAAATTTGGAAAAATACTGCCAATTGGCAACTTCTTTATTTATGGTCTGATTTGTTTAAAATTTATATATGTCATTATTCTAGGCTATTGTATATGTACCATCCACATTTGACAAATTAACTATAATGGTCAAATTTAAAAAATATTTTGAAAAATATACTAACAATTTCAAACTTCTTTATTTTCGGATATGTTATAGCTCTTATATAGGTAACAAGACCACACTACCACACGTTCCATTACCCCCTACAATACAGTATTTTGTCTTTTTTGTTTGTTTATTTTGCTGTAATCCCAAAACTGACTTTGCTGTTTATTGTCCGATTTGCCTACACTTTGGATATTGTCCTAAGCATTTATTGTCTGATTTATTTTTGGATATGTTATAGCCCCCCAACTATTATATCTAAAATTACAATATTATTTCCACCTATAATACAGTTGATGTGTTGTTTGTTTTGCAGCAACCTAAAAACCAACATTGGTATTTGTGTTTTTACAAAACTATATTTTGTAAATTACTTCCAATAACTCCCTTATTTACTTTTCGACTTGTTATATCCCCTTATATCTAAATTTACCGTATATTTTTTCCCTAAATACCCCATTTCCAAATTCAATATTACGGTTGGATTAAAAAAAATAAATGCAAGCTTATTATATTTGCCACAAGCTTATTATATACATCCAGCTGTTATATTTGCCACATTTCCAATATTGTTGTGACCCTCTCAACTACCTCTCATTGTAATATAATAAGTAATATATATCCACAATTATGGTCAGAACAAATTTTGGATATGTTTTAAGCCAATGCGATAGCAAAAAATAAATTTTTAAAACCCAAAACAACTAAACACAAAACACTAATCTTTCTTTGTGCTTGTTTGGAGTAGTCTTTATTTTATCCAACTTAATTTTAATTTTGTAGTTAAAATCAAACTTCCCACATTCTAGCTCCCTTTCCAGCCAGTGGTTGGAGACATAAAGGTTACGAATATTTTCAAACTGTACAATATATCTTTTTCTACCCCTATGTTGGACTTGTTTAATAGCGCACCATATTCCAAATCCTCCAGTCTACTACACTCTTTAAATTTAACATTGCCTTTAATATCTTGCATCTCTATGTCTTCTTGTCCATTGTTACGGAAACTTAGGTTTTCTATTTTTGGAAAGGAATTGCCATAAAATGTTGCAGTTCTGTTAGTGTTAAAGCTTGCAAGTGGCTCGTTGGTAGGTAGATAAATAATGTCCAAATCACCACTGTATGGCAACACGCTATAACCTTGCCTATTCTTATTTATCTCTATAAATACAGTTTTACAGACACCTTTAACATAGTATACACCCCTCCGTCCATCCTTTTCTGCCAACACTCCCACAAACTTGTTTACTACAAACGCATACACATAATGCTCTAGATCCTCCCAACGTCGCAGGAAGTAATCTTTTAATTTATCCTCTCTTTCCCTTCTTTCTTGTTCTTTAGCCAACTGTGCTTTGTATTCCTCTGCAACAGTATTTTCCACATATTCCAATGTCGTCTAATTCCAGTTTCCTCTTTTTGGAACAACTCTCTAAGAAAGGCTTGGAAAATGGCTCTATTTCTTTAATAGTGTATGGGTACAGTTTATTGGTCCGGCTTCTTAAAACGTAGGGAGTAAGGTTAGGACTTTCCACTAAGCCTAATTCTTCTAAATTGATGTGTTTAGGTATAGTGGAGAAAGGTGTATTTGATGTGCCCCCAGATTTGATGTAACACTTATGCTTTACACTTATGGCATCCTCCTCTATTACCTCTACATAGTTAGTTGGTAAACAGTTAAAGCTAAATGCAGATAGAGCATACTTTATTAACTTTTCCCTTTGTGTACTATCTTTTGGCAGTTTTAGTTGTACTCCAGTTATCTTTTTCGTATTACTATTACCCCAATATGCGTATTGTAATAAATCGTTAAACACTAAACAACAACTGTTTTGTAATTGATTGGCAACTTTCACCCACATCTTATGCAGAGGTACAGCATAGAATGGAGCATTTTGAAAGCACCGTTTGTTGTCTTCTATTAGACTTAAACAATCTCTTAAAGGTTCAAACCCTTTACCAAAACCTCCACAATAGTTATAGATTGTTGCCTCTAACCTTGTTATTCCATTCTCTCTAGCTAGTTTAGACGAGAACGTTTCTTTTAGGTTTACAAAGTTTATTATATGGTTTCCTATACTTTTAATTACTCCAGGGCTTGTAATCTGGCATATAAATTTATTATATATTTTTACCCTGCTATTTACATTAAACCATGTTAAACAATCTTTACTAACATTATCTACAATAACATTATATCCATTCGCCCCCCTGGTAGCAAAAGTTTTCTGTAAGATATTGGCACATTTCCTCTTTATTAAATATTCCAGCCAAATCTAGTGTTATATCGAAATCCATAAGATAGTACATTTCTTTTTCCACATCTTGCAGTATCTTTGGAAGATCTTCCAACAAATCCTTAATTTTAACATTTGCAAGCTCAATTTTATAGGGAATTGCTATAGGATCATCATACTTTTGTTTAATTTGGTCAATGTGGTTTTGTGGGATTTGGTTACAATGTGGACAATGTTATGATTGTGTTAAATTTGTTTATATTACATATATTTCTTACACAATTTACAAACTATTTTTGTGTCAGTTGACAGAAGGTGTAAAGTTGTGTTAAATGGATGTAAACCAGTATCTGTGCCTGTGTCCAAATGTGTTGGAGTGTGTTATTTATTGTGTCTCTGCATTTGTGTTGTTTTATAAACTTTAAATATTACTATGTCCTTATACTCTTACTATTTCTGTTACTATAATATTTATCTTTTACTGTTTGTTTTCCAAGTTTGATTGTGGGTTTGGCTAATATATCGGATGTTGTACCAATACTGACCTTTGTCTAAATAGTAATGGATTGATTACATGCTGCACTATGTGGTGTTTGTCTTACTATTTGGCAATACACTTCCAACACATTTCCTGTCTAATATCTGGCCGGTTGTATCCAGCACATTTATGTTTTACTTTACAGCAACACAATGAGACGTCTATTCTGCTGCTTATACAACAGATGTATGGGTCTTGTAGAATGTGCGTATTAAATACATATATTACTCTACTGCACGGGGTGTTGGGTTTAATAGTACAAAACCTAATACAAGGACTAAGAATAGAATTATAGAATTTCGACAATTTGGGTACTAATGCGGGATGGTGCCGTTAGTTAATATGTTAATTATATTGAGACTATAAACTTATTTAGTCGAATTTGGAATTATATTAATAGTGGGTATTCCATATTTGCATATGGGTGCGTACATGTTACACTTGCCGCTCGCCTGTGTTTATATACAATATCCATATATTTACAACACATATATGCCTATGGTGTAATCTGTCCTGTTTACATGTTTCCGCTACTTTTTTGTATAAAAGAAATGTACTCTGTTAGCCATTTATTGGGGAATTGTATTAAACCTACTAACGAAAGATTCGGTATATGGTTTTTATTAGAAAATCTACGTAATAATAACCTTCTTACAGACATAGGTAATATAAACTATTGCGAGGGTGAACCAAAATTAAATAACTTAACATCTATAACGGATGCGTTTTGTGATAACATAATGTTAGTTAAGATAACCAATGTTACGGATTGTGATGGGGACGTTCGGAATAAATTTAAAGTTAAGAAGGAAATATGTGGCTCGTTTAATAGCTACTTACGAGGAATATTTAAAAAGTTCTCTTTAGCTCGACATGGTGTTGTGGCCAAACTACCATTCTCCCAAAGCGAGGGTGTGTTACAAATAATAAAGAAAGATATTGACCAAATTAAACAAAAGTATGATGATCCTATAGCAATTCCCTATAAAATTGAGCTTGCAAATGTTAAAATTAAGGATTTGTTGGAAGATCTTCCAAAGATACTGCAAGATGTGGAAAAAGAAATGTACTATCTTATGGATTTCGATATAACACTAGATTTGGCTGGAATATTTAATAAAGAGGAAATGTGCCAATATCTTACAGAAAACTTTTGCTACCAGGGGGGCGAATGGATATAATGTTATTGTAGATAATGTTAGTAAAGATTGTTTAACATGGTTTAATGTAAATAGCAGGGTAAAAATATATAATAAATTTATATGCCAGATTACAAGCCCTGGAGTAATTAAAAGTATAGGAAACCATATAATAAACTTTGTAAACCTAAAAGAAACGTTCTCGTCTAAACTAGCTAGAGAGAATGGAATAACAAGGTTAGAGGCAACAATCTATAACTATTGTGGAGGTTTTGGTAAAGGGTTTGAACCTTTAAGAGATTGTTTAAATCTAATAGAAGACAACAAACGGTGCTTTCAAAATGCTCCATTCTATGCTGTACCTCTGCATAAGATGTGGGTGAAAGTTGCCAATCAATTACAAAACAGTTGTTGTTTAGTGTTTAACGATTTATTACAATACGCATATTGGGGTAATAGTAATACGAAAAAGATAGCTGGAGTACAACTAAAACTGCCAAAAGATAGTACACAAAGGGAAAAGTTAATAAAGTATGCTCTATCTGCATTTAGCTTTAACTGTTTACCAACTAACTATGTAGAGGTAATAGAGGAGGATGCCATAAGTGTAAAGCATAAGTGTTACATCAAATCTGGGGGCACATCAAATACACCTTTCTCCACTATACCTAAACACATCAATTTAGAAGAATTAGGCTTAGTGGAAAGTCCTAACATTACTCCCTACGTTTTAAGAAGCCGGACCAATAAACTGTACCCATACACTATTAAAGAAATAGAGCCACTTTCCAAGCCTTTCTTAGAGAGTTGTTCCAAAAAGAGGAAACTGGAATTAGAAGACATTGGAATATGTGGAAAATACTGTTGCAGAGGAATACAAAGCACAGTTGGCTAAAGAACAAGAAAGAAGGGAAAGAGAGGATAAATTAAAAGATTACTTCCTGCGACGTTGGGAGGATCTAGAGCATTATGTGTATGCGTTTGTAGTAAACAAGTTTGTGGGAGTGTTGGCAGAAAAGGATGGACGGAGGGGTGTATACTATGTTAAAGGTGTCTGTAAAACTGTATTTATAGAGATAAATAAGAATAGGCAAGGTTATAGCGTGTTGCCATACAGTGGTGATTTGGACATTATTTATCTACCTACCAACGAGCCACTTGCAAGCTTTAACACTAACAGAACTGCAACATTTTATGACAATTCCTTTCCAAAAATAGAAAACCTAAGTTTCCGTAACAATGGACAAGAAGACATAGAGATGCAAGATATTAAAGGCAATGTTAAATTTAAAGAGTGTAGTAGACTGGAGGATTTGGAATATGGTGCGCTATTAAACAAGTCCAACATAGGGGTAGAAAAAGATATATTGTACAGTTTGAAAATATTCGTAACCTTTATGTCTCCAACCACTGGCTGGAAAGGGAGCTAGAATGTGGGAAGTTTGATTTTAACTACAAAATTAAAATTAAGTTGGATAAAATAAAGACTACTCCAAACAAGCACAAAGAAAGATTAGTGTTTTGTGTTTAGTTGTTTTGGGTTTTAAAAATTTATTTTTTGCTATCGCATTGGCTTAAAACATATCCAAAATTTGTTCTGACCATAATTGTGGATATATATTACTTATTATATTACAATGAGAGGTAGTTGAGAGGGTCACAACAATATTGGAAATGTGGCAAATATAACAGCTGGATGTATATAATAAGCTTGTGGCAAATATAATAAGCTTGCATTTATTTTTTTTAATCCAACCGTAATATTGAATTTGGAAATGGGGTATTTAGGGAAAAAATATACGGTAAATTTAGATATAAGGGGATATAACAAGTCGAAAAGTAAATAAGGGAGTTATTGGAAGTAATTTACAAAATATAGTTTTGTAAAAACACAAATACCAATGTTGGTTTTTAGGTTGCTGCAAAACAAACAACACATCAACTGTATTATAGGTGGAAATAATATTGTAATTTTAGATATAATAGTTGGGGGGCTATAAAATATCCAAAAATAAATCAGACAATAAATGCTTAGGACAATATCCAAAGTGTAGGCAAATCGGACAATAAACAGCAAAGTCAGTTTTGGGATTACAGCAAAATAAACAAACAAAAAAGACAAAATACTGTATTGTAGGGGGTAATGGAACGTGTGGTAGTGTGGTCTTGTTACCTATATAAGAGCTATAACATATCCGAAAATAAAGAAGTTTGAAATTGTTAGTATATTTTTCAAAATATTTTTTAAATTTGACCATTATAGTTAATTTGTCAAATGTGGATGGTACATATACAATAGCCTAGAATAATGACATATATAAATTTTAAACAAATCAGACCATAAATAAAGAAGTTGCCAATTGGCAGTATTTTTCCAAATTTTTTAAAATTTAACCGCAATATTTGTAAAATGTGGATGGTGCATATACACTAGCCTACAACAATAACATATCCAAATTTTAAACAAATCGGACAGTAAATAAAGAAGTTGGCAATTGGCAGTATTTTTCAAAAATATTTTTTAATTTGACTGTAATAGTGAGTTTGGGAAATGTAAGGCTAATTTATTAAAACATTTGCCTGTAACAATAACATATCTAAATTTTAAACAAATCGGACAGTAAATAAAGAAGTTGGCAATTGGCAGTATTTTTCAAAAATATTTTTTAATTTGACTGTAATAGTTAATTTGGGAAATGTAAGTGGAATTTATTAAAACACTTGCCTAGGTCAATAGCATATCCAAATTTTAAATAAATCGGGCAGTAAATAAAGAAGTTGGCAATTGGCAGTATTTTTCAAAAATATTTTTTAATTTGACCGTAATAGTGAATTTGGGATATGTAAGTGGAATTTATTAAAACATTTGCCTAGGACAATAACATATCCAAATTGCAGAAAAATCGGACATTTAATAAAGAAGTTGGCAATTGGCACTATTTTTCAAAAATAATTTTTAATTTGACTGTAATAGTGAATTTGGGAAATGTAAGTGTAATTTATTAAAACACTTGCCTACGACAATAACATATCCAAGTTTTAAACAAATCGGACAGTTAATAAAGAAGGTGGCAATTGGCAGTATTTTTCAAAAATATTTTTTAATTTGACCGTTATAGTGAATTTGGGAAATGTAAGTGTAATTTATTAAAACACTTGCCTAGGACAATAACATATCCAAATTGCAGACAAATCGGACCATAAACACTAAAGATAGTTTTTTAGCCTGAATTTGAAAATTAATTTTAAAAAATATAGAGGAGGGATGGGGACAATATATTTAATATAGGCAAGGGTTGGGTATTAATATGGGCCAACAAGGAAACTTGTGGCTTATTAGTATAGGCGGGATCGGGTGTCGGTCCAAAAACTGATCCCCATAAGAATAACATGGGGAAAAAGCGCCGATTACGGCCCCTCCCCGGTAATTCACATCTACTCACAGGGGCTCGGGAATTGGCTCTCTGAGGGGTCGATTTGGCTACCGTCCCTACCCACACTTTCCTTTCCTGCTATATCCTATCTTTCCGGTAACATTCGCAGAATTCCCTCCTGTGGAAGATGTGACTAGCAGCAAAGCTGGGGTTTCCTAATCCGCCAATAACAGCAACAACAACGTATTCCCAGCCTCAAATGTCCAACGGCGTTGCCAGTACCAAGTCCCTGGTGTCATGGTCCACCCGGAACATCCCCTACCCAGGGTGGCCGTTGACGACAGAGAAGAGGAGGGTGGAGTTGGCATCGGCGTCCTCGGCTTGCAGAGTTGTCAAGATGGAACCCTCCGGGGTGTCTTCCGTGACGTTCAGAGAGTAGAGAGACGACAAGAACTTGGGGTAGTGCCCGTTGACGGCTAGAATGTGGATGTCGATCTGAAACCGACAAAAATATAGTTTATGAGTAACCAAATGTGTTCTTAATCTAACGCAGACGAAGGTTACTGTTACGGTTTTGGCTTTATGCTAATCCTACAGGACAACTGAGGTTTTGGTCTCAAAATTACTTTTTGTTCTATTCAGTGTGAATAGAAAGCACCCACTTATAGCATTTTATTGCAGTAAAAAAATTACAGGAAAAACCGACATACATACGAAAACTAATGTAATAAGTTACTTTAATTTTAGCTTCGTGTAGGTAGCTCCTAATTGCACAAAAATACTTACTTAACTGTTTTACATAAAATACAAGTCGATTTTAAAATAACTTCTTTAAGGTTGTGTGAATCTGTGTACGTTAATCTTAACAACATAAAATACACAAACCAAAAACGAAATATGATTGGCTTAAGTATATCACATAAGTTTTTTTTAGCAAAAACCCATGGGGCTAATCATAAACAAATATTTTAAGTTGGAAAGGCTAGTTGTAAACAACCGGAACGTAAATTTACTAATAAATACGGTAATACCAAAGTACTGTTTTAAATTATACTTTTTAATTTGTATAAAACTTATATTACATGTACTTATATTATTACACACATATTACTGTAAATATGTTATACATAAATGTTACAGTTTACTTATATATATATATACTTACATAATTCTTTCTCCAAAAATCTCTACAGTAGCATTAACATTTTTTTTGTACTCTATAATATCATAAAAACTACCAACTTGTTGTTAAAAAGCTCAACCCTTAAAGGCAGACTTTATCATAGCTCTTTAAAACCCAAAATATAAAAATTGCACTACAAAAAACTACAGTCACATTTATAAATATATCATACTCAATCCAACGACCGCCTCGCGGCAGTCAACAATTAACATGGACATGTTTCCGATCCTCGGGGAACGGTTTGAATACAACATCTCAATGCAAATTCACCTCTGTTTGTGTGGCGGATGGTAAATGCCATCCTTTTCGTGTCGTTTATAAAATTTGTTATTTTGTTTCCCAAAATTATCTTTATAATATGTACAACAGTTCAGAAATAACTCGTCAAAATTTTGTATTATGTAATTGAATTTTTATTTCCTTACTTGATGTCATAATTTTGTTTTTAAAGATAATTTTTAATTATGTTATTCTAAGAGATAAATTATTTCCAGTGAGAGTCATTGGTGTAGTAATAAAGGCCAACGGACTTAGAACTCATAGCTGTTGCAATGTCGTCGGTTCAAATCCCAGTCTTGGCAAGTAACTTTTACAAGTTCTATCTATCTTGTGATAGCTCACTTTTGAGTCGCTGGACTCCTTCCAAATCATAACTGAAGCACATGTGGGCCGGAAAAATAAGTAAAACATGAGGTTGCTAACCTCTCAAATAAAAATAAATTAAATAAAACAGTGAGAAGTATATAACAAGAGGTAAACAAATAAATAATTATTAAAAAATTATATTATTATTATACTTCAAGTTCAATAAAAAAAGTCGACCATGGTTATGTTTCTAGTTTCGACTTTTAATATAGAAGAATCCAAATTAATAATTAAAATTCAAAAACTCGAAGCTGTCTTGAGATATCTGGATGTTCCATTTGTGGGTGGTGTTCAAGACAGCCATGTTCAGTAACATAGTTCGCATAGTTGTGTGGCTCAGCCTCCCAATAGACAATAATTGGCGCCCCACCACCGCGAAATGTTCCTCTCCCACCCCTCCTCAAACATGCAGACTAACTATAACCCTTGTATATAACTCTGTCAATATAATTATGATGATCAGATAAATCACTTAACATGTTGTACCAGTGAGACGTGTTTCATATATAAAATTACAACCTACACTGATACAACGTTTAAACTTTTAAACGTGGATGTTAAATATTATCATACAAATGTGGATTTCAATTACTTAAGTTACACTTTAAAACGTTTTCCATCAAAAGTACGGCGTATCAGTCACTGCCCATTTCAATGTGGACATTTGGTAATTATTGAAAAACTAACTAAGTTTAAAATTCAGTGTTCAATCAACTGAAAACTTTAATCGTAACTAAAAATCTGATTATGTAAAAATAAGGTATTAGGTGGATATACACGTTTTATCTAAAATATCATCTAACTTATAAACTAAGTATATATATATCTACGAAGTGTTACAAATTTGACTTTTACCTAGTGTAATAGAGGACAAATATAAAAGGTAACAATGCTATCATGCCATAAATAAATAAGTGAATGAACAAATGAATAGTGGGAACAGTCAGTAAAAATATTCATATGTATTCATAAATAGTTATTTTTTATATCATCCTGCCCACATAAATAAAATAAATTTAAGTACGTTCTTAAAGATTTTAGATACTTTTAATAAATATAATATTTATTGTTTTCTAAATGTAAAAATTTAAACTAATTAACAACCCTAAGAATGTCAGTTAGGAAATCGTTTATGGTTTAATTTCGTAATATTGTCGTATGTATTTAAACTAGTTTGAAACTACATTACGATTTATCTCGACTAAAAGTAGATCAGCTGAAATATTTTCACATTTAAATATCCGAATATTTAATACACAGCTGATTTTGTGTCACTCTGGGATCTCAGGAACCACTAGACCAATTGGAGTGATTGAAGTATCCATGGAAAGGTCTCAAAAAGTAGGTTTGCAGAAAAGCATTAACATGTACATCGGCCCTTAGGGTTACGCCCCACAGCCCTTCAAATTCGTATTGTTAATATTAGATAAGAACAGTAATCATTTAAATTGAGCATTTCACAGCTATTGAAGGTAACAAAACATATCAGTGCATAATCAAGATGAGCTGTTTTAACCAATCTTTTGGAATTAAATTACAATTTGAACTAACTGAACCTTATTTGCTCGAATTCGAGAAGTTGGATTTGCTAATATTGACATATATATGACATTTTGCCGTATCTCACCCCTTTCACCCTTAGATAGCGCTAGATTTTTTAAATGTAAACTTTTTCACAAATCTTTTGTGGTTTTCAATGGTTTGTGGCTCTAATATAGAACTTAGAGGCCTAATACTTATCACACAGTATTCCTACATTACAATTAGTACTAAGAAATACTCCAACGCCCAGATTAAGTATCTTAAACACCAAAAAAATCTAAGTTTTTGAGCTCTTGTAGACTTTTTGTGTTTTTCGGGTACATTTTCTGTGTTGCGCACTGTCGAGGGTAAAATCCCTTATAAATCATGTCATATTTGTTGCAGAAGGCTTTTAGTTACACAAAGTCATAGTATTTCAGGTTGTTAACGGTGGTCATATCCCTTATAAGGTTCAAAATACGCCTTTTAAAGGCTACATTATGCATCAGTTTTTAAATTGTTATATACTCTAATATTGTACTGCTAGGCCTAAATTTTTCACCAATAAGTCTACTTTATATTTTGAGGTTACATATGACCTCGGGATATTAGCGTAATTAAACCATGTGCTACGACAGGTACTACGACAGGGATCTGGGGGCGAAGCCCCCCACAGGGGTCTGGGGGCGGAGCCCCCAGCGAGCGAAGCGAGTAAAAGTCTATGCAACGCTATATGGAGTTAGGTTAGGTTACTTGGTTACTGAAATAATAACGTGAAATCGTTCGTCTGAATTTTTAGTTATTTTAACTAGGTCAATTTTATAAGATTCATTTGGATTTTTCATCTTTTAGAATGTAAAATTAAAGAAAACAATATTAAAACTAAGACCAAAATAATATGTAATAAATTGTATTATTTATTATGAAGTTGAGTTTGCAATAAATAACTAACGTACTATATTTTTATTTTATTTAATTTAATTTATCAATGGAAATCCTTTAAAAACTTACTTCAAATCAAATAAGTCTAATTTAACTCCAATATATCAATAAAAACTCTTTTATTTTGAGTTTTATTGCAAACTAACATAATATATATATACATATATATATATATATATATATATATATATATATATATATATATATATATATATATATATATATATATATATATTAAAAGTGAACCAAATAAAGTTCAACAATGCTGGGTGGTGGTAAGTAGCAGCACGTGGACTTAAACCTCTTATTTGCTTGCTGAGGCATAAAATATCGTTTGCGACGTCAAGTTTTGCTTTTTTTCATATGTTTTGATATCGGAAAGCTATTGGAGTGAAGATAAATTACAAATGATACGCTAATAGCCTAAAATAAATATCTTTTGCGTATTAAAACATTTTATTAATAAACTATAACAAATGAGTTTCATGATTCCTTGAAATTATATCAGGCATTAAAATATAGATTAAGAGAAATTGAAATAGATTGTCAACAATTGATTGTAAAAAGAAAAAAATACAATTAAATAAGTTACCCTAAGATAATTTTTAAAAACTTACAGTTATTACAAACTCGGGTTTACTATGATTACAGAAGTATTTTTCAATGTCCACAATTCTATACATTTTATTTTTCTTGGTGCTTATTAGTTGTTACTAAAACAGTAATAATCACGTTTTCTTTAACATCCCACAAGCTAAAAAAATCTCCAGTAAAAACTCTTTTTAACCATAAATTTCCAGTTATTTTTGAATGAATGTTTATTTCCTCTAGTTCTGCTTATGTAGTAGCACATTACTAATTCAGAACTTACCTTTTAATAAGAAGGTAGTTTCAATGTTATCAATGATTAGATGGTCTAGTTGATTATCAATATCTCCAGAAGGCAAGTTTCCTGAAACTTCAACCATTCTTTCACTTCTCTTACTTTTCGAAGAGTCCAAGTATTGTCGGGTATATAAACAGAAACTTTTCCTATTGAATTTCTACTTGGACTTCCATTATCACGAAGTTATCCCACTTTCGTATGAAATTTTCTTACGGGATAGAATTTAGTACGAACACTATCCTTTACTTTAAACAGAGTTCAGAAATCAAAATAAATATTTTATTAAATTAACAGAAATTAATAACAGTTATTCTGCTTATAAATAATCCATACGATTATAGGTAAATTTTAAAATTGTTACATTTAAACGTTAAAAACACAATAAATTCTAAATGGTGTATGATATTCCTTAACACTACTCAGTACCTAGAAAAAAACAATATTACTTTAAAAATAAACCTGCAAACTATCATGGTGTTCACAGTTCCAAAAACAGCTTTATTAAAAACTTATAAAAAGCTCCATGAAAATTAATGCGGGTAAATATTTACAAAAGAGTTAAGTCAGACCCTACTTGGAATAAAGGAAGAATTTTCATCTTGGATGAATAACAAACGTTATCTAGCTGTCATACTCATACATTGCTGTCTGCCCCACCTCGGGGATTGAGCACTGGATATTGTTTAAAATATCATTTACATACGTTTTTGTTTTCTACAATCCTATTACAGATATTCACGAACAAAATAAATACAAACAATTATTAAAATATGTAATTAAATTGATTATTTTGATTTCATACATGGTATAATATTATTAAATGTAGTATTTACAGTTTAGGTAAAATACAAAAAAAAACATAAGTGTTGAATATTAATAATTAATAAACTATTATTAAACGAATAAGCATTTGAATATATTGACATAACCTCTATTATAGCATGTAATCTTGTTACTGACCTCTACTACAATCTGATAAATCATTACGGTACAGTAGCCCTGTATTTTATCAATCCTGGAAATTTTAAGAAGCGCTTAACCCAACGATAATATTTGTTATGGTTATTAGTATTACACGGTTGTGGATCCTATAATTTAAAACACTTTTAGAATCATGATGTAAACATATTGTTACTAGAATTCTTTGTCAATTAGTAATTTTACGTTGTGTAAAAAGATGTTAATTTTGTTTGAATACCTTATCTTATTATGGATTTTCTGATTTTTGGTTTAAAGAATTATTTTTTGTACTAGTTCAAATAAAAAACTCAGTTTATTGATTAATCCATGATAGCGAACCAATTGTTCGTTGTTTTTTTTAAAAAAAAGGTATTTTATTTTGGCAACACTATTACAGTCCCTATTTCATGACTTTTTATTTTAAAATGTTGAGTACAGGAATAAGCAATAGTCAGTGTGGTTTGAATAATAGGATGGCCAAATGATTGGAATCCTTGCGAAGTTTTCATTAAATATGTATTTCTTGATAAAAAACACCATATTAAACAAATTGTAAGTATATTTTCATCGTAAACATTTTTTCAATTACATCTATAAAATTATAAAGAGGAGGCAGTTGCTGTCTCTCTGCTGTTCCGGGTAAACGCAAAAACTACTAAACCGACTGGGTTGAAACTTTACGCAATAGGTATATCTTGAAACCGTGCAACACAAAGGCCTATTTACCTCCTTAAAATCACCCCGGGCTACACCCTGTAAACGTCCTAAGTTTCTGTGTTTACATTTCAGAAGAAAGTAAACATTCAGAAATTATAAAGCAACCTGCTGTGGATACTTCCATTTGACATCTTAAAAAGCAGAATCAAGAACAGCTGTTTCAGGCTAATTTATAACACAGTTATTAGTATTTGTTCTAACCCGTGCGAAGAACGGGTACATCAGCTAGTGTTTAATAAAACGTAAAGAGTGATCAACATAAAAAAAGAAACTCAAACAATTGCCAGCAATTGAAAAACATCAGTTACATAATCTCTTGAGTAGTAATCTCTTGAGTAGATCCTTGAGTAGTTATGTTATTTCAACCAAGATAAATAAGAGATGTTCAATAAACTACATAGGCCACTGAACCCACCCAACCAATAAAAATGTCAATACAGAATATAACACAAAGGCAGGTGATAACATGCCCTTTTTCCTTACCCAGCAAAATTCAAAAATGCCTTTCTTTCATTTCTGTTTCTCGTTATATTGTTACGATGTCGATAACGTCGTCTTGGTTATTTGATGGGTGACCTTTCTTTTACTACAGAACTTTTGTATGATTTCAATAAAGTAAAAGGAGAATTTTTGCCATCCTTTTGGGAAATGGTTGTGGGAAATTTAATAGAAAAATATTTATTGTTTTGCAATTTTAACTACCACGAAATTGTTTTATTTATCCGTTTGACTTAATAAGTGTATGCATTTTGTAATAATTATTGGAGTATAAATATCTACTGTGGTACATTAAAATGTACTACCTTAATATACCCGTCCTTTCTATACTCAGCATGTGAATTTTATATTCTAATAAAATAACACTAACAAAATAGTAATCACGCACAATAAATATAAAAAATTCTAAAATATTATTCATATTTTATGTAAAATACTTTTTCTAGAAAATCTTTCTAAAATTATCTGTATTGAAATCTAATGTGAAAGGAAAGAACGCTGATGAATATGACAAACCATACAGCAGGTTGGTACTGCTGCTGTTCACTGCTGTGGTGGGGAGAGACACTTTTAAGTATTCTCAGAGAATTTAATTCCTTAAAAATATTTTTAATTTTATTGTAAGACGCCTCAGAAAACTTTATTTTATGATCACAATTACTCATTATGCTACTAAAGACGTACAAAAACATATAATAAATATATTTTTAGGTTGACTTTATTTAGAATTGATCGAACGAATTTGAGGAATGTACAAGTTTTTTGGTTAAATGTTTTGTTTTTAAATTCACTTAGATATGTTTGAATATAGAAAAAAACTAACAAAAGGTAAGTTTTCTAAAATCACCAATATATTTTGTTTGAATACGAATAAAATCTAACTAATTTTACACAAATTCAACCAAAACTTATAGTAAATTAGTAAATACGCCAGGTAACTATATCACTTGTGTTCAACATGTCATCTTCAAAAATAATTATATAAATAATCAGTAGATAAAAAGTAGTTGAAGTAGGAAGTATATAAACTGAAGCATGTAAGTACCGAGATAGTAGCGGAGAGAGGAAGTAGCGCAGATCATTGGCCGTGACTGTTAGCCAATAATGATCCGCGTGTTCGTCATCCAACACTGACGGTGTGTGGATTTCGCCTGCAGCAAAAAAGGAGGTATATAAAAATAAAATGTAACTCAAATGTACCTATTGAAATATCTACTGATTTATTCCTTTTAATTCGTTGATAGTTCTTCCAATCCATTTTAAATTAAACGTTCGTTTGATAAGACTAACTTCAATTATCTTGTCTCGGTTTCTAATAAAAATGTTTTACTCCTTTTAATCAGGCTGCTCATTAATTATTACTAAGAATATTGGTTTTAAACGTAAATAGGTTTTATTATTTTATTTATTTTATTTTATTGATTACTATCTGTTACCCAGCAGACGTTGTCATGCCTTTGACTATTACAAACTAAACCCAATATCACCAAGATCACCTGTTCAAGTAAACATGTGTTAGCTTTTATGTAAACAACAATATCTTTCCATAAGGTTCTATATGGGAACACTTTTGGGCCTCTTGGGAGGAACCCAATTGAGTTAGGACGAAATGGATGGATTAAAAACCTTCTCCGTGAAATGTTAAATTATACATACCAAGTTTCATGGCAAACGGTCCAACTGTTTCCGAGTCCATAAACTTCAAATATATATACAAACAAACAAACCAACACCTTTTTTAGAAATATGGATTTATTTTTTTACTGATTGAATTTGATAATCACACCGATAAATAATAGTGTAAAAGAGTTAAATGGGCCGGACATGATCAACGTTGGCTGTAGTGTGATTGCCTTTTTAATGTCATATGTAAATTTATCAACATGATTTTCAATATGCAATTTTAAACATATAATTATAATTCGCATTTAATACGTAATGTGTAATTTTAAAACTTGAAATATTCTAATCGAGTGATTTTTTAGGCGAATGACCTCACTGTTTAAATATTTTACAACTGAAATAAATTATTTATCTGCAAAACGTTTGCCTCAAATAAATTAATTTTACTTCAATCCGTTTCTGTCAGTTTTCTCCATAGTTTCTCTAAAACATTCATTCAATTTAGTTTATTCATTGGTTGCTTCAGACTGATATAAAAACATATGGACTATAATGCATATCGTATTTAATAAAATAAATAATAATGCAATATTATAAGAAAATAATATTATATAATAATATAGCAAATCACCTATAATAAATAGCAAAGGTTTAACATATAACAACAAAACCTTCAAAATATGGTCTAGAAAATCTGTTTAGTTACACGTTACATAATAATTTGTTTTCTTTAGTGATTAAATGATAATTTTTAGGTGATTTAAAAATACAATAAATAAATAATATTTAAACATAAGTTATTTTCATAACTAAAATAAGAATAATAAATAAAAAAATGAACTAAAACATAATTTTAGAACTTAACTATGAGAAACAGACTAAAAATTAAGATATTGTGTTCGGAATGAGGGAAAATATGTTGGAAATATTAGCTTTTTGTCGGTTATTTGACAGTTTAAGGTAAATTGTATTGGTAAAACATGCTCGTAGCAACTAGGGACACTCTGGTAAATTGAATTAGTCCCTTTTTGACGTAATTATAGTTATTTAAAAACTTTATTACTTTAAGTTTAAACTTTTTAAAAATTGTTCAGTCAGTAATAAAGTAAGAAGAATGAAAAAAGCAATACATTTTATTTTTTTATTCTTAAGCATATTTTTACATGTCTTTTTGACGTGGAACCTATTTTTTTAGAATCAAATATTTAAAATATTCAACTTCTTAAAACGTTAGGCAGCAAATACAGAAGAGATCTGTTCTTTCTTAAACTATACTAATACAGTTTGCACTAATAGAATCAACATTAATTAATTAACTTATCAATGTAGACCTATAATATCTTTATAGTTATGGTATAAAACTAATTTATTTTGAACAAAACCGTAAACAAGCTGTATTTAAAACTTGTAGCGATTCGTTGGCGTAGTGATAAAGATAAGGAACTCCGGAACCATGACAGTCGTGGGTTCAAATCCCAGTCTGGCAAGACAATTATCATTATCGTACAGCTCATACTGTATCGACTCACCGCTTGCTTAGCTGGATACGATCTACACACAGATCTATAGTCTATGTGGACGGGCAAAGTGAGGCTAAAAGAAGCTGCCAACCTCTTAAAAAATGCTGTAAAATGTATGCTTACCTTACAGTTTCTAATTTAATTTCTATATATTTAAACAACATATCAATCTATATTATTTTAATACTCAAATATACGTTTTAATTTGTACATGTAAATGTTGGTTTAACTTAATAGTAGATTATCATGTGATTGCATTATAGAGAAGGTACTAACACCCCCTGACAGAGACCAACTCCTGGCTTGGACCCGTCACATGGCAAGTTGAGGCTGATCGAACTGGTTGAATTTAGATTGCTCCTATAGTATCACATGCTACTTGGCTATCTGGTCTATATGATAATATACTGGACACAGTCCAAGCTGTTTTTATTTAACATGAGTAGAGGAGAACTGCCGGTTTAACACACTATTCGGCGCTTTTTTCCCATGTTATTCTTATGGGGATCAGTTTTTGCGCCGACGCCCGATCCCGCCTTACACAAGTTTCCTTGTTAGCCTATACTAATGTCCAACCCTTGCCTATATTAAATATATTTTCCCAATCCCCATCCCTCCTCTATATTTTTTAAAATTAATTTTCAAATTCAGGCTAAAAAACTATCTTTAGTGTTTATGGTCCGATTTGTCTGCAATTTGGATATGTTATTGTCCTAGGCAAGTGTTTTAATAAATTCCACTTACATTTCCCAAATTCACTATAACGGTCAAATTAAAAAATATTTTTTGAAAAATACTATAGTGCCAATTGCCACCTTCTTTATTAACTGTCCGATTTGTCTTCTATTTGGATATGTTATTGTCCTAGGCAAGTGGTTTAATAAATTCCACTTACATATCCCAAATTCACTATTACGGTCAAATTAAAAAATATTTTTGAAAAATACTGCCAATTGCCAACTTCTTTATTTACTGTCCGATTTATTTAAAATTTGGATATGCTATTGACCTAGGCAAGTGTTTTAATAAATTCCACTTACATATCCCAAATTCACTATTACGGTCAAATTAAAAAATATTTTTGAAAAATACTGCCAATTGCCAACTTTTTTATTTACTGTCCGATTTGTTTAAAATTTAGATATGTTATTGTCCTAGGCAAGTGTTTTAATAAATTCCACTTACATTTCCCAAATTCACTATTACGGTCAAATTAAAAAATATTTTTGAAAAATACTGCCAATTGCCAACTTCTTTATTTACTGTCCGATTTGTTTAAAATTTAGATATGTTATTGTTATAGGCAAGTGTTTTAATAAATTAGCCTTACATTTCCCAAATTCACTATTACAGTCAAATAAAAAAATATTTTTGAAAAATACTGCCAATTGCCAACTTCTTTATTTACTGTCCGATTTGTTTAAAATTTGGATATGTTATTGTTGTAGGCTAGTGTATATGCACCATCCACATTTTACAAATATTGCGGTTAAATTTTAAAAAATTTGGAAAAACACTGCCAATTGGCAACTTCTTTATTTATGGTCTGATTTGTTTAAAATTTATATATGTCATTATTCTAGGCTAGTGTATATGTACCATCCATATTTGACAAATTAACTATAATGGTCAAATTTAAAAAATATTTTGAAAAATATACTAACAATTTCAAACTTCTTTATTTACTGTCTGATTTATTTTCGGATATGTTATAGCTCTTATATAGGTAACAAGACCACACTACCACACGTTCCACTACCCCCCATAATACAGTATTTTGTCTTTTTTGTTTGTTTATTTTGCTGTAATCCCAAAACTGACTTTGCTGTTTATTGTCCGATTTGCCTACACTTTGGATATTGTCCTAAGCATTTATTGTCTGATTTATTTTTGGATATGTTATAGCCCCCAACTATTATATCTAAAATTACAATATTATTTCCAACTATAATACAGTTGATGTGTTGTTTGTTTTGCCGCAACCTAAAAACTAACATTGGTATTTGTGTTTTTACAAAACTATATTTTGTAAATTACTACCAATAACTCCTTTATTTACTTTTCGACTTGTTATATCCCCTTATATCTAAATTTACCGTATATTATTTACCTTTTAGTGCTGTTTTGTCGTAACCAAACTTTGGATATGACTGCAATATATTACTGGCCATTGCATAAGTAAATACCCCATTTCCAAATTCACTATTACGGTTGGATTAAAAAAAATAAATACAAGCTTATTATATACATCCAGCTGATAAGTAATATATATCTACAAAATATTTATGGTCAGAACTGCCTAAATTTTGGATATGTTTTAAGCCAATGCGATAGCAAAAAATAAATTTTTAAAACCCAAAACAACTAAACACAAAACACTAATCTTTCTTTGTGCTTGTTTGGAGTAGTCTTTATTTTATCCAACTTAATTTTAATTTTGTAGTTAAAATCAAACTTCCCACATTCTAGCTCCCTTTCCAGCCAGTGGTTGGAGACATAAAGGTTACGAATATTTTCAAACTGTACAATATATCTTTTTCTACCCCTATGTTGGACTTGTTTAATAGCGCTTATTAATAATTCCGCACCATATTCCAAATCCTCCAGTCTACTACATTCTTTAAATTTAACATTGCCTTTAATATCTTGCATCTCTATGTCTTCTTGTCCAACATCATCCCACTCATTGTTACGGAAACTTAGGTTTTCTATTTTTGGAAAGGAATTGCCATAAAATGTTGCGGTTCCGTTAGTGTTAAAGCTTGCAAGTGGCTCGTTGGTAGGTAGATAAATAATGTCCAAATCACCACTGTATGGCAACACGCTATAACCTTGCCTATTCTTATTTATCTCTATAAATACAGTTTTACAGACACCTTTAACATAGTATACACCCCTCCGTCCATCCTTTTCTGCCAACACTCCCACAAACTTGTTGTTTACTACAAACGCATACACTATATAATGTCCATAATGCTCTAGATCCTCCCAACGTCGCAGGAAGTAATCTTTTAATTTATCCTCTCTTTCCCTTCTTTCTTGTTCTTTAGCCAACTGTGCTTTGTATTCCTCTGCAACAGTATTTTCCACATATTCCAATTTACGCTTATTACTGTCAATGTCTTCTAATTCCAATTTCCTCTTTTTGGAACAACTCTCTAAGAAAGGCTTGGAAAGTGGCTCTATTTCTTTAATAGTGTATGGGTACAGTTTATTGGTCCGGCTTCTTAAAACGTAGGGAGTAAGGTTAGGACTTTCCACTAAGCCCAATTCTTCTAAATTGATGTGTTTAGGTATAGTGGAGAAAGGTGTATTTGATTTTGTAAAACATGTGCCCCCAGATTTGATGTAACACTTATGCTTTACACTTATGGCATCAGGAAACTCCTCTATTACCTCTACATAGTTAGTTGGTAAACAGTTAAAGCTAAATGCAGATAGAGCATACTTTATTAACTTTTCCCTTTGTGTACTATCTTTTGGCGGTTTTAGTTGTACTCCAGTTATCTTCTTCGTATTACTATTACCCCAATATGCGTATTGTAATAAATCATTAAACACTAAACAACAACTGTTTTGTAATTGATTGGCAACTTTCACCCACATCTTATGCAGAGGTACAGCATAGAATGGAGCATTTTGAAAGTACCTTTTGTTGGCTTCTATTAGACTTAAACAATCTCTTAAAGGTTCAAACCCTTTACCAAAACCTCTACAATAGTTATAGATTGTTGCCTCTAACCTTGTTATTCCATTCTCTCTAGCTAGTTTAGACGAGAACGTTTCTTTTAGTCTCGCATCTGGACAGTTTACAAAGTTTATTATATGGTTTCCTATACTTTTAATTACTCCAGGGCTTGTAATCTGGCATATAAATGTATTATATATTTTTACCCTGCTATTTACATTAAACCATGTTAAACAGTCTTTACTAACATTATCTACAATAACATTATATCCATTCTTGTACGCCCCTTGGTAGCAAAAGTTAAAGTTTTCTGTAAGATATTGGCACATTTCCTCTTTATTAAATATTCCAGCCAAATCTAGTGTTATATCGAAATCCATAAGATAGTACATTTCTTTTTCCAGATCTTGCAGTATCTTTGGAAGATCTTCCAACAAATCCTTAATTTTAACATTTGCAAGCTCTATTTTATAGGGAATTGCTATAGGATCATCGTACTTTTGTTTAATTTGGTCAATATCTTTCTTTATTATTTGTAACACACCCTCGCTTTGGACCCCAGAGGACCTCTCCAAGGAGAATGGTAGTTTGGCCACAACACCATGTCGAGCTAAAGAGAACTTTTTAAATATTCCTCGTAAGTAGCTATTAAACGAGCCACATATTTCCTTCTTAACTTTAAATTTATTCCGAACGTCCCCATCACAATCCGTAACATTGGTTATCTTAACTAACATTATGTTATCACAAAACGCATCCGTTATAGATGTTAAGTTATTTAATTTTGATTCGCCCTCGCAATAGTTTATATTACCTATGTCTGTAAGAAGGTTATTATTACGTAGATTTTCTAATAAAAACCATATACCGAATCTTTCGTTAGTAGGTTTAATACAATTTCCCAATAAATGGCTAACAGAGTACATTTCTTTTATACAAAAAAAGTAGCGGAAACATGTAAACAGGACAGATTACACTATAGGCATATAGAGGTTGTAAATATATGGATATTGTATATAAACATAGGCGAGCGGTAAGTGTAACATGTAAGTGGACACCCATATGCAAATATGGAATACCCACTATTAATATAATTCCAAATTCGACTAAATAAGTTTATAGTCTCAATATAATTAACATATTAACTAACGGTGCCATCCCGCATTAGTACCCAAATTGTCGAAATTCTATAATTCTATTCTTAGTCCTTGTATAGTATTAGGTTTTGTACTATTAAACCCTACATTCTTATCCTGTGCAGTAGAGTAATATATGCATGTTATTTAATACAGACACGCACATTCTACAAGACCTATACATAGAT
This sequence comes from Allygus modestus, assembly GCA_963675035.1. Classification (NCBI taxonomy): domain Eukaryota; kingdom Metazoa; phylum Arthropoda; class Insecta; order Hemiptera; family Cicadellidae; genus Allygus; species Allygus modestus. The sequence goes on along the minus strand of OY776111.1, from coordinate 482,637,996 downwards.
CTGTTGTATAAGCAGCAGAATAGACGTCTCATTGTGTTGTTGTAAAGTAAAACATAAATGTAAATTGTGCTGGATACAACCGGCCAGATATTAGACAGGAAATGTGTTGGAAGTGTATTGCCAAATAGTAAGACAAACACCACATAGTGCAGCATGTAATCAATCCATTACTATTTAGACAAAGGTCAGTATTGGTACAACATCCGATATATTAGCCAAACCCAGTCCAAACATTGTGTCCTCAAAATGTGTTCAATTTGTTTATATTATATGTATTTCTTACACAATTTACAAACTATTTTTGTGTCAGTTGACAGAACCTGTAAAGTTGTGTTAAATGGCTGTAAACCAGTATCTGTGCCTGTGTTGTAATGCGTTAGAGTGTGTTATTTATTGTGTCTCTGCATTTGTGTTGTTTTATAAACTTTAAATATTAGTATGTCCTTATACTCTTACTATTTCTGTTACTATAATATTAATTTTTTACTGTTTGTTTTCCAAGTTTGATTGTGGGTTTGGCTAATATATCGGATGTTGTACCAATACTGACCTTTGTCTAAATAGTAATGGATTGATTACATGCTGCACTATGTGGTGTTTGTCTTACTATTTGGCAATACACTTCCAACACATTTCCTGTCTAATATCTGGCCGGTTGTATCCAGCACAATTTACATTTATGTTTTACTTTACAACAACACAATGAGACGTCTATTCTGCTGCTTATACAACAGATCTATGTATAGGTCTTGTAGAATGTGCGTGTCTGTATTAAATAACATGCATATATTACTCTACTGCACAGGATAAGAATGTAGGGTTTAATAGTACAAAACCTAATACTATACAAGGACTAAGAATAGAATTATAGAATTTCGACAATTTGGGTACTAATGCGGGATGGCACCGTTAGTTAATATGTTAATTATATTGAGACTATAAACTTATTTAGTCGAATTTGGAATTATATTAATAGTGGGTATTCCATATTTGCATATGGGTGTCCACTTACATGTTACACTTACCGCTCGCCTATGTTTATATACAATATCCATATATTTACAACCTCTATATGCCTATAGTGTAATCTGTCCTGTTTACATGTTTCCGCTACTTTTTTTGTATAAAAGAAATGTACTCTGTTAGCCATTTATTGGGAAATTGTATTAAACCTACTAACGAAAGATTCGGTATATGGTTTTTATTAGAAAATCTACGTAATAATAACCTTCTTACAGACATAGGTAATATAAACTATTGCGAGGGCGAATCAAAATTAAATAACTTAACATCTATAACGGATGCGTTTTGTGATAACATAATGTTAGTTAAGATAACCAATGTTACGGATTGTGATGGGGACGTTCGGAATAAATTTAAAGTTAAGAAGGAAATATGTGGCTCGTTTAATAGCTACTTACGAGGAATATTTAAAAAGTTCTCTTTAGCTCGACATGGTGTTGTGGCCAAACTACCATTCTCCTTGGAGAGGTCCTCTGGGGTCCAAAGCGAGGGTGTGTTACAAATAATAAAGAAAGATATTGACCAAATTAAACAAAAGTACGATGATCCTATAGCAATTCCCTATAAAATAGAGCTTGCAAATGTTAAAATTAAGGATTTGTTGGAAGATCTTCCAAAGATACTGCAAGATCTGGAAAAAGAAATGTACTATCTTATGGATTTCGATATAACACTAGATTTGGCTGGAATATTTAATAAAGAGGAAATGTGCCAATATCTTACAGAAAACTTTAACTTTTGCTACCAAGGGGCGTACAAGAATGGATATAATGTTATTGTAGATAATGTTAGTAAAGACTGTTTAACATGGTTTAATGTAAATAGCAGGGTAAAAATATATAATAAATTTATATGCCAGATTACAAGCCCTGGAGTAATTAAAAGTATAGGAAACCATATAATAAACTTTGTAAACTGTCCAGATGCGAGACTAAAAGAAACGTTCTCGTCTAAACTAGCTAGAGAGAATGGAATAACAAGGTTAGAGGCAACAATCTATAACTATTGTAGAGGTTTTGGTAAAGGGTTTGAACCTTTAAGAGATTGTTTAAGTCTAATAGAAGCCAACAAAAGGTACTTTCAAAATGCTCCATTCTATGCTGTACCTCTGCATAAGATGTGGGTGAAAGTTGCCAATCAATTACAAAACAGTTGTTGTTTAGTGTTTAATGATTTATTACAATACGCATATTGGGGTAATAGTAATACGAAGAAGATAACTGGAGTACAACTAAAACCGCCAAAAGATAGTACACAAAGGGAAAAGTTAATAAAGTATGCTCTATCTGCATTTAGCTTTAACTGTTTACCAACTAACTATGTAGAGGTAATAGAGGAGTTTCCTGATGCCATAAGTGTAAAGCATAAGTGTTACATCAAATCTGGGGGCACATGTTTTACAAAATCAAATACACCTTTCTCCACTATACCTAAACACATCAATTTAGAAGAATTGGGCTTAGTGGAAAGTCCTAACCTTACTCCCTACGTTTTAAGAAGCCGGACCAATAAACTGTACCCATACACTATTAAAGAAATAGAGCCACTTTCCAAGCCTTTCTTAGAGAGTTGTTCCAAAAAGAGGAAATTGGAATTAGAAGACATTGACAGTAATAAGCGTAAATTGGAATATGTGGAAAATACTGTTGGAGAGGAATACAAAGCACAGTTGGCTAAAGAACAAGAAAGAAGGGAAAGAGAGGATAAATTAAAAGATTACTTCCTGCGACGTTGGGAGGATCTAGAGCATTATGGACATTATCAAGTGTATGCGTTTGTAGTAAACAACAAGTTTGTGGGAGTGTTGGCAGAAAAGGATGGACGGAGGGGTGTATACTATGTTAAAGGTGTCTGTAAAACTGTATTTATAGAGATAAATAAGAATAGGCAAGGTTATAGCGTGTTGCCATACGGTGGTGATTTGGACATTATTTATCTACCTGCCAACGAGCCACTTGCAAGCTTTAACACTAACGGAACCGCAACATTTTATGGCAATTCCTTTCCAAAAATTGAAAACCTAAGTTTCCGTAACAATGAGTGGGATGATGTTGGACAAGAAGACATAGAGATGCAAGATATTAAAGGCAATGTTAAATTTAAAGAATGTAGTAGACTGGAGGATTTGGAATATGGAATTATTAATAAACGCTATTAAACAAGTCCAACATAGGGGTAGAAAAAGATATATTGTACAGTTTGAAAATATTCGTAACCTTTATGTCTCCAACCACTGGCTGGAAAGGGAGCTAGAATGTGGGAAGTTTGATTTTAACTACAAAATTAAAATTAAGTTGGATAAAATAAAGACTACTCCAAACAAGCACAAAGAAAGATTAGTGTTTTGTGTTTAGTTGTTTTGGGTTTTAAAAATGTATTTTTTGCTATCGCATTGGCTTAAAACATATCCAAAATTTAGGCAGTTCTGACCATAATTGTGGATATATATTACTTATCAGCTGGATGTATATAATAAGCTTGTATTTATTTTTTTTAATCCAACCGTAATAGTGAATTTGGAAATAGGGTATTTACTTATGCAATGGCCAGTAATGTATTGCAGTCATATCCAAAGTTTGGTTACGACAAAACAACACTAAAAGGGAAAAAATATATGGTAAATTTAGATATAGGGGGATATAACAAGTCGAAAAGTAAATAAAGGAGTTATTGGTAGTAATTTGCAAAATATAGTTTTGTAAAAACACAAATACCAATATTAGTTTTTAGGTTGCGGCAAAACAAACAACACATCAACTGTATTATAGGTGGAAATAATATTGTAATTTTAGATATAATAGTTGGGGGCTATAACATATCCAAAAATAAATCAGACAATAAATGCTTAGGACAATATCCAAAGTGTAGGCAAATCGGACAATAAACAGCAAAGTCAGTTTTGGGATTACAGCAAAATAAACAAACAAAAAAGACAAAATATTGTATTGTAGGGGGTAATGGAATGTGTGGTAGTGTGGTCTTGTTACCTATATAAGAGCTATAACATATCCGAAAATAAAGAAGTTTGAAATTGTTAGTATATTTTTCAAAATATTTTTTAAATTTGACCATTATAGTTAATTTGTCAAATGTGGATGGTACATATACACTAGCCTAGAATAATGACATATATAAATTTTAAACAAATCAGACCATAAATAAAGAAGTTGCCATTGGCAGTATTTTTCAAATTTTTTAAAATTTAACCGCAATATTTGTAAAATGTGGATGGTGCATATACACTAGCCTACAACAATAACATATCCAAATTTTAAACAAATCGGACAGTAAATAAAGAAGTTAGCAATTGGCAGTATTTTTCAAAAATATTTTTTTATTTGACTGTAATGGTGAATTTGGGAAATGTAAGGCTAATTTATTAAAACACTTGCCTATAACAATAACATATCTAAATTTTAAACAAATCGGACAGTAAATAAAGAAGTTGGCAATTGGCAGTATTTTTCAAAAATATTTTTTAATTTGACCGTAATAGTGAATTTGGGATATGTAAGTGGAATTTATTAAAACACTTGCCTAGGTCAATAGCATATCCAAATTTTAAATAAATCGGACAGTAAATAAAGAAGTTGGCAATTGGCAGTATTTTTCAAAAATATTTTTTAATTTGACCGTAATAGTGAATTTGGGATATGTAGGTGGAATTTATTAAACAACTTGCCTAGGACAATAACATATCCAAATTTTAAACAAATCACACCATAAACACTAAAGATAGTTTTTTAGCCTGAATTTGAAAATTAATTTAAAAAAATATAGAGGAGGGGTGGGGATTGGGAAAATATATTTAATATAGGCAAGGGTTGGACATTAGTACAGGCTAACAAGGAAACTTGTGTAAGGCGGGAGCTGGCGTCGGTGCAAAAACGGCTCCCCATAAGAATAACATGGGAAAAAAACGCCGGAAGTGGCGCCTCCCCGGTAATTCACCACTACTAACATGAACATACAAATAAAGTTTTATCTATTTGCTGTCATTAGCATTAAGCCCAGTGTTTCAGTGTTTATGTCAGTAAATATTTGGCACGTAAAATATTTTATTTAAATTTTTTTATTAGTTTATCTGAGACAATTGTGTTTATCATATTTAGATTATTTATGTTGGCTTACTTTACTTGACATTATTTTATTTTAAGTGATGGTACCTCAAAACAGACATTGCCTTAAGAGGCCCTATTATTTTATCATTAGTTGTATTTTATGTCAGCCTGACAAGTAAAATGTACATTTATTATTTATTTTAAGTTGCAAACAAGCTGAATAACTTTAAGTAAAGTTACAAATATGTATTTTGTTATGTATCATGAGAAAATAAAAACATTCTATTCTATTATAATTTACTTGCTATTTTTATATAAAAAAAAATTGTGGAACGACAAAGTAATATATATATTTTTATGAGATTTATTCAAAAGGTTTTTAACATTATTTTTTCTAGGAATTAAAACTTAAAAACGTGAATGGCTAATTATTATCACGTATTAGTATTTTTTCATTCATACTAATAATATGAACAAAAGTGGAGGAGTAAGAAATTCAAGAAATATTTAGACAAACTATTTGTTTGCTTTCGCATTCCTTTTACATACATTATTGAGATATTTCTATTTCAACATTTCTCCTCATAAATATTTATTCAAGCGTTTATAATTTCAATCATAGTTCATTAAATTTAAATTTAAATCACTTATTGGACTTATTTTGTTAACAAATATCAGTTGACTAACAATAAATCCCAATAATAGTGTAATAATATGAAATATTTTGTTTCATATATGTGAATTTAGATTCCTTTAGCATTTGATTTTCTTCCTGATTGGCATGATGTATGTTTTGTCCTTACAAATGTGAGCCCTCAAGTTAAATCATTCAAATTGCTAGCACATCGCTTAGTATATTTTACTTCAAGAGGCGTTCTTTAGCCGGGTATCTACAAAAGGTGACGGGCTCCTTAAACAGTGTGTTCTTTATATTGTTTGAAATTAATTTCCTAACACCCTAAGGACTACAATATCACTTTGGCTAAAATACAGTATATGAATGTCAAAATGAAAATGTAAAATAAACGCAAACGACATTTTATTTGTATGCTGCCTAAGATAATCTTCGTCACATACAAAAGGTAAATAAACGCACCAAACAATAACAGGGCATAAGAATTTTTTGCTAATACCTTATGTTTTCTTTACTAAAACTATACTATTTTACTGAAACGTTTTTAAGTGTGACTGAGCTTTGTATAGACAAATTTAATTAAAAAAAACCTCATTTTCTTTGCAATACGACTTCCCTAACTACTGTATGTATATTTTTAAATGAAGTCGTAGGTATCATCTTATTCAATAGTTTTGGAATTCATTGGACGGTTTCGATACTACCTCAAATTCATATCCTACAAGATTAATCACATTACAGTCAGTGAGACAGTTTGGCAAACCTGTCACGGTGTTAAGCAGTGATTTGTACTGAGTGGAAGATCTTGTAACTAATTGTTCTAAACTAGGTCAACGGCTTTGTTGTTAATGTGACATGTTAACAATCTTAGTTCAAATAAATTGTAACTTATAGTTGGTAGATAATCATTAGCGATAAACAAATATATCCATCTTGTAGTTTGGGTTTACAGAAATAATGGCAAATTCTGATCAGTAAACATGTAAAATTGTTTGTATAGATTATGCAGTACATAAAATTCAGCCTAAAAATAATTTTGTTTATTGGAAATTTACTACTGAAACTTAATAATTTAGGAAATTATTTAGTTGTCATACTCCCCCTAGGGAAAGAAATATATGGAGTTCAAAATATTGATATTAGAATTTTAAGCTGTGCAAATTTGTTTGTATTTCATAATTAAAAGAGCTTGTGAAAGATTTTAGTTTTGCACATGTGCGCAGACGCGTTTCCTTACTTTCTACAAGGGATTGGCAGTACTAAATATAGTGAGTTGTTGACGTAAGATATTTTGTATTTTTTCAGTTTGCTAGCTCTTAATCGGTTATTAAAGTTCAATGATCTCACTCCATGTGTTTTTTCTTTGAGCTATTGTTAAGGAGTCGGTTTATTTTCCTTCACTTCCCACTAACTTTCCCGAGTTGAGACACAGGGTTACAGAGACTGGTGCGGCCAATACTCCAAACAATTTAGCAAAGATACGGATCACAATAAGGTCTAAAGGTCTAATTGTCAATCTAAGGTCATAAAGCCAAAGTTTGATGAGTACCGCGTGGAAAACTGAGCACATTTTCAACACTTGTCATAATTAAACTGGATACTTTGTTAACTAACATAAGTTTTGTTAATTCGTGGTATACATTATATCCTCCAGGTAGTGCCAGACTAGGTATAAGCTCTTTAAACTTTGGTATAACAGTTTGACTAAACCTAATAAGATCACGATCAAAAACTAAAATAATTTGTTTAAAATTCCATTTAAACGGTATAATAATATTAATAACTGGAATGCTTTGAGAATAATACAACATATAGTGTAATGTTTAAAAATAAAATAAATAAAAACATTTTAGCTGCAACAAATGCTTCGCGTAACGTCAATTAAGGTGATCGTATTCGGTATTTGCAAATTATACACAAACAGTATTTGTTATGTATCTTCTCAATTTATGATTAATTATATTAGGTTTATTTCATTGACAAATACAATTTTTAATATAGCTTAGTGGTTTTTTTACGAAAGGTTTTTTGCATACATTGACATTATTAGTTTAAGTGGAGTTAGCGATGTGACCTATAATGGAAACATAGTTTGTCATAATGATGAAACTGTATGAGGAGCAAAGTACATACAGCGACGATGAAGCAACAAAACTTTGTTAGGACATATTAGGGTTTGTAAAGGTTTGTAAACATTTAATACGCCACATTTTGTTTGCCATACCTTAATGGCCTTAATTTGTAATTAATTTAATTGTTAAAATGTACGGTAAATTTAATATCAAGGTTTATTGTTATTTAATGATTTTAAACCTATTTTATCTACCACAATATTTAACGAGTTCGCACGCAGCACGCTGACGTGAGGGAAGTGAATTTCCAAATAAAACTTTTAAAACTCAAAATCAGTGTAACATTTGTCCAATTTTTATTGAAATCTGAAAACATTGATTTTTTGGCTGTTCTGATACTCCTGGTTTCATTTACTTGCAAAGCTGGGAATACAATTTTGCCCAATATAAGGTTAGGAGAAGGTCCAGACAGGATTTAAAGTAGTTGTGAGGTTGCTGGGGATGATAAAAGTACTCTAACAAAGGAATAACAGGCTTTTCTCGTGTAAAACCCTCATAAGACAACGTACTGTGTTTAGTCAATACACATTTTCTTTAATAACTCGGTAAATATGTATGCTAGAATGACGAGAGAGGGCTTAAAACTTTCGCCTCTCTAATTCCCATCTTTTTACATGCATTTATTGTACATCTGGGGCTTGTATGACCATTTTTGGGCCCAAAAACTCGAAATTTGAAAGATTAATCCCCCAAAAAAGGGTTTAGAGTTTTCCGATTGTTTTGCCCAACGAATTTGTCCAACTGATTACAGAAAGGAACGTCCCTACCAAATTTGAAGTAAATCGGACAAAAATTGCGACCGCCAGAGTGCAAACACATATATATATATATATATATGTCTATATATATATATATATATACATATATATATATATATATAAAATTTTGAACGACCCCCCAAAACGTGTTCAGGGGGTCACGTTAGGAACTTCTATGGTGGTCCCGGGCTTAAGTTTCACCGTGCGGGTCATGCTAATAGTTCACTTTCCATAGGAAATTCACTAATAATCTCTTCATAATTTTCCTTAAAGATTTTTATATTGTATATCCTATACATTACGTTTCTTTTTAAATATTTGTTTAATTTTTCTGTACACATAAAAAGAAAAATGTACACAGCTTTTGTCACCTATAAGATACTCGAAAGATGAAAACCAAGTTAAAATTTATATTTATCTGGAATTGTCGTAGATGTAATAAACCTGTATGGTTATCATCTTGTTGGTCTAACAAATAATAAACAAGAGAATCAAGACATATTATATATTACCACACTTATTTTTTAAATACTAGACTGAGTCGAAGGGTTGCACAAACATCTGTTTAGATAAATATTTTAATTGTTAGTAAAATTATAATTGTATTCACAATTTTGCGCGTAATATTCTTTTCCAAAGTATGTTGTAATAATAGTATAGATAGACACAGCAACTTACCTAGTATCAAATTTAATTTTGTTCAATAAATAATTTTATTATGTTCAGCATGACCTAACCGTAAAAATACTTGTTGGAAAAATAAGCAAATACGAGAGTAAAATGGTGTTAGCAATACAATCACCAGAGCGAAAAGCGACGTAGTGATAAGCCCCAACCAGGTGATAAGCTGGTCCACATAAACAACACAGGTTGCGTCAAATCCCTTCCCACCTGTCAAACGGAATCTTGGTGTTATCTTCTGTCGACGTTTCAAACTTTTACTGAAAACCAGAGTTGTGGCGATTTATGCGATTTATTTCTATTTATATACATGTAAAGGTATTAAATAATAGGTATTAAAGTACCTTAATTTAAAGGTATTTATGTTCCATTCTATGAAAACTGTTCGGTATAATTATTTATGTAGATGTTTAATTTTAGATTATGTACGGCCTTTTTAACAAAAATTTAATGCTATTTAAAAAAGAAGTTTTCTGATGGTTTTAAAAGTTAATTTATTTTAATAATGTTTAATAATAAGAATAATTGAAAGATTGAAAGTTTGTCGTTTTTCGATGTTCTTACGATTGTCGTTACTGTTTTTCTTAATTTATATTTCTTTACTTTAACGTACAACATTATATAATTTTAAATCAGTCCTATTTTAAGTACTAAATTATTTCCTTTGGCGGATATTACGTGAAATAAATTGTTTCTGGAATGTCCATAATGTGACAAGTACTTGAACTGAAATAGGAAAAAAATGTAAAACGTTTTACTGTTAAAAATGTATAAAATAACATTCAAGTGTCTATAAATACAAGTGCAAGTAATACCTTATAATTACGTTTTATATATCTTAAACTTAATATAAGTACTTAGGTTTGTTATGACCTTATAACGCTCCAGGACAAACAAATCAAATTTTGAAACATAAATCCTAATTTTATTAGCGAATTTCCCCTATAGGGAAGAAGCTATTACCGTAGGTCTCATGGTAAGACTTAAGCCCGAGACCATGATAACTTTTCATTTTGAGGTCCCCAGATGCCAAAAACACCATTCGTTCAAATTTGTATATATGATATATATATATATATATATATATATATATATATATATATATATATATATATATATATATATATATATATATGTGTCCATAAGCACGATAACTCTCGTAAAAAAGGTCCGATCTTAATGAAATTTGGTACAAATGTGTAAAGTACCATTTATTTGAACAAGTTCGAAAACCAGATGAATCGCACCATCCGAAGGGGGGTTTTGGGGGGGTTTTGTACCCCAAAAATGTGTTTTTTGGGGTTTTCACATGTAATTTTAATTTAAATCAAATTTTAATTTACACCATTGAATTCAGCTTAAAAAACAAACAATTTGGTATTTTGATCATTGCTCTACGTCAATTGGTTACCGAGATATTGAAAGTGCTAAACACAGTACGTTGTCTAATGTTATTATTATGGAGAAAAAGAAAAATTGTATATCTCGCTTATTTATGAACATAAACTGGCAAAATTTGGTATATGGCTTGATCTGGTTATGGTATATTGTTGTTTGCACAAAAAAACAATTTTTCGCCTATGGTTCCTGTAGCAGCAAACCTAGGTACTTGGTCTCCATGTTATTCTTATGGAAAATATTTAAAATGTTATATATCGCTTATTTATGAATGTATATGGATGAAACTTGGTATGTGACTTCACTAAGATGAGTTCTATTGATATTTGCATAAAAACCCATTATTTTGTGTGCCTTGTTGCAGCAAACCTGCGTACTCATCCCCAATGTTATTCTTATGGAGAATAATTAATATTTTAAATATCGCTTGTTTGTGAATACATTTCTTATGAATCCTGTTAAGTGTTATGTTATATATTCATTGGAAATTCGCTGAGTATGCAGGTTTGCTGCGACGGGTGTATTTTTCTTTATACTACATTTGTCTTATACAAAATAAACATTTATATTGGTGTTTTACTATAATTAATTTATAAGGTTATAAGACCAATATTTGTTGGCAAAGGAGACAAATGTTAAAAAACGTTTGTTTTGTGAGGCGCGTGTGAATTATTTAAAGTCGGATTCCTCACGAACCGGGGCGTTTTCCCCAGTAACACGAAAAGTAGGAGGAAATTCTCGGGCGCCATTCGTGTTTTCGTGTGAGTAAATTTGACGTTTGTCTTCTGGGTTTTGTTTGTTTCAACAGCTGAGGAGGCCACCAGGATTTAACGAAGGTGAGAGTTCCCCAATGATAAAGAAAACTTAATTTACCCCACCAAAAATGTATGTCATTCAAAAGTAAAATGAAACATTTGTTTCTTAAACATGATCAAATAAATACTTAACCTTTGGTTATATTTATTTTATTTTACTTTACTCTCTAAACCAATATTATATATTATTAACAAGCATTAAACTAAAGTGACTTTCTTTAATGTTTTTATATACTTAGTTTATCTGTTCTAATATAATTTTAGAAAAGTTTAGAAATTGGATCTATTATTTACTAGTGTGTACATTTTGACAATAGATCAACCAAATTAATTTTATTTTTCAAATTCCATCATTAGCTTGTATAGTTTGGAGACTGCGGTGGGTCACTAGTTCAATCCCTATTTCACCTAACAATTATTTTGTCCGTTTAGCTTTTCATAGAAATTATAAGAATCTGCATACAAATTCAAACTGATGAAAACAGCAGCAATCTTCAATACAAGAAAACAAAGAGTTAAAAAAAATAGGTAAAATAGAAACTACTAACTAGTAGGGACAATGTGTGTATTCTATACAAAAGGTGAGTTTAGTTCAGCTTTGTACTCAGTGCATTCTAATGTTGAGCATTGTTCCTCTGTATTGTTTGACTGAGTAGTCGATGGATGTGTCGATACAACTAATCTGGGTCTTGCGAAAATAATAGATAAGACAGCGGCACTTCCCTAAAATGGAATGACCCATTTAGTGCCACATTTGTTAATTTATTGGTTCAATATTTGTATTTTTGGTGATTTTAGCTAATTTCCCCCAAAAGGAATAAGCTATTACCGTAGATGGGATTGTAAGACTTGAGCTCAATACCATGATACATCTTCGTGTTTAGACCCCCCAATGCTAAAATCACCATTCGTTCAAATTCATATCTATACATTTATGACTGTGTGTGTATGTTCGGAGAACTTTCGTAAAACATTCTTATGCAATTTAGTGTAAACTTTTTTTGTAAATTTGGTATAAACGTTTAAGGCAGGATCTATTTTTATGAGTTCTAAAACTAGACTGTCGTACCATTTTAAGGTTCTTTTTGGGGATTTTGTGCCCCAAAAATATTTTTTTGAACTTTTTACATATCATTCTTGTTAAAACCAAATTTTTGTTTCCAACAGTGAATTTTTCTTAAAAAACAAATAATCTAGTATTTCGAATTATTCCTCTACGTTAATCGGTTACTGAAATGCTAAAAGTGATAAACACAGTACGTTGTCCAATGTTAATCTTATAGAGGATAAAAAACATTTTATATCTAGCTTATAAATGAACACAGATTAATGAAAATTGGGATAATGATTCATATGTTTTTGGTTTTCTTATATTTGCATACAAAACCCATTTTTGTGGTCCCTATGGCAACAAACCTGTGTACTCAGCAGCTACAATGTTATTGTTATGGGGAATAAGAAACTTGTGATATCTTGCTTGTTTATGGACATTGATAAAACTCGGTATATTGTTTCATCTGTTGTTGATCCGGTTGTATTTGCATAACAACCCGATTTTTGTGGCTCTTGATGCAGTAAGCCAGCGTATTCAGTCCTATTTTTTTTCTTATGGAGAATAAATATAATTTCATACCTCACTTATGTAAGAATATGCTTTAATGAAAGTTGGTAAGTGGCTTCGAGACATAGTGAGGTACTATTTTAAATTCGCTGAGTATGCAGATTTGCTGTGATGGGGGTATTTTATGATGTTTTGATTTACAATATCACCTTTGGAGATTTGTATTTCTTGAAGGTGACATCTGTTTAGCCCGATTTTGTCACTAAATGTGACGCGTCATGCAGATTATCCAGATTTTCAAAAGAACACTGCTGTAAAAGAGTACCAAAGTATTGTACCCCCTTATCTTACCTATTGTGCATTACAAATCATACGTGCACTATTGTGTACATGTCAAAATGTAGATCTACAAACAATTAGGTTTAAACTTTAATGAGCACCACGCTCTGAAGTATTTCATTTACGAATAGGTTTAGCAGAAGAGAATTTATTATGAGTATATTTTAGGATGCGTGAAATTGATCAAATATATTTTGTCATAAGAAATTAACTAATATTTGCAATAACAATAACAAATGTAAAATAATGTTTTGTTTTACTAAGCATTAATTAAATGAATCACAGACGTATTCAAGCGAGTTAAGAGCATGGAGGCTACAGTAAAGCAATTAATGATCATTACCGGCCTACGGCCACGGGGGATTAGTTCTACTTGGTTTTTAGATATTGTTTCTCTAATTCAGAGGCATTACCCAGGAATGGAACAGCAACTGTAATAGAGTAATTGTTAAGAGCATGGAGGCTACAGTAAAGCAATTAACGATCATTACCGGCCTACGGCCACGGGGGATTAGTTCTACTTGGTTTTGAGATATTGTTTCTCTAATTCACAGGCATTACCCAGGAATGGAACAGCAACTGTAATATAGTAATTGTTAAGAGCATGGAGGCTACAGTAAAGCAATTAATGATCATTACCGGCCTACGGCCACGAGGGATTAGTTCTACTTGGTTTTGAGATATTGTTTCTCTAATTCACAGGCATTACCCAGGAATGGAACAGCAACTGTAATATAGTAATTGTTAAGAGCATGGAGGCTACAGTAAAGCAATTAATGATCATTACCGGCCTACGGCCACGAGGGATTAGTTCTACTTGGTTTTGAGATATTGTTTCTCTAATTCACAGGCATTACCCAGGAATGGAACAGCAACTGTAATATAGTAATTGTTAAGAGCTTGGAGGCTACAGTAAAGCAATTAATGATCATTACCAGCCTACGGCCACGAGGGATTAGTTCTACTAGGTTTTGAGATATTGTTTCTCTAATTCACAGGCATTACCCAGGAATGGAACAGCAACTGTAATATAGTAATTGTTAAGAGCATGGAGGCTACAGTAAAGCAATTAATGATCATTACTGGCCTACGGCCACGAGGGATTAGTTCTACTTGGTTTTGAGATATTGTTTCTCTAATTCACAGGCATTACCCAGGAATGGAACAGCAACTGAAATATACTCATTGTTTAAGTGAACGAGACATGTTTTCTGAGTGGTTCACCATATATACTGGGTTTTAAAATATATATAATGTTTCTAAACACTTGGTTTAAGAGTTTAAAACAATAAAATATAAAAGTCTATTTGTTATATTGTTAGTGTAACGTTTTAAACTCTTACTGCAAAGCTTAAATCATAATTCGTTTCAATTGATACAGTTTTAAATATTAGACATTCAGCAAAAATATAATAAAGTTATTTTTGAGAACACATTTTCACACTAAGTTAAAATTAAATATTATAAACACGTATAAGTGATATAATATAACTCTTAGATATAATCACGTTATAAAAAACATGTTTTTTACATAAGAAATTTGAAAATTATTAAACGTTTTAATATCCTGTAGTAAAGTATAGTTTCATTAAATATTTGAGTAAGAACAATATAGATAAACTGTAAACATTTATCGAGATATTTTGTGTTCATTATTCTTAAATCACATCACCTAACTCGTAAATGTAATTCATATTTGCCTGAATACACTGTAACCTGACCAAACTGCTTGATTGAAACCGCGACTTGACAAAGGAGCAGAAAAAAGTGTGATCGGGACGGCGTTGTTGAGTAGACTGACTGCTTTGTGCGCATTATGCGGTTCATACACTTGAAGTTTGTTTGATTCTAACCTTCAGTTTCAAGCTCACTATTCCTGCTACACAACAGGAAACTTCATTAGTTTCATTTCACTTTCAAATAGAGGTAAGTCTATTTAGGAATTCATTAAAATATTTGTCTTAAGATTCGCTTTCATTATTTTATCTTTTAACTGTTTAGGCGTAATTAAACAAATTAAAGTCGATAGTATTAAATTAATTAACTGTATTTCAGTAAAGTCATAATCATGTATGGATTTTATTTTTTAAATAGAAAGATTAATATTCCTAGTTTAATAGTTTTATACATATCAATAAATAATTTAGTAATTTTTGTACGATAAATACTTCACAAAAATACCCTAATTTAAGTTGAGAGCTAATAATCTACATCCATCCCCAACATTACGTATTTCAAATTGCTTTGCATTGTTTTCAAATAACTTTGAAATAGTATCTATATATTCGTCTATATAATAAACATAGAAATCAAGATTGGGTCATTCGTTAAATGGTCAGTGTTTACCATACGACTTACCCAGCTCCTTCCTGTGTACCCGTAGTCATAATTATGCCCGATATAAATATAATGAATATCATTTTGAGTTGATAGATAACATTTTATTCTATTTGTTAGAATACAAGATGAACAGACAGCTAAAACCTTGCGAAATTCAACTGAATATAACGTAAATTCATCACCGGAAGCTTAATTTTGATTGGAAGATATTTATCTGAAGCTTTCTAGCAACGCGAACAGATATAATTTCAATTGGGGGTACCCAATCTTCTTTCGATAACAAGATTAATTTCTGATGTAATATATTCTGACACATATTCTCTCCAACTCTCTAAAAACGCATTCGATCTGGATCTTCTGAAGAACAACTATATTAATTTATTTATCGTTATCTTGTTTATCACTGAGAAGTTAAGTAAAGTCGACGTAACTTTCTCTCCAAGGTCTGTTGAGATTTCAGGCGCACTTGGACATGAGCTTTCGACTACTTAACTAGCCAGTACCAACGGCTTAGAGTGCCTTCCGAACCACGTCTGTAGTTTCAGACTCCAAAGGCATATGGAGTTCACCAGGAATTGAACCCGGGTCTTTTAGATGGTAAGCCAGTACTCAGCCACCTCAGCTGTGATTGTCACTATTAGCGCTAATGAGACTAGGACATTTAGTATCATTTTTTAAAATAATTTCATGATAACCTCACAGTATGACTCCCATTAAACCTTGATGTCATACTGCTTCAAAACCTACTGTTTTCAACACATTCATTGAGATGCTAAAGTCGTTCTTTTTATTCTTTGGATAAAAAGTATTGTTTTGGTAATCATTTTCGTTCAAGGAAAAAAAAACATCATTTGATGACAGTTTTTGTTCAAGGTCATAAGCTGCTAATATGAATTATTAAACTTTTAAACAATGACAAATTGTCTAACAGCTGTTTCTATAGAATAGCGAGATCAAGATAGAGGAAAATATTGAAGGTAAACCAGTAGAGAAATTTATTTTTGTGAAATTTTAATCTTAATTACGAAAAATATAGTTCATCACCAGTACCAAAAGTGACCTTTTAACCCTCACTCAATGTAAGGCCTTGCCTCTATCTTGGCCATAAAAGTTCAGCTCGTATCGAAACGTTTCACGTTTTGTCCTAATGATGAAATATACTATAATAGTGGCTTAAAGGGGACATATCCCCTATCCACGCGCCAATACTCTGCTTTGTGATTTGTTTACTCTTTACATGCTGAGGAAAAAAAATGTAAGTAGAATCACATCTCAGTTCGTAAACAAATGCACGTAACGACATTTAAATAAAACATACGTTTTTAAATCCCCTTGCTTTTCTTATTGAGGATGTTTTACATTATTTATCGTTTATTAGTTCCTTTTTGGAAATACCGCTATTCATCCCGAGTCCTTGGCATCAAGACCTTTAATTTGAGTCGTCTCCCATCGTAATGCGGTTTGCCAAACTCCTAAAACTTTTACCTAAACCTTTCGCTTACATAATTAAATTTAAAGATTATAAGTAATGTTTCTAATATCATGCATTTGGTAGAAGGTCATTGTGAGCATCTGAGTTTTCTAATAACAGTTTTACGGTTTTGTAAATAAGTTTTAAATCTATTTAGATATACAACATGAGTAAACTACCCTTGGGCGGGCCTAGGAGTAACTATCAGGATAAGGGGGGACAATCTTCGGAAATACTACAACTTTGTTGTTTTACGGTTTTATAATTAATTAAAGAGAGGTCACTGTACAGAAGTTTTACTGTAAAATCTTGCACTAGCCTAAATATA
Organism: Allygus modestus; assembly: GCA_963675035.1. Lineage (NCBI taxonomy): Eukaryota > Metazoa > Arthropoda > Insecta > Hemiptera > Cicadellidae > Allygus > Allygus modestus. The sequence continues at coordinate 482,620,455 of OY776111.1, read as the reverse complement.
TGGAAGAAAATTAAAACCATAATGCACTTTGGAGTGAAAGATTGGATATTGTATTCACATAAAATAAGTATTAGAACTTCAACTGGCTGTTGGGTAGAAACCTAATCGAGTTCTATGTTAAAAAATGGAAAAAAAAATTATTAATGTGGACCCACACTTCTCGCAAACAGGCCTTAATATTCGGCCAAACATTCCGTCCAGTATGTTTTCGAATGTATATAAAAGTTCTTCTTGCTACTAAAATTTTCGCAAAGACTCCGAACATTTGGAGTTCGGCCGAATGTTCGGACCTGATCGCGAGAAATGTGGGACCAAATTTATATGTAAAACTGTATGAAATTTTTTTTCGAATATCGATTCATCTGCCATTTTTATAAGGCCGGAGGGTTAGTATCTGCGTCCTCGACATAGGCTCCAGACACTGGCTGCCAGTGACCTGGAAATCTCCGGTGCAGCATGCCTCTAACTAAAAATGTAGAGAGGACCTGATATTGTTTGTATTTGTGCATTATCACTAATACTAATACTCACTAACATCCGTTTTGCTATTTTGGATTGTGAAAGTTAAAGCCTATCCTGTTTTAGACACTTCAGTTATGAAACAGATAAATTAATGACCAACTAGTTAATACATTTATAACATTCCAACGATGAATTCAACTATTGGATTCATATTATGGTTTTATTGCCTAAATTTAAAATAGTTTGATGACACAAAACGATGCTGCAACCTGTTAAAAATGGCCTAATACAGCTAAATATTTGTAGTATTTTGTCAATTCTAGATTCATCTGCTATTTTTAAGTGAGCTATTTAGTTCCAATTTTAATTATGCTTGTGAGAACAAATCGACCTTTGATATCAACACGAGCATGGATAGGATCGTCTCTTTTTAAAACGGAAACAAATTTTTCACGGTTTATCTAAACGGGTATATGTAAACTCGTTTAAACTAAAAGGACTCAAATAATATTTACATTTCGATGGTTGAATTCAATACGGTAACGTCATGTACGGTGAAAAGCGGGCATAGTCACACTAATATATATTGATAAGTTTTTTTAGGCATAATTAAATCTATCCGTGCAAAACGGTTAAATAACTAGAATTCCAAGATCATAAACCATGTGCCGATTCATATATAATTGTATATTATTCTGCATGCCACGTCCACGATATACACTATGAATGTTTTTTATTAATTGAATTTTACTTTACCGATAGATACTAGTGTTTAAAACTACAATACGTTTCGGGAGGTAAGGAAACTTCTATTCTAAAATGTAGTGTAGTCTTAATCACTAAAAGACATAGGTAAAGTACAAATAAATCAATAATAAATTAAAATACATCGCTATTATGATTTTCAAAAATACAGTATGAATTTCTCACTTAAAATACATCGTAACATTTATCTAATACTTGTAATAATAATTGTCGTGTATTTACAAAAAATAACTGTTACCTCATACAGTTATATTCCAAAACACACTTAAATAACTTTTTTTTATAACCTTTACAATTGTACACTAATGATGATGTATTTTCCAATAACATATCAGGCAAAGAGGCAAAGTTTTCTATTTTGTCCATCAGAGGATGCCTGAAATGAAAGAGCGGTCAAGCAGAAATGCGACACTAGCTGATAGATTTGTTGGGAAGAAAAAGAAAAGTGGAAGTATTGGAGGCGTTATATTGTGAAGGAATTTTCACAGAAAGTTTAATTACATACTAAACTTTTTTCGCATATGTTTATGTATTACTTTAGTTTTTTTATTTTCTTACCGATGGAAAAATACCGATGTATTATTTGGGACGTTTTAAATCAAACACACAGTATGACTTTTGCTTGTTATGTGAGGTTTGTGATTGGCATAAGCGCTTAGTATAACTGTTACAGTCCTTGGTCTAGTGAACTAACAATTATTAATGATAACATGCTTTTACATTAATGGCAAATGAACAGTAGTACACTGTGATATGTTGTAAATTGGTCAGAGCAGCAATTATTTAATGTCAAGCTCTCAACAGTTCAGTAAATTTCTAATACCCAATCAGAAGTCAATAATTTAGTTGATTGCCCCATCCAATATATATAGTTGTTGTAACTTAATAGAAAAAAACACATATATACATACATACATATATATATATATATATATAATATATATATATGTGTGTGTGTGTAAGTATGTCAGTTTTTTATTTTTTAAGTTAAATATTGTTATTACATGGATGGACATTTTATAAATATAAGCCGCGAATATAGTGTGCATATGTGTTTATGCTCACCAATGGGATGTCGTAAACCATACTAGTTACTAGAAAAGGTAAATTAGCAAAAAAAGTGTATTTATAAACTAAATAAAATGTCACAAATGAATCAAAAACATTCCACCATACTGTTTCGCTACGCAGAAAAACATTTTTACCAAAAGAAAAATTGCTTAAACTTTTTTACTTAGCTAAATACAAATTTCGGTTTAAAATTTCACGAAATGTTACGTAGAAATTGGATATTTAGCTTAAAGTTAAAAAAATAATGCATTCTGTTTCTGATATAAAATAAATCGTCGTATTTATAAACTAAATAAAATCGCCCAAAAGAAATCGAAAATAGTCCACCAAACTCGTTTTCTGCATTCAAAAACCATTTTGACCAAAAACTAGAGTTGTTTATAACTTACTTATTTATCAAGATTTAAAAAAAAATTCGGTTCAAAGTTGAGTAAAATTGTGCATATAATTTGACTATTTATCTTAAAACTAAATAATATACTTGGTTTCTGATATCAAATGGTCAATTCCAAAACTTGTAATGCAAGTATAGTGTTTTTATTTTTTTTTCAAAGACATTTTTTCTATCTTTACATGAATGTGGTATTTTGTTCATAAAATAAGTCCATAATTAATTTTGAGCTATTTGTTGGATATTTTGTACTGACCATAACATAAGTATTAAATTTATTTTTTACAGATTATTTCTATAAAATAGCTGATTCACGGAGAAATCAGCTATTTAACAATGTAAGATAATAATGTTTCTGACATAGCATGTTATTAGAAGACAATTTAATTCTTAATAATTTTCTTTTGACCTTCCACGTATCTATTATGGTTTATGAGATTATAATGGTGAGCATATAAACGTGAACACTGTATTTGTATGTTGTGATATTTGATAACGTGCTACACACATTGCAAGTTTTTCTTTATTAACACAAAATAACAATCGAAATACAAATTTAAAAATATTGATTGTCAGTTTTTCATGGAAATGTTACGCGGGAAAGTGTAGCAATTTAGGTGTATTAATAGTATTGCCCCATTTTGGTTTTAGTAGTATTAGTAGTGTTCCCATAGTCTTAGAAATATTCTTTCCAAGTACTATCATTAACAGGACATTATAACATAATCGTCAAGTGCATTTATATGAAATATTAAACTGAAAGATCTGACGAGGTCTAGTAATCAACCGAGTAATCAACGGGGAACTGAGTTAATTGATTATTTTAGACAATGGGATTAGCAATTAGTCTGCTTTAGGCCTGTTAGCCACCAGTAATTCAATTAAATGATGCGCGAGTAGTTAATTGGGTCACAATCTTAATGTTGAGGCACTAATTCAATACAAAGGTCTGTGCTTCTAGATTCAAGTTAAGACAGCATGTTCTTATACGGCCATTGGGATAATTGTTGATCCTAGTGGTCTTAGTAACAACCAACTACCAAAAAGCGCTTCTCGTTTATTATAAACTGATACATTAGTCCTACAAAACATGTGTTTGTGATATTGATACGTATTCTTAAGAGATTCGTACTTTATTTACCTCAACAGTTTCATTCGGAAAGAACCAATACACAAATGTGCGTAGAACATATGGAAGAAAAAAACGCACAGTTAACCACACTGTCTTAAGACTAACGTACAGGTAACCACACTGTCTTAAGAATAACGTAGAGTTAACCACACTGTCTTAAGACAAACGTACAGTTAACCACACTTTCTTATGATTAACGTACAGTTAACCACATTGTCTTAAGACTAACGTACAGTTAACCAAACTTTCTCATGATTAACATACAGTTAACCACACTGTCTTAAGACTAACGTACAGTTAACCAAACTTTCTCATGATTAACGTACAGTTAACCACACTGTCTTAAGACTAACGTACAGTTAACCACACTTTCTTAAGACTAACGTACAGTTAACCACACTGCCTTAAGACTAACGTACAGTTAACCAAACTTTCACATGATTAACGTACAGTTAACCACACTGTCGTAAGACTAACGTACATTTAACTACACTTTCTTAACACTAACGCACAGTTTTATCGTTGCAGGTCGAGGTTACATACTTATTACTCACTTACTTATTTTGTCTAGATTTGCTAAAGAAAGTTGCTAAGCATGTAATATGAGAGACGACCGTAAAATTACATGACTTGGTTGTTTTTGACAGATAATTTTACACAAATTGCTTCTAAGGGAATTCAGTGTTCCAAGCCTATTCAATATTAGGAAACCTTTATTAATACAGCATATTTTCATTGGATATTAATACAAGGTTTATAAGTTTAGGCACTGATATTGTTAAATATTGTAAAATATGTTAGTGCAGTATGTAATATTCTGTAACTTTTGAGAAAAAGCCTGGCATAATTAGGGGGAACGTCTTATATGAAAACAGAGATTTATATTTTAATACAACCATCATACAATTTTATCTCTCGATATTCTGACCATTTAATTAATGTTATAATGTTATTGTTGTTTTATTAAGTACTGTGATATTTTCCCCCTGTATAGTTTATAAGTTTTGTTTTGTTTATTGTTTAACAACGGAAAAAGAGCCATAGTAAATACAATATTATTCGCATTTTTCACCTGTAAGAATTTGTATAGTCCTTTTCGTTATAAGAATGTAAATCGAATTAATACATTTAAAACCGTAATATATCTTTTAAAATTGACAGTTTTCAGTGAGAGTGTGATATGTACTACCTTATAGTATTATCAATAATATTTCTATTCACGATTTACATTATATAAATCATACATCCATTTATTTTAAATGAATATGTTGAACGTTGATTTAAAATCATTAATTGTTATTAGAACATGTGAACACAATATCAAGTTAAGCTTAAAAACTTAGTCATTATTGATTATTTTATTTTTAACAAACATTTAAAATATGTTAAACGTTAATTTATATTTAAATTCGAATAATCCACTCCAATAATAAATATTATCACCCCATTTCCCTAACTATACTAAAGAGTTGGATAAGATGATCGAATAATAGAGATTAAATTAATAAGTTGGACGATTCCCTACAAAACAAATAATACCCTACGCATAGAGTATATTATACTATTGTAAATTTGACAGTTATAACGAGTTATTGCTGATATTACCAGATAATCTGACACCGTAATTGTCAGCGGTGTCATTCGCTACGAAAAATGGCATTGGTACATTATTTTGCATAACATACAACCCCATTAATATTATTATTGAAACGAGCTGTAGTGCATTGCGAATTATGTATATTGAAGTAAAACATACCTTTTAAATTATTAATTGTTCTAAATATAAGTTATGTTTAAATTGAAAATTGTTTTTAATTTAACCAAATTCATATTAGTCATTCAAACAAGGATACATTTCCTAAGCAATTTATTTAAGAAATAGAATCCCAGTATAACAAATTATGCGGCAATTCATATGCGACTTCTTAAAAAATGTTGAAAATACAAGCCTACTTACTGGTAAAAAAGTATTATTGAACATATCCACCAATATTGACTTACATTATGAATCTGTACCAATTAACTTTACCCGTATACGTATATACATTAATAAGTGTCTAGAGTAAAACTATAATTTCGTGTAAGAACTGTAATAAACATTAAATCATTACTTTACTGCATGTAGATTACGGAACCAGCTCATGAGTAACAGATTGTATAATTGTTTGAAGATAAAGTTTGATTCTCACTGTTCAAACTTGGCTGTGCGACAAAGTCACTTTAAATATTTAACATCTCCGTTCTGTCTTTGCCTTTGTTCTTACAAGATACGTTATACAACTATACAAACTATACACTACTTTGCGTTTCAATAAATACCTCTCGAATCGATATACTAATTTAAATGCCTAGCCACATACAGAATAAATTAGTATTTTGATCCTTAAAAGTGCAATTAAACTGCATACTAAAATAATACAACATCACATAAAACTTATCAGTCGTATGAGTTAACATGAAAATCTATTTAATCCAACATACCCGTGGTAAATGTATTGAATAGAAAAAAACTGGTTGTTAATATAATGAATAGAACAAACCAGTCGTAAATGTGTATATTGCATGTGGAACAACAAATAAATACAAGTCCTAATTTACCCAACAGAAAACACACACGCTCTAGCATTTCTGGCTATTAGCGTTTAAATGTTTAATTACCAATTATTGTTCACTGTCTTATGTGTTTGTTATATTATTGTAGTAGTTTGATTTCAACTCTGTTCAGTGATGACTTTATGACCTGCTAGTAAACAAGAAGGGAGGGAAAAGGCACCACCCACACCTACAATCCTTCCTTGCTAATAAATACTTGGACGATGATTTTGATTGGCTTTTATTGCAAGAGTTAATGCCACGTGATTAAACACGATTACATTCCATTAATAGTTTCCGGGTTAGCTGTGTCCAAGAACTGTGGAGAGGGAAATTTCATTTGAAGCCTTTATTTAATAGTCTTCTCCAAACAGTACACAATAACGGATACATAATACATAATATATATATATATATATAGTAGCCCAGTTGCAAAACTCGTTATGTCCAAAAATAACAAAAATTGAGATAAGGGTACCATTTTGTTAAGTGATTCAAGAGGAACAATATAATGCATTCAGGTGGTTGCAAAGTCCGTTAAAACAAACTTATAAATCAAGAAATACTACAAACTGCTGCAAAACTCGTTTTGTTCTTCTATCAAACTGCAACAAAGCTCGTTATGTCCATTAAAAAAAAATAGCTTCAAAACCCGTCATGTCCGGTTTGAATTTCGCTGTTACGGAAGGCAACTGCATCAAAACTCGTTTAGTCCCATATTTGTCAAACTAGTAGTATTTTAACTTTCTTATAATATATCATAATTTTGTAGCTGGTTACTAAATTGTTTCATACTTTACTATGTTGTCAATACAACATAACTGAAGTCTGAAATAACTTTGGCGCAAAATCGTTCTCCTTTTTTGTCTGAGGGACTAACCTAATCTTCAGTGTGGTTATCCTGCTCTGTTATTTGTTATAATTATAGTTAATTATTATTATTGTTGAATTATCTAAAGAAAAGGTGTTTTCATACGTATGGCTAGAGAATGAATTCAGAAAGAGGTCGAATCAAATTGCTTCTGCTGTCTATCATAGGTTAAAAAATACAGACCTCACTGGAATCCGCATCGTCAAGCTTGTTGCTGACGGCTGCGGAGGACAGAATAAGATAAGAATACCATGCTTATCGGCATGATATCTAAGTTTTTGGTGCATGATTCTCCACCTCCGTTAAAGATTATCAAAGTAATATATCCGGTTGTCAGACATTCCTTTATCCGAATCCGATACCTGAAGACTCCGATGCGGGCGACATAGTGGAAGAAGCTACACAAGTTGCAGTATAATTTGTTTACTGTTTTATTTTATTCAATAATTAATTGTTTATTGAATGTTCATTTATTTTGTAAAACATTTAAAAGGTTTGTAAAATAAATTATTAATTTAAAAAATGCATTTTGTACTGTCCTTATTAAATTAAAATAGTTTTATGGCCTATTTAATCTTATGTTTACCCAAACATTTTGCACGATATAGATAAATAGATTTTTCTATGTTTTAAATACAATAAAAACATAAAAGAATACAATAAATTTACATTACTAATATGTTAATATTCCAAAGATATAACAGCAAAATATACAGAACTAAATCCCATCATGTCCAATACTGTTGCAAAATTCGTTAAGTTCTCGAAACTGCTGCAAATATCGTTATGTCAAAACGTTTTTTTTTATTTTTCTGGTCAACTTTCAATGTCAGATTTTTGCCATCAACTACCTCTTTTTAGGATATTTTTTACAATCAAAAATATAACAAAATCCAGACATAGGCTGCTAAATTAAACTATCCACAGTTTTTTGCAATTTCTGAAAATTTTGCTTGTATGGACAAAACTGGTTTTGCAACTGGGCTACTCATATATATATATATATATATATATATATATATATATATATATATATATATATATATATATATATCAATATAAAACATTCAGTAATACTTAAATAATTAATCTCTCCTCTGGCTTTATATATTAAGTTCTTAATATGAAAAATAAAAGTAAAGTGGGAATTTGTAGTCCAAAAGTGAAATTAAATATCAAAGGTGTGTTGTTTGTATGTATTAGGACATTAAAATTTACCATAATACGATGTACAATATGAACGCGCACCTGGTCATGTAAACCAAAGTAGGCGGTTTATTAAATAATTACGCCTGTATTCCAAACTTAAGTTTTTCAGTTAGGAAGAAAATGTAACGTTAGAAATATAATTTACAGTCTAAACAATTACATGTATATTAGTTGAGTATTGTAAATGATAAGGAAAGGGTCGAACGGCATTTAATTTTGGAATAAATTTAGTTATTTTTGCATTAAATAGTTTATAAACATAACTTAAAAAATTGCTTGTAAATTATGAATTGGTTAAGCCCAGGAAGATTTTGTTTAAAAACATTTGGTTTTCATCGCATCGATACTATTTATTTTTAACGTGTTCACTGTAACATGCGCCGTTTTCAGTGCCAACTATGATTGTAATATAAAAATCATAATATTTACTCAATATAATATGTTTTACCATTAAAATAAGCTACAAAGTTCACCTTTGCTATTATTGCTGTACTGTTTTATTGTTGTAATTTTCTTCTGCACATTTTATTGATCATCAGACATCTTACATTGCCAAAATACTTACATTGATGTTTATCACTGGCGTATAGCTTGGTCATTACCGCATATTGTTTAGATATATATAATGTTATTTTCTTTCTCTCTATTTAAAAGGGAAATATTTCACTGTCTCTATCATTTTGGAATCCATTAAATTATGTATATTTGTAAATGGTGATGACCGTTGTAAATAAATATAAACGGTATAATATTTATTCAATTTACTGTGATTTGCATTTGAAATAAGCTACAAAGGACAGATTTTAAAACATTATGATTTACAAATAACATTTATTTCATCTCAGTGGCCAGTCAAGAAGTTTCTCCGGAGATCCAAGTGAATACTTTACGTGACTTGAGTATGTGAGTTGTTCCATCTTTTGTAGATATTCTGACTCTCAATGTATCCTCGCATGTCACATTACTGCTTCGCTGTTACATGGGGCTCAGGTATTCGTTTATTTAGGGACATAAAATGATCACCAAGTAAAATTGCTTACAAATATTTAATTAATAGAATTATTTAATATCATTATTTTTTTATAATTAATTAATATATAACTCATATTTATACTCAGATAACTATCAACAACATATTAAATATATTGTAATTAGTTTATTCCGTCAAGTATATTCAAAGTTTACAGCAAATACTTAGCTATGAAATTATTCTAACCTAGATCCAGGAGTTGGTCAGCATTTTTAACCAAACAAAATCATAACATAATACAAACTAATATTCGAGTCCAGACTAAAATAATATTCAGATTAAGTAAACCCGCACCCGCAAGATAAAAGTGAACAAATAAGGAATACACAATTTTCTTAAAAAACGAATTTGCAATTTGAGAATATACATAAAACATGTTCGAATTCAATCGCTTTCTACCAGTCATACCGATCAAGTTAAAACCCAATAAGAGAACGACACATACAAAATAGCGTCCCTGCTTAAATCCTATTGGCTTCCAGAAGTTACAGAAACAGGTTCTTGTAGGAAACACCGGAGTCAAATTTTAGATTACATTCAACAATATAACTCCATTTATAGATTTGCCTTTTTAAATATAAAACTTTTCCATTGCGTTGACTATATTTCCTTTCATGCAGTTTTAGAGAATATCGAATTAATCTTCTTAAATATCGTAAAGTATGACAATTTTCTATCAGGTGCCTCACGATATTGGACCTTCCCGGTTCTTTTTTTTTCATTCGGTTACAAGTTCTGATTTACAAAATAAAAGGGATTGCCCAACATCAAAATAGTAAATTTAATGTATTCTTTAGCGTTGTATCGATTAGATTAGAAGAAAATGCAAAATACCGCGTTCAATTTTATTAAAATTAGAACACAGAAGATTGCCAATACATTTAATAAATTTGAGTTCTATCCTTCAAAACACAGAACACCATGAGTAGAATATTGCATCCAAGAATAATTTCAAAATACATTCGATACATATGGAATGTACTCAAATTAGTTGTAATAAATGTAATACATTTAATTAGATAACGATTTAAGAACCATGAATCCGCTTGGAAAAAAATCAAACTGGGAAGATTTTAAAGCTCTTAATATACAATTATCACACTTTAGGAAAAAGAGAAAAATACCTCGATACTATCAAGAAATACAAGAAAGTAATAAAGAGAATAATATTTATACAGTTAAATGCACAACAGATTTTAATCATTTATATAGTAAGGGTTAAATCCTTACATAAAATGTTTGTAAATGCAGTTGTCATAACTAAAATTGACGTTGGAAGTGGATGGCGGTTACAATACAAAATCCAGTAAAGTTAAAATTCGATAAAGATAAATTTTACCATCCTAAGTGTAATGGGACCTTTTCAATCCAGGCCCTTGTCCTTCCAACTCTTCACCTCATGCCTATCATCTTCTCACTGCCCCTTTTCGTATTTCTTCGATATTTCTCTCGGTTTCCATAATTTCACCAATTTCGCTAAACCACGCCTGTATCGACGAATCACGTCGATCGCGTACTTCTACATCCGTTGCTATTCGTGGCCGTAGTCGATCAGCATTTCGCCGCCATGATTTTTTGATGAGTTACCTTATCATTGAACTGCATGAACCCTGAACCACCAATCATTTTACAATGTGTAACCTGAGTAATCACTTCCTGTTATTTCCAATTTCAATTCTTTGAACTCCCTAACTTCATAGTCATAATTACACATTAAATTTTAGAATTTTCTATAGGAAAATATTATTTAAGGTTCACATGGTTTACAACGTGATCAAAACCGCGTTGGAAACATTGAAGTGCAAATCTAAATAAATTGTTTGTAATTAATATAATTTTTTCACATAAGTATATTTGGATCTCAAATTTATATCCTCCGTATATTTGGACTTAGATAACACTACGATATTGCACCTTAAATTAAAATAAACCCGTAAGTCACTTAGGTATAAAACTATTTTCGTTTATATTTATAAATTTATATTGGACGTCTAAGTTATTTTTTAAATCATTTTGCACACTGCTGTTAATCCGTGTTTTGAGAGAGCGATAAGAGTTGTAGTCTTGTTTTCACAGATTAATTATTTAATATTCTATAATTGTTTATTTTATGTTTTAAAAGTAATAAACTAATAGATTTGGCTCATAAAACCCGGCAACAAATAAAATTTTGAAAATAATTATTTTTTTACTATGGTAATAATTGCACAAATATGTTTATCTATTAATATATCTACACGAAATACAGCTGTAATTTTAGATACAGCTACGTATTACAGGTCTCTTAAGTATTATATTCATCAGGAAACATTATAACTTAATTCGTTTTATGAAGGTTCGATTGCATTTTCAAAACAAATAAATACATTCAATCTAGAATCTAGCTTTGAGAGATACGAGGTGCTCCAAGTTGTGATTGAATTGTTGATAACATTGAAGCCGGGTCAAATACCAGACCATATCTTGGCCAAAAGGTTTTATATAATATCTTTATTTATTTTATTTTGTATTTAATATTATGATCCATTTTCATAGTCATAACCAGATTTCTGGAATATAAATTTTATTTTTATTGCATTTTTATTGCTTAATACGTAACAATACCACGCTACCGTTGTAAAGATGGTTTGTGCCACAAGATTAATATGCTGGTTTTGGGCCATTTGCAAGTATAGTATTCCATAAATATGTTGCAGGGATCAGTCTTTCAACCAAAGAACCTAAAGAAAATTGCATATACCTGGTTTGACAATAATCGGATTTTTTTATATTTCGTTATATATAAAACTATACATTATCATGCTGCATGATCACTGGTCAAATAACCAAACATAATATGCACTAGTTCTACAAACCGTACTGTAGGTAATTAAATCTAAATTTTGTATGGATCAGGAGCAGGAGAAGAGGCAATGAGCCGTACGATCACACTGTTGTTGTTTATATTTGTGTATTGTGGAGAATGTGTAGTAATTGTACATATACCAACTGCCATGTCTCAAAATGTTGAAGGGCCCTTACTTTAGCGCATTTTAAAAAGATTTTACTAGTTCTAGTTACTAGGAAAATTCACATACTCATAAGAAACTAGTTAACTTTCAAATTAGCACTTAGTATTTAAATATTAACATGCCATTTTCGTAGGAGACAGTGACTAGAATATTGTTTGAAGACATTATTGACATATTGTTTGAATGGACATGTCCACAATAAATCAAATGTTTATTTTTCAAAACTAATACCTAAATAAACATTTATGTATAGTTAAATAAGTTGTATTCAAATCCAAGTAGATTGGATTAATTGAAATATCTGTAATGGTCCAGAACAAGTTAAAATTGTTAAAATACATGTTTTAGAAAATTGATGGTTTTGCAATATGTCAACCTTTTTACTAAAAAAAATTGATTATTTATAAAGGGATATAAACTTCATGGTTTTATACTTTTGCAAACAGTTTTTTAAGTTATTTTTTATGTAATCTTTTAGTTATCACAATCAAACTTAATGTACAAATAAAATGATTCAATACAAAGTACAATGAAGTTAATGCAGTTGTCTTATTTCTTAGAAAATCCTCAATATAGGAAGACAACTTTTATCTTAACCACATTAAGAGTGAGTAAAAGACTAAAAGCATCGAGAAAACTGACAACTCCATTGGACACTAATGGACAGCCTCAAGGCCACTCTTGTTCTGTTATTTTTTTACTATTTACTATTGTTACAACCTGTAACAACAATGTTTAACTCTCGGTAACCGTTAAATGCTGGTATACATTTTATATTAGTACTTTAATACTGGCTTCTGTTACTTGATTGTGATTTGTTTATGTGTGGAAGTTACTAATTGCACTGCGGTCTGTGAGGTTCTTTAGGAGCTTAGTGGTGAAATGAATATTATATGTGTATATTAATGTTTAATAGAATGACAAATTGTTTTATATAATAATAAATATAAAGAAAGCATTTACAAATTATAATGTACAGTGTGAATACAGATTATTTGAGGAGCCAACGAATTTGATTAGTGGTGATTTGTATGACAATCCTTGTAGAATAAAACATAGTAACCAAAGTGTTTTAAAGTAACAATAAACCTCAATTTAATAAAAAATTCAAATATAAGAATGAATTTAAATTTACCTTATCCGAGTATAAATGATGATTGAAATACTACGAGACTTAACAAGTTTAAAATTGTTTCACTGATTAATTAAAGAAATATATTGAAAATATATTTAATCTAAAAATTGTTAAGTAATATTTGGTATTTGGTTATATTAGTGTCTGATATGTATACTAAGGGTGAATATTATAATAATCTAAATTCTACGTGTTGACCATATATTATAATTTTTAGTTCAATTTTCATATTTATTTGTTATATATAACCTGTAAGATTGTTTATTATAAAGTACGGACTTTTATTTCTGTGTTTATTCTTCCTGCCTCAGTATGTGTGAAGAGATTTTACTGGTGTCTTTTTGTTTATTTACATATAGTGCTTAACTAATAAGTCTTTTAATTCCTACATTTGTCGAATAGGTTTACCTTTAGGATATCATCAACGTTTAAATATACGTTTAAAAAACCAGTTTTGTCTACATGTGACTTTATTGTAAATTGCAGTTATATAACTGCCAAAAAAAGTAAATTAAGTCAGTAAGACTTATTGCAATATAAACATGAGCACTAAGCAAATGTTATAACAAATTAACAATCAACAAAATCTAACTCAACACTCTAACAAATAGATTATTTTTGAGAGTTGTTAAATATTCACTTAACAGATAATGCAAGCTTGCAAAGCTCAATAATATTTTTTGTTCTTGTAAAAGGTTTTTTTTAATTAGATATAAATTACACTTTTAGAATTCTTAGACATATAATACTGAACAACCTCATAGTAAAAACGAGATCGCACGCAGCACGCTGACGTGAGGGAAGTGAATTTCCGCATTAAACCTTAAAAATATAAAATAAAGGCTTTAAGCCAACACTGGTTAAATTCTTTTGAAAATTGAAAATGTTTATTTTTTGGCTGTTTTGATGATCTTGGTTTTATTTAAATTTACTAATAGGATGCCAATGTTGTACATTATAAAGTTAGAAGGAGGTATTGTAGGGATAGTATGTTGGTCTAAAGTTGGTGTGTATGGGGGGGGGGGTGATAAAACGATATTAAGATATGAAAAAAAGCCTTTTCCAGTGTAACATCCCTACAAGACAACGTACTGTATTTTGACAATTAACATTTTCTTTAACAACCCTGTAAGTACTTATGATGGAATGATGAGACAAGGCTTAAAATCTTTGGATGTTTACGTACAATAAGTTAATGTGCAATAAATGTATTTTTGGGGCTTTTCTGACCCTTTTTCGGCCCAAAAACTCAAAATTTGAAAACTTAAAATCCCCAAAAAGGGGGTTAGAGTTTTCCGATTGTTTTGCCCAACGAACTTGTTCAATTATAAAAAGGAATGTCTCTACCAAATTTGAAGTAAATTGGACATAAAGTTCGAGCAACCGCTAGAGTATGGGCACATATACATATCTATATTTATATATATATATATATATATATATATATATATAAATATATACATAAAGTTTTAGAGACCCCTCAAAACGTGTTCAGAGGGTCACGTTAGGAACTTCTATGGTGGACCCGGGCTTAAGTCTCACCATGCTAATAGTTCACTTTTCCAACGGAAATTCACTAATAAATGGTGGTTATTTCGGAAGGGATAGGCACTTTAGACAAAATGAGCAATTTAAATACTCCTCGCGATGGGATACGTAAGGTCTCATACACATTTAACTTTATAAAAACAATTTAAAATAAAAATTTTCATAAATCCTACATTGAAAGAAGAAATACTATTTTAGCAGTGGTAGGTTACTATTACTACAAGGTATAGACTATCGTGATGGTTACAGCACAAAATGTTGGCCCGCTAGGTATTGAATTCAACTCCAGCCAAACACAAGTTATGTTTTGAAATGTTATAATACCACAAGACAGTTGATAGTACTCTATATGAGGCTGTAAATCCACACATCCAAAAATCTGAACTGTTTAAATCTCAGAGGAAAGGAAAATGTCATATTAATTGAAGACCTCACTTTACTAAAAACCTTAGGAGACATTTGTATTGCATTGCTACTAAATTTAATAACAAACTCGCTTATTATAGAGTTTATAATAAACCTTTTTCCTTTATTACTATTTATTTTAAAACAATAAAGCATTGCATTAAATAGATTGATTAATGGTAGAACCATTAATTCTATCTCAAAATAATTTAAAATGTTTTCTGATAGTGCATTCATTTCCGATATTGAGGAATGTCAAAGGGAAAAGAACAAATAATGAAATCTGTTTTAGATAGACTCCTGAGAGAGATAAAACATTTTAAAACTTCACCTCATCAGTTTAATTAGATTTAGTTTAAAGTTCTCATTACTTATTTCATTAAATTTTCAATATTTTCTTTACTTTCTGTAGGATTTGTATTGTTTTATTGATGACTGTGTAACATTTTGTATTTGGGTATGTTTGTTTGTATTTGACGATTCGATACAATCGTCAATGGCGCTTATATAATACAGAAAAAACGCATTGAGTGAGATTATTAAAACACTCAAACCTTTTTTGGCACTATATGACACGAATCCTCCGATTGAGCATGTAAGCGTGTATAGCAGAACCTTACGTACAAGTAAATTAGCATTTCCATCACGTTCCTAAATAATCTTATCCGTCAATAACAAGCGGAAGCTTTACAACCACTTATTAGCTAGATGTGTTTAGCTTACATACATGGCGCACAAGAACGCAAGTAAATTACACACCCGATAGTAACACAAAAATTAAAAGTAAATACAAACGAGTTCGCACGCAGCACGCTGACGTGAGGGAAGTGAATTTCCACATAAAAAACTATAAAAACTCAAATTTAGTTAAAAACATACATTTATTCCAACTTTTATTCAAATCTGAAAACATTGATTTTTTGGCTGTTCTGATGCTCCTGGTTCTATTTACCTGCAATGCTGGGATTACAATTTTGCGCATTATAAGGTTAGGAGAAGGTCCAGTCAGGCTTAAAAGTAGGCGTGAGGTTGTTGGGGATGATAAAAGTACACCAACAAATGAATAACAGGCTTTTCTAATGTAAAATCCCCACAAGACAACGTACTGTGTTTGGTCGATACACATTTTCTTTAATAACTCGGTAAATATTTATGCTAGAATGACGAGAGAGGGCTTAAAACTTTCGCCTCTCCAATTCACATCTTTTTGCATGCATTTATTTTACAGACGGGGCTTTTCTGACCCTTTTTGGGCCCAAAAACTCAAAATTTGAAAGATTAATCCCCAAAAAGGGGGTTTAGAGTTTTCCGATTGTCTTGCCCAACGAACTTGTCCAACTGATTACAGAAAGGAACGTCCCTACCAAATTTGAAGTAAATCGGACAAAAAATGCGACAGCTAGAGTGCAAACACTTATATATATATATATATGTCTATACATATATATATATACATATAACATTTTTAACGACCCCCCAAAACGTGTTCAGGGGGTCACGTTAGGAACTTCTATGGTGGTCCCGGGCTTAAGTTTCACCGTGCGGGTCATGCTAATAGTTCACTTTCCAAAGGAAATTCACTAATAATAATTTAAGTAGAGATGTATTGTATTTGTGATTTATGAACGTCTGTTACAAAGGCATTAAACGAAACATAAACCTTACTTCCACTGAAACACCTCAGCAGGAAATGCGTGCTAGAGTCATGTCCAGGTCACAGTTTGACTTTCACCTCTGGGTTCATCTCGCTCCCTTAATTATACGGAGAATGGGGGCTCTAAGGCCTTGTTAAATGTAGACAGTTAATGAATTTAAAATATCCCTATTAAGCATGAATGTGTAATAAACGTTTTAGAAATGTCCGAGATAATGCATTCAATACTATTGGATGGTAAAGGAGAGGAATGGAGAATAACATTTATGACTGCTAGATATAAGTATTTTAAAGCATTATTTAAATCCTGCATTGCACCTTTTCTTCCTAATAGCCCGATATGTACTTCTAAAGTATATTAGAACCAACAACTCCATACCTGGAGACATAGGTTCTAATCCTTACTTAGAACGTCACTTTACATAAATAACCAATAACTCGTTATTTCAAAGTGGGGCACATTGCTAAGGCTATTTAAACTGTCCACACATTAACAAAATAATAATATCGATCATATGTTAATTTGGAAATAAAATAAAACAACTGTAAATATTACCCCTTAATCTTTCAAACTGTCAAACTTTAGGTGAATTTAGTTATATAATGTAAAATAATATCACTTATATGTTATTTTAAAATAAAGTGAAAAATTTTATATTTTAGACCCTAGTTCTTCGAACTATAAAACGTTAGGTGGATTTAATTTAATAATATAATCAAAGCATTGCAGACTAGAGCAATCTTATTACATTAGAAACTGGAGCTCCAGTATATTTTAATGACTAAGCTCCGTAATAAAGACACCACGTAATAACATGGTTTAGGAGAAGACGAGAAGATTAGGTCGAGACTGTGTTATTTAGACAAAGTAATTAAAAAAAAATTGTGTTTTTGAACACGACTTCTCCTAACTAGATTTGTGTTGAGATCTCACAAATTTATAGATTCCGTGTGCAGGTTTTTATTTCTAAATAGGATTGAATTTAATATTTAAAAAGGCGCACCGAATTCCTTGCTAACCTCCCGATGACGCATAAATTATTACTAAAAAAGGTAAGTTTTTGTTTATTACAGAAACTGTGGTGAACGTTTGAAGTCTTGAAGCTTGTACTGTTTTAGTAGATTTTCAATCATGTTTACCAATTAGATATCATTTTAATAAACTAGTTTCTTATGATTAGTTTTATTTCGTAATTTAAAGTAAGTTGCGTTGAAAGAATCGGTTATATTTTTAGAATCAGGAAATTAATTACTACCAGACCTAACTATATTAGATTTTGTTATACACCTTTTCCAAAATTTGTATAACATGCTTGAAGTGTGTATACAAAACAATCTAATTGTGAACATTTGTTCAAGATGAACTGTGTAATCGAAATGTCTCATCGTTTCGCCACATAATTACTAAACAATCATTATGAGAATAATTCTAAAAATTTATTCACCTTATTATATTGAAAACAGAATGCAACTGGGTCTTACACTTACAACTATAAACAATAAACAAACCATTAAACCACAATTATATTTAAAATGTTTAGTAACACCAAAGCTGGTTGTGGCAGAAACAAATGGTAAAACTTTTAATTGGTTGCAGGGCGAAACAGCTTTTCAAAACCGTTGATTTCAAAATGTTTAATAAGCCACTACAGAGTAACCATTAAATGTTTTCTGTGGTTATGTCTCATAATTATACTGGTAATATTATTTAGTCCTACTTAATATACTTATTATCGAATTAAGACAAATGAATATTATTATTAACTAAATTTCGCTATGGTATACATCCTGTTCTTAACGTCACTAATATAACCATTCTATTTTCACCGCAACAAACATTACAACCTGTATCGGTAAATACCCCCTTAGCAGCAAACTTGCGTACTCAGTGAATTTCCAATGCATATATATGGATCTTAATACCACATAAAGCCACATACCAAGTTTAAACAATACACATTCATAAATAAACAACTTATGACGTTTTTATTATTCTCCATAAGAATAAGATGACGGCTGAGTATTCAGGTTTGCTGAAGCAAGGAACACAAAAATGGGGTTTTATACAAATATCAATAAAATTCAATTATATAAAGCCACATACCAAATTTTATTAATTTATGCTCAAAATTAAGGGAGATAACACGTTACGTATTCTCTATAAGAATAACATGGGAGCTGAGTACGCAGGTTTCCTGCTACGGGAACTATCGGCCAAAAAAAAAATATTTTTAGTGCAAATATCAATATACAACAACGATATGAAGCAATATTCCAAGTTTCATCAGCATAAGTTGATAAATAAGTGAGATATACAATTTTTTTTATTCTCTGTAAGAATAACATTGGACAACGTACTGTGTTTAGCACTTTCAATATCTCTGTACAAAACACCAAATTGTCCGTTTTTTAAGCTAATTCCAATGAAAAAAAAAAAAAACTAAAATTGGTCTTGTTTCAAAAATTATATGTAAAAAACAAAAAAAACACTTTTGGGGTACAAAATACCCCAAAATACCCCTTCGGATAGGTCGGTCTGTCCGGTTTTCGAACTTAAAATCATAAAAGCTGCTTTACACGTTTATACCAAATTTCGTTAAAATCGGATAAATTTTACGAGAGTTATCGTGCTCACGGACACACACACACACACACACACACACACACACACACACACACACACATATATATACATATATATATACATACATATATATATACATCTATATATATATGTATGTAGATATATGTATACAATTTATAACGAATGGTGTTTTTGGCATCTGGGGACCTCAAAACGAAAAAGTTATCATGGTCCCGCGCCTAGGTCTTACCATGCCGACTATGGTAATAGCTTCGTCCCTATAGGGGAAATTCGCTAATAGTGTCAATGTACAGTTGAAATCGCTACAATAACCAAAATAATTGTTTACGGATTATAAAATTAATCACCTTTGTTTATACATTATTTTTAAATATTTGTTCAACTCTAACAATACTGGATCTATTTCAAGGCAGTATTTTGTAGATTGAAGAAGTACATAGTGATGGTGGATACAAGTTGAATTTAGGTAAAGTATTGTGGCAAGTAATTATTTTAAGTAGAGAAAGCATGCAATGGCTCCATTAATTGGCAATGAGATTTGGCATTTAACAACGGTTTTAATTACTCAAATGCATTTAATATATTACCAACTAATATTTAAACTTAATATTTTCCTTCGAAGCTAATTACGTTAACGAGATGTAATCGGATTAACAAAATACGTAACTGTAAAGTATTTACTAAATGATTTATGATAAATACAAATGTTTTGGAACAGTATATTCTAGCATAATTAAAATGACTTATATTTATGATTTATTTAATGAAAAATAATCAACATTTTTAATTAGTAAAGGTTGTCTTTTAAAGGATGTAATCGTAGGTATATACATGTAAGTCTTTGAGGTGAAACAGGATACAGCCACAGCCAGCTACTTGCCCTTTCTCATAATATTTTCATAGACATTGGCGGTTTATTTTGGTTCCAAATACATTCTGTCCTTTCTTAGTACGTTTTACCACTATAGTTTTCCCACTCTACAAACAAATTATATTCAGTTGAAAATCTAATAATATCACAGAACACTTAAGATAATATCAACAAATTTATTTAGACATAACTTAAATATTTTCAATTATAAATCTCTTATACATCATACAGTATAAAAATATATTATTACAAATTAACAGCATATTTTTGTAACAAAATCCAATGTGATCATATACACCGATTACTATTAAATTGAATTAGAGAATACATTTTAAAGCGTAACTATTTTCTATTTATCTACTTACTGCAATGAAAAAGCAATACTAAAACAATTCCATGTACAATATTTCATGTTGTTTAGTAACTACATGCCAAACCATCTCATATTTTCTTATGTTAAAATTTTAGCTTTATATTTTTAGATTGTATTTATTTATCTGCTAAGGCAAGCTTAATTTTTTTACAATAATTTACAATTCAATTCATTAACATACAATAATCCGTTTCAAATCCCAGTCTTGGCAAGTAACTTTTACAAGTTCTATCCAACTTGTGATAGCTCACTTATTGTGTCCCTGGACTCCTTACAACTCATAACTGAAGTAAATTCGGGAGGGAAAAATAAGTAAAACATGAGGCTGTTAACCACTTGAATAAGAAAAACTAAAGGAAACAGTGAGAAGTATATAACATAAGGTAAACAAATAAATATACAATAAGTTATAAACAAATTTATATTATTATACTTAAAGTTTTATAACAAAAAGTTCACCATAGTTATGTTTCTAGTTTTTACTTTTAATAAATAATAATAAATTGAAGCCTGAGCTATGTATAGACAAATTTACATTAATAAACCTTATTTTCATTGCAATATTGCAACTTCCCTAAATTCTGTGTGTATATATTTTAATGAAGTCATAGGGTCCTTAGATGAGCAGATTTGGAAGATTACAAGTGAGTCTGGAACTCAAAATATTACATTGGAGGATGTGGATTACTTTGTTCCACCTTTTTGCCTGTTCGAGTGTACTTTGAAAGTGCTTCACTGTCCAGAACCGGGCTAGTGTCCCAGGGCGTTTCCACTGATACCTTTCTCCTTTCAGAGTACAATGTTCTTTGATAAATACCATAATACTTGAGAAATTATAAAAGTCTTTTGATAACATCACAATTCTTTATTGCACTTTACAACTCATTTATAAAAAGTAAACATGAAAGGAGTAAACAATAACATTACAAATCATATGAAATTTTATAAAGTATAACATTAATGAAGAATCTGTATCAATATACATAATTTAAATATACAACACAGAGGAATCAGGAGAGACTAGAGGTACACTCCTTTCTCTTATGGCCTTCTCCTCTGGTCCTTTGCAGTTTCGGGAGGAGTGACCAAAACTGAGGCAGCGGAAGCACCGCGGGGCTACCACCCTCCGTCTGAGCCTGCAATTGACCCATCCGACCTTCAAGTGTAGGAGACTCAGCAGCTTATGGGCGTGTCTTTCGCCCATTTTGGCGTAAGCCATTCGCTGCTGGCTCTGGTTTGGCACGTCAGCCAGGCATTTACCTCCGCTTTTTTCCCCGACAGCTCAGATTTGGCCTTTGTTATCGCCTCAATGACTTTCTTGTCAGAACAAAGACTGTCGAGGTCCCGGATTTCAACTGAAGACTTAGGATCCAGTGCCTGAATGGATCCTCTGTCCCCGAGAAAATTCTTCAGGACGGTGGCAAACCCAGCCCTGTCGTTAGACTTCCCCTGTTCGAGGAGAACATCCCCGTTTGGGTACGTCGGATGGACTTGACGACAGTCTCCGTCTGTTCAGGCTTGGCCTTGGTCTTTATCTGTCTCAGGACGTCGGTGAAAGATCGTTCCCCCCGAAAAGGCTTGATCAGAATTGCCTCAGACCTGGGCTTTTTCGGCCTGGCTTTCTTAGCGGCAGCCGTTCGGCTCTGCTCCTCCCTGACTGGAACAGGCGTAGCCACCTGCGCCTTGGCCACCGCCTTATTCCTAAAGGCCTTCGCTCGCCCCTTTTGTTTCTTCTACTTCCTTGGTAAGCTGTTTGGTCCACTCAAATTATGAAGCTGGCTTCGGGATGTCAGACTTCACTTTACTCACGTCAACAGGGGTCGCCGCGGCTTGCGTGGTCTAGGGGCAGGAGTGACTTCAGTAGGGACAGAGACTGGACTTCTGAGGAGTAGTTTGCGAAGATATCTCCTCCACGGCGGGTAACCGGAATGCCAGGGCCAAATCCGATCTGCCAGAGGAAGAACCTCGAGGTTTCTTCCTCGCAGCAGGCTCCTTTTTGGCCGTTCTCTCGGAGAACGCTCGGTCAACGACTTTCCGCTCCTGAGTGACGGCCAGCTCCTTGACTTTGCGTAACGACAATACTTATAACGGACGTTGGAGGCCTACATCAAAAGGCACACTAAGAGGGCCTTCCAAGATGGGGAGCAACTGATGGCTGGCTTGGATGTTTTAGGAGGGAACCTCTAATGGAGGAGGACCAATAAGTTTAAGTTGTAATCTTATACTAATTATTAAACCAAAAGTATAAATAGTAAGCTTGAAGACAAGAAAGTTAACCGAAATAAAAAATGAGGTAATTTATATGTGTAGTTATGAAAGGTTTTAATAAACATAATCCTCAAGTAAAAGGTAATCATTTTTTTTTACTTGCCTTACAAAATTGTTCAAATAGGACTTATCCCCATACCAAAGTAAGTAGGTGCAAGTAATTTTATTGGGCATCTCACTACTCTATTAGTTACTGTCCTTAACTTCGGTAGAAGAGTACATAGGATCAGTAATTAGGGTTACCATATGACTTTAAAAAATTTAGTTGTTAGTGATTTAACGAATTTTGTTTGAAAAATGTAACTAGTTTGAACATGGAAAATAAGTAAATATTGCTTATATTACTGATGAAGTGATCAAGTTCTGGTCGTTTTATATGAAATCATGCTTTCGTTGCTGGCTTTAAGGTAGTAAGATGTTTATTATGTTTAGTAAGTTTAAATTTTCTGTTCATTAAAATTGTGTAGGAACAAAATTAGTTTATATAACATTGTTATAAGTGAAATTAGTTTACCTAAGATACGCAAAATTAGTTTAACATGATTACTGATGATACTATTAGTGGAACAGTTAGTCTTAAAAGTAAACTAATATCTTACTGTACTTTTGGTACGAAAGCTGTGTAAATAAAAAAATAAAATCACTATTACCAGAAACAATTTTCAAGAATTAAAACGCTTTTTTGTGGATTGGCTAACTAAATATGGTTGTATAACCATGATATTGTATAAAATCGTTAATATATGTGTTATTAAAAGATAAAATTTTCTCTTGGACAATATTAAATATAAAACATCTCGTTTAGAGGGATACCAGTACTTATTACTTTCTCCAAAGGGCGAAAATTCCACAAGAGAAAGTTAATAATAACTTTGTGCAGGAAACTTTGAGATGAATTTATCAGGAAATTTAAATTCCGATGAAATAATTTAATTTATATGTAAGACGGCTCGGAAAACTTATCACAGGACGACTATTAATGAGGATAATACAAAAGACGTACTAAGGCTTACATAATAAAATTGTATTTATGTTATGTTAAGGTTAATTAAAACTGTAAGAATTAAATTGTAGGGATGTAAAATTTTTTGGGTTAAGAAATTAATGTGTATAATCAATAAGATGTGTTATATAGAATAATAAAAACTAACTTTTAACCATTACACCATTCATCTAACGCTGGTAGTAATTACAACCGGTACCTATGTCACTTGTGTTCACAATGTCCTTTACAAAACTAATAACCACCACATGCTCTAGGTTGAGGTCAACGTGGTCCAAGAGAATGAGTAAGTAAGTAATCAGTAGATATATTGTTTGCTAGAGGAAGTAGGAAGTATATAAATTAAAGCATTAATACCTGGATAGTAGCGGAGAGAGGAAGTAGCCCCCGGTCCCTAGCCACAACTGTTAGCCAATAATGATCCGCGTGTTCGGCATCCAATATTGACGCTGTGAGGATTTGAGCTGCAGACAAAAAATATGGAGAGAGTTAAATAATAAATAAAATATCACTCGACTGTGGAAGTTTGCATATATATTGAAATATCTACATATTTATTCCTTTTAATTCGTCGACAGTTTTGTCCAAAATATTTGATTTTAAATTTCCGAACGAAAAGAATTCATTTATATAGATTTGTTTTATATCTCTAGAAGAAAATTGCTTCCCTATAATTGTTTAGGGTGTTTATAGTTTCCTTATAGCACATTATCTTAATATATGTACAAAAAAGTATGCAAGTTAATATTTGTTTAGCTTATATTATTTATGGGTTTGTTTATATACACTGTACAAATAAATCGGTAACCTATCTAAATATCATGTTCAAAAAGATAAATCAGGCTGAAGATGGTCCAAATCGGTTTCAAATATTATTGCCTATTTCATCACATATTTCTATTCAACAACATGGTTTGCAACATGCGAGTTTATTAAATACACAATTCTAATAATAATTGAATAGCAATTTTTTTTACTTTTAATATGCTAATTGAATATTATTTTGGAAAATGATACTACCATTTAATTATTGTATAGTCAACATTATATAAAGAACATCTACATCATTCTAATTAATTTTCCTTCAACGAGTCCCCCTTCAAATATTTATCCGTAATGACTTTGACTAAAACATTCAGTGAACATCGTTTATTATTTGGTTGCTTCCACCCATCTCATACTCAAATGTATAGCCTTTAATTCGTATTATATAACAACAATAGTAATGAAATAATGTGATAAAATTAATATTTTCACCTATATTAAATAACAATGGTTCAACTCAGTATTTAAAAATAAAACATAAAAATATTGTCTTAACATGTGTTAGATAACATTAAATAGTGTAATATTTCGTGTTCGCTTCAGTGTTTGAATGTTTTTAGGTTGATTTTATAAATGAGCAGTTCTAATGTTTTAAATTATATCTATCTAAACATTACTAATTTTCGTAACTGTAGAGAAATAAAAAATATGAAACAAATTAGATCAACTAAAAAAAACCTTTAGAATGAAACAAAAACACACTGAAAGTAGTTAATATATTGTGTTTAGAAAGAGGAAATATTTTTAGAAATATTAATTTTTTGTCAGTTACATTGCATTTCATAAGGCAAATTGAATCAGAAAACGTGTTCTCTGCAACTACGTAAACTCTGTTAATCTAAATTGATTTTAGTTTTGACATTTTATATTACACGAAAATCTGTGTAACTGAAAACTTATTTTTTATTCAGCTATTAAAATTGTTCAGCTAATCTTAACATAAGGCAATAAACAACGTAGTTATTATTATTATTGTATAATTCTTAAGCACTTATGTATAGGTGTTTTTGACGTAAATATTATTTTATTTTCAAAACCAAATATTTAAAACATACCATCTCATAGAATGTCTGTCTGGGAATACAAAACAGTTTTTGTTATGTCTGATATTTCACTAATACAACTTTACTCATTGAATCTCCAGTATTAATTTACTTTTGAATATATAACTTTAATGGTTTTATAGCTGTAGTATAAAAATAAAGTATTTTAAACAAAACGGTGGACTGTAAACTTTATGCTTACCCAATAGTTTTAAATTGTCGAATTGCTACATTATTATTCAAACATATTCTAAATCCGTTTTCGTTTACCGTAAAATATGTTTTAAAGTCCATACATGGAAATTTTGGTTTAACTTACTACCAGATTATCACATGTGATTGCATTATAGAGAAGGTACTAACACCCCCTGACAGAGACTAACTCCTGGCTTGGACCCGTCACATGACAGGTGAAGGCTGATCAAACCGGTTGAATTTAGATTGTTCGTATAGCATCACATGGCATCATACTATCATCAATCTGGTCTATATTATAATATACTGGACACAGTCCAAGCTGCTTGCATTTTAGTACTTTCAAAACAAAAACAATAAAACAATAATCAAAACAAAACAATATCAAAACAATAATATGGATATGTTTGTCAATAACTCAGAAGGTTTTAGAAATATTTTTGTCGGCCATTAATTAAAACTTCATACTTAAAACTCCGTAAATACTAGTTTGGATGATAAATTATTATTATGTATTAATATTCTTTGCATTTAGGCTTAAAATAAAAAGAACACAACTAGAGGAGTAAGACATTCAAGAAATATTCAGTCAGGATATTTGTTTGTCTTCGCTTCCCTTTTACAGACATTACTAAGATATTTCTATTCAAACATTCCTCTTTACAAATAGATGTTAGAACGTTTAAAATTGTTAAAGCATAGTACCTTAATTTTAAATAAAGTAAGTTTTTTTGTTAAATATATCTGTTACCTATTGATAAATCTTAATCTTTAACAAATTTACTTTAAAAACCTTCGTGTCTTTGCAATATGAATTCTACCACCCCTATATTTTCATGTTTCATTGCATTATGAGAACCACTTATTTTTTATTCACATATCATTTATTACAGTCATTCAAGAACTTTTAGGCACCACATTTTGTGAAGTTGAAGCACGAAATGTAGAAAAGTTAATACACCAACCAAACCACCTACTCTTTTAACCTAAATGGAAAACCTCATAACTGTCCTTCAATTAGAAAATTATTATCGTTGATACTAAAATTACAGAGTTGATTTTCTACTACTTTAAAATTGTCTTATCCATTTATGTTTTATAAAAATAAATAATTTTTTTGTAAATTGTAAAATTTCTCCCAAGCATATTAAATTGCATATACAATTTGTTTTATACTTATACTACCATGTTTATTTATTGTCCTTTTTGCGTTCCTAAACCAATAATCTGATTGAAATTAAACTTTCCCTGGTAATGTATATTAACACTAGGAAGGTTTACAATTATTAACAAAAGGCCTAACATATTTAAAAATAAACAAGGGGTCTTCCTTCTGGACTTTGAATTTATCAGTGATAACACTTTGGGTGATTTTATATTGTTTCCAAGGCTAATTTTTGTAGAACCAAAAAAATAAATGGGAACCAAGAAATACTAAGCAATCAAAGTCGTGGTTCTCAGCTTATTCAACAGTTTTGCAATTCAACAAACGGCTTAGATACTACCTCCAATCTCTGCCCTACAACATTAATCACATCAGCAGACAGTGAGATAGTTTGACAAAGCTGTCAAAGTGTTAAGCGGTGATTTGCACTAAGTAGCATATCTTGTAACTAATTGTCTAAAATAGGCCAACGGCTTGGTTGTTAATGTGACATGTTAATACCACTAGTTCGAAATAAATGTTAGATAATCGTAATGTGATGAACAAAAATATTATTTTTGTAGTTTAAGATTTACCAGCATCATAACAAATTCAGATCAGTTAACCTAAAAGATGTTGTAGATTAAATGGAACAAATGAATGCAGCCTATTAAAAAGTTTTGTTTTATTGTAATTTTCTTAGCGAAAATGTATTAAATTGGGAATTTTAATTAGTAGTTATACCCTCTCTGGGGTAAGAAATACCTGGAGAAAAAAAATTAAATTCAATGTGTTAAAGGTATACACATTCGTTTATATACTATAGAGTGTAAAAACATTTTTAATTTTACGCAATCGCGAGACGCTTTTCTTACTTTCTACTAGTGGGTTACGGTACTGAAGATAGTGACTTATTAACTTAAGACATTTTGCATTTTTTTCAGTTTTCTAGCTGTAAATTGGTATTTATAGTTCAACACTATTACTCAATACGTTTTTTCTATAAGGTTTTGTAAAGGATCTAGTTTCTTTTCCTTTTTTCCTACTAACTTTCCCGAGTTAAGATAAAATATAACAGAGACTGTTGCGGCCATCTTTAAAAATAAGATTAAAGATGGAATCACCAAGCTAAAGTTTGATGTGTGCTGACTGACGATTAAAACATATATTACACACTCATCATAAATTGAACTAGATAAGTAACTCTGTTAACTAGCAAATCTTCTGTTATAGTATTAGTTTTTTTTATAACAGGTAAAATGTTAAATATTGCCAATATTTTGTTTATAAAAGTTAAACCTTTATATTCACATGTAAGTTAAACATTAAAATGTTAAGGTTACCACTATTTGTATACTACTTCATTAAAAACAACAAGGTTACTTCATTAAAAGCAACAAGGTTTTTCCCCAGTTTGACTTGTTTAGATAATCCTTTGAGCAATATTTCATTCTATGTTGTGTTTATTAATATATACTACTTGATTTACTAAAGACCTTTAAATGTCACTATTAATAGTTATTCGTTGATGATAAAACATCAAATAAACAGTTGCAAATATATTAGAGTATTTGTTACTATTAATCATTGATATCGACGACATCCAACTAATCGCCTGTCTCCAATAGGCGTGAAGAGCTAAATCCAACAGGAATATCAAGATTAATATTAAGTTTAAACAAATAAATAGTTATTATTTTAGTTTATTTTATTTATTTACATTATATTACATCATGTTTGACACGTGATAATTCCAAAATTCTTAATCCATAGAGTAATAGATTAATATACGGCTAACAATTCAGTTCCTTTCCAAGCATTCCTCTAGTCAATAAAACGCCCTCTCTGTTAAAATAGTTTTCAAAGTTATTTTATAATTATAAAAGGGATCTTTAATTAGAAGCCGTTAAACTATTATAAAGGTTTGGTCCCTTACATTTAGGAGATAAATTAAAGTGTGTAAGCCTACGATGAACTGTGTTATTATATTTTTAATTCTGGTCTTATGAGTATGGCGATGTTGATATTCCATGAATTTGTCAAAGTCATTCTTAACCATTAACAAAAGGTGGTATTAATTACAGCTCTACGAAGATAACATTTTAAATTTGATAAAAAACTCTTTGCATTGTGTAATTTGAGGAACTTTTACCATTAGTGTTACTGTTCTCTTTTTAGAGTAAAGTGTAGATGAGCCCCAAACAATAGTTCCAAAATATATTAAAGAAGAAATATAGTCATGATATAGTTTAAAATGTGTTTACAAATTAAATGTATCTTTATTTATTCAAGGAAGGAATGTTGAATAATGTGTTTGGTATTAATATTCGGGGTATTAAAAGATTATCAAGCTTCATTTCTAACTCACCTGTAAGTGGTAAGATCCTATAAGTTCCCTTCTATTGCACAACAGCTGTTAACAGAGTGGAGCTTTGTGGTTATCGATAAATCTTTGTACGAGTTTAAAGATTCGTAAAATTCATAGTTACTTTGTTTTACGATTCAAGTAAGTTAAGATGTACTAATTTACTGCATACCAAACTAGTATTAAAGTTTGGTCATATATTAATTAAATTTACTTATGAAATGTTGTTTTGAATATTTTTACAATTTTAGAAATGGTATTGAAATAAAATTACACTTTTAAGAAGTACTATCGAGGCATACAAACCAGGTTCTTGAAAAAACACTTGATTTTAAATTAACATATTTATACCGTAAACATTTATTAACGATTAAAACTTATGTTATAATTTTTCTTAATAATGCTAGACTTGACTTACTACACTTTGCAAAAGGGTTTTACGTATATTAAACTACTATAAAAATAAAATTATTGCAAAAATTAAATATATTTATATTCAAATATCCTAAGTCTTATTAACCTAGTTACGATTATTATGATCGTATTTGTCCATAAAATTCTACTAAAAATTGTCAAAAAAATTATTTTTAGTCCTTAATATTGACATTTTAACAAGTCGAAGAGTTATTAAAGTGATGTTCTTTGCAAATTATTTCTATTACTAATAAATAATAAATAGTTCCACATAATTTTAAAAACATATTACATGTATATAATCCATCTACTACCCTACCTACCAAATATACCTCCCCCCATATATCTACTTACTGATGAAATTTAATAAATTACAATTACATTTAAAATAATGTAATTGGGTTCAGCATTACCTACCCTTAAAAAATATTTCATGAAAAAATAAGTGCATTGAGGAAATTTTAGGAAAATCAAACTTAGTGATAAGCCCCAGACACATAAGCTGGTCCACATAAACAACACGGGCTGCGTCAAATCCCTTCCCACCTGTCAAACGGAATCTTGGTGTTATCTTCTGTCGACGTTTCAAACATTTACTGGAAAACTAGAGTTGAGGATATTTATTTATATTTATAGACATAATATTCTTGTTCTGCGGTATCTTAGTTCTGTTCTTTGAATACTTCGTAGCACTCATTTATTTACGTGCGAGCATTTTTTTCATAATAATTCCATATATCTATGGAAGGTTTATTGATATTTATTACAAAGTGAAGTTGTTTAATTTTGACTTATGTATACGTATTACATTTTTAAGAATTGTAAATACTTTTCAGTGCTTTTGTGCTCAGTGTTAATTTTAGTTTTGTTGCGTGACGTAAGATTTCATGTTAATTGCAGTGTTCAACATAGTAATGTTGTTGTTGTAGTTCTCCTTCTTATGAATACTGTTTTGATTTTTCCCATTTAGAGTTTCTTTACTAAATATATTATGTTTGAAATAATAAGTATTTTGAATACAAAGATAGTTACAGTTTGTAGGTATTGAATTTTATAAAATATTTGTTGAAATATGAATTATTGAACAAAGGTAGAACATAACTTAAAATATCTACGAACAACTGTTGAAAAGTAATAAAATAACATATTGTTATTATTTGAGTAAATAATACTAAAAGAGCTTTATTCCATATGATGACTTTATACAAATGTTCAACGTTGATTATTTAGAATGTTGAGGTTTAAAGTAAACATATAATCCCCCTAACGACATAATGTCGAGTTTAAAACAGTAAAATGAATGGAAGTTGGCTTATACTATCTAAGCAATATATACGAATTATACTTGTAATTTTCATTGAATATTTTTAATATTTGTAAGATTTTAAGTTTATATATGAGTTAAAATTATAATAAAACACTTGTGAGAAACATACAAAAAAAACTGGTCTTTTGATTTTTTGCAGTTGAACAAGTTTTATAAACGAGGAAGATTAAACTAAATTTATTTGTGTTTGGATCTTTAAATATATATTTTGATGTTAACTTCCCGTTAAAATGACAGGAAATTTTTCTGTTCGTAAATCATTTAAAAAAGTTAATAAATTGTAACTATTATTTATCAATCCCTAAATTTTCATGAAAGCAGAATAAAATTTACTTTTTTACATTTCTTAAGCTATTGTATACCCTGCATACTCCGGCGGCTTACTAGTTAAATTCCCAGCTGACCTGACAATTATTCTGTCAGTTTTAAGTTTCATATAGATTACACAAAAAATATTTATACAATTCAAACTGATTCAAAAAGCAGTACTCTTCAAACCAAGGAAACAAAGAGTTGGAAACAATAGGTAAATATACTCTTAACTAGCTGGAACAATATGGGAAGCCTATACAAAAGTTCCACTTAGTTCAGCATTGCATTCAGTACATTCAAATGTTGAGAATTGTTTTCCTTTATTGTTTAACTATGCACTCCTCAGATATATCGATAACAAGTAATCTGGGTCACGGTACTTGCAAAGGTTTGCTGCAAACCCACTTCCTCTACATTGATTCATCCGTTTAGTTTCAAGTACTGGATTGGTTTGATCATCGACGATTCGTTGATATTCACTTGTTGATTGTATTGTTTCAGAGATTAATGTTTATCGATTGGATTTTGAGGCTCCGTCCAACCGGGCGTCTGTGTCATGCGGTTGTGTAATCACAACAAATACAAATATTTAAAATAAAGCTATTTTAGTAATAGTTTGAAAGTATTTTCCTTTAACATTCCTACTATGCTTTATAGTCATAGTCATAGTCACAAGTCTTTATTTAAATTATGCACAAGCTGTACAGTAAATAGCGTCAAGATATGCATCATCAAAATAATACATTTCAATATTAAACTAAACAAGAATACATTTACTCACTAAGATTAGAGAGGGGTGGAAAGCTCATCAAAAGAATATAATGCCCTGTTTATAAGATATTTTTTTAACATTTTTTTAAACTTTAAGCCATTTTCCTTTGATATACTTTTTGGAATATGCTTTAGATAAATATTTCCTATATATGTTAGTTTTTTTTTTTTAAATTTCAATTTATGTCTCTGGGAAAACTGATTTTTTCCTCTGGTGTTGTAGGAATGAGTCCTCATTGAGTTAATATCTATACTGAGTTTTTCATTTCTTGCAGCAAGAATAGTTTCAAAAATATATTGACCGAAGACCGTAAGAATTTTTAAAGTTTTAAAATGGTCCTTTGCTGAATCATCATATTTCAGTTTTAGCATGATTCTAATAGCTTTTTTTTTTATTTTAGAATACTCTCTAAATTGATTTTTTTTGTGGACCCATAGAGGGCAATGCAAAAAGAGATGTGTGAATGAACATGCTCAAAATATAAATTTTTCAAGGTTTTTACATCACAGTAATAACTCATTTGCGACAAGGCATAAACTCCGGAGTTAATTTTACCTAAGATCCTATGTATATGTTCATCCCAATTTAGATGTTGGTCAATTGTTAAGCCCAAAAAGTTTATGCTATCCTTCTTTTCAATTAGGTTTGACTCATAGCTTATCAATAAGTCTTCATTTTTTCGATTTTGTGGGGTTTTAAAATTTACAAAATTAGTTTTCTCTGTATTTAGAAGTAGATTGTGGTTTTTAAGAAAATTCCCAATGTTTCCCAATCCACTAAAAACAACCCTTTCTGTTTCCTGTGAGGTTGCTGATGATGCTACCAGATTAGCATCATCAGCATATAAACAGAGACTGCTCTTCAAATTTTGTGTTAAGGCTTTATCAATCCCCCCAAGGTAACATATGAAAAGAAGAGGCCCTAAGATAGACCCTTGAGGCACACCAAATTTTAAACTACTTAATTTTGAAGGAATTTTAATAATTTTGTTATTTTTTAATAAATGAGTTAGTTCTACATATTGAGTTCTATCGGAAAGATATGACTGAAACCAGTTGAGACTATTCTTTGCAACTCCAATCCCCTTTAATTTTTCTATTAACTTAGAGTGTTTAACACTGTCAAAAGCTTTTGAGATGTCCATGAACAGACCAATTGTATTATTTCCTTTATCCACTGATTCTATAATAGTTTCGAATAATGATATAGCAGCACTCCCGACTGACCTTCCAGACCTGAAACCATGCTGGTCTTTGTCTAGTAAATTATTTTGTTCTAAAAATTCTGTAAACTGTAAATGCACTGCTTTTTCATAAATTTTTGAAAAGGTCGGTAAGACAAATACTGGTCGATAATTTATTATATCATTTTTGTCATCTCTCTTATGAATAGGAATTATTTTTGCTTGTTTTAATTTACTCGGAAATATACCAGAAACAAAAGAGGAATTTACAAGATGACACAAAATTGCACTAATATCTGCTTTTATAGCCTTAATCACTGTAATTGGGACTTCATCAAAACCACTTGAATGTTTATTTTTAAATGAGTCTATAACTTTTTCCACCTCTCTTTTATCTATTGGTCTCAAATAATTTTTTTTTTGTTTTAAAAACTGTTGGTTATTTCCATTACTTTCCAAATCAATAGGTACATCATCACTTAAATCTAAATCTTTAACTATGTTTACAAAATGCTGATTAAATGTATTAGCTACCAATTCAGGATCTGTGATTATTTTTGTACCATGTCTTAATGAAATTGTCCTATGATGTTCAAATTTATTATTCCCCACCTCTGAATTTATTAACCCCCACACACTTTTTTGAACATTATTTGATTTTTGAATTTTATCCTGAATGTAGTCAGATTTAACTTGATTCATATTATGCTTATAATCCCTTTTAGCTTTCTTTCGCTTATTCTTCAAAAAGTTGCATTTGTTTTCCCTGTACTCTTTAGTTAGTCGATAAATTGTCATATCCTGCGTTAATAATGTCGATTTACAACTAATTAGGGTTATAAGAAACGAGTTCGCACGCATCACGCTGACGTGAGGGAAGTGAATTTCCACATAAAAACTTGTAAAACTCAAAATCAGTGTAAAAACATCCATTTTTCCAATTTTTATTGAAATCTGAAAACATTGATTTTTTGGCTGTTCTGATACTCCTGGTTTCATTTACTTGCAAAGCTGGGACTACAATTTTACGCCTTATAAGGTTAGGAGAAGGTCCAGACAGGCTTGAAAGTAAGCGTGAGGTTGCTGGGGGTAATAAAAGTACTCTAACAAAGGAATAACAGGCTTTTCTAGTGTAAAACCCCCATAAGACAACGTACTGTGTTTACCCGATACACATTTTCTTTAATAACTCGGTAAATATTTATGCTAGAATGACGAGAGAGGGCTTAAAACTTTTGCCTTTCTAATTCCCATCTTTTAACGTGCATTAACTTTACATCTGGGGCTTTTCTGACCCTTTTTGGGCCCAAAAACTCAAAATTTGAAAGATTAATCCCCAAAAAATGGCTTTAGAGATTTCCGATTGTTTTGCCCAACGAACTTGTCCAACAGGTTATAGAAAGGAACGTCCCTACCAAATTTGAAGTAAATCGGACAAAAAATGCGACCGCTAGAGTGCATACAAATATATACATATATATATATATATATATATATATATATATATATATATATATATATATATATATATATATATATATATATATATATATAATACATATATATATATAACATTTTGAACGACCCCCCAAAACGTGTTCAGGGGGCCACGTTAGGAACTTCTATGGTGGTCCCGGGCTTAAGTTACACCGTGCGGGTCATGCTAATAGTTCACTTTCCAAAGGAAATTCACTAATGACCGAATACTCTTCCACAAAGATTATCCTTCTTAAACAACTGCGTACAGTTTATGTCCTAGAAATCTAAAGAGTATTAAACATGTGTCAGTGTTAATTTGAGTGTTAAAATGTTAGGCAGTACCTCAATTTCTATATTTTATACTCTTTTTAACCTTATAAATAAATCTATGTTGGTGCAGAAAGTACTCTTTGTTGTATCTTTCCCTTCGTTGAAGGAACGTTTCGAGTGAAATAGCTTAGAGTGAAATGGTGGGTTGATTAGATGGGTCTTCTTAGTAAACTAATGAACTGTCCTAAAGGTACAGCAACAGACAAACGGATCTACGTTTGTAAATCCAAGAACCCAATCCTGTGTATGTGAAGCTACCTACCAGAAAAATATGTGCATTTCAAATCACATAATTAATTTATTTTTGAATTTGTAGGTTTTAAACACTGACATTCCTTAAAATCGTTTAGAAAAACCTTAAAAATTGTTGTTTGAAATTAAATAAACGCGATTTTATATATAGCTACTGTATAAAAAATCAAATGTTTTACTTGGGGTTATGCTTTACGTTTAACTGCTTAAGTGTATCATATTTACATTATGTAGGTTCTGCTACTCCAAAATCAATGACTTTATCACTCATTCTACTGTTAGTTCTGGCTATCTTTTCAGTTTAATGGTATAGTTAGATAGATAGTTAGATAGTTAGATCTAACAAAACGTAACAAGAATAAAATGTAGGTAAGTGAAAGAAACTGTTTGATAAGCTAAACATTTTTACTCATAATTAAAAGAAGGAATGAAAAAAACCTAATCAAATGAAACAATTGTTTTTAATAATTAGTGAAATTAATCAAATAAAAAAATATTTATTTATAGGTTTAATTTAAAAATAAATATTCACAGTATTATATTTGAAAAATGTTTAACAGACGATAATTAATACTAAATAGATTTTACATTACATTAACTTGTAAAATTAAAATACGTTTATCCCTTAAATATTTTTCGATCAGGTTTTTAACTATTTTAATTTCCCACAAAAAATACATATTTTTACATTTGTATTTGATTGAAAACCCTTACACATATGATTTATTGTATAAAGTATTATTTATATCATCTAAATACAAAATTAAAAACTTGCAAACTTGTATTATATATATTGAAAACGATTTGTAATTTTATATAAGACAAAAAACAGAAATACCTCAAAACCTTTGACAAATTCATTAAATAAATTATTTGATACAGTTCATTGTATTATTATAATAGTGTGTAATTAATTAAACGTGGAAGTACAGTGACGTTTGGTTTTAGAATAACAGATATATATGTAAAAACAATAAAATACACTATTATACTATTATAAACTATTTCAAAACAATATTTTGTATTACTAAGCACACATTAAAGGTATAACGGACGTATTTTATCGAGTTAAGAGCATGGAGTAAAGCTGCAGTAAAGCAATTAAATATATTTACCGGCCAAAGACAAATTAATTAATTAATAATGATAATAAAATGAATGAATTAATAATGATTAATAATGATAATTAATGATTAATTAATGATAATTAATTATCATTTGAGTAAGACATTTTTTCTGAGTGGTTCATCATAAAGCTTGGGTTTAAAAATATATGATGTGTCTAAAACGTTGTATTATAAAATAAGTAATAGATATTATGTGATCATAACCAACCAATGAATTTCTTATACAATGTAAATATGTGACTTACCGTCAATTATTAGCAATACAGTATATACATGTAAGCCATTCTGTACGTGTTCCGCAGCAACTAGGCTGCATCAACCTACATATGTAGCTTAGCCTCTTCTGATGATTAATTGCAAACCGCTAGAAGACTTGTTACTCTTTGAGAAATGCACAACAAATTTTAAAACGGAAGAAAATACAATTTAGATGGTAATTCTGTGCAAGGTTAAATTGGGACTGCCAACAAACAAGATTGCATCTCTTAATTATATTTAATTTTGTGGAGCACCATATCAACGATTAACAATAATTATTTTAACATTTTTATATACATATAATTTATATCAGATTGAGATTCAGATAACTTATTTCCAATTACATTTACAGGTGACACTAAAATAATGCAGACAATTATACATTTAAAATGTTCCCCACAAATACTGTGCGTCTGTGTGTGGGGAGAGTCTTCACTGCCACTAACTTGCGTTTTGGTTTCACTTCAACTGTTGTATAAACTTAACTAAAAAAACACAGTTTATATATTATTGAAAGTTATCCAATAAATAAAGCTTAAATTATTAAAGGTTTAAAAAAAATTATATAATAATATTTTAAGCCAAGACTGTATGGACAAGTTACACATAATTATTCTCTATTATTTAAATCCCCTCACATTTTTCTTTCATGTTGAGCAATGATGTTAGATATATTACAACAGCATGGATGCATAATTTACATGGTTATACATAGTTTATATAAGACAACGGACCTTGTCATATTTACTTTAATAAATTACAATAGAGCACGTATTTTATGGTTTTATATTTTTGGAAAAAAACAACTCCTGGCAATTAATTTGAAAAATAACATAAAAATAATTAGGGGTTAAACGTTTTAACTTAGCCTACAAAAAGGTAAAGCAAAACTTTATTTAAAAACACTACGCTAAACGTGGAACTAAATTTTAAAATCAAAATTAATCATTGTTAAATAATATTTATAATTTGGTCAATGCCAAATTTTATATTTGTCGTAAAAGCGTAGAAATGGATATAACTGATTAAAACTAAATCTGCGACATAAAAGGATCCTTTTTACTGAGCTCGTATTGAGGTTTACAAGTGCTCAATTACTGATAAACCCAGAGGCATCATTTAAACTTGGAACACTTCTTTCAAAGCCAGTATTATATGAGACTCAATTGTCATTGGATAGTGATTTATCGAGAGTAATTTAGGCATTCGTTTACACTACAGATGTTTACAATATTCAAAACTAGGTTAAGTATTTCAGGGTTATAACCATTTTATTTTAAATGGATGAAGTCCCTTGCTTTTGTGAGACATAATTACCATTTTACAACTAACACCGACTTTGTGAAAGATATAAGATTTTATAGGGAATTTCAAACTACTGGAAGTAGTTGTGCGGTTAGATTGATAACTATCAAATAAAACGTTATAAAATATAAGAAGTAACAGTGTTAGTTAAAATTTGTTTTGACATTTTTTTCAGATAGATCGTAAAGATTTTAAAACTACTGTAATAAAAATTTATTTTTATATATTCTTTATTAAAATATAAAAAATATATTTTACTTACAATAGTAGATTAGAGAAATATGGTTGTTTTTCCATCATTATTTGCACCAAAATTCTAATTAGCATAATTATTAGGTACAAACTTAAGTTGCATAAACTTGATGGTAAAATCTTTTAAAACTACTAAATTACTAAAAATAATGGCTGGAAATGTTTAGTATTTTGTTAAAAGTAGGTCTAAAATAAGTTATTCCTAGATCTCTAAGGACAAGTTGTAGGATAAAGCTGTCTATTGATTAAATGTTGTTATAAATTATCATTCGTTATTTCAGGTGAAGAAGATTAAAAGGAATGAATGACTAGGTTATAAAAATAGGTAATAGACTAACGGCTAATAGAAGGTGAGTAGTAATCACTAGCTTAAAATGGTATGTATATATGGTATATAGTAATGCATCATTATCAATCACTTGTATTGTGGTTGTTTTATGCCATATCAAATTAAAGTTTTACATTTATTATATTTATAAGGTTTAAACAAGTTTTTTTGAGAGGTAAAATGTAATAGTTGAATTAAACATTTTGTTCTTAAATAGTAGTATACAATGGTAATAATTTCATGGTATTAACTAAGTTATATTAATTTTGTTTGACTGTTTTTGACAACTTCTAAGTATTCAGTTATCAGATTTTACTATAAAGCTTTATCTACAATTTTGAATAGAGAATTGTTCGGAAACAATCATGTAAGGGTCAACATTACAAATACAGGGAAGTGCAGTTTAAATGCAAACAGAGAATGTAGTTTGCAGAGTAAATACTATACCGGCTGTGTTGACGTTAACATGAATATGGTATGAGAATATTCTCCTTCTTAACACATTTACACTTCATTATGTTGATAATAATTATACCATTACATGAAAATTTATCTTCCCATTAAGAAAACTTAGTTCATATTACAACGATCATTAAATGTTATAGCACGGATGCCTTGCTGTTATTAAACAATCTCCGAAAATAAAAAAATATTCTTACCTTAATTTATTAGATGATGGGATTCATTTGATAATCCATTCTTATTGTGTATAAATTTATTCAATTATTTTAAAAACATAACATTAAAATGTTAGTTTCAGTTTTATTTAAACATTTGAGTTTAATCAGAATTAGTTTAACGTCCTCTTATAATTGTTATGAATACTGATTTGATTTAACTGATTCTGCCTTTTGAAAGTGTGATAACAAAATCTGAAATTTTATTTGTTTGGTCTAGACACGAAGTCAATCATATAATAAATTTATCTTTAGTTCGGCCTTGGCACGAAATCAAACGCTGAAAAGAATAATTTACTCGTTGTAGAGTAATATTGCACACTTGACTAGAGTACAATTTAATTTCCACATTCCTGTATTAACTTGGTATACAGAATAGTCTGTAAATTATTTTACCGTTGGATTATAATGATATAAATTCTGTTAAGACATTTTAAATTGCAAGCTATAATATAAAAATATAACAGTAAGAACAAACTAGTAGGTAAAACTGCACCACATAAATAAATTTGAGACGTGTCAAACTGTAGGGATGGGCAGGTTATTTATAAGGAGTTGATCTAGGTTCATAGCTTATTACTGTATTGTTCTTATCCTTATTGTGTTGTGTATCACGAACATTTGGTTATATTATGAAGTTACACCACTTAAACGATCACATACACAATACACACACCACTAACACAACACAATCTAAACCAAACCATTAATACACACGATGACTGAAGGATTTGAGGAAAATAATACATAACAACACTTTTAACAATCAAGAAAATATTTTATTTTACATTACACAATCTTCAGATAAAACGTATAAAAATATGTACAATATCGTTAAAATGGATGTTGAGCTCATTTATCTTCTACGTGTTTTGGTAACAAATACATCCTTTACCAATATATGATCTTATTAACTTCAATAATAGAAATATTTCTTATTTACAAGTTTATAAGTTTCGTGTGTGTATGTGAATTCCCTTATTCACAGTTGGGATTTCGTAACTTATTTTTAATTGCGGTGTTGTGACGGTTAAGAGTGGATATTAATTAATATTATAACAATTCATAATTTCAAATATTAAGTGTTTGAGATATATTGTACCATAAGTAAAAAATGTGTGTTAAAATTCGTACAATTATTTTTGTCTTTAAAGGTTTTTGAAGCATTTCTTTTTATTAAAGTGATCAACAATGTTTTGACGTAAAAATTACATTTCCTTTCCCGAGAAACCTAGACGTTTACTCCAAATTCTGTTAAAAAGCCTTTGTCATCCATAAATACCCAAGATGAATGTAAACCGTTAAAAAATTGTCCATGAAATTTCACGAATAATGAAGGTGGAGTTATCTGTTAAACTGGTACGTGTTGAGGTGTAAGGCGGTCAGTCACTGCTATAAGGAGATCTCCAGCTCCTCCGGAAGTGACGTCAGCGATGCTGGTGGCGGGAAACCGTACTGGACCACTTCCTGTGACAGCTGGTCATCCAGTGCTGCCAACCCTCGAGCTGGATCTTCTGTGGGGAATAAGCAGAGGTGTACTCACACATATAACAAACATTGTTTTATGTATTGGTATTTGTATGTCAAATTGTATATGCTTCGCATACAATATTTAATACTCTTAACTTAACGAAATGTATGGAATGTATAAGTTTAAAAATAGTACGGAGAGGGTTACGGAAATACAATATTTTTAACATAGGTCTTGCATAAAGTAGTAAAGAAAATAAATTATTTTAACAATTTGAAATCAAATGCTTCTATGCAAAGGTTATGGGTATAGTAAAATGTATGTTTACTTTTAACAATAATATGTTTTAAAAACACTTAACTATTAGAAGCCTGAGATTATTATATTTAAAGAATTTAAAATGATTTAATGAGTCCTATAAAACCACATATTACAGTGTAAAATATGGACTGAAGTACACAGTACATTCGACTGCACTGCACTGTGTTGCATTAAATCCAAAAGTGTTGGTTATGTCATAATATTAAAAATTATTGAACATTAACATACTGCTTTAAAATGTTATTGTATTATTTTTAAAATACTGCGTCTAAGTTCCTTAATAATAAAAATTAGTACTCAAGTTACGATACAAAGTAATTAATTATTAAAAACTTGTTTACAAAAACGTAATACTAACGTATATTCATCAAAAACAGTGTGTACAAATTATTCTTAAAATGTCTTAATTAAATTGTTTGATTTATAATGTTAATAAGTAACGAGTACACCCAACTTGTTATTATTAAACTTTTAATTCTTTTGAGATTTTTGTAAATCTAATTTTTAATGCAAATTCAGTAGTATTTAATCCATTTTCTATACATAACTTCTATAAAATAATTCCAAACATTGTATACATACAATACAATAATTTTCCCTTAAAATATTTTTAACATGACATAATTTTAAATAAATTTATTTTAATAAATAATTTATACATATATATATTATTGTGTATCTCTTAAACTTACACATTCGATAGAAACAAGGCAGTATATTAAACAATATAACTAAAACTCACCTAAGACAATGACGTCAGTGATATGACAAGTAGCCAGGTCCGGCGCGGAGCTGTGACCTTGAAGGATATCTGGAAATAAGGACCTTGATAAGGTTATTATACTAATAATGACATAAGCAGCACAATTTGTTTTCATCGATATTGTATCACATTGAAACATATGTATATAGATTAGCAAAGTACACAGATTACATTTTGATTAAAGAAATCACTTAAACGATCAGATTCAAGGAGTGAGATTTAAAAGGTGCCTTAAGTGAAAGAAGAACGTAACCAAAGAAGAAGTGAGTCGGAGCTCCTTTCTAGGAGAGCTCGTTAAGTAAACGGAGCTTCAGCCTGATCAACCACTCCTAATTGGGTGCTGAACCTTATATTGAGCTTTTATATGCAAATGCTTTTATACTGTGAACCTTTAACTTATATAAATATTATGATGGTTTATGGTTTATTGCTTATTACAAATGTATTTATTATATTAAAACAATAAAATCTCCAAAATATAGTTAATAGATACATTTATTATTATTTCTAAGCGACGTTAAGAGTTATTTATAAAATACACAAACATTTTCTTATCGTTTTCATAATTTTTCCATCCGTAATTTTATTAATATTATGACTATTATCCAGGTATCTACATAGATAAATATATTTAGTGGCGAAATCTAATTTATATTTCGATTTAGCAAATTCTTGACAATAACCTATACATATATAAAAGAAAGTTGGTGTCTGGCTTTATTAATGTAAACAATATTGAACCAATCGAGTTGAACATTTGTATGAAGATAGATAATTTACCTTGGCTATGTATAGACAACCTAAGGGATTAGCTTAGTGCTGCTACCCAGTAACCCTTAGGCAATAGGTTTAAAGGATTAGATAGTTACTGAAACAGATGTAGTTGCAGCGAGAATTTTAATCAGTTATTCGAATCACTGATATCAGCTAGTTAACTTATAAATAAGTCAAGATTTGTATGTGCTTATACATAACGAACTATTATATTTTTGAATCGATTTTTTGCTTTGGCAAATTATCAATTGAGCTTCAAGCTACAAAAATACTGACCGTTTTCCATTTTGGACAGAGGGATGATGTTTCTCAGGTAGTCCAATGGTATGACATCTCCCTCTATTAGGGTGGTCGGAAGTCCTTCAAGGTTGTTGCGCCCTATGGTGCCGTTGTTGGGGCTGCCAGTGAAAATAGGTGGTTTCTGAAAACAACAAAATGTTTACAGCCAATACAACATATTATTTTTTCTTGTGCAAAATGGGGGTGGGGCTTTTGGGACAAACAGGTATATTGTAAACTAGTGTCTTGAAGGAGCCAAGTTACCTAATCTTGCTTTAATAGTCGGTCTGATCTGACTCTTTTACTCTTTACATGCTAAAGAAAATGAATCAATAAAAGTAAGAACACATGTCATTTCATAAATAAAGAATAAACTTAGTCTCTCGTCTAGTGTAAACAAAACAGACATTTGTAAATCCCAATGATTTTCATATAGGGGATGTAT
Organism: Allygus modestus; assembly: GCA_963675035.1. NCBI lineage: Eukaryota > Metazoa > Arthropoda > Insecta > Hemiptera > Cicadellidae > Allygus > Allygus modestus. The sequence goes on along the minus strand of OY776111.1, from coordinate 482,576,418 downwards.
TACGTTATTTATCATTTTCTGGTAGCTTTTTAGAAATACCGTTAATATCCCCGAATCTCTGGGATCAAGACCATTAATTTGAGACCCCTCCTATTATCCTGCAATTTGCCAAACTTCCAAAATTTCGATTTAACTATTTCGCGAATTATATATAAATATTATAGACCATGGGATGATTAAAATCCATTATTATAAATACTATTTAAGTCATCCACTATAGCAAATTTGTAAACGTATCTAGGTATACATTAAAAGAATAATAAGAATATAAGGCCCTGTTAAAACTGAAGATTGGCTTAGAACTTCAAAACGTAATTTGGTTGTAGACTTAACTAAGTCAAACTTTGAAAATTACATCAGTGGCGCAGCTGTTCAGTTGGCGGTCAGGCAAACAGAAATACGGTTAAAACTGGAATGAGATCTTGCATAATAACAAAGTTATTGTAAATGAAAAACAATTGTTAAAGATTTTTGAGCTTGTTGATTTTTTATTAAAATTGTGTTTACAACAAAACAAAAATATGTGTCGGAAGGGATATATTTTTCAAATTCGATGTGTTTTTTATATACTTTTATTCAAATTACAAAATAAGTATAAATAACTCAACTTATAACAAATGTTTGGCACTAACAAAAATAATTCCATAAATCAACTTTAAAATCCTTACAATTAGTTTGGCTTTATAAACACATAATCATCGTAAAATAAAATATGCATTTTTCGTTTTTTTCGGAAAATCATTACTTAGTAAGAGATGACAAGAACATTGCAATTGTACCTGTGATGCCATCAGGTTACTCAGCTTTGATTTCTTCTTTGTCTGACAGTTTTGTTTGCTCCAACTACCATACTTCTGATCGTCACTTGACGAACGTCTGTACCTCCTTCAGTAAACATACCAGAAATATATTTTAGTTATTTTATACTTATTAATTGTGAATTTGTGATAATTTTTTGCATTTCATGTTATAAAACTGTTATGTAATAAAGAACTGTTAGTTTTAAATAGGGTTTATACAAGTATCACATATATATATATAATTTTTAAATACATATTAATTTAAGGGAGGAATCTTAAATTAAGTCAGTCATAACAATTCACTACCAAAGCTAGTCTGCATTTTCAAATGTATTATTAATACCTTTTATTTCATTACTTATTTCCAAAATAGTTGTCCAAGAACTTTGATTTTGACATGAAATTTTGTTGTGTATGCGATATTTATAAACATAGCTACCATTAACAACAGTGTATTTTTTTGTGTTTTTTTAGCTAATTTATCTAAACTAAATTGTATAAATAAGCTTTAAAAACAATAACCTTCTGGGTTTTTTAGTTAAACCCTTCTAATTTAGAAACAATAAAAAATTCGAAACGTATCCAAATGGTAATTATTATTTCCTCTTTACATTAAAGCCTAGTTTCCTGTTTTGCTATTTTTAAAGGTAAAGAAAGGACCCCAACATATCCCAGCAACGTTTAACACAATTGAAAAATTATCCTTTCAAAGCCTTCACTTATTAATTAAAAATATGATTATTATATAATTAATTATATTATTTTATAAATAATTATATTCTTTAATTATTATAAATGTTGTATATTAATATTTCGTACCCTTTTTAAACATGAATATTATTTGCAATAATTGGAAAAAGTACTTAATGTTAATTTAACTTAATTAATTTTGTTATTTCGTAATAGTTTTTTGAATATAATGGAAAGAAAAATAACTGCCAGCAAATCTTTTAAACCTTACATAGTTCCTCTTTTTTGTTTAAACTACAAACCTGTAGACGACAAATACAGCAACAGTAGCAATGACAGCCATTGAGGTCAGAAGGCACGTGACCAGCTCTGGCCAGGTGACCGCTGACGTCATGGCTGCTGGGCACGTCTGATTGGCTGAGCAGGGCGGGATACAGGTGAACCCTACCTTCTGCGGGACGCATACTTGTAATGGTGGACAAAGACATTTAATCTCCTCACAGTGATCACCTGTAAGTAAAAGCAAATACAGGTTTTCTGTTTTTACAATGTCGTTTATCTTGTACTAGCGAGATGCAGTACTCCTAAATAAATCTGTTGATGAATGTTTTTTGGTTTCTGCATCCGAAATGCTATCTTTATCTTAAATTTAGTCCGCTCGTAGCAGCACTGTTCATTGAAATTATGTCGGACAAAGGTTTATGTGGTTTGTCATCTACAACTGCTAATGGTGTTAGAAGAGATTCGTCTTGTATATATGTGAGATAGCTTTCTAGTTGACTCTGTGGATGTCGGTAATTCACTGGTAGAAATAATCTAGGCATATTTAGAAAGTTTGGGTCTCTATTTCGGTTGTTGGCACAGCCTAGAATAGTCTACAGCACCAGCCACACTGCCAACCACCTCAATAGAGACCCGAACTTTCTAAATATTCCTGGACTTCTTTTACCAGTGAATTACCGACACCCACAGAATCAAATAGAAAACTACCTCACATCTATAGAACATGAATCTCACCTTGGACCATTCGTGTTTAAAGATGATACACAACTTACAAAATACCAAAACATTAACTTTATTTCGTAAGTATATAATAGACAACAGTAATGAATGCTTTACTTTTACAAATTGTTAAAACCAATGTCAACTTTAAAATAAAAAAATGCAAAATGTAAACACAGTTTAAATGCACTTGCCTGCATATCCCATAGAGCAGATACAGTAGTAGGTCAGGGAATGTCCCGGGGTCACAAAACTTATACCCGGCCCTGACAAGACCGTGGTTTTCTCAGGCATCATCTGCAACTGCCTCTGACAAACTCCGCCGTTCCGGCAGTCGCACTGGGGCGTAGTCCCAGATAACCCGCAGGTCAACATCACCTCCCGTACTACGTTCAGGTCTGCTCCCTGGAATACAGTACCAGGTCAGGGAATGTCCCGGGATCACAAAACTTATACCCGGCCTTGACAAGATCGTGGTTTTCTCAGGCATCATCTGCAACTGCCTCTGACACATTCCGCCGTTCCGGCAGTCGCACTGGGGCGTAGTCCCGGACAACCCGCAGGTCAACATCACCTCCCATACGACGTTCAGGTCTGCGCCCTGGAATACAGTAGCAGGTAAGGGAATGTCCCGGGGTCACAAAAATATACCCGGCCCTGACAAGACCGTGGTTTTCTCAGGCATCATCTGCAACTGCCTATGACACACTCTGCCGTTCCAGCAGTTGCACTGAGGCGTAGTCCCGGGCAACCCGCAGGTCAACATCACCTCCCACACGAAGTTCAGGTCTGCACCCTGGAATACAGTTGTATGTCAGCGAGTGTCTGGGAGTCACAACATTAATACCTATCCACGTCAAGATTGTAGTTTTATCAGGCATTATCTTCAATTATTCTCCTGTATGGCGTTCAGTTCTGTGCCCTGAAATATGGAACCGTCGGTAGCCAATACAGGATTTTAAACCCGGCATATAAGTTAAAACTTTCGGATTGCGTCTATAGTATAATATTGTAACACAGCTAATATAAGCCTTTATAGTTAGATAGAAGAGTACACAATTATATTTACTTTCAGAGACTCAATAGCTATTAAAATGATTTATTCTAAAATTTCTAGGGAAATATAAAAGTAACAATTCAAAACAACTAACATTACAGATATAAATGTGTAATGAAGAACAGTTGTTTGTTTGTTCAAGGTTTACCTATAAATAAACGTTTTGTGAAAACATCATAAATAAATTGTAATCATCAATAAAGTAGGTGCATTTCTGAATGAGTTATCAACGCCCAAAAGCCAACTATAATTAAGTATAAAGTGCTTATTCATAGTTTACCTCTAAAATTACTGATGTGTTGTTTAAATTCAAAATACTTGTTGGAGATAAAACGTACTTGATTTGACTTCCAATGTTAAGAGGTATAATTACAATTCCTGCTAATACATAATCATATAATAATTATAGCATGGGTAATAGTAGTAAAAGCGGTGGTGGAACATTTAGCCAGCTCTAAACTAATCTCGATTCATATTAATGCTATTAACGGCTCATTCAGCAGTGCTATTCAGGTGCAATATGCCACTTATTGGAAAAGCATTAGTACAGTCACCATGCCATTAAACCCGGTTTAGAGGGCTTGTATCGATGTTTAATATTTGGCTAGCTGGAAAGAATACTAGGTTTTTGGAATTTATATTGATATATCAAGAGCCCAATATTAAATGAATAACATAATTTATGCTTATACATTTTAAAATGCATTTGTAATAAAATTATGAGTAAAGCCATTATTTATTTTGTATTTCATGAATAAAATACATTTTAAATAATAGTTTGTCATCCATCAGACTAAATTAACTGTAATTACAATAACGTCCTTAAATTTTACTTCAGAATTTTAACAATGTTTATTTTATAAATATTAATGTAGTCTGAGTATACACTAATATAGTTTTAATTAATTTCTTACGAAATAAATAATAATGCCAAAATATTATAATTTGATGTTTTTAAATTTTAAAATCGTTTATATATTACTTTATTATTATAAATCATATGATAATGAGGATACATATGTTTGTAATGACTGACTCACCCCATCTACAGCAATTAGAAGACCAACGGTAGAGTTGGGGTTGTTCTGAACACTGATAAGCTTCACATCCCTTAGAAAGGCAGACTGCAGAGTGGATAGCAGCTGGGGCAGTTTGGTGGCCAAGATGTCTGATGTAATCCTGGGCGATAGCCTGTTGATAACAACAATTATTGTCAAACTTGATTGTATTATTTAACATATTATGGTATTGATCAATTACCAAGAGAGTTCATCGTTAATATTGATGACTATAAAGACCGGTATAATTTATGAAATCAGTTACTTATATTCTGTGTTATATTTCAATAACTGAGAAAACGCTGTAATTTAAACAGTAAATTTATCTATGAAATGTATATTTTTTAAATACAAATTCTAATTTTAATTCACAACGGAAATGTATGTTATTAACTGAGCGGGGCATGTTAATATCAAATATTGACACAATCGTTTCCAAATATTTTAAAACAACCATACCACATTGCTCTTGATATTTATTGTAAGAGTAATTTTATTTTGTAATAGAAAAATGAAGCACCACTGGTAGACATTTAAAGAATGATACAATACTAATATAAACTAAATAGGCTTCCTTACATCAATATTTTACAAGCTCCTCTTTTATCTGTGATTGACCCCATACTGGTAGGTTAATATTTAAGCAATTACCTTAAAAACATTTAAAAACATTATTAACCCGAGTACAAAGTTACTTCTAAAGATAAATATTAAAACTTCTATGAGTTTAAAAATTCCTAGAAAATCTTAACTTATTTCAAGACCCTTCTTAAGCCAAAAATGGTACAGGTAACTTTAAAAATAAACTTTAATATTTGTTAATAGTTATATTGTGCATCGTAGTTCTCGTAAGGAAAACTGTTCAGTACATTATGAGTACTTATTATTAAAAACAAAGACATTTCATTAGATAAATCACGGAACTGAAAATTTGATCCTAACCATTATCGACGATGAGATCGTGCATTTTATTGTATTAGCCATCAGTCCTAAAGTGGATATTAACTAAAAAGAACATATTTTATGAAGTTGAGGAGCTTATACTAATATTCTCAATTATATGTTTAGGATCCCATATTTAATAGTAATTTAGTAGCTATTGAAATGGATTTTCACTTAAATGTTTGTTGTAAAAATACAAATTTTAATTAAAATCAGATGATCTTGTCTGTCGTCAATGTGAACTTAGATTCTGTCTACATGGAAATGAGTGCTTTTTGCCTTAGTTTGTTACAAAACAATTGCGTTTGCCATAACAAACCTCAATTTAGTAGTTTTGCTAAGTTATATTTAGTGTTTGACCAATGCTTGTGGCTTAAAGGTATACATTTGCGAATACATTTATTAAAATAATTCAACAATTTGGCGTGGTTAATATGTTCAAACGGAAAATGTACAACGCATACCAAGCCACCACGATAATTTGATATCCTTAATATGACAGCCTTATTAATACAGTCAGTATTGCTTAACAGCTTTTAATTTCCGTTCAACGGAAAGGAAATTCAATCAACTACGGGACGATGTACAAATAAATTATAGTTGCCTGTAAAACAGTATTTTTACATTTCTTAGCCAATACATTAATATCAAATGGTGTTTTTTGTTTCATAGTTTATTGATTGTTTTTATTAGTAATTATCTGAACTTTTGCATTTTTTTATTCTATTGTTGCCTAGTTACAATATTTAAACATTGTTAATCATTAAATTATTTGGTCGTTAGGGGATGTAATGGAATACGTATTGAAAACATTTAACAATACATTTACAATTATACTGTATTTACATATCTGACGGTAGACATATATGAAATATGGTACAACACAATTGGTTTTTACAAATACTAATGAAGTAGGCCAACGAGAGATAAGAGAATCAAAATAGCATTCCTCTATTCTGTAATTTTCTTACTGACCTGATAATGACCAGTGTGATAGGTGGAAATCGATATTCTTGGACAACTTGTTAAAGTGTGTACAGTTTTAAATGTGAACACAGTATAGGTATTATTAATTGTTGTAAGAGGTATTTTGTTACATCCAATAAGTAATAACAACACGTACTCTAACAATCAAAACCTGTTTAAAACATCCATATTATTGTTGAGTTTTATATTATAATTTCTTAAACGGTATCTTATAGCATATTTAACTAATTTTATCTGTTGAAAAGTGTTTTATTCTTTAACAATTTTACGATGTGTTTTGTAGATTATATGGTATATATTTCCTGTAAATACAATTATCAATTTAAAACTAATTGTTAATGGAACTGATTAGTACAAAGTAAATAAATATATGAATTTAGGTAGAAATTAAAATATATATAAATACATGGAAATTGTGAAACGTGAAAACTATTGTTACATGCTAAAAGGAGTACAATTTGTCAATTTTTGATTGAAATGTTATGTAAGTAATTCTTTAGTTATAAAATGAAATATACAAAGTATTATTACCAAAACGTCTGATAATATTGAATCTAATGAACTTGCCAGGTGATTTGGTTGGAAAAAATGGAAAAGTTCAATGTAGTCAATAAAGATTATCACATATCAGGCACTGAAAATACAGTTATAATAAACAAATACAAACTGTATATACAAAATTCGTCTCGGAAGGAATTTTAAATGTGTGGAATTTCGTATCGTGTGACATATTTATAGTAAACCTGTGTATTTTAAAATTTTTTAAAGTGTATTATTTTAACTTTAACGGCTATCACAGCTAAGTGATATGAATATTTTATTTAATGTCCTCACATCAATTGTCAAAATATGACTTGTAATTGAGTTTAACTGTTTTCACTAAATGCATAATTTTGTTTAAATATAAACTTATAATAATCACTAATAGTCCTATAAATGATTTATCAAATAGTCTGTTATTACCTTATATAAACAGACGTCTGCAGCATATCCTGTCGAAGCACCTCGACTGTAACAGCTACAGTGGCGGTGGCAATAAACTTCCCATCGGTTGCTGATACGTTGACCTTATACATCCCAGGTGCGAGACTACCCCTAGCCTTGATCGTGCCGTGGCGAGGGTCCACTGTGAACTGGGGGTTGGTGGGGACACTGAACTCCAGTTTATCGTATGGGTCAAGGTCACTGGAGGTGACGACGCCGAGGTCACCACCACTCCATTGGTGCTCGTACACCCCGACCCAAACACGGAGCGGATGTACTACTGGCGGGTGTTTTGAGGGCTCAACAACCTGGTATATTAAATTATCAGCATCGTGTAATACACTGAGAGTTTTAGTTGGTTTCAGTACTATGCAATGTGTCCCATAAATATTCGATCATTGTGTACAAATAGGCAAGCACAACATTTGCCCGTCCTGTTTTTCTCAGCGTGTGTACATTGAAGCAGAAATCCATGCATATCATTACCGGTAGGAGGTTATAGTCGTGTATATTTTCAGAAACCCCTTATAGTTTGCAGAGGCCTTCAGGGCCTCACCCCACTGACCTTCAGAGTTTCAATGTTAATCTTAGAAAAAGAATAACAGAAATCAAGCGAACTGCATATTTTGCAGCTGTTAATTGGTATAAGAACAATTGCTAGTACAATAGCGAGACTTATGATTATTGTATAATGTACATACAAGTAATACTGACAACTGGAATGGCAATGAATTATGTTATCAACTAAAGTTCCACAGCTAAAACATAAACATTTTAGTTTTACTGTGTTTTAATTTCTATTGGAACAAAAACTTGCTTTGTAACCAGCATAAAAGGTACTTAAAAACATATTCAAATCATAAATTAAATTAGTTTAAAACAATCAACTTTTAAGCATAATAAATACTGTAGAAGCTCTCTTAACCGACCCATACTGGACCGGGCCATGTTCGGATAACGAAAAAGGTTGGTTGAACCGAATAATAAAGGAAACAGCTACAATTAGTGTTAAAAACAATCAAACTTGTGAAGTACGGTAAAGATATTAAGAGAAACTGACTGTATTTGACTTTCTACGGAAAAATTTAATCGACCTATTGTAACTTGAGAATTTTTTTTTTAATAATATCGTGACATCCGATCGGCGGTTGATCCGAGGTCGGTTAAGAGAGCTTCCCACTGTAGGTAAGTTTATGATCATCATCACAGAATAGGTGAAATTATTTGTCAATAAACGTTGAGAATCAATATACGTAGGTATGGGGATATGAATACCGAGTGAAGAAACATATTTTAATGATATTATAATATAATGGTAAGTATATCGTAGGCACATACAGGTGGGAGTGGAACGAGAGAAAAAAATGATCTACTAGATCATAAAAAAGTGATTTATTTGTCCGTGAAGATACTTTAAAGTGGTTAATGTTTTTTTATTTAACTGCTTATGCAGATGTGTCAAAAGGTTTAAATAACAAGCACTAAGATAATAGTTGTATGCTTATTCATACTATGGTTTTATATAGAGTTTTGAAACCTCTCATGAAACCTCGCATGATTATAAGTTTCAACACATTATCACACAGTGTAATCTTTATACATTTCAAAGTCGATGCGTTTTCGTTCAAAAAGTATTATAACATTTATCCACAGAATATCTGTCCTTTTTCTACCTTGAAGTACATCTACGTACAGAGAATTCTCTATAGAAAAACGTCCCTTGTCTTTACCTTAATATAAATCCACGTGGAGGAGTACAACGTGGGATCGTTAGAGTCTTCCACTCTGACCACCAGAGTGTGCTGGTCACCCAGTCTGATGTTTAGTTTGTCCGTCGTCCGCAAGGTGCCGTCACTGTCGACTCTGAACATCTCTTTATTGTTGCCTTCAGTAATATGGAAGATGAACGAGGTGTTGAAGGTGAGGTCAGCGTCAGCCACTCCGAGGTGGAAAATTGCCCATCCGGGCATCCTGTCAGCCTTATGGCAAATAGTAAAAATAAACGGATGTTTAAATGTCAGACATAGAAATTTAACCTTTTGGTAATTAAAATACTTGATTATAAATGTTACCTCCTTTAACTATTTGTAATTAATACATTTATATTTTTATCTGGTTTAAAAAAAAACTTGTAAAAATCAATCGAACTATTGCCATATTGACCTTTTCAGATTTTTCAAGAGTTAAAACTTGATTTGACTCTATTTAAGTATTTATTTAAATATGCTTTATATAAAGTATTTGATTTTAATCTGCAACTAGACACGTTAAAAATCATTAACGGATTTATTATAGTAAGCAAACATAATTGTCTGTTCCATGAAGATGGGAAGTAAATAATGCAGTCTTATAAAAGTAGACTCATTATGTTAATCTGTATTTAAAACAGTTTTATTATAGTTTTAAAATAAATACGTATTAGTTTTCTTAGAGAAAAGCTCATTTAAATTTAAGTTTCAACAAAAAGATTAATACAAATATTAACACAGAAATACGCAGTCAGTTAATAAAAGTACTATGATAATTTACTCAATGACGTGTTGAAAGTTTTTCTGATTATTCAGAAAGTGTTGAAGTCTGGCGTATTTACCTTACGCTTGGAGCCTAGGATTTAATGAGACAAGTTCGAAATACAAATATTAATTTGCTTTCCTATGATGATTGGAAAGTTGTTAAAAAATAATAAAAAGTACAGGGCTTTACAATTACTACTAAAGGACAATTATCACTCGGTAAAACGATTAAAAAGCATAAAAACACATATTTATTATTGTATAAATGAATACTTTTTTAATACTTTATTTAATTGACTTTAATTTCCTGTTTATTAAAAATATATCGAAACACTGTACAATAATTTGCTTGCATTTTAAACCAAAAAATAAACAACTAATAATACTATAACGCAACCGCTATTATAGCTGAATAAACTAAGACAATATTTAATATTTGCAATACTGCAACTAATTAATATCACGACTAATAATGTACCAGGGTTTTGGAAGCCAGCAAATTATTACCTAAAGATTTTCCATAAAATTTCGTGATATTAATGTTAAGCTTCTTTTAAATAAAATTGTAAAACGAAGTAATAATCCTAGTAATTCTAAATACTTAGTTTGCTGATTTACTAATTTTCTTTAAAAGAGCGTTTTTTTAAATACAAAATAACCGAATCAACAAATAAACAAAAATACCATTTCCTATAAGGTTCAACAAAGAAAACATCTGCTCACCTGAAGTACCGTCGTGACATTTGGTGTCAGGAATATCGGGGGATTGTCATTGACATCTAGGACCTCTACGTTGACATGGGCTGTGGAAGAGAGAGGGGGATATCCTTGGTCCGTCGCCACGGCTGATATGTTGTATTGAGCTTTCTGAAATCCAAACACATTCAGTAAAAAGCAACTCTCAAAGATTCAATGTTTTCTGTGACTGAATTATTTATAGTACATTTAAAAGATTTTTCCTTCACCACTTTATGCCCCAAATAAAATGTTTTTAGAAAAAATACAATTATTTCAAAGCCTACCAAATTCATTAGTTTGGATTACATTTAAATATGTCTGCGCATTTTTATATTGGTGGAATCTAAAAATATGTACGGTAAATTTATATATAAAGGAGGTGATCATCGGTATAGGTGATAGTTTATATAAATGTTTAACCATCTTAGAAACTGTAAACAAATTATCAGTGTTAAAATTACCTTTTCACGGTCCAGGGAACTAAGAACCATCAAGATCCCATTGAATGAATCTATAGCGAACTGCTGCATAGAATCACTGTCCAGAGAGTAACGAATATTTCCATTGGAGCCAGAGTCAATGTCAATCGCTTCGATCTGTACAGGAGGACCAGATGTTCAGCTTTGTAATGGATTAAAGTAATGATATGACAGTAAATGTATAGTTAGTAAATGTTATAATATGATAAGAAATGCAATAGCTTACAAGACAATGCCTAAAATTGTATTGTATAACTACGAAATAAATCATTAATTTATTGCAATACCCCTAGTAGAGACATATTTTTTAGATGAAATGCTGATGTAATTCTAGAAACCCAGCTTAAAGCTACTTATTCTAGTAATTTATTTTTATAATAGTGACGTAAGGGTACTATGGACAAGATATCGAATTAAAAACCATTTAAAGTGTAGCTTTAGTAAATCTATTTTTTCCGTTATCAGCTAACAAAATAATAATAATGACGATTTAAATTATGAAAGTCTTAAAGTCGAATGTATTACAAACTTTAAAAAGAACATCTAAGAAGAAAGAACGATAGATTGCGTTCAACCGAGTAAGATAAATATTATTTCTAGATGAACAATTTTCAAAAGAATAAATAAATAATTTAAATTAAATTTATTAAATAAAAAATTGTATCACTTTTTGATTAATAAAATGTGAAGGGTAAAAATGGAATCGCTTAATAACCGCAACTATTTTGTATTAAACAATTTATGATGTTTCTATAGATTTGTTATATTCTGTGAATAACAAAAACCTTTAATAGATGGTTATTATTAAAATAATTGTAATAAGTTGGAACCAAAGATACTAAGAGCTAAATTAAATTGTCTAAAGGGAAGATAAGGTTACTTAAGGTTAGGTTAAGTTCAAACTAATTTACTTTTACCTTAAGCACTATTTGGCCAACTTCAATATCCTCTCTAATCTGCACTGTGAACCGATTGACCTTGAAGAGTGGAGCGTTATCATTGACGTCAAGGACAGACACGTTGACAGATGAGTAGCTGGTGATAGAACTGTCACCAACACTCGTGGCAAGGATCAACAGCTGATAATTCTGGCGGGACTCATAATCTAGGGGCTTGCTAGTACTCAGCAAACCTGCAATGTTTCATCAACTTAAAGGTAGACACTATTATGGATAAGTAACAAATATATTAACTACCATTAATACTCAGCAACTAAGTTGTCTGGTAGGACTAGAAGTAATGTAATCAAATAATTAAAACAAGCAAGATTTCGCTTTGTTTTATTTATTAAATAAATATTGAAATTCGACAGTATATATGTTTTATTAAAGATAGTGACTGATATGCATCTTCTGACAGCTCGATGCCACTCAGTATAACGTCACTATGACACGTCACTCACTCAGACGTCATTCACTGAAACGTCCCTTCTGCTGAAGTTGTGACATACGTTTCAGGACTTTTCAGACAGTAAAGCTGTGTGTCAAACTCCTCTTGACTTTAAAATAAATATATTTAACACAATATCCCTTAGAGTTGAACAAAATTTGAATGATAAACCTATAATAACATTATATCGACCCTTAAACATGATTTTAAATTGGACATTTTTTATTTTAGTCCTAAACGGATTTGCTGAGTGTCAAATTTCCCTTCACATGCAGGGGCCTCAGTCAACTATTGTTAAATAAATCTATTGTGAGGTCAATATAATTATATTACAATTTATTGGACCACCAGTAACACTATACGAGGTAAACAATCTGATTTTGTAATGGTATATATTATAATATTCTATATTATAAATAAGTAAATTAAAAAAAACTAGGTAGTGCAGTTTTGGTTTTAATTTATATAGCTTTTACAGTAACTGTTTCTTATTCAAAATTATATTATTACGGTAAAACTTCATAACTAAAAAAAATTGTATCCATTCCATATATTTGCTGCTTAGTTAATTTTAATCAATTGAAATCTCTTCATCCAAAAACACCTCGTAGACTCTCGTGTTGGTTATATTAGTTGTGTATGTTTCAACGTTAACATTTGAAAACGTGCAGGTAGAAATTTGAATGATGATAAAAATTCGTTTAATTAAGATTCTTAACTATAAATCCTTAAACAATTTTAATTGTTTGTAAACTTATCGGTTTTATTATGTTTCGCTCACTTATAAAAATGGTCAATAATGTATAGAAGTTTCAGTGAAATCAAGTTTAAAAATTTAAAAAATATAAATTCATGTAATATATGTTTTTGAAAAGCTGTTACGACATGAACAAAACCTATTTTTCAATGCTCTGTTGCATTACCTGTTCTATCGATATCAAACTCGCCCTGCCCGTTGCCCTCGAGTATTGTGTAGACCACTGTTGACCTCCTCGACAGGTCGTCACTGAATGACTTCAGCTGCAGCAGTGAGGAGGCGACAGGAACGTCCTCGGCCACTGTCACGTGATACGACCCGGAGAGGTAGACCGGGGGGTCGTCGTTCATCCCCAACACGACCACCTGAAAAGGTATTGTAGATTAACTGTAGCTGCAAGTATGTTTATGTTTATGTGTTGTTAAAGGGACGGATTCAGAGATCCAAAGATTCAAAGATCCTCACACGTCAACCGAAGCTTATTGTGTGTCCCTAGCTGCAAGTAACCAAAATGAATTTTTCCTAATACGATTGCAGGAATAATTACGTTTCCTTGATTGGGGATTTGTTTAATGTAAATTCAAACGCTAAGTTAACATAACTAAGTGATAGTAGTAATAGTATAATTCCTTACTAGTGCCCAAAGTCTTTTCTGGCAAACGATTGTGTTTTTTGAGCGCGGAAATCCGATCTTTGACCGGAAATAACTTCAGGTACGAGCTATGAGGGGTATTTTTCATCACATTGTAAATACTAATAATAATAACTTAAAGCCTTTTTATCAGGTATGCCGAGTAATATTTATCACAACATAATGACAACCATAGTCTTTACATGGTGTTTACGTTAAAATAATAATTACAGTTTAAGTAAAACAGAAGATTTTAATGCACACATTGAATTTAAATTTATACTGCTAAATAAAGTAATAAAATCAGCTGATTTAGAATGCAACACTACTATTGCTGCAAAACAGGCTATTAGTGCTTCTAGTGTCAGAATAACTAATTACTGTGTGGCAAAAATCACCGGCTGTTATAGGATGGCAAAGTATCACTTTTGGTACCCAAAGCTGATATCTAAAACAGCTACTTTTGGCACAGTGTAATGACAAATAGTTGTTGGTGCTTTACTGTCAATGAATGTACAAAAACTGAGAGGATTGGGACTAATGTTAAACATTCAGACAGTTGTTTACGCTTGCAGCGTTATAGGAAAACTTCTGCACTTACTCGAAAGATATGTTGGGGGTGCGTGGATGTATCAGCTGCCGTCTATTGCGCGCTATCTATTGTTAAAAGCCAAACTACATCGTCCTGTTGAAACTTTTGGCTAAATTTGTCCATAAGATATGATTCTCTTAGTGTTTTTTTTCACTAGAAATTCTAATTATCATTAGAATAACTTTGATAAACTTATTTTGTAACTTTTTATTTTTCTTTTTAAAATATAGTCTGTTTGCTTGGATTTTATTTTATTCCGTACTGTAAATTACTATTAATATAAAATACCTATTTATTTGGTTGCTAACTTTATTATCATAAATTATTACTTTTGCTTACTTTATATTTTTATTGGTTTGTACTATTGTAAATCTTGTATTTTATCTACACGAAAATTTATATGTTCTATTGGGATGTAAAATAAATAAAATAACAATTAACACGCGATAACTTGTATTACCAAGTAAAGACACGGAAGCTGTGTACAATCTTTAGGTGTGATTAAATTGACTATCAGCATTACAACGACAATGGTTCCATCTATTGGCAGACATAAGATATTTTCAAAAAAAGGCTAGAGTGTTGGTTGATTAACTACATTGTACGAATTGACGGCTTTATAATTTTTTTGTTATTTTAAATTAAAATTACGTTATTAGTGAATTTCCTTTGGAAAGTGAACTATTAGCATGACCCGCACGGTGAAACTTAAGCCCGGGACCACCATAGAAGTTCCTAACGTGACCCCCTGACCCCCACATTTTGGGGGGTTGTTCAAAATGTTATATATATATGTATATATAGACATATATATATATATATATATATATATATATATATATATATATATATGTGTGTGTTTGCACTCTAGCGGTCGCAATTTTTGTCCGATTTACTTCAAATTTGATAGGGACGTTCCTTTCTGTAATCGGTTGGACAAGTTCGTTGGGCAAAACAATCGGAAAACTCTAAACCTCTTTTTTGGGGATTGATCTTTCAAATTTTGAGTTTTGGAGCTCAAAAATGGTCATAAAAGCTCCAGATGTAAAATAAATGAATGTAAAAAGATGGAAATTAGAGAGGCGAAAGTTTTAAGCCCTCTCTCGTCATTCTAGCATAAATATTTACCGAGTTATTAAAGAAAATGTGTATCGACTAAACACAGTACGTTGTCTTATGGGGGTTTTACACGAGAAAAGCCTGTTATTCCTTTGTTAGCGTACTTTTATCATCACCAGCAACCTCACGCCTACTTTCAAGCCTGTCTGGACCTTCCCCTAACCTTATATTGGGCAAAATTGTATTCCCAGCTTTGCAAGTAAATGAAACCAGGAGTATCAGAACAGCCAAAAAATCAATGTTTTCAGATTTCAATAAAAATTGGACAAATGTATGTTTTTACACTGATTTTGAGTTTTAAAAGTTTTTATTTGGAAATTCACTTCCCTCACGTCAGCGTGCTGCGTGCGAACTCGTTTGATTTTATAATGATCATGCAAATTCAGGACCAAATTTTTAACTGAGATTGGTCATCAATAAAACACATGAAACCATATCTACGTAGCATACCTGAAGAGTGGAGACCGAAGACAGCGGAGGTCTCCCCTGGTCCGCAGCACGGACTGTGACGTAATACACTGAGCCGGGTCCGTTTGGGAGATATCTGGCCAAGGATAGAATGCCGGAGTCCGAGGACAGATTGAGCAAGCCGCTTGGGTTGATAAGAGAGTAGCGAATGGAACGATTAGGTCCTGGACAAAAACTCTGTATTACTGTTATGGTATAATATTGCGGTATTCTAATATCGAAATGTTTTAACGAATTTCCCCTATAGGAAAGAAGCTATTACCGTAGGTCTCATGGTAAGACTTAAGCCCCAGACCATGATAACTTTTTGTTTTGAGGTCCCCAGATGCCAAAATCACTATTCGTTCAAATTTATATATATACATATCATATCTATATTTATATGTGTCCGTTACCACGATAAATTTTGAAACAAACACCTGATTTTGATGAAATTTGGCACAAATGTGGAGAGTAGCATTTATGACTTTAAGTTTAAGAACCAGATCGATCGCACTATGGGAAGGGGGTTTTATGGGTGTTTACAATTTTCCAAAAATCGGTTTTTTGCAAATTTGACCCCAAAATGTTAAAAACACTCAATTTTGGGTATACCCATTTTATAGAGCTTAAAAACACAAATAATTTAGTATTTTGAATCATTAACCTAGGTTAAGTGGTTGCGGAGAAAATCCAAAAAACGTGTCCCATGTTAATCTTATGGGAAAAAGGTTTTTAGAATTTTCTCAGACAGTTTTACTAAAAACTTCACTTTCTGTTTATTAATATGTTTAGCTCAACAAAACAAACATTTTGGTGTTTTAATCGTTGTTCTACGTCCAACCGTTGCAGAGATATTCAAAGTGCTAAACACAGTATGTTGTCCAATGTTATCCTTATGTAGAATAAATAAAATTCTATATCTTGATTATTTTTGAATGTATATTGATGAAACTTTGTATGTGGCTTCAACTAGTTGTGGTATATTGATATTAGCACAAAAACAAGTTTTTTGTTGATAGTCCCCGTAGCAGCAAACCTGCATACTCGGCCCCCATGTTATTCATAAGGAGAATAAGTAAAGTTGTATATCTCCGTTAATTATGAACCTAAATTAATAAAACTTGGTATATAGCTTCACCTGGTTCAGTTATATTGATAATTGCAAAAAGAAATTACTTATCTTCCCCTTTGCAGCAAACCTGCGTCCTCAACCCTAATGGTATTCTTATGGAGAATAAATAAAATTCTATATATCACTTATTTATGGATGTATTTTTGTGAAACTTGGTAAGTAGCTCTATTTAGTAGTGAGTAACATATATATTCATTGGAAATTCGCTGAGTACGTAGGTTTGCTGCGATGGGGGTATTTTATAACGTGATCTCCAGGAGGAATAAGGAGGCAGTAAAATAACTCATATAAGGAGGGGGATACTAACAACGATTTGACTACTCAATACATCTCCCACTCATCATAACTACACTGAACAGTCAGTGAAGTTTACTGTTTGTCTCTTACGTTAGCTTATTTCACACACTCTCAATTGAGTTTTGTAATAATTATCAGCTTGAAAGCATAATTATTAACTTCGTTACTAAACAAATAATAAGTATGAGTTTCAAATTTATATGATTTTAATTGTAACCTTATTTATATAGGTAAATAAACTGTCATGGAACTTTTGTACAGTAAAACCAAATTTTCTCATCAAACTTGATTTTAGTCAGTGTTACATCAAAACAGATTTTTCCGTTCTATCTTCCAAAAATATTCACCACACAGTTATCGAGCTCATGTGCATAATTCAATTTAGTGTATATATTTGAATTGTTTTATGATGTACTTGATTAAATCTCTTAAAAATAGATCATTAAATCAACAGCTTACCTATCTTAAGGTTCCATAGAATTAAAAACAATGGACAAGGGTAATAAATACAGAAATAAATATCCTGTACTTTGTTATGAGTAAGGTTTGCTTGCTTTAATGCTTGATTAATTGCAACTCTGATCTCAAAAACGGCTCGTTCAAATGTTGTAAATAACTTATTTCTGTGTTTAAAATAAGTTCTTTACAGGTTTCACAGCCAGAAAAAATATAATTATGCACGAAATCAATTTGAATAGTTAAAAAATAACATTAGGCCTAAGGTGTTTCAAATCAAAACAAAATAATCATAATACCAGTTCATAAACAACTGGTGAACTGTCAAAATATTACTTATGTAGCTTTAATATAAACATGTGTTTTCTTGTGAGCAGTGATTGAAACCACTGAACGAAGATTGCATACAGTTTGGACATGTCATGACCAAAATGAATCAATGGGACGTTGAGATATAATAACAACAGGAGTGACCTTAAAAATGCAGAAAAGAGGAAAATGAGCTAAGTAAATACGCTCGTTGGGCGTGGTGAAAAATTCATCCAAATCATGTACACAAACTTGCTGAACTCTCCCAAGCAAACCTCGGCCTCCTAAATACTTTGCCTTAAAAGCTAAGTATGTACTGAATCATACTCCGATATATTTTATTACAAAAGTATAGTAAAAGTAAGATTATATGATACTAAATTGTATTTCAGGTTGCATTGATATTAAACTGTAAAAAAATTGTACAAATAGGTAGCCGACCTTGGTCGTAGTCGAACACAGTTATCTTGGTGACGATCGTTCCAACGACGGCGTCCTCGGTCAACATGATGGTCTCGTTGTTGACGGCAAACGATGGAGAGTTGTCGTTGACGTCATCAACGATCACCACCACTCTGGAGACGCAAGACCACTCTGGGTGTGAGGGGTCGGTCACTGTCACTGCCAGAGTGTAGGCTGTGGTTGAGTGAAGTATAGATAGCATAAGGTATCCTTTATAGATACAACAATAACTGAAACTGTTACTGGGTTCATGGTGTGACCTTAGAAGAACTTATTTGTGTTGTACTCCTGCTAATTGGTGCAACGGTACCTCATTGTGACAACACTGTATAATGATAAATTATAGTCCAGATGGGTGAAGTATATGATACTGGTGATCTGTGGAACGTTGTGGAGGATTAGGTCAGCCAATGAGGAGAGACGGGGTGCAAGAGAAGTGTCTTCGAGGGAAGAAATAAAAACAATGGAGGGCTTGGAGGAAGATTGTGATAGAGTTCGTAGACTGATAAGGGATTAACATATGCCGTACTTTATGTGTAAATGATTTTAACTGATCCCATTATATTATAGTTAAAATATAATGTGAAGCCATTTAATTGACAAACAACAACAATATATTGCTTTTTGTTATTACAATTCAACAATTATAATTTGTAGGTTCGGTGGTTGGTTAATTAGACAGTGATACGTTTTCATATTTATTTTGATATACATATTACACATACAGGTTACGTGTAAAAAGTTGCTATGTGGCCCTAACATTTTCCGTTAAGAATTAATATTCAATTGCATTACTATAATGGCAAAGCTATTTGATTAAATACCAATAACACCAAGCTTGCAATGGGAGAACGCTATTTATTGGAAGTATTTTTGGAGAATTTAATACACGTAATTCTATTTTGCAGTTTTTTTAATGAGAAGGATCATTTATTACTGGCTTATTGCTATAACAATAACAGAACATAATATTACGTACGAACTGAACTAGTAAATATGACTTGCAAAGATAATTAACAATGTATTTCTAACATTGTATATTTTAATTATGATCTCTTTGGGAAACATGAATATACTTTGTAAATAAAGTACTTTTCATACAGACGCTTACACTTCATATAGTTTATAGTCTTATGCAACACTCTTTTATTACAAGCGTTTTAAATTTATGGTTATAATTTCACTATAAAACTCTCAAATACTTGATCGATTTAACTAAAACCCAGTTTAGTATGTTATGCACAAATGCCTGTTACTTATAATTAGACCCATTTCCAAATGTATTTAAAAGATTTTTAAATATTATAATAATTAAAACATCAGCACGGTTTCAAGGAGGGAGAGCATTTGAAACTAAACAGGTTTTGATGGAACGTCTATAGTTTTGCCGTCTAAATTTTTAGATAATCTTGTCTTCATATAACATGTAAAAAGACAAAAATTCACTTCTTATATTCTTCTCAATGAAACTGATTAATGTATTCCAAACTTCAAGACATCCTTTGTGTTCCAGTAAGTCCCAGCGCTACTTAGAACAAAACTTCTAACTTGATCTGATGAAAACCTTTTCCAACAATCATGAGTTCATCAAAAATATAACAACAATCTCAACAATATGCAACAATATCGAAGACACAAGGTATTTACCATCGGTCAACTCCCGGTCCAAATACTGTTTCAGCCTCAAGTCCCCGTGGTTGTCCACGTAGAACCTCTCGTGACCTTGACCCCCCAGGTGATATGAGAGGGAAGTCTCGAGGTCGGGGTCAGAGGTCAAGATGGAGGTCACAAGTTGCCCCGGTGGCTGGGACTCCGCCACGGTAACGTTGTACAGGGAGCGGACGCAACGGTGAGGTTCGTCTGGAGAATGTAAATATCTTTTAAAGTATGTATCATGAGAATCAGAATCAGAAAAAGAATTAAACATTTTTATTTTGACAGAAATAAATTGTATAACAACATAAAGTTAAGATAAGAGGACCCTATTAAACTAAATAATCTTCTAAATTGTCAAAACATTGTCTAACTTTGTTTTCGTCTAAGTTTGTTGCTATAAAGATTAGAGTATTTAGGTTTTATATTAAAGGAAATATAAATTTGTATCAATGTAAAGCCAGTTTTAATAGAGAATTTGAATCATGTATGTAAATGAGAGAACATCTGGTAACGTTTTTAATCATAAATACAATTCAAATAGAACACTACGATACAACGTATACAGTTTTAGAATAAGACGATTTCTAAAAGATCACAATCAATTACCGTCATAAGCAGCTATAATCTCGTTTATCATGCAAAAAAGCTAATATAAAGTTACCTGTTGTTTTTAGAGATAAGTCTTAATTTTTATTACAAGCGTTAGTTCAATTTAGGAGGACTTTGTCATAAGATAAGGTAACATATTTTTGTAAGATAATACAAAGCACCAGAATAATAATGATGATAAATTAAAGGATAAGTTTTTGACTACAAGTTCCAAGTCAAGCTTGTATTTCAACTCTAAAACCCACAAAAGTGCAATTACAGCCATGCGGTGTGAGAAGTTCAGTGTAACTTTGCCGACCGAGTTACAAATGTTTAATCAAACACTTGAACCTATTTTTTGGATTTACTTACTTTAATCGCTAATAAATGTCTAGTGTAATCCTATATGTTATACATTTATTTATTTTAATAATATTATATTATGTTTAGATATAAAGAACATAAAATAAGATGTACAGTAGATATAAGTGTAAGATATAAGTGTTTTTGTTAAACCTCTCCTAAGGTCTCAAATTAATAGTCCTTTAAAGATGTAACATATGTTTATATACAGCAATTTGAAGAGCTGAATAATTTACTTTATTAATCAGGAAATTAAGAGAAGATGTGAGTTAACTCTAGTACAATATAATATACATTTTATCATGGCCAATTCATGTAATTGAGTTAATTTTAGTACAAACGCGTTTACAGATTTAATAAGTATGTAACAACTGGCATTAAAATTACGAATACAAATTATTATTGAGTTTGAATTATAATTTAATCCTCCGTGTAACAGGCAAGTAATATAAACATATTCTTACACGGAATCTTAGGGGCAACACTTAGTTAAAACCAGTAAAACATAATAACTGTTAACATCTTTACACACTTCTTATCTTAAAAAATATAAAAATGTTATGCGACGTCAGTGATGTTATGTTTAAACGTAAGATCGAGTGAATAGATTAAACAGAAGATTGCGTCTTGAAGGTAATAACTATATATTTATATGAGTTTTGGAAAGGATTATTGAACATAAAAAATATATCTTATGGGTCCACCTACGAGTCAATTTAAATGTTTTGCTTACAGACTTTGGCATTTATTTTAGTAGACGTGTCAACGCTTAAACTATGTACATTCTTCGAAATAGTAATCATATTAATCCTAGAGTGCACCAGAGACAAACGTTGTATTCCCCGGTAAAGACGTAACTGCAGGTTGTCTGCAATAATCTAATTACTGCAGTTAAATTTATTAGGTAATTAATTTATATAATTCTTAAAAAAGTGTAAGTTAGAAGATTGGTTTAAAAATAAAACACTTTAACACTTCAATTTTGTATTTGACGTATAATAAACCGTTTCCCGCTAGTATAATACAACATTTAAGTATTATTAAAACACATAGAACTCTATAATAGTTAAGTCAAATTTTAAACAGACTTGAAACTCAGCTATCTAAGTTGTCACCCGGAGGTGGAGGGCCGCACAATCGCTCCTAGCGGTTGGGGGCGCGACTACAACTAGTGACATGTCTACTTTCACAGTGAAAGGTGACAGCACAGTTTAGTGTTCACCACATGAAACTCACATATAAAAAATGGTGGCCAGGAATCAGGTCTGTTTGTGGCACCAATCACTAGGATCACTAGTGCGTAGTATTAGTTTTAGTTTCCATCCATTAGGATTATTAGTGTTTTTAAATTAGTTGTGCGCCGCCATCCATGAGAATCGTTAGTGTTCATACATTAGTTCCGCCACCAACCGTGTGGATCGCTAGTTAGTTTGGGAGGAAACCTTTAATCACGTATGAGTTTCACAGCCGTCTACTCTATTAATTAGTTGTAATAGCCTGGCGTTAAGAACTAATATTCTTCTACGTTCCTAGTCATATACTCAGTTATTTATTCTAAAACACTACCAGAACCTACCATTGACGTCGATAACGACCACGTTGACCACAGTAGTGGCGGTGAATGTACCGTCAGTCGCCACCACAACCAGAGAGTAGGCGGTCTGTTCCTCCCGGTCCAGCGGTCTTACCAGCACCACACGGTCCGCAGACGTTCTGAACACCGCGCACTCGTCACCGTCGATGATAACGTACTGTATGACGTCATGGGTCTGGTCAGGGTCGACCAGGGAGAGTCTGGCCACCTCGGTATCCAATGGGGCGTCTTCTTTGACTGGGGACATGGCAAAATTAACTTATAACACAGAGAGGAAGTTTAATTTAAACAATGGGATATTTTAATTTAAAGTCTCTGTAGCATTAATGATTATTGAATAACAAATTTAAAAACCACATTTTATTAAAAGGTTTATTACTAGCGACTTCTAACATTTTGGTAGGTGTAAATAAGTGTTTGCTTAAAACATATTTCTATTTGTAAGTATGAATACCTCAATTTACTTATTTAAATGTTTTGCTTAAAAACATATTGTGTTTAAACAAAACTTTTTTGATTAATGACTTAAAAGTTGTTTAATAGTACAAAGTGAAATTGTAAGTGTATTTTAAGAATGACAAATTTTCTTTAATCATTAAATTGATTTGTTTTTACAAATCTAAATTGGTTGCAGCGAGAGAATAAAAAGTGATTGCAAAATGCTAAGTAAAAGAGCATCACCAGTTAAAGTTATAAAAGAATAGCATAACAATAAATAGTATGTTTGAAAAATTTTAAGATTACTTTAGAGATATGTAGATACAACAACAACGCAACAAGACGCAATTAAACTCGATGTGTTATTACCCGTTGAAGACTGTACTACCATTATTTATCGTTGTTCAATAACAACAAAGAAGAAGAATTCTTCTTTATGGCCAGTATAATAACTACAATGAAAGCTATCAAGATACTTTATTGTATTGTTAGTGCTAGTGACAATTCTATTTACGGTTATGATACAGCACAATTGCCTTAAATGTATAATTTTATATAGTTTAAATTTTTTGTATAAAATTATATATTAAAAAGGGATGTTTTTTTTCTGAAATAGCAAACTCTCTTGAATACGAAGCCTGTCAGATACTTAAAATACTTGTATAACACAACCAACTAAAAAAAAACATACAATAATACTCACCAGCTACATTGTAAACCTCTTGGTTAAATATGTGAGGGTTGTCGTTGACGTCTGTGACAACCACCGTGACGTCACAGGACGACTGTGAGCCTGTCCCAGATGACGCAACGACTGTGACCTCATACACCCCGTGGGCCTCCCGGTCTAGAGGGGAGGTAAGTGACATCCACCCTGTCAATGGGTCTACAGAGAACACTTTACTGCTGGAGGTCATGCTGAACAAAACCGTAGGGTCCTCTTCTGTTGTTGCCACTGTAAATTAAAACAATAAAATACGATATGCTGTTTTAGAACGTTATAGTAGAGTATGTTTAGTTTGGGGGTAATAGTCAAAGCTTAAAGTTACATGCAGTTTTATCGTCTGTAAAATTATCTTGCTAATGTTCAACAATTAAGTAAGTAATCTTTCTGGTCAGATAGTAGGCGTGATTAGCAAGAGCTTCACACATAACGTTAATCAATGTTTATTTTCAGGATTATAGAGATTAATCGTTTAAAATGTCAACTTAAAAAAACCTTAATCTATAGTTACACTTCTGAAAATATATAATGGAAATTACTTTAAATTTGTATTTTAAAAAGGAAACAAAATATATAACAGCAGTCATTTTAGTAAAACTGTAAGCAAATACAGGGTTTTATTTTATAATATTCCATTTTAATGTTCAAATTATATTAAGAAAAGTAATTTGACTAATATCCTATCTCGAAACTTAACACATTTTATGTCATGTAAGTATTATTTATGTTCATGTAGTTACCTTTGTAAACCAAAGTCCCAACAGCAATATTTTCGGGAAGGTTCAGCTTTACTTTTTCTTGAACAAAATCTATATTTCTGTTAATCAACGGATATTTTTCAACAGTGATTTTGTAAAAGGCACAAATGGTAGATTTTTCATCTTGAGATTGAGCTAGAAGTCCAATGTTATCATAATTCAATACTAGCAGGCTTTTTATGTATAAATGGTTTGTAGAGTTTATTGCAAGGTAGTCGCTATTTCCTATAATGGACAAGTTGATTTTCTGTGGCTGTTTTTGTTGAAACCGTTGAATAACAAAGCCTGAAAAAGAAATTACATAATACAAAACATGCAATTGCAAAGACGACATAGTCATAGACAACTATTAATTATCAAAGACATTTACAATTTAAGAATATACTTGAATATTCGTTGTAAAACAAACTTAACGCTTACAATAGGGGTCAAAATGTCTACTGCCCGTAGTACGATGTGTCACACATGTAATGGAATTGCATTATTTTGTGCTTCTCTTTATAACAAGTAGTTTTAAAAGGAATTTAGCCCTTATGCCCTTCCAACTTTTACCATGGCCACCATGTTATTTATTAACATGGGTGTTTAAGAGAAAAAGAATATAAACCCTTAATATTTGCGAAGGAACATTCAAATGAGTATCGAGTACTCAAGTCCTTAGATTAGTATCTACCAGCTGGCAAAAACAAGTAAATTTGTTCTTTTATATAATAATCTTTGTTATACGACGTATATAAATAGTTTAATTAGAACTGCAATTTAATTTAATGTAAGGTACAGTGTTTATTAAATTATATTGTGAGAGAAGGATTTTTGCATATCTAATTGCTACATTTAACTGTCCTTTAAATATGTTAATTATTAACTGAGGAAAAGACACCGTTAAAAAAGGTCACTAAAATATCATACTAATATTACTTTGTAAGTTTAATACGCCAAATTTGGCCTATTATTATGATCAAGTAATCATTTTTATGTTACATGGTCTTTTCTAAGAGGTTTTACAAAATTCACTAACAAAGGAAGAACAAAATACACAAATATTTGTGTAATAAAGGATGTATTTAATAATACGCTTTTGCCCTCTGGTTAGTGGATAAAAAAAAGTAATTGCCTTTTGTACAAAAGTAGATTTGTTTGGCCAGATTAAGCAACCACTCTTGCATACCTTTTCGACACAATATAGTCTCCATATATTATACTGAAGTTTAGATCTAATACGTAGTACGCAAAAAAAGCCTTTCTTTATTGATTTATTATTAGATAATAGTTAAAAAGTTCCCTCTTCAAAACAACGGTTCACAGTGCACATCACATACCTTACAATCTAAAAGTTGTATCTACAATTTCCATGATGTTTTCTTTCCATAAGGCTTTAAAGACCTTATAATAATCGGTAGTTTATTAAGACGGCTCTTCTAACGTAGCTAAGTTAAACGGAACTTGACATCAAATTTGCAAGGACCTTACTTTTATTACAAACTAGAAATTTATATTTAAAAATAGCCTTGAAAAAAGAGAGATCATAAATTTTACAGTGGTTCGGATATAAACAGTATAACCGACGCATTTTACATGCATAAAATGTCAATTATACAACAATAAAATATACAATTTTACCTCTATCAGCTGTAGAAGGGATTCTGAGATGGGAGGGGAAGCTTCTTAGTAGAGGGGGGAGGAGGTCACGTGACACGGACAGGCTTACTGTGACGTCAGAGTGGAGGGGAGGCGATCCCATGTCACTTGCTCTTATAGTTAACCTCACTCTGCCAGGACCTTTGATGGAGAAATTATAAATAGTTATACAATTATATGAGCAGATTAACAGCATAACACAGAGTAAATAAATAAACTGTCATAACGTACTACACTCACACTGTACTAACATGGAAGACAGTAAGTATGCATAATGGATAGTAAAACGTGATCAGTTTCAACTAATTACACCGGTCAACATCAGGTCTAATCAGAGATTGACAGAACCAAAAACGCGTACATGTTATATTAAATGGCTACCAGAAATTACGGTTAGAAGTTGTGATAAGTACCACCAGATTCATCGTTGAAAATTCATAATATCCTTATACTTTTGCTTGAAAATAAACACGTTTTTCCTCGTATTACTTACACTTCCTTTCATACAAATATGAAGCATATTTTAATCGTATTTTTCTTTATTTCAAGAGCAGTACACTACAAACACTCTTAAGGTAAAGCGGTTCAAACCCTTAAAAGGTTTTAGGGCACATTGGGATTTTAATGTGAGATTATTTTGAATATTTATAAGATGAAAATGGTTCTCACAGTATTGAAATATACAATACAATTTCTTCCAAGGGTAGTAATTTCCAGGAGGTTTTTGTGGCATTGATGCACAATTGTATGAGAAAATATTGCTATTTATTAGATAATATTAAAATACAACTATCTAAATGTAATAAAATAAAGGTATAGTTTATCTGCAGTGTATGATTGCGGTCTTTGATTCATAATTAATTGTGTTACAGCTATAAAGTGTGATGTTATGTTCAATGCTAGCTATTTACAGTTAATTGCATTTCATTATATGAAAACTGTTTTCTATGCAACAGAGTGTGTACACTTTTACACAATAAATGATCCATGTTTCTATAATAAATTCATAGCCAAAGGGTGTATTTAGTTATATATTGCGCATTAAAATAAGAGTTCAACAACGCTCATATAACAAATTTAAGAACCTCTACTCCAATGTTATCTCAATTTTAACTATGAAGTAAAGTTGATTTTGTCTGGGTTAGTCCTTGTTGTCAACGAAAGATTATATCTTCTACCGAGGTCTCGGAGACGTTGTAATCATCCAGATTCAGGACGACAACTCAAATTTGGTATTTGTTGTGCAGTCACATATACAAACTACTGTACCTTATATGAGTGTGTGTTTGTAAGTACAGAGAAGTGAGTTGTCGCCCTGAAGATGGAGGATCTCCGAAACGTCAGCAGAAAATACACCCATACCCTTTGTCGTCAGTAGAAAATAATTTGATGTATTGCTTATGTTTCTCTGGGAGGTTTATTAAAGATTTTATAATTGCAATACGGAATAACATATAAAACATCAAATTTAAATCATGTGATAACTTCCGTGGAAATCAAGACTTTTCATAGATTTGACTAGTTTATCGTATTACAAATCTGTAATAAGTTCATTATCATTTAGTCATTAAAACTACTGCATTTGAATTACAAAACCATATGAGACAGTTTATCTATACAAACAATCCAAGGACACTCACCACTCATCACCTCCAAGTTGGTCAAGGTCACAGAGCCATCTACCGGGTCAATCCGGAACCAGTTCTTGGCTTCCGAAGGATCAGCTGAGATTATTGAATATCTGACAACACCGGAAGGACCCTCATCACTGTCTGTTGCTGTTATCTAGAAAATATATGAAAACCTGTAAGTTTCTTGAATTTTACTTGAGTTTATGGTAAGTTATTTTTACGATTCCAATAAGTTTCTTCAGAACAATAACACAACACATTTAACGGTTATACATTTCGAAAATCAAAAGCTACTATATTATTTATTATTACCTGTCCAAATTAGTTTTTATTTGTCTAAAAAAATAACTTATTTACGTATTAAAATGTTATGTTAAAAATTAAACAATTCCAGTGTTAATTCGTATAAAATATTAGTTGAAGCTCTAAAATATTAATTATTATAATACCAAAAAGGTACAAATTTAAAACACATACATGCTATAGTACTTACTTATAAATATATATAATTACACTTGGTTGATTAATTTTCTTAGTAAAAGTAAATTAAAAATGTTACGAAGACTTTTATCCTATACTATTTAAACACATACAAATTCTGTTTTCTATTGTCTCTAATATATCGGTCTACTTTAACATTAAATGTGTAAACAAACCTCAAACGATGAAATCATAATTCTTTTACTCCAGCACTGCCACAGAATACTACCAAACCAGTCGAACAGTTTTGGTATTTAAAAGCCTCGCCACCCGAGGGCGGATTTAATCCACTTTCCGATTGAATTGAAACTGTGGCTTAATCATTCGTGCAGAAAAACACACTTTTTATAAAGAGGACTTAGTTGATAAAAATTAAATAAGCCAGTGGCAATTGTGTTTTGATAGGCCATTTTCCTAACAAACCTAACAAATATTGGGACTAAGTACAGTTAAATGACACAAGTACTAGTTCCACAATTTATATTAAAGGGTTAACTTGTTAAATAAATTAAAGTCTCTTCTATATTATACAACATTAAAAACAATATAGATTTTAATATTCATACCAAGTAAGTGGAATTCACCAAATAGTGTATTACAAAAATAATTAATATAGTTTAAACATCATCGGGCAACACGTTATTATACATAAGTACCTTTTAAGTACAAATTTAGCTTTCATTCTGAGGCTACATTGTCCTCCTAAACAACTTTTCGAAATTTCTAAGGTTTAACATAATTGGTCTAAATATCCATTAAACATCAAGAATTATTTTTGATAGAGTGATTTAGAGAGGTTTCTAGCATTTCACACGTTTTGAGGTGGGTCTTTCTCTTATAATAATCTCGAGGGACCTCAATACGAAAACAAAATTCACTAAATATTTTACAGAGATAGTTTTAATATTAACGGTTTGTTTCATATATTATTGTTGTATTGCTTATGTTTCTATGGGAGGTTTATTAAAGATTTCATAATTCAGTATCTAAATAGAATTTAAGTACGGGAATTAAAGGTTCGAAGCATAGAGCTTGACACCTGGTTAACATATGCCCTGGAATTACTTTTTGATTTTATTTGAATTCGTATTGTTAGTGTTACAGTATACTTTTGTCAACAGACAAACCAAAATAATTAATTAAATTCAAAAAAATTTGTTTTGGTTATTTTTGTTATAGTCTTCTGTTATTTAAGATAAATTTGAGTAGGTACTCGCCTTCCCCAGACGCCAAGTACCGTGCCCCGAACTTTAACTTTAAAATGAATCATATAGTCCGGTTAGAATTGTAACAACGGAGTTAAGTTTGCAAATTATTGATTTTTTTTAAACAAATACGGTTATTAATGTCTAAAAAACTGCTCGTAATGTGTTACATTTAATTAATTTGTCATACAGAATTTACTGGAGCTGTAGGGTAATTTGTTGATGGATAAACAAATATTTATTAAATAAAAATAAACCTTTAAACATTTATCCTATTGGTGCCACCTACTAATTACATTATTATTTTCAAAATTGTTTAGAATATCATACTAAATGAAACACTCAACAATATGAGGGGAATATGATACTTTTTAAATCTTTTCTCACACGACAAAGGTAACATTTGATAACACCCCCGTCACAGCAAACCTGCGTACTCAGCGAATTTCCAATGCATATATATGTGACTCACTAATACATAGAACTACTTACCACGTTTCACAAAAATGCATCCATAAATAAGTAATATATAGCATTTTATTTATTCTCTATAAGAATAACATTAGGGTTGAGTACGCAGGTTTGCTGCAATGAGGAAGATAAGTAATATGTTTATTTTTGCAATTATCAATATAACTGAACCAGGTGAAGCTATAAACAAAGTTTTATTAATTTTGGTTCATAATTAAGGGAGATATACAACTTTACTTATTCTCCATATGAATAACATGGGGGCCGAGTATGCAGGTTTGCTGCTACGGTGACTATCAACAAAAAACTTGTTTTTTGTGCTAATATCAATATACCACAACTAGTTGAAGCCACATACCAAGTTTCATCAATATACATTCAAAAATAATTGAGATATAGAATTTTATTTATTCTCCATAAGAATAACATTGGACAACGTACTGTGTTTAGCACTTTGAATATTTCTGCAACGGTTGAAAAACGATTAACAACCGTTAACAACAACGATTAAAACACCAAAATGTTTGTTTTGTTGAGCTAAACACATTAATATACAGAAATATGAAGTATTTAGTAAAACCATCTGAGAAAAATCTAAAAAGTTTTTTCCCATTAGATTAACATGGGACACGTTTTTTTGGATTTTCTCCGCAACCACTTAACTAGGTTAATGATTCAAAATACTAAATTATTTGTTTTTTAAGCTCTATAAAATGGTTACAACCAAAATGTAGTGTTTTTAACATTTTGGGGTCAAATTTGCAAAAAACTGGTTTTTGGAAAATTGTAAACCCCCATAAAACCCCCTTCCCATAGTGCGATCAATCTGGTTTTCGAACTTAAATTCATAAATGCTACTCTCCACATTTGTGCCAAACTTCATAAAAATCGGGTGTTTCTTTCAAAAGTTATTGCGGTAACGGACACATATATACATATATACACATATATACATATATATAAATTTGAACGAATAGTGTTTTTGGCATCTGGGGACCTCAAAACGAAAAGTTATCATGGTCTCGGGCTTAACCCATTGGCGTAGACATACGAGCAGGTCTCATTCCTTACTTGTAATTTTATTAACGTGTGAATTGGAGTATAAAATTGGTGTTTTTAAATGGATTAATGGCATATTTTAAATAAAATATTGTTTTATTTCAGTTTAGAGAGTCGCATTGGCACACACACAGTAGACATAAGTAAAAATTAGCAAAATCAGTGTTGACCATGTGCAAGTCTCAAAGAATTAACCGATCCCGTCAACTTCCAAGCAAGCCTGCCTCCGTTTATTTTACTTGGGCCCTCCCACCAACGTTGCCACAGACCGGTTAACTCATTGAGAGTTGCACAACTGGTCAGTTTTGGTCGTGTGCGGGAATCGAACCCACGAACATCGTATCGCCACCTGGCCAAGGTGTTTCCACGACGTAGCCAACTCAGCTAACACGACCAAAGACCTGGCGGCGATATTAAGGGTTTTCAGTCAGTCCGCTCCCCTAGCGGATAGAACCGTAGACGTTACGGTTCTACTTCGTAGTCCGTCGTAGACGCCCGCGGTCATTAGTTACATATTTTGCTACTAGAGTGCAGCACCAATCAATTCCCGTTATAGGCTACTGCAAATAGAATAAAATTACTACCTCAATGGGTTAAGTCTTACCATGCCACCTACGGTAATAGCTTCTTCCCTATAGGGGAAATTCGCTAAAAAGCTTACTGATTTTTATAGCGTTTAAAGCTCTGCGTAACTGTTAACAGGATTACATTTATCCCACGTATTGTTTCTTAACCTAATTCCAACTTTTAATCTGGTATCTAATGCAGCAGATGATTCATTCAATAGGGGGCCGAACCAATACCATTGTAATAATGATCTTATTGCCTAAATTGAATAGAAATACTTGATAATTCTAGCAAATAGCGAGATTGGTTTAGAAGATGAAATTATCGGAGATTGGAGATAGGCTATTCAATTAAAAGCGTTGTTCATCCTATAAGTAGTGAAGTATTTCTTAATTAAATTAAATTAAATTTATTATCATCTAGCTTACGAACGTAAATTGTGTTGGAATTTATGTAATCCTTACATTGAAATGGCAGTGGAATTGAGCCAGTCAAATGCAAAATAAAAATAATTTTTTCTTCGACAAGCTTATTGAGAAGCGGGCTGAAAAGACATGGTTTCCTCGTTTCTATTTCACGGCAGGAAAAAGTAGTATTACAGAGGTAATACTTTTTAGACTGCGAATTGCCCACTTACATGGGAGTAATGAACATATCCAGTTCTTAATATAGCGATTTAACTCTGCAATAATTGTAACACAAATCCGTGTAAATTTACTTTTAACATATGCTACTTCAACGGGAGCTCTTATATAGAGTACCGTGTGCACACTACTACTATATTACGTCACAAGTCAATTCACCGATTATTTAGAGTACAGGATTCACATTATGGACAACATGCTACCTTTAGTAACTCTTTGTCTGTTGTTGATTTGTTTCCCAAACAGCCATAATAATGCGGGAGTTCGAACAAAGGCTTGTTGTCGTTGTTATCAACGACCTTGACCTTGACCTTGGCCCAGCTTATCAGTCCTCCACCATCTCTCGCCATGACGTCAAGTATGTGGAAGTACTTATCTTCTCTATCCAGTGGCAATTGTGTTTTGATATCTCCTAAAGATACATCAAGAGTTACATTGAATTGTAAAATAAGGTATTCTATCTTTCAAATGTGTTTACAGTTGACTGAACTTCCACCAGACATAGTACGTAGATGCATTCGTCACACTAAGAAATAACAGTTAACGGTTGTTTCTGATCCTCTTAAATAGATTATGTAAATCATAAAGTAACTTTGTCTTCAGTAATTAAACTTTGAGGCGATAAACAAATTAAGTATTCAGACAAACCTTCCTCCAATATTTGTTTGAATATTTATGATGACAAGATTTTACTGGTACACATAGCTATGATTAAAATATAATTTTCTTTACGTTTTAAAACCAAATGGTCTTTGTTTTCACTACCTTACTCACTCATCTAGCTTAGTCCCGTAGACATCACAAGATTGACAAGATTTAAATTTACATCCCCAGTTTTATGCCAGGACCAGAGGAAAGTCAAAGAGATACACATACAACGTTGGAATTAAATAGAGTAGAGCACTCAATTTATATCCCAGAATCCTTACAAAGAGAAAACACATTTTCTCTGAGTAGATAAAAAAGGTCATTATTTACTTTTTGTTACCTAAAAGTAAATAATCGTATCGTCAATTCCTTAAACCATAGTTTTGTTTATGATTGACTAAACATTATTTATCCTAAAAAAACTTTTTTAACTGACCAATAAACTGCTGCGATACTAAAAATAAACCTGTAAAACACATTATTAATATTTTTAATAAGTCTTATCATTTGCCTAAATAGTTACTAAATTAATTCACGGACTTTATATAGTTTAGGTGAGTGGGTATGGGATTGGAGTATAATTAGAGTGTTCTATTATGTTTTATTTGAAAGAATATTGGACTTTGTAATGTCGGCCTGACGTAGTGGATAGGGCATTCAGAGTAGGTTCACTGGGTCAAGAATCAATCAAAACCAACACAAAAGAATTTTACAATATGATTACTATACTGGGCGTAGTATCCTTCAGAATTTACAAATTGCCTATTTATTTATTCAAGAGTTTACTGGTTTAAAAGGAGATTAGAACATGGCATTAGTTGCCGTAGTAAAACAAGAATACTAATATTTTTGTATGTAATAAGTTGGCTACCCAAATTTATCTAATACTATTTAATTGTAATAATCGACTCTCTAGCTTAGTACTTTAGTCCAATAACGCAATGGTAAGGGGATTTATAAAACGGAAATATAAAGGTGTAAGTTATTAAAACAACCTCATATTTTGTATAAATACATAATTAAAAACTAATGAACTCTGATGCAAACATCATTACTATAAACATTGTGTTTGATCACACTGTATATAGCCAATTAGCTTTAAGAGAACATTCTCACCAGGGAAGACAATTATTATCCATTAGGTAACTTACCACGAGTTCATACGACATAACAAGGCCTAATGGAAGGACCTTCTCTCCAAACTCTGAAACTTAATTACGAAACAGAATCTCCAACCAAAGTACATACCTCTTATACCATAAAACAAACTTATATACTCGTGTTCAAAACGTACCCTCATTCAATTACCAACAATTAAATAATTTCTCATACACTATATTTGTGAAAAATGAACTTACCAGAACATTTATCTAAAGTAAAATACTTCGTACTTCTTTGAGGCGGCAGTGTATACGATATGTTTCCGAAGACACCGGTATCTTTATCAAAAGCTGCTACTTTTATCAGCTTCGTTCCAGCTGGCTTATTTTCCTCCAGCTCAGTTTCGTATAAATCTCTGTTGAATTTTGGTGGATGTCCGTTACTTGGTAGTACGTGAATTTCAACAAAGCCGTTTGTTGAGTAAATACCATCTTCTACTGTTATATTTATAATGAATTTATTTTTCGATCTTAACTCTTTTGGGTTAGTCACTGTTATAATTCCTGGAAGAGAAAAGTAGAAATATAATTTGAAATAGTGAACATAGACAAAATACTTAAGTTTAAACTCAGCATAACCTAATTTTAATGATATATATATATATAAATTAAGGTATACATTATCAAATGACCTAGTTTTCCAATTAGTTACAATCTATTAATTATTATTGAAATACTATTTGTTTTTAATTCTTATGCATTCCTTAGTTAGTTTGCTGGTTATTTATTTCTGGTTATAATTTCCTTACAAACAAATTATTATTTACATTGTGTACTTACATCCTGATTCAATCCTATGTTTTCACAAGTGTGACGCGTTTCGCCGATTACGGCAACATCACACTACACACTACACAAAACTAACAGTCATTACACATTGTAATCACCTTGCGGTTTGTCAAACACTTCAAACACGTGAAACCGCAAAATGTAAAATTACTATTAGTTTAGTGAAGTGTGTACGTCTGATGATGCAATAATTGGCGAAACGCGTCACACTTCTGACAACATTGGATTGCTTTAGGCTGTAAGTACACTATTAAAAATAGTAAATTCAGCAATCCCATAACCAGATCCTTAAAAAATTTAAAAAAATTATTGTTTATTTAATCTTCATATTTAGCGTTGAATATAATATTCAAAATTACCACTCAATTGTTGGTATTATTGAATTATTAATAATATATGGCCTTAAAAAATACCCTTGTGAAACAATTATACATATATTAATAAATAAATATTATAAATTCACTTGCATGGTTTACTTATCTCATTTAACATGTATTTTAAATTAATGCAATATGATGCATTTTGGCATAAAATACAAGTTTGCTTGTTATATTAAAAGTTAGTATTTGTTTTAACACAAAAAAATCGCATTATGAGGTGGATGCTTTTGTGTACAAATTACCATTATATCCCTTAACTTCTACTTTCTATAACTGCAGGACTTATATAGGAATAAAGACATAAAGTTGTAAACAAATGTAATGTATATATATATATATATATATATATATATATATATATATATATATATATATATATAATACGTCTTTATTATATTGGAAAATGATTAATACTCACCAGTTTGTTCATTAATTGAAAACGTCCTTAAGGCAGAACTGTCTTTAGAAGTGGCTTTGTAGTGGATGGGGTCTTTGTCCTTGTCGAACGCTGTGACTTTGCCCACTAGGAACCCTCGGATGGCGTCTTGAGAGACGACAAACTTTGAGGTCAAAGGGTCAACCTCCGGGGGGTTGTCATTGGAGTTCATAACTGAAAAAGACAACAACTTGTAAATTGGGTAACGTTAGTCATTGTGGCTTCTAATCATGTTATAGGTTTTGGTTGACAAGCAAATGAACATGTCCTTGGAAACATAAGTTAAACAAGCAAATGAACGTGTCCTTGGAAACATAAGTTAAACAAGCAAATGAACGTGTCCTTGGAAACATAAGTTAAACAAGCAAATGAACATGTGCTTGGAAACATAAGTTAAACAAGCAAATGAACGTGTGCTTGGAAACATAAGTTAAACAAGCAAATGAACGTGTCCTTGGAAACATAAGTTAAACAAGCAAATGAACGTGTCCTTAGAAACATAATTTAAACAAGCAAATGAACGTGTCCTTGGAAACATAAGTTAAACAAGCAAATGAACGTGCCCTTGGAAACATAAGTTAAACAAGCAAATGAACGTGTCCTTGGAAACATAAGTTAAACAAGCAAATGAACGTGTCATTGGAAACATAAGTTAAACAAGCAAATGAACGTGTCCTTGGAAACATAAGTTAAACAAGCAAATGAACGTGTCCTTGGAAACATAAGTTAAACAAGCAAATGAACGTGTCCTTGGAAACATAAGTTAAACAAGCAAATGAACGTGTCCTTGGAAACATAAGTTAAACAAGCAAATGAACGTGTCCTTGGAAACATAAGTTAAACAAGCAAATGATCGTGTCCTTGGAAACATAAGTTAAACAAGCAAATGAACGTGTCCTTGGAAACATAAGTTTATATTTGAATCATTAACTGTCACATAGATATACTGTAGAGGTCTTTAGCCACCTCTATGGCATTGGTAACCACTATATTTTGAAAATGTATTGTATTTAATACCCATATCACATAATGGTAATTTATTATGATGATTATAATATACAATTTGAGAAATATATTTTTTAATTTGTCAACAGTTCATTCTGTATCTTTGGTCTTACGATTTTTACTTTGTATAATCTTAAATAAAGTTTAACATTACTCTACTATAGGCTAAGATGCATCGACATATAATTACAAATCTTAAATAACGTAACTCCGGCGGGTTATAATTGGAGTTTATCAATGAAAAAGAGGACAACTTGTATATTGGCAACGTGGGTAATTGTGGGGTTTAATTTAGCGATATGTTTTGGTTAATACAGTAAGACACTGTTTATAGTATCTAAAGTAAAATTTACGCTTAGTTTATAATGGAATTATAAATGAAAATATAATTTCAAATCCTTAATTAGGTTTATATTATTATGAAACATAAAACAAATAAAAGTTAATTAATAAAACACAATGAATTGAAAAAACAAGCTTAAATCTTTAAAATATATGAAATTACTTTGCGTAGTTAGTATACAAGTTATTTAATCCATTTTAAAATTCTTAGAACAGACACATAAGTACTTATATTTTTCAAAGACAACTTAATGTGTAAACATACAATCAGTGTAACAGCCCTTTCACTACGAACTTATTGGTTGAATAAAACTGTTTTACCTAATTGTAATAAAAAGTCATTTAGGTTGTTGGCATTTGTAAATATGAACTAAAAAAGTAAAAATCCAGTCAGTACCAATTTAATAACGACTTTTATTCATTACACATTAAAATATACCTGCAAAATTAAATAAATGGTAATACTGAAAACAAACGTTTGAAATGTTTGTGTGAAGCTAGTGAAATCTTTCCTTTAATAAAACAGTTCGGTCATCATTACTAGAATAAATGTAGAGAAGTATTATCCTTTTCATGATATTAAATGGGGGCCGAACTTAGCTCATAGAAAGTGCTAGGTAATTACCTTCAATAAACACGTAGACGTGAGCAGAGAGAGCCGGGACCCCCGAGTCTGTGGCTACGACCTTCAGATTGTGTTGCTGCTCATCTTCATAGTCCAAAGGACGGAGTAGAATCAACTTGCCGTTTGTAGGTTCTACTTTGAAGTATGAATCTATGAGAGAGTATCGAACAGTGCCGTTACTTCCTGTAAGAAGAAATATTCTGATACATTTCATTGTTTAAAATAATGATTTTAACGTATAGTGAAGTGAACGTGCTGGGTGCAGCGTGTTATAAGGTCAAAGTACCCTGGCAGGACTAACCATTGGTAGTTGAATGTTCTGAATTTGTTTTGTACTTCCGAGGCTCAGCCATTGAATAATGTACAATTATATTTTTAGCCCCCTGTATTTATGTTTGTATTAGGCCCGTAGTGTCCTCTGCTCTTAATTATGGTTTTATTTGGGGGAAGTGGAGTGTGGAGTAAAGAACACACTGGAGCTAATATATATTACAAATCTTTTCCTGTTGGACATCGTGTTTCTAGCTTAGGTTTTTCATTGCACTGCTATTTTGATTATCATATTCCTTTGCAGAGTCGGTTGAGTTCTGGCCGACCACCCAGAAGATTCGGAATCAATTCTTAGTAAAATCGAAATAAAATTTCAAACTCAGACTGCCACCGTGCTTCGGAAGGCTGCTGGTCGGCTACTACATAAGTAGTCGACAGGTAATATCAGAGGCACATATGTGACCTAAAAACTTTGACAACGGACTTTGGCCAGGAGGTAACACGAACTTTAATTTTCCTTAGTTCTTTCAAAATATTTAGTTATATAGATAGCGTTTCATCGTACCTATTCCTGCGATCGAGTGTCCTAAACCCTTTAATACACACGCTGCGGTGGAATCTCTCAGCAACTGAGTGATTTAATAGATGTTTTCACCACACGTAGTGTGTGAACCTTATATTATTTAAATTTTCATGTATTAATGATATTATTTGTTTATTCCGACCTAACCATCTCCTACCTTCATCAACGTCCGTCGCCACCACCTCCGCCACTACCGTCCCTACCGCCGCCTCCTCTGGTACCCTCGCCCGGTACTCGTCCTCCAGGAACGTCGGAGGGTGGTCGTTGACGTCGGTTACCTCCAGGAGCACCAGGGTGTCGGAGGACAACCCCGTAACGCTGTCGGTGGCGCGGACCTGGAGGCGGTGGAGGGGGAGGGTCTCCCGGTCAAGGGGAGCGTACACCTGGAGCTCGCCTGAGGGAAATTAAAAGAGTCACTGAAACTGTCCCGTACGTTTTATCATTAATCCTATATCTATAAAATAAAATACACTTATCTCATGATGTAGTACTTTTTGAAATGGTTAATCAAAGATGTGCCAATATTTTAAGAATGAAAGGTCATGTTTAAAAACTGATTGCGGTGTTTGTTTTAGCGCAACAAAATTAGTTGAACATAATTTGGCACAACCCCAAACTTAAAAAAAATATCTTATTCCGAAATGGCGGATCCAATATGAGGGCCAATTTTTTTTAAATAGGGCAAACATTACTTGTTACATAATAAAGATTGTCTGTGGTCAGGAGCAAATTTTCAACAAATTTAGAAATAAAGAAGAGAGTGCATTTAAAACTGTGATTGTAGTCTTATAGTTGTAAGGTTTAGTAGTATTCCATATGCCTTCTCTGAATTATTTTATAGGAGACATTAAAGAGTATTTTGTAATTTACTGATTTTAAGGGGGTAAATACTCCTATCCATCCCCCTCGAGGTTAGGTCACAACATATTCAGCATATACACTAAATGCCACTGTTGGTTTAAAACATTTCTTAGTCGTATGCCATTTTTTAGAAAGTAATGGGGAAATTATAATTTATTAACTCTATGTAAGTTTTACACTAGTCAGCGTACTGCATTTACTAATAGTAAAGAGCAAAATTGTATCTGCAACTTTAAACCCTAGAGTGTTAATAATCATCATATTATTTTTTTTGTAATTGAAATAAACAAAATTATCAGTTAATATATTTAAAAGATTTTTCCCCCGTTATAATGTCATCACCTGTGTCGTGACGTAGGAGGAAGTCTGACGAGTTGATCAGCTGATAGATGACTTTGTGAACAGCTGTTGCCTTCAGAGCCACAGAAACTGGGGAGAACAGCTGAGCATCCTCGGACACAGATGCTTTGTAGACCGCCCGCCGCCACTGGGGAGCGCTAGCGTCTACCACCGACACTGACAGTGTTGTAGACGTGTAGCAGGGTATGATGCCTGGAAATGCCCTTGGATTTAGTTTTATAGTTTTCTTAAAATATTATGTTGTTTTCAGGATACGCTTGATATATGTAACATAATAACAAATCTGTTGTATATAAAATGCACTTTGAGAACAAATCAATTGGTGGGAATAACGTGGTTTACGAGGATGAATACAAGGGAATGTAGAACTTCTAGTTATTTTAATTTATAAATCAATGATGAATTTCAAACAGAGCCAAATTTACGAGTGAGAAATGCGTTGAACCATTGAACGAAACTAGTTTTACTTTTATATTTTAAATATTTAGGTATAAGTATTTTATTGCTTGAACATAAATATTAACATTTAATAATGTCACCATAAAATGTATATTACAAAATTATAATATAGTATTAGATTTCAAGATTTCGAAAAATATATTTTAGATTTTTAATAGAGGTCTAAAATTAAATTGAATATCCTGTAGTTTACGCACGACATTTGAATTATAATTTACGTACAAATTAAATAAAAAATAAATACGAATAGACAAATTTAGGTAATTTTTAGTAAGTTATTTCGAACATTATGCAACGTTTCGGACATAACAGAGTAGATTTTGTCAGTATACTTTAATTTATCCAATATTTGACTAACTGTCTCAGACATTTAATTGAAAGTTAGTAACATGTACATACTTATCATGTAGTTCAATAAATATAATTAATAATTAAAACCAAAAGGCTACGAATTACTATAAAAATTGCACATTTAAGAAAATGTCCATAATGATGTTAGTCACTTACCTCCATCGTAGGCCTTTATCTTAACAGTGATCTCTTGCTTGGTCTGGAGCCCCAAGTTCTTCACCCTAATCTCCCCAGACTTGCGTCCGATCCTGAATATTTCTGATCCGTTCTGATCGAGTTCAAATCTAACTTCGCCATTCTCTCCAACATCATCGTCGTCAGCACTGACCTAAACAGATAATACGTCAAAATCATTTAGGTAAAATTGTTTGTACATCTAAAATTGCTGTAAAACTTACCAAAATAATATAAACAATAAATACATATTTTGATACACCACCTAACTTAACAAACCAAACATAACCAAACAACAACCAAACAACCAAACATAACCAAATTCAACCTATCATAGCCTAACCTAACCTAATCTTTTATAACCTAGTCAATCCTAACCTAGCTTAACCTAGTCTAACGTAACCAAATCGAAACAAAACTGAAACCACGCTTATTCTTAATTCATTGTACTTCCTTTGCCAATATTGCAGCATTATATTTCCCTCAGAAGATGTCTAGCTCTAGTAAGTACAAATATAACTACCATAACTTGGAATTCTGCTTCTAGATGATTTGTTTTGTTCTTTCAGCAGGCAATAACTCTACTGAGCTTATGATTAATATATCACCACTATACAGGAATACGTATAATGCTTATTCTGGTACATTTCAACAGTATGCTCATGTCAGTTAAAAATGATGTAATGAACAGAAATTCATTAATTTTAGTTTATCATTTTAGAATGCACTCCATGCATGGTAATTAAACATTTTTTACATATAAGAAACAAACAGTGGAATCAATACAGTATACAAAAAATATAAATAAAATTTTGACTAAAAATCAATTTATATTAAAACATAAGGAATCAAATAATCTAAAATATTGTTCATGAATTTTGTTCTTGTGGTTGTGTTATGTTATTGTTTACGCATTTTACTTCTAGTTTCAAGGATATTTAATATTCAATAAAATATTAAAAGTAATTATCTCCGTATTTTGTGACAATAGTGTTTTGTTTATTGCTGGAATAGTTAACTATGTGTTTATATTGATTTGAAAATCGTCCAAACGTTTGATCTGTTTATTCACAAATATTATTACAAAATGAATCATTTTATTTGTACCACTTATGTACTGTATCGGTACTTAACAATCATTACAGTTGAGAGTTTTTCTATTTAAATGTCGAAAACGTTTATATGTTGAAGTGTTGTCTTAACTTTAAAGCAGACAATTATAATTGAAAATATTTAACAATCGCCAATCGCTATTTCAAAACGAAATGCTATAGGAATAACAAATTTGTAAGAAATCTTTAAGCCTCCTGAATAAAGTTTACACCAAATTCTATTACTCTCTCACACAATTTCTGAGATACAAACAGATAAACAGAACTTAACAAAATAGAAAAAAACACTCTATGGCGATAATATGTTTAAATATAGAACAACCTGGTAAAGCTTGGTTCAGTAGTTTATAAACACCCTAAATAAACTACCAAACAATTTAAATTCAAATTACACTCTCCTATAATTTGCTCACTTTGAACACGAAGTCTCCTTTGGTCGCATTGGCCACCACGACAGCTCGGTAGGGCAAGCTGCTGAACAGTGGACAGTTGTCGTTGACATCCAAGACCGACACGTTGACGGTGGTGAACGCTGTGAGCTGGCGATCCATCGAGTGAGCCTATAAGCGAGAATAACTGTAATAATTGCTACCGGTCTCACTTTTATAAAAAAAGTACGTATAAATATACTAAAACGGTGAAAAATAACCTACCATACAGTTAAAAATGTCTGTTTTATTTTAGATTTTTGACTACACAAAAATATTACTCATAATACCAACGTTTACACCACAATGTAAATATTAATTTGTCTACTGCTACAAATTCACTGGTCATAGCTTAAGCAAAGGTTAAGTAGTATTGTGATGAAATGTTTTAAAGATAAATGTTTTCTTACTATCTTTGTTTGTATCTTCTTTGGGGTTACATTCCGAATTTGCTACGTTAGTAAAAAAAATTATTTTTACAGTAAATTTTAACAATAAAATGTTCACGAATTATTCTCGTTATCAAGGACACTACGTAATAGATTTTACAACGTCATTCGCCTTTTATGGCTCCTCTACATAACGTGGGTCTGTGTAACAAAATTAATTGCTTCACTTGTTCGCCTATGTTGTCATAGCCTCAGTGAATATTGTTTGGTACGAACGGTAAAAACTAATGCAGTTGAAATACATGCCGTTTGATTACCTTAATACAATTTTATCAAAATTGATCAATTGTGTTCTGATCTGGTCTGAACTAGGTTGAAAACTATGATAATATATATAGTCCCATTGTTCCATTATAAACAGAATACTGAGCGAATATTGCCTTTTTTAAATGTATTAAGTAATTTCTTTGAACAGATACTTGCCTATGACAATTGCGTGTTTCGTTTATTACAATTTGAAATTGCTGGACAAGTTTAAAATTTGATGAGGTTTCCTAATTGGATATAAAATAAATGTAATCTAATATACACTTAAACATAAAAATACCTGAACGATTAGATTATAGACGTCCTGTTCCTCTCGGTCAAAAACATCGCCGGTTGTGGAAATAATCCCGGAAGTCGGTCCAATCGAGAAGCTCGGGTTCCGTTTCCGGTTGAGAATTGAGAACCGGATGTTTTCATTAAGGAAGGAGCCCAGTAAACTAACCACTGCCACAATCGATGTTTTTGTAGTGTTCTCCATCACAGCTGTGAGGTAATTGTCTCTTTGGAATCTGAGACCAGAGGGTTGATGGTGTAGGACGGCGATATCCACTGACCTGTAAACAAAGAGTTGTGTAACAAATGGGAAAATCGATTTGTGTTCATTAATATTATGTATAAATAAGAGATATGTACAGGATAATGTAATAAATGTGTCAACCTTATCAATGTAGTATTACAATTACAAAGGTGATCAAGGTTGAAAGACCTAATAGTTGAAAAGTATTCTGTAGGGTTTTGTTGGTTAATATATTCAAAACTAGCTGTTACCCTTGGCTTTGCTCACGACAAAAAATGCATACAAAATATTAACCTGACCAGCACTATAAAATCTTTGTTTAGTTTTAACATCTGACTTCCTTTGCCCTTACTGACAAACAACTAAAGCTGGTAATTTTATAAATAATAATCTCCGATAAGATATGCATTGGAACATACAGGACCAGGAGGGGTGGTCTATCAACCTAAGCTTGGATGTGGACATTATAAAGTCGAAATGTTAATGTGATATGTGAGCTATGTTCATACTAAAGTTTAGCTTAATCGGCCCTGTAGTTTATGCGTGATGGAACTCCAAATATCCATACATACATCCAAATAAACATCCAAATTTTCACTTTTATAATGTTAGTAGGATACAATAACGACCTAACTGCAGTTTTTAAAATAACTTATTTGTTATTAAAATTAAATTATAACGGGTTTTCCAACTGAAACGAATGAAAGAAAGGAATATTGTTAATATTGGTTTGGATATAACCTTATTAAAAGATAATAATTATGAAAGTCTTAAAACATCTCCTTCTCTTTAAGTTGTAAAGTGGGATTGTAATTTTTTTTTATTCTGAACAATTTTGAAATTTATGTTAGGTCTTAAAGGTATGTTTGATCTTTATGGACTACTCATATATGTTATCTAGTGAAAAAAATGGAGTTATATAACACAACTAGACTTTGCTTTCCTGCATACAAGAGGTGAATCAATTTCGTTGGCATTTGTTGAGCAGAAAATGAATAAACTAAAAATGATTTCCATAAATAAAATGGAGGATGAATGAATAAGTTCTTAGTACCTTGAA
Organism: Allygus modestus; assembly: GCA_963675035.1. NCBI lineage: Eukaryota > Metazoa > Arthropoda > Insecta > Hemiptera > Cicadellidae > Allygus > Allygus modestus. Next base: position 482,531,482 of record OY776111.1, on the reverse strand, counting down.
CAGAGCGAGGATAATTATCCTAATACTTTGGAAAAAAGAGATAGAAACAAATCAGCTTACAGCTAACAATTCAGATTATTAAAACGCTCTTTCAACGGCCCATAAAGTTATAAATACCCCCGTCGCAGCAAACCTGCATACTCAGCGAATTTCCAATGGAGATATAAATGTCTTAATACTACATAAAGCCACTTACCAAGTTTCATAAAAATATATTCACAAATAAGCGATATATACAATTTTAACTATTCTCCATAAGAATAACATTGGGGCTGAGTACGCAGGTTTGCTGCAACAAGGAACACAAAAAATGGGTTTTTATGCTAATGTCAATATAACTCAACTAGGTGAAGTCGCATACCAGTTGTTATTCATTTATGTTCATAATTAAGGGAGACAGAGCATTTAATTATTATCCATAAGAATAACATGGGGCTGAGTACGCAGGTTTGCTGCTACGGGAGGGTTATGCAAAAACAATTTTTTGGAGCAAATATCAATAGACCTCAACGAGATGAAGCTGTATACCAAGTTTCGTAAGTATACGTTCATAAATAAGCGAGATAAAAAAATTTTCTTTTCCTCCATAAGAATAACATTAGACAACGTACTGTGTTTAGCACTTTCAATATCTCGGTAACCAATTGACGTAGAGGAATGATCGAAATACTAAATTGTGTGTTTTTTTAAGCTGAATCGAATGATCAAAACTAAAATTTGACTTTTTCAAAAATTATATGTAAAAAATTCAAAAAACCCATTTTTGGGGTACAAAACCCCCCCAAAATACCCCTTTGGATAGAGCGATCTGGCTGGTTTTCGAACTTAAATTCATAAATGCTGCTTTACATATTTATACCAAATTTCATCAAAATCGGATAATTTTTACGAGAGTTATCGTGCTCACGGACACATATATATATATATATATATATATATATATATATATATATATATAGATATATAAATATATATATACAGTTTCGAACGAATGGTGTTTTTGGGGTCAGGGGACCTCAAAACGAAAAGTTATCATGGTCCCGGGCCTAGGTCTTACCATGCCGACTACGGTAATAGCTTCTTCCCTATAGGGGAAATTCGCTAAAAAGTATTACATAAAGAAAATTATACAACAGGTTAACCGATTGATAGAAAGAAACTGGGAGGAATTATGGGGCATTTAGCCTGGCGGGGGAGATGAGAAATGGCGGCTATAAAGTAGCTGCTAAGTGAGACAGTTATAGTGGTGATAAATGGCCTAAAGTTAACTGGATGCGTTTCAGTTTTGGATGGCAGGAATACGGTTATGTCCTCTAAGAGTTAATGCTCTTATATCATTGAATAATATTATTTATGAATTTCGGTTAGCATTGGAAGAATACATACTTTAATATTACGTAAACTTCTTGTATAAAACAATAGAGTTTTTAAGGGTTTTCCGTTAGTTTAATATTACCTCTCCGTAAGGTCCGATTATATCAATTCATTACTATTCCAGTAATTATTAAATATAATATATTCATTGTTATACTACTTTTAATTAATACTTCACTATGTGTTAAAATGTTAACAACAAAAGCTTACCTAACTGCTAGAGCTGGACGTCAGAACCTTGAGCATGCATCATTTAACAATCTATTTGTGCATCGTGCTGCACAATAGTGGTTTGGCTTGATTAGATTACTGATAGATGAAACAATAGGCAATTGAGAAGTAATGTAGCTAAAGAAGTTTAATATCATACTTAACGAAATTAAAGTATCATTAAATAAGTAGTAACAAATTCCAAACATAGTGTGTGACACATTTAAATATACTGATCTAAGGTTTGAGAAAAATTTGAAATAATTAAACAAAACATAAAACTATTAAAACAGGTAATGTATACTAAATCAAATAAATAAACAAAAAGATTTTAATTAAAAGCCAAAAGTAACAGAATCTGTAAATATTTATAGGCCTAATGAATATAGTTCTAGACTTTTCTTTTATATTTCTATGTTGCCTCATGTTGTAATAACAAGACAAAATCTAAATTGAAGACTAAAATAGTGTATTTGTTAATTAAATAACAGAACACAAACAATGTATATTAATAATTGTAACAATATTTCATTATTGTGATATACTTTTCCGTAGTTTTCTCATTGATTTGTCATACACATTTATTCAACATTACACATTATTATTAACACGTTATTTAAACTTCTTTTTAGGGAGAGGGGGAAAATGCATTTACGCACACAGGTGGCAAACTTAACAAACTTAACTCTAGACACTAACACTAAGGAAAACTTGCAATGAAGTGCAAAAAAGGGTTAATAGGGGGTTGTAAAAAGCTTAGGTTAAAAGTGGGTCAGGTTAAATTTATATTGAACTTATTATACTTCGTTTACTTTGAATTAGTATAACATAAAAATATATATTACTATCGTTCCATAGAAATAATATATTTTGCTACAGTAATATAGGTTATAAATTATTATATGACTCCCAACAGTTTCTACCTCTATTTCAATTTGGGAAGAATTTTAAACTTAAGTTAGTATAAATAACAATATTCACTGTATTTTTCTACGAAATTATTACTTTTACTTACGCAATATCTTGGTATATTCCATCAAAAACCCTGACCGTAATCTTTATTGGATGTAGTTTTTGAGGATCCTGAACAAATATTTCCCCAGTGAATTGGTCAATAGTTAAAGCCACATCTTCATTTCCACTTGTAATAGAATATTCGAGTCTAGTGACATCTTTAGTGTCAGCATCTTCTGCAGCCACCTGTAAATTAATGAGTACATGATTTAGTTCAGTTATAAAGTGCCGCTGTGACATAAATGACAACAAACTTTAGAACATGAAGTACCTACATGTATGATGTAGCGGAATAAACGGAAATAGATTCGTTAAGAGTTGTTTTATTTGATTAATTTGTATTTTTGAGCCACAAGGTGCAACGTTAAAAATTAACTCTTTGTGTAAAAGTTATTAAACGTTTTTTTTTTTCAATTTGACATTTTTCATTTGTTATTTATGATTATAATATTTTCCCAGTAATTTACAAGTAACTGTGGCATGTTGGTTAGTATAGTAAATTTTAAATTTAATTTCCAATATGTTGGCAAATTATGTGATTTTGTTTAGATGTTTTACTTCAACACATA